>OW121852.1:135238991-136605618 GCA_933228895.1 Platycnemis pennipes | reverse complement strand
CTTGGAATTTGTTTAAGAGATTAAGTCTAAATTTCAACCTGCGATCTGACAATGATTCCCAATTTAATCCATTTAATAGACTGTTTACGCTAGTATGGTTATCATACCGTTCCTTTACAAATCTTGCCGATCTTCGCTGCACACGTTCAAGTTCGTTATTTAGACCGATTTCGTAGGGATCCCATGCACTGGCAGCATATTCCAAATGAGGTCTTAAAAGGGAAAAGTAGCTGATTTTTCGTACATGATCGGCACATTTACCCAGTACTCTTTTGACGAATCCCACTTTACGATTCGCTTGACCCATGATTTCACGAATGTGTTTACCCCAGGAAAGATCATTTGTCAGTCTTATTCCAAGATTTTTAATGGATTCCACGTTTGTTAATTCATCATTACTTATTTTGTAAGTGGTAGGAGGAGAGCTATTCTTTTTCCAAAAGTTCATTACAAGACATTTTTTAAAGTTTAATTCTAACTGCCATGTATTACACCAAGTTTCAATTGCTTGTAGGTCAATATTTAAATATTCTTTATCATTTGGGCATAGAATTTCCCTGTACACTACTGCGTCATCGGCAAATAGACGAAGCTTACTTTTTACCACCTTATGGATATCATTAATGTACAGAAGGAACAGGAGTGGACCTATCACACTACCTTGTGGGACACCCGAAGTGACTTTAATTGCCGGTGAGGAAACACCGTCCAAAACAACCCTTTGACCCCGATCATGCAGAAAATTATTAATCCATGATATAATGTTACTGTCTAACCCATAAGATTTTAATTTCAAAATTAGTTTGCTATGAAAAACCTTGTCAAATGCTTTCTTGAAGTCTAGAAACATAGCATCCACTGGAGTAATATTTTCGCCAGAAACTAAAATATCGTGGGAAAAGAGAGCAAGAGTAGTTTCGCATGATCTGCTCTTTCGGAAGCCATGCTGAACATTGGACAATAAAATAAGGTTAGAGAGATAGATGGCCGTGCTCATAGATTCAAAATTTCACTTTTCCCCGCACTATAAGAGAACAGAATAGGCAGAATAGCAAAGGGATAGGTAGGGGAAATATTTTAGAGTAGTCTGTAGTGCATGATGCATGTATTAATCCCTTAAATGCTATAGATAGTAACAATCTAGTCGCATGAGACCCTATAGTTACTTTTTTGCATGTCAATATTGCATGCTTGGTGGTCTTAACCCCTAGCCACACACCCTCGCGGTGGCTTGCAGGGAATCGCGTAAATGTAGATGATTACCTTGTTGATATTTCTATCTGGGTAGTTTTGGTAGCAACTGATTTCTGAAAATCTGCTTCCCTAAAACACAGTGTCCTATTCGAAATCTTTTCCCGTCTCCTAGCATTTCTAAGTGTATCTTCTTCGGTTGTGATTTTTAAGCTTGTTATGTTCGTAACTTGTGATACAATTCTGGAATTGCCTCTCTCACTTCGATTTCCTATTCCATATTTCCAGTCGTTCTCGACCTTCACCGGTGACAACGTTCCAATCTCTTAGAGTAACGAAGATTTCTTCTTCTTTTAACTGTCTTGCAATTTCTGCGCTATCATCACGGACGTGTTCCTCTTCTTCACATTCGTAGTCCCACGTAGGTGTATACACCTAAACATCAATGGTGTCTGTGTGATTGGTTTGCATCTCGATCCTTTCGCTAAACTGCAAGAGTCTCTCCTTTTGCACTCTTCCGATGCATTTTGAAATGTGCTTTGTGCATGCTCCTCCACATTCACCCAGTCTGCTCCTGATTTAATTCTTGACAATTATCACGTAAAACCAAATATGTCAATTGATGGGGTATTAACATACGAAGTTTCAGAGTCTGGGCTGTAAACAAACCATCTTTCGGACATTGGCCAACTTCTTTCGATATCAGTGTTCCACCGTGTGGGGGAACGAAGACTTTCTCGGGAGGGACTCACTCCAATCAGCAATCCAAGTGGATCCGATGTTCACAACAAAGGAAGACCACAAAATGAAGCCTATGCTGAAACTCTAATGCTTAGCTTTGGGCTAACAAAACGAAACCGTGGAATAGCGAAGTTTCTTGACTTTATTTAAGTGCAGTTTAAATGATGCGTGTGCCATATTTGCCATGAATATATATAACAACATGTCATACACTATTTTTATTCTTCCGTTTTGTCTTCACGCAGGAGAATAGCTGAAATCAACTCTGAGTGGCTTAAAGTAAGTAGTTGATATCACGAGACGCAACAAATTATCATGAGTCCGATGAGGAATTTTGCAACGCCGGAAATGGAATTTACGATCACGCGTCGCAGTCTGGTTCTGGCAAACGGGAATGCACAGAGGTGAGTCGAATTTCGCCATAGTTTCATGTGCTAACGTGAAGTCTGCCATTTAAATGGCATATAATTCAAGGCAAAAAGCGGCTCCACATTATGGTATCGCTTATTTGCATAATGATTTACACCCAAAAGTGCACAATTAGCGTTCACATTGCACCCAATTCTATGGAAAACAAATGCCTTTACGTGTGCTTAGCGCAATCTACTTGCTCTTGTGTGAACTGCGGTGATCACGGAAAACGCGCCAGACATTCGAGACCTGTAGGGTCAGCGCTTCTCGATAATAGGAGACACGTGATGGCTATGCAGTCACTTGACCCGCGCAGAAAATTAACCAGTACCCAATTAGGAATACGATCATCAATCATTGTGTGGTTAGGCATTTGCTCAAATGCACCAAATCATGATTCCCACCATTATTTCAAGGGGCGTTAATTATCGGCTCGGACTAATGTGTGCAAATGCTCGCGTATATACCACCATCTTTCTTATGACCATTTTTCACTTTAAACTATGGATGTGAAAGAAATGTAATGGAATCCATTTTTTTAATAAAGTTAGTGCAATGACTTCCAAGCGTTGATGACTTTTCGCATCGTCCGCTGAGAGCTGTCGTCCAGATTAATTGAAGGGTAAGAGAGCAGTTCGTCAGGGCAGAGGCCGAAACAATTGCGCAAGGAGATGGGGGCCAGGGGCCATAGTTTATTAATGTGGAAGGGGCGTTCGTTGGGGGGGCGAGGGTCGGTCAGGGTGAATATCCTACGTTTTATCAAGCAGCACAATGCATATTATTCGGTAAGA
Source organism: Platycnemis pennipes (assembly GCA_933228895.1). Taxonomy (NCBI): domain Eukaryota; kingdom Metazoa; phylum Arthropoda; class Insecta; order Odonata; family Platycnemididae; genus Platycnemis; species Platycnemis pennipes. The sequence continues at coordinate 136,602,484 of OW121852.1, read as the reverse complement.
TGCATTATGCTGCTTGCGATGGCGTGTCTTGGATCGAAAAATCTTTCATTTCACTCACGTCACCAAATGCAATGGAGGTTTGACTTCAGCAAACTATTAATCTTTGAATAATACTCATTTCAGTAATCAGAATTCGTGTGGAAACATTTAGAAACCAAGCAACTTTAAGAAATCAACCACCCTGAAAGGAGTTTTAGACCAAGAGGAATGATATAATGAAGGAATAGAAGGGTAATTATGAAGGTTCGAGAGAAACATAGCGTCGGCATTAGACTCCTGTTAAAGAGAAGGCGCCAAGGGGAGTCACGGCTTAGCGTCCCATCGGACGGCCGGAGTACAGTACTCGATTGCTCTGCAAAAGCACTCAAGAAAGGGCCGGTTTCCCGATGAAAAGTATCATCCACTACTGGGATCCGAACCCGGGTCCTCCCGTTGAGGACAGCACTCTACCCATTGCACCAAACCTTGAACTGCACGTTGACATGAAATCGAAAGGAAAAGCTATATGTCGGCGAAGGACTGCGTTATAAAGCAATCCTTTTTCTCTCGTCCCGGCGGCGCAAGTTGGGAGCAGAGGCGAAGTCGGGAGGGTGAAGGGGAAGAATCCCGAACGCCGCCCTTAAGACATGGTGCAATCCCGGGAATCCGCAGCCTTCCTCAAGACGTCCATAATTCGCAACATGATTCCGTAAAGTTACTATGGAAAAGCGATTCACCGCGGTTGCACTGATCCATTCGCTCGATCCAGCATCATCGCAATGTCTTTGATGTAGAATCTTTGGAAATCAGTGACCACATGCTTAGCTTAACAGCTGTGAATGGGAGGAGCCATAGAACATGAACAATGCATCGTAGTCACGGTAATTCCAGGCCACGCTGCAAGAGCAGGGCCGTTAAGCAAAACCGAATTGATTTTAGGCCTCGCAAACCTTTTTCAAATATTTTTTCGGAATCACCTTCAAATTTATTCAATTAACATTTTCATAAAACCAATTTTATTGACTCATTTATGGAAAAGTTTGTCTGGAAAAAGCGTCCGCCATTTTGCTACGTAATAGCATACAAATATCGATAATCATATTTCAAACGAATGCATTTTAATGATTTTAATTTCACATACTTCCTTCCACTATTCCACCATCTGCATAACTCCTAGGATTTTCGAATAAAAATGAAATCCGGCGTTCTTTTGGAGTTTCAGTCGTGTTGCAGCCTCTGTATCCAGGAACGGGCGAGAGAAATGACAAAAGACTTACCGTTCCATGTTTATCAGTGATTACAGTGTATGTGTGCTACGTTTCAGGTCTCAGTCTTAAAAAAGGAATAGTGGACCTCTGCCAGCTATTTTCCCATTCCCAACCACTGTGCGACGGTCTTCCATGACGCATTTCATTGGAGAGTGCTCTCCACTTCAGGACAAGATCCCTTTTATGATATTCACAGGGATACTACACATTGATGAGAATGTAAATTCTTTTTCTTTCTCAGAAGAATACACATAAGAGAATTGCTCGCCTATTTTGAAAAATATTCAAGTTCCGTGAACGTAGAACAAAATGGCGACCTTCCCAATGCCAAAACAATCACGCTATACCTACCGTCTCCACACTGACATCGGTGTTGTATACGAAGCAAGGGAAATAGCGCAAACGGAAACAAATTTTATTTTATGGGTGGAACTCCAATGTCGTCTTTTGCATTAGCGTTCGGGGCGGTCCCGTTTGGTTTGATATTCATTGTCATTTCGGTTCACCATCGACATGTTCACCATCTCAACGCGTACGCAGCGCGCCAAGGAGACATTTCGCCCAGCCAGCGAATCCCTTCTGAGAGAGCGGATGCACAACACACGGCGGAACCAATGTTCCGAAGAACTTCACAGCACTCCCTTGATGCTCAATCTTTCGGCTGGTGATTGGAACACCACTGAGAAAATAACCTTCGATTCGTCCCGAGCAATGCTCGCGGGGAAACTCAGATTAAGAAATTTGAGAAGCTGAACAGCAAGCAGCACCCAGAGATGGCCCTAATTAAGGACCGTTGTGTTGTCAACTTGACAGACATGCACCTCGATAGCGCGACTAGCCCGATACTAGCCAAGGGATTGAATTTCGCTTTAGCACCTAGAGCGATACCTCAGGAAAGATTCATCAGTTGGCCGTCCGGAGGCTTCGTAAAACGAACGCGGAGACGAGATCAGAGAAGACGCGTTCTTCGTGCCGCTAAACCACCCAAGCCAAGAGGCTTCGTGAAAATGAGAACATTCTCATTTTACCGGCGGATCTGATACCTGACATCCTCGAGGAAACTACCTAAAGAGAACTATGGACCGACCCGATGCGGCCAAAACGGAACGCATCACTACGGCCATAGTAAAGAAATCTTCGATTCCAACTGAAGAAAAACGAGGCCTTCTGCTGCGTGCCACCAAGGCTGTACGGATATCCTAAGAGACATGAGGAGGGGGTGCCGCTCTGAGCTATAGTCACAGCCAACTCGACGTACCAACTTGCCAAATACTACCTGGCTCAGTCCCTGCAGCCACACGCTGGGAAAACTCCATCATATGTGAAGAACTCGGCTCACTTCATCGACATCCTGAAAAATGTCTCGCTATCGACAAAAGCGATATATTAGTGAGCTTCGACGTGGTGTCGCTTTTCACCAACGTTCCGATTCAAGATGGAGTGGAAGTTATTAGATCGCTCACATCCGATGGAATTCCCAAGGACTTCCCGGAACTAGTGGAGCACTGCCTAAGGAACTCGTGTTTTCTACGGAATGGGTGCCATTATGAACAGATGGAGGGTGCGACGATGGGGTCGCCACTATCGCCAGTGGTGGCCAATCTCTTCATGGAAAAATTTAAGAAAGGGGCGCTCGAATCGTACGAGAAGAAGCCGAAGCTAGGATACGTGGACGACACCTTCGTCATCTGGCCCCATCGTGCACAGGAATTACAGGAGTTTCTTCGATCACGGCATCCAATTCACTATGGAGCAATCCTTACGTTTTCTGGACGCCTTGGTGACCAAGAAAGACAACGGGAGACTTGGCCGCGCCGTCTACAGAAAGCGGACACACACAGCGACCTCAACGCAGCATCTCACCCCCATCCCAGGCAGAAGGCCTCGTTAGTGGCTGCACTAATCAATGGAGCCTACAAAAGAAGAATCTCTGTCGACGGAGGTAAAGCATCTCACGGCGGCATTGCAGAGAAATGGCTACCGGAGAGAATTGGCCGTGGAAAGGACCGCGAGGGAAGAGGAAAAGCGACGCCAAACCCCCACCGAAAGCCATAGAGATGATGACGGAGAGGCAGAATCATGACGCAAATTGTCTGTCACCATCCCTTTCATCGCTGGAACATCAGAAAAGATTACCTGAATACTCAAAAAACATGACGTGGTCGAACTATTAGGAAAATAAATCATATATTGTTATTTTATCCTGGGTGTAAAAAATATTTGAATTGTAAAGATTATAATTTGTCTGGTGACTCTACCGTTTATAATAATGTATATAAATGGTTATTAGATTCTGGTTCTGTTCGATGTCTTCCTGCTTTTTATGTTTCTTGTTTGCCTCCTGATGAGGTTTATGCATTGAATGCAAGCATTTTTTTAAAAGTGTCTATAAGATATAAAATAAGTATTAAAATGGACTTAATATTTGCTGGAAGAGGAGTTGAAATACATTTTTGAAAGGAATTTATGTGTTTTTAGTAAGGACTTGTAAACCCTATCATGGACCCTTCCAATCAAGCTGCTGGGACTTCGAGAGCAATACCAGAGGGTATGGACCAATTTTTGAACTTGGCTGCGCTACCTGTGAATGTGTAGGTGCAAGCAGATTTTGGTTTGCAACCGTCTTCTGTTGCACGTTTGCTCTCTATTCCAAAAAATAGTCTATTAAGATTAATATCTTTAAGATGTGGTCTTGAAGTTAGATTCCGCACTTCCGCAATAGTAGATACGTATGATACCAGTGCTTTTGCATTGCAACCCCGTGCTTGTCATATTTTACTCCCCTATCGCGCTCTCTTATTTCAAACCTCTTGTTCTTTATATTCATTGAATATTATTTTTGGGGCTGAAATCCGATCGCTACATTATGCTCGAGTTGGCGCAATACTTCCGATTTGAAGCACAAGGGAATCACTTTTGGACGCTGCGCTTGAATGACTAGTGCTGATGGCATTATCTTGTTTGATCCGATTAATTGTGAGAAATTTTCTAGAGTCATAAAACGATTGTTATATAAAACCCTGGGCAATCATTCCGTCACTTAGTTCATCGAAAAAAGTTCCGTGAACCAGTGGCACGTCAACCCTTAGAAATGGAGAGTATGCGAAGTTGGTGACATGGAAAACCTTCCGTTTGAAGGCGGTAATACGAATTAACGGAAATAGCTGCGACTGTGTTGAAACAGGCGAGGTGCTCATGAAAACGAGAAAGTCCTTTCTCGTTTTCATGAGCAACTGTGCGAAACCGCGGGAAGGACACCGCGGGAAAACATTGACTACATGCGGCTACAAAAAGCAACTGAACGCCGTGCACGGGAAAGATCAGAAATTCTTTCGTTTCAGGCGCCGCTGTGCAAAAGCCATCGTAAAATATTGTTTGTATTATATAATGTACACAATGTTATTCTAATGCATTGCTTCAAAAAGTAAAAAACAAAACACTGCAGTGATGTGAGCTGAGGGAAAATGCGGTGGAGCAGAACCTGGAGGCAGTGAGAATGGCGCCGGAGTCCACGCAAGCGGCGGCGCTCGCCGATCAGCAGCGAAACGGGCTCCAAATCTGCCAGTTTAACAAACGAAGAAATATTAAGAAGAGTGGGAGAAAAGAGAAGCATTTCTTGTGATACTTATAAGACTTTCAATAGCTCAGGTAATTTTCTTTGTGAAGTAAGGATCACTTAGCAGGCATATACTCGGACTTAAATTAATAAGATTCCTCAGACAACTTGACTCAAGCAGTCGCGAGCCAACCTCCTTAATTGGCCATATCTTAAGACACGATGGCCTGATGAAGACACTCGTTGAAGGACAAGTGAACGGGAAGAACTTTGAATCCTGTTCGATTAAGCATTCATTTTATAATTGATTTTAGATTAAATAAGTTTATTAATATATTTATTTCTTTGTAGATTTCACCACGGTAAATTAAATGTCATTGTGATTAGAGTGAGAAAAACTTTCCAGGATCGCTTGAAGTAAAATTAGATATTCCATTTTTTTTAATCGTACACCTAAATTGAAATTGCGATAGAAAAGGGAATAATCAATCCAACGGAATGAAAACTTCAAAGATGAAAGCATAAATTATTAGAAAGAAAATAAGTTTTAATTGTAATTTCTAAGGACAACACAATTATGCCTTATATTATATAAAGTTTTATTTTATAAATAGTTTATAAAAACCTGCATTAACAAACAATCAATTCTATATCGATTGAGCATTAAATGCTTTATTAACAAAAACATTTAATTTTCAAATGTAATCTACATTCAAAGATAACAAATAATTTCCAAATAAACCTCTTTGGAAAATTAAATAGCGTTTTAAGGGCAGACATTTCATATTGAAAAATAAGAGATGAATGTAAGCGAATGAAGTGAGTGTAATAAATATTATGAGATATATGAAATGAACAAACGGCGAGGCTGAGGAGATTTGGATCCCTGTTGACCAAACAGTGAAAATGGCGTGGTGAAGAGATTCTATCGCCAGGTTTCCTTGGTGGCTTGAGCCCTGGACTGAAGGCACTACGGCAGGAACCGGAAATGGGTCATTGAACGGGCGTTGCGCTTCTTTCTTCGCAAAGAACAGCACAGAGCAAGTGACCACCACGCCATGGGCGGGGAGGGTGGTGGTTCGAAAACTATTTCCAATCCTGCAAAGTTTTAGCCATAACAGGTGTGATGAAAGGCGTTATCAAACAGTGTACGATGAATAAAAATATTATCGAGGAAACTTAATAAGAGAGCTGGTAGTCAATCAAGTGCGGGAAAATTTTGAGAAACTGATGGTTGATGAAGTTCTTATAGCGAATGGATTCATAGAACTTCAACTACCACCTAAAAATTGCGACTGAATTCTATTAAAATGATTTGGACCCAAGCAAAACATTACGATGGGAGGAAGAATTCTGCTTTTAAGAAGGACCTTGAATGGTTCTTTCCGGAAAGCTTCAATAATATCCCTTCAGAAAAATTGGAAAAAAAACTATGTTCTTCTCTGCTTCTATTGGGTGATGAAATACGAAAGAATAAAAGACTTTGTGTGTATGGTTAGTGTCGGTCCTTATCTCATAGACTACAAAGAAAAAAAACCTGTGGCGATTGTAGCAGTTGTTTTTTGTCAAAGCAATATCAATTTTATAATGAGTAGAGGAGATTCGCGGCGACGGGTTAAACCACAGAGCTACTCTGTATGTGGGGGCTGATTTGAGTTGTGGAGTCGAGGAAAGAGGGCATTTGCTAAAGCAGATAGGACGAATTTAATGGTTTTAGAACATGACTAATAGACAAATGGCAATAAATAAGTCCCATGATAAAAGTAGTTACTTACATCAGCCAGTGGTCAGAGTGGGCAGCATTGTGAGGTGTGGTGATATGTTCGGATCGCCTTAGCATATGCTCGATGCTCGCTCCCAGAAGACCAGGGGAAGACGGAGGGTTGGAAGGGAAGTCCGTCATTCAACACGGGAGTCAAGAGCAGAAGGGGACAGCGAAGCCCCTTTGGGTGCCTTCATCGACACCCGTCGCTTGACCTTAGCATATGCTGAATGCAGAACAAGTCTTCAGGCCCATCTTAAGAACCTCAACTATAGCCTCGCTTCCACTGATTACCTCAGTTCCCATTCAAATAGGCGTAGAGGTTCCATTGCTTCTCCGCGTGACCACATGAGTTGAGATTCCTAATATGGCCCAGAATCTCAGCTACAGTCCCGCTTCCACTGATCACGTCATTGGATGTGTACTGCGAGTTCAAAAGGGTGCTACAGATTCTCCCCGATACGGTTCAAAACGGAAAACAGAATGGCGCCAATAAATAATACCAACTTTGCTGGCACAATGTTCCACCAATTTCACTCGTTGTAGGGATTGTAGGACGCGCGCTGTAGAGGCGAAACTACAGTTGAGATCCAGAGTATGGGGGGCTGTGAACTGGGTACTTGAGCCGCGCTGCAGAACAAGAAAGGGACTGGACCCTTCTTCCACCGCAACATAGTACCTATCCAGCGAGTGTGAGGTGTTGGGTGGGGGGTGAGTACACACCGAACCTGCTTCACTTATCGTGCTTCGAGAGGATTCTAGTCGAACGATAGCAATTACAAATACTTTCAGGGAGCGACAAAAGCGCTCACAAAAGTGCCGTTACTTGCACCGATGTGCAACTGCATCGAGGCTTTAAGTGCGCTGGTCAATCCTCGATAAGATTGGTGATTGGCTGTGGCCTCCTCTTGTTCGAAGCGGGCCAAAGCGAAACGCAGTCATTTGGCGGAATTCCAGGATCGCAGTCAGAGAGCGCGGCGAAGGATTTCCATATACATATTTCTTAGATCAGTTCTTCCAAAGTTTGAGGCCATGGGTTTCACCGTAAATTGGTGGTCGATTGGAGGCCAGGAGAGCTCTGACATGATTTACGGCGCTCCTTACTCGAAGAACTGAGGAGGAAGGAATGGCCCTCTGCCGAATGGTTTCTCGGAAAGACGACTTCCGCCTCTTCCATCTGCTCTTGCCTTTCCCGAGATCCTTGAAATATTTTCCATTGAGACGCCTATCCCTCCAGTTCTCTGCTCCCTAGGTGTAAAACCTCTAACCTAGGTGAGCACTAGAACCTAGTGCTTTATCACGTTCCAATTTAACACTAAAAACGCCGGATTTTCCCCATACCTAAAAGCGGCGGCGGTCAATTTGAACGGTAGGTGTTTTCTCTTATTTTCGTGGTGTATTATGAATAAATTTACGTATGTATTCAATATTTAAGTGATCTCGTTTTACTATCAAACAATATTAAATGTTTTAAAGTAATGAATAAGATTAATAAACAATTTATAATTTTTTTTTCTTTTACACAAGCTTTCGAATCCTATGATATATCACCAATTGCGCATTATTTGATATAGATAGTGGTAGCATAGCGCATAAATATTATATTGAGCGATTGAATATCCAGTATTTACTATCAGAAATTGTTTTTAATGTTAGTAACAGCATTAAACCGCAATGGAATTCCAGTTCTACTGCCCTTGACATTATTTTTCATGGCAAATGACATACGTTTTTCACTTCTTGCTGTGCATTTTCCGCATGCATATTTTTGGCATTTTGAACATTTTTCCATATTTTTGTTTCCTTTGCATTTATGCGCCTGCTCTTATGTCTTTTTTTTAAGTTTTGTACCTGAAATGAAATGTTTTGGCCCTGGCTTTAACTTGATATACTCGCTACGTAGTTCTTCAGCTAACTTCAAAATGAATTTAAGGCCGCCGATGTTTGTGAAGTGACCTCTTTCTCTCATACGTTGAACGCAGCTATATCTACAATATTGTAAACAATTTGCACAGGCCATCGGCGAGTTCCAGCACCCGTACTTACTTTCTATTTGGTCCAGCACCTATCTCCATATTTTGTAGAGTTGTAGTAACTCTTGTAATCTTTTTCCAGTATTATCTTTATCAATTCTGGGATGCATGATACTCAGCAACAATACGTTTTCGTGTTTTTGCCTAGGTTTACTGCCATTATGATGTCTTCATTTTTTATCAAATATTTTTTATCCTGAGACTTTAAAGTCTAAGGATATAAATATTTATAGTATGAGTTGAATTGTTGAATGTTGAATTACGACGTAATCTAATATTGTTTAATGTTTCTTTGTGGCTCTATTTATGTATTCTTATGGATTATACAATGCTGAAAATGTCCATTATTACCTTAATATAAAATGGTATTTCACTATTGGGCATAGCTAGCGAGTATGTAGAACACTGCAAGAGGGAAAATGCTTCGTGGGCTGAACCACTTAACTTCGGCTTTTCCTTGCATTGAAACCTTTTCCCTTCGGCAATTTTCAGCAAAAAAGAAGAGGGCTGAGAACTTGGAACATTTTAAGGACCATATAATCCAGACGACACAATTAGGGTTCAGAAGAAACAAGAGATGCGCTTTCGGCCCTCAGGCTACTCTTAGAGAAGAGAGAATAATCTACCGACGTTCGCTGCATTTGTAGATTTGGAGAAGGCGATTGACAACGTGGATTGGAACTTGATGCTAAAGATTCTGAAAGAAATTGGAGTACTATCATACAATGACCGCTTCATCAATTTCCTACTTATTCATTCATTAACATCGAAGGATTATTTAGTGAGACATATTTTATTTAAGGAAAGCCTTTCGATTTCTACTGCCTTCACTATATCTGTACGTTTACCTCAAAAGAAATCTTCCTTCACCTTTATGTTCACTAACGAAATCTGTCTCTCCTGCGCGTCTGAATAGACTTCTAACTCCTTCGAAGTCTTCCAGTTACACTCATTTTTACCAAGATGATTCGTTCATACAGTGCATGCCATGTTTTAATATTTCTTCCGCATTTCTTATTGATTGTAAGTACTATTCTTACTTTCGCTTTCAAAGATTTCGGGCACCATGTACAACGGAATTTAATAATCTTGATTTCCACTTTTTTATTCGGAATTCCCAGTTTTTCTGTGGTTTTATTTTTCATTTTTTCAGTGATAATGTAATTAATGTTCTGGCAACCAATATTCTTTTTAGCCGGTTATTTATTGCTCTGACTCATATTCAGTGTATATGACGACTGCAAATTCTTTCTCACTGCTTCTAAAATATTTCTTCAATCATATAAACAGCTTATAAAAGCTGTTCATAGTTTGCATTTATAAAGTGAAAATGCAGTTTTTAATTGAAAAACAAGGCTAGCATATCAGAAATTGGAAAAAATAATACAGGAATTGGAAGTTTATGGAAGCCACTTATTCAAAGGCAAAGGTATTTCACAGTGATCTATAATACGAAAGGTACATTTAATTTTAAATGCTCAGTTCATCAACATAAATCATGTAATGGTAAACGTAGTTAATCAGAGAAGAACATAAAAGCAATTTTTTTCAGAACTCACTTGTAGTTTTTCCAATTCCCCCTTAGTCTTCATTGCGCAACCACGTGTCAAAGTGTACGCATTTTGACATTATTTCGGGATTGGATGGGATTAACGATTTAAATTAATCGTTACAAATGTAGTTAAATATTTCACTTAACTGTTATTTATAGAAGGGTAAACTTTCAGTCATTATACTGATACAAAATTAACTTCTGTTAATTTTTTTCGTTAATTGTTGGCGAATGTCGACCTGTTCGAATTTGGGTGCAAAGCTTGCCCAACAGACAAATTGGAAAACTAAACCGTATGCAAGATGCAACATAGCTGTTGTGAAAGAATGCATTGAATCGGCATAAGCGGAGTTGAGGGGATTGACCGCCAAAGTTCAGAAACGCACCTTCAGACGAGACCACTCGCAGATAAATCTCGCGAGGACAAGATTTCCTTGCTCGGCGACGTCTGCAATGCTACGTAGTTGAACACGAGAGAGGAGGATCGCCTAAAAACGTAAGACGAGTAACGAGCGGGATTCAAAGTAACGCACTACGCGTCCCAATGCAGCGCCAGTCTACGTGCATGCCTTACTCGGCGCCAATACATCAGAGTTGAACAGGGTGCGCAGGCCCAGCACATACTGTACAACTCTTGTTCCAACTAATCCGTATCCACTGCAATGTTACAACTGTGACGGGACACTTCACATCGCATACATTTCAACCCTCTTGCGTGTTAAATATCAATCCCACGACAATATTTAAAAAAAAAGAAAAAAATCATATTTGTACTGCCCAGAGTTTCGATTTTATTTTAGACGCGTTTCAACGCCTCGGCGTAATCCTCAGGATTAACTAAAAGAGTTCAAACGCGTCGAAAACAAAATCTAAACGGTGATCAGTACAAAGCTGACTTAACTCTGTTTTCAAAGATACCGCTACATCTCGTCTGATACCACTGAATTCAACGTTATTCAAATGCGAGGAGAGGAGAGAATGGACGGACTCAACCACAAATTAAAACAACATGTTCGAATTGAATGTCTCATGTGTAGAGATAATGTAACTTGTCCGAGGGGTCTGGGGCAAAACTTGTACGAGGGGCTTCCCCTGCCACACACCTTTATGGTGGCTTGCAGGGTATTTTGTAGATGTAGATGTATGGGGCAAAACTTGCCAATGAAGGCAGTGGAAGGGAGCAAGAATATAGGGAGAGCATTCGTAGCAATGCTGAGTTGTGACTGTTGCTTTTAATATCCATCCTTGAACTACTTCCTTCTGCAACAAGCGGATAAATTTCGTAGTCCTTTACTTATTTCCATTTAGTTAATCAAATATTACATCATTTTTTACTTTTAAAATGTCTTTGTTGTGGCCCGGTATTTCAAATATTAAAAAGATATTTGATACGGATCGAAAAAAATGCAATGTCAGTTTTCAGAGTTTGCTTTGTTTCTCAAAACAAAGCAAAACCATCAAGGCCTCCATTGACCACAACATCCGATTTGTCAAAGTAACTGAAAAAATAACACTTGACGTAAAACTTAACTTTAATCAGTTACGTTTTTGGTCCCAACTATGGATGCGCGGGAGACGTCGATCTCTCGGAATATCTATCGAAACAATTTGCCCTCTACTCTGAGAATGAGAAAGCCTTTCGTCTCATCCCCGGCCTTTCCCTCTTCACCACCTGCAACAGTGTTTCCCTTCCTTTGAAAGAGCATGCTCAAGAATTACTCTGTCAAAAGGTGCTTCTTTGTTCCAACACTTTATTCTCAGAAGGAAGACACTCAAATTCTTCTGGTGAAATGCCATTTTCTACTATTTCAATTCCGATTCTTGCCTTTCATACTTCTTCCAAATTCTGAATCTCGACTTGCGTCCACCTTTTAGCCTCCTCTCAGCAACATTCTCCCGTCTTGTGTTCATAATTCACGAGGTGGCACTTATTTGCGGCGTCTTCATAAACAGGACACCCTTCAAACCGCCGAAGTGGCGTGTGGCAAGGGGTGACAAGGCACGCGTTTAAATCGCCAGGTCAAATGCCCAAATCCAATGTGTCACTCTTCTGTGATGGCCTTCAGCTCCGCCGTCACGATCTGGGCTGTCTCCTCTCTACTCTCGAACCGGGGACTTCAGGGTCGGGAGTGTGTATGGCGTACGGAACGGAGGCCTGCACCATCTTGATGCAACTCCGATCTATTGCATCGCAGACACGACCCTAAGTAAGTGTTCTCTTGTCAACGAACTTCAAAACGCACCACCTCGCACCATCCATCGCTCTCGTCTGCACGTACCCAATATTCTCCGGGAACTCTTCGCCGGTGTGAGGTAATTTTGAATCACTCATTCGTCCGAATATGACGAATCGTTTCGGCTTGGAAAGCATCGAACTTGAGTCTAAACTTGTTACGGTGCCTCTGCTATTAACCCGCTCTGTCATATCGACGAACCAGGAAATCCATGCAACACGCCGTGCAATATGGTTTCCCAACAGCAATCTGCTCTCGGGCACGAAGGCTTTTTTTGTGGAATTTCATGCCGTTGTGCCGTCGCACCTTCACGTAGGAGAGCTTTAAGCCGAGTACTTTTTTAATAGGTATCGTAGATTTTCCCCAATTCCTTCTTTGTCTCATCATTTCTCCTTCTTGATAAATTAAAAGAGCGTGTTTGTCCTGAAGTGTGAAGCATTTTGCAGCGCGTTCCTTGAAGGTATTAGTATTAAAAAAGAATCACAGAAGAAGAATTGGAATAGAGAAGAAAATAGAACTACGCTAAGAAGTGACGATGGGATTCCCAGAAGAGTAGAGGAAAATGATTCCGATGGATATTCTGAAAAGACACCACGAAAACGGCCGTCGCATAACTTAAACCATGGCTGAATAATGATGAAGACATCCGCAAACGAAAAAACTTTAGGAAAAGTTTGAGAAAATTTTGACCTCTTTGATGGCTACTCCAAAAGCCATGCTCGCCATTCACATGGGTTCGAGTCCCGGTTGAGATGAATAATTGTCAAAATTCTGCTCTCACTTACCTACCTATATGATGAGTACTTTGATCCAGAGCTTCTTTTTGAGTTCTCGTATTGAACTTCAATTCTTAGCCCGCCCCTTCCCATCGTTTTCCCAAATGCTGCGAACCTTCAATGTCTTCACGATTCAAAGTGTCTGCCGTGACCCTTGATCGGCCGCTCTACACATTGCATGTTGGGTCGCCCTCGCTTTTTCTACCTGCCACATGTTTCCCATAGTTTTCTTCAGTTTCTGCATTCCATTGAGACTTTATGATCATCACTGGGTTTTGGTCATTGTCAATTTTCACGACAGGAAACCTACTTATTCACCTTAGTGGTTTTCCAAATTTGCCTCCCGAGAAAGATCTATTTTAAATCGTCTCCTGGCACCGTATTCAAAGTGAAACGTCTTCGAGACCTCAAATCATTCTGCCACACACCCAGGAAAAACTTCCAGTTCTCCCAAGAAAAAGCGGATTGTGCAACGATTCATCTCTTAACAGATTGTCGCTTCTGTTTGTCCTGCTGACGTATTGTGGCGCGAATGAGAGTGATGGAAGGCAGTCCTGATATTCAAAAGGGTTCTCCGGAACAATAAGGGGTATCATCCTGACCCGGTGCGACACCCGAGAGAATTTTAGCAAAATGATTCGCCGGGAAGACACCAGTTCGTAGAGGCACATGTACATTATAGCTCGTATTTGAATGTCAGTAGTGCGCGTTTGGTGTTTGTCACCCCCTGCCACTCACTCTCGTGGTGACTCGCAGGGTATTGCTTATAGCTCTATATATATTCTCTCTCTCTTCTCTCGCACCACTTGTAGTGGTGTGTGCAATAAGTAGTATTCACATGATGATGGGTTGGAAAGATCAACTTTGTCAATTATCAGGTACGCTGAGCACAGTGTTCCAAGTAAATATAAGTTGTTGGCGTTGTGCTCTAGTATCGTGCATTGGGAAAAAGGAATTATTGCATCAATCGGATCTGTACTTAACTTCTCTAAATTTGTCACTTCTGACCCTCCTACAGCTGTATTGTGGGCGTGGAAATATGTCTACAGGGTCATATTCGAATTTGTGCTATTTGAGAAAAAATCATTCGCCTTCATTTTTAATATTCATTGCCAGCAGCTTATAGGGAATATTTTATTTCCTCATTTATCTCAACTTCAAATTTCTCTGGTACTTACCTATCTCAGAATTGACTATTACTGGACTCAGGCTTAACCTCATTTGCATCCAATTCACTACCTAAATCCTCGCTCGGGGCCTATTACAATTATGATGAAGTTCTTTCACTCACTCTCTCCTGAATCGCTGTCGTATTCTTCGAACCAGATACCAATGATATGAGAATCGCAATCCACCTTAAGGAGGGTTAAAACATAGCATTAAATGCGCTCAACTCAAAATTAGACAGACTTTGAATCCACTCCATTTATGCCAGTCAGCACCTCTCTTTTTAAGTGCCGTATCCAATCACGTTCCTCTATATATTTAGTTGCTAAATGGAGATTATTATGTTACTTATCGTTCTGGTTAAATTGGGAAAACACAATCTGCACGAGAATAGCATTTTTTGCGTTCTCTACATGTGTGGCTGCGAAACCAATTACGGCCTTTTTAAACAGCCCCACACCTTCATGAACGTCCCTTTTCACGCACTCCCCTCAAAATAAATCCTGTTTTTTTTGCTGGCGCATTTGGGCACGGCACTGCATTTGAATCTCCATGCTTAACGAGAGCCTTCTATTCTAATTTCCTTGTTGGATTAATCAAAAGAGGCCTCGTTAAGGATTTCGAGGGCGCGCGGCAATTATAATCGCACAGTCTGGCGATGTCTGTAAATGGCGATCGCGAGGGACGGCGCTAATGAGAGACGGCAATTACGCCTTAGAAGGAGAACCCGTCCTGCTTAGGCACCTCCCTCATTTGCACACGGCTTACCCTGAGAATTAGATCACATGGCGAGATTTAGTGACAGCGAGAAGAAGTCACGTAGTTTCCCAGACGCTGATGCTGACTCCGACCACAACTTGGCGGTGAAGAAATTTGAGGTGGAATTAAAAAAGGATTGGAAGTAATAAGAAGAACAAAAAGGTAGGAGCAGTGATTGGCATGAAGTGGAAGGAGTTGATGGAGAGATGCAAGAAGGAAGTGGGATAAAGAAGAGCAGAAGATGAAGGAAGGAAGACAACAATTGGAACATAATACGCTTGAAGGATCGAGAAACCGGCAGAAATGATATGAAGGATCGAGGAAAGACGGAAGTGGAACAATGTAATCACAGGGCTAGGCAGAAGACTTTATAACAAAATAAACGATATACTTTGGCGAGAAACAAAGAGAGTGAGAAAAGAATGGTGGAGTTGGCAATGTGAGGAGATGTAGAGTGTCCAGA
Source organism: Platycnemis pennipes (assembly GCA_933228895.1). Taxonomy (NCBI): domain Eukaryota; kingdom Metazoa; phylum Arthropoda; class Insecta; order Odonata; family Platycnemididae; genus Platycnemis; species Platycnemis pennipes. The sequence goes on along the minus strand of OW121852.1, from coordinate 136,586,935 downwards.
AAGAAAGAAAAAAGGGCACTTGCTATTCAAAGGTTAGAATGTTGTCGGTCATCAATAAATGGAAAACGGTACCGTTCATAAAAGATAGAATTAAGCGATGGGACCAGAGGAGATTAAGCGTCATTGGAAGGAATAGTTGGAAGATACGATAGTGAAAGTAGAACTACAAGACAGCATAGGAGAGGAAAAGAACGTAGATAAGGATGAGCTGGGATCTTGATTACTGGATAATGAGATAAAGAAGGCATTGCTAGAAATGACGTTGGATACATCGAAGGGAATTGATAACATCTCAGCTGAATTACTGGAGAACATGGGAAGAGGTGGAGGAGAGAATTTTCATAAACTTCTTCGAACGACATGCGAGAAGTGGGTTCATCATCATCATGGGTCAACAACAATCCTAAGGTTGCTTAGCGACGCAGCCCTCCACTCGATTCTTCTATCGGCCAACCTCTTCATATCGACGTAACTCCTCTCTTTCACGTCCTTCACAACTTGCTCCATATACCTCATACGAGGCCTGCCTTTTCCATTCTTCCCGTTCACTTTTCCCTCGACGATAGTCTTCATCAGGCCATCTTGTCTTAAGATGTGGCATATTAGGTTGTCCCGTTTTCTTATTAAGGTTTTCAGCAGACATCTCTTCTCTCCCGCTCTTCTTAAGACTTCTTCGTTTGTCACACGATCGATCCATTTCATCTTCATCATTCTTCGGTAGCACCACATTTCAAATTCTTCCAGCCTGGACTTCTCTGCTGCTGTTATTGTCCATGCTTCTCTACCACAGTAGTAGAATGCTCCAGATGTATGTTCACCTGAGAAGTGGGTTAGGCTTAGAGTTTTATAAGAACAGAGTTGATACCTATACCGAAAAAGAGGATGACAAAAATATGCGAAGATGCCGACGACACGTTTCATTTCTCATGCGACAAAGCTTAGACTCATCAACAGAGCGATGGAGAAGAGAGCAAACGAATTTATAATCCCAGTTAGGAATTCGCAGGGAGAGGACCTTTAGCGATGCTATTGTAGTGGTGAGAATACTAGAGGGAAGGAATTTTGAATATAATCAGGATGCATTCACGTTCATTGTTGATAACAAAATGGTGTTTCACTGGGTGATATTGACAAAGGCATGTAGGATAGGAGTACACTGAAGAGATAAGAGACTGATCCGGCATTTATGCTTGGCAAAGAAGGCGCAATTGAGGGTAGCTGATGGAGAATCGGATTGGGCGGTAATAGGGAGGGAGTGAGACAGGGCTGTCCGTTATCTCCGGTACTTTTTGACGCATAGGCACTCTGAGAAAATGGTGCGAGGGTAGGGATGAGCTCCAGGGAGGAGTTGGGGAAAATTGATAAAATCGGTAATGTCCGCAAATGGCTGACCGCTAGGCAACCAGTCAGCTCAGGGCTTATGAAAAATACTAGATGCGTTACAAAAACATTGCGAGAGATGAGAAATGTAGATAGATCAGAAGAAAACGAAAGTAACGAGATTTTCAGTAACAAATAAGTCCAAATAAAATTATCAAGTTGTAGTTCAGAAGTTGTAGCTGGTGGAGTAGCAATTTCGCTACGTAGATGGTATGCTTGAGGAAAAAGAGTATATCAGCGGTGAATTAAAAAGGAGAATCGCATTGGCAAAATTAAATTTTACTCAGAGGTGAGAACTAACGTTTAGCAAGGAAGTAAAGAAAATACTAATAAAAAGTCTGATATGGAGCGGGGAAACGAGAAAGGGAAGGAGATGAAAATACGAAGAGTTGGGGCTTTTGGGACGTGGGCGTGGAGAAAGGGTGGGGAAAGGAAGACGAAGTGATAGAATTGGTGAGAGAGAGAAAAAGATGTTATTTGTGTAAATTAGGAGAAGGTGTGGGTGGGGAGAAGGTTATAAAGGTGTGGGAGTGTTTCGAAGGACGTGATTGAAAGAAGAATGAAGAGTAAGGAGGGCAGGGGGAGAGAGAAGACGGATTGAATGAGAGGCAATGAATGATGCACATCGCGGGAAGAATGAAGGGACTGTGGGAAGATTGAAATGTCCATTCAGAGCTACCTTCACCCGTAGAAAACGAACAGTAATAAGGGCAATGGCCTAGTTTTCATAGCCATCTGCTAGATGTCTACAGTAGTAGAGGCGTCCTTGCTGTTCGCCACCCCCGGACGCAGCGATAGTGTGGCTGCAAGTGCTTTTTCCTGTTGTCTTAGCACCTCTTGGATGACATTCTTCAGATTTATCAAATCATTCTCCTGGCATTTCTCGAACTCCGACATTTAGACAAACAACTTCAAGTTTTGAAGTGAAGATGCAAAGCTCTTCCGTGTTTTCCTCTCCGCGTTGTTCCGTGATTCCTGGGACAACAGTTTCGCCGGCGTTGCAATCGGCTTCTTCAGGTCCAAGTGTCGATGGCCATCTTATGCAAAGTTCAAGCTTCAAGTTCATCTCTTCTGATTTTCAAAACTTTACGATCATCGAGAATTTCACCCATTATCCCCGCGTCCAGTTTGCTATTTGCAACAATCTACTGGATATTTGCTAAATAGTAATCGTAAGATTCTTTGAATTTTTCGTTCCGGTCCCACAGCTCAAGAAGCGTCCTTGCCCTGTATGTCCGCCTCTGGGATGTGTTCTCGATAGAATTTGTATTTTTTTTAGTTCCGTGTTTTGTTGTAAAGTTTCAGACCAGGCTGCTTTGTGTTGGAAACCGTCGGGATTATCCCGAATAGGGAACCAAGGAGTCACGTGGTACAAACACTTATGATTCGCAAATTTGGTATGATTGAATCGCTGATTACAACCTCTTTCATTGTTTACAATTGTCTTTCATCCCACCTGGAGGCACTTAAGTCCAGGCAGATGAAAAAAACGCAAGTGGAAACAGTTAATGATATTGAAACGAGAAATTCAGACACACACTAAATTTGCGAACCATTCGTGCTTGCACCGCGTTGGTCGCCTGGTTTCCAACACAACCCCCCTTCCCCTGTAACCCGGTACCTTCCGATTTGTTTCACTGTGAGAAATTTCCCCTGAGTAATGCTTTGACGCCTATTCTTTTGATGTGTTCTGAGGAGCAAATCGATGTTTTGGGGAGTGGAGGCGGAGAATCGGTCACCCGCGTCTCTCGAAGGCGCTGCCAGAGGCACTGTCTCCTTCTTGTCTCAAGGAGATTGCCTTCGGAGAGTCGTTCGAAAGGGTGTTTTACTGCGTGGCCACCCGCGGCGCTCGAGATTCACTTCTGGGAAGGGGGCGATCGTAAAGTTGGAAGGGCTGCTCCCCAAAAGAAAACACGACCAGTCATCAGACGAGTATTAATCAAGTGTTCACGGAGGACAGATGAGATGGCTGTTGCATCAACAATCCGTTCTTCCCAAATGCAGAGCGCGTTCAAGTGTAAATACCAAAATGATATTTTTTAAACACTAAAACAATTTGCAATTGTTTAGAACATGTAGTTTTTTCACCACTTCCGACACAGCGCAGCTTTCATATTGTGCTCTCACCACAACACATTATTAACATTGAAATAAGAGAATATAGGCATTAGTTCACAGCAGTATCTTTCAGTGCAGAGGTCAGGGATCATGCTAAATAAATGTCATAAATGAGGCTCTCGGAAAAAAGAATATTTGCGGTTTTACCGGGGGGTGATGAATATGAAATGGATCGACCGAGCGACAAAGGAAGAAGCCTTGAGAATAGTGGGAGAAAAGAGAAGCCTGTTAAATACTTTCAAAAGAAGACGGGATAATGTAATTGGCCACATCTTAAGATAAGTGACCCGGTTTATCTTTGAGGGTAAAGTGAATGGGAAGAAAGAATAGAAAGCTGTCACCTGAGAGATGAGTACCATGTAGTTAACTGAATTGAAGAACAATGTGAGGAGGTTAGCTGATGTGAGAATGAAGTGGAGTGCTGCGTCAAACTCAACTTAGCTTTCTGGACTTATTATGGCAATGGTGGCATCTGACATGCATCATCCGTGGAATTTCATAGCGACGTTCATGAATAATTAAAATTCAAGCACAGCAAATTTTTACTCTAATATTGAAATCATTAAAACAAATTTCAGCACAAAAATACTGAAATACTTGTTTCAAAAATCAATATTGAAGTGTTGACGATGAACTCATATTGATCACACGACCAGCAACTCCGTCCGAGAGGTGTATCCGTCATGGCGAGGAGCGAAACTTCTCTCATCGGAGAAGGATTTCGCGGAACAGACGAGGGCAGGTGGTAGTTAGGCACAGACTTGGACTTGGTGGCGTCTTGGGACGTAAAAATCGCGATATGATTTACGGTCGGCGTCTACGAGGAAGCAGGGCATGATGGGTAATTGGAGCGAACCCAAGGTCTGAGGGAAGTGCTTTGCAGTCGAGGATGCCTGGGACCACGGAGGTCGAAAGCCTTGGTTCGCCGAAGCGGTTGTATCGAGCGTCTTAATATCGATCTATCGATCTTGCACCAATCGACATCCATATGCTGGAGCAAACAGAGTGTACGTTGAGGAGTATTTTAAGATCCTTGTCTTCCGGGGTTGAGGTCTTAGTTCTCGTCGAATTAAGATAAGTTTTCATGCCAAAAGGCAGTATTGGAAGAAATAAGGAAAATATGGCAACCAGTTTAGAAAGTATTTGCCTACAAGGGAGTACATAGGAGCTTTATCCGGTGCGACAAATGGCAGTTAGAACTTAACCTTATAAAGTGTGTAGCTATCAATTTATGGAGGAGGAATAATTCGATAGAGCGATTCTATACAATAAGTAACACGAAGATCGAAAACGTTGAAGCAATAAGATACTTAGGTGTGACAATCACTTAAGATTTATCGTGGGGAAGACACATCCTGGAAATATGTGGCCGAGCGAAGAGAAAGCTAGGATATATAAAAATAGTACTAGGTAAATGTGATGAGAAGACAAAAGAGCGATGTTATTTTTCACCAGTCAGGCCCCACCTTGAGAATACAGCCAGTGTATGGGATCCTAATGAATTATGTTTGATCAGAGAACTAGACAGTGTGCAGCGTAGAGCAGCTAGGTTCGTTAAAAGGTGTTACGATAGGTTGAATAGTGTTTCAGAATTAATATAAGAATTAGGGTGGGAATCATTATCAGAGCGTAGGTTGAAGTACAGATTAAATCTATTAGAGAAATTTCAATCGGATACCTTTACTGAAGATATTAGGCATATATTAAAAACACCAGCGTATTATGCTAGATTCGACCAGATAAATAAGATTAGAGAGATAGATTGTCGTACCGATTCAAAATGGCATTTTTCCCCCGTACTATAAGAGAACAGAATAGGCAGCATAGCAAAGGGCTAGGCAGGGGAAATATTTTAGAGTAGTCTGTAGTGCATGATACATGTATTAACCCCTTAATTACTATGTAGATACTAATAATATAGTTGCATGAGACCCTATAGTTTCTTGTTTGCATGTAAGTAGTGCATGCTTGGAGATTTTCACCCCCTGCCTCACACCCTCGCGGTGGCTTTCAGGGTATCGTGTAGATGTAGAATCCCTTAAATAAAACAGAGTAAATACTGGCCCATTTATCTGCGTAATGGAGGAAACGACTCGCTGTATCCAAGTGAAAGTATTTTACTCTGTTTGCGATCAACGGGCTGCTGAAGTGCGGTTTAGCGCCGAACACATGAGAATGGAAACATTGGGCACTAAAGTGTGCGTTCCGAGAAGCCGCAAACTTAAACATCTCGTTTTGGAGACAATGTCGGAAAACTGGGGACGGGACTACGAAATAGATCTCCTTTTCAAATAAGACGATGTGAGACCACCAATGAGGAGGAAGTCTTCTAAGTCTCGTGGTGAATATGATTGAAAGAAATGTTGACAAATAATGCGTAAACATGTGAAGATCCACAGAATAACAGTTCATTGTCAAAAAGTAAACTAGGCGCATTGGTAGAAGGAAACTACTAATATGATACAAAGGAATGACCTTCAGGCGGTGTGTGAATATTAAGGATGCCTAACAACCAGCGGAGGATCATCATGGGTCAACAATCCTAAGGTTGCTTAGCGACGCAGCCATCCACTCGATTCTTCTATCGGCCAACCTCTTCACATTGACGTAGCTCCTCTCTTTTACATCCTTCACAACCTGTTTCATGTATCTCGTACGAGGCCTGCCTTTTCCATTCTTCCCGTTCACTTTTCCCTCGACGAATGCCTTCATCAGGCCATCCTGTCTCAAGATGTGGCCATTAAGTTGTTCCGTCTTCTTTTTAATGTTTTCAGTAGACATCTCTTCTCTCCCGCTCTTCTTAAGACTTCTTCGTTTGTCACTCGATCGATCCATTTTATCTTCATCATTCTTCGGTAGTACCACATTTCAATTGCTTCCAGCATGGACTTCTCTGCTGCTGTTATTGTCCATGCTTCGCTGCCATATAGTAGAATGCTCCAGATGCATGTTATAATGAAATGTTTCCTCACTTCCACGATTGTATTTGCAGCTGTAAGCAGAATCTTCTTCTGGTAAAATTACCACTTTGCTTGGGCAATTCTACTGGCTATTTCTCTAACGGAAAAGGAAATTATTGGTAGAAGAGTGTAGGCGAAGAAGGGTACCAAAAGAAGAATCTACAACGAACTCAAGAAGGTCAGCTTCGAAGTCAAGTAGATTTAAGTAGGGGCTTCCTCCTAATATATCGTGGAAAATAACAGTTACCAGAAGGACAGGGTTGAGACATTTGAGGTGTGACACAATAGAAGTGATTTGTTAATTATGCCTGCAAAGATATAATTAACAAATAACGAATAAGTTTTGAGCAAAGGTTGAATTAATGCAAATATCTTTTAAATGCTGAAACTAATATGGCCCAAATATGTGGGACACGTCTATAGTATGACGGTTACAGCCTAAGATGGGAAATTGGACAATACAGGCAAAGAAAGTCATCGGATACATGGGGTAAAACATCCTCACATTGTGTGACAAAATGTTAAATGACGGATTGATGAGGAGTGATGAGTGGAGTGATAGAATTCATTTCACCTCACGTCCATGGTTCAAAAGTCCATGATTCACATCCTTCCTCTCCATGTACGATAGAATTGAACGTGGGCCAATGGAATGGAATTTTTTTAACTGGAGGGAACCCGAAGTATATTCTTTCATATCTTTTGCCCGAGTTACATTCCTTCATACCTGGTGTTTTCCATCGCCTGACGACTTCTTACCGCATTCGACCACCCCTTCGTTCCCGCTCCATCCCTCCTTACCATTTGACCCTTTGGACTGCTGTGTGGTTTTTGCTTTTTCAATCCAGAGAGCTTGGACGCGTGAATGGAATAAAAGAGCATAATTGTAACATGGCCTTCTCTTCGGATTCGGAACATTTGTCTTCTTCTTATTTCCTCTCCAAATAATTTCTTTCGGCAGAGGTATGTACATTGACGCACAGTGGTCGGAAATCGAAAATAAAGCACAACATTACAAAATAGCTTTTTTTGAGATATAGACTTGAAACTTTTAAAACTTAATTACGATTCAATATTCCTGCGATTTCATCAATATAGAGTCAGTGGAGGTTTGTGAGAATGAGTACAGCTGAATAACGACAACTTGGAAGCTTTAGGGTCCATGTCACTCGAGCAATGTAAGCGAGTCACGGCACTTCCAGCCCCAGCCGCGTAAAGCCATGCCCCGGACGCGCGGTCGGAAAATCATATATAGTTGTCGGCGTCGCAAACTTATATTTAATTTCTCTTCGGTTTCGTGTTTATGAGTCTTCTGTGCAGTGCTCTGATATAAGTCACTTGACAGGTCTCTCCCTAAAACGCCAGATATTCTCTACATTTTGTAAAAATTTTATCTGAGAACAGCGTCCGCCATTTTATAATGAAATAGGACTAAAATGCTTCAAAAAATATTTGGGTATTGTTAAGGCAAAGGATTGTGTTAATATATCGTGCATTCGATCAAATTCCTCCCACAACGTCACCTGCAAATTAACTTGGAAGATATTCGGAGAAAAATGAGTTCAGGAGTTTTTTTGGAAATTTGGTCATGTTTGAGCCCCTGTATCTGACTAACGGACGATAATCATGACAAATCATTCACTATTCCTTAATCAGCAATCTTTTATGAGTATTTGTGTGAAGTTTCAAGTCTATATCTCAAAAAAAGCTATTTTGTAATTTTGTCCAAGAAATGTCGATTTTCGACCACTGTGCGACGGTTATTTTTTCCCCTGGACGTGTTAGCGTACTCCGTGTTACGGCAGTTGAGAAGTTCAACGGCGAATGAAAAGTTGTAGTAGGAAAATTAGAAAATTGTTAGGTATTCCTGCATGGTGCTGGTATTTGTGAAGATTCGATAAACTTACCGCCATGTAAGCTTTGGAAATGAAAATAACGCAGAAGTTGTGCCCTTGGCGATCGCGAATTACCATGGCATTTTTTTCATGCGTAGGCTTTGAAAGTTATATTTGAAGGACAGTTCTACGCGCTCACGTTTCATTATTCTTATTAGAATGTATTTCATTGCATTTCTAAGTCTTCTACTCAGTCAGAATATCATATGCCTCTAATATAATTCGTCAGAATATCATATGTAACGTATGCTTCAACTTTTGGTGCGGGTGACTCGCAAGGCGTGAGTGCAGATAAAGTTAAGACCACAGCAAGACGGGCTCCAAAGATGGCGATCTTCAACTGGAGCTCGAGATTTACTTTTTCACACTCTTGTTTTTCTGGAATTATTCGAAATAGTGAGGTAAGCTTCTTCAAATATAACAGATGCTACCGTTAGTTCAAGTACGCTTCAAATATGATGCATCAGAAAGAATTAATTCCTGCCGGAGAGTAATCTCCCACTTAATTGTTGCCAGTGTAATTTAATTAATATTCAAGCACTTTTGGGCATCCACGCTGATCAATTATTATGATCAAGGAGAAGTCACAGGTATGTTTTCAGCGTAATATCCGCCATTAACATTGGAAGCGCATCTTTTCCGTTGTGCATGCCTTTCATTCCCGTATGCACTGCACAGCGCTAGCCGGGTAGGGCACAATCTCTTCTTTCTGAAATTTTCAGATATTTTGCTAGCTAATGAGTGTGAAGATTCCTCCATGTGTTGTGACAAGTTCCCACTGTCCGAAGTGAAGTGGGTTAGCTGCAATTCAAATAAATTTTTTTTATTAAAGAAGGCATTGGATTCCAATGAAAATCCATACTCGGCTCTGATAAATTCCAGAAACACTTGTAGAGGTAACGTAATACACATCGTAATTTTAAATGCCTAAAATGCCTGAAATCGTATTTGATAAAGATCGGGCCATCCTGGACGAGAATAATGAGACATGCAAAAAGTATTATGATTGGTCAGCAAAAGGTCATCGCAATAATGTGGTTGGTCTGAATGTTTCAAATGGAACCATATTCCACTTGGGTCCCGGACACTATCATTAAAGTTGGTCTAACTAGTGTTTTATTGAATATAATTTTTAGGTAGGAGACTATTTCAAATGCTAATGTTTTACATACTCTACAAGAAATTTGACATTACTTGGTGATTTTTCTGGACAGATGCTATTTAACCGGCGCTTTATTCCACCGTAGGATATTTTAATTTCGGGAATGTATTCACTGAAAGCGATCGGCGATTCGAGGGCGTTAATTAAAATGACCTTTTGCTCAACAACGAGCTCCAATAACATGCTATGCCCTCCAATGCTCAGTGAGGGCGCTGAGAGCAGCCATCGATTCAAGTGAATGGAGAAACAATCCATATTTGCCAAACAGCTAAAAGGTGCAATAACATTTAGCAGCCATAAAAAAACTACTTTTTTCCACGACATCTTTTTCTAAAACAATTACACTTTGAGGCTGAACAAGTCCAAATAAATATTTTAAGCTCTCTGACGGTTTCATTCAATGATTTATTACGTAATCACGTTATAGTGTCTTAGCAACAAGAAATGAGGGAATTCAAATCGGTTGTGAAAGACTAATTATCTGCTGTTATGTTTGTTTCATTATACATGGCAGCATCATCAATAAATAATGTTAGGTTACTGGAACTCTTGTTAATCTTTATATATTTATTGAATATCTTTGATGTAAATGAGGAAGAGAAGAAACGAATAACTCCATTTTGGAACACCAGAGGTCACACTAACCAATATCAGAGCTACTTCCGTCGATTATTACTTTCTTGTAATAATATTTAAGGAATTCAATACTATTCACTTTAATACATTCGACCAATATTGATTCCACATGTCCAGCGCTTGAATATCAGCTCGTTGTGAAGAACCTTGACACATGTATTCCTGCAATCCGGAGAGGCGTCCTGCTAAGGGGTCCTCTTACCCGGACATTCCTTTCACCACCACCACCCCCCCGGGAGCCACCCCGATCTTCTCTTTCCGCCCCCCCAAATGACTGCAATCCATCCCCTTGTCGCCCTGCAACACTCAACCCTTTGTCGTTGGCCTTCGCCGACGTGCCACACGTCTCGCTTGTCTCAAAAGCCTCCAACAAACGCTATTTCTCGGGGAACAACTTCTATAAAAGAACAATGCCATGCCTCCCGCCTCCTCTAATGTCTCTTGTATGCTCAATGAGCCCTCATTAGTTCTTTAGTAAACACATGAGTGGTATGCATGATTCTCCTAAGTACACCCTTGCAGCATTGTATTACATTTCGGCCTAAAAGTTCCACAGATACCTATCCAAATCACGCCTTTCGTCCACCACTTCAAATGGCCTTTATATTTGATTAGTCCGTGATTACGTGATTACTACGTGATAAGTCCTAAATTTGCGGCAATTAACAAACTGAATATAAAGCTAATAAGCTGATTGCATCCGGCAGATTTATATATACTAAGCCAGCATCTTTCTTGAGTATAATTCGAAATTTTCTGTTTCCAAAACATATTGTGGGTGCTAACAGGAGTATCAACCACAAATATGGAAATAAGATCAAATCAATTCATCTACACGACATCTACATCTACACGATACCCTGCAAGCCACCGCGAGGGTGTGTGGCAGGGGGTGAAGGTCACCAAGCATTCACTACTAGCATGCAAGCAAGCAACTAAAGGGTCTCATGCAACTAGATTGTTAGTATCTATAGTATTTGAGGGGTTAATACATGCATCATGCACTACAGAATACTCTAAAATATTTCCCCTACCTATCCCTTTCCTATGCTGCCTATTCTGTTCTCTTATAGTACGGGGGAAAAATGCCATTTTGAATCTATCTGTACGACAATCTATCTCTCTAATCTTATTTATCTGGTCGAATCTAGCATAATACGCTGGTGATTTCAATATGTGCCTAACATCTTCAGTAAAGCTATCCGATTGAAATTTCTGCAATAGATTAAATCTGAACTTTAATCTACGCTCTGATAATGATTCCCACCCTAATTCTTGTATTAATTCTGATACACTACTCAACCTATCGTAACACCTTTTGACGAACCTAGCTGCTCTACGCTGCACACTTTCTAGTTCTCTCATCAAACCTAATTCATTAGGATCCCATACACTGGCTGCATACTCAAGGTGGGGCCTAACTAGTGAAAAGTAGCATCGCTCTTTTGTCTTCTCATCACATTTCCCAAGTACTCTTTTTATAAATCCTAGCTTTCTCTTTGCTCGGCCGCATATTTCCCTTATGTGTCTTCCCCACGATAAATCTTTAGTGATTGTTACACCTAAATATCTTACGGTTTCAACGTTTTCGATCTTCGTGTTATTAATTCTATAGGATCGCTCTATCGAATTATTCCTCCTCCAAAAATTGATAGCTACACACTTTTTAAGGTTGAGTTCTAACTGCCATTTGTCGCACCACTCTTGAATTGCATCTAAATCCTTGCTAAGTGATTTCGTGTCCTCTTCGTTCGATATACCCCTGTACACCACCGCATCGTCTGCAAAAAGTCTAAGGTTACTACTAACTACGGTACCCAAATCGTTTATGTATAAAAGAAATAGAAGCGGACCTACTACGCTGCCCTGAGGAACTCCCGATGTGACTTCGATTGTGTCCGACATGATACCATCTATGACAACCCTCTGCTCTCGCCCACTTAAGAATTCTTTTACCCAACATACAACGTCTTTATTTATACCAAAACTCTCTAACTTCAAGATTAATTTCTCATGAGGAACTTTATCGAAAGCCTTTTTAAAATCTAAAAATATCGCATCAACTTCAGTACTGCTTTCGCCGTGGACTAAAATATCGTGTACGAATAAAGCTAATTGTGTCTCGCAAGATCTACCTTTCCGGAACCCATGCTGGCTGTTTATGAGTAATCCCTGACTATCCAAATGCCCCATGATCGAACTGACTACTATGTGCTCAAATATCTTACAAGAGATTGACGTGAGTGAAATGGGTCTGTAGTTACTAGGTTCTTCCCTATCACCGCTTTTAAATATAGGTGTAATGTTAGCTACTTTCCAATCCTTGGGTACTGTGTGGTTCTTTAGTGTTTTATTGAATATTATTTCTAGATAGGGGGCTATTTCAGAAGCTAATGTTTTATAAACTCTGGAAGGAATTTGATCGGGACCTGGTGCTTTGTTTTTACTTATGCTTTTTAACTGCTGCTCTATTCCGCGACATGAAATGTTTATTTCGGGCATTTGCTCACTGAAAGTGTTCGGCGGTGGTTCCACTGCGTTTTGTGACGATGAGTTGAATACACTTTGGAAGAAGGTGTTTAAAGTGTTGGCTTTTTCTACACTGCTGGTGACTCTGATTCCTTTATCATTTTTAAGTGTGTGCACTGTGGACTTATTTCCCTGAAGCTCTCTCACATATGACCAAAACGCTTTAGGATTGCTATCTAAATATTCTCCTAACATCTTGCTCTTGAAATGTGATAACGCTTGCCGACATGATTTCCTTGCTAATGCTCTCGATTTTTTATAGTTTTGAACTAGCTCATTTTTTTCCTCTACCGATAGACCCCGTCTGGCATTTTTCATCTTAGCGTGGCATACCCTTTGTCGCTTTAGTGATTTCCTAACCTCCGCGTTATACCACCTTGGCTCTGTATTATCACTAATATATTTACTTGGTATGTATTTATGAACAGCGTTACGGGTGACCTCAAGAAATTCTCTCCACGAATCCTCTGTATTTAATCCTTTGCTTTGTTCGCTGAATACATTAAACGCTTCCCTTAATTCCTCTTTCATACCGTCGTAATTTGCCTTGCCAAATAAGTACACCCTCCTCCTTGGTTTATAATGTCTTTCAACGCCTACAATAAATTTCGCATGCACTATTTTATGGTCACTAATTCCTGTGTCTGTAACTGTATTTAGAACTCGCTCGGGTATATTTGTTGCTAATAAGTCTAGAATGTTGTTTCCCCTGGTCGGCTCTGTTACTAGCTGTTGTAAAGAATGTGTCGTAAAGGTGTTCAACAGTGATTCGCAATGTTCCTTATCCTTACCTCCTGTAATGAAACTACACGTATTCCAGTCTATCGAGGGGAGATTGAAATCTCCGCCTACTATTATTCCTCTATCATTCTTCCCAGAAAGTAATGTGCGTATCTCTGACTCTAGCTCTATTATAGAATTGACGTCTGCGTCCGGTGGCCTGTAATATGCACCTACATATATCTGTTTTGCGTTACTACTTTTACTTTTAACGGAACACCAAATACTTTCTACATTTCGCTCTGAAATAAGTTCTCTTCTACTGACATACGGGTCCTTCACAGCTATGAAAACTCCTCCTCCGTTTCTGCTTACTCTATCCTTTCTGTATACTGTAAAACACTTCGGAAATACTTCATGATCTGATATGTCCTTCGAAAGCCAGCTTTCTGTACCTACGATTATATCTGCATTAGTACTCTTAATGAGGTGGTGAAATTCTGCTACTTTATTTCTTATACTACGACAATTCACTACTATCACTGAAATTTTTTCTTCCAATCTGTTTCTCTCTTGGTGCTCCTTTCCAACTAAAATTTTCCTCGATAATTTTTTGACGGACAAACTATTTGGTCTACCTCTTACCTTTGATGAATTGTCATGTTCGTTCTCTCCATGTGTTTTTCTCTGACCTTCTAAAACTACTCTGCATGTTCTGTCAAATTCTTGCACGATTTTTCCCCCGCGGATTGACCTGCACTCTGGGCTACCACCTGAGCTAAACCCTACGTGTATGCTCCAGTATCCTACTCGCTACCCTAGACGATGCCTCGTCCGTGTAGTGGACACCCGAGCGATTCAGGGGCACCCGACACGTTTCCACCTCCGGCCCGAGGTCCAAAAACTCAGCTCCCTCGCTCCCACAGACTTCACGGAGTCTCCGGTTTATGCCTAAAACTCGGCTCCAAACCATCGACCCCCGATCCGTCCTAGGTACCAAGCTACATATAGTCAGCCTCATATCGATACCCAGACCTCCACGAACACGGTGGAACTTGGTGCATAGATCCCTTACGGAATCCATTACATCCTCGGACCCCCGTTTCGCGGCGTCGTTAGTGCCGACATGGGCGACTACGTGCAGCTTGGAGCAGTTGGTGGCACTGACCGTTGCTTTCAACGCCTTCGTCACCTGGGGCACCGTACCTCCTGGTATACACCAGGAACGTACCCGTTCTTCGTCACCTTTCCCTCGGGATTCACCACCTCCTTCCCGACGGGCCCTGGCACGCATCGAGTCCGCTACTCGGCGGACATTGGAGCTACCTATCACTAATACTCCCTCCCTTCCCTCCCGACTCCCAGTCGGCGAAGTCTCCCGAGGCGGAGCGTTCGATGCGCCGACCTCCGCCAGCCCATCGAACCTATTACTAACGGGGAAAGGCTCAGCCTCTGCCTCTGCATTTCCCCGTTTGTGTAGTGTGACCCCACGACTCCTCCTACGGACCACTTCCCACTCTCCCCCGGATTCGGAGGTAGGCTCCGCTAGAGGCTCGGGTGTGCGGGGAACGTCCTCAACCCTCCAACCCACGCCAGTGCAAGGGCTCGCCCCCGCACCAACGCGTGCGGAAGGCCTTGGCCGACCCCCACTCCCCCTCGACCGTTCCAACGTAGTCACCAGCCGTTTCACGAGAGAGCGAAGACTATCCACCGTCTTCTCGAGCTCATCGACTCGAGCCCGCAAGGGCTCGCTATCGGGTGAGTCACGGAAGAGGTTGACAATTGACCTAATGGGAGTCATCCTAATCTAACTCTAACTATCTCTCTGCCTTAGACTCGCAGCGGAGCTATCTGGTAAAAGAATCTACTATTTACTACACACTAATGAATAACTAACAAGCCTCTTGAAGAAACGAGCAAGCAAGCAAATACAGACCACAGATTATCACCAGAAGACAATTAACCCAAAGGGAACAGGGACTAGGAGTAAACTACTCAGGTAAAAAAAAAAAAAACTACACGGGTGAGTGGTTGCAAGGGTAGCGCTCGGTAGGGAGTCGCGATGGGAGGTGGGTCACGGTTGACCTTGGTTAGGCTGAGGTTTGGGAAGGGAAGCACAAGGGGGGGGGAGCTCTGGAATGTATACGAGAGGAATGTAGGCTGTAGGATGCGCAAAACCAGCGATTACGAGGAGATGAAGCAAAAAGTGTCAACAGTAAAGCTAAAGTAAATGTATTAAATATCTACTACTAAAAGAAGCAACGAAAAAGACGAACTAGATTAAGCACTAGTCAAGGAAATATAAATATATCTAAAGAAACTATCACCAACTAACTTCAATAACAATAAGCGATAAAAAAAATCAACTATATGAATCTACTAGGTTAAAATAAGTTACGCAAACTACAGAGTTAGTATAAACTATATATGTATAAATAAAATTTATGTGTGTAAAGCTAAAGTAAATGTATTAAATATCTACTACTAAAAAATCAACGAAAGACGAACTAGATTAAGCACTAGTCAAGGAAATATAAATATATCTAAAAAAACTATTACCAACTAAGTTCAATAACAATAAGCGATAAAAAGATCAACTATATGAATCTACTAGGTAAAAATAAGTTACGCAAACTACAGAGTTACTATAAACTGTATATGAATAATAAACACAAGTGCAAATTACACCTTACACGTTAGGATGGATTATACGGTTCTACACAGGACTATGAATAAATAACAATAAGATAATATTAAATTAGAAATTCACTTGTAGGAGAACAAGTCTATATATATCACGGAGATTAATCAGCGGTACGGAAGCACGGATATTATGAAACAATAAGTAATGCAGTGTAGCTAGAACGAATAAAGTTAAATTAAAGCCGAGTGAAGTCTAGAAATATATTGTTAACAATAGATTATAATGAACGGTTCTATAACTGAGAAATACTTAGAATAACAAAACTATGGTGATGATAAAATATAAATAAGAAACGTAAATACGCTAACTATGGAATAGCCACAACGATGTTAAACAATAGTGGAAGATTTGTATTTATCTCAGTATATAAAAGTAATAAAGATACTGGTTTAGTTCTACTTATCGCTATCGGCACACACTCTCGGCAGACGCTCGCGGGATGGCAGGGACTACAGCCACAGCAGGCACAGAAAACTCACACACTAACACACTCACTTACTAACTAACTAAACACTCACTACTAAATACACCACTACACTATGAATAGGGGATAGTCTAGAACGACACAATTTTAGAGCTAAAACTACGGACCCAGCTAGGCAACGTTAAAGCTGCTACTGGCGACCAGGTAAAAAAGTGAAAGTCACAACTCAAGACGGGAGCTCTCACCACGCGACCGTCCACTCTAAGCGCAGGTAGTCGAATGATGAATGATGTCTTCAATTGATATTTTACTAATGATATAAATAATTATATCATTACAAATGCTCAATTTGTTATTTTATATAAAAATGGTAGATAGATATTATTAGATTTTATATAAAAATGGTAGAATAGATATTATTATTCCATATCTTCAGTAGATTTATTGGACGGAAGGAAAGTTATCAATTTAAATCTCTCCACCAGGTTTATCGTACCTATTAAAAACATTGAACTTGAAATTGGAAGATGGCCATTATTATCTACGAGGAAACAAATATTTACCCATCTGCTCGAGACTTAATCATCGTCATAAGCCAACAATTCTCAGATTGGTTTGACGCAGCCTTCCATTCGATTCTCCTCTGGGCCAACCTCTTCATATTGACTTCTCCTTCACTTCCATCACCACTTGTTCTATGCATCTAATGCAAGCCCTTCCTTAGACATTCTTCCCTCTTACTTCTATCTTGACAACTGCCTGCAATCGTGTCTCGTTATGTGGTCGATTAATGTTCACCATCTCCTTCTTAAGGTTCTCAGAAGAATTCATTTTTCCCACTTTTCGTAGAACTTCTTCGCTACGCACTCGGTCGATCCATTTCATCTTCATAATTCTTCTGTAGCACCACATTTCGAATGCTTCCACCTTTGGCTTCTCAGCTGCTGCTGTCATCGCCATAAAGAAACATGCTCTAAATATAAGTCCTGATGCATTGCTTCCTCAATTCCACACTTATATTTACAGCTGTAAGTAGAATCTCCTTTTTCTAAGTGCTCTCTCCCAACTATTTACTTATTTTTACTCCATCGCTAGCTACTCAAGTTGCTCAATATTAATATACCTCCCCTCGCCTATATCGCCTATATATATATATATATATATCTAATAATATATCGCCTCAAGTTTTCATTTTTCTAATTTAATGTTCGTCATAGCCTCACTATCACTAATTTTCTTCGTCTACTTTTTTCATGTTCATGAGAGACGCCTGGAGTTGCAAACTGATAAGAAAATTTTGAGATTCAATCAGACCACCGTTTTAAGTATAAATCAAGCAAGTTTCACGACTATGTAGAGGAGTGAGCATATCATTAATCAATCAATAATAATCATTAATACGAGTGAATCAATGGATAGCAGAGGTATGTTGGCATTTGAACTTGAAGCTAACCCAACTAACAGCATGCTTGCTTTGCTATTTCTATCTGTTTTCTAATTTTGAAGTTTAGACTAAAATATTATTTGTAATACTCTTCATGCATCATATGCAATGCATGTTTGGCGTGCATTCGCCCCCTGCCGCACACCTTTATGGTGGCTTGCAGGGTATTATGTGGGTGTATAGTCAGCTCCTTACTCACCTCAACAAAATGGAAAAACCAAAAGATAAAACTAGTCGGTCATGAATGGTGTCAGATGCTTCCTATTGGTAGCAAACGTGCCAAAGCAGTGTTGGAGTGAGGCCTCCTACGTGGAAACCGGCGTCCATTGTCATCATTGCATTTCAAGGCTCCAGTTGTGGAAGAAACAGACCTATACTTGGAAGATCTCTGATGTATTTTGGTGGCCGAGCATAAGCCTCAGATAGGAAGTTGTGCGGGCGTGCGGTGATCGGCTACAGAGAGCAAACCAAGCCATATCAGCATTTAGACACGGAACGGAGAGTTTTTATGACAAGTAGATGAGATGTCGCAATATGTGAAAATTAGTTCCCTCACCTTGGCAACAGAAGCAATAAAGAAGAGGTGGAAGGCCAGAAATAGCGTCTAGGATATAGCGTCTAACTACGTGCAAGTGATTGATCATCAGGACGTTTGCCGACACACGGGTCAATTTGGAAACGTGGTCAGCGTATTGGGGGAAAAGTTGAGCATCGAATTCAATGTGGAATTTCGTAGGACTGACGACGAGTAAGCTGAGTGCAAAAAGTCTCTTGAGTTTCACATAGAAGAGCGTGGAAGCAATATGGAAGTAAACTGGTTGCTATGGAGATATGCGGGAACGGAGAAGAATCGAGGGTCATATGGAGGGATGCAGGGATGGAGAAGAGAGAGCAGGTGTGCTGAAAGGACTCAACGCTCATCTTGACCAAATAAGAAAGTCATCGCTAATGACATTAAATACAATAGATATGAGGCTATTGTTTGGATTCCTGCTAGACATTCGGGTGTCCCGGGATGCATTGCGTGCGAGCCGGAAGCGGCCGAATAAAAGAAACAATGGTGGCCCTCAGAAAGGACACTCGTCTCTGGAATTAACAGCCCATTTACTCTAATGCTTCGCGTTTCAAAGGCGAAATAAAAATGCCTTCTCTCGAGGAGTGGCTTTCAAGCGCGCTCAGCGGACAATGGCGGCCGACACTCTGCTGCTCATGAGTCGTTATTGGATTTAAATTACGACCGGCATTCCTGCTGCCTGCTGAAAAGGACCCGGAAGAGCACCCTCGCCAACAATGCGACCCGCTTACCAACCCCAGCACCATTTCCCGAGTGCACCACGTTGGCTGGTGCGCGCCAGCATGTGACGTCACCTCCTTGGTCTGCCGCGCATCACAGCTCGTGGTGTGGCAGCACTGCCTGCCGTTTCCCCATTCGAACCAGGGCTCGGCCTGCCTTGTCCTTTGACCTCCTCCGAGGTCTCCTTCGTCGCGTCACCTGGCGCCTCCTTCCAAGTGAATCGCTTCCTTCCCCCTGCTTCCCAACTCATGTCCGAATTTCCTCCCTTCAAATCTGTTACCATTCAATAGCACCCTAAAATGGCTTCCAGCTGAGATAATAACTCCCAACCAAGACAGTAAATTAATGATTATACTACAATTCCCTGCAGGTCAATGAGCTGTCATCGAAAAAAGTTGGCCAAGAGTCAAACAGTGTATTTATTATGAATATTTGCATGGTGACTATTCGTTTGGTTTGATATACTGTTTGCCCTGTTTCTCATGCACAGACAATGTGCATGGCATCAAAATGTTTAATTTTTTGGCCAATTAATTACCTATTTCCATTTCCCCAAAAACATTTACCAATTTGAGCATGGAAGACAAGTATTTGGAGCGAAAGATATGTTGCAAAATAACTTTTTTCCCTTTCACAATGCGTGAGCGGCATGATTAGAATCGGAGGCGCAGAACCCGTATTGATTACCCGCAGCACCAATTCAAAGTCAGAACCAGCAGTCAGAGGAAATTTCATGGACAGTGGGTAGAAAGTCCTTTGCCTCAGGATGATACTGTTTGAATCATAAAAAACAAGGAGCAGGTGGTGTGGTATTGTTCAGACCAGTGCTCTTCTGGTCAGTGGTGCTTCAGAATGAAGATGAGGCTGGGGAATAGGTCGGTGGAAGTGAAGTTGGATCTTACCAGGAAATACATCGCCTCTTCCAGGAGCTGAATGAAGACCATTAAGCGACGGAAGGAGATAAGTTAATTCAATAGACATGCTTTAAAAGAGACTGTGTGATAGTATTAAAATTATTGAAATGGAAGGTAAGTGATTGGAGCCGTGTAGCGAGCACATCCAAGCTTTAAATTGTATGAATTAATTGCTCAAAAATAATACCGCTGAATGCTTAGATCGTTCTCAAGAATTGGAACAAAAAGTTTTTTTTTAACGTTGAATTTATGATGTTCCTGCTTCAATATAATGAGAATCTTTACCAAGTTGTGGGTAAAATTGGTGTGGAGTTAAGTACTAATACGTGTTCGGGCCATATCCCTGTCCTTTCGCTGTAGCGCCGACAAAAGCTGCTACTTGCTTCCTCTAGAGTGAAAGGGTTTTTGCGCGCGATTCCCTGAACCCTTTTCTCGCGGTCAAAAACAAAGAGTTCTCCCCCTCCCATTCTTTGAGGAGTGTGGATTCTTTGTTGCCACGTTCGCCGAGGGTGCAGTGGACCCTTCACCCCTGATCCTTGGCGTGGGTGACGCGCGGCGGGCGTCCATTGCTCCGAGCTATTGGAGGTGGTACGAGTTCGTCGGCCAGTGGCGCGCTAAATAAACGACACAGCATGGAAAAGTGTCATTCCATCATAACGTGCGACGACGCGGCCCACCGTCCCGCGTTCATAACTTCAGTCATAAATGAGTAGATTACTGCTACTTACTATAGATACTAGGCAGCATAGCATAGGGATAGGTAGGGGAAATATTTTAGAGCAGTGTAGTTCATTATCCATGTATTAACAACCAATCCCTTGTTACTATATAGATACTAACAGTCTAGTTGCCTGAGACCATATAGTAGCATGTTTGCATGTTTATAGTGCATGCTTGGTGATCTTCACTCCCTGCCACACACCCTCGCAGGGCTATCCTATAGATGAACCAATGAGCCTAAAGCTGGAGGTATTCACGCAAGGCTTGGACATTAGTTGAAGAGGACTTCTTGCGTAAACAGAGAGAATAAAATCTTTTCCACCCAATAATTGACTTTCTTAACTGATCCTTACTGGTAGAACTGCTACTGATACAAATAAATATGTAAAAGTAAGATCAACAAACCTTACCGAAAATCTATGCGCATTGCAGTGAGAAATCACTATTAGTAAAATTGCGTCAATCATGGAATAAATTCCCGGAAAACATAAATAATACAACCTCTATTAATATATTTAAAAACCTACAGTTTAAGTATGTGAAAGAAAATGAAAACATAGACATAATATATAATCAACCATTAACTCTGATATTATGTGTAACATCTTGAATATTGAAAATTGGGATTGGTTTTTATTAAAAAATCAATATTGCTAATCACTTTTATTTTTGTCTTGACTTCTGTTATGATAAAATTCGTACATGTAACTTGTGTATATATTTATTATATTTAAAAATTAGACAATTATTCCAATTTATATGTATTGTATATAATGATTTTTTTCTTTCCAAACAAAATATGTTTTAATGTAAACTTCTGCCGCGTTGGAGCTATTGCTTCTAGGACAATAAATGTTTTTTTTTCTATTTTATATTCTACTATTGACATTCATATTAAGAAGCCACAGTTCTCCGTTAAGCGTTAAGTCCTCATTGTAGCCTGGAAGCCAAGAGGTCCAGACATTGCCTTGGGATTCGGATTACGGAGAAATATTTACGAAGAAAGCTCAAGGTCAAGGTTGTAACAATCAACTAATTGTTATGTTCACGAGCCTGTATGACCTTAGTGATTTTCAACGCAAAATCCTCTCTAAATGATGTCACTTTCTTTTCATAGTAAGCATTCCTCTATTAAAGATTTCAGTATTATTCGCCAAAATAAACATAGCATGAGAAGCAATTTTGTTAGCTTTCTATTTCATCATAATGTGTTAATGCACAAAATCAATTGTGGCAATGTCTGAAATTTGGAGACATGATTGTAAAGTGAATCAATTCCACCAATATAATGGCTATGAATTCTGAGCTTAAGAGGACTATTTTGCAGCATCTTCTGCCACCCGCTCTCACTCAGTCAATTTTGCTTATATCAACTTGAAAGTTTTGAATATAAGAAGTCGTTCCAGGCGTAACTTTGTGGAAGTTTTTAATAAGCATAATGAAACTCAAAGGTAATACTCCACACTAATTTTGGCACTGAGTTGCCGAAACCCGGGTCGACCATCATTAAATTAGTATTACCATTGAGTTTCATTATGCTTGAAAGTTTTGGTTAATTCAAGAAAATAAGTGAAACTAGGGTGCTATACTTTTAAAAACCTTCAGAATCCAATGTTAATAGGAGGGATATGCAACAAAAATGGGCCTTATTTTCGGGAAATGTTGCGGAATGCCGATTTAAGAAACTGCCTTTCTGGTTAAGTCGCACCCCAGGGTTATATGTCTGTCGTTGGGGATACCAACCGCCAAAGAGAAATTTTCTCAAATAAATGTATAATTTAGGAAGAACAAAAATGAGTTTTGTGAGATTTTAGCGTACTAATCGGCGTCTACAACTGTCGTTTTATTTGCTTTTTTCCCGCCGCGAGCGCTGTCTCAGAAGCGGAACTGACCGTCTCATATATCTCTGACCTCGCTCGAAAGACGAGGGGGGGGGGAGGAAAGGAAAGGGGGGAAGGAGGGACGAGAAGGGGGGGGGGGAAGGAGTCTGACTTCCCCGGGGGGAAGAGTCCGTGAGGGATATAATCTTCGGAGCGAGGTATATAGCTGTGGACAGGCGATGGTAGCGAGCAGCTTGAGCCACCAGCCATTCATCCCTAACGCACACGTTAGTCGCAAGTTGAGAAGTTCTTCCTACCCTATTGTTGTTACGGTGCCATACTTGGGCCTAGTATCCTTCAAATGCCTTCTGCAAAACAGCGTCAAAGAAAGGAAGAAACAGTAGAAAGGATAACAAATATTGTCCTGATGATTAGTCGCTACAGACGAAGCCATGTTTATTTTGTGTATAATAATCCTGTCGAGAATTATAATGCCGTTATAGCAAAGTTAATTGGTCGAAAGCGGGTAAATTCTGCTCTTTCTCGATCATTCCAGTGAAGATGTGCCGGGGCAGAGGTCACCTTCAAGTCGGGAAACCCTCTGCAAAACCCTCTTTATAAAAATATTTGTAATGTGAGTCCAGAGTAGAAGTAGCAAGAAGTTTCTCCAAAGAAGACTGAATAAGGCAATGTCCACCTTCAACCGCAGGAAAGTTGCACCAAAATCGATAAGGAATATATATCAAACCAGGTGAAGGAGCCAGTCGATTCTCAACGGGAGGAGTTAAAGTAGGAAATAATAGAGCAGTTGTGATGTTACAAGAAAGAGAGAATCTTACACCTAGCATCTCAAATTAATTTATTCTACAAAGTTGAATTTTCCAGTACCGTCGCATTATTCTTAATTTGAAAGATGATTTTGCTGTAACTTGTTCATTTTAAACAGATTAACCACGTCTATACGACACCTTCTTCGATTCAGAATGTCAATCTTAATGAGGAAGCATAGTTATAACGCTACAGTTTACAACCTTTATAGTTTTCCGCAAGCTGGAATATCGTATTCAATATTTTGAGCGTAAAAAAACTGGGATTTAAAAAGTTTAATATTTTCCGGTCACTATTGATATTGAATTAAGAGTAAATGAAATAAATAAATACTCACCAGTACAGACATACCAGGAGCGATGAATTAAATTCAGGTATGCAGAAAAACAGCATTAGCGATAAATCAGCGAAAATAACTCAAAGGAATAAGCGTAGTGAGAAACACGAAAGTCTCAGTCGACGACCATTGTTAAAGTTATTTGTAAACAAAGCCAATGAGTGTTCAAACAGTAAAATTTCAGAAAGTTCCGCAGGGGTCCGGTAATTTCAACCAAAGTCGTTATTCGGTGATAAATATAAGAATCGTATTATCTTTCGGCTAGTGTGCGTTTCAAGCTCGTGCAATGAATATTTTCAAATAAAATTTACGAATGAAATAAATGCCTCAAGCAATAAGACTTTTACATGCACATCTTATGGGAACGCTTTGACTCGTCTGGGGTCGAACCGAGGACTCTTATGCACATGTATTCTATATTATATAGAAGGATATAACTACGCAAGGAAGACATTTATTAAAATTCAAAGTTTGAATGCCGTACTAAGTTTGGCTCTCGAGCTTTGCTAATCAAAATGCCAATAAACGTGCCTACATTCTAATTAAGAACGCAACAATCCCTATAGTCTTCAAGGGGATAGGGCTGTTTAAACTAAAAACAATGCACCAGAAATAGTCATCTTTTACTGAAATACCAGTAATTTTGATCCTAAATCAGAATGCGAAGATAATAATAAGAGTATTTATTGAATTATATTTCGGCTGCTGTGCGTCTCAAGTGTGTGCGATAGGCAATTCTAATTAAAATTATCAATTGAAAAAATTCCTGGAAGCTGTAAGACAGCCCTTTACGTGTACTTCTTATGGGAACTATTTTGACTTAATTGGGGTCGAACTGAGGACCATTAGTTACAAAAAAGTAGCCTATTTTCTGTCCGAGGATGATATTTAATAAACCTTAAAGTTTCAAATATGTGCTGTATTTGGTTCTAGAGTTTTAGGCGAACATATTTACATTCATACTTTCTACTTTATATATAAGATTGGCTGGGAAAAAACCTGATCCCGACTACGGCCCCTATTCTGAAAGGCCTGATATGCCTGTTGAGGACTTTAAGAATGAGTGCCGGCTATTTATGGACGAGGATGATGCAAAGGAAATAGAGAGGAAAACGATAAGGCAGTGGGAAAGTGTTGAAAGTGATGATCCGCCAAAAAATGCTCACTGCCTCGAACTTTGGGCGTGTTTGTAAAACATTTTGGCTGGCTGTGAGATTCTGATAAAATCAACCATGTAGAGCAATTTTGATTCTCCTCACTTGTGGATTATGGAATGAGGACAAAGCCCGTGCGGCATTGCAAACGGCGGAAAATATTTGCATTGAGCCCTGTGGACTCTATTCATCGATAGAGCTCCTTGCCTGGGAGCAACTCCTGACGGAATCGTTGGGGATTGAGATGTTGTGGAAATTAAATGCCCATCAATGGCTGCGGAGAAGATGACTTTCAATGAAGCAATTGCGAAAGGAAAAGTTTGGATGAAGAACGATGGGTGAAGATTAACCGGAAGCACAACTTTCAGATCCAAGGCCAGCTTCGCAAAACTCAAATAGATCTCAGCATATTCGCGGTGTGGACGAAACGAGGATTAAAAGTGGAGATGGTCCACCGGGACGAGGGATTCTGGAAACAATTCATGGTGGAAAAAAAATTACTTGAAATGTACAGGTACTTCCCGAGTTAGTCGATCCGAGATTATTCGGAATCCTCATGTATTTTGGCTGCCAAAGAGAAGAGAAGAGGCGAAAAGAAACGTTAGACGGGAGAGAAGAATGAAAGAGGCAATTTGGTATGCCAAAAGAAAAAAAATCATTCCAAACGAGCGTGACTTCTTTCTTTTTCCTCACGGGGTAGAGTACTTACTACTCAGGTAACACCTTATGCGTCAGAGGTAAAGGTTTTGAAGTTCTCATACAACACAGTCGGAGCTGAAACCGACTGCTAGTGAATAGGGTGAAGCATTACTGAAGCAAGGGTCAGTATGGATTTAGGAAGGGATGAGCACGCTCCATCCTTTAGCTGAAATGAGAACGTAAACTGTAATAAAGAATGAAATCGCAATGTATTTTTTTATTTAGTCGATTTTCAGGAGTATATTGACTAGTCATCGTAGCCATACTTCACGGGAATTCGGCAGAAACTAGTAAATAAGTGGCATCAGTTAGTTCTTAAAGCATAACTCAAATAGATGGGCTTATAAAATGATTCGCCGTATGCATTAACTAGTACAACAGGCAAAATAAAGCGATTTAACTTTCTAACTTATAAAATTAGACTTTCGAGCCGCATTAGTTATGTTATCACCAGCAGCGTCAGAAGTGGGAGGCAGGGGCGGCATTCGCCCCCCACCCCAGAATTTGCCCCGGGCCTTTGAGAAATGAGTCTTCATTAATAAAAATTAAATGTCCGTTGTTTCCAGCTTGCCTTCTGACGCACATTCTACCACCTTCATATACACTTTTAGCGGAATTATAGTCTCTACCCCTCCTATCCGCCAAAAAATGCGGACCCTTTTCTTAGAGCCTTTTTCAAGGATGGCCCCTGCCAGCGAAAATAGTTCCGACGCCACTGGTTATCACGCATACAAGCAAAAGCTGCATTTGTCGACGAAATCGTGCGACACGCAATTTAATACTGTTGCAAGGGCGACAGAGGAGCTGTTGCCACTCTTGGCGGGTCAGCCACACGTGCGCTGAAATTACAACCTGGGGCTCAGTGGGTTGCGAAATCTTCTTCGGTGGAGAAGGATTATATTACCGAAGGGAAGGCCCCCTTATGGAGGCATTGGGATGGGATTCTTCCTTCCCCAACACAAAGTATGTACAAACAACGTAGAAGACACACTCCAGACAGATACACCCGTTGGAATGGCGCTGACTCGGGTAACTCAATCGGTTGACAGGAAAACTATCTTCGCCCTCAGAAGTGGAAAACAAATCATACTGCATCCTCTTTAATCCACCGAGTGCTTCCACCGGGTTACGGATGGTGGGTCGACCTCTAGATATGAAGAGGTTAGCTGCGAGACAAGCGAGTTTACTCGTCGAATAAGCAGTCGTGGACAAAGAGCGACGGCATTCCGGAAGGGCATTCCGAGGGCGTATTGGTCTATCCTTGGGTAAGGTAGGCCTCTAAATAATACAGAACCTGTGAAGATGCCGTGACTTGGCGACGGGAGGCCGCCAACGATTACGCTTCCCATCACCCGGAGGAGGAGAGGGCAGCAGCTCTTCTTCACATGAGTGAAGGTGGAGACCACAGTGGTGGGTACAGCGACACTCATTTCACTACAGGCGTGGTAACATTTACTTTAACGGCTGTAGTACTGCGATGTGGAAGGCAAGGGGAAACCACCACATTATTATCCCGAGGAGTCGCAGCTTGTACAGAGACTCCTGTAGAACAATGAGAGGAAAATAATGATGAAGATCAAGACCAAACCTGTAGATACCGTAGTGGTGCAGGTTTACATACGTACTACGGACTACGAAGATGAAGAAGTGGAAGGTGTCTACGAAGATATCACAGAAGTTATAAAACATGCAAGAGGAGAATAAAACAATTATTTAAGGAGATTGGAACGCGGTAGTAGGCGAAGGTCAAGATGGAAGAATAAGTGGAAAATAAAGAAGAAAAGAAGACTACCGGAGTTCTGCGCGCAGCATAAGTTAGTCGTCGCCAACACATTTATTAAAAATCACAACCAAAGACGTTACACTTGTAAAATGCAAGGAGGTAGAAGAAGATTTCAAATAGTCTACATTTTAGTGACGCAGAAATTTAGGAACCAGGCGAAGGACTGCAAAAGCTACCCTGGGCTTTTTCCTCCATCAACACCAAGTAGCTGCGATTACATCTGGACCCAGCAGTGAAGAAGCAAGAATAAAGAAAGGAGTGAGACATGGCTGTGCTCTTTCTATAGTAATTATTAATGTTGACATTGAAACAGCCATTTTTTCATGAAATCAAAGAGAAGTCTTCTGGTGTGAATATCTACGGAGAAAAAGTTAGTATACCTACTGTGATTCGCTGATGACATAGCACTTGTAGTAGACACAGAGAGGGATCAGAATAATATGCAATTAACCATGGAAAGGACAAAGGCCAATTATCAACTATAGGTCATGCTCTCGGTCAATAAGAAGAAGAGAAAGATACTGGTGTGCAGCAAGAGAAACCAAAACCAACGTTAAACCAGGAAAACGAGAAGGGGAGAGGTGAAAGAGTTCTGTTACCTTGGAAGCCGAGTTGCCGACGATGGGCGAAGCAAGAAAGAAATAGCCATCAGAATAACCCAGGCAAAGAGGGCATTCGATCAAAATAGGAATCCACTTACCGCTGGAAATACAAGCGTAGAAGTAAGGAAACAATTCATCAGGGCGTACATGGGGGACATGTTTCTTTACGGCAGTGAGGCATGGACAATGGGGGCGTAAAATCTGAACCGAAATCGCAATTTTGTACACGAAATTGTTAGATGGAAACGAAAAATGAAATTTAGTGAAAAAATTACTATTCTAACCATAACCATTCACTCATAAATCAAAAATTAAAATAAGCAAAAGGTGACGCCCACCGAAAATGCTGCATTGACGTCACTTTACTCCCGTCCTTGACTGCTCGTTAGGGAAGGGGAGGAAGTGGAGGGGGATTCTCGGAAGGTCTGCTCGCACAGATGCTGTCGCAACTGTCCTATTGGCAGTGTCAGCTGTGTCCCCCCCTTTGCGATAAGGCGAAGTAGCTTCGCGGGCTCAGTTGTGGTTGGACGAAGTCGTTATACGTCAGAGGTTGCACCAAACCCACTTTTCCGAAAGGGTTAAAAACATTAGTTTTTTTGACGCCTATAACTCAAGAAATAATTGACGGATGAAAAAACGGAAAAATACGGGTCTTTTTATTTTACAAACTTTATCATATTCGGCAATAAAAAAATATGGTAAACGACCCCATTATAGCAGTGGAAAAAAATGGATGGAAGCATTTGAAATGTGTTGCTACAGAAGAATGAAGAAGATTAAATGGATCGACCCAGTAAGTATCGAGGAAGTCTTAAGAAGAGTGGGAGATAAGAGAAGTATTCTGAATGCCGTGAGAAGAAGAGGGAACAACTGAATCGGCCACACCATGCGATATGCTGGCCTCATGAAGGCAATCGTCGAGTGACAAGCGGAAGAACGGCAAAGGAAGGCCTCGTGCGAGATACACATGGCACAAGTGATGAAGGATATAAAAGGGAAGAAATACGTATATATGAAGAGATTGGCCGATGGAAGGACTCAGTGGAGAGCTGCTTCAATGCAATCTGAGGATTGTTGATGAATGATGATGACGATGGACCAGGAATGAGCAAGTGAACGATTAGTAACTATGAAGAAGCATGATTTTTAAAAATGGGTTGGGCACCTCTTTGAATCCGTTGTCGTAATAGTCTAATCAAGCAAGCTTAATTTCAGTATAGCTTGAGTTGACTTTTATGTAGCTCTACTGGTAAGTCCCAGAAACATACTCTGAAATAAAATTCCCAAGAATGTCTCCTATTTCCGAAAGTGTGGGAGACAGCGAAGGAAGTGCTTTCCTGGTCTATCTTATTACGATGAACTCTTCATCCGGGTTACGCTCTCCATCCCAGCCGACGTTTCCAAGAATGACTCGCCCATCATCTTCAGAGAATTGAAGCCCCTTTTTCTCTTTTTCCTCTACGAGTCGTTAATCGAAACTTCGGCTAAGGAGGAGGGATCGATCCGTAACAAAGGCAATCATCCAATCATGTACAATAGTGAGATACGATCGCTTCTACTAATATGGAACTCTCACTCAGTTCTCCTCTTTTCAGTGTCGTGAAATCATTCGTCAGATTAATGGATAAACATTGACATAAACAGTTCCACCACTGCATTACGTGAGCGCAAGCGTGATGATCCGGAGTGTCACGGTCGACGTTACATTTCATGTGCCGTTCAAATCGTATCTGCGATGAATGGCACGGCATTCGTGCCAGCATTCTCTTGACTCGAGCGCAAAGGGTCACGGCGCAACCAATCCTTACCTTTTTACCCCTATCCGTGACATAGACATAGATGGCGCAACAGAAATATTCGTCGCGATGTTTACTAACATTCAAACTGTGGAAAACTTTTGTATTTATATTTTAAACTCCCAATATGCTTATCTAGAAATGCGTAAGCAATTAATTATATTTTGAAAATTGTTTTCTACAGTATATTTCTCAGGTATCCAAAGATCCGAGGTCCTTATTCAGACTAGTTATTTGCACACATTTACATGCTGTTTGTGAAGCCTTCTACAATTATATCTGATTCTATCGCAGTCGAAGAACAAATATCATTCTTAATGTTTCTTACTTGGAAAATGTGATCAGAAGACAAAAGAGCGATGTTACTTTTCACTAGTTAGGCCCCACCTTGAGTATGCAGCCAGTGTATGGGATCCTAATGAATTATGTTTGATCAGAGAACTAGACAGTGTGCAGCGTAGAGCAGCTAGGTTCGTCAAAAGGTGTTACGATAGGTTGAGTAGCGTTTCAGAATTAATAAAAGAATTAAGGTGGGAATCATTATCAGAGCGTAGGTTAAAGTACAGATAAAATCTATTAGAGAAATTTCAATTGGATGCGTGTGCATCGAATCTACCATAATACGCTGTATTACTAAATATTAAATACTATAGATAATAACAATCAAGTTGCATGAGGTATTATAGTTGCTAGTTTGCATGTTAGTAGTGCATGCTTGGTGATATTCACCCCCTGCCACACACCCTCGCGGTGGCTTGCAGGGTATCAGGGTATCGTGTAGATGTAGATGTTTGCCTTGCTTCAACTTTTAGTTTTTTGACACTGGATTTCCCTCTTTTCCCTCGTGCCAATAAAGATAACTTTTTATTGATTGACTGTTTCTTTATCCATTTCAAATATCAAATTATTGGTTTATTGACGGGAAAAATTAAAAGTTTCCACAAAATAAATATTTTTTATTGATTTCTGAATTTTTTGCACCACTCCCTGAAATTCATTTGACCCTAGGGCGGATTCTCAAGATGACAACATAGAAAGTCATGACTAATAATACGTAGGTATGGCATTAAGATCTTTCTAGGTGTGATTGGAGGGTCAGGGTCTGTTAATATCTCCAGGAATAAGTGGATAATCACCCAGAATGCAAGTGGTTGGTGGAGGAATTATGAAAATCAGTAACGATGCGACGAAATACCTTCCGCTTTCTCCGTCGCTCTCCTCTTGCTCTGACACCCCTCCTCGCCATGGCAACCATTTATTAGTCATTCTAATGCAAACTCCGTCACTCTTCATCCTGACTGTGAAGTTACAGGAAGATGATATAGAGGATTGCAGGAGTTCATTGTTATACATCTACATCTACATAATACCCTACAAGTCACCATAAAGGTGTGTGGCAGGGGGTTAATTCTCACCAAGCATGCACTACACACCATGCATAAAATAGGTTTAATATTAATATATTTGTCTAAACTTTACTATTTAAAAAGATAAAAATAGCAAAGTAAGCACGCAAAAACATGCTTTCAGTTGGGTTACCTTCAAGTTCTTATGCCAACATGCAACTACCCCTGCTATGTTTTGACACACTCGTATGGGACATATTTACCGCTAATCTTATCCCTAATTGTACGAGGGAAAAAGGACATTTTGAATCTGTCAGTTCGGCAATCAATTTCTCTAATTTTGTGATTATGGTCCAGTCTACTATAGTAAGTTGGGGTCCGCAAAATATTTTTAACGTCATCACTGAAAATATGGTCTTGGAATTTGTTTAAGAGATTAAGTCTAAATTTCAACCTGCGATCTGACAATGATTCCCAATTTAATTCATTTAATAGACTGGTTACGCTAGTAAGGTTATGGCACCGTCCCTTTACAAATCTTGCCGATCTTCGCTGCACACGTTCGAGTTCATTATTTAGACCGATTTCGTAGGGATCCCATATACTGGCAGCGTATTCCAAATGAGGGAAACAGTAGCTTTTCCTTCCAAGGGAAAAGTAGCTAATTTCTCGTACAAGATCATCACATTTACCAAATAATCTTTTGATGAATCCCAGTTTATGATTGGCTTGATTTTGTATGCCATTTCATGTGTTTACTCCAGGAAAAATCAGTCTTATTCCATCCATTCCGATCTTATATCCTGTTAATTACTTTAAGACTTCCCAATATCAAATAGGTAAGTTAGAGTGCATTCGGTCGTCTTTTCTCTTCACTGGATACACGATGTTAATCGCAAAAGAAAGGTCTCCTATTTTTTTATAATTACAAAAATCCGTTTATTTTCTATAATCCATGCATCAATTGGAAGGTGAAACATATTAACTATGTCTATTTTTCTACATAAATTTCAGTTCGGTCGATAAATTGTTGTAGAAACTGTGACAGTTTTTGAATGCCCATGCTCGCCGCCATGCCCTTGGGGAAGCTTCGAACCTCACCGTCGGAGCTGAATCACCTTCCGGCCAAATGTTCTTTCATGTTAGGCGATAGTCACTGGGTGCCTAGTCCGGACTATACGACGGTGGGTGCCTGGGTGATGGTGCTCCATTGAAAGTGTCGCAGGAGAGCGAGGGTTTGAAGGGTGTGCGAGCGCTGTCGTGGAGAACGCTCCTGCTCAACGTCTCTTCTTTTACCGGTTCTGATTTCCTTGTCTGAGTTTTTCCAGTGTTTCACAGTACCTGTCGGCATTTATTGCGGTCTCAGCAGGCATAAAGTCGACCCCTTTTGATTTCAAAACACAGTAGCCATGACTTTACCAGTAGAGTTTGTTCCTTTGAATTTTCGCGGTTTGGGCGAATAGGAGTTCCGCCACTGGTTGTTCTTTGGTGTTTCGTAATCCATGTGCGTTGACGTTCTGACGTCCATGCACGACACTCCATACACTTCCGTCAATTGGTGATGAATTTCAATACCTTTTGCGTTCAAAAACCGAATAACTGCCTCAACTTCGCGCTTGGCGGGAGCGCCTCTTGGGAGGACCATTCTCAACGGCTGACAAGCGGAGACGAAGCATCTCAGCGAGCTTGCTCCTTTTTTGGTAATAGAGGAATCATAGAAGTATAGCCAAGAACTGCAAGAAGAGTTTCTCTCCGTACCAAACGCTTTGGAGACCTTACTTTCGGGATTACCAGATCCAATATGTTAGGCAGGGAAATTCACGGATTCGGCAAGCATTTGCTTTTACGTGTTTTTTTCGATAAAAAGGCTACTTTGGCTCCGAGTAATCTTACGTAGAGGGCTAAACTGGAGCATTACGAAGGTGGACCCGTCACTTTCCGATCACGCCTGTGCAGAGAGAGAAAACTGTCCCTCAGTGGGCTGTAGCCATTTAGCTCCGTTACCATACGCGGTCAGTACTCTGTCCTCTCAGAAGCGGTGAGATCTGGTGCAGTTAAAACCTCAAGAGGCGCCGTTTTGTCCAGGCATTGCATATTAATACACCTTTAGCATATTGAACATCACGTGGGGTATTTAACAGACTAATATAATCTTATGCACAGATACATATTATGCACCATTCTATCTCACGGACAGGATCAATAGAATACATTGAGTGTCTACTGTATTGCACTGAATACAGTAAAAACTGGCATTATGTACGCTATTCTGATAGAATTAGTCTTATATCTCCAATCCAATTCTTTGGACAAGTCCCACCAGGAAAAGGAAGGGGCTGGATGACATATTATTTCTCTGGTAATATTTAATTTAAAAAATACTGCTCTTAATTACATATTTCAATTTGAAATTACATTTCTCCCATATTTCTATTATGCACGTATATTTCTAAATTATAGGATGCGCAGTGACTTCAATGCCTGTGTTTGTAATTTTCTCATCCTGACAATAAAGCTAGCAATAAGGGGTTTTCACTGCTTTTGCAAACGCAATAGGAAGAATATAAATTACTTTGCCCCGCACTTCAAATACATTTGTCAAGAGTATACGGTAGCAACGAGTAAGAGGTTTGGATAAGGATCAAAAAGTGGTTCAAAGGAAGAAATACTGTTGAGGACTCAACCCAAATTCCAAAAAAAAATATTTTTTCTGCTAGTCTCTTTTTCATAATCAATTCCTCCCTAACTTTACGGTACATCTGCAGCTCATTCCTATGCGCGCAATATCAAGCAAATAAGTAATATCTGTGAAAAATAAGTTTTATGCAGCCGAATATACGGGACGGCATTAGATAAATGTAATTTATTTCTTCTTTTTTTAAAGCATTCTCCTCGGCGAGAGCAATCATTTTAAGGAACGAAATCGCATGGAAGGGATTCGTGGCAGAGTCCTCCGTCGTGGGCGACCCTCAGCACTCGCTGGGCAGACTCGATCAGAATTTCCTCCGGCAGCCGGAAACGGCTTGATGGACGCGTCACTTCCTGGACGGCCGCGTGTGTGCGGCGGGAGGTCGGAAATGCCACCGCCCGCCAGTGCTTCCATCTATTGAGATGGCCGCTAAGGGAAGCGCTGTCCAAGCAGGATTCGATTTGGAGGAATTCATTCGCGAATGCAGGGCATCATCGCAATGTCCCAAGGACAAAAGGCAAGGGACAAAAGACGCGCGGGGTGCGCAGAGGAGGTCGCAGCGAAGTT
Source organism: Platycnemis pennipes (assembly GCA_933228895.1). Classification (NCBI taxonomy): domain Eukaryota; kingdom Metazoa; phylum Arthropoda; class Insecta; order Odonata; family Platycnemididae; genus Platycnemis; species Platycnemis pennipes. The sequence continues at coordinate 136,552,414 of OW121852.1, read as the reverse complement.
CGTGGCAGTTGGCAGGGCTGCTCCTCCCACGCCCTCTCCGCTTCCAAGAACACCATCCCAAAGGGAGGACGCACCAATCCGAGGGTGATGGCACCACCGAAAGGCCGAGGCGTGAAGCACCAAGGAAGGATGGCCTTCCTCCGAAGACGTCGGCAGGGGTCTTCATCCGCGAGCGGCAGCAATAACTAAGTTCTTCTCCCCCAAAGGCACAGATGTCTGCGGCTCTGATGAACCTTCCCCCACTAAGTTATTTATAAAGTGATTTTGTTACATCGCAGTACAAAGTCATGCCTATAAAAAAAAAGATTGCTCCTCCATCCACCCCTGTAAATAACGCTATATAACAACTGAATAACCAACCCAAGCGTATTGATAACAGAGCACAAGTAATACAACTGCATCTACGTCATGCCCTGCTAGCCACACGATTGTGTGTGGCAGGGGATGAATACCACTAAATATACATTACTTACATGAAAATAAGAGCTATAGTGATAATATCTCATGGAAAGATGTTAGATTTAACATTCACGTGCAACAAAGTGGCTAATAACTACACATTAAAGGACTGAGTACTGTTTAGAAAAACATTATACCAAGTATAATTATCGCCATTTCCCTATCATACATATGTTAGTAATACATAAACTTCCACCATGAACTAAAATCTACTCTAGCAATTTTTACCTATTACCTTAGCTATTCTGCCTATTGTGGTGCGCGGGAAAAATGACATTTTTAATCTATCGTTACGACAATCTATCTCTCTAATCTTGTTGATCTGATAAAATCTAGCATAATACGCAGGGGTTCTTAATATGTATCTAACGTCATCTATATTCTAATCAGCTTCAAATTTACTCAAAAGGTTTAACCTGCGTTCTGATAATAATTCCCATCCTAGTTCTTCTATCAACCTCGTAACAATTATACAATTATCATAACGGCCTTCAACAAATCTAGCGGATCTCCTTTGCACACGCTCTAATTCTTTTATCATACCTTCCTCGTACGGATCCCATACACTAGCGCCATATTCTAAATGAGGCCTGACAAGTTTAAAATTGCTTCTTTCTAGTACTCTCTCATCGCATTCGCCTAGAACCCTGTTTACGAATCCTAATCTACGATTTGCTTCACTAGTTATTTCCCTGATGTTTTTACCCCATGGCAAGTCTTCAGTGACGGTGACGTTTAAATATTTAATAGATTATGCCTTAGATATTTTCTTTTCTTTGATGCAATAATTATTCCGGGGAAAGCTATTCTTTTTCCAAGAGTTACATTTCTTGAAATGAAATTATAAGCTCCTTTTCTACACAAGGCTACCGAATGTCGGTTTGCTTTGAATGTACAAACGGATTAATGGTTCACTTGGTTCACTTCACTGTCGTAAAGCCTAAGGGTCGCGGATCTGAACCCTGCGCTGGTGAATTTGGCGCCACCTATGCAATGTAGTCCCCTGGCCTGGTGCATGGTGGCCAACTGAAGTCCTGTACTGTCGTGTGCAGGGAACATCCTCGATGGGTAACAGGTGTTCTGCAAGCATGAATCACCAACCATCCCGTCATTTAGAGAACTGCAGTCCCTTGCTCTTCTACCTGATGCACTCTCGGACCTTCCTTTCCCTCTGCTTAGTCATCTGCACTCGACATTCAATGCGCTTCCCCTCATTCATCTTCTTGTTCATGGTATTTTAGTTTCCGGAGATGGTAACGTACAAGTAGATGCAGCGTTTCTTGACATTAGAAAAGCGTTTAACAAGGTTCCCCACTGTAAATTACGATAATTATATTAGCGTAACCAGTCTATTAAATGAATTGAAATGGGAATCATTGTCAGATCGCAGGTTGAAATTTAGACTTAATCTCTTCCACAAATTCCAAGGCAATATTTTCAGTGATGATGTTAAAAATATTTTACGAACCCCAACTTACTATGGCAGACTGGACCATAATCACAAAATTTGAGAGATTGATTGCCGAACTGACCGATTCAAAATGTCCTTTTTCCCTCGCACAATTAGAGATACGAATAACGGTAAATATATCCTATCGGAGAGTAGAAATTAATAGCATTGGTAGCTGCATGTTGGTATGAGTACTTAAAGCTAACCCTACTAACAGAATGTTTTTGCATGTTTTCTTTGCAATTTCTATCTTTTTTAAATAGTGTAGTTCTGACTACTATACTAATACTATTCCTTTTTTATGCATGATATGTAGTGCATGTTTGGTGAGAATTCACCCCCTGCCACACACCCTTGTGGTGGCTTGCAGGGTATTATGTAGATGTAGATGAAATTACTCGCGAAGTTAGAATCATACGGGAGAGACAGTAGTATCACAGCACAGAGTAGACAGTAGTAGCAGTCTGGATAGGAGACTTCTCACATTAACGCGCCCAAAGGGCGGTATTTGATTGTGTCATCTCAGGCGAAGTAAGAGTTAACTACATCGGGTGTCCCCCAGGGAAGCGTGATAGGCCCAATTTTATTTCTTCTCTACGTAAATTACTGGAATGCAATAGTTAAAGATATCAAACTCCGTATTTTTACCGATGATGTAGTAGAGTACAAACAAATAAGAAATGAAGAGGACAGTCAGTCTTAAGCTACGGATTTAGATGCGATTGATGATTGGTGTGATAGTTGGCAGCTAGAATTATTTTTGAAGAAATGCGCGAAAAAGAACTTTATGAAAAAGAATAGCTTTCCCCGGAATAATTATTGCATCAAAGAAAATAAAATATCTAACATAGAATCTATGAAATACTTTTGCGTCCCCATCACTGAAGATATGACAGGGGGGAAACGCATCAGAAAAATAACTAGTGTAGGAAATCGTAGATTAGGATTCGTAAACAGGGGTCTAGGCAAATGCGATGAGAGAGTACGAGAAAGCAGCTATTTTACACTTGTCAGACCTTATGTAGAATATTGCGCTAGTATATGGGATCCGTATTATCCCATATTATAAGGAAGGTATTATAAAAGGATTATAGAGAATGTGCAAAGGAGATCCGCTAGATTTGTTAAATGCCGTTATGATACTTGTGTAAGTGTTACGAGGTTAATAGAAGAACTAGGATGGGAATTACTTCCAGAATGCAGGTTAAATTTAGGTTAAACCTTTTAAGTAAAGTCGAAACCGATTTGTTCACAAATGACGTTAGATATATAATAAGAACCCCTGCGTATTATGTTGGGTTTGATCAGATTAACAAGATTAGAGAGATAGATTGTCGTACCGATGCACTTAAAATGTCATTTTTACAGCGTACCATAAGAGAGAACAATAGGCAACGTCGCAAGGGGATTGATAGCTGAAATTCAGTCCGAGTAGCCTGTAGGGTATGATGCATGTAATAGCAACCAATAGATGCATGTAATAGCATACCAATATGTGGATACTAACCATCTAGCTGCATGTGACCCTATTGTCCAGCGTCTCTACATTGTATATCCTAGTTTTGTGTCAATAGTGCATGTTTGGTGATCTTCAACCCCTGACACACACCATCATGGTTGCTCGCAGGGTGTTACGTAGGTGTAGATGAACAATATAAATTCATTATTAATCAACTGACTAGGGTCAAAAGACACACGAACCACGCAAGTTTACATCTATCTAGCGATAAACTTAAAATGCCATTACCGGAGTCCTCAGCTAGTAATACGAAGTCCTCAACTAGTAACAAGAAGTCCTCAGCTAGGAAAAGGAGTCCTCAGCAATAGCCTTAGCTCCCTTTTATTTCTTTGTCGTCTCGATCGAAAGTTCATGACCCCTGGAGTGCGTATATTTTTAGCCGTTCGATTTTAAAATGACGTTCAGTATTTTTCCTCACTAATTAAAAAAAGAAAAAATTCAACTGCGCGAAAACGCGATGGCAAACTATGACGGTAAATTGTATGTCTGACGTGACACTCTTTCTTTCCTCTACTTGCCACTAGGTGATGCTGGGGATGCTAGGTAATGATGTGGTGTCCAAATAGACCCTGCACTCCGTTAAAACTAATTAACTAGTAGCTGAAAGATGAGCAACCTCCGCGGAGAAAAGAGTTTATTGCGACCGAGTTTCGCTTTTTACAGAATCTTCAGGCCTGACAAGCGAGAACCTGTCAAAATCGAAGCCCGGTCGCAATAAACGTTTTTCTCTGTGGAAGTTACTCATTTTACTACTTATGTTACGTTTCCACTCAATCAAGCCTGAAACCTCAGAATTCGCTTATTAACTTGTATCTTCCGTATGTTTTTCACTTCATTTACTATGATTAACTTTTACTTATTCATTTAAAATTATTCATTCAGTTGATTAATTTCAAAAACAGTATTCATTTTACTGAGCGCACCGTGAAGTTGGCCCAGAGCCGCGCGAACTGCACGCCATATGCTTCGCAGCATAGCAGGGGACTACATACGAGAGAGCACAGGATGCCCTTTGGGGAGACTACACTATGTAATAGAACGACTTGATACCACGTTCAACGGAGAGGAGAATTTTCGAACTTTGTAATAGTTTTCAAAGGCTATTATTGATATATATTCACTAGAGCCGAGGGGCCCTGAAATACAATGGTTCGTTCAGGAGACGAATATTCCTATACCTCGTAACGTAAACAACATTCCTGATAAATCAGCAGCAAGGCAGCGCTCCATTTCTGAGCTTCTTCAAATAGTCTTGAAATTAAAATTAATTCTTTAGTAATAAACTAGGATTTCTCAATGCAAACGTTTTGCTTAAAATAAATACACTCATGGCAGGGCACGAATCGCAATTAATGAATTCTGTTTTCTTCTTCGATGAAGGACTTCTTCACCCCCTTCCACACACCCTCGCGGTGGCTTGCAGGGTATCGTGTAGATGTAGATGAAGGACGGGAGACCATTGTCGCTGCACCGAGACACCGTACGTATCTCCTTTGCGACTAAACTTGGAAGAAATGTTCTATCGACGTCGACTCGTCGCCATGCACAAAAGCTTTCCTTTCGCCTTTCGCTGCGAAGAAGCGACGTTGGGGAGGAGGAAAGAGAGGAAATTCTCGTGTCTCGCATAAAAAACGATATCTCCTAGCACATAAAATAGTCGAGTATTTCGGAAGCGGGCATTTCCGAGAACTTCGCGCTGGGAGAGTCGGACCGGTTTTTGGATGAAATGCACAGGGGGGGGGGAAGCGAGGGAGGGAGTGGGGGGGCACCGCGGCACGTGGTAGCCCTCGAGAGGGCCTGCGACCCCTGCCAACGGATCGAGATCAGGGTCCGAATTGTTTGCAAGCCGTCAACGGTAATTGTGTATCATGTCGACCGTAATGACAATGCATCAGAAATCCAGCAACCCTTGATTAATAGATCCCGTATCTACATATATGCATGTAACGGCACGAGCTCTGGACACGACATCCGATGCCATGAAGAAATGTTGGTCCCAACCTGGCGAAGAATCCGAGAGACCTTGACGCAAATAGAACCTCTCTCTTCTGCTTGCTCGCGGTAGAAAATGATTTTCGGTCCGTATAAGCAGAATGTGCAACTTCATGATCTCTAACTGTAACGAACCTTCACAAATTTTGAAAGTTTTAAATCCATTTTATGGAAGAGAAATAAAGCATTGAAATTTGGCGCAGAGCTGTAACCACGGCCACTCTGCGAAAAGTTTTTCTATTGGCGTGACGCGGGAAGTGCATGACGAACCTTAGCTCGTCGACAGAGCTCCAGCGGTGGCAGAAATCAGCCAATGAGAACACGCCTTTGGAAATCATGACGTCAGACCGTTGAGCGACGCTGACGCGATTTGAATAGGGCAGCATATTGCATATCTGTCCAAAGTAAGAGGCCGTGAGAAGTTTTCTTCTCATGACAATTCGTGCCAATTGACACTTCCAGACTGTAGAACTGTATCCTCGATTCTGTGAATGTCTTCATCTGATTTTTGATGATCCCTCATAAAAATATACTTTACTCTTTCGTAGTCTGTGGAAGACATATCGAGCCGTTCAGCATTTGGTCCATTGTGAGAACGATCTCTCTTCTCTTTAAAAAGCGATTTTCTGGCTCCGGGTTGACTCTGTTTCCTAGCGTAAGTTATTAATGCCTTCAATTTCCGGTTCATGTCCATTTCCTGGTCTGTAACTATATTTAGAACTTTTTCGGGTATATTTGTTGCTAATAAGTCAAGAATGTTGTTTCCCCTGGTCGGTTCCGTTTCGTTTCGTCGTTTCTATTACCTTGACCATGCATTAGATGCTTTTACCAAGTTTCTTCATTAAGTTTCAACGGTGTGGCAGTTTACCATGCTGATTATCTTGGCCTTTACGTTTGATCAGATTAACAAGTATTGTCGAAACCGATGGATCTGGAAGTGTGTCATTTTTCCCGAGTACCATGGGAGGGAGCAATGGTTGGCGTAGCAACGGATGCAGATGTTGATATTAATAAATCGTAGGTGAAATATAGTCCGAGTGGTCTGTGGTGCTTGATGTGTGGTGCATGATTCATGTAATGACAACCAATAATCCCTTTCTTATTTTGTAAATACTAACCATCTGGCTGCATGTGACAATATTATCTAGCATGCCTCCATTACATATCCTAGTTGCATGTCAATAGTGCATGCTTGGTGATCTTCACCCCCTGCCACACACCCTCGTGGTGGCCAGCAGGGTATTGCGTGGATGTAGATGTGAAGGTTATTTTGCCAAAGCTTCAAAATCTGCAATGCCAAAAGAATATGCCTTTACTTTGTAAAATGTTAGAGTTATTTCTAGGGGCACGAAAGGTCCTGCCGATTCAGTGAATTACAAACACATTTGTGTTTAATATTTAAATGGAATGCATGACTTGACCAATATGCGTGTCGAATGATCCTTGAAATTATTTCGTTTTACAATCTATACATATTGTTAGACCCATGGAATATTTTTGGAAAATTATAAATGTGCCATTACTGTATATAAAGAAGTCAGTAATACGGATATGAATACTATAGTAACCTCAGGTAGCACTTCCAAGTGTAAGCATCGAATTCTTTGGCAGCAAGGGTCCATAGGTGCTGTACATTGATTCACTTTCGACCATGATTCCAGCTTCCCTGGAAAATGAGGCTATAACCTCCCATAACATTCCCCATGCTCCCCTAACATCATGTTAAGGTAATTTTATCGTTTTATAATCGCCTTAAACCATTCAAAATTCGCAATAAAAGTTGCACTGGTAGAAGACTGCGGATTTTGCGCAGATAAGTTGTTGTGTTAAACCATTATTTCATTTTGGTCACAAATATTTTTCATAGAGCATTTCTGATAAACATCCGTAGTCACAAACATTTTTCCACCGAACAGAAATTTACATTTATTTTGTAAATCCTTTTATTTTCTCGCCACCAGAAGTTCCTGCACTGAAGTCAGCTCTTATTTTTCCGTCATTTATTCCTATAGTACGTGTGTCGACTCGCTAATCCCGCGTTTTCTTCCTGGGGATGAGGTTTCTTGGCCTGATTTCAGCTTGACTAAAATTTCAATTTTCCATCCCAGCCATATAGACAGACGTACGTCATTCCTCCACGCTGCCTTCGATGCTCCTGAAGATTGTCTCGAGGACCAATGTGTAGGCATCGTTTTGTGGCTGCGACGAAAATCACGAAACTAATCTTTTGTTTGCAATAACTACTTGATACCTGACCGAAATAGTTGCAGTCATTTCGCTTGGGCAACACTTTATTTCACCGCTGATTCCTAATCGCGCCCCTTGAAGGAAAAGGGAACCAAGGCTTGGAGAAAATATACACGGTAACTTCGAAGACATGCAATGGCGATGAAGTCACCAATACCTAGCAATGGGCAGAAAGTAACATGTATCGTAATGAAATGATGAATACGCAGAAAAGTCATGAATTATGACGTTATTTACTCACAATGCGGTTTGATTCGAGAGGTGCACTAGCACTTTGAACATTACTCCTAATCCAAAGTGCAGAATCATAACGGATCGTGATTCCCAAGTTTGCTCCGATCGAAATATCTGAAACCGCGTCTTACCGAAAATAAAGATCGCGTCTTGAGAAACTGGGTACATTTCTACGACCGCGTCTTAAGGAAATCGCGTCTTGTGGAACCACGCTTTGTGAGGGTTCACTGTACAATAAATAATTAGAGAGTACAGTCACTGTAGGAAATAGCCAATAATGTAGTGGTGTTAACAGTGCGCCATATGCTCCTAATAAGGAAACAGATTGCGTTAAGATAGTTGCGAAGGATACAAATGTAGTCTTTCCATGTCACTCTTTTGTTTAAAGTGACTCCCAGAAACTTTGTGTCAGTTGTTTGCGGGAGACATTCACCTCCAATGTCAATGTCTATTGAAGCTGAGGCTTTATTTTTATTAGAAGAATATATGAGACAGAACTTCTCAAGGTTGAGTTAAATAAAATTGTGGAGGCACCAATCATGCAGAATTTTTGGTACTCTGGCTGTCCTGAGCGACAAGTTTCGTACTAAAGAGGCTGACACAATGACATTGGTGTAATCAGCATAGAGTATTGGCTCTACTCCAGCTAGAGTTTGTAGAGTTTTTGGCAAGTCATTAGTATACATTACAAATAGGATAGGACCCAAGACCGAGCCCTGAGGAACACCATTATATTAGCGCAACCAGTCTATTAAATGAATTAAAATGGGAATCATTGTTAAATCGCAGGTTGACATTTAGGCTCAATCTCCTAAATAAATGCCTGGATAATATTTTCAGTGATGACGTTAAAAATATTTTACGAACCCCAACTTACTATGGTAGACTGGACCATGATTAGAAAATTAGAGAAATTGATTGCCGAACTGACAGATTCAAAATGTCCTTTTTTCCTCGTAGAATTAGGGATATGAATAGCGTTAAATATATACAATACGAGTGCATCAATGGATAGCATAGGTAGCTGCATGTTGGTATAAGGACTTGAATCTAACCCAATAGCTAAAAATAGTGAAGTTTAGACTAGTATATTAATGCTAATCCCTTTTTATGCATGATAGGTAGTTCATGCTTGGTGAGAATTCACCCCCTGCCACACACCTTTATAGTGGCTTTCGGGATATTATGTAGATGTAGATGAATAAGGACGCAAATTGTGAATCTCCCGTTATCTCTAAAGTTACGGAATTAAATTATTCCCGAACTCCGAAAATGAGTTTCATGCATCCACTTTATCACGCGAACTAATATGTATCCGTCAATTAATTCTCCCAGGATCAATAATGTTAATTTTTTCAAGCTCCGCCCTTAGTCTTCTGTTCTTTAGCCATGCAGAATCACACGCCTCCAATCTTCAGGCGAATGGTGAGTGGCCTATGGTGTGAATCTCCCTTGCCAAGATGGAACCACAGTCGATGACTGTCAGCGCTCTATGACACTAACTAAGTGACCTGACGATTCCCAAATATGGCCTTGGTCTCCCCTCGGACACCGGCTGCACCCTCCCCTACATCGCCCATACCCTTGCCCCACTCCTAACATTGCAACATCGCAGCAGTTTTACAATGTCTCGCTCGGACTGCGTCTAGCCACAATATCTTGCCTCGGCTGCCTCTGGCGTGAACCGGCAACCTATCCTTTTCCTTGTCTGTGGGAACTGGGAAGCCGTCGCAAGCATTGGTCATTATTCTTTATTCATCGTTTTCTGCAATATATTTTTCACTATTTGTATCGGAAGAAGACTGCATGATGACTGGCGAAAAGATAGTCCTAAAAATAGAGCAATGCGGCGAAAGCCTCGAATCCCAAGGGTGTTCATCAGAAGCCACTGGGTAGCCTCGAAAACAATCCACATCGCTCTTACTAAATGAAAAATATTCTACAGCACCTGGTAAGGTAGGAAATAAGACGAGTTCAAGAGGTCGGCAGGAGAGAAATTAGGAATTTTCTTTCCAGCAGCGCATCACACATCACCATTGCTATGATAACATTTATCATAGTTTTTTAACAGACTAAAGGTAGGATTTCACAATGCATCTCCATTCACTGTCAACCCCCTCATCTCGGCGTATTTTTTTTGCATCCGCACCACTTTCCAACACCCCTCATCTGACATGCTTCACAACCCTCTTCTCCTTTTTCCAAGCATTCCACCCTCAAGAGCTATCTTCAACATCCTCTCGCCACCTATTACCTACTCGCCCCAGTGACATGCTTTGTCTTATCCTGATTTCCAAATATCTTCCCTCCCCCAATGTCCACTGAATCCGCTTTAGTTTTCTTTTCGCTCCGTCCTACGAAGATCACGGCACGAAAGATGTCTGAATCACTTTTCAGGTGGCGAGCCTGAATGGTATGTTATAACATACTAATGTGTGCTAAATACTTGCTTCTATCTTCTATACTGAAGAGTCATACGTTAAGTTACTTCAGGACGGATTTCAAAAAAGAGTCCGTGTTCTGTTCCCTCTGTAAAAGAGCGCAGCTTATTCTAGGCAAAATTGGAATAAAATACTAATCAACAGAGTAAAAAAGGCTTCAGGTGGGCATTCCTTGATATCAAATCGGCTGTAACAGAACTCGAGTGACATGCAGAATAGTAAAACGGGTAGTAGAGAGTAGAGTGATAGGAGCAAAGTTCTCACGCGGATCATATTCCGGCTAGAATAATTGGACCCGATGGAATATTACGCCCTGCATTCGATGCTTGCAGAAACCCCTTGACCTGCTCAGAAGGGGCTGCGGGGCATATGTTCTACTCGTAGCAAAATTCAATAAAAAACTTTCACAACTAATTACTGTCAGGAGTAAAACCTGGATGTTTTCACATAAAAGCTTGGCCAGTAACAGCAGCAGAATAGAGAACATTGGAAGCGATGGAAATGAGTGGTGTTGTAGAAGATTAATGAAGATCAAACGTACAGACTGAAATACGAATAAAGAAGTTGTACGAAGAGTTGGGGAAAGACGTTTTCTGTAGATGATTTGCATTAGGAGATAATCTCATCGGACATACTATGAGGCATAATAGCCTCATGATGACAATCATTGAAGGAATAGTAGACGGATAGAATTACCACGGAAGGCCAAGGATAGATCATCGTGAGCAAATAAATGGATACGCTAAGGTAAGAAAGATGAGGGAGTAAAGAGGTTCGTTGAGAAGAGTGCAGATTGTAGAGCTACAGCATAGGTACCAATTTTCGGATTGATGGCTGCTAATGACTTAGGAGTAATTCGGTGCATTAACATGAATTTCCTATTCTTGAGCCAACATTGCCGGTTGTATCATGTAATTGAAAGTTTAAACATTTTATAGATGGCAATAATAAATGTACTTTAACACTATTCAAACTTTTATTTCCGGTTCTCTTATTTCCATAGATCGGAAAAGTCGGGGGTCAATTATTTCGGGAAGCAAAGCTTTATCATACAATTAAAGAAATTTGTTCTCCATGCGATTCTTCCAGAATTCACCATTCCGGAATATTATTTGGATTTTGCAGTCCATAGGAGTCCACACCATAAAATTACAAAAGGAATATCGGGAAACATGTAATTGTGCCTGAATTTCGTAGTAATAATTATGGTTTAAAACCATTGGTTTTCTTGAGTTTAAGATCCTCATCCAAGCAAAAACACTTTATTTCCTCAGCTGCCAGTTTTAATGTCATATGTTCCGATGATATTGGACATTTTACTTCAATGATGCTGCATCAATTGTTTTTCCATCAGGCGAGGCTGCTAGGAAACAGTGTCCGGGATCAACAAAAAGGCCACATGGAAACTCTGCTACCCGTTAACTCCTCATATTTCTTAATCGCATAAATTCATTTAGGCTACCGTATCTCATTGTATCATTTTCAGATGACTGGGCATAAAACTTTTCTTTTCTTCGTCTTTTCACAAGTGATTTTCCCTTCTCCTACAAATAACACCAAAATTTGATTACGTCAATCTATTCTGTCTTTCATCAAACCATTGCTCACATTCGGTTTGGACCCGCGTCTCTCTCTCTAGAGCTTCTATTGACCCCTCAACCGTCAATTTCTTTATCAGCTCTTCGATTTCTACATCCATTTGCTATTGGTCCATGTCCAATTTCTGACAGAACTCTCCATAATCCTTAGTTTCTTTTGCCTCATAAATTTCCCTAACTTTCCTCTTAGGCTTTTTTGCAAGACACCTCCTAGTTGACTGTTAGCGTTTAGGCCTTCGCTCGCCAAGTCTGTGTATACTTTTGAAAGGGCTTCTTCCACATATCATTTTCTACGCAGAATAATTCCACCCTGGTCCCAGCTGAAAATCAAGCCCCTGCACCCTGCACACGATGAGCATACAAACTACTTTTTCCGCGGTTCACTTACTTGCCTCCCATAAACTTAGCCACTAACGACAAAATTCTCCGCCAGATTACTAGTGTCAATCATGGCTAGCATAATTGATTTCCATACCTTGGGTTTTAATAATTCGTTGACTCTTTCCAGGGCACCCATCTCCTTGTCGTTGAAAATGTTTTCCCTCCCCTCCTGATAATTGCAGTTATATACTTTGCAATTCGAGTGCTGTTGAATACGCGAAGCGGCCCGTTTTTTAGATCCTCAACTAGTGAGTTGCAGCCATATTTTTCTTTTACTTTCTTTTGTTAGAAATAGTTTCAATTCAGGGTGTTCATCCAGAATTTTGAAGATGGATTTTGTATAACATGTAACCTCGTGACTAGAACAATCACTTTTCTTAACCAGTTTCCCACATGGAACGGATTCACGCACCTTTTCAAAAGCACTCGAATCACCACTGCCTACGAGGAAATGGTATTGAAAGAAAAGTAATTGCATCTCCTCGCTCTATCGAAATGCCTGAACAGACATGTCAGCTTCCATGCCACGTGATGATCCACTTATGGTGACCAACAACTATATTTGAAGAAAATAAGGGAGATTTCCATATTCTTGAGCAAAAATAAGGGAGATTTAGAACACGGCAAAATTTCATAACGAAAAAGAAAAAAGCTATGCAGTTCTTGTAAACAAAATTAAAAAGAACTTTATTTTATACTTTGAGAAGGCCTAAATATATTTTGCCGCAGATTTTGCTTCATAAAATAGTTTGCCATCACTTTTTTTTAGTGTTATTATATTTAAAATTCAATTTACATTTTGTTATGATTACCGGGGGTTTTACTAATTATATAATTAGTAATTACAAAAAAAACAAAAATAATGCAGGAATATAGGACGTGGCGATTCCAGGCTGAAGATAACTCTCTCAGAAAGTACCACGGTTTACTCATCGGATTTAATTGGAACAAACATTGCGTCTCTTGCAATGTAAAATAATATCGCTAACAATTAAATGACTTTTAGAAAAGTGACGGCTACATTTTCGCATTCGTATGTTAAGATGAAACTGATGAAACCACTGTCTAAACATACTGTGGTGAAACAGTCAAATCAGCCATGGACAACAATTATACTTAAATCTTAAATGTTTAATCTATTCCGGTGAGGCTAGGTCATTAGCAGAAACACGTATTTTTCTGAGAATCGGTTTGATGAAAACAAAAAAACGTACAAAATTTGAAGAATTGGTTCATTGTAGTCGTCCTCAACCAAATAATTACTTCGCTTGCCATTTCCTGAGACTCCCGGCAGACCTTTTCTTTCGTTTTGCAGATGAGAATAGACCACGTCTTTCTTACTTCGAGGATGGCCCTTTCTGGCAGTTTCCATGATAATCTTTTTTTTCAGAGATAATTTAAATCGAAGAAATTAATTGTAAATTATTTCTTGACTCACTGAATGTAGAAAAATTTCTTGAAAGATTTACGCAAATATTAGGCAATTGGAAATAGCTCTCGATACGAAAAGTCGAGACGGACTGAGAGCAACGAAGAGGGACGCATAACCTTGCGACACCCTGCGCGCTGTCCTCTTCTCAGCAAAAACACAAGGTTGCAAGATTTGTCTTTCGTTCGTCCCTCCCCTTAAACGCCTCCAGCAGCATGGCCCTCATCCCTCCAGAGGCATCTCTCCCTCCCCTCCCTCATCGCTCCTCGGGTGCTTCGTAATGGTTCCCTGATTTCGCCGCAAGTGACGCTCCTAGCAGCACGTTTTTAGCGACTTCTAATTATTCTAATTACTAGTTATTACCTTCTCGTAATATTATTTAGAAAATTGGAATTGATTAGTGAAGAAACTCGAAAACTTCGTAGTTTTTCGATTTTTATAAATAACAACGCATTCTGCCATTTTGGTAATTTTTTATCATGTTTTTTAATTTTTTGCAAAATGTAAAAAGCAAAAAAGAATTTCATTGGCCAAAAAAAGTTGATGGTGAAAGATTCATGTCGATAACTTTATTTGCCTAGCTGCGAGAAGAAATCCGTTTCAGGGGCAGTCACCATTGGCCTTAACACCCTACTGGTGAAACTGATGGTGGACTAATTTTTCCTCTTTTCCACGCCCACCGTATTCCGTAAATACAGGATGACAGGAAATGGGTATTCACCTCGCACCAATGCGGCTAGTTGGTGCCAGGTGCGGCCAGAGGTTAACTGATGCAGCTATCACATTGTGTTGTGATCACTAGCTGAATTAGAGATAGTGTAGGATGCTGAGTGCTATTTTGTTTTTGCATAGTCAAAAAAATGGCAACCATACAGATAGAAATTGATTAAATTCGCTTAACTTATTTGTACCGATGATATCTGGCTTTTAACTAAGCTATTACAGTAGCTTTCCGTTCGAAAGTTTTGGCCCATTCCGGCAGATTTCCGGTGCATGGCAGGTACCGCAAAGCATGATTAGAGCATTATTGTAAAACGATAGTTTGTGAGAACCCGACGGATTGAGGGAATTCAAGAATTCCACAGAATATGAGCAGCATCAACCTCATTTGCAACAATATCCGTGGACAGTGTCCACTGGACACTCACCACCACCGCTGCAGATCTTTTGGAACTGTTTTATATATTCTCCAGCAAGTACGTCGCCGCCCAGTAGCACTCTCACAACTACAGTGATAATTGTCGAGCGTATATTTTCGCAGCGTGGAGAATTGCCAGTTGCTCTAAGATCGGGAGGCGCCGCCACGTGTGGAGCCTTGTCGTCCATACTTTCGCGTCCATTGCAGGCCATTGCATCAACAGGGTGAAACACCGAAGAGGAATTTGTATCTTGGGTTTTATTGGGGAGACATCCCCTTAGCCTTATTTGGAATTGTTTATCGTATCCCCGCTTGGGTCAAACATCTTGGACCCTGGGTGTCCGTCGAATTCCGTCGGGTGGCGGACGAAGAATCCTCTTCCACGTGGCACTAACTTTAATGCCGTCGTCACGGTTGAAGTTATTCGGCTGTTTTTCACGAGCCGTATTTCGATCGCTTCCTGTATTAATGTTGGGTAATAGCGCGGTTCTTTCCCTATTTCCCGAGTCTGGTCAGATAAAATACTTTGCTTGACTCGTGGACCTCCGGAGGCTGCGTGTTCGGCGACTGCAGAATCCTTAGCGCTCCCGTGAATGATCGCTCTCTGGTGCTCCTGCACGCCACTGAGCCCCTGTTTGCCCGATGTACGCTCTTCCGCATGAGCACGGAATCTCACGAACTCCCTCCGTCAGTAAAGGGTGTAAGCCTGTAAATGTAAATGGCCATGTACTTATGCTCCATGGGATTATATAGTCCCAGAGTAAATAAATTTATTTTATATTATCTTATCTTACTATGATAGACTGGACCATGATTACAAAATTAGAGAAATTGATTGCCGAACTGACTTTTTCCTCGTACAATTAGGGATATGAATAGCGGTAAATATGTTCAATACGAGTGAATCAATCCATAGCATGATCATGTTGGTATAAGGACTTGAGGGTAACCCAACTAACAGCATGTTTTTGAAAGCTTACTTTGCTATTTTTATCTTTTTTAATAGTGAAGGTTAGACTAATATATAAATATAAACCTATTTTATGCATGGTGTGTAGCGCATGTTTGGTGAGAATTCACCCCTGCCACACTTCTTTATGGTGGCTTATGTAGATGCAGATGCAGAGAGGAACCGATGCAGCAGCCTGAAGATTTCCTTTCGACTAAGTTGCATATAGGACAGTGAGGAACCATTTCAAGGAACGGAGCACAAATTGCAATGCCATAAAGGACAAGACTGCATAACTTTTGATTAAAAATGAAGATAAGTGGATAGATGGAAAGAATGAAGTACGCGAAGTCGAGATGGGAGCGTCAATATTAGTCATTCCGATCATCCAAATTATGATCGGAATTTCACGCAACGGTAACCTTCGCATGCCAATAGCACCTTCGGATGAATATGGATTCTGGAATTGATGATATTCTAGCAGAATTAATTTAAAATGCAGGAGAGAAATTTTAGCCCATCTTTACAAAACCATCTGTGAAATATACTCAACAGGAATTATACCCAGGGATTTCAAGAGAAACATCATCATTCCTATTCCCAAAAGAGAGCGAATGATTGAAAATTTTAAGACCATAGGCCTGACGTAAAATGTATCTAAGATATTGTCCAGGATCGTCTAAGGAAGACTAGAACGCAAAGCTGAGTATTTCCTGGATGATGATCAATTATGATTCAGGAAAAGTAATTGTTCAAGAGAATCAACATTGGCCCTTAGGCTGCTCATAGAAAAGAGATTGGACATGAGCAAACCGGCTATCATTTAATTGGAGAATTTAGAGAAGGCTTTTGGCAACTTGGATTGGAATTAAAAGCTTGTAATTATGAAAGGAATCGGAGTGTCTTATGACGACCAGAGAATTATCCACAGTTTGTTCAAAAACCAAGTAGCTGTGATTAAATCTGGACCCAGCCTTGAAGAAGCAAGAATAAGGATAGGAGCTGAGACAAGGCTGTGCAAAGTCTCTCTTAATTTTTAATGTGTACATCGGGAGAGTCATCAATAATATCAAAGATAAGTCTTCTGGGGTGAATATCCACGGAGAAAAAAAGGCTTGCTGATATTCGCCAATGACATAGCACTCATAGCAGAGGCAGAGAGGGATCTAAACAAGATTCTAATAACTATGGAACCACGGCAAGATATCAGCTGAAGATCAACAAGAAAAAGATTAAGATATTGGTGTACAGTAAGAGACAATAGACCAAAACCATTATTAAAATAGGGAAGCAAACACTGGAATATTTGAAAGATTTCTGTTGTATAGGAAGGTGAGTACCAACAATGGACAAAGCAAGAAAATTCAATATATGATCTCGTTCTTTCTCGGCGAATGATATTTAAAAAACATTCTCGGGTTTCTAGCCGAGTAAGATGTTTTGTTGCTAACGTTTCGATGGAGGAGTATTCCATCAAAACGTTAGCAACAAAACATCTTACTCGGCTAGAAACCCGAGAATGTTTTTTAAAGAAAATTCAAGTCTGCAGAAAAGCCCAGGCAAAGATGGCATTCTATCAAAAGAGGAATCTACTTACCGTTGGAAATACAAGAATAGAAGTAAGGAAACAATTCTTCAAAACGTATACCTGCAGCATGTTTCTTTACGGCAGTGAGGCATGGGCGATGATAGCAGCAGATAAGTCAAGGGTGGAAGGATCGTAAATGTGGTGCTACAGAAGAATGATGAAGATTAAATGGATCGACCGAGTAAGTAACGAGGAAGTCCTAAGAAAAGTGGGAATAAGAGAGAAGTCTCATGACAACTCTAAAAAGAAGACGGGACAACTTAATCGGCCACATCATGATGATTCATGCGAGAGCTGCGTCAAATCAATCTCAGGATTGCTGACAGATGATGATGACCAGTTTTACATGCTCTTGCTTACCGGTATTTCGAAGGAATAATACTGAAATGTTAACTAGACTTTCGATCCCATTCCCAAAGAGGAATATTTTATCTCATATTAACTAATAATTAATAACAACAATTTTAAAAGGACGTTTGTATTTCTGATGTTTTACAGCCAAGCGTTTTGAACATTCATAGTTATGAGGATTGAGATCAGTTCAAAAGTGGAGAGAGCAACTGCTATGCGCCTTCTGAGAATCATTGTGCGCACGCGCATTTGTGGCTGCTCCTTTCCGGCAGCCTTATTTTGACTACGCAATCCATATTTTGAGCTCATGCTTGCATCCATAGCTCACCAGTATCATGCAAAATTCCACGATGGGCTTTCTTGCTTCCATTTCCCGCTTAGGGTAAAGGGGGGTGAATCGGACCAGCGGGTGAATAGGAACGCTTTTCAAAAAGTGCGCTCAGACCCGAAACGGTATCACTTGAGACTGACTACGTTTTAGGAATTGCTTCTTTGTAATCTTGTCCTTCTAGTAGAGTGAAAACGAGAACTCGACGACTGAATTTAAGCAAATGATACTCTGTCGAATGGAAGCCTACCATACGAGAGAGGTGTGAAATTGGGTATTTAGAAAACCTCGTATAGGTTCAAAGTAAGGTGACATTGTAGCGCTTACTCAGATTTCAAGTTTTTCTTTCCTGAAAGGAAATCTAATACCATAGCTGCCACATTAGGTTACTTTTTTGAGCCTTGTATGAATATCGGAGTTACCAAACATGATACAAAATCATATTACTTAGTCGGGTGAAAAGGACCAGCACGCGCAGGAGTTCAGTTCCAAGCTGCTGGTCGAGGGTGAAGCATTGAACCAGTTATACTCAACTGACACTTGGAAAAATTCCTTCTGCTACTGAAAAGTAAGTAGATATACAACTAATATTGATAAATTGCTTACTTACACTTAATGTTTTACATTAAAAACATCAAATGTTTATAAGAATGTTTGAGCGAAAGTGGCTAAAAATTTATTTTTAGGCCATACTCTTTTATTTAAGTATTATAAGAAGTTTAATGGAATAAACCTATTTTAATGCTATTCTATATCACGTTATAGATATTTACTACGTATAACGAGGAGGAGGAAAGAGATTTTCCCCGTCATAGAGGTGAATTATTACGGCGACGAGCACGATTTACAGGCTGAGCGAGAGGTAAGCTACCTTCGTTTGATGTAACATATGTTGTGTAGTGTTCCATATATATTAACCAATTATTCGCTGAAACAATATCATAAAACATACGCATTTCGTGATGGAAATTTATTGTTAATAATTCACATTGAGTTCCATACCTATACATTCTACATTACTCAGTGGTCTATATTTTCCAATCTGAAAGAAAAGGAGGTGATATAATGTACGTGATAGAGGGATTGCCAGAGTATTAAATATTATATATGGCAACAGAATTAGTTGTGGAACGCCTTACAACCTCCTTTTGATAGCGTAACATTAGCAAAATTTCATTTAAAACGTATTTATAAAAGTGATAATTTTCGCTTACCGTTAATGTTTTTCCTTTTGGATTAAGATGGGGAAGTACCGGCGAAAAACGGAACAGACATGGACAGAGGAGGATATGAGAATGGCGCTGAAAGCTTTCAGAGAGGGAAGAAGCATGAGGCATTCTGCCGAACTTTTCCATGTTCCCCGTACTTGCCTCTATCGTAGGAGAGTAGCGGATACGGAAAAATTGAAGTCAAGAGGGGGCAAAATGTCTTCTCAGTGGAAGAAGAGGAAGCATTAATTAGAATAATTCTTAGGTTATGTGAAATTGGGTTCGGATTGACAAGAGATGATGTCATGAAGGTGGCATATGAATTTTCCATTGAAAACAACATAAAAAACAATTTCTGTGCGTTAAAAAAACGAGCAGGCAAGGATTGGTTCTTGAATTTTATATCTAGACATCCTTTAAGTCTTCGAAAACCCGAAGGTTTGTCAGTGGCTCGAGCTGAGGGTTTAAATAAGGAAGATGTAGACGATTTTTTTTCAAAGTTAACTATTTCGATGGCTGAGGCTGGAGTTATGGATAGGCCCCACCTTATATACAACGTTGACGAAACGGGATGTGTATTAAATAATCGCCAAACCCAAAAGAATGTTGCAAGAACAGGATCTAAGGTAGTCATAAAACAGACGTCAGTGGAAAAGGGGGAATTGGTGACAGTTGTTGCGTGCTGCAATGCAAGTGGACATTACATACCACCTTTTGTAATTTTTAAGGGGAAAAAGTTCCATAAGGAATGGGAGGATGGATTTCCGTTGGGATCTAAAATTTTTATGTCCGATTCAGGGTGGATAAATGAGGATCTTTTTTTGGAGTGGCTAAAGCACTTTCAAGCAAACAGGATTCCTGGCCGATGCATTTTAGTCCTCGATGGCCACGCATCACACAAGACTCTTCCTGTTCTACTGTTCTGTGAAAGGAATGAGATCACTCTCTTATCACTGCCCAGCCACACTACACAAAGGTTGCAACCTCTGGACAGGTCTTTTTATAAACCATTAAAGACATACTACGATATTGAAACAAATGCGTATATGACAGTTTGTAAGGGGGATAGAAAGATGACTAAATTTAATTTTGGTCGGCTTTTTCGAAATGCATGGAGCAAAGCCGCAACAATCGGCAACGCTGAAAATGGATTCCGATCAACAGGAATATTCCCTCTGAATCCGGTTATCCTGACGGAGTTAGATCTTCATCCTTCTAATCTCGGAAGCTCACACGCCCCAGAAGAAGCATCAACTCCTTTTTCGACAAATTCATCTTCCGATCAAAAATTAACTGCCAGTCCCTATGAAGAAAGCCAATCCTCGACATCAACATCTGAGGAATCGTCAAATACTTTGGGTAGGTCTTTCCATAATTTACTACCTACACCAGAAAAAAGAATGAAAGTCAATGTGAAAAGGTCAAGAAAGCAAATTGCTCAAATACTTACTTCTCCAGCTGTAATAGAAGAAACAAAGCAACGACTGAAGAAACAAAATATTAGGAACGCGAAGGGAACTTGCAGAAACTTATATGAATCATCTTCAGATAGGGACGGCAATACTGAGAATGGGGAAAACTCAGCTGATGATACGCTTTGTGGCTTCTGCTCCAAGTCTTATAATTGTGCGAATTCGTCAAAGTTTAGAGACTGGATTAAGTGCATGAAGTGTAATTGTTGGTACCATGAGCTGTGTGTAGGTGCTAAGGGGCGAGATAAATTTACTTGTGGTAAATGTGCTTAATTGTTTTGGTAAATTTGTTCTATTTTGTTCTATATGTTCAGATTTGGTGATGTATGTCTATTTGTAAAGTTATGTTTGACTCTAAGAAGGTGTCGTCGAAATATCTCCAGACTGCACTACATTGTTAATAGCAATGATGCAAAATTTCAAAATTTTATGGAATAAAACTTAAGAAAACTAAAATTTATAACGTTATTTTACTGGTCCGATTCAGCCTCTAATCTGGTCCGATTCGCCCTCCAAGTCGTCGGGCGAATAGGACCATGCAGTCTCTTGAAGAAATTGCTCCAGGACCGTTCTATTCAGAGCAACCACGCTGAAAATTGCGTTTTAAACTGGAAAAACATCAAGTCCTTTGCTGATAATGCTTTCAGAATGTAACTGTTTACACAAACGAGGAAATCGACGATTTTCCTTTTTGTGGCCCGATTCACCCCCCTTTACCCTAATTGCAAATCTGACCACTGTCGCAAATTTTAAGGGACGAAGTCAGCGGTTTCATTTTCTCATGTGATTACACTTGCAGCTATCATGCGCTCATATGGATTGTTCATAAGTAAATATAACGAAGGGATAGATGCCGTTTTACACGGTCATTGAAAAAGCGCAAGTTGTTGCCACATCCGTTTGAGCAGTTGTCCACGAAAGATCGTGGCGCACTTTATTTCACTTTTTACAATATACTGGGACGTATTGGGACATTAGGAATGAGCTAATGAAAATTGAGATCACTATTCAACTTTGCGTTTAATGTGAAAATGTTCTGTGTATCAGTGTCATCCTCAGTGCGGTGATAACTTTCGATGAGATTACAAAGAACTCCCTCTTCAAAAAATCTACTGTTAATTTTTAGTGGACCATTGTTCCTTTAAAAGACCCATAGCAGTGGTGTTAAGGGAGACAGACAGAGCACCAGATGATGTATCAGATTAGAACAAGTAGTCCAATTTTCTCGCAGCCGTTCGCGCATTCACAATTCGCAAGCATCCTCGCAGGAGTCTGCGCAGTTTCAATGACCGTGTGGAACGGCAAAGGTGTCTTCTCCCACGAGAGCACCGGCCGATTCATATCAGGGTCGCAGTTGCAAGTGGTCCTAAGCGAGCAGACGGTGAGAAGCGTCGGCTAAGGCGCCATTGCTGTGGTTCGCGGCGCGGGAGACATCCGGGTGCATCGGAGGACGTCCGCCATCTGGTGGTGGCTGTTGGTGGGGCGATGGTGGCGCCACAGCAGCGGCTGCGGAGGCGCCTTGTAGCGGTGGCAGCGCACCTCCTGTCCGGCCCTGGGGTCGTCTCTCCGGCTGCTGCCAAGGGCCGGCGGCGGCGGCGGCACCGGCAGGCCCCTGACAGTCAGCAGGGGCAGGGATGGACATACAGCAACTGCGGTGCGAAGAACACCCTCATTTGCTTCGGCCATCAGTCGATGCGGATATCATTGAACTCATGGACCGATTTCCTACTTAACTTAATGCGATCCAAGATTAAACACATAAAGAGATCCCAAGCAGCATCGCATGGCAGTTATACGTCGGCCCAATGTCATTTTGACGTCACCAATGTCGTTTTAACATCGACTGATAATGCCGCTATAAAAATGACACATAAATGATACCTTTCTCCGATTTAAAATTGATATTTTCGATCGTATCTTAAAGTAATATTTAATAGATATCCTTTTCCGATGCAAAGATGATGTCAGCTTAGCTGACTAATAAAGGGCATAAAAATGATCATATTTTTCTGGTCGCTTAATTTTATAACTTTGAGTGTTCACATTTTTTCCCCGACGTCAGAGAGAAGAAAGTCAAAAATTCGTGATTGGTCAGAACATCAGAAACCATTTGGAGGCCTACATATAAAATAAGAAATATGATTATTTACGGATTCGATAACACAGGAAAAAAACACTTGAAAAAAAGCCTGTGTTATCATGTTTCGCTTCCACTCCATATCGCCTGAATCTTCAGAATTAGTAAGGATTCGATGTTTGCTTACAAATTGCCGTTCATGTGGCAGGCTTGGAATATCCTACATTTACCGCCAAGCGCGGCTTTAGCGCTGGATGGGGTTCACCTTTGGACGTGGCTTCTTTGAAGCCCTTTCTCCCTTGCGTTGCCATCCTTGGTGGACCGCGAGGGCTCAAAATGTAGTAACTTGAACCTCGTTAAAAATTGCCATGGGAATTAATGATCCTCGGTAGCGTGGTAGTCTGCACAGTGGCCCGGAAAGCCAAAGGTCCGTGGTTCGATTCCCGATCCAGGTGAATTTTTTCGCATGGCAATTACTATGATCCTCCCATATTGGGTTATAACTCCAATAACTTCAACAGAAAACAAGTGTGAAATAATGTACTACAATGATAATGCTTAAAGTTACGCATCTTTCACTAAGGGAAGTTGGGTCAGGAGTAAAGTAGGTATCTCATTACTTTCATAAACGCTTAAAATTACCCATTTTTAACAAGGAGAGTTGGGTCAAGGGTAACGTGAAGGATTCCCAATGTGAACATATTCTTGGAACAAAACTACCTATCGCCTTTTCTTTTTCCATCGCATTGAACGACCGTCCCTGATTATAAATATTTTTAACATGTTTATTCAGGATACGTTTTAACTATCTTGTTTATTAAATAATCCCAATATAATGTTTATGAAAAATCAGTCCATGGTAATATCAAACATACGTCGGCCCAATATCATTTTTATGTCACTGTATAGTGGTGAAATATGTCTTTTTAACATCAAATTTATATTGGCCCAATTTCGTCAGGTATATGGTTTGCCATAATGGCAAATGTTATCACTTGTGACATTCCATATTTTGACATATCACTTTTGACATTTTCCGATATCGGTAGCCAATATCAGATTGACCAATAAATGATATGTGAAGGTGTAAAAATGATATTGGGCCGATATCATGTGGCTGCTTGGGATTCAGTATTTTTTCGGTCTCAATATAGTAGAGATTATCATTTCTAATATTTTTTTTCTCTCGTGTTGCCTTAAATAATCGACTGCAAGAGTGAGTGTCTATAGTGTCTAAAAGAATTATTTAAGTCTTAATACTACTATAAGTATTAATATTACTGTAAATATGCTAATGTCTTCACTAACCGTTCATTGTTGAATTTAAGAGGTTATCATAGCTGTTACGTAGCTATCATTCATTCATGCTGGAAATTTATGCCGGACTGATTTCCATAGTCGTGTAGTGAACTTTTAGAAGATGGCGAGCATTCATTGATAATTATTCTGTCAGAAATTAAGTGCAATTCCTTCATTCGTAACACATTTGGAGAGAGCTTCCTGTAGATCCCTGAGTCAATGCTCAGGACATCCCCATCGGTCTCTCTCTCTCTCTCCGGATTCTTCCTTGGAAATACGCGAACCTCTTTCAGTCTAAATTCGAGTCTTAGGTGAGGCGAGGAGAGCGGAATAATTTGTGCAATGACAAAGACGTTGAAGAGGTGGAATCTTTATCCTAGGCAAGCAGCATCTCCCATCCTTATGCCTTCACTCCCAGGCATGCGCCCGAAATAACAGACGTTTCAGTTGAAAGGAGGGAAACCCGGCGATAGCACGCTCTTAACGAGGTTCCACCGATTCATGAATTAAATGTTATTTTTGTGATAAGTCCATGATACATAATTTTTTCGCCCTTCGATTTGCAATATATAAAGTGGCTTTTCATTTTATATTTGACGAACAAAGACGTTGGAAATCAGCAATTTTGTACTTGGTCATACGGCAAAGCAAGGCTGTTGCAGTAAAATTAGCAGATTGATAATGCAAAAAGTGATGTCTTTTTCACGAAAATCTGATACATGATGCGCAATATTATTTCAATAAAACTGTTAGTTGCATGAAAGTGGCGTTACAGTGTGTTGTTAACACTGGCAACGGTACTCGTGATGGAACGTGCTTGCCAACCTTAGGCAATATTATCTCACTAAATTTAGGACTGTACCTAACCAAGGTCCTTCTCATCTTTTCTTATATGATTCACATATGCGCAATGATTATTGACATGGTGTTATTAATATCAAAACTTCTAAATGGTAGCAGCAGTAACAGCTTCAGACATGCCAAATTTTATTACATATATTTTCAAATAATATTATCAATAAAATTCAAAACAAAGAGTAGAAATTACTTGAGAATAGTTTAAAACTAAATAAGATAATATTTAACCCATATTAGAATACGTAATGGCAGGAATGTGAGTGTATTCTCAACGTGTGAAATTAAACGTGGTAACATAACGTCAACCATGTGCCGAAGTCAAAATGAGTTGAAAGAGCTCGTAAAAAATGGAAAGCTACAGCAGCGTGCTGCATGACAGCATACTCATACATATTGTGTGTGCGTTGACAGTCTATCAGTGAATCTTCATCATGATATTCATTGAAAAAGAGCTCTTTCACGGGATTTTGGGGCGTGGGGGAACTTCGGAAACGAAAGGCGCCAAGCAATCCAGAGGGCGACGCACTGTGGGCTGAAATCGAATATTCTTGGACAAAAATGATTTTTTCACTTTTATTTCGGAAAAAACGATTATATTTTCTGAATATGCAAGAATCATTGTCCAAAATACTGAAACAATTTTATTTCTAAGTGATTTTTTTAGACTAGCAGACGTCTGTGAAATTCATAAAAAATGATCAAAAATTACTTTCCATTTTTTTGGTGAAAACTGACGAAAGAGTTTTACTACTGTTCCGTTCTAATGTGAGACACGTAATTTTTAAGCATACCAACATAATAATATGTATGTTTCAAACCAACTATAGTGAAAATTTAGATTTTGTTGTTATCATTTTTAAAAATTTATCAAACAATAAAAAGATGCTATATTTTCGGTATTTTTACCATAAAGTAGGAAAACACTTTATGTTAGCGGTCTTTAGCGACAAAAATATTTATACCAAATTATAAACAAAAGTGTCAACTTAAAAGTTCAAAAGAAAAATCCTGCCCCAATCTGCCCCCCCACCACTCCCACCAAGTTATGTATCCAGAGGTCCAACCGCGTGGCGCGGAGCTGAGATGCGGAAATTCGTTCAGAATTTGTTACAGTTATGGATTACTCAATAAAAATGAGACAACACTCGTGTTTTCCACACCAGTATACATTATGCACTCTATGTAAGCCTTACTGTTCCATTTTTTCCATTATCACATTCATCATCATCATCATCATTGGTCAACAATCCTAGGATTGGTTTGACGCAGCTTTCCACTCGATTCTTCTATCGGCCAACCTTTTCATTGTGACGTAATTCTTCTCTTATACATTCTTCACGACCTGTTCCATGTATCTCATACAAGGCCTGCCTTTTCCAATCTTCCCGTTCACTTTTCCCTTGACGATAGTCTTCATCAGGCCATCGTGTCTCAAGATATGACCGATTAAGTTTTCCCTTCTTCTTTTTAGAGTTGTCAGCAGACTTCTCTTTTCTCCTACTCTTCTTAGCACTTCCTCGTTACTTACTCGGTCGATCCATTTAATCTTCAGCATTCTTCTGTAACACCACTTTTCAAATGCTTCTACCCTTTTCTTCTCCGCTGCTGTCATCGTCCATGATTCACTGCCGTAAAGAAAAATGCTCCAGATGTATGTTCTGATGAACTGTTTCCTCACTTCTATGCTTGTATTTCCTGCTGTAAGTGGATTCTTCTTCTGAAAGAATGCCCTCTTTGCCTGGGCTATTCCACTCACTATTTCTTTCTTGCTTCGTCCATCGTTGGTTACTCTGCTTCCCAGGTAACAGAACTCTTTCACCTCTTCCAGTTTCTGTTTTCCTAGTTTAACGTTGGTTTTGGCCTCTTCTCTTTTGCTGCACACCAATATCTTAGTCTTCTTCTTATTGATCTTCAGCTGATATCTGGCCATAGTCCTTTCCAGGGTTGTTAGCATCTTATTCAGCTCCTTCTCTGTCTCTGCTATGAGAGCTATGTCATCAGCGAATCGTAGCATACTGATTGTTTCTCCGTGGATTTTCACTCCAGAACACTTCTCCTTGACTTCATTTATGGCTCTCTCGATGTATACATTAAAAATTACGGGAGACAGTGCGCAGCCTTGTCTCACTCCTTTCCTTCTTCTTGCCTCTTCACAGCTGGGTCCAGATTTAATCACAGGAATTTGGTTTTTGTACAGACTGTGTATAATTCTTCGGTCATTTTAGGACACTCCAATTCCCTTCAGAATTCCAAGCATTGAATCCCAATCCACGTTGTCAAAGGCCTTCTCTAAATCCACAAATGCAATGAACGTCGGTTTGTTCTTCTCCATTCTCTTCTCTATGAGTAGCCTAAGGGCCAATATTGCTTCCCTTGTACCCTTACTTTTCCTGAATCCGAATTGATCTTCATCCAGGAACTCCTCTGCTTTTCTTCTGTAGATGATCCTGGTCAGTATCTTCGATGCATGTGTCGTCAGGCTTATAGTCCTAAAATTTTCGCATTTCTCCGCTCTCTTCTTCTTGGGAATAGGAATGATGATGTTTTTCTCGAAGTCCCTTGGAATTTCCCCTGTTGAATACATGTCGCAGATGGTTTTGTAGAGATGAATTAATGTCTTCTCTCCTGCATTTTTAATTAGTTCTGCAGGGACATCATCAATACCTGAGGCCTTATTCATCCGAAGGTCCCTTACTGCAGCGTCGAATTCCGATCTTAATATTGATGCCCCCATATCATCTATTTCCACTTCGCTTTCCTCTTCAATAGCTTTTGTGCTGAGACTTTTTCCATTGTATAGCTCTTCCAGATATTCTTTCCATCTCTTCACTTTGTCCTCGATTTCAATCAAAATTCCTCCATTCTTATCCCTTATGGCATTGCATCTTGCGCTCCGTTCCTTGAAGTGGTTCCTCAGTATGCTGTAGTCCGCTTTCACATTTCCAAGTGCAAGGTTGCTTTGTACATCTTCGCATAGGTTTTTCAACCACATCTCTCTAGCTTTCCTTGTTTTGCGACTTATTTTGTTCCTTATTCTTTTGTAGCAAGGCTGCCCTTCTTTAGGTTTTGGCATTCTTGTACTTTCTTCTTTCTTCAATCAGCACTAAGACTTTTTCCGTGACCCATGGTTTCTTCTTAACAACATTTCTTCTTCCAAGAACTTCTTTTGCGGCTTCCTGTAGTCCACATTTAATGTTTTCCCAACGCTCTTCCATTGATTTCTCATTCAGGTTCTCTCCTATGTTGTTTCCCACTGCTTTTTGAAATGCCAGCTGATGTTGAGCCTCTTTTAGTTTTTCTACTTGCCATATATTCTTCTTTGTTTTCTTCAATTTCTTGAATTTTAAATGGCATTTCATCATCACTAAATTATGGTCACTGTCGATGTCTGCCCCTGGGTAGCTTTTGCAGTCCTTCACTTGCTTTCTAAATCTCTGCTTCACTAAAATGTAGTCTATTTGGCATCTTCCTCTGTCTCCTGGCATCTTCCATGTGTATCTTCTGCGGTTGTGATTTTTAAACAATGTGTTGGCAACCACTAACTTATGTTGAGTGCAGAACACCAGTAGACTTTCTCCTCTTTCATTCCGGTTTCCCAATCCATATTTTCCAGTTATTCTTCCATCTTGACCTTCGCCGACGATAGCGTTCCAGTCCCCTAAAATAATTAGGTTTTCTTCTCCTCTTACCTGTTTTATAACTTCCGTGATATCTTCGTAGACGTCTTCCACTTCTTCATCTTCATAGTCAGTCGTAGGCATGTAAACCTGCACCACCACGATATCTACAGGTTTGGTCTCGATCTTCACCATTATTATCCTTTCATTGTACTGCAGGAAGCTCTTCGCACGCATTCCGGCGCTCTTTCTGAGCATGATCCCTACTCCAGCATTACCATTTAATGGTCCTGTATGTATAATCCTGTAGCTTCCACTCCAAAAGTCTCCTTCTTCGGGCCACTTCATTTCGCTGATTCCTAATACGTCGAGGTCCATTCTTCGCATTTCTACCTTCAGGTTCTCCAGTCTTCCACAGGTCCGAAGCGATCTCACGTTCCATGTTCCTACCCTAAAAAGTGTATCACATTTGACTGATGTACTCTCTCGAGTAGTCCCCGCCCGGAGATCCGAATGGGGGACTATTTTACCTCCGGAATATTTTACTCGAGAGGGTGCCATCACGTCTTGATAAGAAAGAAAAGAGTGGAGTAGCTGCGACTCCTCGGGATATTAATGTGGTGGTTTCCCCTTGCCTTCCACATCGCAGTACTACAGCCGTTAAAGTAAATGTTACCACGCCTGTAGTGAAATGAGTGTCGCTGTACCGACCACTGTGGTCTCCACCTTCACTCATGTGAAGAAGAGCTGCTGCCCTCTCCTCCGGGTGATGAGAAGCGTAATTATTGGCGGCCTTCCGTCGCCAAGTCACGGCATCTTCACAGGTTCTGTATTATTTAGAGGCCTATCTTACCCAGGGATAGACCAATACCCCCTCGGAATGCCGTCGCTTTTTGTCCACGACTGCTTATTCGACGAGTAAACTCGCTTATCTCTCAGCTAACCTCTATATCTAGAGGTCGACCCACCATCCGCAACCCGGTGGACGCACTCGGTGGCTTTAAGCTCAGCCGCGAGTTACGATTTTAATTAGAAAGATAACATTTGGAAGTAATTAAATAATTTAGGCAATTTTCCACAAAAAAATCTTTACTTCGACCGGTTTCGATGTGATACATCATCATCAGGTGAACAAATCTCAACAAAGTCCAGTATATATACGAATGAGGAGAGGGACCGGGGGGGAGGGAAAGGAGTGAGGAAAGAGGAGGGGAAGGGGGGGCCTCCTTCCCCCCCCCGGTCCCTCCCCTCATTCGTATATATACTGGACTTTGTTGAGATTTGTTCACCTGATGATGATGTATCACATCGAAACCGGTCGAAGTAAAGATTTTTTTGTGGAAAATTGCCAAAATTATTTAATTATGTTATTCCACCATATAACGCCTGAAACGTCTCTTTTTATAACATTTGGAAGGTTCAACGCGTGCGCCGGCAAGTCGGAAACTTGTCTCATGAAGTGGGCGGCTGCAGTAGAATATTTTCTCATCTTTGGGAAACCCAATTTTTTCCGTTATGCACTCACATAGAATGCTTTTCACACATTCCTGAGCCTTTTAACTATCAGCAGCTCATACAATCGAATAAGGAAAAGGTACAGCAGTGGCCGCGGTCACTACCCGGCCGACAGCGGTAATCCCCTTTGTCCGATCACCCTACCTTAGTCTTTTGATTTGTATCTAGCATTTGAGAGCTTTAATGCCTGTACGGCTGAGTGTTGGTAAAGATGGCATTCTATGCTTTGCTATTCGTTTGTGGAAATGCCGCTCATTGCTTTATTGTCTCGTACCTGAAAAGGGGTTTTTGCACTTTTGCGAATCGCTTCTCTTGAACACGTGCGGACGAATTCTACAAAGTAGATCGCATGGGTTTTCCTACAAATGCTTGTTTCCAATTGGTTGAAAAAATTCTCTTTTTCACGATTTTACTGAGCAAATTAGTCAGATTTCGTCGTGAGTGCGAAAGAATCTCAGTGCTTGTACCACAGAATCCGAAAACCAAGAGTTCTCTGAAGCTCAGTTTCCCCAGAGCGTGAAATTTAAACGTGGAGGCCGAACTAGAGGATACTAAGGATCGATAATAAGGTAAGTTTCCCTAACCAATTTCTCTATTATTGTGCGCGTATTACGGAGGGAATTTTATTCAAATTTTGATTTCCTTCTCCGGTGATTAACAGTATTTACATTCCGGATTAGAAAAAAATGGACCCCACGAAAGTGACCCGAAAAGAAATGCATGATGTGATTTTCAATGGAAGTGGAAATTCGGTGAATTCCAAAAGAAAATTAGCTCTGCAATATCTTCACAGCAAGTTTAACCTAGGAAAATACATGAAAATTAAGGAAATTTTGACGAATGTCATGAACGCAAATTTTTTCAATTCATACTTCAAAAAATGGGATGAATGTAATAGGAATAACGACAGGATTAAAGAAAATTTCAAAAAATATTGGACACAAGCTTTACCCTAGTTATGAAAGGGTTAGATTTCAGAAGATGCTGCATACCCAGAGGGCATATCAGTAGGGGAAAAAATGTGAAGTGAGCCTTCAAGAACTGCTGAACCACACAGACTCTCGCATTATTAGGTTTTTTGAATGCCAACTCCGAGTCTCTTATCACTTGAACGTAAAGAAATGGAGGGTGAGTAGAAAATTTGGTTACATATACTCACATATTCAAATAGTGTACCATTTTTTTCCATTAAGGCATATTCATATCATAATTTCGTGACCTCGTTTTAGACCAAAGCTACCAATGGGAGCAAAACCGAATTGGAAAGAAGGGAAAAGGAGATTCAAGATTCGTTTAAAACAAAAATGGGGCTTTTAATTGACGTTCCAAAGCCTGGTCAAGGGACGACTAATGATGGGAACACTGCCCGACGTTTTTTTTCTAATCCCAAGCTTACATCAGAAATTACCGGCATGTTAACCAATAATAACTTAAGATATGTCTTTTTTTATTAATAATTCCAAAATTTGTCATTCATATTCAGAATTTTTGTGGTATTATTCTGGAGAATATATTTTCTTTTTACCGAACTAGGTATTAACGAGGAACTTATTGCAAGGTTTGCCACAATTTCGAAATAACTATCTTCTGGGCTTGAAATAAATAACGGCACTTTCAGCGATTACTATTTAAAGACCGCTTCCCTATATGTGAAATTGTATCCGTGGTATCCGCTCACGGTGCGCAAGGTACTATTTCATGGAGCATCGATTGCAAAGGCAGCAGTGCCAGCTGTCGGAGTGCCAGCCATTGGCCAGCTGTCGGAGGAAGCTTTGGCATAATCTCGGCATAAAGATATAAGAAGGTACCGAGCACACCATACGAGAAAATTTTCCCGTTTTGCTGAAATGGAGGATCTGTTCCAAAGGCTCCTCCTAACTTCGGATCCCCTAATATCTGGAAGTTTTATTTAAAAATGTAAGAAGAAATGTTTCGAAAGAAACACGATATTTGCTTATACTGGAGGAGCCAACAACGGATGAGGACAGCGATGATTTGGAATCCGATGAAGACCTACAAATGGGTTGATGAATGAACGGGTTATATCAATTGTAATATATATTTTTTAACTTTTTATATCATGTTTCAAGATTTAAAATACTTCTACAGTTATATCTTGTGTAGGTAACAACAATACAATCGCTCACCCTTATGCCTTATGTTAATGAATTATTACATTAATATTGTTTATAACAAATATTTTAATATATTTAATGTATAATTTTTTGTTTAAAAAATTAAAATATATTTGAAACGGCTTTTTTTATTTGAAACATTTTATTAAAATAAAATAATCCCTCTGTATTGCAGCGGTACGCCTAGTCGATTTTTGGATTTTTTTCAGTCTCATCAAATTTGTTTAAAAAAAAAAGGCCCCGGATCATTTTTTTGGCAGAATATTGTCACACTTATGTTTAGAAGACTAAAGCAAAATAGTTGGGAAGATTTCGTCGTTCTATCTATAAAAATAGGGAAGATATGATTTTTGACCAGCTATTTCAGATTTCAGCCCACAGTGCGACGCCCTCTCCTCGGAGGCGCACGCAAATAGCCAGATCAAGTATGCACGGCCTGGAGTCGAACTTCGGGCTGCAGCGCAGAAGGAGGTGGCAATGGAGGCCCCGAACATTAATTGAAAGGCGATTGGGGCACGAGTATCTGGAGTCCAAAGAGCGCACTGGTGACATATGGAGAGAAGGTAGAGGCGGCTGTGTCGTTGGCTGCGAAGGCCGCTGTTTCCACGTCCCCTCACCTGCGTCGCTGCGGTGGACAGGGCCTCTCGGGGGCACAACAGGGCCCCTCGGGGGTTCTTGCTTGCCCCTTAGGCCGCTCACCAGGAGCAGCGCGGCCAGGGCCCCTGCGCTGTCGTCCTGGCGACCGCCCCCGGCCGCCCCTTGGGATGACATTGGCTCCCTCTGCAACTCAGAGGAGTCATTTCAATCACTGCACCTTCTTGGAGAAGCAATTAAATCTACATCTACATCTACATCTACATAATACCCTGCAAGCCACCACAAGGGTGTGTGGCAGGGGGTGATTTCTCACCAAACATGCACTACATATCATGCATAAAAAAGGAATAGTATTAATATAGTAGTCAGAACTACACTATTTAAAAAGATAGAAATTGCAAAGAAAACATGCAAAAACATTCTGTTAGTGGGGTTAGCTTTAAGTACTCATACCAACATGCAGCTACCAATGCTATTCATTGCTACTCTCCGATAGGACATATTTACCGTTATTCGTATCTCTTATTGTGCGAGGGAAAAAGGACATTTTGAATCGGTCAGTTCGGCAATCAATTTCTCTAACTTTATGATTATGGTCCAGTCTGCCATAGTAAGTTGGGGTTCGTAAAATATTTTTAACATCATCACTGAAAATATTACCTTGGAATTTGTGGAAGAGATTAAGTCTAAATTTCAACCTGTGATCTGACAATGATTCCCATTTCAATTCATTTAATAGACTGGTTACGCTAATATAATTATCGTATCGTCCCTTTACAAATCTTGCCCATCTTCGCTGCACACGTTCAAGTTCATTACTTAGACCGATTTCGTAGGGATCCCATACACTGGCAGCATATTCCAAATGAGGTCTAACAAGGGAAAAGTAGCTGATTTCTCGTACATGATCGTCACATTTACCCAATACTCTTTTAATGAAACCCAGTTTGCGATTTGCTTGACCCATTATTTCACGAATGTGTTTACCCCAGGAAAGATCATTTGTCAGTCTTATTCCAAGATATTTAATGGATTCCACGTTTGTTAATTCATTATTACTTATTTTGTTAGTGGTAGGAGGAGAGCTATTCATTTTCCAGAAATTCATTACAAGACATTTCTTAAAGTTTAATTCTAACTGCCATGTATCACACCAAGTTTCATATAAATCATGGACGCTGCTTCAATTGGCAAGCCGCGCCCGAGGGGCCTTGCTTCCACACAATGGACCACCCCCGGAATGCAGGGAGGGTGTCATTTCCGCACACATTTGTTTTTGTGTTAATGACGGTGTTTTTGTGCGGATTATTTTGTTCTATGGCTGCTAGAGCTGCTGATGCGACCACTTCAGTTTTTTTCTGTCGTTTTTTGAAACAAAAATAATTTTTTCATGTGGCTCGACTTTATCAAAGTATTATCTGCAAAAATTCTCTTTCGACGGCAATATGTTTCGAAGATTGTACTGAAACGTTGGAGGACACTCCAAACTAAGTAATTAAACAATCATTGACTACTTTTCAGAATAATTTATTGTTCACGTTAATTTAATTTATAATTAATTTGCAAACTACTAATTTCTGTAAAGGAACACACAAAGAAACCAAAGGCCTTTTTCACACAAGGTTACAAAAAATTTCGTCTGAACTACTTCACATTTCTGGCACTCTGTTTTAGTCGTACACGGGCCACATACTTATTTTTTTACACAGCTTACAAAATCCAATAATTATATTTTTATTTCATTTTATCTTTCCTTGACAGTTCCTAATCAGTTATAGCTCTCACCCTCCATTACACTCGTCAGAAGGTTGACACACATATCATGATGCTGTGTAAGGACCTCCTCTGATGACTTTTTCATGAAATCCATTTTATCTATTCCTTACACAGTATCACAGTTTCGCGGGCAGGTTTGCAAACAAATGTAGGTCGGGCATTCTAGCTTTAAGGATTCTGCGCGACTGGAGCATAGAAATTGGATCTCCTAAAACCAAAATGGCACTCATAATGAGGAGTTTCATTGGAATAAAAATTAGTGCAGTACATTTCTTTGAGTGAAGCGGCCGACCTTTCTTGGAACGCGGCCTGGACGAGGAGAATTCACGTCTATACTTCGTGCATGTTGGATGTGAGAACTGGAAATCACGGCAATCAGTGAGAAAACCTGAGAGCGGTGGACATTGAAAACTGCGCTTCTAAATCCGCTTTCGCGGTGAACCACGTGGATGCTGGGGAAGAGATGCGGCGCTGTCGCACTGGACGCGGTCGTTGGTGCTTTGCGCTGTTGGTCACCCTTTGGTGCATGCACGCCCTCCCATCTTCGGCGTGAGCTAGAAATAAATCGATACTTTATATGAGTGCACACTTTCTTGCCACGGTTTTAACGACCGCAGAACATCGCACATCCTAATACCCCAAAATAAGAGGAGAAATATTTGCAAGAAAAGGAGAAGGAAGGGAGAGTGGTTGCCTTCAAGATTCCTCAAAGAAGCACTGCCGCTGATACTAAGAAGGTGGGCTAGCAAACTAGAATTGGCCCTGAACTATGAAGCACGGGTTGTACTTATTGTCCCTTAGATCTCTCACCCAGCCTGGAATATATGAAATAAACCTGCTTTCGTTGCATTTGTGGATTTGAAGAATGTTTTCGATTGAAATTTAATTCGGAAGACCTCTAAAGGAAACGTTGCGTTCAGCCACGCCCGAAGAGTCATAACTAAAGATTTATCGTGGGGAAGACACATCCGGGAAATATGCGGCCGAGTGAAGAGAAAGCTAGGATTTATAAAAAGAGTACTTGGGAAATGTGATGAGAAGACAAAACAGCGATGCTACTTTTCACTAGTTAGGCCCCACCTTGAATGTGTAGCCAGTGTATGGGATCCGAATGAATTAGGTTTCATTAGAGAACTAGACGGTGTGCAGCGTACGTCTGCGTGTACGTCTACGTAATGCCCTGCGAGCCACATCGCGAGGGTGTGTGGCAGGGGGTGAAGATCACCAAACATGCACAATTGACAATCAACTAGGATATTTAATGGAGACATACTAGATAATAGGGTAACATGCAGCTAGATGGTTAGTATCTAAATAGTAAAAAAGGGATTATTGGTCGTTATCACATGCATCATGCAATAGAGACTTTTCTGACTATATTTCACCTTCCTATCCCTTTGCTACGCTGCCTGTTGTTATCTGCTATGGCACCCGGGAAAAATTACATTTTAAATCTATCGGTACGACAATCTATCTCTCTAATCTTGTTAATCAGATCAAACCTGGCATAATACGCAGGGGTTCTTGATATATATATATATATATATATATACACTTTCTTCGAAAATCACTCAGGTGAATAATAGTTCAATGTAAGTTTATCACAGGCGTGATGACACAAAAAGTAGAAAATAGTGAAAGGACTCACTGGTATATTCTTAATTTTCGGCGGCGCAACCGCCTTCTTCAGAGGGTAGAGGCATTCCAAGGAACGGTGAGAAGATTTTAGAATTAGATCTACATTAGAGAGGAGATTCGGGGCCGATTCTGTAATTTTGTTAATCAGTGAGTAGATTGACTTATGGTGGTTGTGGGTGATGTCACGATATTGGTCACGGACGAGGCAGCAGAGACGAAAAGATTGTTGAAACGAAAGTTTGTGCAGCAGTGGGTGGAGATGGGGAGGCATCCCTGAGATTGGGTATTTGACATGCAGTCCTTTGGGAAAGACGCCCAAAGAGATACAGGAAGTAAGAAATTCAACGTGACAGACGTATTGGGCTAGCTTAAATGACAGTTTCTTTATTTGGCGTAACAAAACGGAAGTAGGCTCCATATTAGTCAGGGTATGGTACAGGTAAAGGGTATATGTGATTGAAAATGATTGGTGAGTAAGAAGAGGAAAACAGATTAACAGTGGTGAAAGGAGGAATCCCTAAACAAATTTCTCACCAACCTTCATCACTCCCTTCTCCAGCGCGGCTACCCGGAAAACCTTCTTCACAATAAAATCATCAAGCGCTCCCCCACCCCCAAATCTCCCTCTACAAAGGCTACCCACAGCCTGTCACTATGCACCACCTTCTTTCCAGGCGTCCAGGCCCTCAAGCCTATACTTAAGGACCTTCACTCCATCCTTCTGAGCAATAAATGTACCGCCAATATATTTCCTACCCCACCCTCCCTCACTTTCAAACGCCCCGCCAACCTGTCCAACATATTAAAATCCACTAATCCCCTCACCAGGACCATTTCCACCCCCAAAAACAAGCCCTCGCCATGCCACCGTGCGAGGTGCAAAACCTGTCCGATTTTCACATCGCCTCGTCCCTCTGCCTTGCTTCCACCACCTCCCCCGTCCACCTGCACCTCCAGCAATGTGGTCTACCGGCTACAATGTAAACATTGCCCAGCATTTTACATTGGTAAATCCTCCACTCCACTAAACATTAGAATAAATAATCACCGCTCCTCGTGCAACGACCCCTCTCAGTCGTCTTCTCTTTCCGTGGCCCAACACTCCTTCAGCCACGAGAAATCTTTCAACAATTGTTTTAATGTGTCGGTTTTGGCTTCCCTCCCCCCGACAGCATCTGCACTTAAACTTAATTCCTTAGAGCTAGCTTACATTTGGATTTTGCAAGCGTATAATCCCCCGGGCCTCAATGTTAGTCATTAATCGCCCCTTCCCCTCTTCATCCTTTTCCAACCCCCCCCCCTGTCCTCCCACACTCCAACCCCCTCCCCTGTCTTTTCCCCTCAGTGCCATCCTCTCCACTCCATCCTAGTTCAGTCTCCTCTCCTCTACCCTCTGAAGAAGGCGGTTGCGCCGCCGAAAATTAAGAATATACCAGTGAGTCCTTTCACTATTTTCTACTTTTTGTGTCATCACGCCTGTGATAAACTTACATTGAACTATATATATATATATATATCTCTCCCCTTAAACCCTTAATCTGGCTCCGCTACATAGACGACATCTTCATGATTTGGACGCATGGCACTGACACCCTAAACAATTTCATTCAACAAATAAATTCGCACCCTAGCCTAAAATTCACCACCCACTCTTCCACCTCGCTCATTACATTCTTAGATGTAGACATCCACTTACATGATAGGACAATAAGCACATCGGTCCACGTGAAACCTACGAACTTGCAGCAGTACTTACACTGGGATAGCTGCCATCCCGAACACTGCAAGCGCTCCCTACCATACTCTTTGGCACGTCGAGGTCGCCGTATCTGTTCTGAAACCTATTTCTTCCTCAATTATTTAAAAGACCTGGAATCAGCCTTCCTCAACCGTGGTTACCCACCCTCAATAGTCCGAGAGCAGCTGGCCAAGGCGTGCGCTCCCCGCAACGGGCCACGCTCAACAGCAGAGCCAGAAGAAAAATCACCAAATAATCTTACCATCTTCGCCACCACGTTTCATCCGGGCCTAGATTTTGCATTAAAAACTATCTTTAAGTCAGCCCAATGTATTCTTTTATCTTCCCCCTTAACTTCCTCACTTATCCCGAGACCTCCCGTGCTTTCCTTTCGTCGTCCTACCAATCTCCAAAACAGCCTTTGGATTCGCGAGATACAACTACCATCATCAGTTTGTGCCTCCGATCTCCAACCGATTGGCTCACATCCCTGTAACAAACCCAGATGCCTCACATGCCCCATTAACTCCCATTCCCACTCCTTTATCAGCCCGGTTACAAACGTCACATACCAAATACATTCTCGAGGAACCTGCTCTTCGAGTAATGTAATTTATGAAATTTCCTGTAATCACTGCCAGGCCTTCTATATAGGACTGACGACCACCTCTTTTAATATGCGAATCAATAACCATAGGAGCAGTGTCACCCGACATTTAAGGTTGCCAGTAGCCGAGCACGCCAATTCTCATAACCTTCCCTTCAATGACTGCTTCAGAGTGAAGGTAATCAGAGCATTCCCACCTGAAACATCTACGTTAGAGCTCCGTCACTGGGAGCTCGCCTATATTTCCATATTAAAATCAACCACTTCTCCCGGCATCAACATTCGCTAGCTTTCTCCACCCGTCCAATTTCCCTCTCCATTTCCCCTTCCTAGTCCACCCTCTTCCCCCTCCCTCCTTTTTACCCTAGCCAATCCCCTTTTCACACACCAACCGAAACCCTTGACTCCAGTGTGACACCCCAGTAGTGATCTCCTCCAGCTGAAGAAGGGTTCGTGACCCGAAAGCTCCAAAGCGCAGTGGACACCAGGCTCTCCATGGGTCATCTACTGGTAAGTGTCCACTGATTATCCTTTCCTTCACCCCCACCCTCAACACCTTGTTGCTAGCATTTATTAGGACATCTCTTCTCTCTCTTCTACATATTTTATATATATATATATATATATATATACAAGTCTTGGGAGAAGCCACAATCGTGGAAAATAAACAATATCACAGGTGTGAAAATAAAACATAGAGACACAGAAAAAGAACACTCACACGTATAGTAGAATATTTCGGTGGTCACAGACACCTTCCTCAACAAGAAGAGGAGTACAAGTGAGGAGACGGACGGTTGGAAGGAGAGAGGGAAAAGGATGACTTGGGGGAGAGGGTGCTCGTGAGGGTAGGGGAGAGGATAGGGGAGAGGGTGGAGGGAAGGGTGGGGGAGGGTTAATGCATCGCATTGATTCCAGGATATTTACATGCATCTAAAAGATAGATGCATGTTAGCTCAATAGTGTGCAATTTATTGAGCTAACATGCATCTATCTTTTAGATGCATGTAAATATCCTGGAATCAATGCGATGCATTAACCCTCCCCCACCCTTCCCTCCACCCTCTCCCCTATCCTCTCCCCTACCCTCACGAGCACCCTCTCCCCCAAGTCATCCTTTTCCCTCTCTCCTTCCAACCGTCCGTCTCCTCACTTGTACTCCTCTTCTTGTTGAGGAAGGTGTCTGTGACCACCGAAATATTCTACTATACGTGTGAGTGTTCTTTTTCTGTGTCTCTATGTTTTATTTTCACACCTGTGATATTGTTTATATATATATATATATATATATATATATATCTAACGTCATTTGTGAACAAATCTGTTTCGAATTCACTTAAAAGTTTTAACCTAAATTCTAACCTGCGTTTTGATAGTAATTCCCATCCTAGTTCTTCTATTAAATTCGTAACACTTAGAAAATTATCATAACGGGATTTAACAAATCTAGCGGATCTCCTTTGCACACGCTCTAATTCCTTTATCATACCTTCCTCGTACGGATCCCTTATACTAGCTACGCTCTGCTTTAGTATAGCATTTGCCCTTTTTAGAATGAAAAATGAATGAGGCAAACTTTTCCCATCAGTGCTCTCTGCATTGAACCGACGCCACGTAAACCTTTGATGTAATATGCCTCCATTCCTATCTAACATGTCTCAAACATGCTGTAAAGGGCTCACGTGAGAATATTTCTAACTGGCAATCTGCTATCAGCAGTTTGGGGAGCATTTAAGGATGATGAGTCATTAGTCCTTTCTTCTCTTCCTTCCATGTGTTGGTTCCCCTTAGAGCTTAATTTTTTGAAAATATGTTAGTTCTTAGCGGATGATCTCTAAATTTATTAACACTATGTGCTAAGTCAGTTTCAAAATACCATCAACAATCTATATTGATATTCAGACGTTCTGTGAATACTTCGAAAAGAATTCCTCGATTCTTAATATTAAAAATACAAAATCAATTATCATTGGAAGTAGCATAATCACAAAAAAATCGATTTTAATAATGTTTCTTAAGTCATTCACTCGGAATTATTCAGTGCCTTTCTCAAGCAATGTATAAAACATGGAGGTTAATCTTTCTCTTGCACAATACTTGAATATTCACGTTGATTGTACATTAAACAAAATATCAAGAGTTTTATGCCTAGTA
Organism: Platycnemis pennipes; assembly: GCA_933228895.1. Classification (NCBI taxonomy): domain Eukaryota; kingdom Metazoa; phylum Arthropoda; class Insecta; order Odonata; family Platycnemididae; genus Platycnemis; species Platycnemis pennipes. The sequence goes on along the minus strand of OW121852.1, from coordinate 136,511,619 downwards.
AAGGTCCACAGGAAATTTTTTGCTTAAAAAATAAAGACAGTATTAATATCCACGTTGGTATTCCGAATGACTGATTATTGTTGCATAGTATTGCTTAAACTACCGAGTGTATTGAATACCAAGCTTCAAAGGAAGATAAATTAATGCATTAAATTCATATACGACCTGCTCTAGAACGAGCAATAACTCCTCAACCTCAAACGGCATATTTGGTTGAAAGCGCAAACTAGGAGACAAACACTTCTTAGGAGTGTTTTGCCTAGAAGAAGGTGATGTTTGATTCTTTGATGTAAACATCTCCCTTTCCGACAGTAAATTCAAAACCTCTGTACACATTAAAACCACGAACAAGCAAGAAGAATATCTTCATTACAATAGCTGCCACCCACCCTACACCAAACGCTCCATTCCCTATTCTCTCTGCATCCACGGACATCTGATCTGCAACTATTCCGACGACCTGCCCATTTTCCTTTCTAACTTACACACCTCCCTACTCCGTCGTGGGTACCCAGAAAACCTTCTACAAAAAATAGTTCTAAAAAACCTTACATCCCACAACAACCTCACACCAAAGAACACAACTTCCCTTCTCTACTCACTGACTACTTCCTAGGCGCACATTCCTTACAACGAGTCCTACAAGATCTTTTCCCTATTCTTGCAGACCATAATTCCACCTCAAAATTTTTCCCCAAATGTCCCCGCATTACATACAAAAGACCGCCCTATTTAAGCAATATCTTTAAAACTACCCGCCCGCTTTTCACATCCCTGCCATACATCCAACATCACCCCCTCTCCATGCAAACGTCCGAGATGCAAGACTTGCCCTATATTGTCTTCTCCTCCTGCCTCTTTCCTTCCCACACTCAACTCTCTCCCAATTTTTCCTTCATCCTCTTGTGCTTTCACCAACATCATCTACCTCCTCCAATGCAATTTCTGCCCGGCCATCTGTGTAGGACACTGCACCAGAACATCATCTTAACATCAGAATCAACTGTCACCACACTTCCTGCACTCCGTCATCCCCTCACTCATCTTTACCAGTCTTCTCACCACGCCCTCTTCAACCGATGCTTCACCGTCTCTATCATAGCCTCCTCCCTCAGATTCCGCCGTCAACATCCACACCCTTGAGTCAGCACGCATATTGTTACTCGAGGCATGGGCTCATTGTGTCCTTTTAACCACCAAGATGTGTATTACAATGCATCCTCACTACTTCCCCTCCCCGCTTCTTTCCTCCCCTCCTTCCCCATTCCACTCCGAAATACCCTGTCCCCCTACAGCTCATAGTTTCATCTGGGCTGAGAAAGATAGCTACGCTTATCGAAAGCTCCCTTCGTACATACGTACGTGAGTGTTCCTTTTTTTGTGTTTTCTGCGTTTAACTTCTGTGGATATGTCTTCCCCACGGTTAATCTCTAGTGATTCTTACACCTAAGTACACTGAGAGAACAGGTTTGGATGCTACACCCTAAACTCTTTTGGGCGGGGAGGTTTGGATGCGCCATCAAGAATGATACGACGTCAGAACTAATTATTTGGATGTGAGAACCAAAGGCAAAGAGTGTCACACCAAACACGTCTAGTCAACGTCCTTTGGATGGGAGACCCAAAGTTGGTGCACTCTGCTGGTTTGGTTGCGAAATCTAAATCTATAGTAGCGCGCTCTGGTGGCGCTCACAGGAAGCTCTATAGCACCCGCAATTCCGTGTTCAGCCGTGCAAGCCGTCGACACGTGTGGACTTGTTCTGTGCAAATCAGGCGAACTTTATTATGACTTCTCTGCCACGTCTGCTTCACTGTTCCTGCTGCTCGAAGAGATAATGGACGAGGGGACGAAGAATTTCCTATTGAAGGCTGGACTTGGAGCCTATATCCAGGTGTTCGCTGGTAAGTTGCACTGAAATTGCGAGGCCATTTTGTGTTAATTCTCATGCCTACGCTACCAGCCTTTGCGTATGAGTTCTTTTGCAGATTCCCCATTGTTATCTCTATGTGCTTATTACAAACAAAGCTCAAACTCTCAGATTATATTTTGTCGACAGTGCTGCTGTGCTTATTAACATTGAACTTTCTTTCTGCTATTGAGGTTAAGTTGTCTCACGTTCCTATGTATCTCTGAGACATACACTGTAAGGAAAATTCCGTATTTTTATATATTTCTTGTATTTCCTGATCATATTTTGTGTTATGTTATGATTGTATTTTAATAATATTTTTATGTTATTGACATAACATTTGATAATTGTGTTAATTTTTTTTGTTTTGGGCATTTTTTGTAATATGTTGACGAATTATGTGATAATAGATATCATCAACCACAGAGCCAGGTTTTCTCATTTTTCTAGTCGCACTGTCCTACTACCCTATTTCAAAGGTGTTGAAAAAGAAAAATATTATAGGGTAGTGGGGCTTAAAAGGAGGGAGGTTAGGGGCACATGCCTTAGGGTTGGTCATCTAAAGTTTCCATTCGGTAACCAAACGTTGTTCTGCTGAGCTACCCAACAATTTGGTTCTCACACCCAAAGTACTCGTCCATCTTCTTTGGATGCAGCAACCAAAGAAGTAGGTGGCACATCCAACTCCTCATCACCCATTCCGTTTGGATGACACATCCAAATGTATGGACAAGTCCTTTCCTTCACCTCAGGTTTGGGTGTGACATCCAAACCTACGATTCTCATATCCAAAGTGTTTTTTCAGTGTACCTTATACTTTCAACGCTTTTGATCTTTCTGTTACAAATTTTATAAGATCGCTCTAATGAATTATTCCTCCTCCAAATATTAGTAGATACACACATTTAAGGTTAAGTTCTAACTGCCATTTGCCGCACCACTCTTGAATTGCATTTAAATCCTTGCTAAGAGATTACCTCCTTTTCTTACCCCTGTACACCACCGCATCTTCTGCAAATAGTCTAAGATTACTATTAACTACGGAACTCAAATCGTTTATGTATAAAAGCAATAGAAGCGGACCTATTACGCTACCCTGGAGAACACCCGATGTGACTTTTTTGTGTCCGACAAGATACCATCTATAACAACATTCTGCTCTCGCCCACTCAAGAATTCCTTTACCCAACATACAACATCTTTATTTATTGGTACCAAAACTATTTAACTTCAAGATTATCTTATCCTGAGGAACTTTATGGAATGCCTTTTTGAAATCTCTGCCTATGTAGATACTAACAATCTGCTTGCCTGAGACCCTATAGTAGCATGTTTGCATGTCTAAAGTGCATACTTGGTGATATTCAACCCCTGCCACATACACTCGCGGTGGTTTGCAGTCTATCGCTTAAATGTAGATGAATCTAAAAATTTCGCATCAAATTCAGTACTGTTTTCGTCGTAGACTAAAATACCGTGTACGAATAAAGCTAATTGTGTCTCGCAAGATCTACCTTTCCGGAACCCATGTTGGCTGTTTATCCCTGACTATCCAAATGCTCCATTATCGAACTGACTACAATGTACTCAAATACCGTACAAGAGATTGACGTGAGTGAAATGGGTCTGTAGTTACTAGGTTCTTCCCTAGGTCCCTTGGGTACTGTGTGGTTCTTTAGTGTTTTATTAAATATTATTTCTAGATAGGGGGCTATTTCGGAAGCTAATGTTTCATACACTCTGGAAGGAATTTGATCGGGACCTGGTGATTTGTTTTTACTAATGTTTTTAACTGGTGCTCTATTCCGCGACATGAAATTTTCATTTCGGGCAATTTTGATGTATCTTTTATTTTCTCTTTCGAATCTCTGGCTTCGCCCCAAGGCACAAGAAGAGAACAATATGTCACAATTCATGCTCGCAGAATTAATGAGTCGTGTGAATAAAGCATTGTTATTAACAACGATGGAATTATAAAAAGACCTTCAGTAACGTCGAGTGGAGTACGCAGCACAAGTTATGCAAAACATCACCCCTAAAACGAACGATTTTATGTTACCATTATTACGTAACCGTTATGCCGCAATCTTAACTGATGCCTGGCATCACCCTGAATGAAATACAATGCAATTACGGGCAAACTGTAAATCTAAGGTGGAACGGATTATTTTAGTTTGGCAAAAGAGGAACCTGTGCCCAAGTGTAAAAAACGAGTTGAATTTGGGATAGGAAGCGTCACTTTTTAGGTATCTCAAGTAGCCGAGGGAGTAATACCTATTTACCGATAGATTCCAGAGGTCCCTCGCACTATTAGAGAACACACTAGACAGCATAGTAAGGGGTTAGGGATATGAAATATTATTAGAGTGGTCAGTAGTATGATGCATGTATGAAAAACCAATCCCTGTACTGCTATGTAGGCACTAACCATATAGCTGCCCTTATTATCTATCGTGTTTCCATGCAGCAGCCTGTTTGCGTGTCGATAGTGAATACTTGGTGACCTTCACCCCTTGCCACACACCATCGTGGTTGCTCGCAGGGTATTGCGTAGATGTAGATATCGCCTGCAGTTGTCACTGTAAGCAAAACAAATCACATAGAAGGAACCCAAAAAATACCCGTCCAGATATCATATGGGGAGGGGGAATACCAAGTGCCTTTCTTAGTTTCTATACCGCCACATTTGCAGGGAATTGTGGAATTACGCGAATAATACCATAAAATGTGAGAAAGCTCGGAAGTATAGAGTGGTCTTAAAGAAGATTTAATCTAGTTTAGAAAGCTGCTGGTGGAAACTTCTTTTTAGAAACTGAAAGTGATGATCTACTTTTAAAAAATTATTACACTTGATCAGATGTAGTCATATCTGTCTGAAATAACCAAGCAGAAATCCTTTGTCAGATTTAAAAAAAAATCAGGTTTTGGTCCTTGACGTGATATTCGGTAAAATTGAGAGATTTATTGTTATGATACCCTGTGCAATGGGAAGAGAAATATTTCATGAAGGCACGCAATAACATGGCTCCAAAAAGCTCATGGGTGGAGAGCAGTACAACAATCGAATATCAGATCGTCCTTCTCCAAAGGTGAAGGCTTGAGAAATACTTGAAAACTCCACTCGGCGCCTAAATTTCTTTTTCAGTCAAAGTGAAGGCTGATAAATTGATCGCTATCGATTACTTCTGTTATAAACGCAAAACTGTTGCGGTCACTCAATGACTGACCTTCTCAATTGGGGAGCCTTCACTCTAATCAATTTCTTCAATTTACTCTTTCGTTTCTTGAAGGCAATAGCATTAGACAAGGACTTCACGTGGGCTTGGATGAGTTACCACCAGCACAAACTCAAGTGGGGGGAGAAACCCAAATGTAAAATGTAATTTTTTTATCATGTCGCAATGGGGGCGTTTACTCGGACCGAAATCGCAATTTTGTACAGGATTCGTTAGATGGAAACGTAAAATGAATTTTAGTAAAAAAATAATCTTCTAGCCAGAGCCATGCAAGCAAAAATCAAAAATTTAAATAAGCAAAACCGAACAAGCTGCTTTGAGACTTACTACGTCATCCATCTCCCGTTTTTGACTGCTTTTAGGGAAAGGGAAAGGAGTTGAGGGGGATGTAGAAATATCTGCTCGCACGGATCCTGTCGCAACCGCTTCCATTGGCAGAGTCACCTGTGTGTGTCTCCCATTGCGAGAAGGCGAAGTAGCTCAGTCGTGATTGGACAAAGTGGATGGCGTTCTAAGTCGCACGCACGCTTAGCACTTTCCCGAAAGGGTTGAAAACATCAGTTTTAATGCCGCTTATAACTCGAGAACTAATTGACGGATCGAAGAACGGAAAAATACAGCCATGAAATCGCGGTCCACAATTGTAGGTACCGCTCTATGATGAATCTTTCTCCTGGGGGTGTCTGCAACGATCCCTGCAATTGGTCTCGAGGTGTTGATGGAACTCCTGAGATGGCATCATAATCCTGATTCGCCGACGCTTTGGAAGTCACTATTCTGAGACGTCCACAGGAGAAACCGTTCCTGTGCAATTAGTGTCTCAAAGCTGTTACTTGTAACAAGTGTTTCTCTCAGCTCCTGAAGTCTGCTGTTTCGTCATCGCTTTGCCCTTGGCTTCGCCCCACACGACGAGATCGAAAGGGGCGGGGCCGAAGAAAACGGCCCGGGGCCGACTTCCCCAGAGGGAACCCCTTGCCTCCTCCCTCACGTCCCACGCTACTTCAACTGGGACGTGAGCAGCATCATTCGCAGCATCGAGGTGATCCTGGAACCAGCAGAGCTCGCCTCCTCGCGCACCATCGTCGTCTCCCAGTCGACGAAACACTTCCCGTCGGCGCTTGCGCTGTTTCGACCGTTCTAAGTAAAATTGAATGGTCAGCAAAATCAAGGTTGTGATGGACGAACATTCGTTCAGTCTACTTCTGGCCCTCGTCATCTGTAACTAAAGAGGAACTTGCAGTGCCAATAACACGATGAAGACATCCATTTCATCTCCATTTTCTTTACAAAATTTGGTTTGTGTTTTCTATGCGTTGACCTGCCATTATAACCCCATTTACAAATTAGTTCTTTAATCTGAATGAGGCCAGTGGGTAAGTTTCCAATCGCTACGTGTTATCAAATGCACCATCTGTGTAATTACATTATCTAGTTGCGATTGAAGCTGGGCTCCTCCACAGGTGTCACTTGTGACATTTTCCGGGTTGAAAGATTGTTATGTCTTTAAAGACAGTTAGAGAAAATAGTGAACCGCATCCATATCGTATTGCATACATCCTCGCTAACTGATACTGATTGCAAGCCATTTAAAAGACACTACCTGCTCCCCTGTCGGTTGGTGCGAACTCAACAAATATTGTTTTCCGTCGTTTACGTATTTACTGACCTTTGTAGGAGCACTCATCTCTATTTTATTTGTAACCATGTTGCCACATTCCTGAAACTAATAGGAATAGCTGCAAAATGCAACTTCTTGTTCGAGGATAACCTAAGAGGCTCCATGGCCTTTAATGGAAGAGGAGGGTCTCACCGACATACGTTTTTACTTGGTTCGTCATTTGAAAGGGGAACAATTGTAACCGAACATCCGTCGTTGTTGAGAAAGAAGCTGAACTTTGTACAGAAGCATTTAAACACCCTCGGCTTCAGGTTTCCGATCAGCTTGCTGATTTCTGGCTTGATCTCTGGTCCTATTTTGAACTTCTCTTGCAGCTTCTCCGACATGTGAGCCTCTATTATTCGATATGAAACCTGGATGGCTTGGAATATTTGTCCTTTCAGGATTCATAACTTTTCTGCCGAATGAGATCATCTACATCTACATAATACCCTGCAAGCCACCATAAATGTGTGTGGCAGGGGGTGAATTCTCACCAAACATGCACTGCACATCATGCACAAAAAAGGATGCATGCATAGCCATGATCTGCCAATTCATTGCTGCCTCTGCGAAGGTGAGATCAACTGAAACACTAAATTGCATCAGCCTTTACTTAAAATGCTTTGCTTAATTGCTCAAACTTTACCTTAAATGCTCCAGAACATTAATCAAAAGCAAAAGCTAAAACTTTTCAGAGAAATAAAAAAAACTATGATTTGGCAGAAGTTAGTGAGAAGCGTTTATCCTCTTTTTCTTTTAAATCTCTATTTTCTTTGGATTCATCAGTTATCCGCTCACTAAAAGAAATGTGTGTAAAACACACACTCCTTTCCTTGTTTTGAAATTTTAAACCTTAATTGGGAGCTTGAATTGCAACAGACTCACGCAACGCTTGGAAAACACATGATTTATCGTAAATTGTACCATAAATATAATTTCTATATTCCTGTTTCCTTTTAAGATACAAAAATTGGATGTCATTTCCAGAAATAGTTATGATAACCTTACAAAATCCCATTATTGTCCGTTAGGTACATTCTGAGATTAGGGACTTTAAAATTAGATTATATGGTCGTAAGATTCTAATGGGGCATTCTTTTATACATAAATGTAACTATACATTTATATTAATAAACATTGCCCAGGAACTCTTGGGGATTTTTGGTCTACAGCCGGGTACAACAACCTGCTAGAGCCCATAAATATTTTCACAGAGTATTACAGGACTTTATAACATTTATATATTCAAAATTTTATTTTTTATGAAAATAGTACTTGTTATAACAGAATAATGACTTCTGTAACTCAGTTAAATTTTAAAATATTAAAATACGATAAATTTAATTACCTTTTAGAGAACAGCTATGATAACCTTAATGAATCCCATTATGAGTCATTCGCTATTTTCAAGATTTTTTGCATAAGTATTTGATATTCTACTTTTTGATACGGATGTGATATTTTATGCCACAATATACATAGACTATACAACCATTTCGTGATAAAAACTTTCATATCTGTGTATGAAACTTTCATGTATCGTAACCAATCTGAGGCGAATACTTTTTATGAGATACAAATGGGTGCGATACACGATTCGCTTTATGCGGTCGAATTTGCTACTGCCCCGGCTTAATCAGGGCCCTTCTGGGAATTCTGGAGAGTTCTCAGCTCCTCGGCCACCTTTCCATGAACATGCCTTGTTGATGTTGCTCTGCGATTGCATTGATACATTCTCCGTCTACATTTCAGGCGGTCTAAACTGTTTCTGTCATCCAGTCTTAGTTTTCAGTCGAGTCCGCTTTCGAGTCTGTTTCTTGGCGCGGATTCCACTCGAGGTTTCAAATATTTTCTTGGCATTTTAATTTTCATTGTAATATCATTCTCTGCGGGATGTCCATATTTTCTCCGTAAAATTGTCTTTAATTTGATTTATAATTCAAGGCCATTGCTTCTGAATGGAAATTGTCGTAGCTAGAAATAAAGCAGGGGTTTTCGTTACTCGGAGGCAGAGAGTTCGAGTTCCGTTGCGGCCTTAATCATTATGCATTCTTATTTAGTCCTTGTAGTCGTAGTGGTGCAGAAATTGCATTTTTTTATTTAAAGAAAATGCTAACTGGAAAGGTTTTTAACTACAGTTTCGGAGTAAACTTAAATAGCGCAGGTACTATACGATACTTGCATGCATTATTTTCGTGAGGAGACAGCCAATATTAATTGAGAGCAACAATTGAGGGTGGGGGAGGGGGGAATCTAGGAAGCACAGGGGCGGCGGAAAGGAACAAACTTTCGCTTAGTATACTTGAGTCAAGTACCTGTCACAAGTACTTGACTTCCCCCGAGTTGTGCTTTAAATTTCTGCAGAATCCTAAACTTGCGAAATACATTAGCTATAATTTAGTTCTAGTTCCCACAGTAAATGCCATTAGCACTATTTCTCTGTGAATGAATGCTGTGTTCATGTGTGGTTTTGTCATTTCTGTGAATGCACGATATATTTCAGTTAGTGGAGTTGAATCTTGTCTTCCCAGGTGATCTGTGGACTGAGAGGGCACTGGCCCAGTCCACTGCGTTGCCAATCGGTCATTGTTTGCGCCAATGACGGCTTGGCAGCGCAAAGATCGCGGTCTTGGATCGCATTTGTGCAAGGGCTCCTTGTCTGTCTCCAGATCAGTAGGTATTCGTTAGATTAGCCGATGTGACAAAGCCTTGGCCATCGGAGACTTCCCTCCGTTCGCTGGCATTCCGAATGCGGCCGCATTCCATGCACGCCTCCATCGCTTATTTTCTCCTCCGGATGGAGTCGAGAGCGAAACAAGTGATCCATGTGATGAGAAATTACGTCATCAACATCATGGGTCAACAATCCTAATGGATTGGTTTGGCGCAGCCCTCCACTCGATTCTTCCGTCGGCCAACCTCTTCATATTGACATAATGAATCCTCTCTTTTACATCCTTCACAACTTGCTCCATATACCTCATACGAGGCCTGCCTTTTTTTATTTATTTACCAAATATTCAAAAACAGCCACAAATGGCCTTTTACATTGAATATGTAACCAATTCCATTCTTTCTTTTCCATTCTTCCCGTTCACTTTTCCCTTGACGATTGTCTTCATCAGGCCATCGTGTCTCAAGATGTGGCCTATTAAGTTGTTCTGTCTTCTTTTTAATGTTTTCAGTGGACATTTCTTCTCTCCCACTCTTCTTAAGACTACGTCGTTTGTCACTCGATCGATACATTTCATCTTCATCATTCTTCGGTAGCACCTCGTTTCAAATGCATCCAGCCTGGGCTTCTCTGCTGCTGTTATTATCCATGATTCACTGCCATATAGTACAATGCTCCAGATGTATGTTCTAATGAAAAGTTTCCTCACTTCAACGCTTGCATTTTCAGCTGTTAGCATAATCTTCTTCTGGTAAAATGGCCTTTTTGCTTGGGCAATTCTAATTTCTCTTTGACTTCGCCCATTCCCAGGCAGCAGAACTCTTCCACCTCCTCGATTTTTTGTTTTCCTAGTTTAACACTGGTCGTGGCTTCCTCTCTTCTACTGAATACCAATACATTTGATTTCTTTTTATTGATATTCAGATGATATCTGGTCATTCTTCTTTCCATATTTCCTAGTGTCATCTTTATATCTCCTTCTGTTTTTGCCATGACGGCCATGACACAAATATAAACTTCTCAGAAATAAAACGAAACAGCTAATAAGAAATGCCAAACTTAAATTCTTTCACTCAGTAACAACACTTAAAAACTCACCAGCGACGCTATGGAACAAACTCAAGTCCATTGGTAAAACTAAAGGTAGTGTCCTGCCACCAGGCTTATGCCTTGACTCACTGAACGAAAACTTTTTTCAGCCCCCAATCGTATTATAAAGGAGGTGAAAGAGCAAGCCATAAAAAGGTACCGATCAAGAAATTCTCGAATGCTATCTCGCGAAAAAGTATTCAAATTCATCCCAGTCACCCAAATGCAAGTACTTTCCTCCTTCAAGAAACTAAAATATAAGGCACAAGGCTCAGATGATATACCACTTGAATTCATAAGAAAGCTGCTCCCTCTAATGCTCCCATACATCACCAATATCTTTAATTCCTCTCTATTTCTAAACCATTTTCCAAGTCAGTGGAAAAGTGCTCTTCTCAGACCAATTCCAAAGAAGAGTAACTCTCCTCAAGATAAAGATTTCCGCCCTATTTCCTTTCTTCCGATCCTCTCCAAAGTTCTTGAAAAACTTGTGTGTGAACAAATGACCATTTTTTATACTGCAATAACATACTTGACCAGCTTCAATCCGGCTTTAGACATGGACACAGTACCACTTCTGCACTAGTCAAAATATCTGACGACTTAGAAGATCCATGTATAAGAAGGAAGTAACAGTACTAATTTTGCTAGATTTTAGTAAGGCTTTCGATTCACTAGACAGTGACATCCTTGCAGCGAAAATGAGTTGCATGGGTTTCTCCTAATCTAAAAATCACTGGATTACTTCATACCTAACTGGTCGAAAACAGAAAGTTATTAGTAATGATTCATGCTCCTCGTGGGTCGAAACAAACAGAGGTGCCCCTCAAGGCTCTTTCTTAGGACCTTTGCTATTTTCTCTTTACATTAACGATTGCCCATCAGTGCTCAGAAATTGCAAGCATAATGCGGATGACCTCCAAATATATTTACATTCAAATGTCGATAACTTGTATAACAACTTGAGACTCATAAATGATGACCTTGAATTTATCAACAGTTGGAGTCAATCAAACTATTTAAGTATACATCCCGGAAAATCGCAAGCAATCATTATTGGATACCCGAGGATACTGAAAGCTATTAAAAAAGATGAATTACCTCAATTACGTACCTATAGCAAATGACGCAATACCTTACTGTGAGGAGGTTAAGAACCTAGGAGTAATCATGGATGAAAGTCTGTCCTGGTCATCTTATGTAACTAATATATGCAAAACAGTCAATAAGTCATTATTCCCTCTTCTCAAATTGAGACAATTCATCCCTGCCTCTCTAAAAAGAACAACTAGTTTCCGCCTTAATGCTACCCCACTTTGACTACGCTGATGTAGAGTGTATCAAGATCTATCTCAGGAACTTTCATTAAAACTTCAGCGCTCTTTCAATGCCTGTATCATCTTCAACCTACAAATATCTGATCACACCTCAAATTTCATAAATAGTCTCTCCTGGTTGAAACCCAGTTCTCGAGGTATTTTTCATACGTTCTCATTACTGTACCAAGTTTTACTCACAAAATGCCGAAATACCTTACGGACGACTTTCAAAAACTCAGCACAGTTCATGGATCCAGCACACGTGGGAATCAAAACCTTGTGATACTTCACCACCGAACCGTCATATTCAATAAATCATATACAGTAACTGCTTGCCGTGAATGGAATAACCTTGATTGTACCATAAGAAATTCACCATCGCTCACCAAGTTCAAGAAGTCACTGCATAAAATTCTCCTCCAAGCTCAACAGGGAGACAATTAACATACATTGTGTATTCCCAGCAGAGTGACACGTATCATACTGGCCAAATACAAATGCACAATGCCAAATACACGCAAGATTATTTCACCACATTTTCAACTGTCAGTTATGCACTAATTTTGTTCTTAATTTTAATCACATTAGCCTTCTCTCAGTGGGGTTTTCGTAGTTTTTTCACACCCCCCGTCATGTGTTGGTGTTTTCCTGCAGTGGGTTTTTTTCCGTGATGGACATCAGCAAATATCCTCACGTTTTTTCCCATAACTGTACATATCTTTTACACATAACTTTATTGTTACCATTTGCATCTTGTCGATTTTATATATACATATATATATATATCTTATATTCATATTTTTCATATTGTATAACTAAATTGATTTTTTTTCATTGTCACATTATGTTACTTATTTTTTCCTCATTGTAATTTTAATTATTTTTCTATTGTAATTTATATTTTTTGAGTATTTAGAACACCGTTTATATGCATATATATGCTATATTTCATGCACTGACGAGGGGTTAGATGGAAGAAGGGACTTTTTAATCTCAATCTCGCCCCAATAAAGGCGTTTATCTGTCTATCTATCTATGACTGCTGTGTCATCGGCGAACTGTAGCATGCTGATTTTCTCCCCGTGGATATTCACTCCCGGAGACTTTTCTTTGACTTCTTGAATGGCTTTCTCGATGTAGACATTGAATAATACGGGAGACAGTGCACATCCTTGCCTGAATCCTTTCTTTATGCTTGCTTCTGTAATGCTGGGACCTGATTTGATTATGGCCACCTGGTTTTTATACAAGCTGTGGATAACTCTTCGGTCATTGTATGACTATCCAATTTCTTTCAGGACCTTCAGCATAATATTCCAATCCACGTTGTCAAATGCTTTCTCCAAATCTACAAATGCAACATACGTCGGTAGATTCTTCTCTATTCTCTTCTCTACAAGTAGCCTAAGGGCCAAAATCTCTTCTCTTGTGCCCTTGTTTCTTCTGAACCCGAATTGGTCCTCATCCAGGAACTCCTCTGCTTTTCGCTCTATTCTTCTATAGATGATTCTGGTCAATATCTTCGAGGCATGTGTCGTCAGGCTTATGGTCCTAACCTGTTCACAGTTCTCAGCCCTCTTCTTTTTGGCAATAGGAATGATGCTGTTTTACTCAAAGTCCGTAGGTATATCTCCTGTTGAGTACATTTCGCATATGGTGTTTTACAGCTGAGTAAATGTCTTCTCTCCGGCATTTTTATTAGTTCGGCAGGAATATCATGTATTCCCGAAGCCTTATTTATCTTCAGATCCCTTACAGCTGCATCAAATTCGGATCTTAAGATTGGGGCTCCCAATTCATCCTTATCGACTTAATTTTCCTCTTCGATTACTTCCGCTCTAAGATATCTTCCATTGTACAACTCTTCCAAGTATTCCTTCCATCTCTTCACTTCATCCTCATGTTCAATTAAGAGTTCTCCATTCTTGTCCCTGATGCTGTTACATCTTGCAGCCCGTTCCTTGAAGTGATTTCTCACCATTCTGTAGCCAACTTCCACATTTCCTTTTGCGAGGTTGCTTTGTACATCTTTGCTTAGATCCTTCATCCACTTTTCCCTTGCTCTTCTCGCTTTAAGGTTTATTTCAATCCTGATTCTTTTGTAGCGAAGTTGCCCTTCTTCTGTTTCCACATTTTTATATTTTCTTCTCTCTTCAATCAATTCTAAGACTTCTTCTGAAATCCATGGCTTCTTATTGACAACTTTTCTTTTCCCCATAACTTCTTTTGCTGCTTCCTGTAGACCAATTTTGATTTTCTCCCATCTCTTTTCCACTGATTTCCCAGTCAAATCCTCTTCTATTTTGTTTTCCACTGCCTTCTGGAAGGCCAGCCGTTGTTGAGGTTCCCTTAGTTTCTCTACTTGCCATGCATTTTTCATTGATTTCTTCAATTTCTTGAGTTTTAAGTAGCATTTCATCATCATTAAGCTGTGGTCACTGTCGATATCATCTGCACCCAGGTGGCTTTTGCAGTTCTTCACCTGGTTTCTGAACCTCTGCTTCCCTAATATGTAGTCCATTTGAAATATTCTTCTTGTCATCGGGCATTTTCCAGGTATACCTTCTCCGTTGGTGGTTTTTAAACGCTGTGTTTGCCACCACCAACTTGTGTTGTGTGCAGACTTCTATAAGGCCTCTATATCTAGAGGTCGACCCACCATACGCAACCCGGTGGACGCACTCGGTGCCTTTAAGCTCGGCCCCGAGGAGAAATGACATAAGTTTTCAATTTACTAAAAGTATTCTGTTTAAATTTTAGCCTACGGACTAATAGTGAATCCTATCCGAGTTCCTTTAGCAACCTAGAAATTATACAGATATCATAAAGAGATTTCACAATGGGGTCGTTTACCATATTTCTTTTAGTGACAGATCTGATAGAGTTTGTAAAATAAAAAGACCCGTATTTATCCGTTTTATGATCCGTCAATTATTTCTCGAGTTATAAGCGGCGAAAAACTGATGTTTTTAATCCTTTCGGAAAGGTGAGCTTGGTGCAACCTCTGGCGTCATCCACTTCGTCCAATCACAACTGAGCCAGCGAAGCTACTTCGCCTTAGCGCAATGGTGGGGGGACACAGCTGACTCGGCCAATGGGAGCGATTTCGACAGCATCTGTGCGAGCAGACCTTACGAGAATCTCCCTCCACTCCCTTCCCCCTCCCCTGAAAGCAGTCAAGGACGGAAGGAAAATGACGTTAATGTTATCACAGCAGCATTTTCGGTGGGCGTCACCTTTTGCTCATTTTAATTTTTGATTTCTTAGTGAATGGTTGTGGTTAGAAGATTAATTGTTTCACTAAAATTCGTTTTTCGTATCCATCTAACAATTTCGTGTACAAAATTGCGATTTCGGTTCCGAGTAAACGCCCCCATTATCGCTGAAACATTTCTTTTTCCTTTTTCATACTATCTGGTCCGAATAGTAGTGGCACATTCTTAATAAGGCCTGAAAAGGGACAAGTGAAAAGACTTACATGTCCCTCGAATCCCTATTTGTTAGGGCAATCAGTCACGCGAGGTTCCCTCAATGAGGCAAGCAACCATTTTATTGGTCAGTCGAGAGTTCGACGCTTTCAATTGGGCAGTTCGCGAATTCACAATGGACTACAAACACTCGAATACTCGTATTACGCCCGCCTTCGGAGTCCACCGCGAGGAACAAAATCCCGTTGCAACATTCAAGCGACACAAACCACGCTTTCATCTACATCTACATGATACTATTGATTACCATTGATACTACTGATCCATTCTTCTACCTGCACTCGCAGAGGAAGGTCGCGTGGTGAGAGCTCCCGTCTTGAGTTGTGACTTTCACTTTTTTACCTGGTCGCCAGTAGCAGCTTTAACGTTGCCTAGCTGGGTCCGTAGTTTTAGCTCTAAAATTGTGTCGTCCTAGGCTATCCCCTATTTCATAGTGTAGTGGTGTATTTAGTAGTGAGTGTTTAGTTAGTTAGTAAGTGAGTGTGTTAGTGTGTGAGTTTTCTGTGCCTGCTGTGGCTGTAGTCCCTGCCATCCCGCGAGCGTCTGCCGAGAGTGTGTGCCGATAGCGATAAGTAGAACTAAACCAGTATCTTTATTACTTTTATATACTGAGATAAATACAAATCTTCCACTATTGTTTAACATCGTTGTGGCTATTCCATAGTTAGCGTATTTACGTTTCTTATTTATATTTTATCATCACCATAGTTTTGTTTTCTAAGTATTTCTCAGTTATAGAACCGTTCATTATAATCTATTGTTAACAATATATTTCTAGACTTCACTCGGCTTTAATTTAACTTTATTCGTTATAGCTACACTGCATTAGTTATTGTTTCATAATATCCGTGCTTCCGTACCGCTGTTTAATCTCCGTGATATATATAGACTTGTTCTCCTACAAGTGAATTTCTAATTTAATATTATCTTATTGTTATTTATTCATAGTCCTGTGTAGAACCGTATAATCCATCCTAACGTGTAAGGTGTAATTTGCACTTGTGTTATTATTCATATACAGTTTATAGTAACTCTGTAGTTTGCGTAACTTATTTTAACCTAGTAGATTCATATAGTTGATCTTTTTTATCGCTTATTGTTATTGAACTTAGTTGATAATAGTTTTTTTTAGACATATTTATATTTCCTTGACTAGTGCTTAATCTAGTTCGTCTTTCGTTGATTTTTAGTAGTAGATATTTAATACATTTACTTTAGCTTTATACACATAAATTTTATTTATACATATATAGTTTATACTAACTCTGTAGTTTGCGTAACTTATTTTAACCTAGTAGATTCATATAGTTGATTTTTTTATCGCTTATTGTTATTGAAGTTAGTTGGTGATAGTTTTTTTTAGATATATTTATATTTCCTTGACTAGTGCTTAATCTAGTTCGTCTTTTTCGTTGCTCCTTTAGTAGTAGATATTTAATACATTTACTTTAGCTTTATACACATAAAGTTTTATTTATACATTTATAGTTTATACTATCTCTGCAGTTTGCGTAACTTATTTTTTAACCTAGTAGATTACACAGTTTTTTTTAATCGCTTATTGTCATTGAAATAATTCGGTAATAGTGTTTTTTTTTATAGATATATTTATATTTCCTAGATTAGTGCTTAATTTAGCTCGTCTTTTTCGTTGCTTCTTTTAGTAGTAGATTTTTAATACATTTACTTTAGCTTTACTGTTGACACTTTTTGCTTCATCTCTTCGTAATCGCTGGTCTTGCGCATCCTACAGCCTACATTCCTCTCGTATACATTCCAGAGCTCCCCCCCCTCTCCCCCCCCGTGGTTCCCTTCCCAAACCTCAGCCTAACCAAGGTCAACCGTGACCCACCTCCCATCGCGACTCCCTACCGAGCGCTACCCTTGCAACCACTCACCCGTGTAGTTTTTCTACCTGTGTAGTTTACTCCTAGTCCCTGTCCCCTTTGGGTTAATTGTTTTCTGGTGATAATCTGTGGTCTGTATTTGCTTGCTTGCTCGTTTCTTCAAGAGCCTTGTTAGTTATTTATTAGTGTGTAGTAAATAGTAGATTCTTTTACCAGATAGCTCCGCTGCGAGTCTAAGGGAGAGAGATAGTTAGAGTTAGATTAGGATGACTCCCATTAGGTCAATTGTCAACCTCTTCCGTGACTCACCCGATAGCGAGCCCTTGCGGGCTCGAGTCGATGAGCTCGAGAAGACGGTGGATAGTCTTCGCTCTCTCGTGAAACGGCTGGTGACTACGTTGGAACGGTCGAGGGGGAGTGGGGGTCGGCCAAGGCCTTCCGCACGCGTTGGTGCGGGGGCGAGCCCTTACACTGGCGTGGGTTGGAGGGTTGAGGACGTTCCCCGCACACCCGAGCCTCTAGCGGAGCCTACCTCCGAATCCGGGGGAGAGTGGGAAGTGGTCCGTAGGAGGAGTCGTGGGGTCACACTACACAAACGGGGAAATGCAGAGGCAGAGGCTGAGCCTTTCCCCGTTAGTAATAGGTTCGATGGGCTGGCGGAGGTCGGCGCATCGAACGCTCCGCCTCCGGAGACTTCGCCGACTGGGAGTCGGGAGGGAAGGGAGGGAGTATTAGTGATAGGTAGCTCCAATGTCCGCCGAGTAGCGGACTCGATGCGTGCCAGGGCCCGTCGGGAAGGAGGTGGTGAATCCCGAGGGAAAGGTGACGAAGAACGGGTACGTTCCTGGTGTATACCAGGAGGTACGGTGCCCCAGGTGACGAAGGCGTTGAAAGCAACGGTCAGTGCCACTAACTGCTCCAAGCTGCACGTAGTCGCCCATGTCGGCACTAACGACGCCGCGAAACGGGGGTCCGAGGATGTAATGGATTCCGTAAGGGATCTATGCACCGAGTTCCACCGTGTTCGTGGAGGTCTGGGTATCGATATGAGGCTGACTATATGTAGCTTGGTACCTAGGACGGATCGGGGGTTGATGGTTTGGAGCCGAGTTTTAGGCATAAACCGGAGACTCCGTGAAGTCTGTGGGAGCGAGGGAGCTGAGTTTTTGGACCTCGGGCCGGAGCTGGAAACGTGTCGGGTGCCCCTGAATCGCTCGGGTGTCCACTACACGGACGAGGCATCGTCTAAGGTAGCGAGTAGGATACTGGAGCATACACGTAGGGTTTAGCTCAGGTGGTAGCCCAGAGTGCAGGTCAATCCGCGGGGGAAAAATCGTGCAAGAATTTGACAGAACATGCAGAGTAGTTTTAGAAGGTCAGAGAAAAACACATGGAGAGAACGAACATGATAATTCATCAAAGGTAAGAGGTAGACCAAATAGTTTGTCCGTCAAAAAATTATCGAGGAAAATTTTAGTTGGAAAGGAGCACCAAGAGAGAAACAGATTGGAAGAAAAAATTTCAGTGATAGTAGTGAATTGTCGTAGTATAAGAAATAAAGTAGCAGAATTTCACCACCTCATTAAGAGTACTAATGCAGATATAATCGTAGGTACAGAAAGCTGGCTTTCGAAGGACATATCAGATCATGAAGTATTTCCGAAGTGTTTTACAGTATACAGAAAGGATAGAGTAAGCAGAAACGGAGGAGGAGTTTTCATAGCTGTGAAGGACCCGTATGTCAGTAGAAGAGAACTTATTTCAGAGCGAAATGTAGAAAGTATTTGGTGTTCCGTTAAAAGTAAAAGTAGTAACGCAAAAAAGATATATGTAGGTGCATATTACAGGCCACCGGACGCAGACGTCAATTCTATAATAGAGCTAGAGTCAGAGATACGCACATTACTTTCTGGGAAGAATGATAGAGGAATAATAGTAGGCGGAGATTTCAATCTCCCCTCGATAGACTGGAATACGTGTAGTTTCATTGCAGGAGGTAAGGATAAGGAACATTGCGAATCACTGTTGAACACCTTTACGACACATTCTCTACAACAGCTAGTAACAGAGCCGACCAGGGGTAACAACATTCTAGACTTATTAGCAACAAATATACCCGAGAGAGTTCTAAATACAGTTACAGACACAGGAATTAGTGACCATAAAATAGTGCATGCGAAATTTATTGTAGGCGTTGAAAGACATTATAAACCAAGGAGGAGGGTGTACTTATTTGGCAAGGCAAATTACGACGGTATGAAAGAGGAATTAAGGGAAGCGTTTAATGTATTCAGCGAACAAAGCAAAGGATTAAATACAGAGGATTCGTGGAGAGAATTTCTTGAGGTCACCCGTAACGCAGTTCATAAATACATACCAAGTAAATATATTAGTGATAATACAGAGCCAAGGTGGTATAACGCGGAGGTTAGGAAATCACTAAAGCGACAAAGGGTATGCCACGCTAAGATGAAAAATGCCAGACGGGGTCTATCGGTAGAGGAAAAAAATGAGCTAGTTCAAAACTATAAAAAATCGAGAGCATTAGCAAGGAAATCATGTCGGCAAGCGTTATCACATTTCAAGAGCAAGATGTTAGGAGAATATTTAGATAGCAATCCTAAAGCGTTTTGGTCATATGTGAGAGAGCTTCAGGGAAATAAGTCCACAGTGCACACACTTAAAAATGATAAAGGAATCAGAGTCACCAGCAGTGTAGAAAAAGCCAACACTTTAAACACCTTCTTCCAAAGTGTATTCAACTCATCGTCACAAAACGCAGTGGAACCACCGCCGAACACTTTCAGTGAGCAAATGCCCGAAATAAAAATTTCATGTCGCGGAATAGAGCAGCAGTTAAAAAGCATAAGTAAAAACAAAGCACCAGGTCCCGATCAAATTCCTTCCAGAGTTTATAAAACATTAGCTTCTGAAATAGCCCCCTATCTAGAAATAATATTCAATAAAACACTAAAGAACCACACAGTACCCAAGGATTGGAAAGTAGCTAACATTACACCTATATTTAAAAGCGGTGATAGGGAAGAACCTAGTAACTACAGACCCATTTCACTCACGTCAATCTCTTGTAAGATATTTGAGCACATAGTAGTCAGTTCGATCATGGGGCATTTGGATAGTCAGGGATTACTCATAAACAGCCAGCATGGGTTCCGGAAAGGTAGATCTTGCGAGACACAATTAGCTTTATTCGTACACGATATTTTAGTCCACGGCGAAAGCAGTACTGAAGTTGATGCGATATTTTTAGATTTTAAAAAGGCTTTCGATAAAGTTCCTCATGACAAATTAATCTTGAAGTTAGAGAGTTTTGGTATAAATAAAGACGTTGTATGTTGGGTAAAAGAATTCTTAAGTGGGCGAGAGCAGAGGGTTGTCATAGATGGTATCATGTCGGACACAATCGAAGTCACATCGGGAGTTCCCCAGGGTAGCGTAGTAGGTCCGCTTCTATTTCTTTTATACATAAACGATTTGGGTACCGTAGTTAGTAGTAACCTTAGACTTTTTGCAGACGATGCGGTGGTGTACAGGGGTATATCAAACGAAGAGGACATGAAATCACTTAGCAAGGATTTAGATGCAATTGAAGAGTGGTGCGACAAATGGCAGTTAGAACTCAACCTTAAAAAGTGTGTAGCTATCAATTTTTGGAGGAGGAATAATTCGATAGAGCGATCCTATAGAATTAATAACACGAAGATCGAAAACGTTGAAACCGTAAGATATTTAGGTGTAACAATCACTAAAGATTTATCGTGGGGAAGACACATAAGGGAAATATGCGGCCGAGCGAAGAGAAAGCTAGGATTTATAAAAAGAGTACTTGGGAAATGTGATGAGAAGACAAAAGAGCGATGCTACTTTTCACTAGTTAGGCCCCACCTTGAGTATGCAGCCAGTGTATGGGATCCTAATGAATTAGGTTTGATGAGAGAACTAGACAGTGTGCAGCGTAGAGCAGCTAGGTTCGTCAAAAGGTGTTACGATAGGTTGAGTAGTGTATCAGAATTAATACAAGAATTAGGGTGGGAATCATTATCAGAGCGTAGATTAAAGTTCAGATTTAATCTATTGCAGAAATTTCAATCGGATAGCTTTACTGAAGATGTTAGGCACATATTGAAAACACCAGCGTATTATGCTAGATTCGACCAGATAAATAAGATTAGAGAGATAGATTGTCGTACAGATAGATTCAAAATGGCATTTTTCCCCCGTACTATAAGAGAACAGAATAGGCAGCATAGGAAAGGGATAGGTAGGGGAAATATTTTAGAGTATTCTGTAGTGCATGATGCATGTATTAACCCCTCAAATACTATAGATACTAACAATCTAGTTGCATGAGACCCTTTAGTTGCTTGCTTGCATGCTAGTAGTGAATGCTTGGTGACCTTCACCCCCTGCCACACACCCTCGCGGTGGCTTGCAGGGTATCGTGTAGATGTAGATGTAGATGTAGATGATACCCTGCAAGCCACCGCGAGGGTGTGTGGCAGGGGGTGAAGATCACCAAGCATGCCTTATTGACATGCAAACAAGCAACTATAGTGTCTCATGCAACTAGATTGTTAGTATCTATAATATTTAGGGGTTAATACATGCATCATGCACTACAGAATACTCTAAAATATTTCCCCTACCTATCCCTTTGATATGCTGCCTATTCTGTTCTCTTATAGTACGGGGAAAATGATTTGGAATCAATCAGTACGACATTCCATCTCTCTAATCTTGTTTATCTGGTTGAATCTAGCATAATACGCTGGTGTTTTTAATATGTGTCTAACATCTTCAGTAAAGCTATCAGACTGAAATTTCTCTAATAGATTTAATCTGTACTTTAACCTACGCTCTGATAATTATTCCCACACTAATTCTTTTATCAATTCTGAAACGCTACTCAACCTATCGTAACACCCTTTAACGAACCTAGCTGCTCTACGCTGCACACTGTCTAGTTCTCTGATCAAACCTAATTCATTAGGATCCCATACTCAAGGTGGGTCCAAACTAGAAAAAAGTAACGTCGCTCTTTTGTCTTCTCATCACATTTCCCAAGTACTCTTTTTATAAATCCTAGCTTTCTCTTCGCTCGGCCGCATATTTCCCGGATGTGTCTTCCCCACTATAAATCCTTAGTGATTGTTACACCTAAATATCTTATGGTTATTTTACTTTTTAAGGTTAAGTTCTAACTGCTTTGTGCTTGCACACTTGAAAAGTCCTCATCCCAGTGCTATACATTGTCGCCTATAAGGGGGGACGAGGCGTTGAACACGTGAGTGCCCGTGTAATGAGAGGCGCCTTGTTGAATGTCTTTCGATCCAGGAAGCCAACATCTTTTTGCGCTTTATCTTTCCCATTGCTCATAGCGTGGAATATGATGCGAATGCAAAGATGTTGACGAGAGGTGCGGGCCGCAAACACGACGCGTCCCGACCGCCGCCGCTCCCTCGGGTGCGGGAAGGCGCCGCCGTTGGGTGGGCGCGGCTCCCGCTCCACGCGCGGGCCTTCGTGGTGGGGGGAGGGGGGTGGTGACGTCACGCGTATGCTGCTGTTTCCACTCAACTGGCGCTGTAGTCGCCCCTAGCATTCACGGCGGGGGCACCTGTTGCTGCTCCGGATATGTTTTGCACTTTGTTTTATAAAAAAAGGAAGGCGGATCAATGTCCCTTCCTCTTTTTTTATTTTCAAAATGTTGATCCGTTGTGCTCCACTTCGATGACGCCCACCTGTTGATGCTCCTTCTTCCCCTCCCTCCCCCCTCCCCTCCCCCCTCCCTCCCCCTCCTCCTCTCTCCACACAAATATCCGCCCGCTGCGAATGGACGCGTCAAAGGATCATTGGATGAGCGCTTATTCATTCGGACCAATCCACACGATCACTGCCTACGTCACACCTTACACCTTGTGATCTGAGGTCACAAAATAAGGCAGGGTGCTGAAAGAGCGGAGAGGAACTAGAAGCATTTAGGGTGAGGGGGCTGCTGGCAGGTCCACTTGAGGTCAGTTCTTTGGACAGGAGTGGAGTGGGCATGCGTGCAACGTCTCCGGTGCATATGAGAACCCGCTAACCCCAAGCCAGAGCCTTGTCTCCGCATCGCTTCCCTCCCAACATACCACCCCCGTTTCTACGGTAACGAGGCAACAGTAATTGATCTACACGCCATACCGGGGGTCGTGGTGACCTAGTGGGCAGAGGGATGAGCTACAGATCAGAGGGTCCACGGTTCACATCCCGGGCAGAAGCCTTCCTGGATCCCCCCACCTAGAATCGCGGTATTCTTATATCGATGAGAACTTCGTAGGAAATGATGGATGTCACCTCTATCTCCACCTCCATCCCACACCCAGAAGGCCTTTCCGCTCTCCGCCATTACCTATCACAACGCCCTACGTCCCTAGCACTGACTTCCTACTCGGCCTATCCCACTTCATTCTCGCCCACAACGCCTTCTCGTTCAACACTACCTTCAACTGACAGGTAGTAGGTACCATGGGAAGTAGGTTCAGCCCCTCGTACGCCAACTCGTATCTCGGCTTCCTTGAAAAGAACTTTCTTCCCCACCACCCACTTAAACCCCTACTATGGGTGAGATGCATCGATGACATTTTCCTCCTCTGGCCACACGACATTCATTCCCTCGACACTTTCATTCCTTCGCTTGACGCCTCTTCCTCTCTTTCTTTCTCCTCAACCACTAACATTTCTTTCCTCGATGTCAACATTTCCCTCTCAGACAAGAACTATAAAACCGCCGTCCACATCGAACCAACTAACAAACCTCAGTATTTGCACTTAAGCAACTGCCACCATCCCTCCAATGGTCTATTCTAGTGATGGTGCGAATCCAAAATTTAATCAAATCCGAATTCTGTTTTTTTATCGAATCGAAATCTCGAATCCGAAAGCCAAATCCTAATCCTCCTCAATTTAATTAAATTCGATTCTTCCTTTTTTCTGTAAATTGTTAAATAATGCTTCCTTTATCGTGAATTATCTAATTGAATCCAATCGAAGCTGAATCTTATTTCTTAGAGTAAATAATGAATGAAAAATGGTTGGGCAGAAAAATGGTCATATAATCCCCACTCACTGAAATTAAGGACATTTTCGAGGGAAACTATAAAGAATGGGCAATTTCGAAAGTAAATCAGAGTTCAATTTTTCTTAAATAAAATTTAAAATTCAATGAAAACTAGGGATGGCTCGGTTCCACTTTTTTTCGGTTCCGGTTCGGTTCTTAACTTCGGTTCCGGTTCTTAATTTACCACTTACTCTGCATTTCTCAATGATAAGATAAGGTAATCAATAATCATTTTCAGAGACATACTGATTGAAAAAGAATACCTACTTCATTATATTTTTGAGTTATATATAATATATTATGACATAATTTACGAAAATGATATGAGGACTCGCACCTCCAAAGTAGGTGGACGTAACATATACCTATCAATCAGAATATCCTTATTACGGCGGTATTTCATCACTTGCTAGAATTGAATGTAATCAAATAAATCATATAGTCATTTTAACGTCTGAATTAGAATAATTCGCGGCAACTTTCAACCATCTAAGTGCACTATTTCACCAGGTTTTAACGTGAAGCCTCAACTTTCACAGTGAGAGCAGGTTTCAGACTGGTTTTCGCGCCAATTATTTCGGTACCGATTATTTTTGGCCTCGGTTCCGGTTCTAAGCTCAAGAACCGGTGGAACCGAAGAACCGAACCGACCCATCCCTAATGAAAACAGATTACAAGTTTTTGTTTAGAAAATACAGCATTTTCACTCTGTCAGGATGTTGTCGATTTCTTTTTTTATCAACCAACTGTCCAGCTGTACTGAACGCTCTTTCTGAAGATACTGTTACTGGAAGAATGCAGAGGAACTTTTTGATAGAATTTACAAATTGGGAAATTGCAAAGAATTCAAATGTGGATAAGAATTATTAGTTTGGAGTATGCTGCTTAAACATTTCCTGCCATGGTATTTAAGATTGAAATGCTAAAAACGAGCAATTACAATAAGTCCTCGACTTAAATGGACCCGCAGTTACGCGGATACTCAGTTAGACATGCTAGTTCTCCGCGTTTCTGTAGCCGCGACAGATTCAACCACGTGATGACCCGCGACTCATTGCCAAGCGCGCAAGAGTTGACGCCAAGCTACGGCTGTTCGGGACGCAAAGGCGGAGAAACGCAAGCATAGTCACCGGCCTAACTATCCGCGTAACTCCGGATCCATGAAACTCGGATCTGCGTAAGTCGAGGACTTAGTGTAGTTCTCTGTCACCGGTACACGGAATCCGCACGACTGGTATTCATATCTGTAATCCATTGATTCGATCGAATCTTTGAATTCGATCGAATCTTGAATCCATGCATTCGATAGGATTAGAGCGAATCTTCGAATCCCTGCCCCAACCCTAGTCCATCCCCTTCTCTCTCTCTCTCTATTCGCGGCGGCCACCGCATTTGTAATAACCCCAACTCCCTCCAAGAATTCCTTTCGACCCTTCATAAGTCTCTTCTCCACCGTGGCTACCCAGAATCCCTTTTAAACCAAAAATTCCTCAAAACTCCTCGTAAACCTAAATCTCCTCTTCCGAATCGCCACAACATCCCCTCCATCTGCATTACCCATTACTTCCCTGGCGCACATTCCCTCCAATTCTTACGTACGGAACTCTTCCCCATCCTTTCCAACAGCACCACCACCTCCATAATATTCCCTGTCTGCCCTTCAGTAACCTACAGACGCCCAGCCAACCTAGGCAATGTTTTCAAAAGCACTAATCTTCTCCTCAAAGACTCCCACACCATTAAAGCCCCTGTAATCGCGCGAGATGTAAGACATGCCCTATTTTCACACTGCACCACCCACATCTCATCTTCTTAACTCTCTCCCTCTCACTCTACGTCTCCCTCCTGTATTTCCAGTAATGATATTTACCACCTGCAATGCATTCTCTGTCCCGCTTTCTATATTGGCCAATGCACCACACCCCTCAATGTCCCCGTATGATTAATCACCTTGCGTCCTGCAACTCTACTTCTCCGCACCTTTATAGTGGACATAGTGTAATAATTTTTTGTACTCAATTTCATATTCTGTGAAATTCCCTGCCACCAATTATTTGGTCACCAATGTGATGAGTAAGTGCACAACACATAAAAAGAAGAGGGATATTTCGGAGGTCTCATCCACCCTTTCCAACAAAGAGAGTATTACAGAGGAAAGGAGAGAGAGAAGGACGGTTGATGGGGGAAGCAACAGAGGAGCCAAATACTCGTGGGTCTATGAGTGAGTACACCGGGTGAATCCGCGGGCGGGATGGAGGAGAGAACTTCGGCACAAGTATTGTGGGAATAATAGTCGTGATGCACTGAGGCATGACACGGGGAGGGAAGGGGAGAGAGAGGGGTACACTGGCCGATGTGGGCGGCAATTGCATTGACGGTGTGGTAATTGACGATGTGGTTGAGGTGGAGTGCGGAAAAGGACCATGTATGAGATGTGTAGGTGACGAAGAAGCCAGGATGGGACACGTTCGATTGCAGGGAGTGGGAGGGGCTCTGGTGGTGAGTGGCGATTTGAGGAGAGGTCGAGCGGTTTTGAAGACCATTGCTGGGCGTCTCTAGGTGAGAAAAAGACTGGAAGGGAATATTCTTGTGGTGGCAGTACTGTTCAGAGGGATGGGGAAAAGGTTTTTGAGTACGATTTTGAGGGAATGTGTAAAAAGGAAGCAGGGAAAGCGGCGATCAGAAAAAGGGCGTTTGGAATTGCAAGTAGTGTGGAGTTGTTTTCAATTTAGAAGGGACTGTGGGCAGCCACGGTGGAGAAGAGGGTTATGCTGGGTCGATAGGAATTCTTGCGGGGAGTCCGGATTGTTGCGCATGTTAATGCCACGAGCAGAGAGAAAGAAGGGAATACAGCGTTTAGTGCGTGAAGTATGGACACTGTTTAAGTGTAAGTGTTTTTAGTAGGTTTTATGAGATCCGTGGCTTTGAATTTTTGGCGTAGAGGGATGATATGATATTGTTGTAAGTGGTGAAGGTGAAGTAAGTGAAGAAATAAAAGCGCTAAGGGAATTGATGTCGTGCGGCCAGAGGAGGACCACGTGGTCTTTTAGCCATTGAAGAGACTGGAGTGGGTGAACGGAAAGAAAATGTTTTTCGAGGAGATTTTTTTTGTTTTCCATAATTTAATTTGGCATTCGTATATACTAGTCTTCGGACATTTTTAATTAAGCCAAATTAGCTCACATTATTTCATCTAAGGAGGCCGAGATGATAATAAGAAGGAATGAACCCACATCCCAGGGTGCGGCGCCGCCTTATATCTATCTAATCTACATAATACCCTGCACGCCACCATAAAGGTTTGTGGCAGGGGTTGAACTCTCACCAAACATGCACTACGTATCATGCACAAAAAAAGGATTAGTACTTGTATAGGTACTGTCCAAAACTACGCTATTTAAAAAAGATAAAAATAGCAAACAGACATGCAAAAACATGCCGTTAGTTGGGTTAGCTATAAGTCCTTATACCAACATGCAGCTACCAATGTTATCCATTGCTACACTCATACTGGATATATTTACCGTTATTCATATCCCTAATAGTACGAGGAAAAAAGGACATTTTGAATCTGTCAGTTCGGCAACCTATTTCTCTGATTTTATGATTATGGTCCAGTCTACCATAGTAAGTTGGGGTCCGCAAAATATTTTTAACATCATCACTGAAAATATTGCCTTGGAATTTGTTTAAGAGATTAAGTCTAAATTTCAACCTGCGATCTGACAATGATTCCCATTTCAATTCATTTAATAGACTGGTTACGCTAGTAAGGTTATCATACCGTCCCTTTACAAATCTTGCCGATCTTTACTGCACACGTTCAAGTTTCGTAGGGATCCCATACACTGGCAGCATATTCCAAATGAGGTCTTACAAGGGAAAAGTAGCTGATTTCTCGTACATGATCGTCACATTTACCCAGTACTCTTTTGCCGAATCCCAGTTTGCGATTCACTTGACCCATTATTTCACGAATGTGTTTACCCCAGGAAAGATCATTTGTCAGTCTTATTCCAAGATATTTAATGGATTCCACGTTTGTTAATTCATTATTACTTATTTTGTAAGTGGTAAGAGGAGAGCTATTCTTTTTCCAAAAATTCATTACAAGACATTTTTTAAAGTTTAATTCTAACTGCCATGCATCACAACAAGTTTCAATTGCTTGTAGGTCAATATTTAAATATTCTTTATCATTTGGGCATAGAATTTCCCTGTACACTACTGCGTCATCGGCAAATAGACGAAGCTTACTTTTTACCACGTTATGGATATCATTTATGTACAAAAGGAATAGGAGTGGACCTATCACACTACCTTGTGGGACACCCGAAGTGACTTTAATTGCCGGTGAGGAAACACCGTCCAAAACAACCCTTTGAACCCGATCATGCAGAAAATCATTAATCCATGATATAATGTTACTGTCTAACCCATACGCCTTCGGTCGGAAGAGAGTGTTTGTTGCGAAAGCGAAAGGTATTGTTGTGTTTGAAACAGAGAGATTAGCTCGAATGGGTATCCAAGGTGTCACGTTGTAAAAACACGAACGGTTTGCAAATCGAGTATGTCTGAACGGCTCGCTACAACATTATTAATTGTTTTCACTTGAGATTTCCTCATGTTTCGACCGAACAGAACCCTCGGATGAGATAAACGAAAGTGTATACCATCAATGAGGTTGTAATCAGGAGTTTGAACACACTAAATTTGCGAACGATTCGTGTTTATGCCACATGACTGCATGGCTACGTATTCCACAATAACCCCCACGGTCTCAAACACGTACTCCTCAGGGGAGGATGACGTGTGATAGGTTGAGTAGGAAGTCAGTGCTAGGTGTGTGGGGGACGCCGGGACAGTTAATGAAGGAAGAGTGGAAAGGCCTTCTGGGTGAGGAATGGAGGTGTAAAGAGATGTGACAGGTCTACACCCACACAATACCCTGCCAGCCACGGTGAGTGGCAGGGGGTGAATTCATATCAAATATGCATTACATACCATTCATAAAAAGTATTAAATTGTAATCTATATATATTTAAGATGTTATTTAGGGTGGCCATAGGGGGCGTAGCGTAGAGGAGCTAGGTTCGTTAAATATGTTACGATAGGTTGAGTAGCGTTTCAGAATTAATAAAAGAATTAGGGTGGGAATCATTATCAGAGCGCAGGTTAAAGTACAGATTATATATTTTATCTTTTTTTTAAATAGCGTGGTTTTGAACAGTACCTATACAAGTACTAATCCTTTTTTATGCATGATATGTAGTGCATGTTTGGTGAGAGTTCACCCCCTGCCACGCACCTTAATGGTGGCTTGCAGGGTATTATGTAGATGTAGATGTATTAGAGAAATTTCTATCGGATAGCATACTGAAGATGTTAGGCATATATTAAAAACACCAGCGTATTATGCTAGATTCGACCACACTAATTAGATTAGAGAGATAGATTGTCGTACCGATTCAAAATGGCATTTTTCCCCCGTACTATAAGAGAACAGAATAGGCAGCATAGCAAAGGGATAGGTAGGTGACATATTTTAGAGTAGTCTGTAGTGCATGATGCATGTATTAACCCCTTAAATACTATAGATACTAACAATCTAGTTGCATGAGACACTATAGTTGCTTGTTTGTATGTTAGTAGTGCATGCTTGGTGATCTTCACCCCCTGCCACACACCCTCGCAGTGGCTTTCAGGGTATCGTGTAGATGTAGATGTAGATGCATAGTGATGCCTTGATCAAGGGAAAGTTTTGGAATTTAAAAATTCACATTTAAACATTTAAAAAACCATTAAATTCCGCCAAACACATTATTTTCCACCACTCCCAATATATTCTAGTGTTTTGCAATCGTTTTCTTTTCGCTAGTGTGCCTGCACATCTTCCCAATACATTCATTATAGGACAAAGGGTGTTAGAAGGTAAAAAGTTACGCGCAGCTGCGGATGACAATGAAGCCACAGACTTTGTGAACAGAGAAAGTGATCCTTTTTAACAGTGGAACGGTGTTCGTTCGGTACAGCGTTCTCTGTGGCATAGTGTGGAGATTTCACGCGCATTAAATCTCCATTGATAATTGAAACGAAAATCAGTTTGCCGTGTTACCAAGGCCCCTTTGCCCAAGGGCCTGGGTTCGAATCCAACTCGAATAGCAGAGAAATATCTGTCGCAGTCTCCACACATATTGCTCCATGGAGAGATCTTCAAATTCAACGCTCCGTCCGTCGGATGGTATGTTCAGGCGTGGTGTCCTTTCCTTACGAGCAGGCTAACGCCAATACCCTCTCTCCACCCATCCCTTTTTCCCTGAGATATCTACATCTACATAATAGTCTGCAAGCCACCACAAAGGTGTGTGGCAGGGGGTGAAATCTCACCAAACATGTACCACATATCATGCATAAAAAAGGATTAGACCTTGTATAGGCACTGCTCAAAACTACGCCATTTAAAAAAAGATAAAAATAGCAAACTAGGCAAGCAAAAACGTGCTGTTAGTTGGGTTGCCTTCAAGTCCCTATACCAACATACAACTACCTATGCTACATATTGATTCACTCGTACTGGATATATCTACCGTTATTCATATCCCTAATAGTCCTCTTGTTTATCTGATCAAACCTATCATAATACGCAGGGGCTCTTAACATGTATCTAACGTCATCTGTGAACAAATTCGGTTATGTTTCGAAATTACTAAAAAGGTTTAACCTAAATTTTAACCTGCCATCTGATAGTAATTCCCATCCTAGTTCTTCTATCAACCTCGTAACAATTATACAATTATGATAACGGTCTTCAACAAATCTATCGGATCTCCTTTGCACCCTTTCTATATTTCCTTTATGATACCTTCCTCGTACGGATCCCATATACTAGCGCCTTATTCTAAATGAGGCCTGACAAGTGTCAAATAGCTTCTTTCTCGTACTCTCTCATCGCATTTGTCTAGAAACCTTTTTACGAATCCTAATCTAAGATTTGCTACACTAGTTATTTCCCTGGTGTGTTTCCCCCATGGCATGTCTTCAGTGATGGTGACACATAATTATTTCATAGATTCTACGTTAGTGGTTTTCTTTTCTTTGATGCAATCAGTCTTTTGGGGAAAGCTATTTTTTTCCCTAAAGTTCATTATTGCGTACTTCTTAAAATGTAATCCTAGTTGCCAGCTAACACACCCATCATGAATCGCATCTCAAAATTTTCATCTACATGTACATAATACCCTGCAAGCCACCACAACGGTGTGTGGCAGGGGGTGATTTCTCACCAAACATGCACTACATATCATGTATAAAAAAGGAATAGTATTAATATACTAGTCAGAACTTCAGCATTTAAAAACATAGAAATTGCCAAGCAAACATGCAAAAACATGACGTTATTTGGGTTAGCTTTTAAGTCCTTATACCAACATGCACCTACCAATGCTATCCATTGCTACTCTCCGACTGGACATATTTACTGTTATTCGCATCTCTAATTGTACGAGGCAAAAAGGACATTTTGAATCTGTCAGTTCGGCAATCAATTTCTCTAATTTTTTTGATTATGGTCCAGTATGCCATAGTAAGTTGGGGTTCGCAAAATATTTTTTACATCATCACTGAAAATATTGTCTTGGAATTTATTTAAGAGATTAAGTCTAAATTTCAACCTGCGATCTGACAATGATTCCCATTTTAATTCATTTAATAGACTGGTTACCCTAATAAGGTTATCGTTAAGGTGCACACGTTCAAGTTCATTACTTTGACCGATTTCGTAGGGATCCCACACACTAGTAGCATATTCCAAATGAGGTCTAACAAGGGGACTTTTCTAAAGACTGTCTGTAACTTACATTTCTAATTTCTTTATACACTAATGCATTATCGGCAAAAAGACGGATCTTGCTATTTTTAACTACTGTATTCAAGTCATGTAGGTAGAGAAGAAATAAAATTGGGCCTATCACGCTTCACCGGGGAACAACTGACGTAACTATGACTTCGCCTGAGCTAACACCATATAATAGGACCCTTAGAACGCTTTCATACAAGACGTCGCCTATCCAGCCTACTATATTACCGTCTATGTTATGCTATGATGTAGCACACCTTCGCGGATAACTTTAAGTGGCCACAGGGGATTGGTGGAATTGGAAAAAGGGGAGCAGTTTGTGAGCAGGTGATTTTATAAGTGATGCTGCTCAAAGTATGTACGAGTGTTATGGGAGCAAATTGAGTTGGAAAGGCGTGTTGGAGCTGGAGAATCGGGAATCATTGGTGAGACGCGGATAAGTTTTACAGCGAGGGCGAATGTAAGTGCCAAGGGTAAAGGAAAAGGGGGTTCATGTGTGCGGGCATGGTTGGGGAGCGTCCCTTAGTGTGGGCTGTGTATGGTATGTTGTTGAGAGGGGTTTGGAAAAGAGGCTTTTAGTTATTCTGCTGTTTCCGAGAATTGGGTAGAGTTCAAAGAGGATCGCTTTGATCGGTGGACGCCGAGGAAAAAAGGTTCAGTGAGGTTAAGCGAGTTGCCCTTCGAGCGAGGTGTGAAATCTTAGGTGGTGAATTCCTTCTGTCTGGGAGCAGTTAGCGAGACGGTATTGAGAAGGGTCCAGGGGATTGGAGCGGGTGCCATAGAAGTCGGTGCCTCGAATCTATTCGCTAATGCTGCAGTAGTTTAATGCTTACATAGTTATACTTACTATTATTAGCACAATAGATGGCAGCTATTGACGTAGATATAGAATGAAGAGTTTGCCACAGTAAGTCAAAATTTTAAGAATATTTTATTACCTCATGAATATCATCATGGGTTAAAAAGCCTAGGATGTATTTCGCGCAATCGAAAATAGTGACTAAACCCTGCAATGTTTCTCAAAACGTTTAATGTCCCCCAAGCGGTTTCAACCCCAACGAGTCAGTCTCAAGGGGCTGGGAAGGTAGATGAGCGCCTTCATAGGGGCGAGATTGAGAAGACTAAAAGTATACCCTCTCTTCCATCTGTAACCCCAGACAGAGCTTTAGAGAGGCTTTCAGTAGTGGGCTGTGGTGGAATGGGTTATGTGGTTTGCCATGGAATTTGAATTCGGTTGCAGTGGTGTAAACAGGTTGGAGGTTAAGCCGGAGAAATTTAACAAGTCATAACAATGGGCAGGGAAGTGAGGCATGGTGGTTAGGAACTTGTATCTTAGGGTTGATCTATACATGAGGTTTGGTCAAGTGTCGGGTTGTGGCGAATAATGGGGTATACAAGATATTGGGGGGAGCTTTCACAACTTCACAATTTTCCAAGAAGCCAAGTTTAAAACCTTAACTACAGACGAATAAACTTGTGGGCTGTGTTTCCCTGGTGGCCAGTCTCTGACATGTTTTGCTTACATATTGTGCTCCTTAAGGACCCTTCAAATGTCACCCTCTGACCCTGATTCCTTGTGCGCCCAATTATTCGCCACAACGCGTCAAGTCTTTCGTCGGCACACCCCCATCACGCCATGATCCCTCTCCATTTTTAATGACTGGCTAAATTTGTTCGCTTTAACCCCTACCACGTGTTCACACAACTCAGTTTTCGCCCCTAGAATTCCTTCGCCTTAAACCCCCCCCCCTCCCCCATCCTCCTCTTGTGAACGAATGAGTAGAGGGCAGAGGCCCAGTGTACTTTTGTGTTTACAATCTCTTGAGAGTAACACGCTTCTGTTGAAACCGGTTGAGGCGTATTTAAAGTTTTCTTTTGGAATATTACAAAGCTAAGTTATTTTTGAGTACTGGAAAATTGCACCAATTAAGACCGAAGTATTTCAATGGTTAAATAATTGAATTTATATACTTCATAAACATGACCAAAATAATGTTGAAAATATATCCTTTTTTTAAATCGAACAAATAGACATTTTATGTTGTGGCGTTTTGCATTGATTTCTTGAGCGATTATCGAAACGGCATTGATTCCATGGAAAAGTAATTCATAATATCGCGCAATGATGGCCACTGAATGTAGCATAATGTTCTTCTTTGAGACATAAAAAGGAATTAAATTTAAATACTTTGGTAGTGAGGATGAGTTGACATTGAGGTACAGAGAATACC
The DNA here is from genome assembly GCA_933228895.1 of Platycnemis pennipes. Classification (NCBI taxonomy): domain Eukaryota; kingdom Metazoa; phylum Arthropoda; class Insecta; order Odonata; family Platycnemididae; genus Platycnemis; species Platycnemis pennipes. The sequence goes on along the minus strand of OW121852.1, from coordinate 136,477,196 downwards.
AAAGATTCCATTCTAAGCTACATTACATTACATTCCTTAAAACGCACGTAACAGAGAAATCGTTCTGCCTGTTGTAGCCTTCTGCTGCACTCCCTCAGCTCCACTGAATGACATTCATCATTGATGGAAGCTTGCGCACCGTGGATAAACGCATTCACTGAATCGGAATGGCCGCATAGAAGGGGGGCATCAGTGACTAAAGGGATAGACACACCCCCAAGAGATTCACGGTCTTTCTAAGTTCAAACTCTTTACTCCATTGCATTATTGGCTTCAATACCGTGGTATAACTCTACTTTAAAAATTATGTCAATGTCATAGAGCATGAAGTAATAATATGAAGCTTATTTGTACAAAAGGGTTCTTTGCCATATTTTTATATTACCGAATATGATAGAGTTAGTAACACACAAATACCTGTATCTTTCCCTTCTTCGATCCGTTAATTAGTTCTCGAGTTATAAGCGGTGAAAATTTGATATTTTCCGCCCTCTTGGTAAAGTGGACGTGCTAAGGTCTAGTACGTCATCCACTTTGTCCAATCACAACCGCGAAGCTCCTTCGCCCAATCACAACGGGGGACACACAGCTGACTCAGCCAATGGACGTGGTTGCGACAGGCAGACCTCCCATCCCTCCCCCTCCACTCCCATCCCTTCCCCTCAAAACGGTAAAGGACGGGAGGAGATGGGTGACGTAGTAATCCCTTTCACGCAGTTCGTTCGGTGGGCGTCACCTTTAACTTTATGTTAAATTTCTGATGTATGAGCAAATGGCTCTGGTAGAAGATCAATTTTTCCACTCAAATTCATTTTTCGTTTACATCTAATGATTTCGCGTAAACAGTAGCGATTTATGCTTCGGGTAAACGCCCCCATTTTCATTCAGCGGTCATATTTTCCATGGTATTTTAAATTTTATTGAAACTTATTCTGTTTTGGGCAACTTGGTAGCTGTAAAATAATGAGAGGCATGGAGAAACAGCAGTGAATAGAATATATACAATTTTAATCATTGCTAGGCTTGATTTGATTACGCTACTTATTTATCTAGTTAGATGGCTTTAAACTCTTTTCCTGAATGGAAACTGCATTTGAATTGTATTAAAATCGAAGTAAATTTAGTGCATGAGAAATGCCGATGAGAGAGGCTTCTGGAATGGAGGATATTCTTGCTGAACTAATCGAAAATGCATTGGTAAGTATAGTACCCGTGACATTTTAGAACAGCTGTTTACAAGTTTCAGAAGGACACTGACTTTTCGGGTGTATGTATGTACTACATGAAATCAAAACCTGGTCGTAATGGCATTAAGCTTTGGTATTATGCTTTTGCAAAAATTCCTATATGTACCATCAATCATCGAATCTTTGCTTTGATGGCGGTAAACAGGCAAGAAGTAAATGATGAGATGACTTGATGGACTTGGAGAAGTCAGGTTTTCGGCGTGGAAGGGGAATCACAATCACGGTCACTGGTCGCGCAACTCCGCCTCGAAAGTGCTGCCAAAACATTCCGCACGTAGTGAAACTGTTTGCACCCCAGCGCTGCCACCCGGGAGAAACTGGAAATTAAGCTACACGGCAGCCATTCGAAAATCTTTCTGAACCTGAACGACTTAGGATATTAATAATGCTGCAAAAAGGCGATTGACTGAATTGCGTTGAATAACTGATCGAAATCGTTGAAAACATAAGGTGTAACTATCAGACCTGCGGCCTGCTTTGCATTCTCTGTTTGGTGTGCTATTGATGTGAACTTTGTGTTCTACTGTCAAATTAGATTTTACAAAGCGTTTGGAAACTACTGCCGACACATTACCAATAGGTGGCAGAAGTGCTTGTGCTTCATGCAGGCAGTTACTGCTTCACTACTCCAAGTAGTCTTTGCATTTTTTTACACTTTTGTGCACCAAATGTTCGCATGCAGAGAGAAGGAAATGGCTATTTTATAGAAGCAGAGAAAAGTGTCCCACCACTCTAATCATTACCCTCCATGTTTTTGTACTTTTTTCTACACCATATTTTCATTGTATGTTGCCTCCCACTCTCAAAAACCACGTTTTTTTGCTTTTTCCTCTGCATTACAAACTGCTGAAAATGCATAACTACTACCAAATCATACAGACAGAGAATCCACACTCAACGTACCAAACCTCACTCTTTTAGCTCTAAACTTAGAAGAGGACAAAACATGTACAGAATGACTGACTGAATGACACGCTAAAAAATTACACGCAAATTACACCTAAATCGATGCAAAGGTGGCTGTGATATTTTTCTGGGATCGTCTGGGTGGTTTAAAAATAGAATTGGTCCTTTTAGCCATTTCAAATATTTTAGGTGGGTATGTAAGTAAATGCCTTTTTTAAAATTGACGAATAATGTAATGTTCTAGGAGGTTTTAATATAGTCGATCGAATGGTTTTGACGAATATTTGGTAAATATCAAACCCATAGTGAAGTAAAGATTGGTGTAATATATTTCAAAACGGTCTCGGTAGATTTATTTTAGAGTTTTTTTAGAGGTTTTTTGAGCTATTTAGGTGAAACACCTGCTTGTCGACTTTTTCTTTTAATCTTTCTGTTTAATTTGGTTTATTAATTGTGCAAAATGACCTTAGTAGTCACAGAACCTTATGATAATTATACCTTATCTTATACCTTTTAGGTGGAGATATAAGTGAATATTTTATATTAATTGATAAAAAACGGAATGGTTTGGGTGTAGGACAGCCATTGATAATTTTAAAATGGTGGGTGTATTTTCGAATCAAACTACTGCTGATTTAACAACAAGCATTAATACATAATAAACGTTTTATAATTTTCTTTCAACTTTTGGAAAAGTACTTCAAAACGCCTAGATTTGATATTCACATCTCATACACAAGATCGAGGCCGGTGGGCAAAAATTGTTTTATTTCACAATCTGAACAGCGAAAACGTCAATTAATATTTTCGTACTTTCAAAATTTATTGATGAAACTAATTCCACTTCCTTCAAATTCTTCGATCCAATTTTTGTCCCTTCACCAAACACGCAAACACAATTACTGAGCAACGTAAACAAAATCGTATATGCATAGAAAATGGATTCTCATGTTAAAAGATAGGGAAACACACATTTTTCTTTAGCATTTTCCTCTGCACCATAAACTGGTAAAAATAAAAGAATACTACCAATTCATACAGACAGAGAATCCACACTCAACGCATAAAACTTCACCCTTTTAGCTCAACAATTGGGAGAGAACAAAGCAGAACACAATGCATACACAATGACGGACGGACTGACTGACTGACTACAAAATTAATAGGTATAGACAATCACTAAAGATTTATCGTGGGGTAGACTCATCCGGTAAATATGCGGCCGAGTGAAGAGAAACCTCGGATTTATAAAAAGAGTACTTGGGAAATGTGATGAGAAGACAAAAGAGAGATGTTATTTTTAACACGTTCAACCCGACGGACGAGAATGCGCGTCCGAGGTGCGTTGCCAAGACACCGAAGGACGCGCATTCACGTCTGTTAATGACCTCTATGATGACCTCACTAATGACATCTCTGAAGACTTCTCTGAAAGACGCGAACTCATGTCTTTAATAAATTATCGAGTTTTGTTATTCAAAAAAATTTTTAACAAATTTTATAATTACATTTAATTGACTGGCCAAATTAATGTGGAGGAAAAACCTTTCCGTTTTTCATAATTGCCTAGTTAGGCCCCACCTTGAGTATGCAGCCAGTGCATGGGATCCTAATGAATTAGGTTCGATCAGAGAACTAGACAGTGTGCAGCGTAGAGCAGCTAGGTTCGTCAAAAGGTGTTACGATAGGTGGAGTAGCGTTTTAGAATTAATAAAAGAATTAGGGTGGGAATAATTATCAGAGCGTAGGTTAAAGTACAGATTAAATCTATTAGAGAAATTTCAATCGGATAGCTTTACTGAAGATGTTAGGCACATATTAAAAAAACCAGAGTATTATGCTAGATTCGACCAGATAAATAAGATTACTCGCGGCTAAGCTTAAAGCCACCGAGTGCGTCCACCGAGTTGCGGATGGTGGGTCGACCTCTAGATACAGAGGTTAGCTGCGAGACAAGCGAGTTTACTCGTCGAATAAGCAGTCGTGGACAAAAAGCGACGGCATTCCGAGGGGGTATTGGTCTATCCCTGGGTAAGATAGGCCTCTAAATAATACAGAACCTGTGAAGATGCCGTGATTTGGTGACGGGAGGCCGCCAATAACTACGCTTCTCATCACCCGGAGGAGAGGGCAGCAGCTCTTCTTCACATGAGTGAAGGTGGAGACCACAGTGGTCGGTACAGCGACACTCATTTCACTACAGGCGTGGTAACATTTACTTTAACGGCTGTAGTACTGCGATGTGGAAGGCAAGGGGAAACCACCACATTAATATCCCGAGGAGTCGCAGCTACTCCACTCTTTTCTTTCTTATCAAGACGTGATGGCACCCTCTCGAGTAAAATATTCCGGAGGTAAAATAGTCCCCCATTCGGATCTCCGGGCGGGGACTACTCGAGAGAGTACATCAGTCAGGTGTGATAGTCATTTTAGGGTAGGAACATGGAACGTGAGATCGCTTCGGACTTGTGGAAGACTGGAGAACCTGAAGGTAGAAATGCGAAGAATGGACCTCGACGTATTAGGAATCAGCGAAATGAAGTGGCCCGAAGAAGGAGACTTTTGGAGTGGAAGCTACAGGATTATATTATACATACAGGATCATTAAATGGTAATGCTGGAGTAGGGATCATGCTCAGAAAGAGCGCCAAAATGCGTGTGAAGAGCTTTCTGCAGTACAATGAAAGGATAATAATGGTGAAGATCGAGACCAAACCTGTAGATACCGTGGTGGTGCAGGTTTACATGCCTACGACTGACGAATGAAGATGAAGAAGTGGAAGACGTCTACGAAGATATCACGGAAGTTATAAAACAGGTAAGAGGAGAAGAAAACTTAATTATTTTAGGAGACTGGAACGCTATTGTCGGTGAAGGTCAAGATGGAAGAATAACTGGAAAATATGGATTGGGAAACCGACACGAAAGAGGAGAGAGGCTGCTGGAGTTCTGCACTCAACATAAATTAGTGGTTGCCAATACATTGTTTAAAAATCACAACCGCAGAAAATACACATGGAAAATGCCAGGAGACAGAAGAAGATGCCAAATAGATTACATTTTAGTGAAGCAGAGATTTAGAAACCAAGTGAAGGACTGCAAAAGCTACCCTGGGGCAGACATCGACAGTGACCATAATTTAGTGATGATGAAATGCCATCTAAAATTCAAGAAATTGAAGAAAACAAAGAAGAATATATGGCAAGTAGAAAAACTAAAAGAGGCTCAACATCAGCTGGCATTTCAAAAAGCAGTGGGAAACAACATAGGAGAGAACCTGAATGACAAATCAGTGGAAGAGCGTTGGGAAAACATTAAATGTGGACTACAGGAAGCCACAAAAGAAGTTCTTGGAAGAAGAAAAGTTGCCAAGAAGAAGCCATGGATCACGGAGGAAGTCTTAGAATTGATTGAAGAAAGAAGAAAGTACAAGAATGCGAAAACTGAAGAAGGGCAGCTCTGCTACAAAAGAATAAGGAACGAAATAAGTCGCAAAGCAAGGAAAGCTAGAGAGCTGTGGTTGAAAAATCTTTGCGAAGATGTACAAAGCAACCTTGCACTTGGAAAGGTGGAAGCGGCCTACAGCATAGTGAGGAACCACTTCAAGGAACGGAGCGCAAGATGCAATGCCATAAGGGATAAGAATGGAGGAATTTTGATTGAAATCGAGGACAAAGTGAAGAGATGGAAAGAATATCTGGAAGAGCTATACAATGGAAAAAGTCTCAGCACAAAAGCTATTGAAGAGGAAATCGAAGTGGAAATAGATTATATGGGGGCATCAATATTAAGATCGGAATTCGACGCTGCAGTAAGGGACCTTCGGATGAATAAGGCCTCAGGTATTGATGATGTCCCTGCAGAACTAATTAAAAATGCAGGAGAGAAGACGTTAATTCATCTCTACAAAACCATCTGCGACATGTATTCAACAGGGGAAATTCCAAGGGACTTCGAGAAAAACATCATCATTCCTATTCCCAAGAAGAAGAGAGCGGAGAAATGCGAAAATTTTAGGACTATAAGCCTGACCACACATGCATCGAAGATACTGACCAGGATCATCTACAGAAGAAAAGCAGAGGAGTTCCTGGATGAAGATCAATTCGGATTCAGGAAAAGTAAGGGTACAAGGGAAGCAATATTGGCCCTTAGGCTACTTATAGAGAAGAAAATGGAGAAGAACAAACCGACGTTCATTGCATTTGTGGATTTAGAGAAGGCCTTTGACAACGTGGATTGGGATTCAATGCTTGGAATTCTGAAGGGAATTGGAGTGTCCTACAATGACCGAAGAATTATACACAGTCTGTAAAAAAAAAACAAGTAGCTGTGAATAAATCTGGACCCAGCTGTGAAGAGGCAAGAATAAGGAAAGGAGTGAGACAAGGCTGCGCACTGTCTTCCGTAATTTTTAATGTTTACATCGAGAGAACCATAAATGAAGTTTTAGCGTCTTCGTGCGGAATGAAACGCTAATTTCTTATTGTAGATAGCTATTTTATTCAGCTCCACTCACAAGATTCTGTCTTTCTCTCAAACTCATCAACAACTCTCTCTGGTAAACAAAAACGGTATTGTTGCCCGGTTGGTATGAAGATGAATAAAATAATAAATAATAATAATTGATAATAAATAATAATAATTGATAGTAAATAATAATAATTGATGATAAATAATAATTGATAATAAATAATAATAATATAATGCATGACTACATAATGAATATGATTAATTGCCAATGTGGCTGTTGTGGCGGGGTATCGCCACACTACTCCCCCCCGTGGGGAAAAAGAGGGTTGGCTGCAAATCGGTTTGGAGGACGGATGGTGCGGCCGCAGCGGGTTGAATGGTGCGGGCGTTGAGGGCCCTGTAGTCGCCACAAGGTCTCCAGCTGTTATCCTTCTTGCGAACCATGTGAAGTGGTGAGGCGTAAGGGCTGTGTGAGCGACGAACAATGCCTTCGCGTACTAGTAGCTCGAATTCTGCTTGTGCATCCCGAAGTCGATCCGGAGCTAGACGGCGGGCACGGTAATAGATCGGCGGTCCGGGTTGGAGGCGTATGTGATGCTTCGTGTGATGGTGGACTTCCCGAGGAGTGCCTGGAGGCCGGGTGATGTTAGGGAACTCGGCTAGGAGGGCATGATAGGGTGAAGATCCCGACAGAGCGCGCACGCTGTCCTGGGAAGATCGACCGCGATGACCCGATGCAGAATGGCCAGAGATTGTATCGACGAGCTGAGCGGTGGCCATGTTAGGAACGAGGTGAAAATGAGTGAGGAAATCTGCTCCGATGATTGGCTCGGTGACGTCAGCAACGATGAATCGCCAAAGGAAGTCGCGAGGGAGGCCAAGCTGAAGGCGTAGAGGTAGTGTACCGTAGGTACGGATCCGGCTGTCGTTGGCGGCGGAGAGCTCGTAGTCCGTGCAAGTCCGGTGGTCGGTGCAAAAGTTGACTGGGTAGATGGAGAGGTCTGATCCCGTGTCTATGAGAAAACGTCGTCGGGAGTGGCGATCGGTGACGAAGAGGCGGCACCCAGTGGTAGGACGACTCGTGGCCACCGTTACGAGTCGCCGTTGGAGTTTAACGGGCTCACTGATTTGGCGGAGCAAGGCTGGGTGCAGCGTCTGGCTTCGACACCAAACCTGCGATGGTAATAACACATACCAAGTTTAGCGGGGCGCTGTGTAGTGCCTGTGGATTGCATGGGACGGGGCTGAGATCTATCCCGGGTCCAGGTCCGTGTATATGGAGGATTGCTAATACGATTTCGTAGATCTTGGACTTGCTTGGCGAGTTCCTCTATCCGTTGATTCAATTCCCAAATGTCAGGCGTAGAGCGTACGGCGTGGATGGCTGGGGCTATCGGAGGCGGAACGACGGCGACGATGCGATCGGCCATGTCTGCCAGCTGATTGAGCGGAAGTGTTGTGGCCTGCGCTTGGAGAATGGCCTGCGCGCTGAGCGGGAGACGCTGTAGCCACAGCGTGCGAAGGAAAGAGTCCTGCACTTGCGTGGCGCCGATGAGAGAACGCATGTGTCGTAGGAGTTGAGAAGGCTTGTGATCGCCCAGCTCTTCTGCTGTGAGAAGTTGCCGAACCCGCTGCTCCTCGGAGAGAGAGACGCGCTGTATCAGCAAAGCTTTAAGCGTCTGATAACGATTTGCGGCCGGTGGGTTTACTATGAGGTCGCTGACTTCACTGGCGAAGCGATGGTCTAGATTTCCCACGACGTAATCGTACATAGTACGGTCCGAGGTGATGTTGGCCAGGGAAAATTGTGCTTCTACCTGGGCGAACCAAACTGCGGGTTGAGCTGGCCAGAAAGGAGGCAGTTTCGGCGTGACGCGATATATGGCAGCAGGACCGATACCGGCGGGATCAGGAAGCGGAGAGAACTGCGGCGATATTTGCGGAGGTAGCGCTGCCTGATGCTCTTGCGGTGGAGACTCAATGTGCTGTTGCATATATTGCGATTGCTGGGCCACGAGCTGCTGCCTGAGTTCCGCGAGTTGCGCCTGGAGTTTGTCGACTTCCTCTGCGTCTGCCATGGGTGCTTTTAGGAGGTGCTAGGTACGCAGAATGCTGAGCGAGTAGCGCAGAGAAGCCCGTGTATTGCGGTGTGCGATGATGTCCGTAGAAGCTCGGAGGCCGATGAAAAGGTCGTCGTCAGGGGTCCGTTGTCCGTCGTGTTTTTCGTCGTCGGGGTCACCAGTTTAGCGTCTTCGTGCGGAATGAAACGCTAATTTCTTATTGTAGATAGCTATTTTATTCAGCTCCACTCACAAGATTCTGTCTTTCTCTCAAACTCATCAACAACTCTCTCTGGTAAACAAAAACGGTATTGTTGCCCGGTTGGTATGAAGATGAATAAAATAATAAATAATAATAATTGATAATAAATAATAATAATTGATAGTAAATAATAATAATTGATGATAAATAATAATTGATAATAAATAATAATAATATAATGCATGACTACATAATGAATATGATTAATTGCCAATGTGGCTGTTGTGGCGGGGTATCGCCACAAAGTCAAGGAGAAGTGTTCTGGAGTGAAAATCCACGGAGAAACAATCAGTATGCTACGATTCGCTGATGACATAGCTCTCATAGCAGAGACAGAGAAGGAGCTGAATAAGATGCTAACAACCATGGAAAGGACAATGGCCAGATATCAGCTGAATATCAATAAGAAGAAGACTAAGATATTGGTGTGCAGCAAAAGAGAAGAGGCCAAAACCAACGTTAATCGGTCATATCTTGAGACACGATGGCCTGATGAAGACTATCGTTGAGGGAAATGTGAACGGGAAGATTGGAAAAGGCAGGCCTCGTATGAGATACATGGAACAGGTTGTGAAGAATGTAAAAGAGAAGAATTACGTCACAATGAAAAGGTTGGCCGATAGAAGAATCGAGTGGAAAGCTGCGTCAAACCAATCCTAGGATTGTTGACCAATGATGATGATGAAATAAGATTAGAGAGATGGATTGTCGTACTGATAGATTCAAAATAGCATTTTTCCCCCGTACTATAAGAGAACAGAATAGGCAGCATAGCAAGGGGATAGGTAGGGGAAATATTTTAGAGTAGTCTGTGGTGCATGATGCTTGTATTAACTACCAATCCCTTAATTACTATGTAGATATTAGCAGTCTAGTTGCCTGAGACCCTATAGTTGCATGATTGCATGTTTATAGTGCATGGTGATCTTCACCCCCTACCACACACCCTCGCAGTGGTAAGGTATCGTGTAGATGTAGATAGAATATTTGCATCAATGAAAATGCATTTAGAGGCACAATGAACTTTTTTCAAGATCTCTCATCTGCTCGTTTTTCCATTTACTACAATACAAAGGTTCCCATCAGGATTGGAGTAGAATTAAGATATTTGAATATTTGTGTTAATAGAGTTAGGTATTTATTTTGCAACTCATACAATTTTAGTTTTACAATCAACTTACTATGGGACATTAATTCGAAGGTTTTCTTAATTCAAGAAATATTGCTGCTAATGTGATGACGTCATGTTGGAGTTCCCCTTTCTTCGTGAACTAAACTTCTCAGCTGCACTCTAAATTACTTCGATTACCGGCCCATTACAATCTCAGCTTCGATGAGGTGCCCGGCTGACGATACTTGTGATTGCTTCATTTTATATCCAGCTGCGCAAAAATGAACTTGAAATAATGTTTCTTTTCAAAGCGATCTCTTCGTGGCGTGCATCATCACATTGGCAGAGCATAGATAGCCAGCACATTTGAAATCAAGGCGTCAAGCAGAGCAGACCACAATCGGCCATCGTGAAAAAGGTCCTCAAGTGAACATTGTGAGCGGGAGCAAGGAGTACTCTACATACGCCTCGAGCGGGACACACACCAGGTCTAATAATGATCAAAGACACAGCTACAATGATCCCATAATGTTCCAAATACTTGTCAGTAACATTCAAGAGACTCATTCCTTTGTAATAGTGGCTAAGGTTCATTCCAAAGTATGCGATATTGCTGCACTACTTACCCCCGCGGCGATACCTGCACAAATGGGGATTCCTCCGGCCTCTGCCCAGTTCTCTTCCCTCGTCGTCTCGTCTTCCACCCACGCTCCAAACAAGTCCTGATGTCGTAATCCACAGCGCTTACGCGAATGCAAAATGGACGACGGACCGCAACGGAATTCTTTCACAGGATTTCTTTAAACGTGGCTGGTTCGGTAATCGTGAGTCGTTGAGATTTACTGCTCATTTAATTTCAAAGGCACTAAAAAATTGCTTGGACATGATTAAATTTCACAATATTTTAGATATAATAACCGGATGCCTCATATTCTCAAGTGATATTGAAATATTGCCCTTTTGAATTTAAATAATGACATGCAACATAACATAAAACTTGACTTGATTCTGATTTTAGGCAACCTGAAAGTTGTCACTCTGTGCATATCCATTGACTTTTGAGATGTTTGTTTTAATACATGGATTGAAAAAGTATATAATTTTATGCTATGGGTATTCGCATATTTTGTGGTGACGAAATAATTGTAACTAAAGGCTTAAACATCTTTAACATTTGTTTAAACCTCTCTTTAATTTAATCTCTCTTTTTTACTAGGCAACAACACACATACTCAAATTCTGCACCGCTGTTGTGTAGGCAATTGTTTCTGTGTTTCAGCGGTCGTAACGGTAGGTGTCGTATTCGTCTATTCTCAAGAAATTTTTCAAGGGGACTACATACATTCATCTACATCTACATCTAAACGATACCCTGCAAGCCACCGCGAGGGTGTGTGGCAGATGGTGAAGATCACCAAGCATGCAATACTAACATGCAAACAAGCAACTATAGGGTCTCACGCAATGGGGGCGTTTACTCGGAACCGAAATCGCAATTTTGTACACGAAATCGTTAGATGGAAACGAAAAACTAATTTTAGTGAAAAAATTAATCTTCTAACCACAACCATTCACTCATAAATCAAAAATTAAAATGAGCAAAAGGTGACGCCCACCGAAAATGCTGCTGTGATAACATTGACGTCATTTTCCTCCCGTCCTTGACTGTTTTCAGGGGAGGGGGAAGGGAATGGAGGGGGGTTCTCGGAAGGTCTGCTCGCTCAGATCCTGTCGAAATCGCTCCCATTGGTCGAGTCAGCTGTGTCCCCCCACCATTGCGCTAAGGCGAAGTAGCTTCGCGGGCTCAGTTGTGATTGGACGAAGTAGATATACGTCAGAGGTTGCACCACACCCACTTTTCCGAAAGGGTTAAAAACATCAGTTTTTCGCCGCTTAAAACTCGGGAGATAATTGTCAGATCAGAAAACGGAAAAATACTGGTCTTTTTATTTTACAAATTCTATCAGATTCGGCGATAAAAAAATATGGTAAACGACACCATTAGATTGTTAGTACCAATAGTATTTAAGGGATAAATACATTCATCATGCAGTACATACTACTCTAAAATATTTCCCTTACCCAACCCATCGCTATACTGCCTAATCTGTTCTCTAATAGTACGGGGGAAAAATATTTTAGGGTGGTCTGTAGCTTACTAGAAATAGAAGCTCACCTACTACGCTACCCTGGGGGACTCCCGATGTGACTTCGATTGTGTCCGACATGATACAAGTGCAGTTTGGATTAGGGGTAAAGTACTCGCTTCACAATGTCGACGTCCCAAGTTCGAGACTCTCCTTCTTCAATTTTTATGCGCTCTGGGATCAACAGATTTATCCCTAGTAAATTCAAAAAAGAAAGCACTGAACCTAGGTGGTACAATGCCGAAGTGAGAAAATCCCTGAGACGGCAGCGAATATGTCATGCTAAAATGAAAAAAATTAGTAAACATATGCCCACTGATGAGCGTAATGTAATTATTGAAAATTATAAAATTTCAAAATCCACTACAAAGTCAGCCCTTAGTAATGCATTTGCAGAATTCAAAAGAAAAACACTTGGGGAACAATTGAAAGAAAATCCAAAAGTCTTCTGGTCGTACGTAAGGGAGGTGCAAGGCCTTAAGTCTGCCGTCCATTCACTTAAAAATGATAGAGGTGAAATGACCACAAACACACTCGACAAAGTTAACTTGCTAAATTACTTCTTCCAAACCGTTTTTAACCCACCTTCCGGGGATTCAACTGTCGTGTTACCTGACCTCTTTCAGCGGTTGATGCAACCAATTGACATTTCCTGTAATGGTATTGAAAAATTACTTAAAGATATAAGCCCCAACAAATCTCCTGGCCCTGATCAAATTCCCTCCCGCGTATATAGAGAGTTAGCATCCGAAATTTCCCCCTACCGTGAAATAGTATTTAATAAATCCCTGACCGAACACGTCGTACCGATGGACTGGAAAGCAGCCGATGTAACACCCAAAAGTGGCGATAGGGAGCAGCCATCTAACTACAGACCTATATCCCTCACATCCATTTCATGCAAGGTCCTAGAACATATAATTGTCAGTTCAGTCATGGGACACCTAGATAGCCAGAATTTATTGTCCAATGTCCAGCATGGCTTCCGAAAGAGCAGATCGTGTGAAACCCAACTTGCTCTCTTTTCCCACGATATTTTAGTTTCTGGCGAAAATAATATTCCAGTGGATGCTATATTTCTCGACTTCAAGAAGGCTTTTGACAAGGTTTCTCACAGCAAACTAATTTTGAAGTTAAAATCTTATGGGTTAGACAGTAACATTATATCATGGATTAATGATTTTCTGCATGATCGGGTTCAAAGGGTTGTTTTGGACGGTGTTTCCTCACCGGCAATTAAAGTCACTTCGGGTGTCCCACAAGGTAGTGTGATAGGTCCACTCCTATTCCTTTTGTATATTAATGATATCCAAAAGGTGGTAAAAAGTAAGCTTCGTCTATTTGCCGATGACGCAGTAGTGTACAGGGAAATTCTATGCCCGAACGATAAAGGATATTTAAATATTGACCTACAATCAATTGAAACTTGGTGTGATACATGGCAGTTAGAATTAAACTTTAAGAAATGTCTTGTAATGAATTTTTGGAAAAGAATAGCTCTCCTCCTACCACTTACAAAATAAGTAATAATGAATTAACAAACGTGGAATCCATTAAATATCTTGGAATAAGACTGACAAATGATCTTTCCTGGGGTAAACACATTCGTGAAATAATGGGTCAAGCGAATCGCAAACTGGGTTTCATTAAAAGAGTATTGGGTAAATGTGACGATCATGTACGAGAAATCAGCTACTTTTCCCTTGTTAGACCTCATTTGGAATATGCTGCCAGTGTATGGGATCCCTACGAAATCGGTCTAAGTAATGAACTTGAACGTGTGCAGCGAAGATCGGCAAGATTTGTAAAGGGACGATACGATAATTATATTAGCGTAACCAGTCTATTAAATGAATTGAAATGGGAATCATTGTCAGATCGCAGGTGGAAATTTAGACTTAATCTCTTCCACAAATTCCAAGGCAATATTTTCAGTGATGATGTTAAAAATATTTTACGAACCCCAACTTACTATGGCAGACTGGACCATAATCATAAAGTTAGAGAAATTGATTGCCGAACTGACCGATTCAAAATGTCCTTTTTCCCTCGCACAATAAGAGATACGAATAACGGTAAATATGTCCTATCGGAGAGTAGCAATGAATAGCATTGGTAGCTGCATGTTGGTATGAGTACTTAAAGCTAACCCTACTAACAGAATGTTTTTGCATGTTTTCTTTGCAATTTCTATCTTTTTAAATAGTGTAGTTCTGACTACTATATTAATACTATTCCTTTTTTATGCATGATATGTAGTGCATGTTTGGTGAGCAATCACCCCCTGCCACACACCCTTGTGGTGGCTTGCAGGGTATTATGTAGATAGATAGATACCATCTATGACAACCCTCTGCTCTCGCCCACTTAAGAATTCTTTTACCCAATATACAACGTCTTCATTTATTCTAATACTCTATAGCTCTAGATCAATTTATTATGAAGAACTTTATCGGATAACTTTTTAAAATCTTAAAATATCGCATCAACTTCAGTACTGCTTTCGCCGTGGACTAAAATATCGTGTACGAATAAAGCTAATTGTGTCTCGCAAGATCTACCTTTCCGGAACCCATGCTGGCTGTTTATGAGTAATCCCTGACTATCCAAATGCCCCATGATCGAACTGACTACTATGTGCTCAAATATCTTACAAGAGATTGACGTGAGTGAAATGGGTCTGTAGTTACTAGGTTCTTCCCTATCACCGCTTTTAAATATAGGTGTAATGTTAGCTACTTTCCAATCCTTGGGTACTGTGTGGTTCTTTAGTGTTTTATTGAATATTATTTCTAGATAGGGGGCTATTTCAGAAGCTAATGTTTTATATACTCTGGAAGGAATTTGATCGGGACCTGGTGATTTGTTTTTACTTATGCTTTTTAACTGCCGCTCTATTCCGCGACATGAAATGTTTATTTCGGGCATTTGCTCACTGAAAGTGTTCGGCGGTGGTTCCACTGCGTTTTGTGACGATGAGTTGAATACACTTTGGAAGAAGGTGTTTAAAGTGTTGGCTTTTTCTACACTGCTGGTGACTCTGATTCCTTTATCATTTTTAAGTGTGTGCACTGTGGACTTATTTCCCTGAAGCTCTCTCACATATGACCAAAACGCTTTAGGATTGCTATCTAAATATTCTCCTAACATTTTGCTCTTGAAATGTGATAACGCTTGCCGACATGATTTCCTTGCTAATGCTTTCGATTTTTTATAGTTTTGAACTAGCTCATTTTTTTCCTCTACCGATAGACCCCGTTCTGCATTTTACATCCTAGCGTGGCATACCCTTTGTCGCTTTAGTGATTTCCTAACCTCCGCATTATACCACCTTGGCTCTGTATTATCACCAATGAATTTATTTGCTATGTATTTATTAACTGCTTTACGGGTGACCTCAATAAATTCTCTCCAGGAATCCTCTGTATCTAATCCTTTGCTTTGTTCGCTAAATACAGTAAAAGATCCCTTAATTCTTCTTTCATATCGTCGTAATTAACCTTGCCAAATAAGTATACCCTCTTCCTATGTTTATAAATTCTTTCAACGCCTACAATAAATTTCGAATGCACTGTTTTGTGATCACTAATTCCTGTGTCTGTAACTGTATTTAAAACTCTTTCGGGTATATATGTTGCTAATAAGTCTAGAATGTTGTTTCCCCTGGTCAGTTCTGTAACTAGCTGTTGTAATAAATGTGACGTAAAGGTGTCCAACAGTGATTCGCAGAGTTCCTTATCCTTACCTCCTGTAATGAAACTACACGTCTTTGTAAGGGAGATTGAAGTCTCCGCCTACTATTATTCCTCTATCATTGTTCCGAGAAATTTATGTACCTATCTCTGACTCTAGTTACATTATAGAATTGATTTCTGTGTCCGGTGGACTGTAATATGCACCTACATATGTCTTTTTTGCGTTACTACTTTTACTTTTAACGGAACACCAAATACTTTCTACATTTCCCTCTGAAATAAGTTCTCTTCTACTGACATACGGGTCCTTCTCAGCTATAAATACTCCTCCTCCGTTTCTGCTTACTCTATCCTTTCTGTGTACGGTAAAACACTTCGGGAATACTTCATAATCTGATATGTCCTTCGAGAGCCAGCTTTTTGTGCCTACGATTATATCTGCATCAGCACGAGGTGGTGGTGTTGGTATGAGGTGGTGAAATTCAGCTACTTTATTTCTTAAACTACGACAATTCACTACTTTCACTGAATTTCTTTCTTTCAATCTGTTTCTCTCTTGGTGCTCTTTCCCAACGAAAATTTTCCTCGATAATTTTTTTTAACCCACTATTTGATCTACCTATTACATTTGATGGTTACCATGTTCTTCCATTTTATGTATTTTTCTCTGACCCTCTGAAACTACTCTGCATGTTCTGTTAATTTCCTCCAAGATTGCTCCCCCACTGATTGACCTGCACTCTAGGATACCAACTGAGCTAAACCCTAAGGTCCAAATCTACCCTACTAGCTGAACTTCCCTGAGCTAAACCCTTCAGGGTGGGAGTGTGGAAAAATATTCACAGAACGTGCATTGAACTGAAGCATTATACTTTACGGAAGTGAGGAATGGGCGATGGCAGAGAAGGCGATGCCACCGAATGGAATGCTTCAGGAGAATGATGAAACTGGACGGATCAGGGGCCTGAGAGGGGTGAGAGGAAACAACTGAAAATGAATTCGAAGAATGCAATCGTCATTTCAAGAAAAGGCGAAAAGGGAAAAACGCCTGGATTCGACCCACGGCCCTCGCGACGAGAGAAGAAACAAATTGCTCCACTGCGCGCGCGCGCTGCCTGCATCGAGCGCACCCGGACGCCAACGCCATCTCTTAGCCGATCGGCGAAACCCAAGCTCTGGTGTCACGGGAGGGGCGGACGCAAGTTGAAGAGGCGCCTCTCGCGGAGGACATGCGTAACTGTTCTCGCCCATGCGTGATTTATCCGGAAATCCACTTTCGGCGATACTTTTGGGTCGAAACAAACTCATTTTTCATGTTTTAAACTGATTACTGTCCAAGCTTCCCAATAACGAACAGATTTATAAGAATTCATGAAAATTAAGTTTTACTTTTTAAATTCGTTTTTAAAATGAAATTCACGACTCCTGTACACATGTGACATGATTTCTTTTATTTTCAAAATGTGTCTAGCTGCTTTCATCAATCCACAACTCTTTCTCTTCAACAACTTTTTTATTTATCGCTGGTGTTTTTTATTAAACTCTAGACTCAAAAGAAGAGGTTTTGTTGTTGGGGTGACGAAATGAGATGACAGTTTTTTCAGTGCAAGTAGGGGCAAAATGAAGAAATATATATCTGAGTATTTTTCTCCTTTTTTCGGGTTCGTTGGAAAAGATTGACGAGAAGTAGGTGGACGGTGGAATTCTTTTTCGGACAAAAGTAGCGAATATTAGAAGAGTTCTCTTTTAATTCGGATTTTTTGAACTCGAGGATTTTAAATAGGAAGCATCGTATGAAGTATTTTCTTCTGCTACGCATGGTAAGAAAATGTGCTGCATTAAATACATGTGATACGTGATCATTATTGGGATCAAATCGTTAATTGCATCCATGCATATCCTTTTTAGTTTTAGGGGTACGCCTTCCCAAATATTGAAGTAAGTAATACATAAGTGAATGAATTTTGTTAATATGGGTGAGCGGACGAATTAATGATGATTTCGGGTTGGTGGCTCAGTTTTATATGTACTATATCGAATGGTTTAATGGAGAACCTTGAAATTAAAAACCTTGCGGAAGACTAGCGGTATTCTTTCGGTCCATGTCAGGGTTTTATTGATAATGCTGGCACCTACTTAAGTAAGTTGCCGAACACGAGTATGCAATCTCACGTGCCCTGGGTTGTCGATTGATAATTCATTTGTCGAGACCAATGAACATATTCTCTCCATGTCCTCGTCAATAGATTGAACAACCTGAGTTATTTCAGAGTGTTTGAAAGAGGTTGCAATATTTGTGATATAAATATTTGTTCGTCAGCCGCTTAAAAGTGGTAGGTAGTGAAAAAAGAGGGGAAAGTGCGGACCCCTGAGGGGGTCGGTACTTTTCCCTCACCCCACATTCCCCACTCCCCTCACATCATCATTTCCAATGCACGCAGCCTGTTGACGGTAGGATGAATAGAATCAAAATCGATGCAATGCATCAGTTTAAAATCGGAGATTTTTCTTCTTGTCCAATTGATGTTCCATTGCTCGTGATAGACTATATCAAAGGCTTTTTGAAAATAAAATGTACTAATGTATTAAGTTTTCTAGCATCAATATCAATTTTAATCTCCTCGATTATTTTCGTCAAAGGTGTCTGTGTGCTGGTCACACCCCTGAAATCGGATCGGAAAAGATCCATAGAATTGTGGGTTTGCAGTGCCAGGATCTCGGAGGTGTACCGACCACCCCGAAGGGTGTCTGGAGGATTTCGGAGCGCATGAGAGGTTTATTTAAGTCAATTGTGTGAGAGGTCTTCATAGTCCCAAATTCGCTCTATCAGTGAAAAGGGAGTTTCAATTCAGCGACTTCGATCCTATCGATGGTGGCCTGAGGCGCTCGGCATTTGTTTGCTGGCTTGAAACCCTCAAGGGCTATGCTGGGTTTTGTGCCTTCAGTACTGGGCGGAAGTGGGCATTCTTCCATCGGGAAGGAAAAATGGACTGCAGGAGGGAGAATTCATGGAGGAGAAGGATGTTTTGGCCGCAAAGCAGAGATGTGGAAGAAATATCAGGGCCGATGGTTTTGGATTTCATATTTATTGCTGCCTATTGGCGTGGCAGCCAATGTCGGGATCGAATCGAAAAGTATTTGCTTTCCTGCTGGGGGCGTAATTTGCAGGTGGCAAAGTTTAGGCCTTAAAGGCGCGGACTTTCCAACCCTGGAGAGTTTGTGGGTTACATGCCATCCTTTCAACTTCCAGGTAAACAGTTTGCGTTTTAATATGCAAAATCTTAAAAGTAGTATTTGGCATTGTTCGTTCAAACGATATGTTACGCACGCCATTTCATTTCTGCATTGGCGCTCTTTGTTCCGGTGTTATTCATGTTGTGGGATGGTTTTCAGGATAAAAGTTGAATTAAATAGGGGAAGTGTAAACCCCGAGCAGTTTCGATGGGAAGCAGCAACTTCCTAGACAATAGATCGCATCTCTAAGACCACACTCTCCAAATTGATGTCACTTGCGTGATACTGATTACTAAAATCATTCCACTTTAACTTTGCATGCCGCCTGCACACGGTCGTTGCGAGAGAGGAAAGGAACTGAATGTTGAATCGAGTGGTGGAACGCATTTCTCTTCTCGGCCAGCGCGCTAGACTCATTTTCGCACGGTGTGCACTAATACAGAGCGTAATTCAACCCGAAGAGCTTGGTTTTTGATAGGTGATAGTAGAACTCCCCCGACTAAGGCAAAGGCGTGCGCAATTCGCACTTTCAGGGGGGCAGGGGGGGAAGGGGGAAGTTCCTTTCCCTGGGCCACCACCAGCGATTCCCTACGAAGTTCTGAAATGCAGAAGATCGAATCGCGAGTGTTTGAAGTCCAGTCTAGAAGTTAAGTCCGGAAGGGATTAAAACCCGGGACCCTCGGGTCTCTATCCATTGCAGAGGAGGGCTTTCACACGCATCTCTGCACCTCTCCTGGGCATTGAATGAGTTTCACCCCGCATTTTACAATAAAGGTTAGATTCTTGAAAGGAAACGCTGGAGTAAGTTTAATGTCCAGGAAAGGTGCAGAGATGCCTTCCTGTAGTATAGCGAAATAAGAGCGATCAGAAAACTAGACAGTGTGCAGCGTAGAGCAGCTAGGTTCGTTAAAAGGTGTTACGATAGGTTGAGTTGTGTATCAGAATTAATACAAGAATTAGGGTGGGAATCATTATCAGAGCGTAGGCTAAAGTACAGATTAAATCTATTACAGAAATGTCAATTGGATAGCTTTACTGAAGATGTTAGGCACATATTAATAAAACCTACGTATAATGCTATATTCGACCACACTGTAAAAAGTAGATCTGATTTTAAGGTACAAAAGCGATCTGAATTTCAGATGCAACAATTTTAAGACAGGGTATGTTGAATTTGAGCAGTAATATCTTGTCTAAAAATAAGGCAGGTGAACGGCTGAAAATCAGACCATCCAGAATCCTGCTTCCTCTGCTTCCTGCTCAACTGCTCCTGTACCAACCATCCATGTTCCTGCCTCTTCCGTACCTTAAATCCGTGTTCCTGCCTTACAACCAGACAGCGCTTAAATTCAGATCGCATTGAAAATAAGATCAACTTTTTACAGTGCAGAAAAATAAGATTAGAAAGATAGATTGTCGTACCGATAGATTCAAATGTCATTTTTCCTCTATACTATAAGAGAACAGAATATGCAGCAAATCAAAGAGATAGGTAGGGGAAATATTTTAGAGCAGTCTGTAGTGCGTGATGCATGCATTAACAACCAATCCTTTAATTAATATGTAGATACTAACAGTCTAGTTGCCTGAGACCCTATAATAACATGCTTGCATGTCAATAGTGCAAGCTTGGTGATCTTCACCCCCTGCCACACACCCTCGCGGTGGCTTGCAGGGTATCGAGTAGATGTAGATGTACGGAGTCTCAAAAGGAAATACAGGAAGAACTCTGGCCTGATCTGACTGGATATGTTTGTAAACCTCAGTTGGAAATCAAACCACGGTGTCGCAACACAGCCTAACAGTCTACCAACTGAGCTCCTTAACCGAAAATCTGGCGTATAAATAAGTAATGTGATAAAATTCTTTAGAAATCCAAATCATATTAAATGAAGTTATGTGATACGTCGTGGGACAACTTGTCCATCTTCTGTACAGCATTATGTATATGTCTCGCCTTGATTTCTAGCCGCTATGCGTGAGGGGATAATGGATCTATTTACGAAAGGAAGGTCTATCTTGTAATTTCAAATCATTTTTTTCGGACGGAATACATACATGAGTTTCACTTCAGGAAAACGAGATTTCGCTGAACTTTGGTCAAAAGTTGGTTATGGACACTTACGAGTCAATAATGTTGATAAAATTGAGCTTCCGCAGAATAGTTATTATAATGGAAATCTAACGGGAATCCTGTACCTTTTTTGGAGGTTTTTCAGCTAAGAAGAAATTTCATTTTGCTGGTAATAGATTCGAAGATATGAAAGACATAGCCAAACTAGCACTTTTTGACTAAGATGACTGATTTGAGATTTAAACGCTATCCACCCGTTTGAAACATGAGATCGATTCATCATTAGAAGTAAATAACATTTACATCTTTGGAAAACTACTTTACGATTACAAAGTCTTCATAAAAATATTTATTCAATTCACTTCTGACTTCCTGAATTCTGTGTAAAAATTTGACCTACCAACACAGGAACATGAAGAAAACATCATCATTATGCGGGAAAAGAACGCATTTTACCAAAAGAAGACTGCTAGCAGCTGAAAAGTAAGCATAGGGGTAGGGAAACAGCCAGAATTTACAAATGGAGCTTACTTGTTGCAGACGATAGAGACGCATGGCATTGGTCAGCGGCGAAGGAGTTGAGACTGGAAGCCATACGGAATAATGTTTAAATGTGTGGACTGAGTGTGTGTGACTTATGAGGAAGGGTTCGTCGGGAACAGAACTCTGCCGAAAACTTAGAAAAGGCGAACTTAATAGGGAATGTCTTGAGGCATGATGAAGACAATCGTGCTGTGAACGGGAAGAATGGCTAAGGAAGACGACGCATACGGTGCAAGTATTTAAGGATTTGAAATAGAGGAATTAGGTATTTAAATATGACGCTGGCAGGAAACGCGATTGGAGGGCCAGAGCGTACAACCAAACGAAGGGTTGATGACTGAAGGTCACGTGACTCGGATCTGGAAGGCTCAACGATGGGACTGTAAAACCATCACCAAAGCGGAAATAAGTATTGGTGAAAAATAGAGCCAATGTGTGGGTACTTTCTTAGCAAGTTATTCCATGGAGAAAAAATCATTCGCCTTGACCGGGACCTTAGGGACCGCCTTAGCTCGCAGGCTATGAATTTGTACTTTCTTACTCCAAGATTAAGTTTGGCGAGCTTGGCTGTGCTCTGTAACGACATCATGTCTAGAAGGTACATGAGACCAAAGAAGAAACATGTGAAGACACTGGCGTTGACTTAAAAACAATATTTTTTACGCGTGAAATGATGTAGGTTGCTTATTCTCAAGCCTAAATAAAAAAACACAATTTTAAGGTACCTTTAACGACAGAAAATGTTAGGCACACACTCGATGTAGAGTGGCAGGTGATTTTCAAAAACATGGACGCCAATTACAACATAACGAATAATTTCTGCTGAAAACAATTGTGAAACATAATAAATGTCAGGCCTAAAAATTATAAACATATTAATTTTAAATTTCGAAAGACATACTACCTAAATGCTTTTCTTTTATAAAATATATAACACTTTAACCTACAATCACCTGACAAAAGCCACAAGAAACTGATATTAAATACAATACAATTCTTCTCATGAGATATCATGTACACTTAGATAAATATTTCCATATTTAATAAATTTTGCTTTTTTTGAAAAACCACCGTCTTAGCGACCAAATGGCTTCGTTCGATTTGCGATTTGATTCTCATAAGAAAGCATGGGAAGATAGGAAGCCTGTGAGAAATGAAGAGTGCCAACATACCGCGAAAAGAGAAACACTGACAAGAGCTAATCGGAGGGAGCGAAAAGCGGAGGGATTGCGACAAGAGGGAATTAGGAGGAGTTCCGTCAGCTTCCCCTTGCATGAAGCAATAAGTGTGCGCACACGGTAGTGCATATGATGCAACAGCACACCTCCTGTGCACAGCGGTGATTTCAAATGTGCACATAACGAAAATGTGCTCACGACGCCTGGGGAGGCGGCGTCCTCGGGTGAGCCCTCGTCGGTGTCAGACGGTGATCCGGCTCTTCCTCTCTGCGCCTTCGCGATATATATCGACGGGCGCATTACCCCATTCTCACCTCCTCTAGGCCGAGCATTCGATGTCTCGATCGATATTCCGATCGAATGCCTGGGACTCCATTGAGAGGTCGACGATCAATCTGCGTCAGAGAAAAATTACGGGGCGCTGAAGAAGTGCACGCAGAATGGCGGTGAAGACGCCACATACATTTCGCGGCTCCACTTCGAACCACTCGCGAACACCTCAGCCGCGTCGTCACCCGCTGAAATGCACAATGGCAGAGTTTCCGCGAGGATAAAATCCATCTCGACGTAGACTCGAACCCGGTCCCCCTTACTTGCGGCCCGTATTCTAGTTCCGCTGCCGAGGCTTCCTTCTTTCTCCCCTGTGCAACTGGACAGGCCGGACATCAGAGGGTCCATGTTCGAGTCCCGGTCGAGGTTGGGTGAAACTCCGCGTTTCTGTTGCCGCGACAGATTCAACCACGTGGTGACCTGCGACTCGTTGCCAAGCGCGCAAGGGTTGACGCCAAGCTACGGTCGAAACGTTGATGGTCGCAACGCCAACTCTAATTTAAGACATTACGTAGTTCGATAGGTGATATTTGATCATAGCGATGGGGAAAAAGTCTGATGTGATCAGGCATCAACTTCACTGTTTCTAGTTTAAGGGGCCAGGTTTTCAATATGTTTCGTCATCCCGCAATGTCAGGAAGACGCTGGAGTCTTGAGTCGTACTGCCGCAGGGGGGCGGTTTCGCGGTGCCGCTGATGCGACTGGAAGGAGACGCCTTCAGGGGACGATGCACAAGGCGAGTGCTGGCGCCTCTGCCTCGTGGCCCACAGCGACGGAAGTCCATATCGGGACTCACATCGATTCGCTCGCATCGCAAAGGTGCCGCTGACCAGAGATACCCCACTGATTGTTGGAGGTTGTTGTTGGGGCAGTGGAGACAATGATATTAATCAGTGAGGGGGGACTGGCTTCGGAAAAGTGGGTGCGATGACTTGAGGTGATGGTGCAGGGATCTATCATCATCGAACACCTAGGCGATACCCTGCGAGCCACCACGAGGGTGCGTGGCAGCGAAAAACATGCACTATTCACATGCAACTAGGCTACTACATGGAGACATGCTACATAATTGAGTCACATACAGCTAAATGGTTAGTATCTACATAGCATTAAAGCGATTGGTTGTTAATATATGCATCGTGCAATACTAATTATTCTAATAATAATTCACCCACTTATCCCTTGCTAGGTTGCCTATTGTACTGTCTAATAGTACGCGGGAAAAATGACATTTTGTATCTATCGGTACGACAATCTCTCTCTCTAATCTTGTTAAGCTTATCAACCCTATCACAATACGCAGGGGTTCCTAATGTGTACCTAACATCATCGGTAAAAAAATCAGCTTCAAACTTACTTAAAAGGTTTAATCTAAATAATAACCTGCGTTCTGACAGTAATTCCCATCCTAGTTCTTCTATTGAACTTCTATTGAGTGTGACCCTCCGCAGTTGACGAGATGAAAGCTTCCTCTAAGGGGGGGGGGGGAGTGGATATGCCGACAGGGGGCACAATGGTACACCCGGGCAGTATCTGGGCTTGAGATTACAAATACTTTTGGTTTGACGAAATTCCCAGAGTTTGAGTATTGGACATTGAAACATCCATGTCCACTCATGCATTTAAACGAATTAACATTTTTCCTTAGATTCCCACCGACGATGTCTTAAAAATTAGGAAGAGATTTGTGTGATCACTGGGCAGCTTCAAGGGAATGGACCTGGTTGCCTCATATTGTGCTTCTGCCAGGTCTTTTTTCAAAACTGGTCCGTGGTTCGATTCTTGGTCCAGAAATCGTTTTTCCTCTAGAAATGTTCAACATTTGTACATCTACATAATACCCTGAAAGCCAACATAAAGGTGTGTGGCAGGGGGTAAAGCAGTGCCCAAAAATTTAACGCTGGATGGCTCAAATTATTCATGAAAAAGTTCAACAGTATAGTAACCAGCTTATGGATGTTATTACAGTATTTAATTTGGACAAAAAAAATCGCCCGAACAGGGACTTGAACCCTGGACCCTTAGGTTAAAAGCCTAATGCTCTACCGACTGAGCTATCCGGGCTCGAGATTGATGCAAGAGACAAAACCTCTGAGTGTAAACTAACAGTGAATGAAGCTCAACAATCTGTTTATTGCGTAATCTGTTACAAACACCACAAAATAGGAAGTCACTACACGACCCGGGTTACGGCGGTTGATCTTTCATCACCAGCTGAATCAATCAATGAAAGGTCAATAGTCGAAACCCGGGTCGTGTAGTGACTTCCTATTTTGTGGTATTGGTAACAGCTTACGCGATAAACAGGTTGACGATGGAATACCACCATGGACAGTTTATTTCAGCTCAACAACCTTTATTGAAGAGTATAAAACTCTAGGTACATTGAAGCTCTCTCTAGCTCGGGTTAGCTGCCGATTTTAACCAGAAACTAACAGGAAGGTGTAAAACAAGAGTTTATTCCAGATAAAAGAGACAAATGACTTGAAAGGACCTAAATACAAAGTAGTAAGCGAAGATATTTATAAGACACGACACTTAATATCACTTCACACTTCAAAACACATCACACAAAATGGACAGATTGAACAAAAAAGGTCTCTTCTGGTGACCCCCTCCCCCCCCCCGCCTCATTCCCTCTGGAAGACATTCTTGGGTAAACTTCGAACACGATGAATACACGGGAATCAAAAACCACCCAACTTGCATGATGAATATTAACAGGAAGAATAGAGGAATGGGGTCCGCCCTGAAATAATTTCTTCCGAAGGAACGAGAATCTACAGTCAACTTCGCACACATGCTCACGCAAGAGACCCCAGCGATCCACACTGATTTGGCTTCAAAAATGTTGTTCCTTCATGGATATCGAAATGCTAATCGGTTATACTCATAATTTAATAAGCGTATGCAAAGAGTTTCCATTGTCAAACGCCATGAGTCACTGTTGTCGTTGAGTTCCTATGATTGGTACGGCGGCGTTGGTATTTGGTTGGGCGTACGGTGACACGATGGGTGGCGGAAAGAGGAAGTTTCTACCCTTGTCGCCGTGGCACACAACCGTGTGTTCCTTCAGGAACTGAAGACTCGGGTGAACCCAATCTGACCAGCGCTGTATGCGCATCCAACGAGAGGCACGATGTACAAAACATTCAGACGGCAACGAATGTGACGACGATAGGTGGTCGGAGTAACGCCATGAAATAATATGAAAACAAGGTTATTGTTTAATTACCGATTGGTCTTCAAAGCCGTAGAGTAGACATGACAAACAAGCTATACTTAAAATGACGGCATAAGTATCATGTCAGATGTCAGGTACAATAAAATATCTACATAATTGTGATCTAATTGAATTTACTGAGAATAAAATACCTAAGGCGGCTCCACCGAATTATGAAGTAATTGTCATTTTTGAAAAAATTTCTGGACATGTCATTCATGGCTCTTCTATCGATTGACAATGAAATTAATTTCCATCACTGAAAAACAAAGACAGTGAAAATCAAAAATTTTATACGTGTTTTTACGGAAAAGAATGGCTGTTGCAGTTAAATTTGCAGATTAGTAATGCAAAAAGTGATGTTTTGACGAAAAACTAATATAAGAAATGCAATTTTATGTATAACTGAACATAGTAAAAAATAGCCTTACCGCGCTTGTTTCATTGTTATAAGTAAATGCTTGCTCTAAAAAAAGCAGAAAACCCTTAGTTACATGAAAGTGGCGCTACAGTATGACGTTGGCAACGGTACTTGTGACGGAACGTGCTTTGTCATATGTGTTGTTGTTTATGCTTCCAAATGGTAGCAGCAGCATCATTGTTGCAAAATAATTTCAAAAAAATTAATATTAATAAATTCACAACGCACGCATGAGGATTATGACAAAGCACAACAGAATATGCAAAATGACATAAATTCGATTGCCCAATGGTCACATGACCACGATGTACTTATTATTAACTAACTAAAGGTGCCCCTTGAAATTCAACGCCAGGGAGAAATAAAATAATTACAAATTGCATTAGGAATTAAACAAACGTGTTATGGAGTTAGCTATGACTCCAAGTCACTATCGGAACCATAAACATTATTTAAACCAATATGAAAATATAATTACTGCCTGGACTCATACCTGGCCCTTTACAAAAATAAGAATTTTGTTCAGAAACTTTCAGACCAGAATATTTAAAAGGCGGTTAGAAGGGAAGAGGTGCATACGAAGTGTATATTGTTGACAACGAGGCCAGATTCGGGGTTTTTGGGAATGGTACCCACCCACCTTGTCGGGAAAAAGTTTTCTCTGGCCTTTTATGCATATGTTACTTTTATCTCAATTCTCCAACATCATGACAGTCAATGAACTTCCTACGGATTAACGCATTTCATTCCAATTTGAATATATTCTTTTCTGATAACCTAGTTTAGATTTAGCCTACTTAAACCAGGTTCATGTCGCTCGGTTGCATATATTTAAACCATCTACTGTATATTTGGTGCATAGCTATTTTACTATATACTTTTAGTTTTTCCGAATGCAAACCTACTAGATCTGGGAGTAGCGCGAAAAGTAAGCTCGTATGATTTTTGTCGAATGAAATGGACGATCTAGATTCAAGAACTAGTAGTTTTTTCCTCTATTAGTACCTACCTTTCAATACCTTATAATATACTCTATTCTTATTACCTAGCATTGATTTAACCTATACTTAAACCAGGCATTTATCGCTCGGTTGCGTATATTCACACATGATACAGTACATTTGACCTATGATTATTTTACAAGTTTTTCATCTTGCCACTCTTATTTTTGATCAGACTTCGTTTAAGTTTTTTTATCACTTTCTTATGCCTCTAAAGACAAAAATATTGAAAGCGGTTTACTTCCGAATATAGTACAAATGAATAATATATTCACCTTTTGAACCCCGCAGAAACCTTCTCTTAAATACTTATAGTTTTGCCGAGAGCAAACGTATTTGTTCTGGGAGTAGCGCGAAAAGTTGGTCCGTATGATTTTCCCAAATGAAATGGTCGATCTAGATTGAAGAATTAGATGCGATACCTTACCTTTCAATATCTTCACGAAAAGAACAATTCTGTTTACGGCATTGCATTTGGACGAGATTTTTTAGCATAATTGCAATGGCTTCAATGAACATCCCACGGATACATAATAAGACATTATGTTCCATTGGGATTTGAATTTATTTCCCTTGTTTTCGTAAAACTATCTCATATCTCTAGCTATCTTCATCGACAATTATTCCGAAAGCGTTCTATGTCTTCTCTTCATATCCCAGGTTGGATGAAATGCACAAACACCGTTAGAAAAAAACATTCACAATTTGAACACCGCTGAAGCATTTATTTCAATACTGCTAATTATAACCGAATACAAACCTTCTAAATTCGAGAGTAGCGCTAGTAGTCAGCACGTATCTTAGTGCGGAAAAATATGGCTGACCATGCTTCACGAATAGCCTAAAATGCCTTCAGTATCTTCCTCACTAAAAGCACAATTCCGTTTACGGTGCTCTGTGACGAACTGTTTAAGCATCGACGATGTTTTCATTTCGGAAACGACAATAGGCCTTAGCAACGCTCGGAAAAGAACGAGAAAAAACAATAATTTTCAACGTAAATTACACATTGCCCAGCAACCTCGAGAACAATGTGTAAATCTGTTAAAATAATAAGGAGGTTTAAATATTTTTCTATTAAATACAGAAATAACGAAAGAAATCAATTAATATTTATTTATTTTTTTTGAGCGAAAGAAAACACTCTTGCGCTACCAAAAATTGAAAATTCAATTTAAACCAATGTAAATACATTATAGGCGCCAGGAATCGAACCTGGGCCCTGAGTCTTTTCTTATATGGCCTATAGCACCTTCTAGTGTATAAGCTAGAATACTACAAAATTTCAGCTCAATCGGTTCATTAGTTTTTGAGGAGATGCGTAACATAGACCTAGCGGACAGACAGACAGACACCTCTTCATTTTTATATATTAGTATGATGATAATAAATCAAAAGTAATACTTATAGTTAGCAAAACGGATATACATAAATCTATAAATATAACTATGCATGATCGTGTATGTATGCATAACCATTGTCTAAAGGCAAATTGTTGATGTAGTAGAATGTTCCAAGCAGAAAAATACAATTATTTAGGTATAATAATTGACTGCAACTTAAAATTTGATGAACAAATATTTTAAATCAATGAAAAACAAAGAAAATATCCTATCGTATGTATCATATCAAAAAATATGTTACCTCAAATATCCTACTAAATGCTTATTATGCTTTGGTTGAATCGGTGAGAAGATGTTGCCTGACTGTGTGTGGCCACACTGCTAGCATTCATAAAAAATCTTTGATTAACTCCCGAACTCGAATAGTAAAAACAATATATATAGATGTAAATACAATTTAGGAGATATTAATTTGGTCTATGAGGACATATGTGAACTTCCCGTAAATAAGCTGTTTGAATATATAACTCATAACAGAAAATTATTATTATAATGAATATAGGGTTAAAAATGACGAAATGTACAATGCAGTTAAGACATACGGAATTATACGACATTCCAAAGGCATATATAAATTATGGAGATAGAATGCTAAGAGAAACGATACCGAAATTACCTAACTAATATGTAAATGTTAGTATACCTAACATAGCCGCAATTTCAGAATTAAAAACATATTGTTAGCACCTATCGCTTGAAAATCAATGATAACTTCACGAATGAAATAATTACAGTATTATTTAATCAAGCAATTAGTTCATCTTTACAATGTTGATGCTGAATATTATTGGGATTAAAGAGATCCAGTGTTGTTCACCCCAGGACCAAATTGTTCATCCATCATTAGGCCGAGTGTGGGTGGAATCTGAACGCTTTGAGCTTTCTTCGCCTTCAGCTCAATTACCTCTCCTGCCACCAGAGTCAAAGTTATTTTCGGTAACAATGGTTCCTCTTTATTGTTTTTTTGCTCATATACGCTCATATTACGATTGACATTGTATTTATGATATGCTTTGTATTTATGATATGCTTATTACTTTGATTCTTACTTTGTATTTATGATATGCTTTGTATTATTGTGTGTATATAGATCATGTACGAGAAATCAGCTACTTTTCCCTTGTAAGACCTCATTTGGAATATGCTGCCAGTGTATGGGATCCCTACGAAATCGGTCTAAGTAACGAACTTGAACGTGTGCAGCGAATATCGGCAAGATTTGTAAAGGGACGGTATGATAACCTTACTAGCGTAACCAGTCTATTAAATGAATTAAATTGGGAATCATTGTCAGATCGCAGGTTGAAATTAAGACTTAATCTCTTAAACACATTCCAAGACCATATTTTCAGTGATGATGTTAAAAATATTTTACGGACCCCAACTTACTATGGTAGACTGGACCATAATCACAAAATTAGAGAAATAGATTGCCGAACTGACAGATTCAAAATGTCCTTTTTTCCTCGTACTATTAGGGATATGAATAACGGTAAATATATCCAGTACGAGTGTAGCAATGGATAACATTGGTAGCTGCATGTTGGTATTAGGACTTATAGCTAACCCAACTAGCGGCATGTTTTTGCATGTATGCTTCGCTATTTTTATCTTTTTTAAATAGCGTAGTTTTGAACAGTACCTATAAAAGTACTGATCCTTTTTTTATGCATGATATGTAGTGCATGTTTGGTGAGAGTTCACCCCCTGCCACACACCTTTATGGTGGCTTGCAGGGTATTATGTAGATGTAGATGTATTCAGCAATACATTATAAATAGAACTGACGGAACCATCAAAACAGGTCCATTGCCAAATTTGCTTACTTCCAAATTATAAATAAAATATATTATGTAAATTGTTTTTGGAAAAATAAATGATTACAACAACAACAATAAATGATTACAATAACAACACAACCCGATTTTGTAATGTTAACGGTGAACTGGTGCTACATGTTCTGCATTGCATTTCCTTGAACGCAACCACTATTTTTTTAATTTTATTCTTGCCAATGTCATAAAATTCACAATAGATTATTAATAATAACTTGAATTTTGATTAACCTCCACCGATCAACGTAAAACAGCCAATGACAGTCGTACACCCTGTTTCAATGTTTCTGAGCAATATAATTTTCAACTGTGTCATGTTCCAGGTGAAAAAGCATCAAAAACGTAATAATCTCGACAGCATAATGCAATAAATTTCCGATTTTGGAGATCATAATGTTCATGATAACATTTTTCCGGAAGAGTATGATATGGCCCTGCCCCCTCGGCATAAATCGACCAATTGCAGGATGTCTACCGTTCCTACCCCTCACCTTCTAAAAACAGGCATCCCATCGGCTAGAATAAGTAAAAATGTACTGATTGGTCGAGTTGAGGTAAATATTTATGATAACATATATAACGTGTGCTCTGGTAAGGAATCATAGAGATGAGACACTATCATATGCTCCATAATCGCGCAGAGAAGTTCATTTTTCACTGTGTTTACCCCAATATATGCAATAATTCGTTTAATATTTCTGTTTTCATCTTGATAATGACCGCATCTTTCACGGAAATCGGCCAGGTCTAATAAGGCCTAGCAAAACATCTCTTATTGCAACTAGATCACAAATAGTGAGTGCTCACTATGACGGGCTGGAATTTGGGTGTACCGCCCTGGTAGACATTTCAATGATATGTCGGCTGTTCATACAAACCCTAGGCTGTAGACATTTTGGTTATTACTATTGTCCTTAATATGTGGCACATTCTACGATGCTAGAGCATTATTATTTTGCCCAGTACCCTCGTTATATTGTCTGACTCATTGGTTATTCATTGCTATCCCGGAGAACGACCTACTCTCTGTACGCTAAACCTTGCTCGTCTCGGTATTCTGCTGGCTATCATGAACAACTTCTTGGGTCCAGGACCACCCAACGTGAAGGTTCCGTGACCTTTCGATCCCTAGTCCTTGAAAAACGCGATCGCCATTAATATATCGACTTGGAGAAATCTAATAAAGTTAGTATCAACCCTGTCCCAATTGAACAATAGCAAGATATTCTACAGAGAAAAAATCATTTGCCTTGACCTGGACTCGAACCCGGACCCCCTGATTTCCGGCCAGGTGCTCTACGAATTGAGTCTTGGTAGCTCAATTGGTAGAGCACCTGGCCGGAAATCAGGGGGTCCGGGTTCGAGTCCCGGTCAAGGCGAATGATTATTTCTCTGTAGAATATCCTGCTATTGTGCAATTCGAGGGGGTAACGCCGCTAAAGTTTTCACGGCCAGTTCGCAGTCTTTGAATTCTGTCCCAATTTACTTAGTTTTCAGAAGCATCGCATTCTTTCTGCTTATGCAGAGGTAGCATAAATACAGAAGAAATAATTTTATCATCGAAGAAGATACGGCATGCCGAATTCCCTTGTGACGTCTTGGTAACTTTTTCGAGATAGCTGCCCATTTTTCGAGGGTACGATATTTTCTCTTATTCTGCGATATTTATTAAACACGTATGATGGTCTTTGTATTTAATATTGAGTATAATATGCCACTAATGTTTCGCACTCTAAGCTGCAATCGCTATTCTAGATATTTTTAGAAGTATATGCACAAACTTTTTGAGGGTATTTATACCACTCCGATCATTGGGCAATGAATTATGGTGAGCACAAAGTATTCCCATCGCTTCCAACATCAAGCAAAGGTTGTAATACTCGAGTTCCTAGCCGTAGTCCAATCTCGTTCCTATCTAAATGGAAAGTTAAGATGGGCGTCGCTTAGGAGATGCAGCCCGCACCGTGTCGTAGTTTCCCAGCAAAGGCGTCAGAAGAAGGAGGAGGGCGCCCTCACTAATGAGTGGCGTCGCTTCCCGTCTTGGGCGCTTACCTGGCGCCTGTCCTCCACTCGACGCCGCCGTTGGCGCCTGCTCCGGCCCGCTACGTCCTCCAATCGCTGCCCGCGGCGGAATGGCGTTCCATTCGATATGGCGAGCGAGAGATTGATAGATGCGAAGGGGGGAAGACATCTCCGGCGCACGAAACTGACCTAAACTTTAAACATGCACGCATACATCAATATAAAATTTTAACATCGAAAACACACGCATGTCAATCACCCGAAACAGATCACAAATTGCGTCATAGTCTAGGTTTCATTAAAAGTGTAGATTATAATGAACGATTCCCCTACCAATTTTTTTTTTTTGGTATTTGACATTATATTCTCTCGCATCTTAAAGGTCAATGGCAATTATTCGCGGCATTGGGTTGATCTCCCTCACATATTTTACTTCCGTTTATTCGCTGAGGGGCACTTTTCACAGCCCCTTTGTCGGCTCATCTCATTCATTGGGCATTCGTCACTTCTCCTTTGCACTCTGTGTCTCTTAAGGCGCACCCGTGAGCGTCTTTGTGCGCCGCAGTGAAAAGTTTCCTCTCTCCCGAGCAGTCTTTAAGGCGCAAGGTTTCACTAACCTCGGCCGCGCAATTGAAATTTGAATATCGGGAGGCGCACTTCGTTTCCTCGCAACGTACCGTCAACGCCATCAGGGCAACAACACTGCTTCGCCTGAGCGCAGTTTTCTCCTTCGCCAACAGTCACTCCTTCGGGCATCCGGGTACATGCCCCCCTCCACATTCTGACGCCCCCTCATACCCTTCACCCCCCGCCCCTTTCTTCCCGTCAGTGCCTTCCGCTTCGGAATCGGGTGTTGCCATGACGACGCCCTGTTGCCACCGAGAATATCCCCGCACGCGAGGTGGCCATGTTTTACGAGCGCTGGCGTGATCAAGACTCGAGGAGAAGGCATATTTCTTCACCACGAAATTATTCCTCCTTTTCCTTCTCTTTTCCCCGATTTCTGACAGCCATGTTCGCCTTTCCCAAAACTGCCTTGCGCCCGAGAGCAGCGAATCCTCCTTATGCTTCGGACGAGCCCTCCGTCAACCCAACTGGGGCAAAGCCAGCCCAGAAGGTTGGTTCCTGCACACAACTGATGTAGAGGGCATGAATTACTATTACCAGTGATCGAGTGGTTAAGTCGAAATGGGCACGGCGATTCCCAATATGATGCCATTCGCCACACGAAGTCCTTCGGCACTTGTCACCCCATGAAACCATTGCACGCAAAAACAGCACTGATAGCAACAGCGGCGAGAAAGAAGAAGGAGAGAAACAGAGCGGAAAAGAATTGGAACGGGAGCGCAGAACATGAGGGAGATGCTAAGGGCAGGGAAGCTGGAAAACATGAAGCAGGTAATGGAGAGACGTAGACATCTGTGGGGATTCAGCAAAGTCCGGTGGAGGGAGATATCAGCAGTAATCTTCAGTGGACAGTTGTTGTGTTGTGATAAGGGAGGGGGATAGTGTGAGCGGGGAGTGGAAGAGCAGTGTTAATTGCAACGACAGGGAGAGGTGAAGACAGAGCGATATAGAACATTGGTTCCACGTTTGAGGCTTCACTTTGTGTGGAACCATGAGATTGGGAAAGAAAATTCACCTTTTTTGTACATTCCACATTAAAGTTTTGTTCACTTCGACCATGGTGTGGACACTTTTATGTCTTTATCAAAAGGTAGATTTCAGCCATACATGGAGTAGGGGAAGCCGCAAAAGGAGTTCTTGGGAGAAGAGAAGTTATCTAGAAGAAATCATGCTTCAACGAGGATGTATCAGAAGTCACTGAAAAGAGAAGAAGAATGCAAAAATGCTAAAATTGAAGAAGATCAACTCTGTTGCAAAACGATAACGATTGAATGTGTCGTGATTGGAGAAAATGAAGGGAAATATGGCTGAAAATATGTGCGCTAATGCACAAAACTATCTCACTCATGAAAAGATCAAAGAAATGTATCCAGGATGGTGAGAAACCACTTGAAGGGGAATCCACGCACGATATCCGCAAATACATTTCGATCGCATTAAACAGCAGAAGGGTGATATTTCTCCAAATGCTGCAGCGGTGTCAAAGAAGGCGTATTTTTGCAAAATTGAAATGCAAATAATTCTCACTTTCATTTTTTTTTGATTTTATCACTTAAACAGTGGAATCTATGCAGAAAAAACTGGTCGTGTCCACCCCTTTGGCTAAATACTCTAGATTCGAAAAAGGGTGTGTATCACAAGATAAATGTAAAATCCTGTACAGAAAAACATTTGCATAAACACATCATATAATTTGACGGCATTTTGTAATACAAATGTAAAACATTTTGGCAAGGGCTTTCCGCCTTGAGATAAAAATAGTCGAAAAACCCCAGAACAAATTCACTTTTGATACATATTTCTGCAAAGCTGTATTTCTGTGAAAGTAGGGACTGTATCTCCCTTTTATAATGGCGTGAAAATAAGTGTATTTCTATATAAAATTATGTCCACGAAAATATGACTTCCATTGCACTTACAGAAGCATGAGTACGTCAAAAAAGTTTATTTGTAAACTCAAGGGGTAAATTTTACCTAATTAACTAACTTCTCCAAAGATCAAACAAGTATTTCTCATTTTTACCTCTGCAAAATAAGTCTTGTATTTTACGGAGGTGTCATAGAGTGAGAAGACTTGGCGTTGTTATGTGAATGAATTGTTTGGGGAAAGGAGGAATATTTGAATCAGTGCGCAGTGTATCAGTATCTTATTCCGTGGCTCCGTCTACCAATGCAGTGTGGGGACTTGACTTGTTCTTATTTTATCCTGGAGTGGATGAGGCCACAAGGCCCTTCTGCACCCTGTAACGCCACGTTTCAGCTCCGGTTAATTTAGACACTGTTTATTATTGTCATGGGTTCGTTTTATGTGTTTTACTTGCTCACTTGTATTTATTGGAAATGATTTTTGTGTTCAATTACTGTTATGGTTTTTCATTAGTATGACGTTTTCAAGGGTTTGTTGAATGTTTGTTTGGAGAAAAGGAAGTTGTTGAAATAAAGAAGGAGGGACGCTGAAGTAGTCCGAACTTGTGTTGCTTAAAATTTCTCCTCCTCCGAGTGGAGAGACCGATTTACAAATAGCGCTACAAAGCAGCAAGGCGTTACAGGGGAAGAAGAAAATTGGAGGCAGTGGTGAGATAGAGTGCTTCAGCAAAGAAAATTATTGTTAGGATCCATATGGGAGTTCGGAAATTAAGTGGACGCGTCTTATTTTGCACCTAGGAGGACTCTGAGAAAATACTAACATAGGTTTTTGGGTTGCTGAGTTCTAATCCGGGGTTGACTGGCCTCTATCACATCGGATATAAGGTCATTTGAATGAGGGTATCCTTCATTGCCAAAATAACAACAGATTCGAACTGAGTGACCCCAAAAACGTTTCTCTGTTTGGTCTTCAAATGACCTTAAATCCGAAGGGATAGAGGCCATTCAACACGGGATTCGAACTCAGAAACCCAAAAAACCTATGTTAGTATTTTCTCAGAGTCATTTTCACCAAGCAGGCCACCAAGAAAGTTGGTTAACAAGTGATATTGCGGATAGTGAAATTTTCCTGTAAATATTAGGGTATACAGGAGAGATCGAGAGGGTCGACCGGGAGGAGAACCGTATTTATCGCAGCTGAGAACACAATAGTCAGCAAGTGATTCCCGATAATATAATAGAAAGTTTATGGTGCTCCATTCAATGTGCTGATTCGAAAGCAATATACGTTTGTGCCTACTATAGACCACCTCATTCCGAATGTACACTCAGTATTAGAACTCGAAAAACAGATCAGATCCATTATTTCCCATAACAACGATCAACAGATTATTGTAAGTGAGGATTTTAATACACCATCGATAGACTGGAGAACATGCAGTCATAAGTCGGAGGGCTGGGACAAAGCCTTAAACCTGCGAGTCATTGTTTCGCATCGTACGCACTACATCAAATAGTAGTCTTGCATAATGGAGTGAAGAACGTTCTCGATTTACTTGCCACCAACATCCCTGAAAAAGTTATTAAAGTTGAAAATGTCGATGGATTTAGTGATTTAAATTAAACGTTAAATTTTCCCTCGATACTGAAAAAAATTTTAAATTAAAATGAAAGATTTAACTTTTTAATAAAGCAGATTTTAATGGATTAAGGCGTGACTTTTGAAAAATCGAGAACATCAGCAAAAATAGGAGTACAGAAAAGACATGTAAAGAGTCCCTCCAAAGTAGGTACGCCGTCACTCAGATATATACGTCATAAGTATTTGAGTGAGAATAGGGAACTAAGGTGGTGCAACGCGGAGGTTAGAAAATGTTTAAAACGCCAACAAATTATCCTCGCGAATCTAAGGAAAATGAAGAATGCAGCTAATGGCGATCTAAAAAATATTATCGAACATTATAAAATTTGAAAAGCAGCCGTAAAAGCAGCCCTTAAAAAAGCGTTAAGTGAATTCAAGAGAAAAGTACGCGGAGAACAACTAGAGGGAAATCCGAAAGCATTTTGGTCATATGTTAGGGAAGTACAGGGGACTAAAAAGTCAACGGTTAATTCCTTGAAAAACGATAGGGGCGAAATAGCAACTTCCAGTTTGGATAAGACTAATTTTTTGAATTATTTTTTGCAGAGTATTTTTAATCAATCTGAGCGTAGTTTTCATGAAACCAAAGAAGACCGATTTCAGCAACCAATGCCCCAGATTGATAGACCTTGTAGCGGAATCGTATTCCTACTAAAAAAAAGCCCGAACAAGTCTTCAGATCCTGATGGAATTCCAGCTCGTGTGCGTAAATAATTAGCTCTCGAAATGGCTCCGTACCTTAAAGTAATATTTAACAAATCCCGCAAAGAATACGCGGTTCCCAAAGATTGGAAGATAGATTGACCCCAATTTTTAAAAGCGGCGATATGGAACAGCCATGTAATTATAGACCATTATCATTAACGTCACTGTCATGTAAAACTACAGGTCATTTACTGGTTACATCAATAATGGGACACCTCGACAGCCAGGATTTATTGATAACAAACCAGCATGGGTTCAGAATGTGACGATCTTGCGAAACTCAATTAGGTCTTTCTGTTCATGATATTCTAGTTTTCAGAGAAGGTAACGTACAGGAAGACGTAGCGTTTCTTGACTTTAGAAAATGTTTCAGAAGGTTCCCCTCTGTAAATTACTCGTGAAGTTAGCATCCTATGGGATAGACAATAATATAGTTGGCTGGATAGGAGACTTCTTTTATAAACGCGTTCAAAGGGTGGTATTAGATGGTGTCAGCTCAGGCGAAGTAAGAGTTACATCGGGTGTTCCCCAGGGAAGCGTGATAGGCCCAATTTTATTTCATCTCTACGTAAATTACTTGAATAAGGAAGTTAAAAATAGCTAGCCTTTTTGCCCATGATGCAGTAGTGCATAAGGAATTTAGAAACGAAGAGGACAGTCAGTCTTAAGCTAAGGATTTAGATGCAATTGATGATTGGTGTGATAGTTGGCAGCTAGATTTAAATTTGACAAAATGCACGATAATGAACCTTTGGAAAAGGAATAGCTTTCCTCGGAATAATTATTGCATCAAAGAAAAGAAAATATCTAACGTAGAATCTATGAAGTACTTATGCGTCACCATCACTGAAGACATGTCATGGGGGAAATTAATCAGGGATATAACTAGCGCAGGAAATCGTAGATTAGGATTCGTAAACAGGGTTCTAGGCAAATGCGATGAGAGAGTACGAGAAAGAAGCAATTTTAAACTTGTCAGGCCTCATTTAGAATATGGCGGTAGTTTATGGGATCCGTACGAGGGAGGTATGATAAAGGAAATGTAGAAATTGTGCAAAGGAGATCCGCTAGATTTGTTAAATGCCGTTATGATACTTGTGTAAGTGTTACGAGGTTAATAGAAGAACTAGGATGGGAATTATTATCAGAACGCAGGTTCAAATTTAGGTTAAACCTTTTAAGTAAATTCGAAGCTGATTTGTTTACTGATGACGTTAGATATTTATTAAGAACCCCTGCGTATAATGGTTTGATCAGTTTAACAAGATTAGAGGGATAGATTGTCGTACCGATACACTTAAAATGTCATTTTTCCCGCGTACCATAGGAGAGAACAATTGGCAGCGTAGCAAAGGGATCGATAGGTGAGATATTATCAGAGTAGCCTGCAGAGCATGATGCATGTGATAACAACCAATAATCCCTTTCTTATTATGTAGATACGAACCATCTAGCTGCATGTGACACTACTATCTAGCATGTCTCCCTAAATATCCTAGCTGC
This sequence comes from Platycnemis pennipes, assembly GCA_933228895.1. NCBI lineage: Eukaryota > Metazoa > Arthropoda > Insecta > Odonata > Platycnemididae > Platycnemis > Platycnemis pennipes. The sequence continues at coordinate 136,437,688 of OW121852.1, read as the reverse complement.
ATGTCAATAGTGCATGTTTGCCCTGCCACACACCCTTGTGGTGGCTCGCAGGGTATTACCTAGATGTAGATATAAAGGTCACGTGAAACTAGGCGGTTAGTAACTACACACTAATGAATTGAATACTGGTCAGAACAAAGTTATCCTAAAAGCAGTTACTGGTATTTCTCTGTCATGCACGTGTTAGTAATGCTTCAACATGCATCACGCACTACAGACAACTCTATCAATATCTCATGTACCTATCCCTTTGCCATGCTGCCTATTATGCTCTCTTACGGTACGTGGGCAAAATGACATTTTAATTCCATCGGTACGACATTCTATCTCTCTACTCTTGTTAATCTGATCAAACCTATCATAATACGCAGGGGCTCTTAACATGTATCTAACGTCATCTGTGAACAAGTCGGTGTCGAATTCACTTAAAATGTTTAACCTAAATTTTAACCTGCTTCTTTTTCATACCTTCCTCGTGTCGATCCCATATACTGACGGCATATGCTACTGTTCCCTTAATATTGTTACAGCACTATTGTTCCTTCTCTAAAAACCATTGTTCTTCTTGTAAAAACAAAATGTGGTTGCGGTCTCTCCCACATATATTCTGCAGAGGTGAAACGCGACGCCCGCTCAGCCACCTGGCGACCGAAGGAGACTACTCCGAACCAGAGCACCCTCAACTGTAATGTCTAACAACTGTACCGTTTCATCTTTTGAAAATTCAGATTATAGTCAAGCGAGGAAAAAATATTTTTTGATGGTCCATGCAATAATCTGAATTGGAAGCGTAGTAAAAAATAATTTTACGGATAACTTAAGCTGACCCAGGACTCCATGCGAATGAGTTGATGAGCAACACGGACGAAGTTGATGAGGTGAATGAAGAGCTATATAAAATAAAAGTAGTCTAGAAGAAAACTCTGAATAGTAATGATTGAAATGTGGTGGCTGGAGAAAGCAGGGATGGCAATGGGATGAAAGTGCAGCCCTGTTGCACCCCTGTTATCCATGAACCACAGCTTTAATTCCTCCACTTCCGATTCGTAAGAGAGACCCATAGGGAGGTCTCGAGAGCCAAGACTTATCCCTCTCCCTGCCCATCGCCGTTCCACTCATTCTTATATCCTTAGTCCTAAAATCCACAAACATTTCGACCCTTGCCGAACCGCAGCATAACGTTTGAGGCTCAACCTTGTGGAACCACGAGATTGACCTTGATAATGACGTTTACAAATCGAAACCATGGTCGAAGTTTGTGTGTGGAATGTATGTACAAAAGGCGCGACCTTCCATTCCCGACCGTGCCGTCTCCTCCTATCACGACCGCATCTGCGCTTCTGTAGATTTCTCCCATAAGCTTCTTCTCAATAATCAATAGTAAGTTTTATTGCCCCTTTAAATATGATCCAGAATCCACTTGCACAAAAACAGGAGCTTTAGGTGACCCCTAAGGCTTTTGCCTGTTGTGGGCACCTTCAGGACCGAATGCAATACACATAAATAAAATGATCACTACATATGTGACAGTATCAAAGTCAATACAGAAAAATATTCAACAATCAGAGTTTAACCAGCTTAAGAAAGATTTTATATGAATGGTCCATTTAATTTGACGTGGCAAACAATTGACACAAACTAGAGGTATAACAAATAGAAATTATTACCACAGTATTATTTATAAACCAAAGGTTTCGCAAAAGGTTGTTACAACGAGAATGTAGTCCGACGCCTTCATACCAAAGGCAAGAACCACTTCCGCGATCGCCTTATCCCCACTCCAGTTCGCAACGATAACGCCTCCTGCATTTCACGCTCGGAAGGCCCCTCGCTCCGCCACTTCCTAAACCAGCGCACAGCGGGGTCAAATCGCATTTTGCCGGACAAAAGTCCAAAACTGCTTTTTATGAGATAACGTCTTGGAATTTGGCACATATACACACAAATGATTGCTGATTATAAAATGGTAAGTCATTTTTCATAGGTATTTCCCGTTACTTAGATACAGAGGCTCAAACACGACCATGCGTGCGTGCATGCGTTTCAGACATTTTTGCCTATATTTGAGTGCTATTACGTCACAAAATGGCGGACCCTTTTTTTAGACAAAATTTTACATAAAGTCGACAATATAATCCTTATTCGGAAAATGGTCTCTATGACACTTCATCAGAGTATAAATTGAAGATATTTCTAGGTTATTCCGTGAAAATATTTGAAAAAAGTTTGCGACGCCGAGAATAAACTCGATTTTTCGATCGCGCGTCGCGGCCCGGCTCCGCGCAGCGGGACCTGGAAATACCGAGACTCCGTTGGATTGTTCATGTTGTGTGGATAATAACTCCTCGAAAATAATTTTTCAGGCTTTGCATGCTGTCACTGATTTCTAAAGATTCTATACTGAATATTTTTCGAGGATATTGGTTCGAAAGAATGGATCAGTTAGTAGTGTCCATATGTTCTTCGGTGTACTCCATTCAGTTCACTCGTAACTGAGGTAAATTTGTTATTTGAATAATATTCGGAATCATTTTCAATCACAACCACTCTTAGTAGGGCAAGGAGAGTGCTTTTAAATGTAGAAAAAGTCCTGATATGGTGACGGAGATGTCACCTGGGGAGGTTTTGTCCTTACTGATCACTAGGGGCTTTGCATGCTGTCACTGATTTCTAAAGATTCTATACTGAATATTTTTCGAGGATATTGGTTCGAAAGAATGGAACAGTTAGTAAAGATTCTATACTGAATATTTTTCGAGAATACTGGTTCTAGAGAATGGATTAGTGCACTCGTAACTGCGGTATTTTTTTTATTTGGATAATTTTCGGAATCATGCTGAAAATATTAACGTCTTTCAGCTCTTGAGCAAGAATGCTGGTTCTCGGGGAACCATGCATGTTCTCCATAAAAAGGCAACATTTGGGATTCCCTTCTTTACCCTCTCCTCCTCCACCCCGAACTACATCCTACGCCTTTACTACCCGAGGAGGGTGGCGCAAAACGGAACGTTTTATGACAATGTGCAGTCTTAAAAAAAAACATTCCTGCTTGGCCAATTACAACTTGTTGTTGCTCTTTGTTATCTGACTCTTTGATGTGTCAGAATTAATATTAGTGGATACTCTCCTATAAGTAACTTGGAACTGACAATATATGAAAATTGATATTTAATTTTAAGGATTACCTAAAGGGAATCATTTTCACAATATCATTCTTTATAGCTTCTTACAATGAAATTCAAAATTCTGTTTAAAATCAGCATGATTTCATGAGTGTTTACAAAATGCTCTGTTGTGCGCATTATCATCAGTTTGTATAGAGTGAGATACTGGATCAGTAGGTTTGAGGGATGGATTAATTTAACTTGAGATTACAGTGGTTTTGCATTTTTATTTCGCAATGCTGATTACACAATGTAATAATGTCAAATTACAATGCTCTCGATGAAAAGTAAAGTAATATAGATGAAACACAATTAGATTAATCAATAATATATTAAACAAAACTGGAAAACTGATGTTGTTTTGCATTGAATTTGCTGCGCCATCTCTTACTTATGGTTTAAAAAGAGAAAGTAATTTGAAAAGAGGATGGCAATAAACGAGAATGACTTAAATTCATTTTGATTTTGTCAGTACCGATAAAATCAATTCAATAATATAAATGTAATGCCATTACTTGTAAGATACTGAAAAGAACATAAATATCATTATCCTAAATGATTTTCAACCTCAGAACATCCTTAGTTTTAACTCACCGAGTCCTCTTCAGGTAGTTGACAAATTTCTGAAAGCACACACCATGTTTATATTTGGGAATGGTTAAGAAGGCGAAGAAACAGAGTAGATGGGTTGTTCGTACGTGTACCGATACGCTCCTTGAGAGAGAGATAAGGGTGAAAAGAGGTCTGTTTGCGCCAATGAAGGGAAAAACCCAAGAAGGGAATACCCGGAGAAAATGAAAGGAGGGTGGAGGGTCGGCAGAGGAAGTTAGGTCGGCGGTGTTCAAATTAGAGATTAGCAAGGGTGAGTAAGGGAGCGGTTAAGGAAAGGGTGGTTGGTAGCGGGCTCCTAACAATGCGATTAACCACTAACCCATCCCTACGAATTCGTCACTACAACACCTTTGACCAAACTTTCTTTGCCGATTGTTTGTTTCAAGAAAAATTCTTAGTCCTCGGACGAGTCGTAACCATCATCTCAGTTTGATTCTATGCTTCTTCTTTGTCTTCTATTAGTAATAGTTCTCGTAATTCCTTCGAAAGCCTCCTATCAGTCTTCTCAGTCAATAATATGGTTGAAGAAAGCAACGGATCGAACGTGATCAAGTATTTTGAATAGGTCCTCAATGGTGGCCGTCCTGGAGTGTTTCCGCGTGAATCTCTCGAAATTTCTTGTCGTCCTTATTGCGGGCCTCCATCGCCTCTTCGGATAGCTGGCCTAAGGGAAGAATGGGGTCGCTTACCATATTTTTTTATTGCCGAATCTGATAGAATTTGTAAAATAAAAGGACCCGTATTTTTCCGCTTTCTGGTCCGACAATTATTTCCCGAGTTATAAGCGGCGAAAAACTGATGTTTTTAACCCTTTCGGAAAAGTGGGTGTGGTGCAACCTCTGATGTATATCGACTTCGTCCAATCACAACTGTGCCCGCGAAGCTACTTCGCCTTATCGCAAAGGGGGGGACACAGCTGACTCGGCCAATGGGAGCGATTTCTACAGCATCTGTGCGAGCAGACCTTCCGAGAACCCCCCTCCACTCCCTTCCCCTCCCCTGAAAGCAGTCAAGGACGGGAGGAAAATGACGTCAATGTCATCACAGCAGCATTTTCGGTGGGCGTCACCTTTTGCTTATTTTAATTTTTGATTTATGACTGAATGGTTGTGGTTAGAAGATTAATTTTTTCACTAAAATTCGTTTTTCGTTTCCATCTAACGATTTCGGTTCCGAGTAAACGCCCCCATTGCCCCTTTCGAAAAATCCGCACCATGTATGAGTACTTTATGGACCGTGGTCGGCATATAGGACAATGAATAACATCCCGAAATCCAATTTTATAAATCGTCAATCCGCCTTGGCAAATAATTATTTTCTGTATTGGCAATTTCCTTCGTCTCTTTGAGCCACTGAAGACGAATGGGCCGGCAAAATCTGATGAACGACGGCCACGGATTTGCCCAGATAATCACAGCTAAAACAGGGAAAGTATTAATATTGCCCGTTTGTTCTATATGCGGATTAGCCAAAGTTACAATAGATACGCTTGAATCTCTTACCTGAAGAATCATTTACCAAAGTAAAAGGCACTTGGGATCTCATGAATAAAAATTATTCTAACGAATCTGCCCTTTCCCACAGTTGTTTATATTAGGCGTGGCCCGAACTTCCATCAAATCCGTACTTGCATATTAAAGTGCAATTAACTTCATCGCTGGAGGTTTGCGCTGTAGATACGCACTACAGTACCCGTGAGACCGTGTGATTGAATAAATATTGAAGATTCACTTCGCACATGTTTTCGGTTATACTTATTCCATCGGGGTAATCCGCATCGGGGATACAACTCGTGTCCGTGACTGAGAACGGAACTTCTAAGTGTATTATACTGACTATAAGTCAGCCCCCTAGTGATCAGTAAGGACAAAACCTCCCCAGGTGACATCTCCGTCACCATATCAGGACTTTTCCTACATTTAAAAGCACTCTCCTTGCCCTACTAAGAGTGGTTGTGATTGAAAATGATTCCGAAAATTATTCAAATAACAAATTTACCTCAGTTACGAGTGAACTGAATGGAGTACACCGAAGAACATATGGACACTACTAACTGATCCATTCTTTCGAACCAATATCCTCGAAAAATATTCAGTATAGAATCTTTAGAAATCAGTGACAGCATGCAAAGCCTGAAAAATTATTTTCGAGGAGTTATTATCCACACAACATGAACAATCCAACGGAGTCTCGGTATTTCCAGGTCCCGCTGCGCGGAGCCGGGCCGCGACGCGCGATCGAAAAATCGAGTTTATTCTCGGCGTCGCAAACTTTTTTCAAATATTTTCACGGAATAACCTAGAAATATCTTCAATTTATACTCTGATGAAGTGTCATAGAGACCATTTTCCGAATAAGGATTATATTGTCGACTTTATGTAAAATTTTGTCTAAAAAAAGGGTCCGCCATTTTGTGACGTAATAGCACTCAAATATAGGCAAAAATGTCTGAAACGCATGCATAGTATAGACAAAGTACCCTGTTCACAATTGGTAATGTTTTTTATTTCATAAAATTCCTTTAATTACTCCTATATCTGCTCAACTTTTAAGATTTTCGAAGAAAAATGAGATCGGGCGCTTTTTTCGAAATTTGGTCGTGTTTGAGCCTCTGTATCTAAGTAACGGGAAATACCTATGAAAAATGACTTACCATTTTATAATCAGCAATCATTTGTGTGTATATGTGCCAAATTCCAAGACGTTATCTCATAAAAAGCAGTTTTGGACTTTTGTCCGGCAAAATGCGATTTGGCCCCACTGTGCAGCGTCTCCATCGGCACTCTTACTTTTCTCCTTAAGCTCGCCCGTCATTCCTTCAGGCCGTGCCTCGGGAAGTAGGTTTAGCCCTTCCTCTACGCTTAGCTTCTCCTTACGGCCTCCTTCAACAACCCTTCCTGCCCACAGGTCCGCTGGCTTCGTTCTACTGGTCTTCGACATCTTTGGCCCCATCCACTCACCAAGTTCCCTTCTCACCTCCCTCAACGCCTTCTCTTCACTTGTCTTCACTTCCGGGTTCTCCTCCTCACATACTACTCCCCAGGATTTCGATATCTCCGACAGTAAATTCAACACCTCCGTCCACACAAAACACAACGACAAACAACAGTAAGTACCTCCGTGACAATAGCTGCCACCCCTACCATACCAAAAGGTCCCTCCCTTACTCTCTTTCCATCCGAAGCATTCACTATAACTCCGAATATCTCAACAAATGTTCCCCATTTTCCATGTAGTTGATGTTTTGAAGTTATTAAGAAGAGTGGGTTTCCCAAACTGGTTCTTATCCCAAGGGTAACCTTAATTCCTTTTATTCCTCGATTTCCTTGAATGAATTTATTTTAAGATATTTTTCTCTGTAAACATGCTTATATGTACAAGGAATAAATAAATTCCTAACCAACCTCCACGAATCTCTCCTCTGAAAAGGACACTGAGTGAGAGACCCTTCTCAAGAAACAAATCCTTATTCGATTTTTAACTCGGCTTCCCAGGGAAAGAGTTCTGTTACCAGGAAGCCGAGTAACCATCGACGGACGAAGGAAGAAAGAAATAGTAGATTTAGCCCAGGAAAAGAGGGCTTTCTATCAAAAGAAGAATCTACTTACAGCAGGAAATACAAGCATAGAAGTGAAGAAACAGTTCATCAGAACATACATCTGGAGCGTGTTTCTTTACGGCAGTGAAGCATGGACGATGACAGCAGCGGAGAAGGAAAGGGTAGAAGCATTTGAAATGTGGTGCTACAGAAGAATGCTGAAGATTAAATACATCGATCGACCGAGTAAGTAACGAGGAAGTGCTAGGAAGGGTGTGAGAAAAGAGAAGTCTGCTGATTTTCTAAAAAGAAGATGAGACAACTTATTCGTCCATATCTTAACACACGATTTCCTGATGAAGACAATCGTCGAGGGAAAAGTGAACGGGAAGGATGGGAATGGCAGGCATCTTATGAGATATATGGAACTGGTTGTGAAGGATTTAAAAGAGAGGAATTACGCCAATGTGAAGAGGTTGGCCGATAGAAGAATCGAGTAGAAGCCTGCATAAAATGGATCCTAGGATTGTTGGCCGTTGATGAACAACCCCAATTACCGCAAAATTCTTCATTAGAGCAGGAAAAATAACCTCTCTCTCTGCATATCCCTGGCATTCAGTTTCCCAAACACAACCTCAAAGACTTTTCCCTATCCTCTGACCACCACCAATAGTTTCCCCAAATGCCCATCTCTCACAAGGAAATGACCCCCTAACCTCTCTGAACTGCATGGACTATTCTCATCAAAGCATAAATAGACGGAAGTGATTGGAGGCGCTTATCGTCGCACGCTACAGTTTACAGGAACTTCGGTAAAGAAAAGAAGGAATCGCTGAAGTTGAGATTGAGACCATGGTCGAGAAAGAATTCTGGGAAAGGCGTCACGTCACGCGCCAGTAATGAAGGAAAGTGAGCAGAGCCGGCATTCGAAGAACAATCAGGGCGTAATCATTGGAAATGCCGTGCTACAGAAGAATGATGAAGATTAAATGGATCGACCGAAAGAGTAACCTAAGAAGTGTGGGAGAATCGAAGACTCTACTGAAAACTTTGAAAAGAGGTTGCGACAGCTTTATCGGCTGCATCACGGCTGCATGATTGTCTGATGAAGACAATTATGGAAGGGCAAGTGAGGGCCTTCAATGAAATACGTAGAACAAGTGATGAAGTATGTGAAAGAGAAGAAATTAACTGAAAGAAGAATCGATTGGAGAACTTTGCCATACGTACCTATCTTTTTCTAATGTTTGTGTTTTGACGATCAATATTTAAGTAAAATAAATACTGAAATATAAGTCAAATTCAAAGTCGGATGCTATCATCTAAGAATGGGTTGCTAATTTGCAATCGGCTACTTTTCAACTGCTATTATTCACTAGCATAAGGTAACTACTATCGTCAGGTATGAAGAACGTTTCAAAGTCTTCCACTGCCTGCTACAATGCGCTTGTCTCTCCTCCAGATTCCGTGAGGCACTGCCACCTATCGTTACGCTCCTGCAAATGGTTTGCAAGAGACGAGGGCGCATGCGTCAAAAAGCAGTCCAATTGCAACATTGGGAGGAGAGCAGAGCGCATGCGTAGTGTAACAGTTGAATTCAACATTAGCATGAGAGCAAGAGAGCAGTTGATTGGAATTAGCAGCGTCGGTACGCGTTCGCTGCTAACCACGGCAGCGTGGCGCGTCATGTCTGTTCTGGGGTCAATCCCTCGCCTGCCAAGGTCACTAATGTTTCGAGCCCCGCCCGTATGGGACATTCTTCACGCGGCACATGGATTTCCATGTCTTTCATTGCACAGCATAATATGGGCGTCTCATCCATTCCTTCCTTCCATACCTGCTTTACTTTCAAAAATTAAATCGCATCCCCCCCCCCCTTCTGATTCTTTCGGCTAATGCCCTCGGCTCTCGGACCTTGAGATTTTTCCTTTGCAACGTCGGCGCACACTTAGTCACCTCTTAAGTTTTTCCACGGAATCATGAATGGCCGTTTCAAGTCGAATGACCTTCTCCCAATTCTCCCTTCACGTACAACCCGAAATTCGTCTCTATTTCATCTCCCTCACCACCGTTTATCTGTGACTCAGAGATCCCTAACCTACCGGCTGTCTCTTACCTACAACTCCCTCAATACCCCTTCCATTGACATAACATCATCCATTTCATCATTCACAACCGCTATCAACAGACTTCCTTCCTAATTTGATTTTTCTTGTTTTATTTTTTTTGTCCTATGTCTTATAATTGTGCTATTTATCATTTGTTAAAAAATCCAATGTGAAGGTCTCGTTGGCTGTTTTTGGATTTCATGTTAAATAAATAATTAAATAATAAATACTATAGATACTGAAAATCTAGTTGCATGAAACCCTATAGTTGCTTGTTTGCATGTCAGTAGTGCATGCTTGGTGATCTTCACCCCCTGCCACACACCCTCGCGGTGACTTGCAGGGTATCGTGTAGATGTAGATGAAAAGGCTCCGTTCCGCTCCGAAGCCAGGGATGGGCAACCTTCGTGAGAATGCAGGCCAAAATCGGCCAAACCTCTGACATGATAACACAGAAATAAAAACACGAGCCTAATCCAGAAACATACATTTCCCTATGACCCTGGTTTCACTGTATTACAGTATTGTCAGGTCACGTGACGATGCTGTACTACAGTGAAACACGGGTCGTAGGAAAAATTATTTTTGTGGATTAGGCTCGTGTTTTTTCTTCCCGAGTTATTATGTTTCGCTTCCACTCCATATCGCCTGAATCTTCAGAATTAGTTCTCTGACAGGATATTTCAAAACAATTTTTTTGAGATAATATTATTTGAAATCATGATATTTGATTTGAAAGTGACTATTGCAATCGTGTTAAACTGGAAGGTTTCGAAAAAACTGCTTTTTTTACGAAAAAGTTCAAATTAACTCTGGCAAGTTATTGTTTCACGTGCCAGAAACAAGCCATCGGAGGGCCACGTTTGGTACGCGTGCCAAGGATTCCCCACCTTGGTCTATGTCAACTCCGTCAGTGAGTAACAAATAATAGTTTTTCCATGATTCGATAAGCTCTTGCTAAAATTAGCCCTTGTTTCCAGCTGCTGATTCGGGTTAGCATTAGCTGTTAGTAACTGCTACTAGGAAATGGCAGTTTAGCCCACCCCTACAATTATCCTAAACTGAAACAACTACATTAATTCTGCCAAGTTGAACACAATCCTCGAAAGGCGACTAACGCTGCCATACGTTATGCTTTTAGTCGGGGTTATTTTAAAAGGGTTGTTCGGAATTCGTGTCTCCCTCCATCTGCATTGCCTGACCCTTCCCTCTACTAGGAGGAATCATGCGCAGAGTCGCGCGACAGCTGTCTCTCGCGCCGTCACGACTTCTTCTCGTTCTGTCCAGTCTTGCCTGTGATTCGAGGCAGTATCCAACCAGCCTAGCCACATCTTATGCAGTCCACTTCCTTGAGATTAAAGGCAGAGTGCTGAAACTGGCCCATGTTGCATTCCGCACAAAATTTCTAGCCCTTCGTGCCAGATGCGTTGTGCTTCTTCGCATATTCTGCCTGGTTTCAACGGCTTTTTCGTTTTTTCTTTGCGTGTGGAAAACTGATTGGCTCTTCTGTTAAAGGTTGAAACTTTCTGGAAGCCACGTGGCTGTACGAGGACATCCTGCCATCATTGTTGTCTGGTTCCTTCGTCCTAATTCCCTGGTTGCATGCTTTCGCTAGGATATCTAAGAATATTCAGCCAGCTATTGACTCTCTTCTCGTCTTCATACGGCCTGTTTCACCCTTGATCGGGTTTGGACTTGGTTTCTGGTGAGGTGATGAACACTTCCTACTGCTCGATCCTTTAGACTCCATTGTTATTTTCGGTCATTTAAATCACGTTTGTCTTGCCTTCGTTGCCATGCATGCCATCGGATGTGGAAACTCTTGATTCAGGCTCAGACCGATAAAAGTGAACTGACATCGCGGTTTTGGCTAAATACGTTGAAAATTGGGAAGAATAAGTTGACCTTGACCTCACTAGAGAAGCGTAAGGATTTGCTTGATACTTATTGGAATACTTTCCTTTCTAACCACTACGTGATTTTAGAGAAGCCCGAGTCTGCTGCAACAGATTACTTGAAAAATGATTTTTTCTCGTTTGCGAAAAAACACTATATTGAAGTTTTGACGAATATTTCAGATTTTATCGCAAGCTTACAAGAGTTGAGAGCCTCTGCAGGTGAAATACCTTGCGGTTATGTTATCAATTCTAATCTTCCTAAATTAAAATTGCCGAGCTTTTCTGGCAATCTATTGGAATGGTAGAGTTTCCGGGAGCAGTTCCAGAAACTAGTACATGAGGCACCGGATCTGACGAACGTTCACAAACGTTTGTATTTGAAAACTCACTTGTGTGGCTCCGCCACCTATGCCTGTAAAAATGGCATATCACTGGTGCTACTATCAAGGGGCTTGGAATGACCTAGAAAGACGGTATGGCAGCAATCGAGTTCTGTCAAATTTCCATACGAAGGGTTTGTTTGACCTTCCTTCAATGCAGAAGGCCTTGGAACTTAAGCGAGGTTTAAACCATTTTCGCCAAACTATAAGGGTGTTTGAAAGCCTTGAGAAACCCGTAAATGCATGGGATGAATGGTTTGTCTTCCTTTTAGTGAGCAAATTAGATCCATCTACGCGCTTTCAATGGGAATTATCGCAATCAGATATGCGTGCGGTCCCTTCCTTTACCGCGTTATCTGATTTCCTCGAAAATAGAATTCATGCCTTGGACGCCTCTAGGGCAATCAGATCGCCAAGCTCGTCTTCCAATCGCGATTCGAAAAGAGCTCCCAACGTATCTGCCGAAAACGACTAATCAGCCGCATAAGATGTTGAACGCAGTCTCAACAAAACTTCCGAAGCGAAGTAACTCTGCGTGTCCGCTCTGTTCGAAGATACCATTTCTCGAGTTACTGTTCGCGTTTTAAAGCTCTTAAGCCGGAGGAACGGAGAGAAGAGGTAGCCAAACACTCCCTTCGCTTGAATTGCCTCTCTCGCAGTCACGAGGCAAAGAGGTGTCGATCGTCGGGTCGTTGTCTGGCTTGCGGTTGCAAACATCACCCGCCGTTGCACGAGCCATTTGTAAGGTCATCCAACGAATATCGGCCATTCTCACGTCTTACCTTCCCTCCCAAACCCGACCGCGCCTCAGAATTTCGTGCCGAGTAGGGCCTCGGCTTCTCCGAGCGAAGTGTCTGGTCGTGAGAATTCCAATCGAGTAATTCTATGAGAAACCTTTGAAGCGGAGGTTGCCTCTCCTGCTGGAGAAATTATTACTGTGAGGGGACTAATTGACACTGGATCTGATACGTCTTTTGTGACGGAATGGCTGGCACAATCTTTGAGGTTAAAGGGATCTAAGGTTAACGTTAGCATTACTGGAATTCAGGGGCAAGAAGTTGGCACTGCATTAAGTCTAGTGAACTAAACAATTGAGTCGTCATACGATAGATGCTTTCAGTTGAGTCTTGAAGCTTTAGTGCTTAGCAAATTATCGGCACTTACTCCTTCGCACTATGTGGAAATGAGGCATTGTCCACATCTAAAGGGATTGACGTTTGCTGACCGGAATCACTCTGCCCCGCGGCCTCAGTCGATCTCATCCTGATGTTTGTGGAAAAACACTCTTTGAGGGACAGCGGGATCACCTACCTGCTGCAAGGTTAATTCCCTTCGGATGGGTAACCTCCCTTCGGATAACTCCCTTCCCTCGTGGGACCTGTATCGCGCGCCTTTGAATCGCGATCTCAGTGAGATTTTGCTACAGTCATGCACTCGAAAGCATATACTGATGGATGGGCTTCATAAGTTTTGGTCCATCGAGGAACTTTCAGCGGAAAGGTTGCCCTCTGATGATGATGCTTATTGCGAGAATTCCTTTAAGGGGCCGTGATACATAGCTGTTTTTCAGACCTATTTTTCAAGGAAGATTGCTCCAACAGGAAGCTAGATATCGGAATGGGGTTTTCAGTAATTAAAAGAGAAAGTATCAAACTATTACTCTATAATCCTAGATTTTACATAATAAGCCTTGTTAAAAATATATCTCGATGTAAAAATAGACCTTTTTGTTGCAAATATTGGGAGACAGAGGGGCTATTTTTTTAACTTTCGTTATTATAGAGTACAAGATTCAAGCTTAGTCTGTTGGATCCTTGAAAATTATTAATTTTTATTAAAAGACACGCTGCTGAGATATTCTGAAAGTAATTTATGTTTTTCGCCAACTCCAGCCCAGGGATACGCCTCTAGCAACGTGCAAATCACGAAACAGTTCACACATTCTCCGCCTACTGCGCTACTCAAAAAGTGGCACGATCCCTCTACCCTATATCCAAAAACGGTAACCTTGAGGTGTTGGAGAAAGGGGGAAGGGAAAGTGAAGGCGGGCGGGAAGCAGAGGCGAGTGAGACGGAGTGTCTGCTTTACTGACGGGTTATTTCTTGAGTCTCAGCTTAGGTTGTCGCTCTCGGGGTGTCTAGTAACTGACTAATTGTCAAGTCTCGAAATTTCATCGGAAGCGTACCGATATCGGAAAATTAAAGTAGGCAGTCGCTTGACATTTTCGATGGCGAGGAAAAAAAGAAAGGGTGAATTTTTGGCCAAGCGGAGGGAAGAAAAAAGGTAAATATTGTCATTTTTTGTGAAAACACTATCTTATTGTAATGATATATTCATGTGTAAGTATGCAAATTTCTATTATTCGAAACAGGCGTCTCAAAATAATGGGAACAGAGTCGCACGTAGGAGGAACTTCTTGCGCTATTGAAGAAACCCCGTCCAATATTGACGATTCAGTAGCTGATGAAACTTTGCATGATTCATTTGACGATATGGCAATTGCCGAAGAAGGGAAAAACGAAGGTTTATCCGGTGGAGTAACGGGAAGAAGAATTATCGACTTAAAATATGCGACAAATCGGTTTCCAATTTACTGAAAAGGTTTAACCTAAATTTCAACCTGCGTTCTGATAGTAATTCCCAGCCTAGTTCTTCTATTAAACTCGTAACACTTATACAATTATCATAGCGGCCTTTAACAAATCTAGTGGATCTCCTTTGCACACGCTCTAATTCTTTTATCATACCTTCCTCGTACGGATCCCATATACTAGCGGCATATTCTAAATGAGGCCTGACAAGTGTAAAATAGCTTCTAGTACTCTCTCATCGCATTTGCCTAGAACTCTTTTTACGAATCCTGATATATGGTTTGCTACACTAGTTATTTCCCTGATGTATTTCCCCCACAGCATGTCTTCAATGTTGGTGACGCCTAAGTATTTAATAAATTCTACGTTAGATATTTTCTTTTCTTTGATGCAATAATTTTTCTGGGAAAAGTTATTCTTTTTCCCAAAGTTCATTATCGCGCATATATTCAAATTTAATTGTAGCTGCCAACTATCACACCAATCATCAATCGCATATAAATCCTTAGCTAAAGAATGACTATCCTCTTAATTTCTTATTTCCTTATACACTACTGCATCAGAATAAATACGTAAATATGAAGAGATTAGCCGACAGGACTCAGTGGAGAGCTGCGTCAAACCGATCTGAGGATTGATGACCAATGATGACTGCTGCATCATCGGCAAAAAGACGGAGCTTGCTATTTTTAGCTACTGTATTCAAGTCATTTACGGAGAGAAGAAATAAAATTGGGCCTATCACGCTGGGGAACACCCGATGTAACTTTTGCTTCGCCTGAGGTGACACCATCTAATACCATTCATTGAACGCGTTCATGTAGGAAATCTCCTATCCAGCCTACCATATTACTATCTATCCCGTATGATGCTAACTTCGCGAGTAAATTACAGTGGGGAACCTTGTCAAACGCTTTTCTAAATTTAAAAGCGCTGCGTCTACCTGTACGTTACCTTCTCCGGAAACTAAAATATCATGAACGAAAAGACCAAACTGATTTTCGCAAGACCGTCCCTTTTTGGACCCATGCTTATTTGTTATCAATAAATCCTGGCTATCGAGGTGTCCCCTTATTGATGTAACTATCATATGCTGAATACTTTTGCACGACAGTGACGTTATTGATATTGGTTTATAATTCGATGGATGTTCCCTATCGCCACTTCTAAAAATTGGGATCACGTTTGCTATCTTCCAGTCTTTGGGAACCGCGTGTTCTTCGAGGGATTTGTTAAATATTACTTTAAGATACGGTGCCATTTCGAGAGCTATTTCTTTATACACACGAGCAGGAATTTCATCACGACCTGAGCTCTTGTTCGGGCTAACATTTTTAGTAAGGATACGATTCCGTTATAAGATACAATTATCGATCGGGGGCATTATTTGTTGAAATCGGTCTGGTATTGTTTCGAGCAAACTACGCTTAGATTGATTAAAAACGCTCTGGAAAAATAATTCAACAAATTAGCCTTATCTAAATATTTCGCCCCTATACCCTTTCAAGGAATTAACCGTTGAAATTTTAGTTCCCTGTACTTCCCTAACATATGATCAAAATGCTTTCGGATTCCCTTCTAGTTGTTCTCCAAGTACTTTTCTCTTGAAACCACTTTACGCTTTTCTAAGGGCTATTTTTGCGGCTGCTTTATATGTAACGTTCGATAATTTTTGTAGATCGCTATTAGCTACATTTTTCTTAGTTTCGCGTGGATAACTCGTTGTCGTTTTAAACATTTTTTTAACCTCCACGTTGTACCACCCTGGTTCCCTATTCTCACTCTTATACTCACTCACCGTGTAATTTGGAGGAACTCTTTCCATGTCTGCATCACTATTTTTTCTGATGTTTAGAATTTTTCAAAAGAAGTCTGTAAGTCACGTTAAAATCTGCTTTACTTAAAAGGCAAATCTTTCTTTTTAATTTTACATTTTTTCAGTATTGAGGGATAATTTAACGTGTACTACCTTGTGGTCACTTATTCCATCGACATTTTTAACTTCAATAACTTTTTCATGGATGTTTGAGGCAAGTAAATCGAGAACATTCTCCCTTCTCTTATGCAAATTTACTATTTGATGTACTGCGTATTATGCGAACAGGTTAAAAAATGACGAGCAGATTTCTTTTTCCCTACCCCCAGACTAATGACTACATGTTTTCCAATCTATCGATGTTGTATTGAAATCTCCACCTTTCAATAATCTGTCGTTCGTTGGTATGAGAATTAATGTGCCTGATCTGTTTCTCGAGTTCTAATACTGAGTGTACATCGGAATGGGGTGGTCTGTAGTAGGCACAAACGTATATTACTTTCAAATTACCACATTTAGACATTAACACTCGCAAGCCAAGCTACCAGCTGAGACCACCTCCTATTTGTTGCAGTTCTTACGGCTAAACTGTTGTCACAACAACCAATCAACGCGGCTACCCTGAAAAATGAAGTCTATTCATGACTTGGACCGCGGACGCGTTCTCCTGCAGCTACGAACCCCACTAGGACCAGACCGGCTCGGTTCTTAGAAAAACGTAGCGAACGCATTTCCGCGAATTCCACGTTGCCACATGGTAAAATGTGGAGTCTGCCAAACAGTTTGGTCCCATCGTATGTTGAAATGGCAACATTGCGTCTAGTGGTCAGCAATGGAAAACTCCGCGGACAGAGGGGATGAGAGGGAAGGGTCGTTATTGCCTCATCACCCCTGCGCAAAGAATTAAAGCGTAGAGGAGACACTGAAAAAAAATATGGCTGGTTGGGTAGGCGCCGACTCTGGTAACTCTACCGGTCGACGGAAAAACTATCTCCATCATCTCAGCACTCGAAAGCGAAAAAATAATCATGTACCACGGCGCCTTAAAGCAACGTACGGGAGAGACTCTGATGGGCGATATGTAGTGCGTCTACCGTTTAAACAAAATGTCTCGTCGACATTGTCTCCATCTCGCTGTTTAGCAATGAAATAATTCCTTAACGATGAAAACCGTATGTTAAAACAGCCTGATTTGATGAGAAAGTATAATGACTTCATGTCAGAATACTTGTCCTGCGGTCACATGACTGCTACGTCTCCCAGTGGCAAATCGTACAATTTGCCGCATCATGCTGTGGTGAAGGAGATGGATCCAAAAGGAAAAATTAGGGTTGTTTTCAACGCATCTCATAAGACTGCTTCTGGTTTTTCGTTAAATGATTTGTTGTTGAGTGGACCACCTCTTCAATCCGATCTCTGGTTGATTCTAACACGCTGGCGATTTTTAACATTTCCGACATGGAGAGTTTCCATGTAGTTAAGCCTGAAACCATTCGTCATATCAGGTCAGGGATGTAGGTGTCAGGTACTACTAGTTAATTATTAGTTTCCCGCAGGTCCCAAAGTGTGATCATAGGTAAATGATATTCACTCTGAAGTCATAAAAGCTGCTTCTTATTCGGTCCAGCTCTTCTGCGGAATTACTTTTTGCTCGCGCACTGATTGATTTCACTGGTGAGAGTTTGCTTCCATGTCTGAGGCTCTGATCAAGCGAATGCTTTGCTTTCGCCGAAAGTAGGACACTGCACCCTTATTCATTCTGCGCTTCCTATTTTCCGCACGGCCACTGAGAGGCGCCACCAATTCCAAGGGTCGGACAAAAGACGGCGCCGCCCTCATTTCCTTCCTTGGTTTGCTATTCCTAAATCGGTCACTCAAATAAGGAAATGGGGATGAAAAATAAAATTTCGTGAATATCAGAAGACGAAGGTTAAAATGTGGAGTAGATGAGAGTGCTGGAGAATATTACAAAGTTAGGACTACTTATGAGCATTTAATAAAACCAGGCGAGAAAATAAACGGTAATGTGACGAAATAGAGAAGTGCATTCCGAAACGGAAGGTTGACTCACGCCCAAATCATTTCTTTTCCTTACTTGAATTTATTATTGCTCTATGATGCGTCGTTATATCGCTGCAATACTTTGTGGTGGGTATAACAATATCTAAACTAGTTATAAAATAATTCACCCCAACAGACCAATGATTACCTTCAGTTCACTCTCAATTCACTAGCTCCTCGTTGGAGCTTTAGGGTGAAAATTAACTAAACTACAAAGCTATTTTCCTAAACTGTGGGCATTCACTCGAAACCGAAATATTTTGCACACGAAACCGTTGGATGGAAACGAAAAATGAATTTCAGTGGGAAAATTAATTTTCTAACCAGAGCCTTTCGCTCATAAATCAAAAATCACAATAAGCAAAAGGTGACGCCCAGCGAACAAGGTGCGTCTTTGAGGATTACTACGTCATCCACCTCCTCCCGTCCTTGACCGTTTTGAGGGGAAGGGATGGGAGTGGAGGGGTGGGGGAGGGAAGGTCTGCCTGTCGCAACCACGTCCATTGGCGTAGTCAGCTGTGTGTCTCCCATTGTGATTGGGCGAAGGAGCTTCGCGGTCTCAGTTATGATTGGACGAGGTGGATGACGTAAGAGTCCTTTGCAGGCCCACTTTTCCAAAAGGGTCGAAAAGATCACTCGTTCGCCCATTTATAACTCGAAAACTATTTGACGGATCGAAAACGAAAAAATTCGGGCATTTTTATTCTAAAAACTCTATCAGATTCGGCAACTAAAAAATATGATAAATGATCCCATAATACTAAGTTTTTCATATTTCTAGAATGACATTTGCCGCAATGCTATTGCAGTTTATTCGTATGAACGTGTAGGAAGCCGTAGATTACTTATTAATAAGGGCTTGATGAACATGATGCCTAGAATGGGTATGTGGTGGTTTTTACTGTGTCCAGCTAATATGGCTGCTCCACCCACTTTAAATTTACTTGGGGAAATCAGACTTTTAAACGGTATTATTTCTTGAAGATGAGTTTCTCTATTTGTGGTTTCTTTACTTTCTTTTTTTAGTGCTGGTTATACTCTTTATTTATTATCCTTTTCTCAACATGGTAAGATTTTTTCTTGTCTTTATAGACTGAATTCTGGCTATTTACGAGAATATTTGTTATTATTTTTACATTGAGTACCTTTAAATTTATTTATTTTAAATGTTGACTTATTATTTGATTGGTTATATCTTAAGTAGTTTAATGAAAATTTCGGTTTGTGGTGTCGAAGATGTAATTTTATTTACCTTAGGTAATTTATTGACGTTCTAGAATTTGTAGTGTTAGATTTAATTTTTTATTTTTTTTAGTTTAATGTGTTTTTTCGTCGGTCTTTATTTTTCTGTTTACAATGTTTGTTACTTTGTCGAATGGGAGGTATTTTGTTTAAACTCTGCGCCTATTGTTATGACTTTTCTATTTGATTGAATTTGTTTAATTTTTATGGGGTTGGTATTATTTATTTCTTCTATAGTTATTTTTTATAGTGCTGGTTATATAGAAGGAGATGTTTTTGTAGTTCGTTTTATTTTTTTGGTGTTACTTTTTGTTTTATCAATGATGTTGCTTATTGTTAGTCCTAACATAATTTCTATTTTGTTAGGTTGAGACGGGTTAGGATTAATTTCTTATTTGCTGGTAATTTATTATCAGAATTTCAAATCTTTTAGAGCTGGAATGCTAACTGTAATATCAAACCGTTTAGGGGACGTGGCTTTTTTAGTGGCCATTGCTTGAATACTTAACTTTGGTTCTTGAAATTATGTATTTTATGTGGATTTTTTATATAATACTTTATCGAAATCGGGCGGAGCGGGTATCGAAATATGCGCAGTTCTGTTTATCTGTGAGTGCCCACTCTCATTGGCATTCAAAGTCACACACCGTCCTTGCAATGTTTCACAGTTGCTTTGGCGTTGTGATCTTAAAGCGTGACTTGAAAATGAGAGTCGTGACCTCAAGCTGACCTTTGGTCCAAGGCGCTCACTTGAGAGGCTCAACCCCTCGCGCAGTTAAGTATTCTTGAAAATCAATTTGTACGGTTTGATAGAGAAATGTATTGAGTACCACCGGGTTTCGATACTTAATAACATCATCAGGTGACCTGATAATGTTATTAATGAATAATTTTAACTTTTAATTTAATAAAAATAAATTTCTTTAGAAGTGATTTTTTAAAACATTTACGATACAGAGAGTCTCCACATAGTTAAGCCTGAAACCATTAGTCATATCAAGTCAGTTATGCAGGTCTCGATTACTAGTAGTTACTTAATAGTTTCTCGCTAATCCCAACATGTGAACATAGCTATAAATGATAGCTGCGGCAATGGCATTCTCACACTCCATTGACTCGGGTGATCCAAAGCTTTTGTCGCGCCCTCTGACCGAATGCACTGAAACTGAAGGCAAGCTCAAAATGCCCAAAGCAAGGATGAGGTTCCCAGGTCACTGAACGCGGCCGCATCTTCTTCTCGCTCTTAAAGCAATCAAGTCTCCCGAACCTAAGGATTCATGCTCAGACTGGACAGTTGAAAGCTGCCAACGCCGTTCCCTTACATGCCAGGGTTTCGGGGTCACGCTAGGGCGCGAAATAAAAAACCGCTCTCCCCTCCACAGCGCAGGCAACAGTTTGATACGGAGCGGGGCCCCGATAGCGGCAATTTCCAACATGAAAGGGGTTGACAAAATGGGCGGCCGCACGAGAATTATTCGTTTCGGCGTTTTTTGAAAAAGAGTGGTGGGTAGGGGGTCGGGGGGGGGGGGGCTAATATTATCGTGCTCCTGCTTTCGAACGGCGCTAATATCAGTCGGCTGTTTGGCGGGCGAGGGAATATTTAAGAGCCGGCGCCCTTTCCACCCTGCTTTAGTAATTCACCCGCTGATTCAGAGATGTGATTTGTGCCGTTAATAAACCCCCGTGGGCACGGTTTGACATCGCCGCGATCTCACAGATTTCGGCGTTCACTTGTCCTCCAACGGGTGCACGACAAGCAGTTGCGCAGCGCAACACGTGATCGGCGGCTGAAAGGGCCTTTTCCTTAGGGCCCCAACCTCGCCGTTTGACTCCATGCGACGCGAGAGTGCCCCTGCTCAGAGCGCGTCAGCCACGCCCACAGATATTCCGTCGCTGAATTGTCGCTTGGAGTTACGAAAGGGACAGCATTGTTATTAGACTTCACTGTGGAAGGCTAAATTCACGCCACGAGAAAATGAAGTTCGCCATTGCAAAAAGCAACAACGGCAACCTTATTTTCCTAGGCATCAACGTATCAGTCGTGAATGACTATTTCTGTTGCTCCATTTACAGAAAACCCTCAGTACACGGGCCTCATAACATATTTTTCATGGAAACACCATTCCACATAAAACCTTTCTGCGCTCCATTTAATGCCGAATAGATTGCTGGATATTCCTGTCTCAAAGTCAAATTTCGCAAAAGAGCTTAACTTCATAAAGCACATCGCCTCAATAAACGTTATCACTATTCATTTTGTTGACACAATCCTGGGAAAAAGCGCACAAAATTCGGCACCCATGGGCTGATTAACCGCTCCGACCCCGCCTCCGACTTGAAACCACGTTGGGTAAAAATTATTTACTTAGACGCAGCTTCAGCGAAGATAACAAATCTTTTTCCCAATGTACCTTGAAGGTTTGGCTTTCACACGGAAACAACCTGGAGAACATTTTAAACAACGCTTAAGACAGACGGGATCCTCACGAGCAATCGGGAGTTAACAAACTGTTTCGAAAGGACTGTGACGCCCTTTCTATCGCGCAATCGGGGAGGAATTTTAAAATACGTGCCAATACCTATGATTAGGGCTGGGCGGTTCTCCGGTGCACCGGTTCAGCGGTTCGGTTTTTTGCAGAACCGGCGGGCCGGTTCAGATTTAGTAAAAAAACCGGTGCACCGGAGAATCGGTTCTGAACCGGTGCACCGGGGAAGCGGTTCTGAACCGCCGCACCGGGGAAGCGGTTCTGAACCGTCGCACCGGGGAAGCGGTTCTGAACCGTCGCACCGGGGAAGCGGTTCTGAAACACCGATGATCGTTCGCTGCTCGGCTTTCACGCCACTGCCTCCCTCCCCATCTCTGCTCGTAGCCGGGTTGGCTTGCGTCCACGCCTGTGAACTTTCCTATCCTCTCTGTGTTATAATTTGTCTGCCTATCGTCTCACAAATAATCGGCCATTGGAGTGTAGAGCGAACACTCGCACATCTAAAGCAATGTCACATAAGTAACTATACGGAATTTTCCGTATTTTTATGTTATTTTGTTTTGTCGACGATTACAACGAATAAGTTCGTTCAGGTGAACAACCAAACAGTTCATAATCATTCAAGTTAGTGCAGTAGCATTTTTTATTAAACCAATGCTGTTGATTTGGGGAGACTTTGTGGAGGAAGGAGCATTGTTTCAAGTTCCTATCTACCCCTGCCACACGTACATAAGAAGCGCCAAATTCAAACAAAATTTGAACATATTGACGTTGATTATTAATGTACAATAACGTCATGAAGACATTCTCAGTTGGTGGAGGCTTCATGAGGCAACCTTCCCCTTGCTTGCAGGGCTGGCCAGGAAATATCTTGCTATACCAGCAAGATCAGCAGAATCCGTAAGAATTTTCAGTTTGGGAGGACTTGTTATAAATTAATTGCGAACGTGTTTACTAGGCGAACACGCCAAAGAACTAATTTTCATTTCCATGAACCAGCGCCACGTGCCAGCCGATTTATAGATTTAAATTAGTAGTAATTGAAAATTGTAATTTAGCATCTGCACTTGTGTTAAAATGTAAATTTTGACGATCAATTTGTTCTCAACCTTCAGCACACCCTTCCAGTAATTGATAAAATACAGCTCCATGTGGCATTAATTGAACAGGATTTTATTTCTTTGAAAAAGTCACTGGGATGTTTACCGAAACTAAAACCAGACATGTAGGAGCATCGTTTGGAACTTTAAAAATGTGAAGATAAATATAAGCCCAGGCCTCACCTAAAAACCATTGGCTCTCCAAACATGCTCTACTACAGTTCAGTTTAGAAAAGAATGCCTTCGTTTTAAATCCTCCCGTCCACTCAATTCCATGCCTTCGGGGTAACTTTAATCGAAGTTATTTTAATTGCTCAGGGTGCTTTAATGGGGAAGGCATTGATGACTTAGTGCAGACTTTGACGCAAACGTCTTAGCGGATCGATGGCTCTGGCGACTTCCAGTTTTGGGTTTTCTTGTTGGCTTGTCAATCTCTTGCATTCAAATTCGGTAATCGAGGGTTGTCCTTTGAGCTTTTCCAATACCCACCGTTCCGATCACTTTGTTTCAGCAACCTCAATTGTATTAAAACCGTCACGGAAAATTAACTGGAAATATTTCAGAACACTGAACTGGCACTATTTATTTACCAACTAAATCACACGTGAAAGCCAAAGGATGATAAGCATTATCGATATCTTCCCAATTATTTTCTTGCATTAAAAATTACCCAATAAATACCCAAAAAGTACCCAATTAAATCCTTGGAAATTGTATCTGAACTGACTCCACTCCTCTCTACCAGAGCGCCTTGAATTTGTTTGTCGGACAACTCACGTGAGCTAGAAGTCATGGCCAATTTAAGAGGGAATCAGTGAATAGACGATCCCGATGCGGAAAAGAATAAAGCCACCAAAGAAAACACAAGGCGTCAGAGTAAGACCCTCGACTCGTAATCGTTGCCATTATGAAAGAGAAAGGAAATGTCGACTAAGAAAGGCAGATAACTATGAATCACAGACGAAAGGAATCAGTTTCTCCACACATCTCAGCTCTCTGGAAGCACTTCAATCAGATCAGATTAAGTGGAAAGATTTCGTCCGTACGTAGACACCAGTCACTCTGCCTCTAGGGAGCTTTTCATTCACCAAGGATAAGTTATTAATTTAGCACGACGCGTTTTGTTGCTACAATAGCAATATCATCGAGGCTGATCAAGCCAATTGCTAATGCTGTTTTACCAACGAAACGCGTCGTGCTAAATAAATAAATATCCGAGGAAATTTTGCAATGCCTTCATTAAAAAATAATGTGAATTTCATCGCCATTCACGCGGCAGGTTCGAATCTGGCAGATCAGCAAATATAGGTGCATTTTAAACACTTCAGAAAACCAATTTATGTGTACGCCCAGGCCTTGTACAAAAGCCATTTGCTCTCGCAAACATTCCCACATTTTACTGTTCAGTTTAGGAAAGCATACCCGCGTTATTATGAAGTATCTTCTTTAAGAAGAAAAGCAAATCTTCAAAAAACTGTATAATACATAAAAAATGGACCAAAAAATATTTTTGATGAGAAAAAAACGCGGTTCACTAGAAAAACTATAGTTCAGTAGAAAACACCGGTTCATTAGAAAACATCGGTTCATTAGAAAACACCGGTTCAGTGGAAAACACCGGTTCAATAGAAAACACCGGTTCAGTAGAAAACACCGGTTCAGAAGAAAAAACCGGTTCAGTAGAAAACACCGGTTCAGTAGAAAACACCGGTTCAGTAGAAAACACCGGTTCGATCTATTGAACCGGTGCACCGCCGTCGCAAACGGTTTTTTTCAGAACCAAGAACCGGTTCAGAATTTCCTGCACCGCCCAGCCCTACCTATGATCCTTAATACACGGGCGCCCTGAAATAATCGCATTTCATTCAATTGGACAAGGCCATTGGAGTGACTTCACCCCAAAACCTCTCCACGCATGAAAGACCGGTGCACGACTGGACGCCCTCAAAGTCTATGAAAAAATTCGATGCAGAAAAACAAGCATAAGCATTCCATTGAACTTCCGTTCTCCCCTTGGTCATCGCCACTGGTGTGACGTGATACACGGACGAGAGCCTCAGAACTGATCACTCTGGCCACCCTCTGGCAAAGAGCTGCCAGTATTGTAAGTACCTGATGATGCCCTAACGGGTGAAACCCGAATTAAATTTTATGTGGAATTTCACTAAGTATTTTTGTATCCTTGTGACAGCACTGCTATTCTCAACCGTGTGTTTTAAGTACGGTACCGAAAGTCTAAACTGTTTATTATCTGCAATAATTGCGAAATACTGTAATTTTTAATTTTTAAACAGAAAAAATTGAAAGACCATTCAAAAGCGTGCTCCTCTCCGATTATCGAAAAAGAAAAATCCATCTCAACAATAAGAATCCACCACCACTGTATGGCAAAACTTCATGGTCTACCCTAGGTACAGAGTTTTAGCATTGGCTGCACACCGATTGTTCCACATGCAGCCAGCACAAACTGGTCAAATGGAATTTATCGCAGTATTTCCCATTTCTCCCCAAAAGACAAATAACCGTACTTCCATCGATCTATTGCGAAAATTAAAAAAGCGGGATCGGTATTTTCACCGAATATCCAAGCTAGTTTCTTTCGAAGTGACAAATCCGTGGGCATACTCGCGGATGATGGTGTAGGGACTGCAGAGCAATCCGCCAACATAATACGCACGCCCGTGCAACTCCCTGCAGGGATGCGAAGCAGGGAGTCACCAGGCGTCTAAAAAAATACTACTCCGTTGATACGCTAATTCCTGGGCGACATCGAGACAGAAAAAGATCTGTCAACCCACATGTGTGTGTTAAGCCCCTGAAATGAGTTCTAGTTCGCCGAAGATATTCATCGACAAAAACAGATGGCGATCCAATTTCGCTTCTACTGGCAGACATTTCAATGAACATTTGGGAATCTCGTCTTTTTAGATCTAAAAATGTTTCAATCATCAATGCCTCCTAATTATTTCGTTATGCTGATGATATACCGTGCTCGTGAACAGCTAGTGGGAGTCAAATGAATAAATATTTAATCATTTTAAATCCAACCCTTTACAAAATTATTTCAACAATGCAATGCGGAGAAAACTTGTTAAAATATTTAGTTTGCCGGTTTCACTCCAGAAACTTAGGCACCAGTCTAAAGGAAGCCATCATCCGAAAGGGACGTGATGATTGCCAAAGCCACCAAAAAATCCTCCCACTATCCAATTATTTTTAACAAAGAACATGAAATTTTGAATCAAGTTGCTGTCAGCACGTTTACAACTCTTCTATCGTGGACAAAACTTTAATGAAAATATTTGAAATCACTCTCTTACGCACAGAACATCGTTGCTTCCAATCTCAAGTAAGTACAGGGCAAACGAGTTCCCCTCCGATCAGAGCTCCCACACTTCACTGACTGCGATGAAAAGACCATTTTCATCAGCGTGACTAGAGCAACACAAAGACGAACAAAGCTTTGTGATTTATGTTTAACTTTAATAAGTTATAAACTATAGTGTGACTGGTCAGTTGGTGCTTTAAACCACCCGTGGTGAAGGCTTCGGTCTCCTTCAAAGCCGAGGCTCGGACTCCGAGTTCGGGTGCCTCCCAGGTACGGCACGAAACGTGAAGTGCCTTTTCGGGTCACATCCCTGATTGGTAGACAGGGTGGAGAAGCACACTACGCCAGGGGTGATTCTGTTCTTTCCTCAAACGAGTGGTGGTCCTCACAACGCCAAGTGTTCTCACAACATGATACCTTCATTGAATAAATACACCTTAACATGATGAAATGACACATATTACAATAATAATAATTATTAAACAAACAGAGGTGAAGATAAAACTTTTTTTTAATTTTAGGAACTACGCATGCCTACACAAAATACTAATATTTGGAATAAAGTCCTGTAGTAATTTTTAAATGCTTGCTTACATATATAATGAAAAGTAGAACTGGTGATGCATGTATCGCATGATTTTCATATACATCTCTTTTTCGGTGGGAAGTAAAGTAAGCTTTAGCGCATGCACGAAGGACATGTAATGTGAAAATTCGCCCCCTGCCACACACCATCAAGGTGTAGAGTAGAGTAGTCGGCAGATATAGACACAGTCAAAACCAATTGGTGCAAATTTCCATTTAATGGCAAGTTCTGTGTCCAATTAAGGGATAAACGCAAGATCTGACTTATGTCCACACACAATATTTACAGCACATATCCTTAGAAAAAATCTGTACATTAATTCGCGTTAGTTATCTGCACCTATGTGTGTTTGCAGCGCTCGAGGTTGCTCCATTAATTCGAGGCGATCTCCAAAGGTCGGATCGAAGCGAGAGAGGTGACGTTCAAAAAGAAGAAAGTTGGGCGAAGCATTGCCAAGTCGGATTTTAATTTTTGTCGATTAACCGGAGAGTGTGACAATTTAAGCATGGAAAAATGAGTTTTTCCTATCTTTTAACGTGGGGAATGAGTTTCTAAACAAATTTGTTTACGTTGCTAAGTAAATGTGTTTATGTTTTTGGTGAAGCAACAAAAGGTGTATCGACAAAGTTAAAGAATTTGACATTAGTTTTATCAATCAATTGTGTAAGTATGATGATATCAATTGACGGTGCCGCTGAGCCGATAGCGAAAGAAAACAATTTTTGTCTGCTGGCGACTCCGATCTTGAGTATGAATGTGAATTTCTAAGCTACGCGTTTTGAAGTACTTTTCTAACACTTGAGACAAGGTTATAAAACCTTTATTATCAATAAAAGATTTATTTTTGCAATGTTTGATATGCACTGAGCATTGTAAATAAATTCTTTTATTGTAAACTATTTAGGTATTAATTTTTTTATTTAATGTATTAATGATTACCGCTAAATCAGCATATTAATTTGAAAAAACATCCACCATTATAAAATTAACAATGGCTATCCTACACGAAACTATTCCGTTTTTTATCGATTTAAAGTCAGATTACTACTAATATCTCCGCGTAAAATATTTCCAAAAGCTCAATGGACCAATTCTGATTTTAAACTATCCAAAAGATTCCAGAAAAATATTGCACTAACCCTTACATCTGTTTGGATGTAATATTTACGAAATATTGCACCCAAACCATTCGATCGACTTGTCTAAAACGTACCAGACCATCCCAGGGGCGTGCTGCGCGCGTTGAACCTCTAGTGTTTTCTAATTCGCAGAATGCGTTTGTTCCTCCAAAGCAGAGTGGCAGCCGACTCGATGGAGACGAATTCAAGCGTCGGCCAGAGGAGGAATTCAGCGAGGATCATCCAGGCCAGGTGACCGCAGTGGGGACACTCTCAAGTCGACCTTCGATCGTGGTATGCTCCAACCTGAATAACGCCGCACGAAAGGGAGAGATGCTTCGGAACAGCTCGAGACAGGCCTCCGAGCAAAAGATGCGAACGTGCTTGCTGGTGGCTTCACTTTCTTCCACGCCTCAGCAGTCTTCCACGTTTCCCTTCCAACCGACCACAGGCAACAGAACAACCGCAACTGAATACCCAGCACCCCACCACAACGACGTAAGGCTGGGGGATACACCATCTCTTCTTTTCTTCTCAGAATTCTTAAGTGGGCGTGAGCAGAGGGTTGTCATAGATGGTATCATGTCGGACACAATCAAAGTGACATCGGGAGTTCCCCAGGGTAGCGTAATAGGTCCAATTCTATTTCATTTATACATAAACGATTTGGGTCCCGTAGTTAGTAGTAAGCTTAGACTTTTTGCAGACGATGCGGTAGTGAATAGGGTAATATAAAAAAAAGAAGAAGACAGGAAATCGCTTAGCAAGTGTTCAGATGCAATTCAAGAGTGGTTGCGACAAATGGCAGTTAGACCTTAACCTTAAAAAGTGTGTAGCTAATAATTTTTGGAGGAGGTATAATTCGATAGAGCGATCCTATAAAATTAGTAACATGACGATCCAAAGCTTTGAAACCATAAGGTATTTAGGTGTAATAATCACTAAAGATTTATCGTGGGGTAGACACATCCGGGAAATATGCGGCCGAGCGAAGAGAAAGCTAGGATTTATAAAAAGAGTACCTGGGAAATGTGATGAGAAGACAGAAGAGCGATGCTACTTTTCACTAGTTAGGCCCCACCTTGAGTATGCAGCCAGTGTATGGGATCCTAATGAATTAGGTTTGATCAGAGAACTAGACAGTGTGCAGCGTAGAGTAGCTAGGTTCGTTAAAAGGTGTTACGATAGGTTGAATAGGCGTTTCAGAATTAATACAAGAAATAGGGTGGGAATCATTATCTGAGCGTAGGTTAAAGTACAGATTAAATCTATTAGAGAAATTTCAATCGGATAGCTTTACTGAAGATGTTAGGCACATATAAAAAAACCAGCGTATTATTCTATATTCGACCAGCCAAATAAGATTAGAGAGATAGAATGTCGTACCGATAGATTCAAAGTGGAATTTTTCCCCCGTACTATAAGAGAACAGAATAGGCAGCATAGGAAAGGGATAGGTAGGGGAAATATTTTAGAGTAGTCTGTCGTGCATGATGCATGTATTAGTCCCTTAAATACTATAGATATTAAAATCTAGTTGCATCGACCCTATTGTTGCTTGTTTGCATGTCGACAGTGCGTGTTTGGTGATCTTCACCCCCTGCCACACACCCTCGTGGTGACTTGCAGGGTATCGTGTGGATGTACATACATGTAGATCTCTCAGTATGAAGTTTAAAGCAGAGAGAAACTAAATTCACACTAACTATCACTCATGTAAAATATCGGTCCGGGCATACAAGCAACTGGGAGTAAAAACGCTGCAGCCTTATGGACAATGTTTGAATTGTGTTGATGAGGCACGTGAATTGCTAGCTATAAATTATACTAAATGACAGTTATCATGTACAGGGTAACCCAGTATCACAGATTAATTAGTCATTCACACTTATACATAAATGATTTTACTTTTTTTTATTTTCCTTAAATTATTCAGCTCTGTATTGATTATATGTAATTGACATCGGTCGAAGATGCTTTCGATCCTTTCGTGGGGAGACTGGATGAGCTACCACAGCAAGGTTAGTGATGCTTAAATATGCACGCGCTAAAAGATCACTGCATCCTGATATACTTCAACAATATCTACAATTTCAAACTGCTTTCCCCGACACCTGGTGCGCCCCAACGGGGGAGTTTTAAATAAGACAGAGGAGATATGTTATATTTCCTGACGAAATATAACATATCGATATTTTTTATTTCTGAGACGTACCTCAAAGGAAATATGCCTTGGGAAGTACACGAATATAATGTTCTGCGAAAGGATGGGATATTAGCACCGGGACAAAGCGCTAAAGGTGGCGTGGCCATATTAATAAGACAAGACGTCAGGGTAAATCCTCTCCCAGAAATTGACTGTGACAATCTGGAGGCTGTCGGAGCAGAGATTGAAACCGAAGAAGGATTAATAAACGTTTACTCATGCTACCTGTCACCAAGAAAGGATATGCCAGCGAGTGAATTTGACTTGCTTTTTAACAATGACAAACCTACAATTGCTGGGGGGGGGGAATTCAACAGTAAACATTTGACGTGGAACTTCCCTTCTGAAAACTCAAACGGCAAAAAACTGACCCAGTGGATAAGTGACAAACGCGTAAAAATAGCCGCACCGCGAGAACCCACTCGTATCCACGGGAGACACGTCATCGACTTTGCACTAACGAAAGGAATAAGACGGCCTATAAAAGCAAATTTAATGAACGACTTACGGAGCGACCATTATCCGGTCCTCCTGCATGTTGGCTCATCCTTTTTAAACATACCGGACATGCCTAGGAGGCTGTGCTATGCATTGGCAAACTGGGATGATCTCAACAAGGATGTTGAGAGGGAAATTGACGACAACGTGACAGTGAATAATGAGCACGATCTTGACTCAATGGCAATATTATTGACGACCGCGATTCCAAAATAGCATGGCGAAATTCATCCCGGTCAAAAACAGAAGACCGGCTCACTTCCTTCCTTAACACGTTCACTGCGGAGCTGTTTAAAGCCCTACTCCTCACAGCGCGGCGTGACCCACCGGTGGGTCACACTCAGCCTTTTGCATGGGCGGTGTGACCCACCGGTGGGTCACAGTCCTTCCGAGCTTCTGGCCACTGCCGAGGGATGGTGGTTGAAGCAGCAATATTCAGCTGTTTCCTGAGATTAGAGGAAGGCTGGGGGAGGCTACTCCCAGCTTCGCCCCCAGCCCACCCCTCCCCCGGCCACGTGGGGCACGCTATCAGCTAGACCCTGGGTTGGGATGGGGGAAGAGAGGGCCAAGAATACAATGCATGTGGTAAAGAATTGCTGACGTTCGGAAAACCCAGGAGACTCCCACCCGTCTCTGTTTATTGCGCCTGCCCTTGTTCGCGCCCGTCTGTGAGACGTAGACGCCCGTCCGTGCGTACCGATTCCCCAGTCTTGCTCACACTCTGAGAAAAGGGAAGGGGGAACCTTTGAAAAGAGTACATAGTGGTTTGTCTCACTCAGAAAAAAGTAGTGTCTCTGCATTTCGGAAGACGTTCACCCGGCAAGGGCACGGTCACTCATCCACCACTGAGGGATTGGCTCAAGAACGCTACGCGACCCTTTCCCAATTGCCCATTCGTAGAGGGGGGGGGGGGGAGGAAGGGAAGAGAGAGTCTCAATCTCTCACACAGCGTGGCGAGTGCAGTTCGGGCTGTTTAGTTTCGAGCAACTGACGGACAGCCAAGAGGTTGAGGAGAAAAAAATGTCCTAAACATTTTCATTATTTTTAATAAGTTGATATGTTTTACTATATCGAGTATTGTTCATCCTTATGTATAAACATCGCATAAACATGAAAAAAAAACAAAAAGAAAGCAAAAAATAAACGTATTTTGGATATATTACGCTAATATGTAAATTTGTTCGTGACCCACCGGTGGGTCACACCGCTCACGCTGAAAAAAGTTTCAGGAGGGGCGGCGTGACCCACCGGTGGGTCACACTAAGTAACACATAGCAGTATGTTATTTGAACTGTGACTAACCTCTGGGTGAAGTCACTCGAGAAGATCTCGATTCCTACTCTCACAATACTCCTCGCAAGTTGAGACAATTCAAAGAATTAAAAGGCCGCGGCGCTAGAAGGATTAGCGTGACCCACCGGTGGGTCACGCCGCAGCGAACGTGTTAAGCAAAGAGTTAAAAGCCCGAATCAAAGAGCGAAATTATACTCGTAGGAAGTACGAGCTTTTAGGAACGCAAGTTCTAAAAAACAAACTCAGGCACCTCAATAACGAGATAGAAAAGGGAATCATCGCCACTAGGAAGGAAAGATGGAGGGATCAGCTCGCCACCGTCAACCAAAAAGACGGCTCGCTGTGGAAAATAGCGAGAACACTACGGCGCGTTCCCGACCCAGTCATCGAAGATGGTGACATACAGCAAATAACGACGAAGCCGAATGCATGGCGGATTATTTTGAAAAATATTTTCTCCTGGCACTACTAGCATTTATTCGCCTAAGATAAACTTAAACATGTCTTCCTGGGAAGAAAAAATTAAATCAGAACACAAATAACAGTGGAGGAAGTCAGCAGGGCAATCCAGAAGCTGCAAAATAGGAAAGCCACTAGGGAAGATAAGATCCCAAACAAAGTACTTAAAAAATTATCACCTAAAGTTCAAAAATATATTGCATCTCTTGCCACTGCAACCATAAAATTCGGTTATTTCCCCAAAATATGGAAAAATAGCGTTATAAAGTGCATTTCGAAAATAGGTGGCGCCACGGTAAATGAAGAAGATTTGCGACCCATATCACTAATTTTTAATATCGGCAAACTCTTCGAAAGACTTGTCCTAACACACATAAAAAGCTTCATCGATCGGAAAAACATACTTCCCAACGAGCAATCCGGCTTTCGTCAAGAAAGGTCAACAACTCACCAGCTTTACCGAGTCCTTGACTACGTGTCGAATAACTTTAATGAAAAACAAATGACAATAGGGGTGTTTCTGGACATCTCGAAGGCCTTCGGCCATGGTGGTAAAAAGTAAGCTTCGTCTATTTGCCGATGACGCAGTCGTGTACAGGGAAATTCTATGCCCGAACGATAAAGAATATTTAAATATTGACCTACAAGCAATTGAAACTTGGTGTGATACATGGCAGTTAGAATTAAACTTTAAGAAATGTCTTGTAATGAATTTTTGGAAAAAGAATAGCTCTCCTCCTACCACTTACAAAATAAGTAATAATGAATTAACAAACGTGGAATCCATTAAATATCTTGGAATAAGACTGACAAATGATCTTTCCTGGGGTAAACACATTCGTGAAATAATGGGTCAAGCGAATCGCAAACTGGGTTTCATTAAAAGAGTATTGGGTAAATGTGACGATCATGTACGAGAAATCAGCTACTTTTCCCTTGTTAGACCTCATTTGGAATATGCTGCCAGTGTATGGGATCCCTACGAAATCGGTCTAAGTAATGAACTTGAACGTGTGCAGCGAAGATCGGCAAGATTTGTAAAGGGACGATACGATAATTATATTAGCGTAACCAGTCTATGAAATGAATTGAAATGGGAATCATTGTCAGATCGCAGGTTGAAATTTAGACTTAATCTCTTCCACAAATTCCAAGGCAATATTTTCAGTGATGATGTTAAAAATATTTTACGAACCCCAACTTACTATGGCAGACTGGACCATAATCATAAAGTTAGAGAAATTGATTGCCGAACTGACCGATTCAAAATGTCCTTTTTCCCTCGCACAATAAGAGATACGAATAACGGTAAATATGTCCTATCGGAGAGTAGCAATGAATAGCATTGGTAGCTGCATGTTGGTATGAGTACTTAAAGCTAACCCTACTAACAGAATGTTTTTGCATGTTTTCTTTGCAATTTCTATCTTTTTAAATAGTGTAGTTCTGACTACTATATTAATACTATTCCTTTTTTATGCATGATATGTAGTGCATGTTTGGTGAGCAATCACCCCCTGCCACACACCCTTGTGGTGGCTTGCAGGGTATTATGTAGATGTAGATGTAGATGAGACAAGGTTTGGCACGAGGCACTTCTTTTTAAACTGGACAAATGGGACTTCCCAGGCTGGGTTTTAAAATGGACAAACCCAGTCAAACCTTGGAGGAAGAACTTTTAAAGTAAAATGGAGGAATGAGACTAGCGAAACTCTTCAAATAACAGCAGGGGTTCCACAGGGATCAGTTATGGGACCTGTTCTATTTAACCTCTACATGGCTGACTTCCCCAAAGGAGGAAGCTGGTTCACAGAAGTTGCCTTTTACGCTGATGACGTAGCCATCCTGGCCAAAATCAAAAAATGTAACTTGGCGACAGAATACGCTCAAGAGGCTCTCCGTGAAGCAGTGAGGTGGTACTTGACATGGCGACTTACGTTAAATGCCAAGAAAACACAGGCGATCATCTTTCCTGACCCTAGGAGAAAGACACCGGCATTGTCGTGCTTCCGCATAAAACAACAGCCAATTCCTTGGGTCGAGAATGTAACATACTTAGGCGCTACAATTGATAAATACCTGTGCATGGATAAACATAAAACATAAGTGGCAAAGTTTTTGGGATGAGAGCGCCACTCTCGCCAATTTTAAAAAACAACGCGACTCCGATTGAAACTAATAAAACAATTAATGAGACTTTTATCAGGCCAATCCTTCTATATGATAACCCTGCGTGGGGGGGACAAAAGCGGCTAGATCCAAACTGGAAAAAACCGAAGTCAATATTCAACATCAAACGCTGGACGAGGAACGACGATATCTACAAAATAACCAAGGTAAAAGCAAGACTCGATACAGCAGCTGACCTTCAAAAAGATAAACAACGCAAAGATCGAACAATCAGACATGACCATAATAAAAGAATTAATGCAACATAAATCCGAAAATAATACTAAATACAAGATACCACTAAACAAAATAAACGAAATATAATTCTAAATCGCCTGGCAGGCGAGAAATAATGACACAGGGCAAAAATCGTTGAACGGCGATATTCCCAGATAAATTGCCGCTTCGAAGCAACGCCACGCATGTGAAATTTCATTACTAATTGTGTTTTAATACACGCAGTCTCAATAAGGGGCAGCAGAAATACCCTTTTTGCCTCTCCGTCCCACTACCTGCCTGTAATTGCATCTTCATCACCTGCCACAATACGCTGCTTTTTTTTTCAATATATTTTCAGCGTCTTCAGAGAACTTGTCCATAGTGAAATTCTGCTGGAAATGAAATCGGCACTTTATCAAACCTTCAGATAAGTATTCCCAACCAAATCCTTTTAAATATTTCGATACACTGCTAAACCTATCGTAACATATTCCAACAAGTTTAACTCCTCTGTATTACACATTTATTTCTGCAAACAAACCTAATTCGTTTGCAATGCTTACGCTAGCTGAATACACTAGGGAGGGCCTATCAAGTGAGAATAAACATCACTTAAATGTCTTCCAGTCACATTCGCTAATGCTCCTTCAATAGATTCAAGCTTCCTATTGGTTGGACCGTATATCTGCCAATCTTATCTTTCACCACTTGCCCTATGTACCGAATACTTGCCTTCGTTTGACAATCTTCCCGTTCACTTGTCCTTCGGCAATTGTCTCCATCAGACTATCATGTCTGCACTTGAGCAACTTTCACAGAGTTAACGTTTATTGAGACCGAGTTTTGCTTTTTACAATATCTTCAGGCAACATATGTCAATGACTTCTGCCCTTCTTCGTTTTTGAGGGCCCGTGAGTGTTCTTTCATTCGGCATTGTACTACAGCTCTCTTTGTTTGCCCTACGTAGGATTTTCCACAGCTGCAGATAACCTCGTAAACGCTTTTGTGGTCAATCTTCTAGATTTTCCCAAATTGAAGGCCTCCCCAAATACTGCCCGGACCTCGTCGCATTCTGCCTGAAAAATCCTATTTCCAGTGGAATAGTGACTTCTACGAACAAAATAAAGGTACTGTCGTGGGATCCCCACTCTCTCCTGTAGTTGCCAACCTTTTTATGGAAGAGTTGGAGAAAAAGGCCATCGAGACTTTCGAGCCCCAAATATGGCTTCGCTACGTGGATGATACTTTCGTTGTGTGGTCAACACGGGGAACAACACCTGACTGAATTTCTTCGGCACCTCAACCTCCAACACGATAACATAAAATTTACCATGGAAAAGCAAAGCAACAACCAGATATCCTTCTGGGACGTTAAAGTTACCAAGAAAGAAGATGGATCCGTGTGCCACTCGGTACATCGGAAGGCAGCCCACACAGATCTCTATCTCCACGCCTCCTCTCATCACCATCCGCAGCGAAAGAGTTCTGTGATAACCAGCCTCTTTCACCGGGCTCGAACTATTTCCGACCAACAATCGCTTCCTGAAGAGGAGAAACATCTTCTTGCTGCCCTAGGAAAGAATGGATATGATAAAGCCACATTCCAAGAAACAGTTCTTCGGTTGGACCAACGGAGCGACAAATCCAAGATTGTAGATCCTGTCGCACCTGCTATCATCCACATTGGAGGAAATATCGCATTTCCCTCGCGAGGATTTTTGGTACCATTAAATTCTCGGAGTGGTTAGGTTCCATCGAAACCTAACCACTACCACGGAGAAAATATCGCGAGTTCTTGCGAAGTATAGTATACAAACTAGATTCGGATGCTACAATGCTACAATAAATTATCCAGTCTCCTCATCAGAGCGAAGGATCGCCTCCCGCCCGGAATCCTCGAAGGCGCTTACGAGGTTATCTGCAGCTGTGGAAAATCTTACGTAGGGTAAACAAAGAGAGCTGTAGTACAATGCCGAATGAAAGAACACCCACGGGCCCTCAAAAACGGAAAATAGGGGAGAAATCGACTATTGCGGAGCACGTTTCGATGGACCCCACTCCGAGAATTTAATGGAACCCAAAATCCTCGCGAGGGAAAAGCGATATTTCCCTAGAATTATAATGGAAGCAATTGAAATTTCCATGAGGCCCAACAATATGAATAGAGAGGATGGCTACCCACTCTCTAACACGTGGAAACGAGTATTTACACGAAAATCAACAGCCAATCAGCGAGCAGCGGCCACCTCAGAAGGCGGGTATAAATGAAACTTCGAAGCATCTTTCACTTCAGCCTTGGCCTGAGGACGCCCGCTGTAGAGTGGGTGAAACGTCGTCACCATTTTAAGAGAATGAAAACGCGGAAGACTCCAGGAAGCTTTCTACAATCATCGGAACGCAGCGAAAACCTTCGCCAGAAAAGGAATATTTATGTTTCCTTTTGTGCTTGGTTTGGAGAGGAGAGTGATTGATTGTAGCTTGATGGTTTCTTATTTCGCTGCAGCGAGTCAAGGTCATCGTGGACCTCGTAGTAATGTGGCCCTCATTTGCCTTTGTGGACATTTTGTGATATATTATTCTCTCCAACTGTATCACACCAATCAAATTCAAGGTACGTAACGTTTCGGAATGGGCGATTACCATTATTTTAGCATGGAGAGGAAAATTTGAGGTGTTGATGACTTAAATCATAAGATATCTAGCATAGGAGGCTATTAGCGTGTACCGGGGAGTACCTACTTCTTATTATATTATTGTCCTCTTTGTTCGTGTAATACTGAAGTTAGTAAATGTACAAAGTTTGCTTACATAATGTTACTTTGTTTACATTGTGTTGTTAATGAAAATAAAAGTTTTTCAAACGCTCTTGTAAACATTTAGTGACACATTATAATGCGGTAGGTAGAATTAAATATCAGAATTTGGAACGTAGGTTTTCGCAGCGAAATCGATCGTCGTCAGAGGCTTTCGGGTGCAGCTGCGTTTTACGCGTTTTACGCGTAGTCGGCGTACAATTTACTATGGAAACGGAAGTCAACGGATCGCTAGCCTTCCTGGACGTTCTGGTGCAGAGGGACACCAATGGGTCCCCCCGACATTCAGTCTACCGCAAAGCTACCCACACTGACCGTTACCTTCACGCAGATTCCCACCACCACCCTCAACAGAAAGCGGTGCTCATAAAAACATTGCTGCACAGAGCCAGATCGGTATCCGATGACCTCTCCTTGAGGACCGAAGAAGACCACGTGAGGGCAGCGCTTCGACAGAATGGCTATTCTGAATCGTTCATCTGCCACCATTCCAGAACCTCGAAGACACGCTCATCACAGGGCACTTCAGGAAGGTTGGAAACGAAGCCAGTCGCCCACACATCCATTCTGTATGTCTCCGGAACCACGGAAAGGATCTCTCGCGTACTGAATAAAGCGGGAATCGCAACGCGTCACTAAGGAAAATGATAAACATCTTTCCATCCGCCAAGGACTGCCTCCATCCACTCCACTTTGAGGGCGTTTATAAAATCCCTTGTTCCTGCGGAAAATCATACGTCGGACAGACTGGTCGCTCTGTGGCAGGCCGAATAAAGGAACATCAAAAGAGCCTTGTCACATAGGGACACGGGGAAATCAGCCGTAGCGGAGCACGCCTTTTCCGAGGAGGGACACCAAATTTTAATTGAGAGGAGACACGGGTGTTAGCCCAAGAAAGATTTTATCACCACCGACTGATCCGCGAGGCCATTGAAATTGAGAAATGCCCCCTGAACTTCAACCGGGACGAGGGCATTCGACTGAGTCCGACTTGGAGAAGACTCTTCTGGAGTAAAGATACGCCTGGATGGTTCCATAAGAAGAAAAACAATGACACACCCGTTGGCACTGTGAGGGGAAGGGAAGTTCACCGACCCCCCAAGGACAGGGCTAAGTGGCGGCCACCTTCTTACGTCATTCACCCCCACCACTCTACAGTAAAAGGGGGGAGGGATGGAGAGATATAAGACATCAACCTTTCCAACATATTATATCATTGCCTGATGATGCGTCCTGCAATGGCCGCGAAAGCTCGCACACCGACAACGCGTTGTACGCAGCTGCACCCGAAAGCCTTTGACGAGAATTAAATATCACCATGATTATTAATTGATAGATAAAGGAAATAGTTTTTATAGGTGTTTGCTTTGACCTTTATGTTTGTTGGGTTAATATGAAAGTTATTGTTTACTGGTATGCACTTGATAGTACTTTGTGGAAGTGTTACATTTATTAGCCAATGCTACTATTGATAGTGCTTGAATTTTGCGTGTCTGAGTTATTGTTGTTGTTTTTCCTCTGACATTATGTGTAATGAACGAACTGGTACCATATTATTATTAATATCTAGATGAATGTGAGGAACCGTAAACAACAACTCTTCCACCTTAAATTTCACAGTTACACAGAAATGATGTTTTTACTATGATGTGCAAATGTTTTCATATGCTTTTGTGAACTTGCTTGGCTCATGGCTTATGTAGTATCAAAACGCATGATTTTTAATTTAAATTTAAGTGGTAGACATCAGCTAACAACCTTTAATTTTCCCTCACTCATTCCGTGTGAAATATTCCACAAGTGATAAATGACACATAAGTGAAAATATATTACCTTATTGTAGTTTTGCATCATTTCATCAATGCACTGCCTAATAAGCTAATCAGGGAAGAAAAGAAATGCAGGGGTTGGAGGAGGATGGAGAAGATAGATGAAGAACTAATCATTGATGTACAACAGAAATGAAGCATAAATAGCAGACAGTCTCTCCAGCAACGGTTGAATGCAAACCTTAGCAAGAGAGAAGAATCGGGTGTACGAAGAGTATTGCTAAGAAGGAGAAGAAAGCGAAGGACGAGTGTTGGGGAAACGGGTATGGAAATGGGCCGAGCAGCTACGTATTTTCGGCTAAGCTTTCCGTGAACCTTTAGCTTACAGTTAGCAAACAGAACTTATTGGCAATATCAATTTGATGATTAACATGGAAAACAAAGGCTGAAATATTATGTACCTCTTGTCACAGAACAATCTCCTCTCTCCACCATGTCCAATCCTTCATAATCATACGAGACTTAATACAGTATTAAATTGCTCCTGCCTCTTTTTTCAAACATTACGATAGACCTCACAGTCCTTATATGACAGTTCATTTTGAATCTGGTATTTTAATAGCACACCTCGAACTCTATTCCTTCTAGCTTTCTGCAACTCAATTGTGGCCGACCCCATGTGATGTAAATGGTTGTAATTTTAATGGACTCTCGCAGTGAACGTGAAAATTAAAACATACCGGTCAATCATTAACAGCACTTCACGTTAACCTAAATATCAATTTATAAAGCTTTATTACATGGATGTCACAATAATTCTAGATCATCATCATCATGGATCAACAACTATCCTAGGATTGGTTTGACGCAGCCCTCCACTCGATTCTTCTATCGGCCAACTTCTTCATATTAACGTCATTTCTCTCTTTTATATCCTTCACAACTTGCTCCATATACCTCACACGAGGCCTGCCTTTTCCATTCTTCCCGTTCACTTTTCCTTCGACGATTGTCTTCATTAGGCCATCGTGTCTTAAGATGTGGCCATTAAGTTGTTCCGTCTTCTTTTTAATGTTTTCAGTTGGCATCTCTCCCCACCCACTCTTCTTAACACTTCTTCCTTTGTCACTCGATCGATCCATTTTATCTGCATCATTCTTCTGTTATAGCACCACATTTCAAATGCTTCCAGCCTGGACTTCTCTGCTGCTGTTATTGTCCATGCTTCGCTGCCATATAGTAGAATGCTCCAGATGTATGTCCTAATGAAATTTTTCCTCACTTCTACGCTTGTATTTGCAGCTGCTAGCATAATCTTCTTCTGGTAAAATGCCATTTTTGCTTGTGCAATTCTACTGGCAATTTCTCTTTTACTTCGACCATCGCTGGTTACTCGGCTTCCCAGGTAGCAGAACTCTTCCACCTCCTCAATTTCTTGTTTTCCTAGTTTAACACTGGTCCTGGCTTCCTTTCTCCTACTGCATACCAATACTTTAGTTTTCTTTTTATTGATCTTCAGATGATATCTGGTCACTGTTCTTTCCATATTCCCTAGCGTCTTCTTTAAATCTCCTTCTGTTTCTGCCATGACTGCTATGTCATCGGCGAATCGTAGCATGCTGATTTTCTCCCCGTGGATATTCACTCCCGGAGACTTTTCTTTGGTTTCTTAGATGGCTCTCTCAATGTAGACATTGAACAATACGGGAGACAGTGCACATCCTTGCCTCACTCCTTTCCTTATGTTGGCTTCTGTACTGCTGGGTCCTGATTTCATTATGGCCACCTGGTTTTTATACAACCTGTGGATAACTCTTCGGTCATTGCATGATGCTCCAATTTCTTTCGGAATCTTTAGCATCATATTCCAATCCACGTTGTCAAATGCTTTCTCCAAATCTACAAATGCAACATACGTCGGTTGATTCTTCTCTATTCTCTTCTCTATAAGCAGCCTGAGGGCCAAAATTGCTTCTCTTGTGCCCTTGTTTCTTCTGAACCCGACTTGGTCCTCATCCAGGAACTCCTCTGCTTTTCGCTCTATTCTTCTATAGATGATTCTGGTCAATATCTTCGAGGCATGTGTCGTCAGGTTTATGGTCCTAAAATGTTTACAGTTCTCAGCTCTCTTCTTTTTGGCGATAGGAATGATGATGTTCTTCTCTGAGTCCGTGGGTATCTCTCTTGTTGAGTACATATCGCATATGGTTTTGTATAGCTGAGTAAATATCTTCTCTACAGCGTTTTTTATTAGTTCAGGAGGAATATCATCTATTCCAGAAGCCTTATTTATCCTCAGATCCCTTAAAACTGCATCAAATTCTGATCTTAAGATTGAGGCTCCTAATTCATCCTTATCGACTTCATTTTCCTCTTTGATTACTTCCGCTTTCCATTATACAACTCTTCCAAGTACTCCTTCCATCTCTTCACTCTATCCCCATCTTCAATTAAGAGTTCTCCATTCTTGTCCCTGATGCTGTAATATCTTGCAGCCCGTTCCTTGAAGCGATTTCTCACCATCCTGTAGGCAACTTACACTTTTCCTTTTGAGAGGTTGCTTTGTACATCTTCGCATAGATCCTTCATCCACTTTTCCCTTGCTTTTGTCGCTTTACGGTTTATTTCAATCCTGATTCTTTTTTAGCGTAGTTGCCCTCCAGTTTCTACATTTTTATATTTTCTTCTCTCTTCAATCAAGACTTCTTCTGTAATCCATGGCTTCTTCTTGACAACTTTTCTTCTCCCCAGAACTTCTTTTGCTGCTTCCTGTAGCCCGATTTTGATTTTCTCCCAACTATTCACTACTGATTTCACGGTCAAACCCTCTTCTATTTTGTTTTCCACTGCCTTCTGAAAGGTCTGCCGTTGTTGAGGTTCCCTTAGTTTCTCTGCTTGCCATGCGTTCTTCATAGATTTCTTCAATTTCTTGAGTTTTAATTGGCATTTCTTCATCACTAAGTTGCGGTCACTGTCGATATCTGCACCCAGGTAGCTTTTGCAGTTCTTCACCTGGTTTCTGAACCTCTGCTTCACTAAAATGTAGTCAATTTGAAATATTCTTCTTGTCATCGGGCATTTCCCAGGTATATCTCCTCCACTGGTGGTTTTGAAACGATGTGTTTGCCACCACCAACTTGTGTTGTGTGCAGAATTCTATAAGTCTTTCTTCTCACTCATTTCGATTTCCCCTAATTCTAGATACTCCATCTTTAATTCATCAATCCCTTATAACCGATGACGTAAACAAACCCTTTCGACCGTCGGAAGTTCTGCGTTGGTCCGAAATAGTCCCCGCGCGTCGATATGCTAATCCGTGGAGAGAGGAGAGGGAGATAAAGGAGAGGGGAAGCGTTCGTTAAAACACGCAAACACAAGAAGGGTGGAGGATTCCCCACGGCAACACGGCGTCGAAGTCCGTACTCGCTATCGATATGTCTACCACCACGCATCCTCTCAGCGCAGATAATTAATTTGCATGATCATTAGCCGTGTAAAATTCGCTAAATTGGAAGCTATTTCAGAACTCCATTAAAATTCATTCATGAATTAAAGCTTCATTGATCACTGGAAAAACTTCTCGCAAAGCAATGAAATATTAAGGAAAAGACTAACATAAACATGCTCCAGGGTGCGTGATCTTCTCAATGTGAAACTCACTAAGATTCGGGAACACGGATACAGCAAGTCAGAAGCGACTGGCACACTCAAGTGACATTACTGAGGCCCCGAGCAGAAGACGCGACGGCAAAGGACGATGCGAAAATCAGTCAGCATGCATGTGCTTGCAACATTGACACATGCCTTGAATTCAAGGCCTCCACATTGAAACCGGTGCGAAGAGCGAGTTCCTTCTATTTACCTCCTTGCCTTACCAAATTACCACCTTGGGTATGCAGCCAGTGTATAGAATCCTAATGAATTAGGGTTGATCAGAGAACTAGACAGTGTGCAGCTTAGAGCACCTAGGTTCGTTAAAAGGTGTTACGATAGGATGAGTAGTGTTTCAGAATCAATGCTAGCATTATCATTAATTCCGAAACACTACTCTCTCCCCAATTGCTCGCTTGATGGCGCTCTCATTTCATCTCAAAACTCATGAAGGAATGCTATGGGCACGCGGGTAAATCTTCGCCTCGAATTGTCAACGCCTGGGGATCGAATTGAAAGCTAGGGTACTGCCTCCCTTCCCGAGGGCACGGGTTCGAATCCCGGCCAAGGCGGGTTTTTCAATGGCATACCGGTCCCTACTTGAGTTCGTTGCGTAAGCACTTTGAGTACAGTACTCCGTCCGTCGGATGGGACGTTACGCCCTCCCTCCCCTTGGCGCCTGGTGACCCTTCCCTGAAATCTTTACCGAGCACCGGCGCACGTGGCGTCAGTTATTGGTCGCTTCCCCGAATAACTAACTAAATGTTCGTCACCTTCCTTGTACCAGCATGTGTGCCCCGAAGTACAGAGTGATGCTACCCGCAAATTGCTTCATAGAAATAGAATTCAGAGGAAAATACTTTCTGTGACAACTGAACGGATATTGTGAGCGATGGATGAATTAAAGATCCTGTTAGGTCAAGGGAGAAAATTGCTAAAATGTTCTTAATGCTGAGTATAATTGACGTATCATTACACATTCATGAATAAATAGGGGAAAATCAACAATATCAAGAAAAACAGTAGCAACTAATTATTTTTAAAGGCTGTGCTTTTTGTTGAAGGCCTTTATTGCTCATCTTGTCGAGATATAATGGGGACGTGAACTGCTCGTAAATTCAATGAAGCAATTTCTTCTTTTTTCATACCACAGAAGCTATGGATATAGTGTCAATAGCTCCAAAAAAAATAAAATAAATAAAAGGTAACGTTTTGAAATAAATGAAAGATAAGGGCAAAAATATTGTTTTTCTCTTCAGTCCTCAATGAAGTATGAGAATATCTTTCAGTATAATTGGATGCTGTTTGATTGCAAGAGTATTATTGTCCATGTAACCATTCTTGATCTCCTATAAATTATCGTAAGATACCTGGATGACGCATTATATGGTATTAGCGGATAATAAAGATGAACAGAATTACTTGTTGTTCATTCTTATTTCACATTAGTATTTCTCGATCAAACACCCCTATCTACGCCCCTGGGTGGCACTGCGCCCTTTATCGAATGCCGTGGCCTTAGAATATCCTTCGCCTGAAGACACTTAGGCAGGTGTTGAGCGCGCAAGTCGTAGTCCGCGAGGACCAGTGGGAATCGGACGGGGCAAGGAGGGCGACTGTTTCATGTCACCGGATTACTTCC
The DNA here is from genome assembly GCA_933228895.1 of Platycnemis pennipes. Lineage (NCBI taxonomy): Eukaryota > Metazoa > Arthropoda > Insecta > Odonata > Platycnemididae > Platycnemis > Platycnemis pennipes. The sequence continues at coordinate 136,392,941 of OW121852.1, read as the reverse complement.
AGAGCGAGGCAGAGGCGCGTGTGACCTTGAGCCATCGGGTGGCTGGCTGGTGGTGGCTCTGCGGAGGACCCTCGAGTCCCTGAAGCAGCTGAACATCACTGACCTGGCGCAAAAGGGAAAAAACGCAGCAGCCGGGACAAGTGGCGGCGAAGAGGGTGGCTCCTCGGAGGGAGAGGTAGTCGAGTGGCGCAGGGAACCCCACGCCACGCTGTGACTCAGTCGGAGGAGGGATGCAATGCTCAGGTTTAGCTCAGGAGGGCCTGATGGGAAACATCCAAGTGAGCAGCATCACGGGTGCATCATGTCGATTACCGTCGCCTGCAAATTTGCCTGCAATCATGAATCGGTGGTTGCATTTTAGGTTTGTTACGCTCTTCCATAGACACGGCACCCGTGAAGGTGGAGAGCAGGATGCTGTCCCTTCCAGAAGAATATCTCCTTGTTGGAGATGCGCACGCTTACCCTCGGCTCACATTTCGAGCCCCGGGAGGGGAGAGAGAAGTGTTTCAGAATTAATGCTAATACTAGCATTAATTAATTCTGAAAGCAGGATGCTGTCCCTTCCAGAAGAATATCTCCTTCTTGGAGATGCGCACGCTTACCCTCGGCTCACATTTCGAGCCCCGGGAGGGGAGAGAGAAGTGTTTCGGAATTAATGCTAATACTAGCATTAATTAATTCTGAAACACTACTCATCCTATCGTAACACCTTTTAACGAACCTAGCTGCTCTACGCGGCACACTGTCTAATTCTCTAATCAAACCTAGTTCATTAGGATCCCATACACTGGCTGCATACTCAAGGTGGGGCCTAACTAGTGAAAAGTAACATCGCTCTTCTGTCTTCTCATCACATTTCCCAAGTACTCTTTTTATAAATCCTAGTTTTCTCTTCGCTCGGCCGCATATTTCCCGGATGTGTCTTTCCCACGATAAATCCTTAGTGATTGTTACACATAAATACCTTATGGTTTCAACGTTTTCGATTTTCGTGTTACTAATTTTATAGGTACGGTCTATTGAATTATTCCTCCTCCAAAAATTATTAGCTACAAACTTTTTAAGGTTAAGGTCTAACTGCCATTTGTCGCAACCACTCTTGAATTGCATCTGAACCCTTGCTGAGCGATTTCCTGTCTTCTTCTTTTGATAGACCCCTATACACTACGCATCATCTGCAAAACGCCTAAGCTTACTAATAACTACGGTACCCAAATCGTTTATGTATACAAGAAATAGAAGCGGACCTACTACCCTAACCTGGGGAACTCCCGATGTGAGATTGATTGTGTCCGACATGATACCATCTATGACAACCCTCTGCTCTCACCCACTTAAGAATTCTTTTACCCAATATACAACGTCTTCATTTATTCTAGAACTCTATAACTCTAGATTAATTTATTATGAGGAACTTAATCGGATAACTTTTTAAAATCTAAAAATATCGCATCAACTTCAGTACCTTTTTCGCCATCGGCTAAAATATCGTGTATGAATAAGGCTAATTGTGTCTCGCAAGATCTACCTTTCCGGAATCCATGCTGGCTGTTTATGGCATATCCCTGACTATCCAAATGCCACATGATCGAAGGACTACTATGTGCTCAAATACCTTACAAGAGATTGACGTGAGTGAAATGGGTCAGTAGTTACTAGGTTCTTCCCTGTTACCGCTTTAAAAAATAGGTGTAATGTAAGCTAATTTCCAATCCTTGGGTACTGTGTGGTTATCTAGTGTTTTATTTAATATTATTTCTAGATAGGGGGCTATTTCAGAAACTAACGTTTTATATGCTCTGGAAGGAATTTGATCGGGACCTGGTGATTTGTTTTTACTAATGCTTTTTAACTGCTGCTCTATTCCGCGACATGAAATTTTTATTTCGGGCATTTGCTCACTGAAAGTGTTCGGCGGTGGTTCCACTGCGTTGTGTGACGATGAGTTGAATGCGCTTTGGAAGAAGGTGTTCAAAGAATTGGCTTTCTCTACACTGCTGGTGACTCTGATTCCTTTATCGTTTTTAAGTGTGTGCACTGTGGACCTATTTCCCTGAAGCTCTCTCACATATGACCAAAACGCTTTAGGATTGCTATCTAAATATTCTGCTAACATCTTGCTCTTGAAATGTGATAACGCTTGCGGACTAGATTTCCTTGCTAATGCTCTCGATTTTTTATAGTTTTGAACTAGCTCATTTTTTTCCTCTACCGAGAGACCCCGTCCTGCATTTTTCATCTTAGCGTGGCATACCCTTTGTCACTTTAGTGATTTCCTAACCTCCGCGTTATACCACCTTGGCTCTGTATTATCACTAATATATTTACTTGGTATGTATTTATTAACTGCGTTACGGGTGACCTCAAGAAATTCTCTCCACGAATCCTCTGTATCTAATCCTTTGCTTTGTTCGCTAAATACATTAAACGATTCCCTCAATTCCTCTTTCATACCGTCGTAATTAGCCTTGCCAAATAAGTATACCCTCCTCCTTGGTTTATAATGTCTTCCAACGCCTACAATAAATTTCGCATGCACTATTTTATGATCACTAATTCCTGTGTCTGTAACTGTATTTAATACTCTTTCGGGTATATTTGTTGCTAATAAGTCTAGAATGCTGTTTCCCCTGGTCGGTTCTGTTACTAGCTGTTGTAAAAAATATGACGTAAAGGTGTTCAACAGTGATTCGCAGAGTTCCTTATCCTTACCTCCTGTTATAAGACTACACATATTCCAGTCTATCGAAGGGAGATTGAAGTGTCCGCCTACTATTATTCCTCTATCATTGTTCCGATAAAGTAATGTACCTATCTCTGACTCTAGTTCCATGATAGAATTTACGTCTTCATCAGGTGATAAATAATATGCACCTACATACATATTTTATGCGTTACTACTTTTACCTTTAACGGAAGACCACATACTTTTACATACAATAAATTTCGCTCTGAAATAAGTTTTCTTCTACTGACATACGGGTTGAAATACTGCTTATACTGCTGTTTCCGCATTTGGGATTGTATACTCCTCCGTTTCTGCTTACTCTATCCTTTCTGTACACGGTAAAACACTTCGGGAATACTTCATAATCTGATGTGTCCTTCGAAAGCCAGCTTTCTGTGCCTACGATCATATCTGCATCAGTACATTGTATGAGGTGGTGAAATTCTTCTACTTTATTTCTTAAACTGCGACAATTCACTGCTATCACTGAAATTCTTTCTCCCAATCCGTTTCTCTCTTGGTGCCTTTTTCCAACTAAAGTTTTCCTCGATAATTTTTAACAGACCCACTATTTGATCCAACCTTTGATGTTTACATGCTCGTCTTTTTTATGTGTTTTTCTCTTCAAAATCTACTCTGCATGTTCTGTCAATTCCTTCCAAGATTGCTCCACCGGAGATTGTCCTGTTCATGCCTTGCTTTCGATAGGAGGTGACTGCAAGAGAATTCCTTTAGCCTTGACCTTTTGCGCCGAAAACGGAATCAGCACGGAAGCATGTGAGGAGGGAAGGCGCCTTTGACCCACTTCTTTATTCCGCATTTGGTGGTCGAACATGCCGCCCTGTCCGTAAACAATGTGCTCCCATGGCTACGGCAGGCCGAGTCAGGCCCCTTGTGTGAGAACGCCTTCGACGCGAATCTCTTTTATCTTTAATCGGGACTTTATGAAATTCGGTACTTTTGTGTGTGGGTTACTCATTAAAGGTCATTTCAAGGTTGAAGGCGGTAATTACGGGAAAATTTTTCAAATAAAAATAGATACTTTTTCGCGAAAAAATATGCATGCGTATAAACACCATTTTTACTCTTAAAATGTGAACTTCCGGTCACGACCGGAAGTCAACAAAAAATCGGTAGATAACATGCCGTTGCGTTGTATCCTTGAGACTGCTGCATAAAAATGCTTTTATTTTCAGCCCGCGTGGTGGTAAGTCAGATATTTCGCCGGAATATAAAGGAAAACGGTAGTGAACTGCAAGGGCGGATCCAGGATTTTTTTCTGGGAGGGCACAAGTGTCAGGTCTGCAAAAATTCTGCTCATATTTGGAATTAACAAACCACATACAACAATTACTGTACGAAATATACTATTTATTTTAATACGATGGTTATTAATGTGAAAATATTATTAAGTTACATATATAATAATATTTTCTTTTATGTTCCTGCTGAAGCTGTCCAGTACTTCGTTAACTTTCATTTTTGATACAATGTCTTGATAGATATGCATTAAAGCCAGTCCATTGCAACAACCATCTGTCATTCTGCTGCAAAGGTATGTTTTTAATCGGCGTAAGGTGGAGAAAGATCGCTCGGCAGTGCAACAAGTCACAGGAAACATGCACAACAATTAACACAGAGTTCTAATATATGGTAGAACCGTTGCTGTTTTGTAGCTATCTGCTTGAGACTTTGGCATAATATTTTCTCTCATCTCTTGCCAAATTTTTAGCTCTCCCTTCAAAACAAGGAAGCTACTCTTTGTATACTTCGGCTCCTTGCAAAACAACCTCAATATTTTCGATACTGAAGTTATGGGACAGCAACTTTTGCAACTGTACCATTTTTTGCAGCTGAGCGTTAGGGAACCTGGACGATATTCCCTTTAACAAATAATCTAGAAAAGAAACATATTTGGTAAGTCGGTAATTCTCTTCAATAGACTCAGTCTGAATATTCGACCTATTTGTTTGACGGCTGGTAATTCTGTGGACCGTATTTTCTGTACCCATTTCATTTGCAAGAACCTCAGCCATATTTACAAGGTTTTTGAATGCATCCGTGCTAGTTTAACGTTGCCTCTTCAGACTGGCTCTGGTCGTATTGATAAGCTGAACTGCAGAAAGTATATCAATTTCAATGGCTTGTAATGATCTAGATAACGGCGGCGTGATTCCTAAAATATCAGCGAGGATTACCAAACTTACAAGAAATTCCGACGACATGATAGCCTGGAGCAGCGAAAATGAAGGTGTAGCAGTTCTAACCCCTTCTTCGGCCATATATTGCAAAATCCAGGAATATATGGCAGACGTCCAAAAATTTCAAAAAAGCTTCATAGCTTTTCACTCATCTGGTCTCACACATTTTTTTATTTTATTTTGCTTTTCCTTTGGCATAAGAACTTGCATTTCTTCCCTGAGGAGATTTATTCGTTGAGCTGACTCACGAAAGTAACTTGCTATACTTGAGATAACCCCTACTGCATTTCTTAAGCTGTGTACGGTGCAGGCAGTACTGATAGCTAAGTTTAGTTGGTGGCTTCCACAATGAGTAAAAAAGGCTAACGGCTGAATTATAGATATGCATGCCTGAATACCTTTTATTTTACCACTCATGTTGGCTCCTCTATCGTATGCTTGACCCCGGCACAATGTCATGTCCAGGTTAAGATTTTCAATCGCCTTCAAAATATGCTGAGCAATGTTTTCTCCAGTAAGTTTATCAAACATGAGAACGTCTTCTTGTATTTCATGTTTATCTGCATCGAAATAGCGAATACAAATGATCAGTTGCTCACAAACAGAAACATATGTGGTCTCATCAGCTATAATAGCAATATATTTGGCCTTTATAATGTTGTTTCCTATTTTGGGTATGATTAATTCCTCGCAGCACTTAATCAAGTCATTTTGTGTCAACTGGATTATGTAGGAAGCGTTTTTAGCACACGTTTTTACGTGTTCATGCAGTATCTCATCTCCTGCATTGATTCGGAACTTCAACAACACTCTGAAGTTGCCCTCTCCGTAGGAATTTCCCGATTCTAAATCATCATCATCTTTGTGACCTCTTAATGGTATGTTTTGCATTCCACATAATATAATTGTTTTTATAATGGGTATAAGTTTTTATGATTCTCTTCAACAGTTTTCATTTCCTGAGACCTTATTTGGACAACAATGTCCACTGATTCTCTTTGCATTAACAAAATATTTTTGAGATGTTTCCATGTTCGCCTGGTGATATTTCGTGCTCTCGAGGTGTCTGATCGTTTCGATGGCCTTTTTATGTGTTTTCAGTGGTTCGGACACCAAGTGTCCCAGCTCCACATTGTTTGCACCCGCCTCACGCCGACCGAAGAGAATGCGCATTTTGCACAATCCGCCACCTGCAATTTTGCTGTATTCTAGCCAATCATGTCCTTTTAACCAGCTCATTTGAAAAGACCGCTTTTTCCCCCCTCACTCACCAGTGGAAACGTAAAGTCTCTTGTAGGTTTCCATGTACTTTTCAACCACTGTTACTTACTGGATTCGCAAAGACGGACAATGAGTTTGACTCGCGTACTTTCTGGTAAATCCATTCCTCTATTTTGAAAATTTTGCGAATTTTACGATAATTTAATTTACCCATAATAAGTATGTACTGTGATAGCGGCTCCACAGTGCACAAAACAAAACGAACGTAATTATAACGGGACCATATCTAAAATCTCGTCTATTTTATAAGCGCCTGGGGGGGGGGGGGGGCACGTGCCCCAATTCTCCTCCCCACCCCCAAAATCCGCCAATGGTGAACTGAATAATTCTTTTCAATAAACTTAGCACTCTCCTTGAAATATTTCAATGATGCCTGCGTTCATTTTATTCACTTCTTATGATGCATTTTTCTCGGGTTTCACATTGAGCGATGGCGTTTATAACATAAAATATTAAATTAGTTACCTCGTTGTTAACAAGTGACACTTCAGCTATCTTTCGTATCTTCGAATGTATTGTAAGCAAAACTATTCCCAAAGACTCACTCCATCCATTAGATTGCCATTAGAATTACCTGAAGTGTTGTGTCATGAAGGTCACTGTTACCCACAAGTGTTCGCTACCAACTTCGGACGAAAGTTCAGCAAAATCTCAGCAAATATACACTCCAAATGAGGGAGAAACTGGAGGGGTGGTTGGCGAAGCTTAGGTGGAATGGTTAAGAGGGATGAGTAATGTGTTGAAGGTCAAGGTGACGGGGAAATGCTTTTTAAAGGGGCGACAGGTACTACATGACACAATGGGGATAGATTGAACGGTACAGGTTCGTTCCAAATTTCTTTTAATAATTTCTGTCCCAAAGCGTTAGAAGCAATTTATACGTAATGCTAGTAATTGCAAAGAAGGCGAGTCTATGTAGGAAGTCATCAATACGATACAAAGTGGCGAGTCTAAACATGTACTTCAACACATCGTGTCTCGAATTCGGAGTGTTCCCTAAGTGCGTGTCCCTATCTTCACCCAATCCTCGTCCACATCAGCAGCTCCAGCACCCAAGATCTGGGTCCGGCAACAATGGGGTCGTTTACCGTGTTTTTTTATTGCCGGATCTGATAGCGTTTTTAAAATAATAAGACGCGTATTTTTCCGTTTTTTGATCCGTCAATTATTTGTCGAGGTATAAGCGGCGAAAAACTGATGTTCCTAACCCTTTCAGGAAATTGGGCGTGGTGCAACCTCTGACGTATATCGACTTCGTCCAGTCACAACTGAGCCCGTGAAGCAACTTCGCCTTATCGCAAAAAGGGGGACACAGCTGGCTCTCCCAATGGGAGCGATTGCGACGGCATCTGTGCGAGAAGACCTTCCGAGAACCCCCCTCCACTCCCTTGCCTTCCCCTAAAAGCAGTCAAGGACGGGAGGAAAATGACGTAAATGTTATCACAGCAGCTTTTTCGGTGGGCATCACCTTTTGCTTATTTACATTTTAGATTTATGAGTGAATGGTTGTAGTTAGAAGATTAATCTTTTCACTAAAATTCTTTTCTCGTTTCCATCTTAAACTTCCGAGCACAAAATTGCGATTTCGGTTCCGAGTAAACGCCCCAGTTAAAAGGCTGGCATGGGATTCGGGATTCACTATCTCACCATCTGTATGTACTACACCTGGATTTGGCGAACAATCTACAGTGGCAGGAGTGCATGCTACTTCAAGACGTGGTGAAGTCTGTGGCCAGTGAAGTCACCTTCCAGAAAAAGAAGATTCTGGTGAAAAAGCTTAATAAGTTATGTGTCGCGCTGTTGAAAAGCAAAAAATCCAGTGCTACGTGTGATACTAATGCTATTGGTTTGCAGCAACGGGTTGCTAACATTTCAAATCACTGTTTCACCCCACTCGAGATGAAACTCCTCAACAAAGAGTACAAATTTGCTCCTTTTCTTCCGTTATCTAGAAGTTCAACTCTAAATCTTTTAGCAGATTGTGATGTGAGTCTTAAAAAAGAGAATTTGGGTGTCAAACAACTGACTGCGGACTGCATTATCAACAATCTGGTTGCTCACCCTAAGAAGAAGGAAGACTAGCAGATCCTACGTGAAATAAAAAACTCGATTAAATCTCAAAATTTAACTCTGACCAAACTGACAAACGTAACATCATTGTATTTTCAAAATTGACGTGAAAAAGTGCAATTATTTTTAAATAAAGGCCGCCAGTTCATACTTTTAAAGAGAAACCCAACAGTATGATTTCAAAGGGACATAAAAGCCGCCTTAACCCTACGATTTATTTCTTGAACGCGAGAAATGGAGCCTAACAAATATGAATCCATCACCCTCGAGGCTTTACGGTCTGCCGAAAACAGGAATCCCGATTCGCCTTGTAATTGCTCACCACACGGCCCCGTGTCACCTTCCGGGCTCAAAAAATTAAATGTACTCTTTCGCAATTTTACTATTTTCAAACCGAAGTTTGGAGTTAAGAATTCAATGGAACTAACTAATTAGCTGAAGCAAGTCAAACCCTCGCCCAACGGAAAACTAGTCTCGTATGGTCTAAAACATTTGTTTCCTTCCGTTTCGGCCAAAGAAGCGTAATTGAGTGTTTGAAGAAGGTGGGTTGCAATGGTAAGATCAGACAAGAAATGGAAAAAATTATGTTTTTATGCATTAATCAAAATGACTTTATGTTCAAAGGTTCCTTTTATGCGCAATCCCAAGGCATAATGGGTTCACCACCGTCACCGGTCCTAGCCGATGTTTTCAAGGACCATTTAGAATCCACAGTACGAATCACCCGTTCATCAAAATAATTTTTTATTACTATAGATATGATGTGATTTGTTGATGGACAGGGATCCTCAGAGAGCTGGATCAATTTTTAGTTTTACTTAATTCCTTAGATGAAGCTATCCGTTTTACGATGGAGATTTGCGTTAAAAACTTGAACTTTTCAGATTTAACTATTTCCCTCGATGATGGCAATCAGCATTTTTCTATTTACAGAAAACGCACTTATACCGAAGCCATCGTACCCTAGGACTACCATTATTCTCACAAACTTGCTGCCTTTCACTCGTGTTTAAATCGTTTGGCTTCTATTCCGCTGACAGGTGAAGAATTTAACAAGGAATTGAACACAATTAAGCTCCTTGCGATCAGAAACGGTTATGAGTCTTCTCTCATTGACAAGATTCTCAAGAGGAAACAAAGAAGGTTGACCACCTCGTCATCCACGAGCCTTTCTCAAGTTGTTCCCTCAGACAAGAAATGGACGAAGGCGCCGTTTATAAGCAACCCCATGTCCAACAGATATGATACAGTATTTCGCAATGTAAATTTGAAGCCTTGTTTTTATTCCAGAATAACCATTGGAAATTTACTTTTTAATTCTAAAGATGTTTTTAATCCTTTAGACAAAAGTGGAGAGTCATTTTTAAGATGTGATATTCAGGACTGCAATTGTTTTTATATAGGTCAGACGGGTAGGAGTTTTAACATCAGGAATATTTTAATTCTTTTATTCGTGGTGACAACAATTCAGTCTTTGCTTCTCATTCATCTGGTTTTAATCATATGTCTCATTTTAGAGTAGAGATTTTTAAATGTTCATGACAAAGGTGCAAAGCTGGATTTCTTGGAAAAAAATTTTGAGATTGTATCTGCTTCCAAAGCTTTGGGACCAAAATTGTTAAACGAAATTGTACGCTTCAATCTACCCCCTTTGTATCATGTACCTGTAGTCCCTTTAAAAAGCATTTACCCGTCATCCTGACCTTCAAAACATTACTTATCCCTCTGAATTCATATATCTATCTATATATCTATATCTACGACATACCCTGCAAGCCACCTCGAGGGTGTGTGGCAGGGGGTGCATCCACACCAGGAACAATGGCACAACAAACAAAAATGAACAGCACAAAACAAACACCACACCTTTAAAAGTGATACCTTCATGCCGTCTACCTTCACCACACCTTAACACCATCAAATCTTCCCCCCAAGCTTAAGTATATATAGTATAGTAAACAAAAGCGGAAGTATTTGCTCTGCTGGTTATACATTTTCTAATCGGGATATAAAATGGAAATCATGCTGAGAGCTGAATGCAGATGGACCAGCAATGCCAATTCTACGGGCTGCAATGAGTTGCATGCGATTTCTGTTTGTTTCTCGGTCAACAAGATTTGACGATAGAACAAGTTGGGAGTCGCCACAACCAACACAAATTGGCTCCAACGCAAACAATAATAGAGGAATTTATAGAACTCTGCCGTGAAACTTATACTAGTGAATTTGCCATAACTGATGAAAAGTTTTACCGTTTGGGGGCCGTTTCAGTTAGATCAATATATGCCGACTAAGCCTCCGAACTATGGGATAAAGCTTTATAAAATGTGTGGAGCCAGTTCATTTTTAACCAGTAATCTCGAAGTGTGATTCGTGGAGCATATTAAGGGGAAATATTTCCTGTAAAACTCATCAGTAGACGCTGTCATCAGGCGTGGAAAAGAATTCGAAATGATGCATGGATTCTCCCTAATAAGTTGCCATAACCTCTTATGCGTCACACCGAGAATTATATGAATACCGCTTCGAACCATATCAAGACGAATCTGCCTACCTTTTTGAACTCTGAACTCGTAATATATGTTTCATGAAATATTTAGTATGCATCAGAGTGCGGTTGCGATTTTGAATATGGTGATAGGTGAAAATAGACTCTGCAATTCCACTGTTTAAAAAAAGAGTTCATTTTCACTTTCTAGCAATGGAGTTCCACAAAGTATCGCCATTTTGAATATGGCCCTGAAGACTCGTATCCGGGGCCATTTCAACAGAATCTCAACAGCAGCCTAACTTCCACTGCATAAAATGCGCATTACGAGTTCAAAACGTAGATAGATTCATCTTGATATGTTTCGAAGCGGTATACAAGTGATTCACAATGTTCAGGCATTTACCGACTCTTAGTGAAACTTTGCTAATGTAATCTATTTTCCACCAGGGTTGAGCTTTCGCTGGTTCAACTGAACATTGCCTTAGGGAAATTTATTTTTTACTCTTTCGCTACCACGTTATCTATCATAGCCTCCGGGAAACCGTTAGCTCTGCCTATATAGATTTGATGATGGATATCTCCTTACAGTATTCTTCATAAGTGAGGGGAATGTTAATGGCTGTGCACCATGCTGTGGAAGGCTGCTAGCTATTGACTAGGAGGATGTTTGGAGGAGGCTAAAATGATCGGTGCATGGTGGTTTGCGATAAATACCAAACCTGTGTTTTCCATCCTGAATGGATATTGTCAAGTCAAGGAAATTTAATCTGTCATTGTCTTGTGACTCAACTGTAAATTTAATGTTTTCATTAAAGATATTTAACATTTTCAAAATATTCTTCACTTGACGTTTGGTTCCAGTCCATGAACACAAGATGTCACCCACCTGACGGAACCAGTAGTGGACTTTCTTCAGGAGTGGGTGGTTGCATTGACATAAATCTTTTTCGAAATTATTCAGAAATATTTCTGACAGTAAGGGTGATAGGGGGGAACCTATAGCCAATCCGTTACTCTCCATCCTCCATCAAATCAGCCACCATAGCTGTAGAGGCTCAATTATACAAGAAGTTAACCGTGAAATACGGAATCGCTATGATATTCATCAATTTGAACAATGTATGTCTATCAAGAAACCTCATTCCGAATTTTGTCAACGTACGAACGAGGTCTTCGTCTAGACTCTCCCAGAAGATTGCGCAGAAAACCTGGATAAAGAGAGAACTGCAGGAACGGTACGTACCAAACCGGACAACATCGCGATCAGCGGCACCTCCTCCACACGGAACTGGTACATTCGCTGTCAGGTGCGGAGTGGACGGCTTTTGATGACAGTGTCCGGAGTTTAGCAAGTGACATCGCCTTCAAGAAACTGCAGAAAGGTGTATAAGAAGGCCTACATCGACGCCAGCAGCAACACAAAGAAAAGGAAACTGTGAGTTCAAAATTGTCCACCCCTTTTTCCTTTTATTATAGACTAATGAACCTAAGCAACCTCACTTTTCAACCTAAAGAATTAGAGCTTTTATGTAAAGGCCACAAGAACTACTCCAACTTTCATAATGGGGCAGAGGAAATTAAAGATCTTGTAGTACAGTGTGAAATGGCAGCGAGAGGTGAAGACTTTACAATTAAACATGTCGTAGCTCACACCCTTGGCTAAATTTTCAAAGCTAAGGAAGTGGCATTGTCAACTAAAGGCGCCCGAGGCGCCTGTCACTTGCTAAACTCCGGGCACTGTCATCAAAAGCCGTCCACTTGTTAGTCAAAGCCAAGTGGTTACTCGGCTTCCAAGGTAACAGAACTCTTTCATCTCTTTAAGTTTTAGTTTTTCTCGTTTAACGCTGGTTCTTCTCCGCTGCTGTCGTCGTCCATGTCTCACTTCCGTAAAGAAACATGCTCCAGATATACGTCCTGATGAATCGTTTCCTTACTTCTACGCTTGTATTTTTAGATGCATGTTCTTCTTTTGGTAGAACGCCCTATGTGCATGAGCTGATACTGAGTATTTCTTTCTTGCTTCGTCCATCGTTGGCTACTCGGCTTCCCAGGTAACAGAACTGATTCACTACTTCCAGTTTTTGCTTCCCTAGTTCAACATTGGTTTTGGTCTCTTCACTTTTTCTGCTTCCAATATCTTAGTTTTATTCTTATTGATCTTCCGCTGATATCTGGCCATTGTTCTTTCCATGGTTAATTGCATATTATTCGGATCCCTCTCTGTCTCTGCTATGAGTACTATTTCATCAGCGAATCGCAGCATGTTAATTTTTACTCCGTGGATGTGCACTCTAGAAGACTTCTTCTTGATTTCGTTGATGGCTCTCTCGATGTAAATATTGAAAATTACGGGAGACAGTGCACAGCCTTGTCTCACTCCTTTCCTTATTCTTGCTTCTTCACAGATGGGTCCACATTTAATCACAGCTGCTTGGTTTTTATACAAACTTTACATCACTACAATATCTACAACTTTGGTCTCGATCTTCCCCATTATTATCCTTTCATGGTACTGAGGAAGCTCTTCACACATATTCCGACGCTCTTTCCGAGCATTATGCCTACCCATCGTACCATTCAATGATTCCGTGTGCGTTATCCTGTAGCTTCCGCTCCAAAAGTCTCCTTCTGGCCACTTCGCTAATTCCTAATACGTCGAGGTCCATTCTTCTCATTTCCACCTTTAGGTTTTCCAGTTTTCCGCAGGCCCGTAGTGACCTCACGTTCCACGTTCCTACCCAAAAATGACTATATCACACTTGACTGATGTACTCTCTCGGGTAGTCCCCGCCCGGAGATCTGAGTGCGGGACTATTTCACCTCCGGAATATTTTATTCTAGAGGGTTCCATCACGTCTTGATTGAAATAAAGAGTGGAGCAGCTTCAACTCCTCAGGATAATAATGTGGTGGTTTCCCCTTGCCTTCCACATCGCAGTACTAAAGCCGTTAAAGTAAATGTTACCACGCATGTAGTGAAATGAGTGTCGCTGTACCGACCACTGTGGTCTCCACCTTCACTCATGTGAAGAAGAGCTGCTGCCCTCTCCTCCGGGTGATAGGAAGCGTAATTGTTGTTGGCCTTCTGTCATGGCATGCCAACGTGCTTGGTCATTATACATAGAGGTCAATCCACCATCCTCAACCGAGTGAATGATGCACTCGGTGGCTTTAGGTTCAGCCCCGAGTGGATTACAAATAAGAATTGCTTTAATGAGAGACATCACAGCCTGACTGTCTGGGAAGACATAACTTTGAAACAGGGATGTTCGGTCCCTCGAGTCCGCATCTATGGACCTCTGTTCAGTGGTCGCGAGTACAGAGCAGCCCAGATCCCCAGACAGAAGGAGCACTTAGAAGGCCCCTTTCACTTCAAATCCTTTCATTCGCCACATGCACACGTGTCACGAAGAATAGACCAGGAGGAATGGGTAAAGAGGAGAAATCTGTAAGAAATTTGAACAACAGTGCTGAAGCAGGATTAAGGCAGGAAGCGGAGGAGGGAATGGATTAGACCTCAGGCATTACCGTGAGGCATCAGTGGGCTTGACTATGATCTTAAGGAAAGGTGAATGGGTCGGGAAAACATTGTCCTCTACTGAGATTCTTCAATTCTTCAAGTATTCCATAAAATAGAGTTTTAGCCTTGTGTTTAGAGCATGTAATATCTTAGGTCCAAAATCACTGGAATGACATTACACACATAGCGGACCCAGAAGACTCGTCGTTATCAGTAAAACACCATCTGTGTTAGTAAAACTATTTCACTGGTAACTTTGCGGAATTCCATGTTAAAAATCGATTCATTCACAACTTTTAAAAAGCACAAATAAATTGAATGTTCACTCACACCACTCGGGCTGACCTCGGGTTGATAGTGGTCAGCGCCGAAACTCGGGTCGTGTGAGTAAGCTTTCCATTTATTTGTGACCAGAAAAAGTTGTGAATAAATCGATTTCCACCATCCATGTATTCCCTAGCACGCACGGACTGCCAGTTTCCCCAATGTTTCTTCACAAAAACCAGAGAGCCGCCGAAGGGGTGATTGGCAGGGGGCGCTAGGTCACCAGTGATTGAGAAAAGGACAGAGGGTTTTCGGGATGCATAGTTGGAGAAACTAACATTCATCATGACGTATTTGATTTACGAGTGCGAATTGTCCGTGGTAAAAAATAATTATTGTGTCGATTTGTTCGGCAGTCCATCTCTCTCATGTTGTCCTTTCTATCTGATATTCCGGGGTAGCGTTGGGGTAAACGTACACCTTACGAATCATCGCCAAATTTGACCGATTTGAGTTTTTCGAGTTGCCGAAGTCTGACGCGTATTCAACGAGTTTTCAGAGTTTCCATCCAAGTCCCTCTAAGAGCTGAACGAACACTTTCTGTGCAGTCACATGAGTTCTGAGCAAATCGAGTTGCTTGCCTTTGAATTTTATCGCGAATTAAATTATTGCCTACCGGATCTCAAATGCTAGCTGCATGCTCGAGTGGAGGCCTAACTATAACGAAATGACATATTTCTTTGAGTTTCTCATCCAAATACTTTCCCACTATTCTTTTAATGAATCCTAGAGTGTTCAACGCAGTGCTGCAAATATTTTCTGTGTTATCGCCTCATCAAATCCGAAGTTAGAGTTACTCCCAAGCATATAACATCGCTCGCTGCGTTCAAATTTACTCCGCACACTAAATATGAAAAGGTTTGAGTTGATTTCTTTCACCAAACTTCATTAATGTGATCGGGTGATACATGAGTGCATAATTAGTGTGCACTGCTCTTCACTTTGGTGGTTGCAGTGATACCGTAAAAAAGAAATAATAGGGGGCTGAAGACTCTACCTTGTGGGACACCAGAAGCTACCCGAATCAGTCCAAAGCCACTACCATCGATTATTACTTTTTGCAGTCGATCGGAAGTCACGTATACAGTTATATATATTTTTTTCATTTATTCCACACGTTTGCAGTTTTAATGTTTTGTATGGGACATTGTCGGAATCCTTTTTGAAATCATAAAATTCCACGTCCACTTCTTTTCTTTCGCACGATTTAAGGATATCTTGCACAAATAAACATAGTTGTGTTTCGCATGAACTACTCTAACGGATGCCGTGTTGAATTTTACTGAAAAGATTTTGACTATCTAAGTATTGCAACTATATGCTCCATAATATTGCAAGAGAGAGAGGTAAGAGTTAAATATAAGTAATTTTATGGATTTAGCTTATTAGCACTTTTGAAAATCAAAGTTACGTGGGTAATTTTCCAATGAAATGATAAGTTCCCTTTGATAAAGACTTGTTGAAGACAGCAAGTTACTCGGGTACTATCGTTGGCATCTCTTCTGGACCTGAGTACATGTTATTTTTAATTTACCGATTGTTAAACCTATGCTCAGCAATGTATATCGTCCATCGGTCTACTACTTGCAAGGGGATCCTCAGAGGAGATTGTTTCGTCATAAGTGAACACTCTATTGAAATAACTGTTTAAATTATTGGCTTCCTCTACACTACTCGTAGCAACTGCACCACTCTAATCTTTTACAAATCTGACTGTTTGATGCTTTCCGTGTAATTACCTAACATAAGACCAAAATGCAGAACGGGTTTTCATCCAGCAGTCCGCCGATTACTTTTTTATGAAATTGCGGAGACCTGATAACAAAACTAAATTCGTGATTGCAGGTTGAGCTTAAATTAAAGGTGCAGGAGATACGGATGGAGAGGAAGAATTTCAACCGCTGCTTCGGTTACTCGCTGAGCAACGGCTGGACATTAATTTTGAAACGCACAAGAACTGAAGTCAGCTAAAAGAACGGCTCTCCAAAACCCGCCCATAGGAGGGCTCAGTTTTAAACCTTCGGAATTAACTCGAATAGGTCACCAAGGAGACACGTGGTACACACACGAATGGTATTCAAATTTAGTGTGTGTCTGAATCGCTCGTTACACTATCATTAACTGTATTCAATTTGGTTTTTCTCGTCTGCCTCGGGCCCCCAGATGAGACAAAACGCAAGTGTAAACAAAGAATGAGGTTGTAATCAGTGGTTTTAACACATCATTGGTTTTGCGAACCATTCGTGTTGATACCTCGTGACTTCTTGGTTACCTATATGGTTTCAAACACAACTCAATTCAAACCCATGCAGCCAACCAATCATGAGACACCAGACCGGGATGGAATGCATAAATATGCGACGAAGTTGAGGAATTAACACTCAACATCCCTGAGGAAAATTCACGAGCCAAAACCTTGGCGTACATGGAGAAAAGTCGCTGACAGTTACTTTTTATGACTAGCTGTAGTTTAGCTGCTACGTTCTTTCAAATTGCAGATAATAGTACAGTTGCGGCTACTTTTTTGAGAAAGCAGCTAAAAAGTCGCTAGCTATAATTTTTTGAAGCTGACCCATTCCTGTTTGGCTTACATGGAGGAGCTGATCGGGTGAGAAACCCGTGAAAATTTTCTACGTTTAGTAAAAGGATTGCAATCCCGGGATCCCGAGTTCCGGGATGCCGGATGTAATAACAATCCCGAAAACCCTGGACACTTATGTCTAGCATGTTTCTGAATCACATCGCATTTTTCGTAATTGTATTTTGTATCGTAGAGAACGGTAATCTGATGTTGCCATACATCCGTACGAGGTGCATCATGTGAATCCACAAATTTCATTTACTCCTAAATAGAAAATATCCAAGTTGATGCTAAGGCTTCCGCGGTGATTAGAAGAAGACTCCAGGGTTTCCGATTTTTTTCCGCGTTGGTTCATCCTACTGGCATTCCAGATGCCATCTCCAGATCCGAAGTATAGGAAATTAAATGTAGGAAATATATAGCACGAAGAGATAGGAAATATATAGAAAGAAGATGAAGGAAATTTGATGGGACGCGATCTTCGGACCTGAACATGGCGTCTGGAATACCGTCGAAACTTTCGTCCAGAGGGAACGCGGAAGAAACCCAAAAACCATCGAGTCACTTGAAAATATTGTTATTCCCATCCGTTTCCCAGGAAAAATAAATTTACGTTCCGGAGTTACTAAGGATTAAATTTTTTTAAAATACGGAGAATTTTTTTTATATAGACTATATGTCTATATACAAATGTTTCATGTAGACTGGTATGCGTGGATAAATGTCATTGAAGGGAATTTTGATTTTTTAATCTATCGCATTCTAACCCGCATCTAACGCAGACGGCGGGAAAAAGGAAAATGTCATGGTGCAAATACGGAGTTGTACATACGCTGGAGATACGGGAAATGGGATGGGATCCGATTAACCCCAGTTATCGCGGGAAAACGTAAATTCTGGTAACGCAAATACGAAGTATAACTGTGTATCGGTCGATAATTGGGATAACCCACCAGCACCTAAGTTTTAAATCCTGAATTTTCGTACTATATCGCGTGTAAGCAGTGTATGCTTCGCACGACCGATGCACCACGTGAATGCAAGTGCGCGCGCCCAAACACTTTTGTTTACTGACAAAGGTGAAACAAAATGCGCAACAACGCTCCTGTGCTCATTGCACGCTATCAAGGAGGCTTCGTGCACGCTACAATCATTTCACATGATTTATTACGTTTAGGTTGAAAAAATGCTAATTTGATGTGTTCATATGATAATAATCATAATTTTAATGGATAAAAATGGGATATTTCATAAATAAAAACATGTAAATATATTGTTATTGCCATTTCCAACTATTTTTTTACATTCAAAACTCATATTTTTCTACTGATATAACGCATATTTATTAAATTCGCCTATATTTCGCTTTTATCCCGAATTTTCGCAGAAAATTCGCATTTATCGCAAAATGCAAATTTTTTCGGCCCCTACTAACTTTTCATCGTTTGTAATATGTAAGAAAAACGAAAATGAGCTTACGGTGCGCGTGTTTAAGACATAATTATAGCCAGTATTAGGAAGATGGTTTAATTTCCAGAAAAAGTTGTCTAACTTTCGATGGAAGAACTTCACCACGCAACAAAAGATATATTAATATTGACGTTCACTTCTTTGAAAGAGAATCAAAGGTCCTTATCAGAATTAATGGCAATGTGACCGCAGAAGTGTGTATTCAACTTGAAAAAAAGAAATTCAGTGTTTATAAAATTTCCTCGGAAAGAGACATTTTCGCCATCACCACTGACGGTGCAAATGTAATTGCAAAGGTTGGTAGGTTAATACCAGCAAATTATCAAATTTGTTTAGCTCATGGCATCCTCCTTGCAGTCATTAATGTTCTGTACAAATCTGAGTAGATTGAATGCAATAGAGAATAAATTTGAAGTTGAATAAGACTGAAGAAGGTGAATTCAGCGATGAAGACTCTCCGCAGAGTGATGACGGAGATGATCAATTTGAAGATTGAGGCGCATGTAAACAATCAGAACCAAATATTAAGATTTTGATTAAAAAAATAAGTGAAAACTATTCTTTTCTTTAGAAATCCACCCTCAAGTAATGACTGATTTCTTTTAAAATGTGTGTTCGAAAAATTTGGCTATTTACGTCAAAACTCGATGGATAACTTTGGTTGACATGTTCGAACGATTTCCTGATGCCAGGCGTAATGAAAGCCTTAATTCCGAAATGTCAAGGAGTTTGAATATAAGATCGCTTCTTCTACTTTTTCCCACATTGCAGCCAGTGAAAATAACTGAGAGGGTGCTTTACCAAAGGGATGCAAATCTTTTGCAGTGTGTGGCTGCGTTGGAATTCTTGATACGGAAACAAAATGACGGGAATACAGAGTGGAGGAATAGTCTTGCAGAATCAAGCAATAGGGAGACGAATGGATTTATCAGGGGTTTGGCGGTATATTTAATACGGGTCTCGGACAAGAGTGGTCATGAATTGCTTTGAATCGATATTGCTTAGAATGTGTGTAATTTTAATATTGATTCCATTTGTGCAAGTGATATTTTAGTTTAATCACGGGATCGAAAAATCTCTCCGGGATTGAAATCCTTATTCCTATCCTTAGATTGCAATCCTTATCATGTAGGATCTAGTTTTTTCCCGGCGTATAATGCTGGTGAAGTCTTCTCGGGTTCTCCACCGGGTCAGGGAAACGGCCGACGTTTCGACGGCTAGAAAAACGGCTAACGGCTGGGCCTTAGCCGTTTCCCTGACCCGGTGGAGAACCCCGAGAAGACTTCACCAGCAATCCTTATCATGATTTCCCTCCTTAACCCTCCCTACCTACCTGGGGTCTTTTTGACCCCAGCTCATAGAAAAAGTTGAATAACTCATTAATGTTTAAGGCTTTATGCATCATATTTTAGGAATTCTCCGATTAAACACTTTTGTATCTTCTCCATGTTTCATTTTAAAAATATTTCTGACAATAAGCCTTAAAAAAAATAATTTCTTGCTTGGGGTCAAGTTTGACCCCAGGTAGGGTATGTGGAACTAAAATATACCCGATCGTATTTTTGTACAAGGAGATGAATTTTCATTTTCCTTAAGAAAAAATTGAATAAATAATAGCTTTTGTCATGACTTTGTCATGAAAGGAAAGAATACTAGCAATTTATGTCATAAAATGAGTAATGCATTGAGTGTTAAAATTATTAGAAGAGAAGAAATTGTTGATCTATAGATGTATTTCCCTCGCATGTGACACCAAGATAGCTATTCCGGTAATATACACCGTCGTATCAACGTTACAACTTAGTGAATCAAATAGAGGCTTAGCTATTCAAGTGCAAAATCTATTAAATGTCACCAGTTTCCAAATGGGTGAACTTGGAGACTAATGCATAATAAGTCGATCACATTCACCTCACCCCATCACATAAAAGAAGCTGAATACTGCTAAGTGATTGCTAGCGTACTATGATTTCAACTTGCTCTGCAGCTTCTAATCCAACTATATCTGCGGACAGCAATTTCGTCGTCAACAGCGTGTTTTCTTTGTAATCAGCAACAGTCAACGTTTTTTGACTTCGTAATTTTTGTCCTCTGTAACCAGCTTAGCTGATATAAAGAGAATTAGTAACTTGTGGTTGCTCCTCCGACGATTGTTGAAGCCATCATTGCTCTTCAACTTCTAATCTAACTGTTATCTTCGCAGAGCTCATCAACAGAGTCATCAATGCTGTGCTTTCTTTGTACTCAGCAATAAGTCAGAAATAACAGTCAGTGTTTTCTCCACTTGTATTTTGACTTCGTAGTATTTGACCTCTGATACGAGCTAGGCTTTTACGCTGAGAATCGTCACTCGTGGTCACTCCTCCGACGACTGTAGAGGTCACATCTTTCCTCGCTCAAGCGTACATCCCGCACTGGGGATCCCGATGGGGAATTATTGGCGGTCATACAAGAACAATAACTGATTATGGCAGCCTTTAGAGTCAAATTTGCTCCTGGATTCAGCGAGATCGAAGCCGTTGACGATTTATTATAATCGAAAGATTAACGATGAAGAAAAAATTCAAAATGAGAGTGATGGAAGTAAAGCAGAGGAAGGCAACAGGGAGGTGGAAATAAGGGACCAGGAGCAGGACGAGCTTCATGAGGAAATC
Source organism: Platycnemis pennipes (assembly GCA_933228895.1). NCBI lineage: Eukaryota > Metazoa > Arthropoda > Insecta > Odonata > Platycnemididae > Platycnemis > Platycnemis pennipes. Next base: position 136,371,622 of record OW121852.1, on the reverse strand, counting down.
CTAGGCGTATGTATCAAAGAAGACGATCCACGAAGAGTGAGAAAGGAAAAATAAAATGGGATGCTATAGAACCAAAGTCGACTGGATAAAATATTATCCAGGAATATCATCAGGTAGTACGCCGGTTTCCCAGAGCATGTTCAGTGTGTGGAAGAGGCTGAGTTTTTTTGATGGTTTGTTAATGATTTAATGGTAGAAAAAATTGTCAATACACAAATCAACGGGCAAATCAATTTAATAATAGAAAAAGATTGGAGAAAATGGAATATCCGCAATTCCATTGAATTTGATTGAACATAATAGCTTTTCTTGGCCTGTGTATCATTTACGGTGTTCAAAAAGGGCGAGGAAAAATTTTGAGCGAACTTTGGTCGGATGTATTTGGATTTCCGATTTTTAAAGCAACTATATCAAGAAGTCACTTTGTGAATATTCTGAGCTGTTTAAGACTTGATGAAAAAGTGAAGCGGGAAGCACGTAAAAAGGAAACAAAAAACAAGGCAGAAGCTGTGTCGGATGTCATGAACTTATTTTCCTGTGGTTGTAAAAGTTCATTCATTCCAGGTCCCAACATCACTGTTGATGAACATCTACGTACTTGTAGAGGAAGGTGTGTTTAAAGTATATATATTCCCTTGAAACCATGAAAATACGACATTAAAATTGGGTTAACTGTTGATCTTGAAAATATGTACACTGTAAATTTGCAAGTGTACGCAGGTTAAAATTCGTGAAATACAGCAAGGGAAGCGGGTAGCAATGGATTTTGTGAGTCACTGGAGTGGGACTGGTCGAAACATCAGCACAATTAATTTTTTTTACAGCTTTTAATCTTGGCCAAGATTTACTAAATTATCCCTTACGCTCACGGGTACTACGCGAAAAAAATCGCACGTAATTGCCACCAACAACAGCAAAAACCCGGTAGATTAATCCTCAAATTTGGAATTTTCCAATAAGACTCTTCAGACTTCATATGAAGCATAAAAAGTTTCCCCTATCAAAGGAAAATCAGTGGTTTTATGGTCTGGTTTCAAATGCCTCATACTATAAGGCATTTGAAATTTGTTGCCCTGAAAAGAATAAACGGGAAGTGATTCTGTATTACAACTCCAAAAAATTCGGTGTACATACAGTAGATCAAATTATTCTGTAAAAAGAGGGACTAGAAGATGGCCATTGGCTATTTTTTTTGATATCGTGGATCTTGAAGGTATAAATGTATACCAAATGTATTCGAGAAAATACCCCTCTTTCGCGCAAAAAAAATTCTAGGCGGCAATTCCTTTTAGAATCAGCAGAAGAAATGTTAGCACCTGAAATTCATCCCTGAGTAGGAAGAACCCGATGCCAAAAAAAATAGATTTCGGACTGCGATCGAAAATGCTGGGATTGGCGGTATTCTGCTAGTAAATGACAGAGAACTTGTGTCCAGAAAATGGGTGGCAGATGTTCCATTTGCCCTCGTAAGAGAGACAAACATCCAATGATCTTTATGTTTGCAACAGATACGTGTAAGGTGATCATGTTCAACAAAGAAGCATTTTTATGCAATGCGACATTAGTGAGTGTGTAGATGGAGATTTCAGATTAAAAATTTGGCACAATTCTTTTGAGTCATGAAATTTTGTAATTGGTCATCACCATTTGGCAATATGTTGCAAATGTTTAAATATTTTAAATATTATATTGTATTCAGATAATTAAACTTTGTACTTAAATACGTATTTAGGTAAATTTAATCCTCATTATTCAAGAATATACTATGAGTGCCATCTAAAAAATTATAATATATTTTTTTCTAAATTATGCAATGTATAATATACTGTGGTATTTTTCTGTTAATTTATCTGAAATGTATTTAATTAAAATACGAATGAATATGAGTCATTGGAATAATATTATAACTTTAAAGAATTAAAATTCACGATGGGGTCAAAAAAGACCCCAAGTAGGGAGGACGTGATTTTTTTAGTAACAGGTAGGGAGGGTTAATTTGGACTGTTAATACTAAAAGGTGAATTTTATCTCCCTCATTCCTACTGTAAAAATAATATCTTGGGAAGCGAATTAAAAAAAAACACAACGAAATTATCTGACTGCCGGTGTGTGCTTGCCCAAGCGCATCAAATATTACCGACGTATCTGAACCAATATAAAATATTTTTAAGACGGGTAAATAGATTTAGAAATACAACATTCTAAACTGTTCATTAAAATGTACTGTAAATTGGAGGCGAAGGTGATCCCATCGCAAAGCTTTACTTTTGTAGAAAGGCATACTATTAAAAATAAAATAATTTTGGCTTACGCATAACTCTGTGGGAATAACTGATGTCACGAGCACTGGTAGGGCAATTCTTGCTGCAAATACAATTCCAAAAAGTGGCGCCTTCAGTGATAAAGAATAGGGAATGAAATAAGGCGTACATAATATAAGAAAAACGAAATAATATGGATCACTTATTAACTCAATGATGTAGGAAACACGTCGCAAAAGGAAAGGAGGAGGATTTGTAGAGGATGCTGGGGAATCACTTCAATGAACCGTGCAAGATGCAAGGGACAAGACTAGAGAACTTTCATATTAACCCAAAATTCCTCTTCTTTTCATTAGTAAGTTTTACTGAGTCCATCGAATACATACCTAGTGCTATTTTTTCAAATTTTATCTCGTATAATTTGTAAGTAGCAATTTCATATTAGTTGACAAAAAAATGTTGTGTTGATTTTCTTTTCCTTGCCACTGTCTCGACCACAGACAATGGCCTATCATTTTATGCCACACAATATTCCTTTGACAGGTCGGAAAGATTGGAGAATGACTCCACGCGCTGTCCTCGCGACTGCGGGCCTTCACTCCTTGAGCTGGCGGACAAGTGGAGTTGGAGGCAATCCGAAGAGGGGCGTAGGTCGAGAGACACGGCAGTGCTGCAACAGGACTTCAACACAACGACAACGAGAATGCGGGTGAATAATGTTCCCGAAGGCTAGATGGACGATTCTGCTAGTTAGCCAATTAAAAAGGCCGGAAAGAAGACAGCAATGTGCCAGTACAGCACGATATGCAAATGCACTCTTTTGGAGAGATGCCGACGAAATATCCCGGAACCCAAAAACACAGTGGTAGGGAAACTGCCATAGCTTGACGTCGTGTTGGGGAAAGTGGATGAGAATAATGGCAAAGGAAGGCCTCGTATGAGAAGTCGAGATCACGTGGAGGAGAGCGCGTCAAAGCCTAGAACGGAAGGAGGCGGAAGGAGGGACGGGCGGAAAGACCAATCTTGGGAATTATGCAGCGTGATGGATGAAAAGGATCAACTACTATTTCCACACCCTATTTGAAAAACACCGGACAGGATTTCAACAGATGTCATTGACCTTGAGTGATGTCGAAATCTTGTCCGGTCCTTATAAATAACAGTGTGGAAATAACAGTCGATCCTTTCCATTCATCACGATGCAGAAATCTCATTTTTACAAAGTGATGCCTGATGGCTTTGATTACTTAGGCATTTAGTGGCGAAGATGACCACACGAAGTCCACATTTCTCGACTAAGTCGGCGGCGCCTGGAGCCTCAGCATCCAGCAGGAGCAGAGAGCCGTTCCCTCCGAATTTACGGCACTTCCTCCCCCCTTCCCCCTGCCCCCCCCCCTTCCCTCGATGGAGAATATCGAATGGCGGGGCAGTCGCCCCTGTACGGGGGCGGGCGTGGTCCACAGCGCCTTTATGAGAGCGCTCCATGCCGCGGGAATAAAACGGGAAAGAAACGCGGGGGGGGGGTGCATCTTCGCACCCCCGTGGACGGCCGGCCGGAATTATTTAGGAGGGCGGGTCAACCCTTCGCCGCCTGGCGCTTAATAGATTTCCTAGCGGCCCGCTCGCGTTGAATACATTAAGACTGCCGATCGATTCGAGAGAGTGAAGGCCTCAATCCGGGAGATGGAGGCGCCATCGCACGTGGAGTCGGCGAGCTAACGTCTCGCATCTCCTCCAAGATCCTCGCCACTCCCTCCTCCCCCCTCGAAGGACACTTCGCCTCTCTCTCGCGTGCGTGGACAAGCGAAAACGACATACACACACACGCGCGCGAGCGAGCACCGCGTCGCTCCCTACCTCCCATGAATCAAACACACTCTTTTCGCCGCTCTTAAGGAGGTTGGCTCGCGACTGCTTGAGTCAAGTTGTCTAAGGAATCTTATTAATTTAAGTACGAGTATATGCCTGCTAAGTGATCCTTGCTTCACAAAGAAATTTACCTAAGCTATTGAAAGTCACAAGTATCACAAGAAATACGATGTAAAGTCGAAGGATTTATTTTTTATGATACTTTTAATCAGCTCGACAATGGAGTCGATTCAGCTTTTACTTTAAAGAAATAAATTCATGTACTCAACGAATTCACTAATTTATAACATCAGAATATTACTATCAAACATTATGTTTAAATATTATCTGAAATATGCTTTAATATCTCATTAGTAATGATATTATTCATACGCCATACATTTTGGCTAGAGCGACCGCAGCGCCACTTGAAGACAACTAACGCATTTAGTCTGCTATAAGCGCAGAAATTGGTGGCTTTAGCGAAAAATACAATGGTTGATGCCTTTTTTTCGTGTCATTGTATTTCTTGTGAAATTACGCATAAAATATCAGTTTTTTGCAAAAATGACATGTCACTATGGTATTTTTAAAGGTTATATTCCCATGTGATGGCCATTCTCATCGTTAATCGTATGTAATTTCAAATGCAATTTGTGCAAAAAGGAGTATGGTTTGGTGTATTTATCTTTACTTTATATGAGACAGAGGAACTTTAGTTCTATAAGGGCTGATAATATAAAAAAAAATGACATGACTTTCACTTTTCGGATCAACCTCCTTCCTTCCAATGCTTCTCCTCTGCAGAGGACAAAGTATCCATTCCAAATTTAACCTGGGGCATTGATTCCATGAGAGTGTACCTAATAATCTAGCTGAATCAATATTGTTATCTTACAAACTTGTCACAGTTTTCACAAATCTGCATTACTCATCCTTCAACTCAATATTTAATTAGCTTCATGTTGGAAAATTAAGGTTTTTAGGTACCCATCGGTATGTGATAGGTGACATATGAAAGGACGAACCTCGAAGAAGGCGATGACCATACAATGGATAGGTACCACATACCAATGCCAATGTATTACTGCTCAGCTGCTCCTAAATGATGACTTGTATTCACCTCAGAGTGTGTTTTCACGATTGATTGTGTAATTGACATATTTGTGTGTGTCATTTCTTTAATGCCTCCTTGCATGAAATGCTTGTCCCGAATATATTTTATGTTCTTCTGAGACAAGAAGGTAATTTGTTCGTAAGTTTTCCTGCGTTAAATCGTCGAGAATTGGTTTCCACTGTCACATCGGCAGCGAGTCACCAGCAAAGCGACCGTTTGCTCGCCTGCGGGATCTGCGATGGCACCGGTTGGCTGCTAGGCGTAGTCACGGTGCAGCAGGCACCAACAGAGACCTCGTGGTGCTGGGCGCCGAGGAGTTAGGTGGGGGGCGTAGGTCAAGAAGGAATCGCAAAAGGAGGGGGGGGGGCAAATGCCTCCTTTTGAGGAGAAAGCGTGTCTCTGCTCCCGGGGGAGATATTAAATGCCTTAAAGGAGATGTGTGTGGGCCCCGCGACAGCGCTCCTCCTGCACGTGCACCGCCGGCAGCGACACAGGCGGCCGCACCACAAAGCGAGCAGACGTGCCTTCGAGACGCACATCGCTGACGGCGCCGCGGCATTAGATGGCGCTTCTCCATTTGCAATGGAACTAGGGAACGTCAATTGTTGGTCCTTTGATTAATACCAGTATGTACCAGTTGAAAACAAGGTCCTAACAAAATTTCTCCCTTGGGAGGGTCCTTGTTAAATCTAAGAAAAATGTGGACGATGCGTCACCTGACCATATTTGGTGATAAGCGCCATGATTATCTTGCAGAGGTGAAGAAGACCATTCACCACACGAAGTCCCAGCGAAATTACCGGTGGATCATAGAAAGGCTGATTATCGGAAATAGCACCATATACCTACCTATTAAGGCTATTTTTAATGGAAGATCACTTCTGCTTCACACAAGTGGCTAGAGTCGCAGCCACAATTAAACAGCGGTGGAAGAGAAAGCAGTTGTGTAATTAAAGACTCATATTGCGAACGATCATGCAAAAGTAATCTCATTCATGGGAAGCCTAATCTGCCTGGGTTTGTTGATAAGTATTAGCATGGGTACAGTAAGAGTAGCACTTTCGCAACTCAACCAGGACTTTTTGCTCAGGATATTTTAGTTTCTGGAGAGGTTAACGTTCCGGTAGATGCAGTGTTTCTTGATTTCAAAAAACTTTCGTTAACGTACCTCACTTCAACTGACTCGCGAAGTTAGCATCGTATGGAATATAAAAGCAATATATGGGCAGTAAAATGATAAACAGTGTTGGCATTTGTCAAATGACGGGCGTGCAAAGGATGGCAGATACTCAGCAGCCTTGATGGAGTAAGAGTGGTGTCGGATGTTCCTCAAAGCAGCGTCACAGACCGACTTATACTTTACATAAGTGACTTTGAATCAAAAATAAACCGTGGCTTTATTTAACATGCGTATTGAGGACTCCGACTCAGAGTCCTATTTTACAATCAACAGATTGAACCAACACCCATGCCCCGGACGGGGTTCGAACCCGCCTCCCCGGGATCGACAGGCGAGGGATTAACCCCGCCACCACCTGCAACTCGACTTTAGGGCCAGGTTTAAGGGTAAACTCCAACTTTTTTCCCTATTTCACACTTCCTTACACGGTAATTTGTAACGATGAAGACAAGTGGGCGTTGGCCTACAGTCTAGGGGTTACGGAGCAAATGGTTGCAGGGCAAATGCATATTCCATAGGAGCAAACGACCTCCACAGCTTGTATTTGTAATTTGGAGGGATGAGCGGACAAAGAGGAGCTCCGGCCGAACGCAAGAGTCCAAAGCAGCAACTATTTAAACTTTAGAATCGGATTTCGACGCTTCCATTGGAAATGATAGGTTTAGCAACATTAGCAAATTGGGACTTGGATTCTCGTCCTTGGAAACAATTTAATGGTAAATATTATTTCATTTTCATTGAATTCAAAGAGCATTTAACTTGTCTTAAGAAACACATAGCCTTTTTACCATATTTACTTGCGTTGGTAGAAGAGAAAAATATTTTTGTGTAAGATACAAGAGCCCCCTCTGGAATTTGATAATGTGATGCCTCGGGGAAAGAGCAGTATTTTGAAATGGAAGGTTCAAGATCCGTTACGCAGCCGAGGCCTCAATTGGCCGAAACACGTCCTGCGAACAATAATACAGTGGACATCCTAGAGCCATGAAGCCTAAGACTAACCGTTGCATTTGTGGATGCCTAATTGATTACGCTACTGAAAAACTCTTTGTTCTAAGTGGCATGTTTTCCCCAGTGGGGGCCGCTCATCTAATAACAGAACCTGTCAGCCCTCGACGAAAATGAAGTCTATTACATGGATAAATGTCAAGGAATTGTCGCAAGTACACCGTATTGTTCCCTACGCCAGCAGCAATCACTGCAAAGGAATCGATTCCCCTGAAGTAAATGTCTAGATGGGAGGGCTTTGCCTTCAGTCTGCTCATTCATTTGACATCTTCGGCTCGCCTTCTAACACTTCGTTTTCTGGTCCATTCACTCGCGCAGGCTCTCCCGCGATTGCATTCGGGGCAGAATAGAGGTCACCCTTCAGCTCGCACATCCGAAAGCAAACCCCAAGCGTTCGCCAACGTCTCTTGTTGAGGCGCCGGCGCCCAGATATGCCGTGGCGAACGAGGCACGGGTCGGCCAAGCAAATGAGTTCCCTCTCTCGGCCATTTCGAGTCCAGGGATTAAGGGGGGAAGCGAACGAAGTACGCAATCGCTCTGCCAGCGGATAAACATTTGAAGGCAGGCGGGCGCAAGGTAATGACGCCCTATGATTGCACTCAATCGTGAGGGAGTGACCAGCGTAAGGGAGGCGATGGGTGTGCACCATGGTGCTTCGCGGTGGATGGGGAGGCCGGAGATCGATTCGGAGGTCCAGTAAGGAAGGGAGGGAGGGTGGGGGAGGGAGAGACAAATTGGACAGCCCCTTTGCGAGAGGGGGGGGCAGACACAAAAGGAGGCGGAATGCAAAGGAGGACGCCTCCACCACACTCTCGATCTTTCGACCAATCGATACGGCCGCACTGTCGATCCAGTCGGAAGAAAGCACTCCTCTGCCGCCACTGGATGGACGTGCGCCCCAGCTAGCCTTCGCTTGTTTCTTCATCTTTACCCACTGGCTGGTGGATAAGAAGCCAAGTAACATTTTAGTGTTCACGCAGGAGACGCCGAAGGGCCGACGGAGGAAGCGGACGGCTCATGGGGACGAATAGATGGAATTCAAAGTGATGTGGTTCCGAAACATGTCGAAAATAGAGATAGGGTTGGTGGAGAGGGTGGGGGTGTAAGTGGAGTTGGCTGCGAGATGTAACTCGCCAAGAAAGCAGTGGAGTCTTAGAAAAAAAAGGATTACGGGGGAATACGGTTCGGCAATGGAAGATAGAAGCGTCAAATGAGTTAGAGAAGTGTCAGTCGACGACGGCCATACAGATAAGAGAGGATAGGAAGGCAAAATAGGCAGGAGAACCATCGTTTGCCCATGGAAGGAAGTGGAAGGACGCGCGTAAGTTGGGGGAGGTAAGAAGAATGATAAAACTAAGAGGGGTGGCAAGTACAGCAACGATGATGGAAAGGGTGATGTGGCGAAATGGAGGAGTTGCCGAAATAGAATGAGATATATGCACGTTAATGCGAGAAAACTATCCGGTAGCAAAAGCACTCGCACAAGAGTGAGTGAGGAAACATATTGTACGATCCGATGGAGATTCATGATGGAGTAGAGCAGCACATGGTGGATGAAACGGACCTGGGCGGTTGGACGCGCATCACGAAGTTCACATGAAGCGAGACACCAAAAGAGATGAAGGAATGTAGGACTGCGAATTTGAGACAGCGTTTCGGCGGCCAATGAAAGAGGATCCCTCAAGCATTCACAGTGGAGGGGAGACCAATCCTCTACTCTCCGGAAATCTTTTAAAAACAGCAGAAAAGCAAAGGAAATGGATTTAGAGCATGAGAAGAAACGTACTGAATTGCGTTTCCTGACGAGCAGACATGTATCGCTCAAAAGGACAAGTGGCGAGTTTGGTGCGACGGCCGTATTCTCGTGTTTATGAGGCTAGGAAGGAGGGTAGATGAGTTCTTAGGGGAAGATCGATTTGGCCTCAGAAAGGAGAGAGATGCTATGGAGTTAAGGAGAGCATTTGATTGGCGGAATGTAGCGCACAATCAGGACTATTTTGTCAGTTTCGTAGACTTTGAATACGCGTTGAATAGAGTAGATTGGAAGAAGAACACAATGGAAGCGCTTAGAAATGAAGCTGTGGATCGTGGAGATAGACGTCTTGTTGGCAACCTATGCTGAAAGCAGAAGGCTTAACGGAAGCTGGAGATGCCGGAATAGGCAGAAATGAAGAGCTTGTCGACATTTATGCAGCGGAAATAGACGAGGAGGAACTTGATATCGGTAACTAAGTCGGTTAGACTTGCCGACGACCTGGCGCATGAAAGCGAATAAGCGCCAATATATGTACTGCCAGTGGCCATTTACTGAAATGCGAAAAGGACGCTTGCACTAATCTTATGCGAGGGGGGTTTGGAACGGCGTCTGCAATTTTGAGCAAGCCCTTGTGATGACGACGATTACAGCCATGACTCTGAAAAAATTGTTTTCAACATAAAAATTAAATAGTGGCTGGGTGGCCGGTGGTTTCACGCGTAACTTTGTGGAACTTATTCATTATTGTAAGGAGGGAACTTAACTTTGTCGTTACACATGAATTCATGAGGAGTTAAGATTTAATTTTCAATCGTATACCGCAGTGAAAGTGCGTAAGTTTTCGCAGCGAGGACGATCTGCATTTGTCATGCGCCTGCGCCTTATTGATTTCGCGCTCCCGAAAATGACTCATGCAATATACTTCAGTTTACAGTACCTAGTTATATACATTTTTACTATTGTGGCCGAACCTGAATGAGTATATACTTTACAGTATTCTAGGAAAGCACTCGCACCCAAAGGTAAGCATAGTGCTAAAAATCGATCTAATATTCTGTTATTGAAAGTGAAAGTCCATTTGAAGCATTTCCAATGACTTTTATTTACTTTAATTTTTAAGGCAGTAAGTTTTTGACGCATTAAACGAAAATGGAAGCATTATATGAAATAAAAACTATATATGAACCGGTGTTTTCTACTGAACCGGTTTTTTCTTCTGAACCGGTGTTTTCTACTGAACCGGTGTTTTCTACTGAACCGGTGTTTTCTACTGAACCGGTGTTTTCTACTGAACTGGTGTTTTCTACTGAACCGGTGTTTTCTACTGAACCGGTGTTTTCTACTGAACCGGTGTTTTCTACTGAACCGGTGTTTTCTACTGAACCGGTGTTTTCTACTGAACCGGTGTTTTCAACTGAACCGGTGTTTTCTACTGAACTGGTGTTTTCTACTGAACCAGTGTTTTCTACTGAACCGGTGTTTTCTACTGAACCGGTGTTTTCTACTGAACCGGTGATTACTACTGATCCAGTGAATTCTACTGAACCGGTGTTTTCAACTGAACCGGGGTTTTCTCTTGAAACAGCGTTTTCTACTAAAACGGTATTTTCGACTGAACCATTTTTTATGAACTGTTTTTTCTACTGAACTTTTTTTTCCTCGCAAACCGCGTTTTTTTGACATCCAAAAAGTTTTTTGTAGAAATAGATAGTTTTCTGGAGTAGTTTGGTCGTATAGAGAAACACCAATTTTACCAACGTTTCGCCTCCTTATTGTGGCATCATCAGGGCTAATTGATGCTAAATGTAAGTTTTTACGTTTTCATTAATGTTTTACAGACAAGGAACAAAATTTATAGAGAGGAAAAAAAATTATTACAGATCAATATTGTACATACCTTTTGTTGACAATTTTTTTTGTATAAACAACAACAAACAACAATGCTATGCTTCTTGGTTACATAAATTCATCACAAACTTTATATAAAAAAATCGAAAACAACCAAAATTTTAAAATTATTAGGTACATTAAGAATATTTATTTGTGTATGTATATGTATATATATATATATATTTCATATAACAAAATTGAATATAGAATGAATATGAATTTACAAGTTGATGGTATTGTTGAGTAAGAATTTATAAAGTTGATATGATGTTATGGTATATTTTACTTAAATTTTGAATATCGGTTCTGTTATTGCATGCAGTGGGATTTTTTGCTATATAAACCATTTCTTTAAAAAGCCTCTTTTGAAGGTTGGATTAAAAACCGATCGATTTTGCATCTTCAAATACAAAGGAATGGTTGTTTTCCAAAGAATGTTTTGCCAAGGCACAGGTTCCAGTATTTGTTTTAATTGAAGACTTATGGCCATTGATTCTGTTTTTTAAGTATTGTGTAGTTTGCCCAATATAAATTTTATTACAATCTTGGCAAGGCATGCTATAAACAATGTTACTCTTGTAATATTTTGGAATTTGACTCTTTAATTTCGAAAAAAGTTTTTTGTCATAATTTTTATTTAACATGTTTTTTAAGACGTGTTTTTCCGTGAAGTAGATACTTCTTAATGACGCTGGTACGCTTTCCTAAACTGAACTGTAAAAAGAGAGAATGCTTGTGTGAGACAATGACCTGGGCCTAAGTCCTGGAGGTACACATAAATTGCCTTTGTAATTGTAACGGCGATCAAATTGACATTAATCCTGAAGGAAGACATTGCGAAATTTCCACAGATATTTATTCACTTGGCACAACGCGTTTCGTTGTTAAAATAACAATATCAAGTGCCTTGATCACCCTCGATTATCATGCCGTTGTAGCAACAAAAAGCGTCGTGCTAAGTCACCAACTCATGCCTGGCGAATGAAAAGCTCTCTGGAGCCAGAGCGACTGGTGTCTGCATAAAGACGAAATCTCCCCAATTAAGATCTGATTTAAGTGCTTCTAAGGAGTTGATATGTGTGGATAGGCTGATTGCTTTCAGCTGTGGCTCATAGTTATCTGCCTTTCTTAGTCAACATTTCCTTTATCTTTCATCTTGGTAATGATTATGGGGCGAGGGTCTGACTATGACGCCTTTTTGAGAAACACTGTTAAAAATTGGCAGGCCGTTAACCACCCGAAATTTTCTGGTGACAGGGTGTCATATTAAATTTTGCCTTAGGTATTCGTATTTTCCTTAAGCTTACTATTATTTAAAATATTTTTAATTTAAAAATATATCAACGATCGTTTGGATCAAAATAATTTATGGAAAGAACATACAGTATTGAGCATGAATAATCAACGTCAAAATGTTCAAATTTAGTTTTCATTGGGCGCGTATTATGCAGGATAATTCCCATCCATGCTTGCATTGCGGACACGAATTTTGAGGCTGCGGTTGCATTCTCACTCCTTGCGTGTGGCAGAGGAAGATAGGAATTGAAACATTGCTCCTCCCTCCACGAAGTCTCCCAAAACCAACAGAATTGGTATATAGAACAAATAGTTACTGCACTAACCTGAAGGATTATTAACTCTTTCTTACTCGTTGTAAACGTCGAAAAAAGAAATAACATGAAAAAACGATACATCCGGTTCAGTTACGTGTGTGACAATGCTTCACATTGGAGTCTTTCCATTTTAAATTTAAACTGAAATTGGTGCATAGATACTGCCAACCTTCAGCCGAATGCTGTTCCCTGTTTTCGCAGAAAAAATTAGCCCTTGAGCTATAGGCAGGCGTGCATTGCGTTAACGCCTGAAAATCGTCCTTTGACACTGTTATTCTACAGACTGTAGCAGACTGGTTTTACGTGACAGTCACGTGTCAAAGGTGTCAATAGAAAGGATATGAAGTCTACATGTTATTTGAGGAGTTATAAATGGACTTTTCGCAAGAATAAATGCCTTTTTGTCGCTGTAAATGCAACTTCCAAAATTCACTTTTTTCACTAGTTTAGCCTACAGTTGCACCAAGAAATAATTTTTAAATCGGGCCAGTTCTACTCAGTGTAGCACTCATATGTACCTAGTATACACTATATCTCCCAACTCTCTCATATACACAAAATATTTCTTTTTGTACCTGATTCACAAACATTTACACTTTATAAAATAATGACTTGGTAATTTTTAAACTCAATCCCACGAGGATTAATGCCGGTTGAAATGACGGTAGTATTGCTGGAATGAGAGTCGTCTGTTAGGGTCCATGCGTGAGGGAGTTGAGCACTGTTCTAACACCGACCATATCTCCCAAACCCCTGAAAAACACTAAACAATTCTTTCTGCACGTAAGGGAACAACATTAAGACTTTCTAAAACAATGATTTTATAATTTTTAAACCCTTTTCCACAAGGACTTATTTAGCTCCGAAAAAACATTTTTTTCCAGATATCTCAAATTCGAGTGATCTTTTCTCAGTAGTAAATGCTCACATTCCGTATTATTAATATATTCACACACTAGATACATATGAGTGCTACACTGAGTAGAACTGGCCCGATTAAAAATTATTTCTTAGTGCAACTGTAGGCTAAACTTGTGAAAAAATGTGAATTTTGGAAGTTGCATTTACAGCGACAAAAAGGCATTTATTCTTGCGAAAAGTCCATTTATAACTCCTCAAATAACATGTAGACTTCATATCCTTTCTATTGACACCTTTGACATGTGACTGTCACGTAAAACCAGTCTGCTACAGTCTGTAGAATAACAGTGTCAAAGGTTGATTTTCAGGCGTTAACGCAATGCGCGCCTGCCTATAGTACAGGGGCGACATTTTTTTCCTACGAAAACAGGAAACGGCTTTCGGCTCAGGAAGGTTGACACCAATTGTAACTGAAATCTGAGATGGTGAGGCTCGGACCATTTGTTGATTTAAAATGGAATGAGTGACTGCTCGCTCTGCGCTCTAGCGGCCGGTTCTTTATAAGACGACAGTCAGGCGGACAACACTTGCAGCACAGGGAAGTTGACAGGCGTGGTCGCCAGCCAGCCATCCTGGCTGAGAGCAGAGACGGCGGCGTCGTGAAAGCCGAGCACCGGACGATCATCATCGGTGTTTCAGAACCGCTTCCCCTCTGCACCGGTTCGGAACCGATGCCCATGTTCCCCGGTTTTGATCCGCTTCCCCGGGACACCGGTTCAGAACCGAATCTCCGGTTCACCGGTTTTTTTTCCTTCATCTGAACCGGTCTACCGGTTCTGAGAAAACCGAACCGCTGAACCGGTGCACCGGAAATCCGCCCATCCGTAACCAAGGCTAACCTCATGACTCAAGAAAACACGGTAAGTCCGGATAAGAAGTCCTTCAAAGCAGAATCCTCTTGACCCTCAAAATCATGAGAATTCCGTGAGAGTATGTGACAACCCCAAGAATCACCGCAGGCAATTCACAAGTTATCTGGCCGGTTGTGCTCGGGAAAATATTGATATTCATGAAATAATTATGAATGGATGGCAACAGTGCAAGCAGCAAGCAACCATCTGGAGAAAAGCAAACGCTGGCAGAGGTGAAGTGAACCAATGCCAGGTCATCTCCCGAAGGCCACAGCGAAGGACAATGAAGCTAGGCTTCTATTCACGTGAATATCCGTGGTAGTTTTTGGGAGTGCTGCTAATATTCTTATCTTATAAAATAATCAATTAGCCCCCGGGATACCAGATGAAGTGACCTTTGCCAGTGAATCAGACACCAATGTCATTACCTACCTTGGTGTTTCGGGATATGTGTAATAGTATACGTGGCAGATTTTACGTTTTTTCGCGTTCATTAATTTTAAGGTAACATTTAAGTAATCTATTTCCTTCTAATTTATGGTTACCAGAAGGAATTGAAATGGATCGAAATGTTCCGTTTCACACCGTTTCGAACCATGCCGGGGAGAATCTGTGGCACCCTTTCTGAACTCGTAATCTGAGATTCCATGACATCGGTGAGAGTGTAGTTGATGTTCTGGGACACATTTAGAATCTCGAGTTAGCTCTCAGCGTCACGCTAAGAAGTAATGCCACCTTTGCTGATTAGAACCTCTTTCACTGGTTGCAGGAATTTCGGGACGCAAGTATTGGAAGCGAGACTTTGAGATTCTGGGAAGGGCCCCGTTAGAAGAAGGCCTCGTGCTGGCACTGCGTCCACTCTCTCGGAGCGGGCAAGGGGCCCCCGACAATGGATGGATTGGGGCCCCACCTCCCCCTCGGACTGATTGCCAAGGGGAGGGCGGGGGGAGAATCGGAAATGCGGCGATCGCCGAGGGGGAAGGTGGGGGCGGGAGGGAGAAGAGAGGGAGGGGAGGGGGCGCATTCCTCGGAACTAAATTAAAGAAAGGCGGAGGGGTGTGCGCAGAGGCGAGGGGGGGAGGGAGGGCGGCCGCTCTCCTCTGCGCATGCGCGGCCAACTCTTGGCGAAACTTTCGCGAGGGAACCCCTTTCCCTTTCTCACACCACTCTCGCTCTCGTTGAGGGGGGGGAGGGAAGATAGGGGAGGGGGTAAAGGGAAAGGAAGGAGGGAGGGGATGGGCTCCTGAATCCGCGTGACCGTCCAGCCTTGTGCACACGGCGTGCATCCTGGGGGCCACACTTGGAAGGGAATCGATCCTCGGGTGCCGTGGTGCACACCATGGTGCTGCCGATTTCGACGAATTGTCGCTGCACCATTGGACATTGACTGAAGATGAAAAACACTGTCTCTTCGAGACGTTTCTACGGGCAAACGCGGAGGTTTCGGGGGAAATTGAATGACAAGCATTTGGGAATGCAGCGAGCGTGCTGGGGTTGGAAATGACATTCAATTGGCCAAGAGGCAGAGCACGAAGGAAGTCCTTGCCTTCGCCGTTTTGCTATTCGATAGTTAAACACACACGCTCACACACACAAGTGATGCGAATGCGGTTGGATTCGATCGTATTCCTATTTCGTGAACAGTAGAACGGAGATTACAGACAATTTGTCGATAAAATATTTTTCTATTTTCATATTATTCATCCAAGGTTGAAGTTGTATTAGAGATGGCGGTCAATGTTATCGTAGAAAATTAGCGAAACTATTGTGGCCGTTAATGTTTGGAAAGAAAGAGATGGATGCAATGACTTGTGTGAAGCTGATCTCTTCGATTGAGGGCACTGCACAACGGTGCACGGATCACTGTACATTGCACACGCCAGCAAGAAACGTAATACGAACAAAAAAAAGTGAAGTAAGAGCAGCGGAAAGGCACGAAGATTCATCTCACAAGATGTCACTGTGAGAATATCTGGCAGTCGAGGCTTAAGGCGCCAAGAGACTTGGGAAATGTGAGCGGATGCACATTTGGGATACGTATGGGAAACAATTGAATGTCCAATCAATTTAGATATGCTGGGGGGAGGGAAGAAGGAGAAACAAGTGAACGTTGCACTGCCCCCACAGATTCGAATTCATTGAATCGTTGAAACGCGTGGGAAATGAATTCGAATCTGTGGGAGCAGTGCAACGTTCACTTGTTTCTTCTGTTTTCAAAGATGCTGTGCCACTTCATCTCGCCTGCTACTATTCAATTCACATGCTATCTACGGAATGGCGGGGAACGCAGATCTACACATCGAGTCGGAAGACGTGAGTCAAACGAGAGAGTGTCGCACCAATGTTCGTCAGTCAGTTGTGACTCTGTTTACAAATGCAAAGCAGCACCGGGCGCTGCACGGCCTGCTCGTGAGGAGGTCCGGCCCGGCGATTTTGTGCCTTTGAGGTGCCGGGGGGCATTTGTGTGTGCGTCCGGGATTAGAGGAGGGAGGAGCAATTGGCGAGGGGTTGGGATTAAGGAGGGAGGGGGATGAGATAAGGGATGCGAATAAATTAAGGGCGGTCCCCTCCTCGTGGTCCAGCGGAGTGCCCCCCCGCCCCAAGGATCTCCGCCCCCCCCCCCTTCTTCCTTGCATGTGACAGATCGATACTGCCGAGTCGGAGCTCGATAGTGTAACGCAAATGTCGGGTCAGCTGAAAAGGTGGGATGGGGGGGGGGGGAAGGTCTTCGAGGAGGAGGAGCCCCCCCCCACGACAGCTCTCCAGGGCCGGGGAGAGGTCACGTGATTCGGGGGCGTACGCACGCACCTTCCTTCCCCCTCTGCCCCGGGGGCGCGCTTTGCATCCGCCGAGCCGCCGCCCCGGGCGAACTGGCCTTTGAGACGACATCATGTTGTATGCGCGAGGAATGTTCCGTTTCACTCAGATCGCAACACTCCTTCCGGTGTGTGAGACCTAGGAGTCACAGGGAGACAATTAGCGCAGTTCGAGTACTTCTGCCGCGCTCCATTGCTTCGCTCGCTCACAACGGCATGCATGGCACAGCCCGGAGGCATTAACATGAGAGGAATGATACGGCAATGATGCGGCACTACTGTAGAATTCTCCGCGGTGTCGAAAAAAAGTTTCCGGGAGTGAAGAAATGATAAAAAATGTTTTATAATAAACATTCGAGTCGGTCAAACTTTACGCAAACTTATTGACTAACAAGAAGCGCACCGGCGCCAACACGTCTTCATTTGACGGCTTACGCGCATGCGCCGGAAAATTATGTACTGGTGAATAAGTTTGTGTAAAATTTACGGACAGTATAGACTGCATCCCACTACGTCACGCCTGAGGCCGTTGGCTTCATAAGAACATATTTTACAACTTATGCTATCTTACGCCACGCGAGTACATTTGACCTTAATTACAACTTTCAAAAAACTGGGCATCTGTTGATCACTCTCACTTAACTAAGCGTCACTTCAATCCCCAGATTCATTCTTGATTTACGAATAGGCCTAACTATAATTTAAAACAATCATTAACACCCTTAATCAGGTCAAATATTGCACTCTATGAAACAAAAATAGATAATTCACTCGGTTCGAGTATTTGTCGAACGTTTTTTTATAACTATTTAAACACCTCGATTTGAAATAATGTACAATGCAACATTCAATGAATACATGTAACCGTCTGCAGTAGCCTACAATATAAAACCAGAAAGCAAATGAAATTAGTAATCATCGATCAATCTGTTCCCATTATTTCCAGAGAAAATAAAGCTGAAAGGAAAAATTGTCAACTTGTCAACAAATTGTCAAAAATAATATCCTAGGAATACACCACTGGTCGCGTAGGTACATAGAAAAAAAAAAGTATCTCGTGAATGCTGTGAGCTAGGTCACCAAACAGAGGGTAATCAACCCGTATGAGTAAGAAAAGTGAAGAAACCTTTGAACAATTGTTAATGCAAAACGCAGTAAGACACTTAATGCGGAATCCAAGCCTTTACTACGTCTACGTAATACCCTGGGAGCCTCCACGAGGGTGTTTGGCAGGGGGTAAAGGTCTCAGAACATGCACTACTTCTACGCAAGAGCTACAATGGAGTAGCTCTAGGATAGGTACATTTTAACTTGTTAGAGTAGCCGTGGTTCGCATATAATTTATTTACTTCGCTATTTTCTACTGACAACGAGTAAATTGTGAAAAAATCAAGCAAGCGGACGGGAAGTCGAACTGATTAATACACTCGCTTCTCGTGATACTGTGACTCTGCATACCAGCTGCTTTCTTCTCCGCATGTCATGATGGGATTGACCTTGTAAAACCTTCAATTGAGACCAAGTAGTTACATAGATTTCCAATCACTGTTTGGAAAATATTGCTTGGAAAATATATGTAAGAGCAGAAGCAGGGAACAGAAACATGACAGATTGGCTCCTCCATGACAGTATCTTATCTTTTATCACGCGGTGTGAAGCTTAACGATGGTTGGCCGGTACTGACTGCCAATTGCCAAACACGCCATTAAAATAACACCGGGCCATACTCAGAATATCAACCGCTGTCTCGCTTTTCCAATCCTTAAATCCCCATAACGAGTGAAATTGGTGAACATGTTATACAACTTCAAAGGTGGCATTACTTGTCAGCGTAACGCTGAAAACTGAGTTGACATTCTGATTATGGCTGGATCATATTAACGGTAGTCTCACTTCTACAGATTGCGTCTTAAAAACTCCGTTAAGAGTTCAAATCGGTGTACGCAGTTTCACCTCGATATGTTTCGGAGTGGAACACAGCTAAGAAGTAATCCAACCACGTAAGGTGAACCTGCGCTACATCCATTTTACTCGAATTACAGATTTCAGGACTTACGTAAGTTGTGGAAGCGATACAGCAGCAGAGGCTCTGAATGTGGAGCAGTCGGAATTTCCAGTGAGCAATCACGCATGGCACCAGTCCTCGCAACACATAATCCATCCATGAAAAACGTATCCTGTGCGTCAGGCGTCAGTGAAGAGAAGCTGTCGCCGAACACAGCTTAAGCATCGTTTTTGACGAAGCTAAATAAACTCAGCAGACCCCTCGCATATTGTAACTGACTAACAAAGGAATCAGGTAGCTTGCCAAAAACTTCAACCGCGACACTAGATACGCCCTCAGCAACGCGTGGACCCGGAGAATTCGAGAAGGGGAAAATTGGAACGAGGCAATCAACCTGAACCCGGCGAAAGAGTATATAAGCCCGGTACCTATTGGGGTTGTTTGACATATTTTTATTGCAGGATCTGATGGAGTTCGTACAATAAAAATACACGTATTTTCCCGTTCTTCGATCTATCAAATCAGTACTCGAGTTATAAACGGGGAAAAAAAGTTTTTTTTTAACCCTTTCGTAAAAGTGGGCTAACAAAGCACTATTACGTCATCCACTCCGTCCAATCACAACGGCGACTTCGTAGCTCCGTGGCGCAATCACAATTGGGGACACACAGCTGACTCTGCCAATGGAAGTGGTTGCGACAGGATCTGTGCGAGCCCCAACCCCCCTCCCCTCCCTTCCCCTAAAAGCAGTCAAGGACGGGAGGTGGATGACGTCAAAGCAGCTTTTTCGGTGTGCGTCACCTTTTGCTCATTTTAATTTTTCACTTATGAGTGAATGGCTCTGGTGGAAATATTAATTTCTCCAATAACATTCATTTTCCGTTTCCATCTAACGATTTCGTGTGCAAAATCTAACGATTTCGGTTCCGAGTGAACGCCGCCATTCTGTGGCCCCAACACTCATCACCTTGAAGATGACGGCAGTGTCAGCTGTCGAAACGTCTCTCGAATCACTGATCCGGTGGAGAACCCCGCGTACACTTCACAAGCATTGTTCGCCGGGAAAACAACGTATTCTTTCGAGCCTTCACTCACATACACGAATCTTGTACTCCATGCGTCGTAAGTGGTACAGAATCTTTTGCCGGCCAGCCGTATAAGGACCTTGAATTATCATAAAACGGCATTATTTCATACGGCATGTTGCCTACACGGAAAGGCTAGTTGATCTTTTTTTTTGACGACCTTCGACCTAGAAGACTGCGCTTCACTTCTTCGGGTGCTTCGATTTTCTTCTCTCATTCTCCGCTCAATGCTCTTAGACTTCCCGAGTTGCTCAAATTGCCTGCGTAGTCACAGCCTCAATCTAAAGTTCGGCGTCTCTCCCGAGCTGCTGAGGACTGATTCCGCTTCCAGGCATTCGACGAAGGAGCACAAGAGAAGATTTAAAATAACTTTGATATCCCAAATAATGTGTGTCAAATGCCTTACCTAAATTTTAGGGCATAGAAGTTACAACTATATTTTTGATAACACCTCAATATTTTAAATAACAAAAGCGGCACTAGTTTTGTCTGAATTTTAATGTGGATCGCTCACCACTGCGCGTGCGGGCGCGCTTTCTACGACAACGGAGCCACGAACGATGAAATAATTCACGGCCCGAGTCACCGAGACGCACGGAAGCTCGCCTCAGCGCAGGAGCCTCCGATGGAGAGCGTACGCATCGCTGCTTCCCAGACGCGTGCTTTTCCATCGGGAGTCGGAGGCACAGGTGCTCAGGGGAGAGCGCTTGCCTTGGGAGGAGAAGAACACCCGAGTGTTCCACTGCCAAGCACACATACTTGCCAAGAAAGGGGCGTCATGCCTCCTCCGAGGAATTTTGGGACTTTGACCCGAAAGGAGCTTTGTAGTACTCCCAGAAAAATTGAGAAAACTGATACAGGCTCTGATTCTCAGAGTGAACAACAGCAGCAACATCTGAAAAGTAGGATTGCAGTCGAGGATGCACTCACAAGGAGTGACCCCTTTGCCCTTGAGAGCCACTAGCGAATGCACAGGAAACATCACTAAGTTCTGGATTTCTTTGCTAGTGCTAGTGACTCATCCGTCCTGTGAAAACCATTGTGTAGTCAGACCAAAACCCCTCCTATACGAAGGTCTACATTAATGTATTTCGAGGGGATCCAACGAAACAACTGAAGGAAGAATTGCGACCCGTCATGCATATGAATTCTCCATCATGTTGACTCTGCTCTGTATTACTGACCATTCGGTTTGCATAGTCTTCTCCTGTCAGTGATGGTGGTCCGTGTACAATGTCGCACACGAAGGCAGGAGGTTGCCGGAAAAGACTAAGCAGTGAAGTTCAGGAGCATAAATTGGTCATGCGAAAGAGTTCTGCCACTCACCTCGTGGAAATAATAGATGTCCATCTTAAAAAGAAATCATGTTGTTACCAGTATTCTTCGCTCTCTTGAAGATTGACTAATTGGACTGCTAAGTGGCATTTGGGATGGTGTTCCAAAAGGGAATGAAAAAGTTTCAAGAGATTTACTTCTCAATTAAGTGAGAATTTCACCGACGAGAGTAATCCAAAACAGGGAGTCAGATGAGATGCTCATAGATTAGTATAAAGTGTATCCTTAGGTACCAGAGTAATAAGTTTCCGGCCTTTAAGAAGATTGTATAAGGGGATAATGGCTGGGCCGACGAAGATATGGTGGCAAGAAAGAAAGACGACCCATGATGAATTGTGTATGGAAAGAAATCATCTGGGGTGTTTGAAGAAAGTAAGAAAAAGTGTGTAGGTAAGACTGAGGGGTGAGACGTGATGGAGCCTTAGAAGGCAAGTGGAAGGAGAGTGAACCGCGAGTCCTCTGCACCAACATCTACGCAACACCCTGCGGGCCACCACGAGGGTGTGTGGCAGGGGGTGAAGATCACCAAACATGCACTATTGACATATAAGTGTTTATAAATGGATCCAGTCTCTTAGGTCTATTGCATACTATATAAGATGCGTTAACAAAGGTGATAGCAAAAATATTGGACGCATTACGCAATTGGACGCATAAAATACTCTAAATGATACTCCACAGGATTTCTCAAATCCTTTAAGTTTCTCTTGGCCTGAGCTTAAATCCACATTCTGTTCTGTACTACCACCTGTAGTAATTGTACTTCATCATCATCATCATCATTGGTCAGCAATCCTAAAATTGGTTTGACGCAGCTTTCCACTCGATTCTTCTATCAGCCAACCTTTTCATTGTGACGTAATTATTCTCTTTTACATGTAATTGTACATCAACTTTTTACCCTGAGGAGATTGCGTTTTAGTCAGTGGAGAAGCGTCAATAGAAGTACTGGAGGTACTGCTTCCCTTGATATTTAACATGAACTAAACGAGTAGTTTTCTCACAATTGGTCTCATAAATGTAAAATTCTATTGAGGAATAAGTTCATCATTGTATTTGCTTCCTTTGGTGGCCCTCACTCAAGACGAGAGAGCCAAAACCTGGAGATAGGACGTGGCTTCCCTTTTGTTTTGGATGACTTCCTTTCGTGTTCTGTGCCACGTAAGGGCTCGCTAGCCACGCGTAAAGGCCCCCGCTGTTTGCCAGTCAAGGCTCGTAGCCTACATGCGAGTTTAAATTTTGGAAGCGCTAACTCTTGGTGAATCCCTTGATTGAGAAAATATTTGTCACCCACGAGTGTTTTTATTTAATTTCTCGTGCTTCATAATTCCGATTTTCATTAATTGTTGTTTATATTATTGCTACATATGTTCCTAACGTATTTTAATATTTTCACCCATTTTGAATGCTTAGTTAATTGTTGACAGTGGAAAAGCTTGTCCATGTTTTGGTGTGCCCAGCGAATATTTACTTTCGTAAAAGATGGATCAAAGAATTTGTATTGAATTTATCTTGAAAAATCGAGGGAAGTGCAATAGCGAATTCGAAATGTTGACTGTGGCTTCTGGAAAACCTATTGTGAGAAAAACAAGAGTTTACGAATGTTACGTGCGTTTCAAAGCGTGCCGTGAAGATGACGACCACCCCCGGACGTCGACTACCGACGACAATGTCGAACAAGTTCAGAAAACGATTCTGGAAAATCGAGGAATCAATCAGAGTTACGATATGTTATTGATGCGGGAATGTCATTTGGTTCATCCTAAGCAATGTTCTCGGATGTTTTGGGAAATGTGACAGAGCAAAGTTTGTTCCGAAATTGCAGAGTTTCAACCAGAGACAACGTCGCGTGAGTATTGCTCAGGAATTGCTGTATAAAGTCAGCAAAGATCCCGAACTTCTAAGAATGGTCATAACAGGTGAAGAAACCTGGTTATATAGGTATAACGTCGAAACCAAGGCCTAATTATCCCAATGGAAGCTGCCTGAAGAGCCAAGACCGAAAAACATTCGACAAGTTCGATCAAAATTGAAGGTTCTTCTCACTGTTTTCCTCCATTTCAATGCTGTGGTGCATCATGAGTTCCTGCTGTATGCTCAGTGTAAGGTCAATAGGGAACATTAACCTGGAAGTTATGCGTGAAGCAACGCGACGAAAACGCCTTTGGGGCAAAACAACGCGTGCAACTTGCACCACGACAATGCCCACGCCGCCGCACCGCTTGCAAAGTGACTCTTTGATATGAAACAAAACAAATCGCTTTTTTGCCTCAGCCACCGTATTCGTGGCCCCCTGTCACTCCTTTCAATTCCCGAGGCCGAGGAATACCCTGGGGGAACCCTGGGAGGACGGCCACCATTGACATGAGGTGGGAAAACGGAAGGAGGTTGAGGAGCTGAACTCTATGCCGAAAAGCGAGTTCCAGGAGTGCTTCCAAGATTGGCAAAAATGCTCGCAGAAGGGCAATCGAGCATAGAATAATTACACTTTGTAATGGTCCATTGTAAATGTTTATTAAAATAATTACACTTTAAAAGTGTATCATATATCTTAGGGGGATTTATTTGAAGGGGACAACATTGATGCTGATTGACAAATAAAGATTCTTTATGAAAAACGAAAATTGCCGTTATTTATTGATCACGCCTCGTATTAGTATACATCCAGTATGGAGTGTAATACGGGCATGCACATGCGCATGCGAGCATACGGGTGATTGTGATGCAGGAAAGGGAGAATGATTCTGCCCGACATCTTCCACTTCTTTCGCTTTGGCACAAAGCTTGCCTCAAGTCGCCTGTGACCTCTTAGAGAGAGATTTCACGCGCACTTTAACTGCAATCGAAGCGGAGAGGTTATGTTGGCGTGGTCACCCTCTCGCTTAAAGTGTTCTCATTAGATTCCCAGCAAGAGCAGAGATTTTTCAGCAGCTAACCCGTCCTTTCTTCTCGCTGGTAGAAGCAGGTATTTTTCTGGATTTCGTTTTCCTATAAGACTTTATTTTTCGTAATACTAACTATGATCAATCTGCTCTTTGCTAATATCTATGCAGTGCAACAACAGTTCTCCTGCTTGAGCGCAAGACTCCGTGACAGCGAAGGCCCTTGCCTATTAGCTCTTAGATCCTCGCCCGATACGTAGCAGACGAACGGCATTATCGCTAATTGCTTTCGTGCGGGAGGCAAGCACGGAGAGACCGGCGGTGTGTTATTCCTCCAGCAATGGCCGCAAAAGCGAAAGCCATTACGACATTTCAACATCAGAGGTATTTCAGCGGAGGGAATGGATGCGGAAGTGGTGAGGAGCCGCGGGAGGAGGCGGAGGGAGAACTCGAAAGGAGAGGAACAGATGCACAGCGCGGGAGGCTGAGAAGAGAGAGTCTCCAGAAGCGCCATAGACGCCATCGTTTTGATTGCCGAACTGACAGATTCAAAATGTCCTTTTTTCCTCGTACTATTAGGGATATGAACAACGGTAAATATATCCAGTACGAGTGTAGCAATGGATAACATTGGAAGCTGCATGTTGGTATAAGGACTTAAAGCTAACCCAACTAACAGCATGTTTTTGCATGTATGCTTTGCTATTTTTATTTTAAATAGCGTAGTTTTGAACAGTACCTATACAAGTACTAATCCTTTCTTGTGCATGTTATGTAGTGCATGATTGGTGAGAGTTCACCCCTTGCCACACACCTTTATGGTGGCTTGCAGGGTATTGTGTAGATGTCAAGGAGGAGACCTCCTTGAGGAGTGGAGGAATCGGGTCGTCTGCCGCAGTGTCATCTCTCTCGCCGAATATGATAGACTTTGTGACACACAAACACCTGTATCTTCCCGTTCTTGGATCCGTCAATTGTTTCCCGAGTTATAAGCGGTGAACATTTGATATTTTCAACCCTTTTGGAAATGTGGGCGTGCATGCAACTTAGTGCGTCATCCACCTCGTCCAATCACAACTGAGCCCGCGAAGCTCCTTCGCCCAATCACAATGGGGGACACACAGCTGACTACGCCAATGGACGTGGTTGCGACAGGCAGGCCTCCCCTCCCCCCCCCCCCCCCCTCCACTACCATCCCTTCCCCTCAAAACGGTCAAGGACGGGAGGTGGATGACGTAGTAATCCTTCACGCAGCTTCTTCGGTGGGCGTCACCTTTTGCTTATCTTAATTTTTGATTTATGCGTGAATGGCTTTGGTTAGAAGATTAATTTTTCCACTGAAATTCATTTTTCGTTCCCATCTTCCACGATTGTGTGCACAAAATGGCGATTTCGGTCCCGAGTGAACGCCACAGTCACTGCTGCAAGCGCATCCCGAGAAAGCGAGTGGAATCCGAACGAGCCCTTGTTCCTTCCGGGGGGCGAGAGACGGGTGCCCTAGGCCATCGGGTGGCCCTTCTCCTAGACGGAAGGACCCTTCGCATGAGGGCCATGCTTTGCAGGCAAGGGCCGGGTGAATTAAGAAGGCGTGCAGGGGCACGAGACGCGGCTTTGTCGCAGCTCCGAGGAGGGCGTGCCCCAAGGCCTTTCAACCGCTCGCTTGGAATTTTGAGCCGTGCCACAAACAGGTCAGGTCATGGTCAGGTCGAACATTGCAGCAGAGGACGACCGAACACTCATTTACAATTAGTTGATGGTCCGTCAAAAACGACGACCTATGTCAAGTAAATCTTTTAAGTACATATTTAATTTATATATTAATTAGTGTCGACGTTCTGTGTGGATTACTTCACTGTTAATGGGCTAAATGAATATTATTGAAATTCATGACTACTGTTACGCATAACATCCGTACGTTAACGTATGATGAAGTTGGATTGAACTTGGCTTCACATCGTGTGAATCATATGTACTCGCCGGGAAAACCACAAAGCTTTTATGACACAGTTTTTGTCTTATTTTTTTACAGGTTGCTAAACATATTTAACGTGGTAGTTATTACTTTGAGTTAAGGCTTGTTTATTTATAAATTTAAATATCATAGTTTGGTAATCATTATTTAAATCAATTCATGAAGAAATCATACGTGCTGAGCAAAGATGTTTTGGTAGCGTCGTAGAAAACCACGTTGTCGTAACATTCGCTCACTTCTCCGGCTGCGGCATGTGCGACCTTCTTGCGTAAATACATAAAATAAAAGCGGTGTAGTTATGATCTAATCATGATTAGGGCGATAAAAATCCCAAACTAGTTTGTTTCGTCTTGATTATCGTAATTTATAAACTATGAAGTCAAAACCGGAAGCTTGAAAACTAATACTTGGCATTTCTTGCACAATTTAATTTGTCTCATCCTTTTTAATGTTCCTCTTCATATTTTAAAGTTGTAAAATGTAATAAACTACTTTAACGTACTCATTATTTTTCATGAATTTAAATGTTTAGCTGGGAAATATTTTCAGTAGGTACTCAATCTGTGTTCTATTGGAGGGTTTTGCTGAATATCAGACCTAGTAGTCTTCAATTGGATTCTTTTACGCATTTAAATACAATAATAACATTCAAAAGAGTATAAAACTATTCTATTTGCAGGAAATACCTTTTTGACAGTTATTAATGCATAATAAATATGCAAAATTCTGTTGTTCAAATGTTTAGAAATTTATGTATCGACGTATACCATTAGTCCGTCCCATTTTAGAATATGACATGGCCTGGAATCCACATTATGAATATCATATTGATACTTTTTGAAAGTACATAAAAAATTCAAGATTTATTAATCATTATGCTGGATTTTCCGCTGATGACACACCATGCATGGTAACAATGAAACTATTCAACTTGCATCTTTTCAGGGGCGGTTTTACAACGTCTGGTTAAATCTCTCGTTACTTGACGTGGACATTAAGTTGAGGCAAAGTTTAACCTGAGAATGGGTTTTATAAAGATAAACAGACTTCCGGTTGGTTGACGAGAACCCTAGAGACGGATGTGCGTACCTAGGACAATTCTCATACCGTGAACACGTGTGTGCGTCGTCATCTCGCTCCGTTGGCATTTTTGCCCAATTTAAGTAGCAACCTTGGCATCAAACGACACTATTTAACCCCACCTCCACCCTTGACACAAAATGATTCTGCATAAAATGTTGCGGCACACATTCTACGTTCAATTCCCCAATAACTAGGATCCTTCGCCTCTGTATAATTCCGTAATTACTAATAAATATTGATGTGCACAGTGATATCCGGCCAATTTTAATAAGATGAGCACTGAACTATTGCGCAACAAATACTGTACATTTGAATCCATATTGTATTATGGTCATCTTATTTATCAACCAGTTGTAATTATATACTTCTTTGTACATGGTGCTGAGGTATTTTCTTATGTATACATATGAATCATTCCAAGTCAATTTGTCCAGGAAATCAGCACAAATGACCCTAAGGGTCACTGATTTTGACCAAATTTGGCAAAACGGCTCCATTTGACAAGAATATGAAGGCCCCAAAGCCGTTTTGCAAAAAACGCAACCGTTACCGAAATATTGTAATGTTGCAAAAATTCGAATTTTAAAGAAGTTACTACCTACACATTTTACGATACGTCTCCGAGATTATTAAAGCTACAGACGTGATAAAGGACTTATTTTAAACATCATGAATTTTATAGATATAATAAGGTAATAGGTATATTGTGAAATATAAACAATTTTATAAAGTTTATAAAAATTTTAAAGATTCAGATAGACTTTTGACGATGTACTTATGCCTTTGCTCTTGCTTATTTTTCTATATGTTGCAGACACAACCCTTTTCTACAGATTGAAAAAGATTTCCAGAGGTAATATTTCATTTTAGAAAGAAAAATGTTTTTGAGTGAAGCTTGCCGATCACCGCGGCCGACCGTGTTTAATGCCCTGGTGTCTTCAGATCTCTTTCTCATTCATCATCTTCACTTGCCAAATTGGGTGGGTGTGGGAAAACACAGCAGGGCGAAAAAGATGGCTTATGCAATAGGTCAGTAAAAGTGTATGAGTTAATGATAATAATCGTTGCATGGACAACTGCCAGAGAAACGAAGAAATACCTTCAGGCGTTACTTTGTGGAATTGAAGCATTATGAAAATAAAAATGACTTGGTATCTTCCACACCTTGGAATTGAATGAAAGGTGTGGGATATACCAAGTCATTTTTATTTTCTTTATGCCAGTGTACCGTTTATGGCGCAGCTGCACCTTCATGCGGTGCTACTTAACCAAATACATCTTAAGGGTCTCAGTAAGAGGCACGTATTCGTGCCGCGAAAGAAAGCAGGACTAATGAAATCTTGAGAAGAAAACTCGGAGTCGGTACGTCCAGGAAAAAAATCATTAAGCAGTTTGAACAAGACTTTGAAATCGTTAGATCACACATCTTCTATTGTTAAAAATTCTTTGGATCAAGTAAATATCAATTTTAAAAAACGTAAAAACAATCAGTAGCATTGGAAGCCGAAGACGAGACAAGGTTTGTCAATTTTTCTCCGAGGCCGACGTTCTATAAGGCCAGGTGCCGCTCTTCATAGATTCTAAGGCTGTCCTGGGCGAAGCAAATAGCGATATGCACGGGCAAAGAGTTGGCATACGGTTAATAATTGGTGAGAAGAAGAGGAATGAGAAAGAGATCTGAAGACACCAGAGTTTTAAACGGTCGGCCGGTAGGCGGGCGGCGGGCGTCACGCCTTCACTCAAAAATATTTTTCTTTCTTAAATTAAATAATACCTCTGGAAATCTTTATCAATTTGTAGAGGGGGGTTGTGTCTACAACATATAAAAAATGAGAAAAATCGAAGGCAAAAGTACATCACCAAAAATCTATTTAAAACTTTAAAATTGCTATAAACTTTCGGTTGACAGGACCGAAATAGCTTCATCATATACAAGGGAAGTGATTGAACTTAATCAGGGGTTTGTTGTATAACGTGAACGAATCAGGTTGCGGTATGCAGTTCCGATAAAGAATCCTACGTAAGGATAGGCATCATTTTGCAACTGGAGGAAGTGGTTTCGACATGGCTAAATTTGAGAAAACTACTTCTCATTGTTAATTGAATGACATTATTATTCTTTTTCAATGCATAAACATTTGTATTCTAAAGCTCTGAAACTAATCATGCATAAATACTCTTTATATATATGCTTCTAACGTCGTATCATTTGAAGACCAAATATGGTTGCTATCGGCACTTACGTGTTTTCTTGTTCTCTCGCTTTCAATCACAAATACCACCCAACATTACAGTTACATTAGCGAAAGTTGTTCCTCCAGTATGCAAAATCCATAGCTGCTCCTCTGACGACATGTTCGTATGAGGGGACGTCCTTAAAAGACGTCGACTGCACATCTCAATCAGAACAGGGTAAATGGAAATCAAGAAATCACCAAACCTTGAAGAGGATACTTAAATCCTAGAACAGGGCTCCCCAATTGTTAAATTGTTTACTGTTTGTTATTGTTATGGTTATATATATTTTATTCTTGTCATTGGGGAAAATGAACGATATTTGAACTTGAACCAGGAACGAACAATGCATTCAATAGCCTCTTTCGTCAATGGATTAAGGATCAATGCCATCATTGCATTCACCGGATATGGGTTTCAGAGGGACTCAAACTTTTCGTCTCTTTGGTAGTCTTCATCATGTTTGAGAACCAAATCCTCCGAATCGAATCTCTGCACTTTCAACGTGGCAATTAATGAATGCCCAAACATTGCATTGTCCTATCGTGAAATCGCCAAAAATGCGGAATTCGCAGATTGATTAACTTCGCAAGATCAAGTCGCCCAAATTGCTGAATATCGCCCAACCTGGCAAGGCCGGCTTGGAGAGAACGCGTCTAGGACTCACTGTGGTCGACCGCAGTCGCCGCGCGAATTCCACTTCCCCTTTGAACAGCCTTTCCATTTCTTTCACGCATAAACGATTAGAGTACCGCATTTAATAGTAAGCTTAGAGTTTCTGCAGAGGATTCAGTAGTACACAGGGGTATATCAAAAGAAGAAGACAGGAAGTCACTTAGCAAGGATTTAGATGCAATTCAAGAGTGGTGCGAAAAATGGCAGTTGGAATATAACCTTAAAAAGTGCGTAGCTATTAATTTTTGGAGCTTGGAAATTCGATAGAGCGATCATATACAATCAGTAACACGAATATCGAGAACGTTGAAACCACATGTTATTTAGGTGTAACAATCACTAAAGATTTATCGTGGGGAAACACATAAGGGAAATATGGGGCTGAGCGTAGAGAAAGCTAGGATTTATAGAAAGAGTACTTGGCATATGTCATGAGAAGACAAAATAGCGATGTTACTTTTCTCTAGTAAGGCCCCACCTTGAGTATGCAGCCAGTATATGGGATCCGAATTAATTAGCTTTGATCAGAGAACTAGATAGTGTGCAGCGTAGAGCAGCTAGGTTCGTCAAAAGGGGTTACGATAGGTTGAGTAGTGTATCAGAATTAATGCAAGAATTAGGGTGGGAATCATTATCAGAGCTTAGATTAAAGAACTGATTACATCTATCAGGGAAATTTCTATCAGATAGCTTTACTGAAGATGTTCCGCACATATTAAAAACACCAGCGTATTATGCTAGATTCGACCAGAAAAATAAGATTAGAGAGATAGATTGTCGTACTGATGGATTCAAAATGGCATTTTTCCCCCGTACTATAAGAGAACAGAATAGGCAGCATAGGAAAGGGATAGGTAGGGGAAATATTTTAGAGTAGTCTGTGGTGCATGATGCTTGTATTAACTACCAATCCTTTAATTACTATGACGATACTAACAATCTAGTTGCCTGAGACCCTATAGTAGCATGTTTGCATGTATATAGTGCACGCTTGGTGATCTTCACCCCCTGCCACACACCATCGCGGTGGCTTGCAGGGTATCGAGTAGATTTAGATGTATCGATGGACGAGTGCCCTCTGTAGTCGATTTCATTCGGTTGTAAACTGACTATTTTCCGCAACCACTGTACGTTCGTTCTTTCGCGCGTTGATGTGTTCCCTATCCATTGGAATTCTACCACACAGCATCACCTTCATTGGCTGAGGACGGTGCCGTGTCCCCAAAAAGGTTCGGTAATATGTTTCTGCTTTTATCCTTGTCATTGTTTTTAATCTTTTTGTCTAGTTGTATTTTTTTATTTTGTTTTACTGCCGACTCTGCTTTCCTGCTTTGTTTGATCAGCGAATTTTTCCCCTCGCCATGGAAGAACGTTGAATTTTGCGAAAGAAATATTTTACTATTCCCGACTCATTTGTGAGGCAATTGGAATCGTAAAATGACCCCAGAAATAAGGAGATAACATTAGACTGAATGTTGGACTGCAAGGCGTATTCCTGCAGCAGCTGAACAATGTCTTCGGTGGTTGAGGAGTGTTCGCAGTGCCCGATGCATGGAGGGCTAGATATTGTTCGCCATTCCAGTCCACAAACGGGCCAAATGCTCTACACACAGTGGCAGAACAGAAATGCTCAAACACAACGCCTAGCAGACTGTATTCATCGGTCCACTTGCACAGCCCGCCGCGTCACGACACTTTGCGTTCAGTTTGCGCTCAGCGCCCGGGAGATTCCGACACCTGACAATCAAGGGGTCTCCCAATCCAAGAAGAGTATCTCCAGGGTTGGACAATGAAAACAAGTAATTGGCCGTAGTTCCCTGCTCTTAGATGCCCGAGTCCCACCGTGAATTCACACCGTGAGTATGAATTCACGAGTTTTATGTTCTTCTAACTCTGAAGGAATCCTCATATTTTGTTCCTAGAAAATGAATACCAATATGGTAAATGTTATGCAATGCAGCAGAAAATAATTAGCATGAATTTGGGAGTTGATGCGTTTATTTTGGTGAAAATTGGAAATGAAATATGGTCTACCATTTGGAGGAAGCTGGTTATATTTGAGTAATAACTTTTTCTTCTGGGGTTAGTCAGAGTTCTTTTGATTAAATTTCAATGTGTTTTTTTTAGTTATGCCGAACTTCCGCTGTCTCCCAAGGAAACGATTCGCCGAACGCAGAAAATCAATCGTCGGGGCTGCGTGCAGCACGAGAGAGTGGACTTCGACGCATGAGAGGAGAGGACACGAGAGAGAGAGAGACTGGGAAGGCGTATCGACTACTCGCGTCTTGGGCCCCCCCCCCCCACCGTCCGAGGGCCCCCCTCCACCCCCTCGGGCCCCTCACATAATTCTCTCGCAGCGCCCCCTTACTCGTTATCTACCCCTCCCCCCCCACGCCTCCCCTTCCTTCCCCGCCCACGCTAATTTGCTTTCTGTTCCGTAGCGCGCTGACCAGGGCCTCCTTCCTTCAGGGCCCCTGGATTCGCAGGGGCCCCGGATGAGAAAGCCAGGGCCAAGGGGGAGTGGGGGTGTCCGTGGAGGAGGAGGAGGGCCTGCTCCTTTAATGCAAAACGACCGCCACTTCTATTATCTCGCAAGCCCTCTCCTCCTTCCATTTCTTTTGTTCCCTCTGCCTCCCGCTGATATCGCCGCCTCCCATAAATAATGCATCCCCCCACCTCTCCCCACCTCCCCCCCCCCACTCCGATCACTTCGACTGCCGTCCGCCAGGGCGCACCCCAGTCTCCTTGCATTTTGCACGTTCCGCGACGGAGGAATACGTACACTCCCTGCCAATCACCGGCCACGGCCCAGTTTATATTACTGAGCAAGTCCACCATCGCAAACATTATATTCTCACACAAATGGAATTCCCACCAGAATCGTAGTCGTGCATCGTTAATTCTGCGATTGAAGAGGCTCTCTCCATCTTATCTTCCTCCGTCCGACGAGCAATCTCTTCATAATCGCCGACATTACTCTTGCTCTTCTTCCGGGTATAATGCCGATTTTGTGACACTCTCAGCTTTGCTCTCGCGTCTGCCTTCTCGACGTCTCGGAGCTAAACCTATCGAGTTCTCCTTATTCTTTTCTGAGCTTTTATAAGAATTCTCATCTCTCCATTCCTTCTCGCGCACACAAATTCGTTGGGAAAGGAAGACATTCCGCATGATGCCCAAGGACTGGGAATAAAATGAACGACATTTATTTAATACGCTATAGAATTGCTGGGAATAGCTTTTCAAATCTCTCGGGAGAAAAAAGTTCAACCCAAGAGATCTAATCAGCCGAAAACTGCGCTCTCGGTGAAAGTGCTTCATATCTCGCAATTCTCTGTGTAGGTTCGTTGCTGTCGTCACTGCTTGCAGATCAATGCTCCAGTCGCATATTGTATCGCCTTGCTGCAATTAAATACCAACAGCGCACCACATGTGGCACTGAACTACATGAGGCCACTGTTTCCCAACCACTGATTAGGATCAATGGAGTTATAATGTAGTCTAACTTGAGATTAATGACGTATGCTATTAGCATATACCAAGTCAATATTAAGGTTGAACTCAACTTTATAATTAGCAGTTATTGAAATAGATTTTTCTGTTGGAGAAGAAAGGGAAAACCTCCCACAGATTCATACGGTAACTTAAAACGATAGGAATTCAACGAATATGGTTCCGCAATACTTTTAAATTCCCCGGCCTTGAAGTGACGCAATGAAGCGAAGAGTGAAGTGCCCTTCACTTCCACCCCCTTCACTCTCACCCTCCCCTCGCAACTCCAACCGTCGTCACCCTCCCCTTTCTTCAGTGCTCCTCTAATTGTTGAAGAAGGTGGCTGTGCCCTGAAATAGTCAAACCCAATGCTACCGAATGTTCTTCTTTGTTTTGGTGATTATTATTCATAGATGTGGTTTTATATGTATTGATCACTCCACGTCAATTCGACCATAAAATCAGCAAAAATGACCTTTAACTGATTCGGTAAAACGTCAGCATTTATTTGAAAACGAAGGCCCAAAAGCCGTTTTGCAAAACATGCAACCGTTTACGAGAAATTGCAAAATTCGAATTTTACAAAAGTGACTACACACTTTTCGCCATTACCTCCGAGAATGTTAAAACTACAGATGGACAAAGGGCTTATTTTACAGTTTATCGATTGGAAAAATATAATAATGGATTATAGTGTACAATATAAACAATTTTCTATTTTCAAATTGTATTTTGATGATGTACCTATGTCCTCGATTTTGCTCATTTTTATATGTTGTAGATACAACCCTCTTCTACAAATTAAAAAAGTTTTGTAGGGGTTATAAATCATTATAGAAAGAAAAATACTTTTGAGTGTAGGCGTCACGCCCGACAGTGGCGCCTTCAGATCTCAGCACACCCCGCCGTCTCTTTCTGCATCTTCTTCTCACCAAATTCAACCGTGTAGTACATGATAATGGATCCCCTTCGCCCGTGCCATTCGCTTCCCATAGATGTGACCACAGCCCTAGAAAAGACGAGGGCAGCGCCAGGCCTCACACCGGTCGAAGAATAATAGACAAGACTCGTTCCGCTTTCACCTTTACTTTCATCAGCCCCAATCCTACTTTACTCGCATAGCCTTTTAGTGCGTGGTCCGAAACCTCTTCTGCTATTTTCTATTTTGAAGGAAACGGTGGTCTCACCTGTCACCCACCATTCATATTTTACTCTCAGGGCGAAGGCAACGGCGAAGGCAAAACTCTTATCACAACTCACCGCATATTCTGTTTCTCTTCGCATACGATAGCCTTCCTTCGAACACCCTGCCATTCCTTACTTTTCCTTTCTTTTTCGGTAATTAACATATAGTATGAATACTGTGAATGATTACCAAAGTAATTAGTGAATCAAATCCAAGGGTACCCGAAATGACAAATCACTTTCGCCTCCGTTTTCCTGATACCCTGATGATACACCCTTTAGATCCTGTCGCACGCGCTCTCATCCCCTACATTGGAGGAATCACGGAGAAAATATCGCGAGTTCTTGCGAAGTATAATATACAAACTAGATTCGGATGCTACAATAAATTATCCAGTCTCCTCATCAGAGCGAAGGATCGCCTCCCGCCCGAAATCCACGAAGGCGTTTACGAGGTCACCTGCAGCTGTGGAAAACCCTACGCAGGGCAAACAAAGAGAGCTATAGTACAATGAAAGAACACTCACGGGCCCTCAAAAACGAAGAAGGGAAGAAATCGGATGTTTCGATGGAACCTAACCACTCCGCTAATTTAATGGAACCAAAAATCCTCGCGAGGGAAAAGCGCCATTTCCCTTGAAATAGGGTAGTTTCCTTCATCAAAGAAAACAGACTTCATTAATTGCGATTCGTACCCTGTCATTAATGTATTTATTTCACGCAAAAAGTTTGGACTTAGAAATCCCAGTTTACTACTAGAGAATTAAATTTTAATTTTAAGTTAATTTGAAAAAGCTCTGAAATGGCGGGGTGCGCTACCTTCTTGCTGACGTAACAGGTATATATGTTGTTTACGTTGACAGGCATATTGGGAATATTCGTCTCCTTTAACTTATCATTGTATTTCAGGGCCCCTTCTTAGCTCTAGTGAGTATGCATTAGCATTGGTCTGTGAAAACTATCAAAGTTCGAAAAGTCCTCCCTGTGTTAAGCATGGTTAATTATTAGTCGTTTTACTATAGGCTCCACAGGGCATCCTGCTCTCGTAGTGTCTTCTGCTACTGCGAAGCATGGCGTGAAGGTCGTGCGGCGATGGGCGAACTTCACGGTATGCTTGTGAAAGGAATACTAACTGATTTTAAATGAATCAACTGCATAAGTAATGTTAAATAAATGAATAAAAGTTAATTATAATAAATTAAAGGAATAAACCTACCTTCGATACTAGTTAATAAGCCTTAACGGAGTGCAGAGTCTACTTGGAAGCGTCCGCAGCATTACCTGGTGGCTGGTAGAGGAAATAGTTTGACGTCACACGTAGGATTAACCGGCATGCAATAGTTTGCCGGTGCGTTTTCGCGCCATTGATTTTTTTCACTTTTTAATCAATGATGAAAAATACTTAATGTCATTTAAAAATCTAACGGCTTAGAATTGGTGCTCCAGTGATGATAAACTTTCGATTAAGTCAGAAAAAAAATAGGAAACTAATCTATTATAAGGGAAGCGATTGACATTTCCAAGATGCCCAACAATATGAATAGAGAGGATAGCTACCCACTCTCCAACACGTAGAAACGAGTG
The DNA here is from genome assembly GCA_933228895.1 of Platycnemis pennipes. Classification (NCBI taxonomy): domain Eukaryota; kingdom Metazoa; phylum Arthropoda; class Insecta; order Odonata; family Platycnemididae; genus Platycnemis; species Platycnemis pennipes. The sequence goes on along the minus strand of OW121852.1, from coordinate 136,334,831 downwards.
TTCACACGAAAATCAACAGCCAATTAGAGAGCAGTGGCCACTTCAGAAGACGAGTATAAATAAAACTTCGAAGCATTTTCACTTCAGCCTTGGCCTGAGGACGCCCGCAGTAGTGTCGGTGAAACGTCGCCATTTTATCAGAATGACTCCATACAGCTTTTTACAATCATCGGAACGCCGCGAAAACCTTCGCCAGAAACGTTCAAATCCCGTCCTCTCTCCATTCGTGACCAATACATGTGTGTTGCAACCCAGACTCTTTACAGTAATTCCTTTCGACTCTTCACAACTTTCTTCTCCACCGTGGATACCCAGAATCAAAATCAAAAATCAAAAAATCCTCAAAACTCCTTGATTGCGTAGGGAGTTTTGAGGATTTTTTTATTATGAAGTTTATAATTAAGCTACTTCTAAGCATCCTCCTCCTGATCCCCACAATACGCATTCCGTCTGTATTAACTGCTTTCTCGGTGCACCAACACCACGCTCAAAGAACTTTCCCCCATCACCACCCCTCACCAAGTCACCCTTTTAATCTGGCGAGGTGCAAAGCAAGCCCCTCCTTCACTGCACCGACCGCATGCATCTCCTCAACTACCTCCCCCACTTTCCGTCTGCCCCTTGTGAATCAACCAAAGGCATTTACCAATTTAAATGCAACTTCTGTCCCCCTGTTTTTAGTCAATGGAAGCTTTGGTTGACCCCAAAGATCAAAACCTAGAGAGGATAATCAAAAGTTATCGAGCAAAAATAAAGGCTCGCAAAAATTTGTACCGAGCTGACATCAGGGCTACGCTGCAGGAATTAATTAATGCCGTGTTGTTCCTGGCCACGGGAAACTATTTATGGAAAGTGCATCACTCCCGTCAACATCCGTTCGAATAACCACCGACCTGCAGCCACACTCTCCTCACTCTCCCTCCCTCTCGATACGCCTCAGAGCATGATTCCTTCTTCGACAATCGTCCTCTTCTCCCTTCTCGTACACATTTATCAATCTTCCTACCTTATAACTCACATATATATGGGTCCTAAATGCTCTTTCCAGGCTTAAATCTATTCTAAAATATACAAACTTAAGCCGAAAACCTTCACACGCGGAAGTGCTACACACAATTGTTTGGAAAGGTATTATTTGTACGAATGGGAGACTTGTTAAATAATTAAATATCTTAAGCGATTCGCTAATTTTTAATCACCTAATAGTACCGGGTTTTACTCTTTTACATTGTTCCTAAAGTATAATAGGTAAAATCGAGATTTCACCACGTTAAAATATTTAATTTTTCGCATTTCATTGATATTTATTATCCAACACAGATATGAATTTAAAAGAAAGAAATACCAATTAAAAATCTAATTATAAACAAAAAACATAGAATATTTCATGATTTGATAAAGGAAAACTATCAAATATATCTATATTTACAAATTCTGAAAAAGAATATGTATTGGTTTCGCGCCATACGAACGATTTCAGTGAGCTGCATGTTCCTGTTTTTGCCCATATTTCAATGTATATCTCGAATGAAATTATTTACGGGGAGTTAAATGTTACTCATCAAGAGGAAATTTTGACAATTTTGTGTTTCAATTGGCAGAACAAAATTTTAGAACGTAGACGCGTGATATCCGCAGGTGTCAGCCCCTGCCGTTTCACGACCCTTTGTTGGTCAAATTTTGTGGTTTTGAGGTAACCTTCAACCAGACAACCAAAGGCGCTGTTGAAGCTGACGGTTCATTCCATTTCAACCTCTACCCTTGGATAACCACTTTTTGCCTCTGGTTTGATAAGAAGTTTCAATTCAAGTTTAGCATTTCCTTATTCATTCCGTAGGTTTAAAATGTGTTTTGAAATTATTAGTGCAAGACTTTGTGAAATGCTTTCTTAAAACCTAAGAATACTTCATCCACTTGTGTGTATTAGTTTCACCCAATTTCTTGTACGAAAAGACCCAACTCTCTTTCATGCCATTTACTTTTTCTGAAACCGCCTTCAATTCATTTCAATCGATTATGTGCGCCAAGGAAGGACATAGCACAGCTTGTTGATTCCTGAAGCAATGACGGCCATTTCCGATCGGCACGCCTGGAATTACTACTCAAGGATAAAGTTGCGGTGAAGAAGCAATGAGCATGGGGTCGTCGGATGAATTGCAGCACCTTTTTGGTGCAATGACAGCACCATAGTACTTCACGCTCACTGCCGGGCCCCATTGAAGTCGAAGCGTAGCAATTCGTGAAACGGAACTGCTTGCAGCGCACCAAGCGCATTGGTGCGGCGGCCTTGCTTTCGTGTGCACCGGGCCATCATGAGTCCCTGTGGAACGCCTTGAGGAACGCCTCCTTCGTGCTAGGAGCAACCCATCCCTCCGACCGCGCTGCCCCCTATCAATTCATGCACGTACTACTATTTGGAAACGTTGGATCTCGAGTACTTGTTTCTTGTCTTCCCATGTCGTACATTTCGACAACCGCACGTCCCAGAGTCACAAATACATTTCGTCGCTTCCAGGCGCCAAGGCGAAAGCGGATGTCTTCACGTTGAATGTCTTTTCAGCATTTTACAGAATAAGTTCCCAGTGCACACTCGCAACGCCTCTGTTCGCTCTTCCGCCGCACCTTGAGACCAAGGTGCGGCGGATAACACGTCCCCCACTCCCCACCGTGGTGCTGCCTAGGAAAGGGCCGGGATGGAGACGTTGAAGGCGCGGTATCCGCGCGCACTGGTGCCGCGCAGCTGCGCGTAGAGAGAGATTTACGAGGGGGAGGAGGGGGGGGATGAGAAAGTGCGCAGCCAAGCGGACGGATGGAATGGTCTTGAAACTACGGAGTAAAAATGAGGGAGATAGATCAATTTTTCATACCCGAGGGAGTATCGGGGCCCCTCCCTCCGCTGGGGCCTTCTCCGCAATTTGGGTTTTATTTTCCATTCCGGGAGGGAGGGGTGGGGGCTCGGACGATGGAAGGTGAGAATGGATGAGGGGCGGCAGTGATAATAGCGCCTTTAAACGGAAGATAAATGCCTCGCGATAGGCCTCCCCCCTTCCCCAACTCCTCCCGTTAATTACTTCTCGGGGGCCGTCCAAGCCGGAGGAAATAAAAAATCCACTGCCAGCGGTCGCTTCTTCACTCTCGCTCTTTTAAACGGAGATTAAATTCCGGGATATCTGGAAAGTTATACTTTGAACCCCTTTGTATTTTATTAGCGCTAGAGACCACCTTGCCGTCGCGGTTTATTTTTAAAGCAAAGTGCAAGGAGATCAAATATACGTTCCTCCTCCTCAATCTCAAACGATCAAATATACCTTCTCTCTGTTGCCAGCTCAAGATTTTGGTAAACATTTGATGCAGGAACACGCTCTCAGAGGCGCTGACGATATATCTGGTCGCAGCAATCCGCAGGCATTAGTATTTATTGCAACAAAGCGGTGATTCAACGAAGTTCATCCATGAGGTCCAGAGATAATTTCCTCATTGAAAGCTTAACTAATACTGACACGTCTGAATTCCATCTCGCATTTAAATTTCCTTAACCCATTGTACTCGATGTTTGTCGCAGGATTTCAAATTGCTGTAACCATTTCATTGAATTCCGAAATGATATGCTTACTACAGACCAGCACCCATTACGGGATATCTGAAAAGTCACACGTTGAACCCCTTTGTATTTCAGTATCACATCTACATTTTATGCAACATCTATATTATAACATGCAAGGCACAATGTTGAGGGTGTGTGGCAGGGGATGACTTCATACCAGGCGCGCATTATCGACGAGAAAGCAATTGTATTGGTAGTGACTACCGCGAATCGTTTCCGTTAAAAAATAATTCAGCCAGGGAAAGGTTATCTCTCCTGCCACAACCGGCGTCACGAGAGAAGAAAACGGTGTTTGGTTGGCCGAACACGTAGTTTCATTGCTCTGACTTAATCACTTTGATAAACAGAATATCGCACTAAGGGTCAGTACTGGTGGAGTTCGGTAGTGCTGCAGAGTGGTCGACTGGTCTTTCCAAAGGTTGTCCGTTTTGGGGAGTCTGGCGGAATGCACGGCATTCAGATTGGGTGAGACTCTAAGCCTCTACTTCCTTACCAATTTTTCCTTACCGAGTTTTTCATAAATGATTTAAGTCTTCAAATGCAGAGCTTACTTTAAATTCAGGACTTTCATTATGCCTGCGTCCAATCGACAACCGTGAAGCGATTGCTGGCTTGATTATGGATGACGAGGGTGTTAGTTCATCCGGTCCTCCTCTGCATGAAAACAGCATTGAGGCAGTCGCTGCAGCTGGAAGACCAAGGCAAATGGATGGCCTACTGGGATGCTGGATGAAGTTGTGAGTCAGAGTGATAAGGAGAAACTTCTGTCTCACTTTTTAGTTGTAGAGGGACTTCCCAACGCTGCATAAGAACACTGAAATACTTCCCCTATCCGACATTTCCGTAGGTACCACAAACGTCGCCTAGTGTTCAGAAACACGCAAAGTTCCCACCGTCCATTGTGAGGCCTAGACAACGAACGCATGCCTGTGTATTAGCTACGGTTAATTTGTGGGTGGAAAAGCCGAAAAAGAACATGTGTTTGTTTACGAACGATTTCCTTTAGCTGCAGTGAATTTTTCCTGTTTCTGCCTACATTTCAATGGATATCTTGAATGGGGGTTATGACGGGGAATAAAATTTACTTGTCAATAAATTACTAGTTTTAGAGACAATTTGACAATGTAGTGTCAATGGGCAAAAGAATTTTATGATATATGCCAGCTATTGGGCAGCTACCCAAATTTATTTATTCCTCAAATATTTACCTTCCACATTTCCTTAAATTTTAATCGCCATTTATTCCGTCGATATCAAATCGGATTCAGATCCCTCGAGAGTGATTGGTCATCATTTGTCATATCAATACCGCGCAAGCACTAAAGCATCGGCGTCAACCTACCATGCTAAAAAAGGCATTGTTTGATGAAATAAATAAAGTGGTACTATCACGGTCCTTCTGGAAATACCCGATTAGAAATTGGCTAAGTCCGACACAACACCACCCCAATTTATTCATTCCGTTCTTTTGTAACTTAATCTTCAATTTTCGTGAAAAAAATCATCAAGTACAGTTTCAAAATCTGAGAAAGGGCGTTATTTTCACCGCTTGAAAGCTGTGTTTGCATTAGGCAGGGTGTGTGGTGCAAAACCTTTGAAGAATTTCCCATGTTTTCATTGAAATATTGGGATTTAAGGAGGCCGTGACGTCATTACGTCAATGCCGTGTTTAGTCAATGTGGATGCTTCGTGAAATCTTGTTTCCGGAATGTGGTTAGTTCAAGCCACGTGATTTTTAGAGCAAGGCAAGCCAATTTGCATAAGCATGGCTTCCCAGTGGGTTTGAGTCCAAGCATTCGGCTGCGCGCAGAGGCTCAGAACGAAGGCCTTTCCGCGCCGGAGACTGTGCAAGGGCCCTCAATTCATCAGGGGCCTGGGGGAGGCACGCCTGGAGCCGTGCCAGTCCCGAGAGATAGGGGTGGACGGAGCCAAAGGGTTCTCGGAGATAAGGGCGCCTTGGTGGTATCGATTGGGCACCATCCGAGGAGGGTGGCTGTGATTCCGTTGGCTGTTGGCCGCACACAATGGCGCATATTGCCACAAGGTCTCCAAAGGTGTGTAACATTCTAAGGTGTCAATGCTTCGCCAATTCACGGAGACGTCAGCCTGGCAGGGGGATGTGGCGGACGATATGGTGTGCCGCTCGAAGAAGACTTGGGCGTCCTGTCGAAGTTCAGCCTCGAGAATAGGAAGAGGCTTGCAGCAGAGTGGAAATAGTTACATATCCCCGGTGGGATAATCTCAGATACTTCGCCGAGAGAATGGAAGGTGCTAGACTGAGCATTCAAATGGCATCGTGGGATGACTTTATTCGCTCGGATTTGCCAAATGTCACAGTTATTTTAGCTTGTCAAAAGCAAAATTGTAATAACAAAGTAGTTTCCTTCATCAAAGCAAACAGAATGCATTAATTGCGATTCGTATGCCACCTTAAAGGTGTTAATTTTACGTAAAAGTTATGAATTGAGATAACCCAGTTTAATACTATGGAATTAAATGTTAATTTAAAGTTCACTTTAAAAAGCTCATAGATGGCGGGGTGCTCTGCCTTGCTGGCTGACGCGGCACGTAAATAGTTTACGATGCGAAGCACATTGGGAACGTTCGTCTCCTGAATTTCACATTGTATTAAGGGCAAGGGCATAGAGAGCCACGTTGGCACACCGGTACCCGTGAGCACACCCAAGTTAAGCAACTTCGGGCCCGGACGTAGGTTGGACCCCCCTCCATACCTCTACCGCCCCCTGTCTGCGAGTGGTGGGCAGGCTGAAAGCGGGTCGGTACCATGGATCTGGAAGCAAGTGCCAGGGGGGGGGGCTCCAGAAGGCCCCCCCGCCCACCATTCTCATTTGACCATTTGCATTGCAGAGCCACTCAGCTCCAGTGACAGTTTGTGATAGTTTTCACAGAGGCTATTGTTAATGCATAATTAACAATGGCCTCTGTGAAAACTATCACAAAGTTCTAAAAGCCTCCTTCGTTGATTTATGGTATCAATTGATAGTCGTTCTATTGCATTGTGTAGTCTCTAAAGGGCATATAGGCTGTGTTCGAATTCATTAGCCATTAGCCATTAGGCATCGAAGGCATCACACATTAGGCATATCGAAGGTGCCTGAATTCCCCGATGACTAGAGGGAGCATGAATTCGGACGAAAGCTACAGTGTCGCAACCTACGGTGTAACAGTGGTACTTTAAAACAAATGAGTAGCAATAACCTGAATTGAGGTATTTCACTCGCGGTCATTTTTGAATAACTTTTGTAAAAGTTCTTTTGTGGTTTTTGGAGTTAAAAGGATGATCACCGGAGATATTCTGTTTTGAATTAAAAACTATTTTCTCAGCAAATCTACTAGCTTAAGCTCGAGCGTTGACATAGATTGTTATTCTATTATTATTTGATCAAATGCTCACTGTAGCGGTAACACTTTCTCCATTTTCGCCTACGTCTAGCATTACAAAGCCTTTATTTCCAGATATTCCAAGTAGCAATCACCTTTCTGTTATTTTGTTACGTGATTTAATGCTTTTTCCATTATAATTACACAAACTTTGTTTTGAAGTGCTTCAATTTACAACCTGATCCATGGTTACGTTCAAGTGCAATGTCGTACCTGGAGTACATATACTTACAAATTGTTGGTGCAGATGATAAAATGGATCAGATCTGTTGGTGAAATACCCGGTTTGGTGATGAAATGGAGGCTGACGATAGTCTCCCCAAGAAGGGCATCCTGTGCTCTCGTGGTCAGTCCTCTGCTATTACTGCGATGCACGGCGGCGTGAAGTTTCTCGCGACCATGGGCCAACTTCACGGTGCGCTCAGTGAAATGGTTTTTAAAATTAATCAACTGAATGAATAATTTTAAATAAATAAAATGAAGTTAATCATGATAAATTAAGTGAAAAAACATACCGCATACACTAGTTAATAAGCTGCAACGAACTGCACCATCTGCTGGGAAGCTTCCGCAACACCACCTAGTGGCAGGTAGAGAAAAGTGTCACGTCACACTTATATAATTTCCCGGCATGCAATAGTTTGCAGTTTCGTGTTATCGCGCAGTTGAATGTTACCACTTTTTAATTAATGAGGAAAAATACTTAATGTCATTTCAAAATCACACACCGCTTAAATATGCTTTCCGTGGGTTATGAAATGATCATTAATAAAATTAAAAATAATAGGAATTACCCTATTAACAAAGCACTTCATAAAAAACATGAGAAAAGAGTTTAAAACACAAGGAGTCGGAATCATTGAAAACCAGGGATGGATCAGCTGCAAAAATATGTTAGCTAGCTAGTCTTTAGCTTAAAAAAGTAGCACCTTCTCCATCAAGTAAAAATTGAATAAATTTAGCAGCTTCTAATAAAAAGTTGCTGACATCTCTTTCAAACTCCTTCTCATATCAAAAGCAGCGTCAACATATTCTCAAAAAAAAGGGTTCAAGACGAACTTTACTCTTTTAAGGTTCGAGAAATTAAATTTCATCTGAGTTTTATAGAGTAAATCGCATAGCAATTATTTTAGGTTCTCTATATCACATAACAACGGTAGGTGAACAACTTATCTCACACCTGATTGCACTTGAATAACAGTATCAAAGGCATCTACACCACTAATGGTAGTTGCACTCAAAGTAGAGGAATGAACATATCGTCTGAATTAAAGCAATACTTCTTGGTCAAATGGCAAACACGAACATTGCATAACTTTTGGTTAAAAGATCGTTTAATTATGGCCCATGTGAAGCCATACTAGTCAGTTTCAATTGTACCTTAACATTCGGGTTTGATATTTGCTTTAGTTGCACGAGGAATAGCCCTCTATTGGTTAGATTCACGAGTGATCGAGTGATTCGGGGTGACCAGAGAAAATAGTAACTAAACTGCTGATACCACTATTATTGAGTAAAACCCTGCCGGTGTCGACACCCTCGTGTCAAGGGTACTCTGAGGGCCCTTGACAAGGACACGAGGGTGTGGAAACCGGCAGGGTCCCGGATTCATACTCATCCGGATTCGCAGATGCGCATAGTTCCTGCGGTTCATGCTCATTGGTGGTTCATTTGAACCAAGTCATTACACTGAACCCACTGAACCAAGTAGTTGGCATGAGCCAAGTCGCATGAATTAATTAATCGATGTGAATCAAAATTCCCTTCTCCAGTGTCCAAGTTATTTCCTGAGGGCGAGTTCAATTGCCAAGGGACAACTACCACCCAAAGATTTATCTTGCCAACTGTTTAATATAAAGGAACTATCGAGTCCATCATCGAAGATACTGACAAGCATCATCTACAGAAGAATAGAACGAAAAGCAGAGGATTTCCTGGATGAAGATCAATTCGAATTCAGGAAAATTAAAAGTACAACGGAAGCAATATTGGCCCTTAGACTACTCATAGAGAAGAGAATCTACATCTACATAATACCCTGCAAGCCACCATAAAAGTGTGTGGCAGGGGGTGAATTCTCACCAAACATGCACTACATATCATGCATTTAACAGGATCAGCATTAATATATTAGCCCAAACTACAATATTTAAAAAGATAAAAACACCAAACTATACATGCAAAAACGTGCTGTTAGTTGGGTTACCTTCAAGTCCTTACACCAACATACAACTACCTATGCTATGGATTCAATCACTCATATTGGACATATTTACCGTCATTCACATCCCTAATAGTACTAGGAAAAAAGGACATTTTGAATCTGTCAGTTCGGCAATCAACCTCTCTAATTTTGTGATTATGGTCCCGTCTACCATAGTAAGCTGGGGTCCGCAAAACATTTATTACATCATCACTGAAAATGTGGTCTTGGAATTTGTTTAAGAGATCAAGTCTAAATTTCAACCTGCGATATGACAATGATTCCCAATTCAATTAATTCAATAGACTGGTTACGCCAATAATGTCATCATACCGTCCCCTCACAAATCCTGCCGATCCTCGCTGCACACGTTCAAGTTCGCTATTTAGACCGATTTCGTAGGGATCCCATTGACTGGCAGTATATTTTAAATGAGGTCTATCAAGGGAAAAGTAGCTGATTTCTCGTACATGATCGTCACATTTACCCAGTACTCTTTTGATGTATCCCTGTCTACGATTAGCTTGACCCATTATTTCACCTATGTGTTTACACTGGGAAATATCATGTATCAGTCTTATTCCAAGATATTTAATGGATTCCACGATTTTTATTTCATTATTACTTATTTTGTAAGTGCTAGGAGGAGAAGAATTCTTTTTCCCAAAATTCATTACTACTCATTTTTTTAAATTTAATTTTAACTGCCACGTATGACACCATTTTTCAATTGCTTGTAGGTCATCAATTAATTATACTTCATCATTTGGGAATAGAATTTCCCTGTACACTACTGCGTCATCGGCAAAAACACGAAGCTTACTTTTTACCTCCTTATGCATGGTTTTATAAATTGGACGCAGCATGAGCGCAAACTTTGCACTTATAATCCTGTTATTTACTTATAAAGTATTATTATTATTTGAAAAAAAGAGAATGGAGAAGAACAAACCGACGTTCATTGCATTTGTGGATTTAGAGACGGCTTTTGACAACGTGGATTGGGATTCAATGCTTGGAATTCAGAAGGGAATTGGAGCGTCCTACAATGACCGAAGAATTATACACAGTCTGTACAAAAACCAAGTTGCTGTGATTAAATCTGGACCCAGCTGTGAAGAGGCAAGAATAAGGGAAGGAGTGAGACAAGGCTGCGCACTGTCTCCCATTAATTTTTAATGTTTACAACGAGAGAGCCATAAATGAAGTCAAGGAGAAGTGTTCTGGAGTGAAAATTCACGGAGAAACAATCAGTATGCTACGATTCGCTGATGACATAGCTCTCATAGCAGAGACAGAGAAGGAGCTGAATAAGATGCTGACAACCATGAAAAGGACTATGGCCAGATATCAGCTGAAGATCAATAAGAAGAAAACTAAGATATTGGTGTGCAGCAAGAAAGAAGAGGCGAAAACCAATGTCAAACTAGGAAAACAAAAACTTGAAAAGGTTAAAGAGTTCTGTTATCTAGGAAGCCGAGTAACCAACGATGGACGAAGCAAGAAAGAAATAGTGAGTAGAATAGCGCAGGCAAAGAGGGCATTCTTTCAAAAGAAGAATCTAATTACAGCAGGAAATACAAGCATAGAAGTACAGTTCATCAGAACATACATCTGGAGCATGTTTCTTTACGGCAGTGAATCATGGACGATGACAGCAGCGGAGAAGAAAAGGGTAGAAGCATTTGAAATGTGGTGTTACAGAAGAATGCTGAAGATTAAATGGATCGACCGATTATGTAACGAGGAAGTGCTTAGAAGAGTAGGAGAAAAGAGAAGTCTGATGACAACTCTAAAAATAAGAAGGGAAAACTTAATCGGCCACATCTTGAGACACGATAGCTTGATGAAGACTATCGTCGAGGGAAAAGTGAGCGGGAAGATTGGAAAAGGCAGGCCTCGTATGAGATACATGGAACAGGTTGTGAAGAATGTAAAAGAGAGGAACTACGTCACAATGAAGAGGTTGGCCGATAGAAGAATCGAGTGGAAGGCAGCTTCAAACCAATCCTAAGATTGTTGATCAATGATGATGATGATCGATTTCATTTACTGAACAGAACTATGTTATTTCCATTGAGTTTTTTGTATATTAAGTTATTTGCACAACTTTCTACATATTCAATTTTTCATTAGCTAGAAAAATGAGTGAAGAAGATGTAACTAGCTCCTCATACCATAGTATTTCTGAAAACCTGGAATGTGAAATTTACCAGCAGACGTGGGATTTATTTCCACTGTAAAAAATGTTCAAAAGAGCACCAATTTGAACAAAGTGGAGGGGAAATCAGTAGTTGGTTGACAAATACAAAAAGAAAGAGGATGAAATAGTTGAAAAGGGGTGGGAAACAAATACGGGGATAACAAGAGCAGCAGAGTAAACTCTTGGAAGAGCAGACGATAATAAGGAAGATCAAGAAACCATAGGTGACAGCAGTGATGATGGAAACATCGAGGAAGGAAGACTGTGTTAAAAATTTAAACACAGAGATGGGCCAAAGGCGAAAAAGAAACAACAGATTTAGGAGAGAAACAGAAAGAGCGAGAGAAAAGTGGTGAAGGTGGCAATGCGAGAGGAAATACTAAAGAGAGAAGGAGAACCCAGAACTCAAATGTTAGAATGTTGTCGAAATGGAAAACGGTAGCGGCCATCAAAGGCAGGCGGGGTAATTTAGCAATGGAACCAGAGGAGATCCAGCGTCCAAGGTGAAATTCTGAAGAACCTAGGAAAAGATGGAAGAGAAAGATTTCATGGGCTTGTACGTAAAATATACAAGGATGGGGCTTGGCCGGAGTAATTTTTCAAAACCGTAATAGTACCTGCACCGAAAAAAGATGTGAAAATAAGGCGAAGACTACAGAACGATAAGATTGATTTTTCATGCGCCAAAGGTAGTGTCTAGAATAGTCAACATAAAGGCTGGAAAAGAGAGGAATTTCCAGGCGAGGATCAGTTTGGATTCCGCGAGACAAGGACTACTCGGCATGCCATCGCAGGGATCAGAATACAAGTGGAGGGGGATCTGGAAATTAATCGGGGTATTTCGCATCAGGCGACAGTAGGGAGGGGAGTTAGAGAGGGCTGTCCGTTACCACCGCCACTTTTTTCTAATACTCAGAGGAAACAATGAGAGAGGGTGTAAAATTGGTGAAATCAGTGAGGTTTGCCGATGACCAAGCTATAGTCAGCCACTGCACCCAGGACTTACAAAAATGGGTGGGTTACAACGACTGCAAAAGATAAAGGGTGAAGATAAATCAGAAGAAAATAAAAGTAATAAGATTTTCATGATCAAAAATGCTCAATTACAATTTAAAAGTATAAGGACAGAACCTATACTGGTTAGGGTGTCCCAAAAAATCGAAGTCGTCTTTTTTAAACGCATACCCTCTTAATTTATTCATACTATGTCAAAACAATTGTAAATAACATTTCATAACCGTAGGAGGTCGGCAACCCGTGCCGACTTGTATTGAAACATGTCAGTACTTGCTAAGTAAGGCATCACTGAAAACCTTTCATATACGTTAATGTGAACTTAGCTGTGAACTTGTGTATGTACATTACACAATTGTACATCGTACAAGGTGTGTAAATAAAGTAATTAGACTGATAGCTTACAAGGAGAGTGTCCGAGTTTCGGGTCTAGGATTTTGACGAAATTTGCTAGGCAGGTAGTCCTTGATTAATTATTTACGAATCACCCCCCATATAGGGTTATATACCTATCCAGTAACTTCATCAAGAAACGAGTTTGAAATATTTTGTTGCCAATATAAAGCTTATAGTTAGCATTAACCAAACAGTGCAGTTTGGGCCAGGGGTAAAGTAATCGCTTCACAGTGTTGACGTCCCTGGTTCAAGATCTGTCTCCAACTTTTTTTTCATCGCAGTTTCGTTGTGCGACTGTTCCTGGTTTTGCGTATTTCTATCCTTTTTACCCGGGATGCATTTTAACTATTTGATATACTTGCGTAATATAGTTAATCGCGTTATTTACCTAAATCACGTAATTAGTACGTGGTGGTCTCGGAAATACGTCCGTACTGCCTGTCGTTTTTTGTGTACGAAATTAACGGAAGAGCATGAAGTGTGATGGTGATTCTTAATTTCCGTATCTTTGGCCGCGCGGTCCAGACGCACGTACAACATTTGTTCTGATTTGCTTGGTGCCGTGATTTTCCAACGCTGTGCTTTTTTGGAAAAACTAATCGCAAAGGAAAAAGAACTTAATCTCTGCAATCATATAATTGTAAGTATCTACTGAAATCTTCGTGTGATTCTAACATACTCATGAAAATGTGCAGATATTATTTGTTACCGCAGGTATTTTATCACTTCCGAAGCATAGAGCCTCTCCCTGGTACATCGAGGATGCAAAATATATCTTCTAGTTTTGAAGGCGGTACGAAGCAGCAGAATGTTTTTCGATGCTTTCAATCATTGTGCCATTCTTATTCGCGAAGGCGGGCATATAATGTACAGCGAGAAAATGCAGTTGTATCAGAACACAGGTTTTAACATATATTTAACCTGTTTACCCGGGATGCACTTCAACTATTTTACGTTAAATGTATGCATTCATCCCAGGTTTGGCGTTTTCCAGCTGCCGCTAGGCCGACCACCCTGGAATCCCGAGAAAAAAACTACATTCATTGTGTGCCGGGGAAGTACATAACCATTTATTTGGCCTTAAGAAGTACATAACCCTTGGTATCATCTTATGAACCGTTACAAAACAACACATCATTTGATTTTAATTAATATGCATTGAGAAGATTTAAGAATCAGAGTAGATATAAGAAGTCAGATTTCAACTGAAGAAAATGAATGGTTTGAAATGAATCCCTGGTGGGTGAATGAAAGACTAGGCGAGCCACCTCTCGGCCGCCATGAGGGCCACAGGGAAGGATAAAGATTTCACTGGGGAATTGCTTCGTCTTGGTGGTGTAGTCGTCCTGCACAGTCCTGAAGGTCCGTGGTTCCATTTCCGGCTAAGGCGAATTTTTTTCAGTTGAAATCTGGCTTCTTTCCATCTTCCCCACCATTGTATGTGTTTGTTCATTTTTGTGTACCTATCCTTATCCAATTACTATCCTTCGTATATAGTGTTTACATATACAGTGTCGATAACACAATATACAGTTTTAAAGAAGAGCTCGCATTGCACCTTAATATTTCAGAAACTGACATTCTGCTTGAGTTGTACCGAACCGAACGGACAAAAAAATACTCAGATATAACTATTGAGAGTTGATAGAGTTTTCTGTGATGATTTTAGGCAAAAGAGAGAAAATTCAAAACTCAACCACCAGGTGCCATGCATCAAGCTAAATGGATGGCGAGAGCAATTAATTCCCAAAGAATATCATTACTTAGTGATTGATTCAAAATTACGAGCAAGGATAAAGCAGCGCTGTGAGACGTTTCCCTGTTCATCGTGACATCCAACGTCAAGCCATGGCTCCAATGTATTTTGGCAGCAAAACAACATTTGTGCTTTGTGAAGTCAATTAAGGCTTCCGAAAGAATTGATAAAAACCTTCTCAAACGCAGCTTTGCAGAAGATAATTCATCATTTACGGTATTTGACTGATGAAGTTTCTGTCTTGTCACTGTTTGAAGATGATGTTGATCAAGAAAATAAAGTCAAAATGGTTGAAAATGTACCCAAAGAGAATTTATCAACTCATGGTAAACGTTACATCCCATCGAAAGAAGAACTTTTCGGTCCATTGTATGGTACGCTAAATAAGGAAATATAGATGCTGCTTCTTTGGTTATCTGTTTATATCACAAATCTGTTAACTAACGTTGTTCTTCTTTTATTTCAGAGAAAAACATCTACAACTTCATTTCAGTCAGAAGCAAGTCATTGTTCGATCGTCTGAAAATTGATGCCGGTAATCCACGAATGTTCTACTACGTGGTCCATTGATGCTTCGCGTTAAGAAGCCAGAAAGAAGGATTCAACGCTGAGGGCATTGAACAATGCAGCTAAAAGAGCGGTCAAGCTGATGAAAGACTTTCATGGTTTCTTCCCGGTTGAGGAGCAACAAAAGCAATTTTTGTCACGTTGCGTACAACAACACCGGAAGATTTATCATGACTGCAACAAGCAAACTCTGAAAAGAAAATTTAAAGAATAATGCTTTAACATGTTAAGCAGTAAATAATCAAGATTTGGGCATATTTGTTTTATTTACTAAATAAACATTAATTTCTAGAATCCTTCCATACTAACTGGGTAAAGATTTTAATTTCCCATGTTAGGCATCGAGGTCTTATCATGATTCAATCGCAATAATATTTATTACGTGAGTTATTAAGGTCAAACAGAAAAAAATAGAAGGTATGCGTATTTCGTTTCGCGAAAAAAAAATCCCCTCATGTTTTGGGACACCCTAATGCTGGTGCGGTTAACTGTGCTGTAGAATAGGTGTGTTCTATTTGAGGAAAACAGCATTAAAAGGACGTGAGAAGGAGAACCGCATACGAATCTTTCAATCGTAGGCGTGAACTAATGACATCAAGTGGGAAAGTAAAGAATAGACTATTGAAACGTGGTGAGTGGTGCTAAATGGTGCGGAAACATGGGCTTTGCGGAAAGAAGATGAAAATAGACTCAGGGCTTCTGCGGGTGTGGAGAAGGATGGAGAAAGTAAAGTGGGTCCAAAGGAGGACGAAACATGAAGTTCCGGAGTTGGTAGGAGAGGAAAGAAATCGATTGATGAAATTAGGAGATAGCAGAAAGTGTGGATGGAGAAGCTAATACATGGTGTTTTGAAAGACGTGATATTGAGGGGAGAATGTTGGGTAGGCGGGGAAGAGAAGGGCGGGATGGAATCTTAGGAGTGAAGGCGGTCATCGTTTGAAATGTAGGAGTGTGGAAACAATTGTGTTAGTATTGGCACTTATCTTCACTGGTAGAAAACTATAATAATAATCATAATATTCCATGGATTGGAGCGATATCGGAATCATGAATCCTCCTTACCTTGCACGCAAACATTCATCTTTGTTCTTTGCTCAATCCTGAATGATATGGTTCATACGTCATCTTAGGTGCCGGGCCCTTTTCATAGATACCGGGCCCTTTCCATAGGTGTCGGGCCCTTTTCTTAGGAGCCAGGCCCTTTTCAATGTCCCCCCCAGTGAAAATAGTTCCTACGCCCCTGCACACTGATTTCCCATATTTTGACCAAAATGAATCGGCAATCATTTCATGGTTGGCTTTCTTCCTTTAATTATTCCCTTTGTTCTTTGGTGCACACTCTCAATACACTGAATACGCATGCTCAGTAAAGAGCGTGTAACCTCAAGAAATGTCAGCCATGAACCTTCAGTATCTACATTAACACATAGTTCATAAAACAAATCAAATGCAAAAACTTAGGTTTGGGACTCAATTACTTATAACCATCAAAGTTATTAATCATCAAAGAACTTCGAATGTTTGTATATGGTCACAAAAAAACTTCCATGTACTAGTCTATATGAGAAAGAGAACATTTTCATCAACGTGAAGAGGTCAGCCAATTGGAAAATCAAGTGCGTGGATGCGTCAAAACAATCTTAAGACGGAAGATGACGAAATCCGCGCTTCATCATTACTTCCGGCGCTGGTGACGTTCAGATGCTATATAACTTTTAAAACTTTTAAAAACGATGGCAAGAACGAAACGAAAGTTGATGAAGAAACGCACTCAGCATGGAAAGGAAAACAGCCGAGCATCACCGGAAAGGGTAGACGACAAAAGGCCAATGTTAAACTCAGTGAACAAAAGCTTGAAGAGTACTGCAATCTGGGAAGGGTAGTAACTAGCGATATGAAGTCAGTATTAAATAATGCAGGCGGAGAGCGCATTCTACCAAAATAACCCCCTTGCATCGGACTTCCAGCCAATCTAACCAGCCTACCGGAAGTCGTGTGCAAAATAGGGGAACAACTGGGAGTTAATGTGAGTGTTGGCGATATTGATAACTGCTACCAGTACAAATCCAAGTCTGAAGGTGAATCTGGGGGCGGTATTCACGTGCGGTTTTCAAAGAAAAGCACCAAGGACAACCTCTTAGCTAAGCTCAGATCAAAACGCAACCTCTCCACGAGTCATCTCCTCCAGGACGCCCCCATTAGGCCCGTGTACATCAACGAGGCTCTCTGCCCAGGGAGAAGAAGGGTGTTCAACGCAGCAAAAGAAATAAAGAAGAGAAAGCATTACAAGTATTTGTGGATAAGAGGCGGTAAGATACTAATGAGAAAAGCCGAAGGAGAGCCAGTATTCGTGCTTAGCTGTATGGAAGACATTGCAAACCTATAATTACCATGGGTAGTAGTACTAAAAATTCGCCGTATGTTAAATCCTCGTTGTCGATAATTCACCAAAACATTCGTAGCCTACGTAGTAATTACGAGTTATTCCTTTCAGAACTCAGCCGATTGTCTAGCAAGCCTCATGTCATTGTTCTATCTGAAATATGGATCTCGGAATGTGAGCTTAATAATTACAAAATTTCTGGTTTTCAAACATATGCTCAGTGTCACGAGGAGAGTAGGTCTCGAGGCATAATTGTATTTGTAAGCGATACTATTCCCTGTAAACAAATCGCTGTATCAATGTTAACTGCGGATTGTATATGCATTTCTCTACAATGTGATGTAATTCACACTCAATTGTTATGTATCTATAGATATATTAATCTCCCCGTTGAACAATTCATCGTAGAACTTGAATCTATTTTAGTTCCCCTTCACAATAACTTGATATTAATTGGAGATATGAATGTTAATATTTTGACCTCAAATACTAGCTCCAATATGTACATGGATTTAATGAGCACATTTGGTTTGTCCTGTCTAATTGAAGTTCCTACGAGAGTCACTGGAGTTTCTTCAACCTGCATCGATCACTTATTTGTTAGGCTTTTCAACTCATTTCTACTTGACATTAAGGCGGAAGTACATGACCTAGCTATCACCGATCATTGCTTGATTTCTCTTGTTCTTGCTCGTAAAGATATGTGTTCTATACCCATGGAAACTAGCAATGAATTAGACAAAATTGACTATAATATTTTTCAACTCAATGTTACGGAGATAAACTGGGACTGTGTTTTAAATGAATCTGATGTCTCTTTAGCCTTTGATACATTCCTAAGTAAATTAATGCAATGCTTGTCCTTCTCTAAGTGCTCTGTAGCGTTAAATCATAGGAAAAATATGGTAAAGCCATGGTTATCGTCTAATTTGCTAAAACACATTGATAGGAAAAACTATTTGCTAAAAAAGTTTAGAAAGAATCCAAACAACAAGAACTTAGAACATGCCTTTAAAAAATGTAGAAATAATCTTAGAGAGAAACTGAGGACAGCATTTGATAATTATTATACGCAAAAATTTCAACTATCTTCTGGGAACTCCAGGGAACAATGGGAAATTTTTAGAGAGTTAACTGGTGAGTTTAAAAAATCCTCCTTAAAAATTACCTTGGAAGAAAATGGAAATTGGGTTACTGAAGAGGCTGAGTTAGCTCATAAATTTAATGAGTATTTCACCAGTTCGTTCAAGGAAAGCACGTCAAATAGCGATGGCATTTCTCGATTTATAAGAAGTATCTATTCCACTGTAAATATAGGTAATTCTATGTTTTTTGATCCTGTCTCTCCGAATGAAATAGTATCTATAGTTAAATCTCTTCCTTCAAAAAAAGCACCCGGAATAGATGGATTCAATACTACATTACTGAAACTAATCATTGATGTCATCGCTCCCATTCTCTGCCATCTTTATAATTTAAGTTTTATGAAAGGGATCTTCCCCGATGCTTTAAAAAAGGCTGTTGTTAAACCTCTCTTTAAAAAAGGAGGACGCCATGATATAAAGAACTATAGACCTATCTCACTTTTGTCCATATTTTCAAAAATTCTTGAGAAGCTTGTTAAATTAAGATTGGTTAAATTTTTGGAATAAAATAATTTACTTAGTGGAAATCAGTTTGGTTTCAGATCTGGAAGAAGCACTGAAGACGCTCTTCAAAATTTTATGAGTTGCGTATTTAAATCTGTCAATGAAAATAAACGAACATCTGGTCTTTTTATTGATATCTCGAAAGCTTTCGATACACTGGACCATGATATTCTATTATTCAAATTGTCTTCAGTTGGTGTTCGGGGCTTAACATGAATGGTTCAAAAGTTACCTGACCAACAGGTCACAATGTGTTTCGATTAATCATCATTACAGTGATTTTATATATATTACCTCTGGTGTACCTCAGGGTTCAGTCTTAGGCCCTGTATTGTTTTTGGTATATATTAATGACCTTTGCTGCCACGATTTTCGTGGTCAGGTTACTGCCTTTGCGGATGATTTTGCACTGTGTTACAGTAATTTGACATGGGAATGTCTTAGATACGATATGCAAAATGACTTAAATTACTTAAGATTATGGTTTTTCTATAACAAATTATCCATGAATGTACAGAAAACTAAATTCTTGTGTTTTGATATTTGTAATCGCTATTCAATTGAATGGAATTTACTTTTCCATGATTTTAACTGTGATTTAACCAACTGTAAAAATTGTGTACCAGTGCTTAAAGTTAATACATTTGGTTATCTTGGAGTAATTTTGGACCATACACTGAAATGGCACCACCATTTGTTTAATATAAAAAAGTATCTGCGATGTCAAACTGCAAAATTTTATTTTATCCGCAACAAGTGTGAAACGAATAATTTAAAGATTTTTTATAATGCTCTAGTAAATTCAAAGCTTAATTATGGCATATCAGTGTGGGGTGGTGCCTATCAAAATGCAATTAGACCGGTGCTAAACTTACAAAAAAGTATTATAAGAATCATCACGAAGAAAAAACGCCACCATCCAAGTTTTCCTCTATTTTTTGGTCTAAGGTTGCTCCCTGTTAGACATTTGTATATATATAAAGTTTTGCGTATCTTCTTTGTCAGAAGTGGCGATATATCTGCACTTACTTTTAAACCACATATTGGAGGAGGAAATAGGAGGCTTTTAGTTCCTTTACCCAAGCCTAATATTTCGATTTTTAAAAGATGTTTTCTTTATATTGGCCCTAAATCATTCAACGAACTTCCGCGCCCACTTAAAACAAAGTCAAGTTTACCTACCTTCCTTAATAATTTAAAACATTGGCTCCTTAGTTTCGAAAATGTGGAATACTTATTAATGTAGCTATTTTGCTTTGCTCAACTTTGATCTACTGATTTGAATTATTCTGTATTCTTGTATTATAACCTTTTTTACTCTATTTTGGAATATTCTGTATTCTTGTATTATAACCGTTTTGATCTTCCTAAATGTTCTATATATATATGTATGTGTATATGTATATATTGTGCAAATTTTTTGTTCTCAATTTATCCATATTTTTTGGTTACATTTTGTTAAATTTTCTTATTTTTTATATTATTATTACGCCTTGTTTTGGAATGTTAAGCATTCAAATTCTAACACTTTAGATTCCGATGGTAGCTTTTTTCAGGTTGATCCTTGTAAGCTACCTAAAGCTCAATTATTTATTCATTGTACAAATTATGTATGAGTTTTGAGCATTAAATATCTATCTATCTATCTATCTATCTATCATAAATACAAGGATAGCAGTAAAGAAACAATTCATCAGGGCTTACATGTGGAGCATGTTTCTTTATGACAGTAGGACAATGAGAATGACATCCGCGGAGGAGAAAAGGGTGGAAGATTCAGAAATGTGGTGCTACAGAAGAATGGTGAAAATTAAGTGGATCGACCGAGTGACAAACGAAGAAGTCTAAAGAAGAGTGGGAGAGAATAGAAGTCTACTGAAAACTCTTAAAAGAAGGTGGGACAATTTAATCGGCCACATCATGAGACAGGATGGCCTGGTGAAGAAAATGGTCGAAGGACAAGTGAACGGGAAGAATAGCAGAGTGAGGCCTCGTGTGAGATACATAGGACAAGTCTTAAAGGATGTGCAAGGGTGCAATACGTACATATGAGGATGTTAGCAGGTGGGAGAATGGAATTGAGAGCTGCGGCAAAACAACCTCTGCACGGTGTCCTGATGACGACGCGTGATATTACTCACACTGCATTTGATCGTCTGTGTAAGTGATTCGACGTCAATTTTGTGTGCACACCAACTACCAACTCCTTTTGTCCCCGTCATTACTTGGTGCTATTCCGCACCCATGACAGTGCGCGGCAATTGTGAGCGGTGGTGAAGCTCCATAGCGTGTGCAAGTGATCGCCCACGGCCTCTGCACCTCTCGTACCTTTTATAGAGGCATCCATTGAAACTGACGATCGCTTTAAATACACGAGTCACACTCCGAGGACGGCGTGCGAAGTTCTTTTGCATCCTGACTATTCTGGTGTCCCAGATAGCCCTGGGATCCCAATAGGCATTGGCCTGTCATCAGGTGACCCTGTGGCTGGACCAACAGAGCTTGCCATACAACCTGGGTGGAGAGAGACCCACCCAGGCGGGAATGGAACCCACGACACCAGGATTAGCAAGCAATGCTCCGGCCCTGGTGTTGGCCGTGAAAGAAAACACTTCCTGCTCAATTCAGCAGAGCTCAATTCTGCTCCTGAAATCAGACCAAGCCCTCCCTCCCTCTCCTACTTCTTCTTTCAACACCGATAGGTTTCCCGTTTTCTCAAGACCCTTTCCTTCTACCTAAGTACTCCATCACGCCTCCAGTGGCCAACGCCAAATGCGTCAAACTATTCCCCATCTTCACTCGTACTCATTCACCGCCACTGTCGCAAGCATAACCCACGCGCTGGGCAAAGGAAAGTACGCTTCGAGGAGCGCTGGATCGTCCACAACTGCTGAGCATTTTAACCTGCTCCTCCGTGCATCCTCCCTCCGTTCACGAATTCTCCATTCACCTAGAACTTTCAATTCAGCAAGGTCTGCTTCCACGTCCAAGTGTTGCAAATGGCAGCATAGTGAGTGCCAGTGAGTGCCCATTCTACACTGACCTCGCGTACACTGCATAACATTGCTAGCTCCCATTTATGGGAATCCCCGCTAGCCTCTTCCACGCACGGGCGTAGAAATACGCGCTCACGCACGAAGGCTGTGGCAATAAATAAGTGCTTGAGGGGAGTCTGGGGGAGGGGAAGGGGCATTCTGGGAGAAGGGGCTATCCTGGGGGAAGGGGTATATTTGGGGGAAGGGGTGTTCTGGGGGAAGGGGTATTCTGGGGGATGGTTGAATTTAAGGGGCAGGGGGAGGGGTGTTCTGGGAGAAGGGGGTATTTTGGGGAAGGAGTGTTCTGGGGGAAGGGGGTATTCTGGGGGATGGGGGTATTTAAGGGGAAGGGGTATTCTGGGAGAAGAGGTGTTCTGAGGGAAGGAGTGTTCTGGGGGATGGGGGTATTTAAGGGGAAGGGGTATTCTGCGAGAAGGGGGTATTCTGGGGGAAAGAGAAGGGTGTGCGGCGTAAGGGGATGGAGGAGTGTTCTGGGAGAAGGGGGTATTCTGGGGGGGAGGAGGAATGCAGGGGGAAGGGGCTGTGTTCTTGGGGGAGGGTGGGGGTGTACCCTGGAGGTGGGGGGGGGGAGGGATTCGCACGTGTTCGTGTGCGCGCGCGGGGGTTTGCGTGCGAGGATGGATGTGCGCGCGGGGGCGGTAAGGAAATAAGGGGCCTCTGTGGGGGAGGGGGGGGCTGCTGCCTTCTCGCTCTCGGCATCCTTCTTGCAGAGAGAGGGCAAGGAAGGAGGGGAGGAAATGGGATCGGACGGCGGAGGGGGCTGTGAATGTAAGCGATTTCGCTGGGGGTGTGTGGGAGGGGCGAAGAAATATGTGTGTGGGGGGGGGGGGGGGGAGGGTGGAGATAAGGGAGCGGCCGTATTTCAAGGAGGGGGAGTGAGGGTATTGATTGACGAAGGCCCGCTCCCCCCCCCACTCCGGGGGCCCCGCCTGCTGGACCTGGCGCCAAAAGAGGCGCCGGCCTGTGCGAACCCCCTTGACCCGATGCCGCCGTGACCCCTCGCCGAGCCGCGAAACCCTAGCGAGCGCCTTCAGGGTGCGCTTAATGACACGACGACCCTTTCTTGGAATCGGACCCTTATTTCCCCAAAGTCACTTGCTTCCATAGAGACCGGCGTTGAAGACGTTTAAATGCTATCGTCACAATATTTTAATGTCGCACTCACTTTGCAACGGTCGCCGGATGCTCCGGCTCTGGCCCTCACCGACGACGAAGGACCGACACTGCCCGTGCTGACAAGATGCAAAGCAGTGACACTCGCCGCTCACGAATCAAGTGTCCAGATGCACCGACGGAAGCGTCCGGGCGGTGGCGTCCCACTCCTCCGAGCGGCCAAAGCTCGCACTATAATGCGCATGTACTTCCTACGCGCACGGAGTGGACTCGCTTGGTGCAACCGGGGTGCAGACAACTGGACACCAAGGTCCTCTTCGCCTGTTTGCATGTATTTGCGGCTGTTAGCCACACGACCACAGTCGCTCAGGACCAACCAACAACGACTGATGCCCTTCAAATCTCCCCAGTCTACACAAATACCGAGCAATACCATAGATTCATTAATATCATTAATGGCTAATGATTCTTTCTATTTAAGAATTGTCATGGATTGATGCTAGTGATAGCAAAGGCGACTAATGACAAATAAGATAAAAACAGCAAAAGTTTGCATTGATGCCTCACAAGCATCGCGTGAATGAGTTTCAAAAAACAGCTGCGCAGCGGTCGCGTGTGTACGCCGTTGATCCGGCGCCCGGCTTCTAGGCCGCTGCGCATGCGCCCTTGCACACGCAGGTTGCATAAGTTCGCGGATAAACACCGCTTGGCATCATTCCAGCCGCGCTGTAGTGAGTGACGTCATTTCAGGGCCGCCACTCTTTGCGGCGGTGGAAGGAGTCTCCCCTTCGTCATAAAAGGCCTTTGGGAAGAAGGCGGACTGCTGAAATATCTTCCCTAGGTATTCTAATAGACAAGACATCCTCATGCCCTTCAATGTCCTACAAGCGACCCGCTAACCTTAGAGACAACGTCAATGCCTTCCAACTCTCGCCCTGCAAAGATCAGTCAGTAATCACCTCCAGCACCAACACTCATGTGGAACCTAATCGCCTTTCGTCCACTCCGAAAATGTGCGCGGTACATATGGCTCGCATGATGCCACATCGCTCAACTTCCCTCAATGCTCTCTCCGAATCAATAACCACCGATCCTCCACTGGATCTTCTCATCATCCTCCCGTCCCTATGCACCTCGTAAGAGTTTCGTTTTGGAAAATAAATCAAATATTAATGAAAATGGACTTCTAATGTTTCTTTTAACTGTGCTCTAAAGAATAGTTGTACAGGTTTAAATATGTATTGTTTCATGAGTATGTGATAAGGAAAGTGAACTTTACATAAGAAGTAACAAAATATAGTTATTGTATCTGTACATCTTGATACAGGAAAATATTATCCGCACAAGATATAAACAGGTGAGGGAAGAACACTTTGTTCAAGTGTTTTCCCTCGCCATACAAGATTCACTCCCTGAGCCTGTTCCTGATGTCAACGCGAAAACACATGAAATAACAATTGTTTGGGTTCTTACGGTTTTTGCTCTTAGAAAAAACAGAAAGAGTGTTAAAAAAGACACTAGTAAACATGGAAAAGACAATGGCTAGATAAAAAGAAAATAAAATATTGCTATGTGTTGGCCCTTTCATGAAAGTCACGTCCTTGGGTCCTTTCTCGTGGGGAACTAGGCGCGGGTATTTTGTTTTGTATTTTTCGCTTTTCCGCTCTTCAGTTGATTCCTAGCTACTGTTAATTGGGCGCTCTTTCTAGGTACGCCGATTTTAATTCCTTGGTGGATGTTTGAATTTTCGCAAATTTTCTTCGAGACATTGGCTTGCAATAATTATTTTTGAAGTAATTTATCGTTTTATATCGGGAATAAAGAAGAATTTGCCATATTTTCCATGTTTTTTTCGTTTGTTAGGTTTTTTTCGATTTCCGTGTTATTTTTCAGTTACTAGCTTTTGCGAATACATTTTCTGACCCCCCTTCCAACCAAGATACATTTGATTCAATGTATTTTGGAGGATTATGAATTATTTCGATCGAATATATTCTTTCTATTTCATGCTTACTTTTATATCCTACTTTCCTTTGCCCAAATGCTCAGTAAACCCCTACTTCCAATGCCAATATTGTACTCCCGTAATATTAAAAGTAGTATATGTCAACCTTTTACATGACTCGTGGTGCCGTAGTGGGTAGAGCACTGAGCTACTAACCGGAAGGTCCCAGGTTCAAATCCCGGACAAGAGCCTTTCTGGTCACCCCCATATCAAACCCTCGCGATACGATTTTCTGCGTGCCAGAACTTTTGTAGGAAATCGCAGGTGGCCCAGGAAAAGGATCTGGCCGCCCTTACACCCTGAATGCGTGAATTTCACACGCCATTGGCTTAGTACGGGGTGAGATCAAAGACCAACGTTCAGGCTGAGTGAGTTACAAGACTTTATTTTGCACTAAATACATTGAGGAGAAGTGATTTTGGCCACTTCCATGGGGGAAAAGTATCAATTTCATCAATTCATTGCGTGTATAGCCGTGATTTTAAATCAGACAGTGATTTTCTATTGTCATATTTTTTAAAGATCGAGTGGAAAGTTTTACAAATAAATCAAGCGACATGTTTCAGTCAGTACTTATATATAATGAATTATATATATAAGTACCCGAAAAATTGAGAAGATATCCAAGGTAGGAGAATCCCAAAGAACGTTTTTGTCTACAATTTGACCAAGGGAGAACTAGCTTTCCCTTGGAGTGAGGCGGGCATAAGTGTCGCTGAAACCGATGCGACGATCTCCTCGGAATTTCGATGTGAGATTTATGAGAAACCTTAAGTGGTGGGTGCATATATATAATAAACTCGTGGGTGGAGTGCATCATTGTGACCAACATTTTTCGTATTATACCCGTGCATATAACTTCTATCTCATAACTTGGAATTTACCTTTTCCATTTTATGTTAGTAATCAGCTATATTATTTTCAAAAAAATGAGTAGCAAAAGGGAAAGTGATTTCGGATTCCGATTGGAAGTAATCGAATCTCAATTAAAAAGCAGAGACCAGAAGACGTGAACGAAGAATGAACCGGAGACAATTTTGCCCTCAAGAACTTCTTTCTTACATTTATCCGCCGCAACAAAGGTTGGGAATAACAGAAAGAAGCGACAAAAAGACGTAAGGTTTACCTATTTCCCCGACTGTGGCGGTAAACCAAAACTTTAACTGGCTTTGCCTACGTCTCTTTTTGGCAGGAATATGATTAAATTATGTGAACACTGTTCTTTTTCCTGTATGTGTACATGTAGAGATACTTGGTACATAATTCAGCTCATTCTGGTAACTTAAAATATATAATATCTTAAGTTTTTTGTGGAAATATGTGAATGTGTGAATTTTTACGCGGCAGGTCCTTTGTTCTTACCTCTTAATTACGCTCCACACACTAAGTCCTTTTTCACCATGTTGTTGAACTTATTCTGTTATTCTTCATTCAATAATTATTTAAAGTATATGATTATTTACAGTCCCTGAATAGTAAATGCGCTGCATGATTTTACCCCTAAAACACCCATATTAGGGTGTCCCTTCGTTTGCACAAAAAATGTTTGCCGTAAACCCGCCAAATGTTTCCCCCTTTCGCCATTATTACTCAAACACCAAATTTCATCTCAATAGGATGACATTAACCCGTGCCGAATTGAACACCAAATTTTTTTGACAAAGAACGATAATTTTTGGTAGAATCAAGTTGGCATGAAAGTTATTATTAACATGCACTGCGTAAACTATTGTGAACAGGAACATGTTTATACTCTTATGAGCACATTGCGGTGTACCTACTTTTGACAATTTACTTTTTGTTGCTTTCTTTTAAATATTTTTTCTAATTTGGATCCAGTTTACGAAATTCGTGAGCACATCACAAACTGTTTTCGCTCTTCATATGCTTTCAAAATCAAAGATAATCGTACAGTAATTTAATACCTTTTTCGGCTGAGTCATTGGCAGCTTTTAAGTTCCTAATAATCGTCCGAGCTGTTTAATAGAAATTGCTGGTCTTCCATGTCAAAGGGAAAATACTTTTACTGAATTGTCATTGTTGAAGACAACTAGTGTCCAAAATTAGAAGAGAGAAGTGATATCTTCTCCTCATTGGCACGAAGTCGCCCATTGCTTTCTCTGATACGAATATTCGACGTTATATAAAATTGTATATTATTAAAATTTTGGTAAATAATTGTCAACAGTAGAAATGAAACCATATTTACCCATTCAATTATCAACAAAAGGAACATTCCTTTTTTTGGGTGTAAAATCAGTCATAGTTTTCCACCATTTTGACTTTGGTTTGTACATCCACGTCATCATCAAAGAGTGATATAATAGCAACCTCTTCCGGTAAGTACCTCACATGGTGACTAAACTTCTTCAAAACTGTTCTTGAAACTGTGGAATCTATATTTTCATACAATTTCAGGATTTTTAGAAAGCAGAGAGTGAGGGGCTTTTGCTTAAGTACGTCGCTGAAGCCACGGTTTGACATAAGGCATTTTTCTTTCAAGACACTTTTACCCGTAGTGGGTGGTTTAAGTTGTGTTCTTTGCAGAAGCATTTTCACGGAAGAAACTGCTTCAGCCACCCATTGAGTTTCATGCACCGCCACAGACGGCCGTATTTTCAATCCGTCTCCCTCTGAGTCTTCTCCATAAAATAATACCGATAGCCCCATGAGTACACGGTAATTGCTTCTCAATGTTGGTCACTGTAATTCACATTCATAGGATCTACCAATTTCTTAACGACTTAAGTGACAGAATGAAAAGTACCTCCACATCCTTCTTACCATTTGGAAAATTATTATTATTGACCCTTGCCCAACTTTTCCTGAAATATTTCAAATGCTGTATGTCAGGGCTGCTGGGTTTATCACGTTAATTACATTCAACTGCACATATGAAATTCGTTCATAGATGCGATGTGGAACGGGAAAAACAACTCCTTATCCAGTTTCTGCTCCAGTATTATATGTACATGCCCCATAAAGTGGCTGGTGTACGAGACAGTAATGTGACTGCAAATGATTTGAACATTGAAGTCTATGCTACAGTACGCCAAGCAAGTGTTTGCTGGTTCTTTACCAGGTGCTGCAGAATTAGAGAATTCTATAATTTTGGAGCACTTAAGAACCGCTCACTGTCCGCAAATGTAACGATCCTGGCATTGTTTCTTCTCCTTGTTCCCTGACATTTTATGCGGGTAACAGTTTAACATCCCAATGAACAGGACGATGCAGATGAAAACAGGAATATCATTCTTGAAAGTGGATTTGATTGCCTCGTTCCAGTCGCATCTTCGATCTCATTCCTTGATTTAGCTACAGAGAGAGATCTTCAGCGCCACGGTGAAGAGCCTCAAGGCCCCGCAAATTATCTTCCACGATCACATCATCGCCCACTTCCTCTCAACTATCCCTTGCCTGAATCTTCAAACCATAGAAACGGACGCATAGTAGACGCAGATGCAGTGCATACTTGTGTTTCCCTCGTATTCTCATTCTTCCTTTTCGCTTCCCCTCATCTTCTGTTTCTTCGAGTCCACCCCTGCTCGAGAGAGAGAGAGCCACTGCGACTTGGTCGTCGTAGCGAAAAGATCCTCTCTTCTTCCTACCTGATTATTCGCTAAGCATGTGTAATATCACAATTGCTATCCAAATTTTGTCCTAACTTCTTTTCACGGCGCTTTTTTTCCTGCTACTACATTTTTTTCCATTTCAAATCTAATTCAAATCCCTTAGTGAAAAATAATGAACAACCGTGGTCGGAATTCTTGTTTTCTCCCAAAAAAGTATCATGCACACAAGATTAGCACTTTCACTGACAGTTAGTTTTTCCGCCCGTATCCAGAAAAATAAAACTGTTGGTACTAACCTGTTTGCTGGGAATATGTGTCAAGTCATTTGATACTTCATATATTTTATTAAAAATATACGTACCTTGGTAAATCATGCAATATTATGTCAAGTAAGCGATAAGAAAACACATTTTGAACGATTGAGATCCAGTGAAGAACTGACGGCTGACACTTCAGTCTGCGCGTACTTGCAAACAGGCCTGAACGTGAATCAGCGTGACATGTCTCCGTGCGTTTTTCGCGTGAGCTCGCGTTTAATTCGTCACGGGTTAGAATGCTAAGATCTCAATAAAATTTTTGTAGGATTTTTTTAAAATCCCTATAACAAAATCGAGGGGTGAGAGTTAAAAAGTTTAGAAACCTGAAGATGAGGGACACCATGACCTATGTATCTACATGAATCTACATGAGTAAATTCTGATTCCGTTTCCCACGGTTGAGAAAAAAAGTTCAATAATCAGTGATGCAAGCCAAAGTGATTTTTGCTTTGAGTGATGACGGCTGAACTGACTCTCGTGGCGGGACGCCGTGAAGCAAACAACATGGAAGGGACACGCTGGTATCCAGGAAACATTTCGCTCATAAAATGCAACAGTAATGTTTTCTGTTGCTAATGTAAGGCTTTTAAATATTTTGGAATTCAATTTCAATGAATCTCATGTAATTTGTCGAATATTATCATCCATGGGACTTAAAAATCATAATTGAAATCTCATGTGTTAAAAAAGTATTACAGACAGATTCGAAAATGGAAAGTGTGCGAGCAAAGTCTTACAAAATAATAGAAATAAATATTTACATATTTCATTATCAGTAGAAAATAAATTCGTATTCGTAATAATACTCGCTGTACATAAATCCTTTTTTCAGCTCATATTTGCCATTTGGCAAATGCCTGAAAATTTTAATTTAAAGTGTTCATAAGACCAAATACATTATATTTTCGTGAAAAATTTCGGGAAAATTAAGCGGCGAGAGAATGAGCGATTTGGGTTGCAACAGCGTGATCCTCGGAGCGGACGGCTTTCATGAAACACATTCCTTTTTTCGAAAACAGCAGAAAAAAATGGTGTACATGCAAAATATAAGCATTGCATGTCGCAAAAGATACAAAAACGCGAATGATAAACTAAAACATTGAGTTCAGCTAACGGGAGCGATGCAGGCCCACATTCGATGAGAGGTCGGAGGGAAGAAGTCCGGAGCACAACAACAGATTGAAGAGTAAAAATGGTGTTCGAAGAAAGTTAAACTTCAAGCATTGATAGCATTAAGCTCCTCCCGAAAAATCCATCGCTCGTCTTCCGCAAGTGGCTAACGTGCTCCAGCTGTCATAAGGCATCTATCTACATCTAGCTTGATTTTACTTCATTGAGTATTAGTAAAGTAAATATTTCTGCCGTTTCATATTGGAAGTCGAGTGATTTGAACCTTTCAATTAACTTGAATGTTGTGCAGAACCGCCGAAAGGGCGTTCCACACATAATGGGCTCAGATGACGTTTCATTGCCCATGCTCCATTTAAAGGAATCTCCATGGTGCGATGTTGCCAAATACAGCAGAAAGATGTACATGTCTGTAAGCAGTGTATAATCATTTTGCTATGGGAAACGCAGGTGCCTGATCTAACGGTAACGTTGTTTTCTCAATATTTTTGAAATAAAAGTGATAAAAATATTTCCATCAATTTCAGCCTGTGGCTTTTCCGATTTCAGCTCTAATATCGCTGTTTTTTCCTTAGCCTTTTTTCTCTACAAAAGGTCCAGTTGCAAACAGATTTTAAATATTTAGAGAAATACTATTATTATGATTCTACCTTTTGGGCAGGATATTTTTACGTATGGCAAAAAATGGTCGAGATTTAACATTCGTATCTCTAGATATATGCAGCGTATGAAGTGTAATAAAACACTGCAGTTCTCTTTAGTTAAACGACTGTGTCTTCACTGTGATTTTACCGAATATATTATATTTAATAATTTTTAATTATTTGAAATTATTCCAGAACCTCTAATCTTTCGCATAAGACTCTCCTGGCCACTTCGATAACACGTTGGTGGAAAATTCCATGCATAGGACTCTGCTTCACGCAAAGACTTCTCCTCGAAAGGTTAGACAACATTCTGTGAATGATGTGTAGTCCAAAGATAAGGCAATAGAAATTCTTTAATCCAAGGACTCAGCTAAAGAAAGCGGAAAATGAATTCGGAAATACCTCTCGAAGGAGAATACAGACTCTTAACATGGTCCACTCCCTCGCAAATGAAGAAATAATGAGATTTCCCATTTTACTGAAGCACCACCAACCCACAAAAGGCTTGGCCTTCAACGGATAGAAGAGGGTGCTGACGGAAGTTCCGTTAGGAAGGCACCGTCAAACATTTGCACGTGAAATACACCCTTAATCCTAAGGTATACAAAGCGGGTGACGGGTGGCGTATCTCGTAAGATTTCTCCGAGTGAGCAGGAGGTTTTGCAAGAGTTGCGTTTAATAACAGTTGAACAGATTAGGGGAGTTTTTTTCAAATCCGTGTGTTGCTATTCAAGGTGTGATCATGTCTGAAGACAAAAGGAGGAGAAAAGAGAAAATTTGAGAAGCTGTGAGAGGCAGCTGGTTCTCATTGTCTTTTTACTTTTCAATAAATGACAAATTATTACCGTAGCCTGCACAGAAGCTTGAGCAGTAACTGGTTTCTCATGATACAAAGTTTATAATGTGAGAAAGGAAGCGTCACGTGGTGAATTAGTGATTCTATATAAAGCAGAAAAAGTAGGCAGCCATACAACAATGCGAGTAAATGATTTACGATGATTTTTTAAGAACGGGTGTTAGAAGGGAAGTGTTTTAAGAAAAAATGTTTTAAGATAAATGATTTCCAGCTCTTTCCGTGGTGAACAGACACGTTCCATTAAAACAGGATAATATCTAATATGACGACCTTGACAATTTAAAAATAACTACGCTATACCACCTCCTTACTTACATCAGTACGGACGGCGGAGTAGGCAGACGTACTTATCAAAAGAGACGACATAATATGTTGGCGTTACCGTCATTTAAGAAAACATCGATCAGAAAAAAAGGCGTTTGTAAATGCTGACGAGACTTGGATCACTGTTGGCCAAACAGTGAAAATGGCCTTGCGTTGGAAAAGACATTGCAACTCCTCGTCAGGTTTTCTTACTGGCTTGGTCGTTTGACTGAAGGTTTCAACATCCAGAGGACATATTCCGTAATTCGCATAGGCACGGAAAATGTGTATTATTTAGGATGTGCGCTGCGCTTCTTTCTTACCAACAAAACACAGCGGATGAGTACGATAAAGTCGACAGGGACCATCAAAGAGGCTGGTTTGAAAACTATCTCCCATCCTAGAAAGTTGTAGCCATTGCATGCAGCAAGTTGGCAGCGTGCTGCTACTCTTCGCGAAAATGCTCAAGTCAGTAACTACGGAGGGCATTTTTCCCTCCTCCGAGCTCAACATTTCCAGCAAAAGAAAATAGCATCAGAGGAATGGGCATTTACCTTCTGACGCAAGAAAACTCTTCCTACCGCCAACATTGGATGTGAGTACGGTGACTACTTCAGTGATAATTTAACAGATATGCTTATTTCAACTCATTCTGCATCAGAGCCCAATTTTTCTAGCTACAATTCTTCTGACAAATTGTCAGTGAATGAAATTTCCTTTATTGTTTGTTTTTTGTGTCTGCATTGCATATAATTTTGCACGTGTTTCACCTTGCAGAAAACGTTAATTAAATATCTTATGTGCATTCGTCCTATAGATAATACTGTTGCACTTGCGGGTCACTATCACACTTTTATCGTGAGCAATAAGTTATTGAGGAATTTAATTTTACACAATTATTACCTTGATCGGTCAGACACACCTAATCTGAAACCTCAATAATGCTCTTCCTAACTTACCTTCATTTGTTTGTTTAATTGCAGACAAGGGTCTTCAAAAATCAAATCTAAAGCAACCAATTGACAAACTTCCACTCATGCCAACTTTCGAGAACCTTCGCGACCATTCCATGCTACGCTACAATATACATATGTATCTAATGTTTTCTAATGTTAGCAGTTATGAAATTCATGAAAGTGGCAGTATCCGGTGTGAGACCCCCGCTTTACAGTGCCCCCTCCCCATGATGCATCTCTCTCTCCCCCCCTCTCATTTTCGGTTTAATTTTCGGCGTCCACACTTTGATTACTTTGATAGCTCATGGTGATCTTACGATTGAAGGGAGCTGTGCGCTACAACAAGAAAGTTATGTGGAATTTTCTAGTGCTTGACTATGAAATATAGCATTTGTCTCCTAATGATTTAATACAAAATACGAGTAATATAATCATTAATTGAAATAACATTGCAACAACTTACTAAATGTTTAAAAACCAAGTGTGCATGCATGATTTTCCAAGCATAATTTTACTTTTGAACGTAATAAGCCAGAAAGGTGCGTTAAATCCTATGTTCATAATTCATAATCTCATCAGTGGCAACATTTATATTTATTATATAAAACATTTCTTAGATTTTCATCATTTAATTCTCTTTAACATCTTCTTTGTATTTACGCTTTGTATTTACGCTTATTTAGTATTTAATTAAGAATTTGCAACTTTTTCACCAAAAAAGTTCATGAATGGCCATTGACAATAATATAATCTATCAATGTATATTGATTTTGTAGCGTGTCAGTAAGTCCGTCATTCTGTATCTGTTTTGTTTCGTTCTCTTCTAAGTTTTGAGCTAAAAGGGTTTGGTGCGTTGAATGTGGATTCTCTGTCTGCGTGATTTGGTACTTTCAGCAGTTTGTGGTGCAGAGAAAAATGCAAAAAACGTGGTGTTGGAGAGTGGAAGACAATATATATAATGAAAACTTGGTGTGCAAAAACATACAGAGGGTAATTAGAGTCGGACACATTTCCCTATTTGAAAAAATAGCCATTTCCTTCTCTCTGCATAGGGAATGCTTATGAAAAGTGCCTGGCAGGCAGCAATAGGCCTGCTAGTATTCATGATAAATACACTTTTAAACACCTACATACGCCTGCATACTTTTATACGCCTAGCGGGTAGAGCGCTGAGCTACAGACCGGAGGGTCCTGAGTTCAAATCTCAAGCAAGCAGCCCTTCTGCGAGCTGAAATATTGTTGAACAACCTAGAAAAGAAACTTTTCCACAGCGGCAACCCTCTCCTTAAAAATGTGAACTATTGGTTCCGTTACGTAGATGATATACTATGCTTGTGGACAGGAACAAAGAGACAATTGGGAATTTTTTTAAAGTACATCAATTCGTTAAACTCAAATATAAATTTCACAATGGAGTTACAAGAGGTAGATGCATTGAATTTTTTGGATCTAAATATTTCAATCAAAGACGGGCAACATAAGTTTTCTATTTGCCGCAAACCAACTGATCCTTTTTCTTTATGCATGATATGTAGTGCATGTTTGGTGAGAGTTCACCCCCTGCCACACACCTTTATGGTGGCTTGCAGGGTATTATGTAGATGAACCAACTTGCACAGACGAGGTCATCCACGCATCCTCTAAACATGCAATGAACCAAAAATGGTCAGCCTTTCATTGCTTGCTACACAGAGCATTATCCATCCTCCCTGACAACCCCCAGCTTCCACGTTAGAAATAACCAATATTAAAAAATTGCTGTTGCCAACGGTTATACCGAACAATTCATTGACGATTTGTTAGCAAACAAAAGTAAAAAGCTTTTATTCAGAGAAATTTACTCCCCCCCTCCCAGTGACCAACTGTCATCTACATCTACATAATACCCTGCAAGCCACCACAGGGGTGTGTGGCAGGGGGTGATTGCTCACCAAACATGCACTACATATCATGCATAAAAAAGGAATAGTATTAATATAGTAGTCAGAACTACACTATTTAAAAAGATAGAAATTGCAAAGAAAACATGCAAAAACATTCTGTTAGTAGGGTTAGCTTTAAGTACTCATACCAACATGCAGCTACCAATGCTATTCATTGCTACTCTCCGATAGGACATATTTACCGTTATTCGTATCTCTTATTGTGCGAGGGAAAAAGGACATTTTGAATCGGTCAGTTCGGCAATCAATTTCTCTAACTTTATGATTATGGTCCAGTCTGCCATAGTAAGTTGGGGTTCGTAAAATATTTTTAACATCATCACTGAAAATATTGCCTTGGAATTTGTGGAAGAGATTAAGTCTAAATTTCAACCTGCGATCTGACAATGATTCCCATTTCAATTCATTTAATAGACTGGTTACGCTAATATAATTATCATATCGCCCCTTTACAAATCTTGCCGATCTTCGCTGCACACGTTCAAGTTCATTACTTAGACCGATTTCGTAGGGATCCCATACACTGGCAGCATATTCCAAATGAGGTCTAACAAGGGAAAAGTAGCTGATTTCTCGTACATGATCGTCACATTTACCCAATACTCTTTTAATGAAACCCAGTTTGCGATTCGCTTGACCCATTATTTCACGAATGTGTTTACCCCAGGAAAGATCATTTGTCAGTCTTATTCCAAGATATTTAATGGATTCCACGTTTGTTAATTCATTATTACTTATTTTGTAAGTGGTAGGAGGAGAGCTATTCTTTTTCCAAAAATTCATTACAAGACATTTATTTCTTAAAGTTTAATTCTAACTGCCATGTATCACACCAAGTTTCAATTGATTGTAGGTCAATATTTAAATATCCTTTATCGTTCGGGCATAGAATTTCCCTGTACACTACTGCGTCATCGGCAAATAGACGAAGCTTACTTTTTACCACCTTACTGATATCATTAATGTACAGAAGGAACAGGAGTGGACCTATCACACTACCTTGTGGGACACCCGAAGTGACTTTAATTGCCGGTGAGGAAACACCGTCCAAAACAACCCTTTGAACCCGATCATGCAGAAAATCATTAATCCATGATATAATGTTACTGTCTAACCCATAAGATTTTAACTTCAAAATTAGTTTGCTGTGAGAAACCTTGTCAAAAGCCTTCGTGAATTCAAGAAATATAGCATCCACTGGGATATTATTTTCGCCAGAAACTAAAATATCGTGGGAAAAGAGAGCAAGTTGGGTTTCACACGATCTGCTCTTTCGGAAGCCATGCTGGACATTGGACAATAAATTCTGGCTATCTAGGTGTCCCATGACTGAACTGACAATTATATGTTCTAGGACCTTGCATGAAATGGATGTGAGGGATATAGGTCTGTAGTTAGATGGCTGCTCCCTATCGCCACTTTTAAAAATGGGTGTTACATCGGCTGCTTTCCAGTCCATCGGTACGACGTGTTCGGTCAGGGATTTATTAAATACTATTTCAAGGTAGGGGGAAATTTCGGATGCTAATTCTCTATATACGCGGGAGGGAATTTCATCAGGGCCAGGAGATTTGTTGGGGCTTATATCTTTAAGTAATTTTTCAATACCATTACAGGAAATGTCAATTGGTTGCATCAACCGCTGAAAGAGGTCATGGCGACGCGTTAAATATTTAGGGCAACCCTCCATTAAAATAGGAAATAAACTAAAAGTGATGAACATTAAACCAGCCTTTTATAATAATAGAAACCTTACGGCCTTCGGCCAAAGACCCCATAGAACCAGCCCTCCAAATCGGGGTTTACCAGCTGAAATGTGGTGACTGCGACGCAAAATACGTCGGACAAACGGGGAGGAGTCTAATGGTACGAGCGGAAGAACACCGACGAGATTACGTCAAGAACACCCGGATGTCCCAATTTGCAGCCCATCTCCTAGAGAAGGACCACCAGTCGGATTTCACTCCTGAGATGCTGCACAGAGTTAAGAAAGGAAAACAGCTGGACATCCGCGAGCAGTGGGAAATTTTTAAGTGTGTAAGAAGGAAAGAAGCTATCACCAATGACCACCTTTTCCCTTTCCACTCCCCCCTTCTAGACATCCCACAATTGCACCCCAAAAATCCCTAGACAACCAAATTTCCACTTCCCTATGACGTCAACCCACGATCCACTCCCCCCCTCTACATTCCTTTCCCTTCACTTCCCCCCCCCCCCCCCTTTTCACTAATTGTGACAGGTCGCTACCAACCTCACCCTTACCCCTTCCCTCCTCCCCCAACCCATTCAGTATATAACTATGTAACAAGGATTTCTTAGCCACTAGTCCTGAAGATGGTACAGTGTATCGAAACTAGTCGACAATAAAAAGTGAACTTGTAGGAAGCAAAGTCTTTTAATTTACCTTCATTAGAATGGATTTCTACATGTAAAGGCCTCAACCATTCAGTGTATCCTTCTGGACACCCCCATCCTAGCGATTCGATTTTCTGCGTGTCAGAACTTCGTAGGAAATCGCAGGTGGCCCACGGAAAGGAACTGCCTCCCCCCTATACCGTGAATGCGTGAATTTCACACCAATTCAAAGACCGCGAATTGGTCGCGAAAACTTTAGCGGCGTTACCCTCTACCGTTCTCCACAGAGAAACAATTTGTACGAGAAATCAGCTACTTTTCCCTTGTTAGACCTCATTTGGAATATGCTGCCAGTGTATGGGATCCCTACGAAATCGGTCTAAGTAATGAACTTGAACGTGTGCAGCGACGATCGCCAAGATTTGTAAAGGGACGATACGATAATTATATTAGCGTAACCAGTCTATTAAATGAATTGAAATGAGAATCATTGTCAGATCGCAGGTTGAAATTTAGACTTAATCTCTTAAACAAATTCCAAGGCAATATTTTCAGTGATGAAGTTAAAAATATTTTACGAACCCCAACTTATTATGACAGACTGGACCATATTCATAAAGTTAGAGAAATTGATTGCCGAACTGATAGATTCAAAATGTCCTTTTTCCCTCGAACAATTAGAGATACGAATAACGGTAAATATGTCCTATCAGAGAGTAGCAATGAATAGCATTGGTAGCTGCATGTTGGTATGAGTACTTAAAGCTAACCCTACTAACAGAATGTTTTTGCATGTTTTCTTTGCAATTTCTATCTTTTTTTTAATAGTGTTGTTCTGACTACTATATTAATACTATTCCTTTTTAATGCATGATATGTAGTGCATGTTTGGTGAGAAATCACCCCCTGCCACACACCCTCGTGGTGGCTTGCAGGGTATTATGTAGATGTAGATGAATCTATAAAAAAGCCCCTATGATTTCCAAAGGGAAAGAGGACGTCTTGGTAGCTCAACTGGTGGAGCACCTGGCTGGAAATCAGGGGGTCCGGGTTCGTGTCCCGGTTAAGGGGAATGATTTTTTCTCTGTGTAATATCTTGCTATTGAATTTCACACCCTTACATACCCAACCTTCGGGTTGGACACAACTTTTTAGGTAGTGGTGGCCTAGTGGGTAGAGCGCTGAGCTACCGACCGGAGGGTCCCGGGTTCAATTCCCGCGTATAAGCCTTTCTAGACACCCGTACTTAAAATCCGATAAAACCCTAACGTATCAAAAACCAAACTTTGGGTTGAAAACAAGTTTTTTTCACCTAAATATTTACTCCAATGGAGATTCCCACCAATTTTAAACGAGCATCATCATCCCCCATTCCAAGATAGCAGAACTCTGTGAACACATTGAGCACGGCGACATATTTCTCCGCGGTATTCGGAAGAATAGAACGAAGAGCACTGAATGGATGGAGACAAATTTGGATTCAGGAAAGTCAAGGACAAAAAGGATGGCGACGTAAAGAAGAGATTAAAAATTTGTGTCCTGAAAGACCTTTGGAACAAAACCTTTCCCTCTTTGGAACAAAGCAGGTCGCCAAGTAAGAGTGGATCGAAGCACGTGTCGCAGCCTGGTTGAATTTGAGCTCAGGGCTTGCAATTTCTGAATGTGAGCCATCACACTGCATTTATCTTCACGAAGGTAATATCTCCTGTGTTGTTGTCGCAAGCGAGGAAAAAGATCGGCGTTTGTCCTAGTGAACTTAGTCTCTCTTCTCCTATCCCTTCTCCTCTTGCCCTAGTGATCCCTCGGTCACCTCAAGTTCACTAGGACAACCCTTGGCCGCTAGCAGGAATGCATGGAGAGCAATTGGCCGCAGTCGGCCGCATTTCAAACCTCGGAGCGCGCGCGCGACACTCCCGCAGTCGCAATAGTTTCGAGTTTTTTTAAGAGGCCTGCTGGCTGGGCACCTTCCGACTACAGGCGGCGACGCGAGCGGTCGGAAGGCAAACTAGGAGACGCGTCGTTAGGTCTCGGCGGGAAATCCGTTCGTCTAAGTGAGTGAACAAGTTCGAATCGGGGAGCGTGGAAGGGTCTGACCATGCAAGCAGCAGTGAATAGATCGCAAAAGTGAATGTAATGAACAGCTCATGAAAGACTCCTGCCACTCACGAACTTCTTTCTTTATCTCCTCTCCAATCCACCCAAACCACCATGGCGACGAAAGACAGCCATCCCTTAGGAAGAAAGAGATTACGAAAAAGACATCCTTTACGAAGCCAGTATCCCTTATAGCCACGGGTACTCGATTATTGGTAAATATTTACCACTTAATCCATTCCCTATACCACGATACATTCCTCCTCAAAGATAATTCTTATATTCAAATTCAATTTGGATAGCAGATGGTATTCATTGAAAATATGCCATGATATCATAGTCTGTTCAAATTCACACCGCCTCGCCGCGCCATCCTTTCAAGACCAAATGTTTTTCTGCCGCTTCTGATTGGACGCAGAGGACATTTGAATGAGTTGCTATATTTATTTCTTACTTTCAAATGACTGCCGTGACGATTGAGAACATGCTGTGTCGACGATATCGATCATATCGCACTGACGCCCCAGGGAACGCACTTCGGTCCCAGGGACCATGTCATCGCAGTGAAGAGGAAGCATTCATGGCGATGATTTCTCCCCGCAACCACGGCTAAGGGCGAATATCGAAAATTAAGTCTCAGGGCTGCGTCACAACATAAGAGAGAGAGAAAGGACTCGTTCCCTTTTCTTTGCTACACGTTCGTTCTCCATCGTCCAATTAATTGTGCTGCCGCTGACGGCGAGGCTGTCATGAGGCCGTGTTTGGGGAGGATGTCTCAGCGTAAGCTTCGGATGACTCAGCTCTTGAAGCAAGGATATGGCGATGGGCAACTGCCTCCGTCGCTTGGATCCAGTTTTTACGGCGGCATTACATTTAGGAAGAGGGACAGAAATCATCACTGCCTCACAGCAAAATAAAAAACAGTTTCATGCCTTTCGAAAATCATAAGAAGCATGCTCAACAGGACAGTTGGGATTGCGAGGCGAGAACTGCTTATTTCTTTGAGGTTTACTTTGATGTCACTTAAAATTCTCAAGTGCACATCCTCATAAGCAACGTTGCCTACCCTGCTTGTTGCTAGCTTTTATTGTTCCCGCTATGCAGGGTATCGCGGATGGATTCTTTCACAGGAGGTGGATTTTCGAATTCTCGATGAACAGCGTCACCGTAAAAGTATTGTCGGCAAAACGAATATGAACAATCTTAATTATTATAATGCCTTTTTTTGGAACATGTAATAATGACTAGAGGGAAGTTTTTGAGTGGTTACGTTTCAAAATCATCGCGTACCTTTTTCCATGAAATGGAGGAATATCACATTCAGCTGATGAGGAACAGGGAAAACGTGATTGACGATTAGCAGCACAGAATTCGTGGAGTTAGTGTTAAAGCTCTTCCTCGTTGTAAATCCGTATTACTATCAGTTCAGAAAGGTCTCCGAATAAAACGACAAGAAGGAAGAGATGGAAACGTTGGAGGA
This sequence comes from Platycnemis pennipes, assembly GCA_933228895.1. Classification (NCBI taxonomy): domain Eukaryota; kingdom Metazoa; phylum Arthropoda; class Insecta; order Odonata; family Platycnemididae; genus Platycnemis; species Platycnemis pennipes. The sequence goes on along the minus strand of OW121852.1, from coordinate 136,293,829 downwards.
GCAGTCCTCATTCTCTCATCACTCTCCGCTCAATTAGGATTCGAAATTTGTGAAAAGTTGCATGGACTTTCTTTAAGCACTTGCTCACTTCACTTGACCCCCGCCAACTTTATTCTTGTTTTTATACTTAAATCAATGGGGCCCCTTCCACATATTGAAAAAATAAATAATTCGACAAGGGGGCTTTTATTATTCCTGATACAACGCCTAAGGATTTTTTCTTGAATCGAAAAAGACGTCAGTATGGCACGGGAAGAGGAGTACTTGGAATTAAATCTATAAGTTCCAAACAATACCTTCTCAATCATATCGGAAACTTATTTTAACATGCTCGTGTATACAGTTTTCAAAATTCCACCTTTTTATGATCGCTAATCTGAAATTATTTATACCGTTCCTCCTTAAAGATACTTCATTTATTTCAAACAAATCTCGCGTACATCAGTTTTTCAGGACGAGGAATAATTTATGCCAGTTTTATAGGTCTAACATCTCCCGGACAGACACCACTACGCTCGGGCGGTAGCTATAAGAATTATGCATATATTAAGATCGTTTTCGTCGCTACCAGGCCTTCATTTGTTTCCTAGAGTGAAAGAGGAAGAAGAGAGTGTTGTAGCATAGACTCGGGACTGAGCTTAAAGCCACCGTGTGCATCGACAGAGTGGCGGATGGTGGGTCGGCCTCTCTAATTAATAGAGGTTAGCTGCGAAATTACGCTTCTCATCACCCGGAGGAGGAGAGGGCAGCAGCTCTTCTTCACATGAGTGAAGGTGGAGACCACAGTGGTTGGTACAGCGACACTCATTTCACTACAGGCGTGGTAGCATTTACTTTAACGGCTGTAGTACTGCGATGTGGAAGGCAATGGGAAACCACCACATTATTATCCCGAGGAGTCGCAGCTGGCCTCTCTCAGTCTTGTCTTGGTCGCAGCAGAAGTCTCTCTCGGTCGTCCAGTAGGGAATGCCTCTCTCCTCATCGTCAGGCTTGAGTGACTTCCCAATAGCAATCTCGGTCGTCGCGATGCTCAGGAGTGACTCACCGGCTGTCTTCACAGAATAACAGCGACCGCAGCCCGACGAGAGAGTCACCGGGAGACAAAGGTTTCTTCAATCTTGGTCAGTGACAACTTCGTGGGTCAACCACAACTGCATTACGCGAAATGGCGATTACGATTCAGGGGATTTTAAAAGCGAGCTTCTTTTGTGTTGATTGGCTGAGTCCACACATTCGTTGCTTGTTGCATTTCCGCTTCGTTTCGCTTTCCTTTCCCCAAGTATTTTTGTATTATCATTGCAATCCACACCCTTGGTTAGCAACTCCGAGATCGGGGAGAAAATTTTGTTGCCTTGTGGGTGATAATTGTATAAGTTGTTTTCTCATTATAATAAATGTTGTTTAAAGAGTGCAATCTAATGATTCCCGACTACCACTGAACTATCTTACGTGCGGAGATTTTGACGAAGGACCCATATACAGGCCCGTTCTCCTACTGCGCTAGTCGGCATACGCATTTGGAACCGTAAGTTTGGCGCCCGTACGGCTACATTTAATGGCCGTTTATAAGCGTAATTCACACTTTTCCTCCTTATCAAGACGTGATGGAGCCCTCTCGAGTAACATATTCCAGAGGAGAAATTAGTCCCCCAATTCGGATCTCCGGTAGGAAATTACTCGAGAGAGTTTATCATTTGAGTGTAATAAACATTTTAGGATAGGAATGTGGAACGCGAGATCGTTTTGGGCCCGCGGAAAACTGAAGAACCTGAAGGTAGAAATGCGGAGAATTGACCCCGACACATTAGGAATCAGAGAAATTAGATGGCGCGAAGAAGCACACTTTTTGAATGGAAGGTAGGTACAGGATTTTACGCGAGGGATCTTAAAACGGAAATGAATGGTGGAGTAGGGATAATAGTCAGAAAGGGCGCCGCAATGCACGTGAAGAGCTTCGACAGTGTGACAAAATGATTAAGAATGGTAAAGATTGAGACCATACCTGTAGACAATGTAATGGTGCAGTTTCATACAATGCCTACGATGGACTACGAAGATGAAGAAGTGTAAGACGTCTACAAATATCACGAAAGTTATAAAACGGGTAAGAGGATTAAAAACCTAATTATTTTTGGAGATTGGAACGCTGTCGCCGGCGAAGGTCAAGATGGAAGAATAATTGGAAAATATTGTTTAGGAAGCCGAAATGAAAGATAAGAAAGCAAACTTAAATTATTTACAAAACACAAGCTTGCCACACGCAGAGCAATGTTGCCAACACATAGTTGAAAATCACAACCAAAGAGTTTACCCGTGGGAAATGCCAGGATACAAAAATATTTCAAATAGGCTACATTTTAGTGAAGCAGAGAGTTAGGAATCGGGTAAATGACTGGAAAAGCTACCCTGCGGCAGATATTGACAGCGATCACATATCAGTGATGATAAAAATGTTATCAAATATTCAAGAAACAGAAGAAAACAATAATAAACACATGATATGTGAAATTATTGAAGGATGTTTAACATCGACTATCAATTCAAAAAGCATAGGGAAATAACAGGAAAGGATCTGACTGAATTATCAGTGGATGACGGATTGGGAAGAAGTTAAAATGAAGCAAAAAAGAGAGGACCTTAGAGGAGGAAAAGCTGTCAAAGAGAAGGATTACGGAAGAAGTCATAGACTCAAGTGAATAAAAAAGAAAGTGAAAAAATGCATAAACTGAAGAAGGTCAAGATTAGGAAGAAGGAACACTAGAAAACATACAATGCAAACAATAATTGCTTGACAGTAATTGAACAGTAATATGCTCCCTTGAGTAACTCGAAAGGTGTTAGAAATATAAGGAAAGTTAGGAAAAGTAAAGGATACCCGAACATCTTCATTTTGGAATTTGACTTTTGAAAAGGACAAGGATGTTAACGGGAATAGGATATACAGCTACCCGAATTGACAAAGGCAATAAATCGACTAAAATATTCATAGCTGATTCCATATGAATCAATTGGTAGCTTTACCAGCTGAGTGACAGAGTTGATATATATATACGCTGTTAATGACGAACATCCATTACACGGACCAGACCATCTCAATCTGGGAATATTTCTGACGTTCTTTACAATTTCCACCGCTGAGAAGGTGTCTCATCACTTGCGATCAGCATTAAAAACACAAACTGTACTAGTTGCTGTTTTTTAAACAATTTGGATCGCATCTGCAGCGCATGCAAATTGACCACCGCTGCCAGAAGTGCTGAGCTATGTTTGTCTAATCATATGCCATCGGGACAACATTTAACGTCAGTCATTGGAAACTCTGGCGGTATAAGAAGAGGTGAACCAATGAAGAATGTCCTGGAGTTGAAGCCTGTCGTTCATTTGGGTTTCTTGGGGTTAGTGGCCGTGACTTGACAGCAGCTACAACTCCAGCGAACACAGAGGACAACTCTTCAAGCGTCAATGACCGTTCCCCAAGAATCCTTCTTAAGATAATCTTGGCACTTTTCATGTTTTCCTTCCATAGACCTCCAAATCTGGGGAGCGTGTGCTGGATTGAAAAGCCAAGTAATGTGCCTCTAGTTATGAGCGCACCAGGTATATCGCCCTCTATAAAGGAATCATGAAATTGCTCAATGACTCCAAGTAGGAATCCATTGGCTCCAATTAAATTCAGTCAGAATGAATATGGGCGCGCAATCCTCGTCGTGATACGAAAACGAGCAGCTAGGAATGCATCCGCAAGGCAAACTAATAAGCACAAATTTGCCTTGGAAATTTTACCATTTCTTCTAATATATTCTTTAACGTAGGAAGTATCACCAAAATCCACACCCGTATGATGAAATAGGGCAAACTACAACAGATAGTACATTCATAGATGTGCGTTTCAATGGCAAATAATTCCAGAACATTTGAGTAAATTCAAAAGAGTGGTGGATCCTGCATGGTAATAAGTCTTATGATAATAATCTATGATTAGATTGGTGAAAGTAGTTTTTAGGAAGCAGCAGTGGATGTTCTTTGCATAATCCAAACAGGAAAGACTTAACCCACTGCCAACACTGATACCAACAGCAGGGGCCAAGAAAGGAACTAGTCCCTGGAGAGTGGCAGGGCGAGACAAACCCAGTTTTATTTGTTCATTGTTTATAGAAGAAAATTTGGGTTGCACGAACGCATCCAATTAATGCTTTCAAAAGCCCAGATGAGCTTAACTTTCGTGAGGGAGCCTGTTTTCGCTTTAGATTAATATCAGCAATATTGTAAACAATAAGCAATTACTCTCCGAGGCCGTGATAAAGACCTATCAATGAAAAACATATGAGTGGTGGTGAGGATCGTAACGACTGACCCATGGCATTTTTAATGAGACAGTTTTTCGAGATCAATATTCTTTGGAGTACTGATTTTCCAGTGATTACAAGGATAAGATGAGGGACCGTTCCGCAATAAATCTTGAGCTGTTAGCTGTGAGGGCGACTGTCCACGACTCGCAAAATCAGCGGTTTTACACTTAGCAGATATGATTCCAAGTTATTGTAACTGGAGAATAAAGAATACACAATATCCTATGGCTCACATGTGGTTTCAGGAGATGCTAAAGTGCTTTCAGCCAGAATAATACTACGATAAAATCGCTACATGCGTTGACAGGTGAGACATAGTGAGACGTTTTGACAGAGATTCAAAATCAATCTCAATCTCGATAATGATGCAGCTTTTAACCGAGGTAAACAAAATATTGAGAAGGTGGAAGAGTTTCGTGACCCGGGAAGCCGAAGGATGAAGGCGAAATTGCCAGAAGAATTGCGCAGGGGAAAAGAGCATTTCAACCAAAGGAAAATTCTGCTCACGGCTACAAATACAGAACATGAAATTGTGGAAACATTTCATAAGAACATATATCTGGAGCATTCTACTATATGGCAGTGAGGCATGGATGATGGCAGCAGCGGAGAAGAAGAGGGTGGAAGCATTTGAAATGTGGTGCTACCGAAGAATGAAGAAGATAAAATGGATCGATCGAGTGACAAAGGAAGAAGTGTTAAGAAGGGTGGGAGAGAAGAGATGTCTACTGAAAACATTAAAAAGAAGACGGGACAACTTAATAGGCCACATCTTAAGACATGATGGCCTGATGAAGACAATCTTTGAGGGACAAGTGAACGGGAAGAATGGAAAAGGTAGGCCTCGAGTGAGATACATGGAACAGGTAGTGAGGGATGTAAAAGAGAGGAGCTACGTTAATATGAAGAGGTTGGCCGATAGAAGAATTTGGTGGAAGGCTTCGTCAAACCAATCCTAGGATTGTTGACCGATGATGATGATGATGATGATGAACGATCTAGCAGGAAGTTCTATTCTTGAAATTGACACAGTGCTAATTGGTGCTACCCTAATTGGTGCTGCCTTGAGTAAGGATACTTGATCATGCTTATCGAGTTCCCCACTACATAAGTAAGAGATTGGTGGATATCTCTGATGCAGTACAGAATCTCAAAAGATTATATTCTCCATTCATATCCATCCAAGAGGATCAAACAGTTTTGCCATAATTGAAAGGATGCCTCTCTTGGGTAAAGGAGTCTTATAGATATTGATATGATATGAGAAAGTGTCTGAATTGGGTACCCAATGAACTCCTAATGCCTTCATCATTTGAATACCTTATTGCCTGAGCTATATATCAGATTAACAGAAATCAAAAGGGAAAGTCCTGTAACGCCTGATAAATATTCGAGGACCGATTCCAGAGTTGAAATCCACCAGACCGCAATAGCCCTTGACACTCTTTAATCAGCTCAATGGCTGCAGATGCCACCGTTAACAGATCCACAGGGAAATCTCGTGATGGGGCAGTGGACGCTTGCAGAAAATTCAAAGATTCAAAGAAATTGATTCAAAGTACGCATTGCAAGAGGAGGGATGAAGTGTGTTCATAACAATATAAGTAACTGTGTTCATCTAATACTCCTGAAAGGATTCGTTATCAGATGATCGCCAAATAATGCGATGATAATTTCTGTGCTGAGGCAGTAAGTGAGTCATCCTATACATTTCGCAAATATCCGAAACAAATGTCCCCGGATGTAAGCAAAGGCTGCTTAGAGGTAGTTAAGAATGACAACTGTGGATTGCTTAATTTCCTTTCCATTATTACATGGCATCATTAATAATTCAACTGTTGATTGCACCGGCACTATGGGTGGTTCCAACAGGAGTTCCTGATAATGCTAATAACCAACGCTCATTGTATCAAAACAGCCCAAATTTTTGTTGGCACTCAGTTGATATAAAAGTAGCCTGTGATGCAGGTTCAATGATCATTTTCAAAGGTTCAATGGTTCCATGATATGTCGGGAACAGTGCGACAGTGCTCCCAAAGAGAACAGCGGCTGGCTGAGCATTCGAATCTGTCAAGGCTTCGAATCCTACGGAGATTACGAGAGGTCTGGGAAGAGCCCGTGACAAATCTCTAGAAGTACCTATTTGCTTCGTTACTTCGTTCACTCCATCATACTTCGGTTTTGAACCTTGAACTGAATTCTCTTTTACGCATAATAATGGATGATGCCTGCGAGAGTAATGCCAGCACCTGTACTTAGACGTAGTACACTCTAGTGATGTATGGAAACTGGCTAAACAGTTGAAACAAATGCCTTTAGATTTGATGTAGTCCCTCATTTTTACTACATTGAAAGCATTAAATTGTGGGCTTTGTTAAAGTCTATGTTGCAAATGACAAAGCTGATTTTGAATCCTGCTCTAACAATCAGGTTGAAACGTAGCCATTAGTGTTGTTTTACGCGCCATCACTTCCGTCAGAGCAAAACACTTTCCGAGGTCGGATTTAATTTGTTTCCAATCCAGATGTTCTCAGAATGTTGACGTCAAAACTCTAAGGGACGTGCTATCGAAGGGAAATCGAAGCCATGGTTTTCGAAACAGACTTGTCCAGAGCTTTCACCGCATTATAAAACAAAATAAACTCGGAAAAATCAGGAATTTTCATCGGGCACAAAGCATTAACATTTTCCGAAAAATGTCGAAAAGTTTTGAAAGTAATCAACCGTGTCGAAGGGAAGGTAATATGAAAGACTTTTCAGTTTAATAGTAAGCAGTTCACGATTCCAGAAGGCTTGCTTTGTTTAATCGCTTCTAATCGGAGCCAGCGCAGAGTAGGGTTTCAACGATAAGCATTATTGCTATCTCGTTTGATGGAGCTTATAACAAAAGAGGTGGTTACAACGGCCTACAAGCCCACTTTAAAAGGGAATATCATGTTTAAACTTACACCCACTGTATGGGGCATGTGTGAAACATGGTGTTAGCTGATTCAACTGTAAATTAGGTGCAAGAAAACCGCTTATTTGGTTTATTAGAAAAATCAGCTGTTTTCTTATGCTCGTCCTTGAACAGAATGTCAGTGTGGGAGATGAAAAACTAGAAGAAAATATCATGCTCATGATAAACTCTGCAGAATCCAAAAGATTGGTGCTACAAGGTGGTGGAGTAAGTATATGGCACTTACATCGACTGTATCTGAAGAATATATAAAATTAAACGGTTACTCGGGGAAATTAACCAATATAATTTGTGTTTTGTGGGATATATCTCCTGGAAATTTTGACTGCAATTCAAAATTCACGGCCAGAAATTTAGTAAGCCAATGGACAGCACTTGAAAACATTTCTATGCCTTTTGTTTTTTTATGTTTTTTTATATATTTCCTATTACCTCTCCTGAGTCTAAATACCTTCAGCGTAAGAATATAGACTACGCTACAGCCTGGAATATGGTGTATTGTTTGTTGCAGCAACCCAATTCTAAAAGATGTGATGAGCACTTTGAATTTCATTACGAAAGAACGAGGAAGTATGCCGGAAGAGTAAGAAGTGATCTAGATGACTAAATTGACGTAGAAGTGGAATTGGATTTTAAAACACAAACGACTTCAAGAAAGAAAACAATGTCATGAGAAAAAGCCAAAGAAGGAGGCTGTCTCATCTCTGGGCTGTGTCTGCAAGTTCTATGCTAAAATAGTTAAAAATAGATTACCACATTTTCGTAACATGTCCACCAATACCATTCTCTCCTCCCTCTCCATCTTAGCACCCTTAGACTCACACCAGACTTAAAACTAATTTATAATGTTCTCAATTCCACCATCGACTTTGCTCTCCTTTGTCAACTTCAAAGTTCCTTCCCGCCCCACTTTCACTTCATGTGCCCACTCCCAGACTCTCGATTACAAAACATCCTCTTTTCTTCCGTCTCTCCTCTCTATTGAACACAACACATTCATCCCTTTGAACTCCAAATTCAATCGTTCATAAGCCTTTCTATTTCACATCTCTCACCAGAATAGCCTTCCCTACTATTTTTTTTCCCGTCACTTTTATTTTTTTCTTGCATGTGTTATAAAATTTATGTACTGTTATTGGCCACTATAAAATGGCATCATTGCTGTGTGTGGTTTTCTTTCTTAAAAATAAAAAAATAATAAATTCAGAGAATCAAAATCAAGTGCTTTTTACATCTCTTTTCTTATTGAATTATTTATAGTATTGTTTTTTTACTGCAACCTATGACAAAATGTACTGTAAGTACAGTTCATATAATCAATTAAATTATTGTACCTACTTATTAGTTCTCTTTCTACCGGATATACATGAAGAAATAGGTTTTCAACGTTTTCAAATAAACAAAACGTCCAATTTTCGATAAAAATTCCTACTTTACGCCGTGCCCGCAATTACAAGTAGGTGGTTATTGTGGCTACACGGGCGCATGATGAAATAATTTTTGTGAATGTTTAATACGATATTGGACACAGTTGATTCACTCACAGTCAGTGATTCAACCCGAAGGGTGGTTTTAATGGGTGAGGGTAGAGCTCACCCCGGACTAAGCCACAGGCGTGTGTGCATTTCACACATTCACAGGGTATAAGGGGGGCAGGCAGTTTCTTTCCCTGGGCCACCTCGAACTCCGAGGATTATTCGTTTCACCCGGATTTGAACCCGGGACCCTTCGATCAGGAGCCAAGCGCTCTACCCTCTAGGCCACTCCCCTTTTAAATTGGTATCATCCCATATTCTAGTGTCGACCACATAGCAATTCAAGATTAGCACTCCGTCTTAAGGATGGAACGCTAAACAATGGGTCCCTTGATGCCTATCAAATTAAGCAGGCTAGTGCCTTGTTCACCCACCTCCACTTCATTTCCTGAAAAGGTTTTATTATACCCGGAAACTCGTTAATTCTGAAGAGAGCAAATACCTATTCAACATATCCTAGGGATATAAGCTGCTGATTTGTGAGTGAATTTTAAACTTATGGGGATCGCGGTAGCCCAGTGGGTAGAGCTGACCAGTTGTCCCGGCTTCGGATCCTCGGAGAGGCCTAGGCATAGGCGCAGGCGGCCAAGGGAGGGGAATTCGACCCCACAGCCCGTGTGTGGTGTGTGAACTCCATGGGCTAACGATTTGTCGTGTGGGAAGCTTCAAATCAAGGCTACTTCCTTCCTGCCTCACTGCATCCATTCATGCCGCATATTCATTAAACACGCATTGAATGCGTAAGTTGCGGATCCGTTTTCGTTGTTAACCTCTGCGCGTCCCTCCAATGCAATAGAAAGCTTTCTCGCTGAATGCAGTGATTCTGAGATTCTTTCTTAAAGCTCCAATTTTAAATGGTAATGTATTCAATTGTATTGCACTAATCTGCAAATTTGCCACTTTTGTCGGCGTCTCTCAAACGAAGAGACTTAATGTTTTTACCAAGATTCCGGAAAAGGCGTTCAAAGTTTCGTATCACGTCTGGTTACAAATCACGAAAATGAGAAAATTTGAAAAACCTTATTTTTTATGAAAAATGCCATACGGCAGTAAAATTAAAGTATGAAAATGTTTTATGGAGGGAGGAAATGAATGTGTAATGAGTAGATAAACATGAATACGCAACTGTAATGAAAATGCGTCCGCATGACGTCACGGTTTGCCGGGCTCAAAAAGGTGGAACACACGTGAATTCCTTCGTGACAGAGAAAAAATAACAATGCACATTCCACTCTTTAGTGGTTAAGGCAGAACCCTTCGAACTTATTGCGAATTCCTTAAGTGAAAACTACTCACTTTCGATTCTTTGGGATGAAACTATCAGATCAGGACAGAGCACTGGCTCCTCGCAAAGTAAGTACGGCACACGTGGGACATTTGGGGAAGCGGAAAAGAGTGAATATCAGTGACATTTGGTGCACCCATGGTGAGGCCTACAAACCACAGTGGCAACTGCCACTTGTGGCCACACCCGTGCAGTTGGCGTGAATGCCATGAGACTAGTAGTGAATAGAGTCCCCTCTTCAATATAATGCCTCCAAGAGACACCGATTCCGACAGTGAAAGTTGATGAGGTGTAGCTAGATGTAGACAGTGTGGAACACCAGAGCTATTTACCCAGCAAGAACTGAATGATTTGATTTGTGATCTGAATTTTTATAGATGCAACAAAGATTTCAGTATCACATTTCATGAAAATAATTTAATTTACTCCGATGTAAGATTTCCCTGGTACAGACAACAAGAAGCTAAATTGGTTCATTCTTTCCTGAGGAAGGTATTTTGGTATATTGTCGAGACATTCTAGCTTTCGTGAAATACTTAATCGTTAATTACAATTATTGAGAATTGAGGTTTTCACAGATACTAACAAATCCAGTATAAGAGTTGTTTTTTACACAATATTATTAACTTCCATCCATCCCTTCCGGAGGCACATTCTGACTTTGAAAGAGAAATTCGCACCCCTTAAATGTCTGCTGAGAATTGTGCAGTTTAAGATTCGTGAATAGTCTGAGTACAGGTATTTCTAGGTGAATGAAATATTGCTCGGAAGGGAGAACCAAATTTGCTTGCCATTTGCGTGAGAGTGTGATTGCAGAGAGATGGGTAGGCTCAGAAGTAGAACGGCCAACCTCAAGTAAGTACAAACACATTCGCACCAGGTGACAAAACAGTTTCACTTCCACTAGTCGATTCTCTGAAAATACTGTTGCCACCCTTGCACATAAAACTTGGCTTCATGAAGCAATTCGTGATTGCCTTCAGCAGCGACAGTACATAATTTCAGCATCTTAGTGTTTAGTTTCATTGTGTCATGTCTGAAAAAATTAAAGCTGTCACTTTTATCGCCACATATATATAAAAATAAATGGCGAACGCAATATTCAAGAAAACCACGAGAAAGTGCAAATTGAGTCTGCGCTCAGAATTATGGTACAAAACCTTTTTAGGAATAAAGAATGCACGAATTACGCCGTCTCAGAATCTTATGCATTGCTTTGTCACAACAAGAGCATCAAAGTTCACTTTTCCCTGCTCATCTGAATTAATGAATCCTGGCAATGTTGGAGATTTTACGGAATGACATGATGAGATCTGCAACCAGGATATTAAGAGGATCGAAAAGAGATACCAAGGATATTGGACGGTACGTACATAAGATGGCCGACTGTTGGTGGATGTTGAGAGGAGACGGACGAACACGGAAGTCAGCCCAAGAAGAGAAGAAGTTTCACGGGGAGCGCAAGACAATGTTGCTTCCAAAATATGCATTTCCATTCCTTACACATTCATTCCGCCCAGAGAACATTTTCTCTTGTTACAAACGTTGTCATGGAGCCATTTTAATATATTTTTTTATTTTTACATATTCCTGATTAGTGCTTAAATTAGTGGTATTACATAATGTGGTAATTAAAATTTTTGAACATAATTTTCGGAATCCGTGAAATGACTCCATTCTGAAACACCCCTTAACTTCAAAACAACAACAACAAAGCCTTGCACCCGACTGTTATCTGTGAGAGAAATCGGGGCAAACCAAGGTATTTCGCTAGTGTGACCTAATCTGTCTCGGAAAGACACTGAATATTTAAGTCCGATGATGCTCGACTGGAATGTAGTAACAGCAGCAGGGGGAGTGTTGCTGGAGATGATGAGTTGGCGTTTCGGATTCAATGAACCGCCGCATTACTTATTGCTGGCACCCCCACGGCGGGGATTAGTGCGAGGTGTGTCGGCCCGTGGACAGGGCCCTTTTAATTCGGCCCTTTTAGTTCCAGGGCCGGGCGATGATATTAACACGCCTCCTCTCCTGCGGCCTCGTTTAAATGTGAAGCGGGGCCCCAAAGGGGCAAGGAAGGGCCCGCCATGCAAGCTCCAAAGTGCCAACAACCCTAACACTGGTTTTACGCAGCTCGACCAGCAAACCTCATAATTTGCATAATTCTTCCCTCTTTCACTACTGGCTGCTCATTAAGTATCTTCCGTGTACGAGGCGTTCCTTAGCCATTCTCACTTTTCCTTCGACGGTCGTCTTCATCAGGCCATCATGTCTCATGATGAGGCCGATTAAGTGCTCCCGTCTTCTTCTTAGGATTTTCAGAAGACTTCTCTCTTCTCCCACTCCCCTTCTTAGGATCTCTTCGCCGTCGAGAGTCACAAATCCACCGAAACCCCAAGGTTCTGGTCTCAAAGAGTTCCTGGCCTCTTCCTTTATAACTGAACCAAATCACCCTTGCTTCTTTACATGGTATTTAACGGCTCCATTGTCTAGTCAAATTAACTATTCTATTATGATTCTCATTAACCTTCAACTTCTTTGCTGCGCGGATTAACTGTCAAAATCATAGCTTTCACTCCTCAAGCAAAAGCAGCAAATTATGCGTTGGGAAAGACTGCGCAGACGGCTGAAGAGGTTGCTCCGACGAAGGCCGCCTTCATTGAACTGAGCAGCCCCACAATGCAAAGCGTGAGTTTGCGAAAGTAAAATCCGTCGCTCATGTCGGTCGGGGAGAAGGGACTCCTATGAATTTCAATTGTTCGGTGGATTCACCTTTTATGCATGTGCATTCACTGCTGCGCGCATTGCAGCAATCAAGTTCCTCCGGCTTGGAGTTTACTCCAGAAGCACAGTCATCTAAGGTTGGATCTGAGGTTTCCGCGGCGTTTCTCAACACTGGTAACGGCTTTCGGGCGTTCCTCCGTGTCGTGTTGTGTCAGGGTGACGACAGTTTCTCCAGCCATCCTGCTGGCGTCTTCAGGTTAGAAGTGTCGATGCTTCGAAATTGGCCGTCTTATATAAGTAGATTGGGTGTCGTAGGTCGTCTCTGATTGGTCCTGTTATTCTTGTGGTCTCAAGTGGACTCTGATTGGTCGTCGATTTTGAAAACTCTTTTCCAAGAGTTTGCCAGCGTGTAGCCGTCTTCCCTGTTGTAATTTTCCGGCCGTTTCGTAATTTCTATTGATTCTGGGGTAATAGCGGCTTTCATTGCAGATCACCTTAACTTTTTCGAAGTCCACCGTGTGGCCGGGTTCGGACCACACGTGCTCCGAGACAGCGGAAAGGGGGAACTGCTTCTTCTCAGTAGCGCGTTCATGACGCCAGCAGGATGGCTGGAGAAACTGTCGTCACCCTGACACAACACGACACGGGGGAACGCCCGAAAGCCGTTACCAGAGTCACCTAAGGTGTCTACGTCACAAATCTACGTAGTGTTAATGACGATACTCACTTTTTACCATGTAGTGATTCGTTACTTTGAAACTTACTCTTTGTTACATCGACTTATGTCCTCTTATAATTTGAAATAGAATAATTTGTGACATACACATCCACGCGGTGGACGGTTCACCTAATATGATAGATGAGGTTAAATCTAGCGTACAGAATTCATCAATCAACGAAAATAAACAAACCGACTCTGCTTCGCTCACACTGCTTACCTTCTCCGTACTTCATCATCAAATGTATCCCGCTCGGGTGTTCAATGCACACTTTGGCGCGGAGGTCCCAAACCAAGTGGAATTACGTGCGCCCTCGCATTCTCGCGGAGGTGACCCATCACTAGTTCACCCAGGATGTTGTCACCCGAGCAAACGGCTCATCCTCATACCAACGGAACTCGTTCAATCGAACTTGAGCTACTCTCCAACGCCGTCAAACATTTCCCTGTTACCTATTCTTGGCCCAATCGCGGTTAACATCTTCTATATCAATTTCCTGATCAAAGGACTCTCTCTACCAGATCAATGGATGACTAACCATCCTATGCGAATGAAACGTCAAGAGTACCCTGTAATTAGACATCTCATTCAATAATATCTCATCTCAAGAGTAACCTGTAATTAGACAAGAGTACCCTGAGTATCTCAAGAGTACCTTATTATTAGATATCTCATTTTATGATTCAGGAAACGCTCGTTTTCTTGAACATTTGTGTCACCAAAAGCAAAATAGTAAACACACGGGTCAATTTTGGCGAGATCTATCGTTTTGCATTCATGTTCTTTTTTACCGATAAATCATGGACATCGATGTGTAAAGTATTGCATAGCCGGATATATTCTGTGCCCTTTTACTGTATAATGACGGAAACGTAAATTACTCGCAAACACTGCTGTGGGTACGCACTCTTCTTCGGCACACGACGCAGCTCGACTGAAATGAACTTCCGTCCCACAACCTGGTCAGGCGACTGACTCCGCACCAAAGCGACTTACATCCATGGCTCCCAAGGATTTCGCGCATCGGGGTGCGAATCTTGGCCGCCAATCAGCGCACGCATCCCTCCGCTCATGAATAAAGATTGTCACGCTCCGAAGAAAGGGGGGGACTGCGCAAGGAGTGTCCGTCGGGCGAATCAATACCAGAGGCCGCCATCATCTCAGGGTCCAGCCAAGGGGAGCCCTGGGGGTGGGGGCAAGGATTTGAATTTGGGGGACCGGCCAGTCTCCGCCGCACTTCCTTGCACGACCCTAACACTTGATCTCCCGTGCGCTGCTCATCAAAGGGATCGATCCCTTCCCTTCAGGAAACCCGACGCAAAGCACCGGCGTGTGTGTGGAACACTCACGACCACGACGTACCTCGGAAGCAGTTCGCGGAGCAACTGCAGGGGAACTACAGTCTAAATTCGATGATACTTTACAAGAGTGACACGAAAGTATATCTTTAAGCAACTGGTTTTCGGCATGTCAGCGACAATGAGCCACGCCAATTCTCACTGGCTCTCACCCGCTGACCTTCATTGCCACAGTTATAAGTTGACTTGCAATTGCCTTTCCTTGCTCAATGCAAAGTTCTGCGAGTTGCAACCGAGTTCTTCCGTTGCAAAGCCTTTATTTCTCCAGGCTTCACCTAAAACCCCCGAATTCATGAATAACACGCTCCCCGCCACCAACGGTCACTAAATAACCTTACCACTTTGAACCTAACTAAATAACCGCACTAAAGAACCTTCACATTGGTTTTCATCACAATTCCCTTCTTTGACGAAATAAAGCATTGCAAGGTAACTATCATTTGTTTTTTACACTCGTCTTCACTCTCCATACTACTCAAAAGTTTCTTTTCCCGGTATATAAGGTTACCTAAGAGTTCCCGGCGCTGATTTCAACAACTATTTATGTTTCGAAGAAATACGGTTCGGGCAGCGCTGGCAGGGCACAACAATTCAGGGTTGCAACAATTGATTCCCATAATCAGGTACCTGAAGGTGATTCCCATGCGTTGAAAACTAGTTCGTCCCAAACAAATAAATCATTGAGTGGACTTTAAGAGTTCTGAAACATTTTTCGTAAGATGCATATTTCAACTAACTGCTACAACAGGGGGGGGGGGAAATATCGACTGATTAACTACCATGAATGTGAAACAACGTCAGTTTAAACCTCAACCATTGGGCTAATAATGTTTCTCTTCCCGGAAAATATGACGAGCATGAACTTTTGACACAATTATTTTAACGACGACCTTTTACAAAGGATCGTACCCATCTCCTTTGCACCTACTCCGATCATACCTTCCAGACATCTCATGCGCTGTCGAAGGTTTATGAATAAGGCCCGACATGGAAGAAATAGCATCTTACTCTTACGTTCCAATAGCGTTTGCTTTTTTTGAGAATTGCAGGCTCTCTTGAATGTAACTTCCTTCGTCAGAATACGAAAAGCTGAAAAGTTCCGGGGAAAGGATCAACTAGGATTCATCAGCAACATACCCTGGAGTCTACATGATGTCCCTATTCTAAATGTCTGCATAGTAACTTCGATTCGACCTATAACTCTCCTCGTTGTACGCGGAAATGACGACAAGCGGCGCTTTGCCTGGGGAGCGATCGTCCACTGCTCTGCGTGCCATCTGCTGGGCAACAGTTTGAACGACCGACGATTCGACCTCAAACGAGGAAGGGTTGGAATGGCAATTTCAATCTTGTGTTGTTATTATTCGCCGGGGTTGGTTTTAGAATTTCAATTCTTCATTAAATGTGTCCCTCTAAAGTTTCGGCAGGAGGGAGAGCCTGCAGACTTACAAACATATTGAGGGCGTAAGAAAATGTCTGAAATCTCTCACATCGGGATGAAATCGAAAAATGCTGGCCAAATTTGAAAGTGTTTTCCTTTTGGCTTCGAAACTTTGCATGGTCATTCTCCAATGCTTGGTGCATTTGGTTTCACATTCCATTTGTCCTGGTTCTTAAATATCAACAATTTACATGGGGTCAAATCTGACCAATTATTGCAAAAACTACCTCCTTCAATTTTCCCTGTTTTTAAAATCAAGCTGCAACACCATAGATGGTTGGAGCGACCAATAGAGATTACTTTCGGCGAGAGGCTCTTGAAAATCCTTCTTGCCAAAGATCCAGTTACGTTTGTACCTTGATGCACACACTCCAGAACACTTGCTTAAACTTTTCATAGTGTGCCTTCCTTGAGCCACAGCAACGCTAGGAGAGCGCTGTGAAACTACTAGCTCACGCGAGATTCTTGCAATGGCCTCTTCAACACTTTATTGGAGAACAATCGAGGAGACGGCACTGCTTCCAACCGATGATCACATATGTGTCGCTGGCGCTGACCATTGCCGCTTGTTCTTCCATCGGCGCCGTTGTGGAATTGCAGGAGACGCGCCTGGTCGGGAGCAATGCCATGGCATGCAGATGCATGACTTGGGTTTGAATCTCTTTTCTTTTCCCTGCCCTCATATTTATTCCCTCGCCTTTACTCTCCCGCGGCGCTGAATCTTTTATCTCCTCGCCCTCGTCCCAACTCTTCTTTTACGGCTGCGTTCGGCAGAATTTCATTGCGGTCGTGGAAGGTCGAGGGAAATCGTTGTCCTCTGCCCGGCTCGGTGGGAACGCAGTATCCAGCCCGATGCAACTTGTTTGACTCTCAATGAAAGGTGCTCACATTCAATGCAAACCGATTGTTTCATGCAGACAAGCAAAGGAAAAGCCCAAGCATCCACTTCACGGGCCACAATCATCATATAACTGGCAACTGAGAATGCACTGACCTCAACACCTACTTAAGGCCCCCAAACACTGATGTTGAGTCATTATTAGAACTGGGAAACCAGATAAATTCTATAACGTAACGTAATATAATAATAGGTGGAGATTTCAATGCACTATCAATAGACTGAAAAACACACTGTTTCAAAGCTGGAGGAAGGGACAAGGACATTTGTGAGACTATATTAGATGTGTTCTCCAATAACTCCCTGACACAATTGGCTACAGCACCTAATAGAGGGGATAACACTCTTGATTTACTGGCAACCAATATCCCACAACATGTGACAATGATTGACACGATTGATGGAATCAGTGACCACAGAGTTATAACTGCAAAACTCTCGCTATCTTTAGATAAAAATTTTAAGCAAAAAAGAAAGATTTACATTTTTAAAAGAGCAGACTTTGCTAACTTTAAAATTTATTTAAGAGATTCCTTATCGGATTTCAAAAAGTCTTCCATAAAGGTATGTACCAACGATTCATGGAAGTCGTTCATTAATATCATGCGCTCTGGTATCAACAGTTTTATCCCTAGTAAATTCAAAAAAGAAAGCACTGAACCTAGGTGGTACAATGCCGAAGTGGGAAAATCCCTGAGACGGCAGCGGCAGTCATGCTATAATGAAAAGAAATAGTAAACATATGCCCACTGATGAGCGTAATGTAATAATTGAAAATCATAAAATTTCAAAATCCACTGCAAAGACAGCCCTTAGCAATGTATTTGCAGATTTCAAAAGAATAACACTTGGGGAACAATTGAAAGAAAATCCAAAAGTCTTCTGGTCGTACGTAAGGGAAGTGCAAGGCCATAAGTCTGCCGTCCATTCACTTAAAAATGATAGGGATGAAATGGCCACAAACACACCTGACAAAGTTAACTTGCTAAATTCCTTCTTCCAAACCGTTTTTAACCCACCTTCCGAGGATCAGACTGTCGTGTTACCTGACCTCTTTCAGCGGTTGATGCAACCAATTGACATTTCCTGTAATGGTTTTGAAAAGTTACTTAAAGATATAAGCCCCAACAAATCTCCTGGCCCTGATCAAATTCCCTCCCGCGTATATAGAGAGTTAGTCTCCGAAATTTCCCCCTACCTTGAAATAGTATTTAATAAATCCCTGACCGAACACGTCGTACCGATGGACTGGAAAGCAGCCGATGTAACACCCATTTTTAAAAGTGGTGATAGGGAGCAGCCATCTAACTACAGACCTATATCCCTCACATCCATTTCATGCAAGGTCCTAGAACATATAATTGTCAGTTCAGTCATGGGACACCTAGATCGCCAGAATTTATTGTCCAATGTTCAGCATGGCTTCCGAAAGAGCAGATCGTGTGAAACCCAACTTGCTCTCTTTTCCCACGATATTTTAGTTTCTGGCGAAAATAATATTCCAGTGGATGCTATATTTCTAGACTTCAAGAAAGCATTTGGCAAGGTTTCTCATAGCAAACTAATTTTGAAGTTAAAATCTTATGGGTTAGACAGTAAAATTATATCATGGATTAATGATTTTCTGCATGATCGGGTTCAAAGGGTTGTTTTAGACGGTGTTTCCTCACCGGCAATTAAAGTCACTTCGGGTGTCCAACAAGGTAGTGTGATAGGTCCACTCCTATTTCTTTTGTACATAAATGATATCCATAAGGTGGTAAAAAGTAGGCTTCGTCTATTTGCCGATGACGCAGTTGTGTACAGGGAAATTCTATGCCCAAATGATAAAGAATATTTAAATATTGACCTACAAGCAATTGAAACTTGGTGTGATACATGGCAGTTAGAATTAAACTTTAAAAAATGTCTTGTGATGAACTTTTGGAAAAAGATAGCTCTCCTCCTACAACTTACAAAATAAGTAATAATGAATTAACAAACGTGGAATCCATTAAATATCTTGGAATAAGACTGACAAATGATCTTTCCTGGGGTAAACACATTCGTGAAATAATGGGTCAAGTGAATCGTAAACTGGGATTCGTCAAAAGAGTACTGGGTAAATGTGACGATCATGTACGAGAAGTCAGCTACTTTTCCCTTGTAAGACCTCATTTGGAATATGCTGCCAGTGTATGGGATCCCTACGAAATCGGTCTAAATAACGAACTTGAGCGTGTGCAGCGAAGATCGGCAAGATTTGTAAAGGGACGGTACGATAACCTTATTAGCGTTACCAGTTTATTAAATGAATTAAATTGGGAATCATTGTCAGATCGCAGGTTGAAATTAAGACTTAATCTCTTAAACACATTCCAAGACCATATTTTCAGTGACGATGTTAAAAATATTTTGCGGACCCCAACTTACTATGGTAGACTGGACCATGAACACAAATTAAGAGAAATAGATTGCCGAACTGACAGATTCAAAATGTCCTTTTTTCCTCGTACTATTATGGATGTGAATAACGGTAAATATATCCAGTACGAGTGTAGCAATGGATAACATTGGTAGCTGCATGTTGGTATAAGGACTTATAGCTAACCCAACTAACGGCATGTTTTTGCATGTATGCTTCGCTATTTTTATCTTTTTTAAATAACGTAGTTTTGAACAGTATCTATAAAAGTACTGATCCTTTTTTATGCATGATATGCAGTGCATGTTTGGTGAGAGTTCACCCCCTGCCACACACCTTTATGGTGGCTTGCAGGCTATTATGTAGATGTAGATGTTAAGTGCGTGCATTCTATGGATGGGTCTTTCCGGAACGACTCGTTCCAAAGGAACGGGTCCGCGTGAGGAACGAATCGGAACTATTCCGACTGCGAGTCAAATCTCGTTCCCTTGGAAAGATACGACTCGAGGAATATGATGTCAGGATCCAGCAGGAGAGCGGGGGGGGGGGGGGCGATAGGACTGTGAGGACCCAGGAAAGGAGCGAGAGGACCGAGTAGGCCCACGAAAGGCCCGAGTGGGCCCACGAAACGACCGGGTACCCAACGAAACTACGGTTGAAAAGGACCGAAAGGAATGAATCGAGAGGACCCATTCCTTTTGGTGAACCAGTCGGGCAATGTAACGAAAATTGTATTGTTCTCTTCGAGGCCGTATCACTCGAGCGCCGCCGCCGCAAAGGCCGCATCACACCATGTTACGGTTGGTTTAAATCTCACCGGCGGCGCGGCGGTTGTGCAGCCACAGCCAATAGGATCTCACCCAATCTCACTTCGCGGCCACGTGATGTTTCTGTTTACATTTCTATGATACTGCTATGATTTCTATGTTATATGTGTAGGCGATTGAATGAATAGTGGACTGCATTAGTATTAATAATAAGGCTTGATTCTTTTCACAGATTCGTCGAGTTCAATGACTTGATCAACGTTCTCACACGCCCGCTCTGGTTGAGCGCTGAGGTCTGACTGTCCTTCGGCGGACGCGGAGTGATACACAAAACCAAAAAATATAGTTCTCGAATATGCCGCCCACCAAAAAAAGGTCTCGCTTTTTTGAACACACAATGGATAGAAACATGTATAAATACTTCAAAATGTACATTAATTAGGAAATGGGCATAGTTTCTGAATTGGTCTCTTAATTACACCACTCGATGTCCTTAGCGACACAACACGTATCATTCTGAACCTGGATTTGGCGATATATTTTTGATGCCTGTCATCAAGGCAATAGGATGAGTTCTAAATCTCATAATAATTGACCATAAGTCTTGTTGTGTTGTGGGTCCAATGAGTAGCATGTCGTTCAATGATTTTGCCACTGCTGGTTGGAGTTGATGCATCAAATAAACTCGTACCCTTGTCGTAGAACTGGATGCCTTGGACACTACGTACTGTGGTAAATAGTAGTTTAATCCACTTCTTTTAGTACTGAGTTTCATGTGTCCGAGGTCCTCATATTCTTGCATGAATTTCATATATTCTTTCTACAAGGTGATGTTGTTTGCTAACCTCCTCTCGATCTGATGAAACCTCAATAGAGAGATTTCTCGTGAATCTCCTATGCCTTCAATACCTTGCTTCGTTGGTAGTCTCACAATGAAACGACCTGTACCGTCACGAACTGTGTGCTGGGTGAAATGCTGTTCACAGAGTTGTTCCTCCTTTGAATAGACTGCTTGATTCATTTATTCTACCTCCCACCATTTTCTAAGTTGTTGTTCCAATGTGAAATCCCTTCTTGCAATTAGGTTTTGTTGTTGTTGCATCAGACGATCTTCACTTGCAGTAGTCTTGCACTCACCACTTAAGATTCATCCCAATCTTGTGCTTTGTAGGTCCAGGTCTTGTCTTATGCCTTGGTAACAGTATTTTGCAAAACAGTTCTGCTCCAATCAATATGTTGATCCTCTGTGGTATGTGAAAGTTGGATCGGCGATCTCAATGGTTGTTGGCAAGCCTACAGATCTATGTTGCTGGTATTTTCCCGGTTATTTTTGGAAGTATAGCGCAGTTTAATTTTGCGGTAAATTCACTTGTACGTGATTTCGTTTCAATTTCTGCACTGTGGGTGGTGGATGACGTAAGCACATTGAATCCTAGCAATGGGATATGGTTCCGCTTTCTTCAGGCTCCCAAAATCTGTGCGCAATCCTCTGTTATGAAATGTGTTTGCGAACCAATATCAAGTAGAGCTGGACAATGCATCCATTTTCCGGCGCTGTCCTCGGCTTGGATGACGGCTGTGCTCAGCAACACTTGAGACGTCGATTTTCTTCTCAAGGTGTGGTAATACTACATCCTCGGTTGTGATGACAATGTTTCTTGATTACAGCTAGTCTGCCAGGAGTTCTCTCGCGATGACTTAGCAGATTGTAACTTCTCATAGTGCAACAAAGTGTGGTGTTGCCGCTGACATTTAAAGAAATGGTATTTTGATTTGCACCCCATCAAATGGTGGTTTCCTCTCAAGCAGTTGATGCATAATTTGTGGTGCTTGACTATTTCATTCCGCTTCCTGACATCCATTGCCATGAATTAAGAACATTTGAATAACGCCTGCGTTCCGTTACATACTACACACGCCGCTGCGGTGTATAAATAACTCTGCTTAAGGTTCTTGTTATTTTTGTTGTGCCTTGTCTTGTTTTCACATTCGAAACTATTTAGTGTTTCAACATGCACTAATTGCAATGTTTGGCATTTGCCCTCCAAGAGTTGTTCTTCTTGATCTTGATCTTCCAAAGTGGGGAGCTTGTATCAATCGAACATTGATTCAAAATCTGTTTTCGTGGATTTATCCAGCTTGTCCAAGATCATTTATGAAATCAACATGTCATCTAATGTAATGGGTAGATTCATTGCTTGAAGGGCGCTCTTGTTGCTAACAACTTGGCTTATTAAACTTCTGATTTCTACTTCTGAATGTTTGTGAGCATTTGGAAATGCGAGAAGAGCTCTGATATGTTCCATTGCAATCAATCTCTTGTTGTCGTAAGGATTACAAATTATGTCTTACACAATTGTGAAGTTTGCTGCTTTAACTGGTAAGCTTTGAATCAATTCCTTTGGCTGTCCATCCAGCGCTGAAAATAGGTAATGCAATATCTGTGTGTTTAAGGGTTCCGGTTGTTCACGACTAAACCTTCAAAAGTGTCCTTAAATTGACTCCAACTTCCTAACTCTCCGTTGAAGTTAGGCAATGATATGCGTGGTAGTTTAATATCATTGAGATCTGCCTCATCATTTAGTTTTGAATTGTTTGATTGTGGATCATGCACTGCAGCATGTCCTTCTAAAATGTTTTCTACTCTCCCTTGCACTTCATAATAGCGGTTTTCAAAGGAGTCTCTATCATTGTCCTGTTCTTCACCATCTTCCAGCTCCAGCTGTAAATGTATTTCAGCGTATTCTTGCCATATGCGAGGCATTCTTTCTGATCTCAACCTTATCTGAATTATATCTGACCGTTCTCCGAAACCGTCAACAAAATTAGCGAATCGCGTTAACTTGGCCTTGGTTAAGCCTCTCCTTTTCACCAACTCTTTTATTGGAGCCATAATGGAGTGTTGACGGAGTAAGCCAAGAGGTAAGTGACGATAGAGTGAGGGAAATAAAGGAAATCAGCCTGAGCAATACTTATCTCGGCAGACTGCGAGACTCGCTGCCGTGATGCAAAGCGTCTGGAGCTCTCCTCACGATCTGCCGGTGAGCCGTGGGTTGGGTGATGGTTCCGCTTCGAGGCTAACGTTCCCTGAGTCTGGGGATCGCCTCCCGCCCGCCGTGATGAATTGAGCCCAGGCTACTACGGTCCGATTCTGAGGATCTCCGGTCATCCTGGTGATACCCCTGCCACACACCCTCGCGGTGGCTTGCAGGGTGTCGTGTAGATGTAGATCTCCTACCGCCCGCCGTGGTGAGCTGAGGTCTGATGCGAGTCTGCTACGCTCCACTCCGGGTGATAGAGGCACTGTATTGTCCGAATACAGTGCCTCTACCGGGTGATAGTGCCGCCATGACATGAGCCCTGTTTTGAGGCTACCGGCCGTTGAACTTGACGCCCATTTTGCTTGTTGCTCTGACGCCGTTCGACACTGAGGTAAACCGCTTACTGCCTAGTTATATCCTCTCGCATGAGCCACAGGTGATGCAAATCACGACACACGGTGAAGCCGTTACACTTGAACACGACCTAATATAGTGAACATTCGTTCATGAAACCTACCGTGAGGTTTGCTTCAGCTTGAGTCCGATTGTTGATCGAGAGTGAACTGATGAGTTCACTGTTCAGCCTTCCTCGATGAATCCGGCTCCCAAAGGACCAAAGTGTAGGGTACTGAATGCATAGTGGACTGTATTAGTATTACTATAAAGGATTGATTCTTTTCACAGATTCGTCGAGTTTAATGACTTGATCACACGCCCGCTCTGTTTGAACGCTGAGGTCAGACTGTCCTTCGGTTGCGCGGAGTGATACACAAAACCAAAAAATATAGTTCTCGAACAATATGTTATGATTTAATTTTTATAAATGACTATGCTGCCTCAAATACAGCTTTTCTCCTCAAATACTAACAAGACACAAATGAATTAAGTGCATTTAATCTCACCTCAATATAATGTATGCTAATATAATTCATCCTTAACAAAAAATAGGTGGTGTGAAAGAGTTAAATACTGTTTTTTTGATTGTATTCTTAATGTTTTCAGAGTTAAAGCAGCAGTTGAAATGGTAATTGTTATAGCTGGTGAAATTATACTTCATGTAAGTTGCTTAAGTATGTTTAATGTCCTCCAAAGTTAGATGATCTCTCCATGTGTCCAACAATGCTACCATTGTTGGTAAAAAAAAGTCTATGGTTACCATCTAAACATACATAACATGACAGTAACAATAAAAAAATATCACGAAATGTAAACACAAACAGCACGTGACCGCGAGGCGAGCTCCTATTGGCTATGCCATTGCATAACCGTCCTGTTGTTGCTAGACGCTCTGGCATCATCCAACCGCTGAGGCTGGCTGGCGCTGATTGGAGGACTTCACAACCGGCAACAGCTAGTGTGGCACGGCCCTGAGGGACCCTTCGGAGGGTGTCGGCGTGGCAAAGCACGGTGTTGCCATGCAGGCGAATTGTGAGTGGGAACCGAATGCACGAATCTGCTGATGCAGTGTCTCCCGAAAGGGGTCGCTGTAGTAGCCTCGGCCTACTGCAGGCCTCCGAAGGCCTTGCACTCCCGATATCTCCAGCAACGCCATGACACTCTACCACCTTTTCTTAGAAAATGTTCTCATGTCTTTTCTGAATTCACACGAATTACTCCATTAATCCATGGGCCTCAAATACTAGAGACGCATTTCGCTTTTGGCGAACTAACCAATGCAAAGTCCCTCCTGAACTTTTTACCACGGCCCATCTAATGACACCAAGTTTCTTTAAGATAGGCATATTCCTTCCTCTTACAAGTGTTCCCCATAAACGATTCATGCATGCTCCCATGAATTTAACGTGTTTCGAGGCCGTAGCCAGGTGGGTAACTCGCCAGATACCTGGAGATGACGGGACACAATATTGAGGAATAAATTTGAAACTGAATATTTAGATAATAGGTTGTCGTCACTGCGTGCGTGGACTCGGTTCTTCCAATGCTGCCGTGTGCCAAATGTCAAATGTCGACCCCTAGGGTGCAACCGACTTAGACCACATTTGGCATAACGGATCCAATTCATAAGAAAATGAAAACCCCGAAAAGTCGTTTTGCTAAACACACAACCGATTCCGAAATAGTGTAACGTTGCAAAATTCGAATTTTGCAAGAGAATAAGAGCATTCGAAATATGGTGCTATCGAAGAATGACGAAGATAAAATGGATCGACAGAGTGACAAATGAATAAGTCCCAAGAAGAGTGGGAGAAAAGAGAAGTGTGCTGAAAACTATAAAAAGAAGACGGGACAACTAAATCGGCCACATCTTGAGACACGATGGCCTGATGAAGACTATCGTCGAGGGAAAAGTGAACGGGAAGAATGGAAGAGGCAGGCCTCGTATGAGTTATATAGAACAGGTTGTGAAGGATATAAAAGCGAGGAACTACGTCACAATGAAAAGGTTGGCCGATAGAAGAATCGAGTGGAAAGCTGCGTCAAACCAATCCTAGGATTGTTGACCAATGATGATGATGAAAAGTTACTACACATTTTACGGTATTTCTTCGAGTCTATTTAAGCTACAGACGTACTTAAGAGCTTATTTTAAAGGAATGGAATTGGTGAAATATAATAAGGGATTACATTATGAAATATAAACAATTTTATAAAGTTAATAACAATTTTAAAGTTTCAAATCGATTTTTGACGATGTATTTTACTTCGATTTTGCTCATTTTTTTTATATATTGTAGACACAACCCCCCTCTACAAATTAAAAAAGGTCTCCGGAGGTAATATTTAATTTAAGAAAGAAAAATATTTTTGAGAGAAGGCCCGCCGGTCACCGCGGCGCCCGCCTACCGGCCCACCGTTTAATACTCTGGTGTCTTCAGATCTCTTTCTCATTCATCTTCTTCTCACCAATTATTAACCGTATGCCAACTTTCTGCCCGTGCATATCGCCATTTGTGACCAATTGCTTAGAATCTATGAAGAGCGGCACCTGAGAACAATTGACAAACGTCGTCCTCGGCTCGGCTCTCCTCACCACATACTCTTTTAGCGTGTTCTTCGAAGCCTCTCTCTCTTTCGCGATTCACTGTGGGCTGATGCATTGACGACACAATGTCCCCTTGTTATCCGTCATAGGTGACCCTTCTTTCTCGGCTTCAACTATGCAGTAACAACAAGTTCAGTGGGCAGCGGAGAGCCCTTCTGGCTATGTGAAATTTCCCACGTCGCAAAACGAAGCAATTCCTCCGTTGGGTCAGCATATGCCAAGCAGGCAAGGGCAGCCATGCGTCCTGAGTGTTTTACGAGAAATAAAATCAAGGGGCAATCAATGACGAAGCTCGAATCAAACTTGGCGAATACTATGTCAAAATCAGAGTCAATGAGATGAGAAAGTATCCCTCACTGAGCGATATTGGTGTAAATACTGATTCCATGAGCGAAGCATATCGTTGCTAAAGGGTGCCTTCAAGATTTCTCGCCATTCAGATTGCAGATATTATGTACCCTTGCTGAAAATACTGGCTCCGAAGGCTACACATATCTTCCGAAAAATAAGTGCACGAAGTATCCTCGTTCAATCCCGAAATGCTACAAGAAAAAGCAGTATTTTGACTACTTCTTTGACAACCGATATCGCATCGATATATTTGTAGTACTATCATTGCAACATGCATGGGGGCCCATTTTCAGTTGATAGGCTTTGGAAATGACATAGCGAGGTTTATGGCAGCATAGCGTGCGAACGACTTCTCCGGTATTTCCGGTATTCCCGGTTAAAGGCGGGCAGAATCAAATTAAATCGCGCGATCGAAAAAATCTATTTCATTTCCGGCATTCTCATCGGATTCTAAGTTGGGATACTTGTGTAGGAGTCTTGTGATATGAGTAGATGTAGATCGATGAAGATTTCAAATATTCTCCTGCGTTAAGACAAAATTTTGCCTTATCTGCTGAGGTTCAGAATCAGCTTGGTATTGCAGATTTTAATGGGAATTCGAAGAGACCATTTTTTGTAAACATAAATAAGCCTACCCCAGGTTCACTGCGAATGAATGAGAACGAACAGCGCGCGGAACCAACTTTCGGAGACACTTCACGCTCTGCTACAGACCCCAGCCTGAGAAAAGCCACTTTTCGAGTTTCGACCAGCTTTCGTGATTTCCACCCACTACGGATGCCGGGTTTCACTCCTTCCTTCACCTTTGCCCCCGCCATGAAGCACCAAATAGCACGGACTGAAACCACTTTCAATGAGATGCACCCCTTGAAAACGAACGATAAATTATATTTTCTCTCTCAGTAACTTTATTAATCAAAACAGCATCGAGCGTATCCCGATTGCAATTCAATTCTCCACTCCGAATTTGATATAAATTTAATGCATTTAATGAAGACTACCGCCGAGGGAGAAGTGAACGGGAAGAATGGAAGAGGCAGGCCTCGTATGAGTTACAGAGAACAGGTCGTAAAGGACGTGAAAGAGAGGAGCTACGTGAATATGAAGAGGTTGGCCGATAGAAGAATCGAGTGGAGGGCTGCGTCAAATCAATCCTAGGATTGTTGACCCATGAAGATGACAATGACATTTAATGCGCGCTGAAATTAATTCTTTACCAAGACAATAGCTGTAGAACAATATAAACTAAAGTTTGGAATGCATTTAAATTGATGCCTGATTTAAGTGTATTTACTACGGATTTAAGTGTATTTACTCGCCCCCCCTGAATAACCTAACCATCGCAGTATTAAATGCCTTCTTAATTTCAATTGTCGATTTAAGACGCTATATTTTCTGTGTAAAATATAACGTCAGGCAAATTATTTAGGAAGAGTAACTATACAATCTCAATCTCTTGTAAGATATTTGAGCACATAGTAGTCAGTTCGATCATGGGGCATTTGGATAGTCAGGGATTACTCATAAACAGCCAGCATGGGTTACGGAAAGGTAGATCTTGCGAGACACAATTAGCTTTATTCGTACACGATATTTTAGTCCACGGCGAAAGCAGTACTGAAGTTGATGCGATATTTTTAGATTTTAAAAAAACTTTCGATAAAGTTCCTCATGACAAATTAATCTTGAAGTTAGAGAGTTTTGGTATAAATAAAGACGTTGTATGTTGGGTAAAAGAATTCTTAAGTGGGCGAGATCAGAGGGTTGTCATAGATGGTATCATGTCGGACACAATCGAAGTCACATCGGGAGTTCCCCAGGGTAGCGTAGTAGGTCCGCTTCTATTTCTTTTATACATAAACGATTTGAATACCGTAGTTAGTAGTAACCTTAGACTTTTTGCAGACGATGCGGTGGTGTACAGGGGTATATCAAACGAAGAGGACACGAAATCACTTAGCAAGGATTTAGATGCAATTCAAGAGTGGTGCGACAAATGGCAGTTAGAACTCAACCTTAAAAAGTGTGTAGCTATCAATTTTTGGAGGAGGAATAATTCGATAGAGCGGTCCTATAGAATTAATAACACGAAGATCGAAAACGTTGAAACCGTAAGATATTTAGGTGTAACAATCACGAAAGATTTATCGTGGCAAAGACACATCCGGGAAATATGCGGCCGAGCGAAGAGAAAGCTAGGATTTATAAAAAGAGTACTTGGGAAATGTGATGAGAAGACAAAAGAGCGATGCTACTTTTCACTAGTTAGGCCCCACCTTGAGTATGCAGCCAGTGTATGGGATCCTAATGAATTAGGTTTGATGAGAGAACTAGACAGTGTGCAGCGTAGAGCAGCTAGGTTCGTCAAAAGGTGTTACGATAGGTTGAGTAGTGTATCAGAATTAATACAAGAATTAGGGTGGGAATCATTATCAGAGCGTAGATTAAAGTTCAGATTTAATCTATTGCAGAAATTTCAATCGGATAGCTTTACTGAAGATGTCAGGCACATATTGAAAACACCAGCGTATTATGCTAGATTCGACCAGATAAATAAGATTAGAGAGATAGATTGTCGTACAGATAGATTCAAAATGGCATTTTTCCCCGGTACTACCTATAAGAGAACAGAATAGGCAGCATAGGAAAGGGATAGGTAGGGGAAATATTTTAGAGTATTCTGTAGTGCATGATGCATGTATTAACCCCTCAAATACTATAGATACTAACAATCTAGTTGCATGAGACCCCTTAGTTGCTTGCTTGCATGCTAGTAGTGAATGCTTGGTGACCTTCACCCCCTGCCACACACCCTCGCGGTGGCTTGCAGGGTATCGTGTAGATGTAGATGTAGATACAAGTACAACGCTTGTATTTTAAGAGCGATTTAAGAGATCTTGATCGATTAACTATTTCAATGTTTGTTTTCATTATTATTCTTTTTGTGGTCTTTTTCATTCCTTAAAAAAGTTGTACTGCCTTCAGTAATACCATTTCTAAATTTGAAACTAAACAAAAATCGGAAGTTTAATCGGTTCTAAATTCCCTACGCAGTATTAGTAGGGCTCGACGTTTATATTGTGGACCCTGTGCAAATGCGATTAAAAACGCAGGATATGCGAAGGTGGGTCCAAAGGCCAGACCAGCCTCCGTCGTCGCTCTGACACGGCCCCGCTTGGAGGCGTCGGAAGGACGCAAACGAGATAATTATTTAGCGCCCCCTCTCGACGATGAAAAATGCAAACGAGTGCAAGCAATCCAACTTGGATTCCTGCGGGACAGCCGCGAAGAGTGGAGAGGAGGAGGAAGCTTCCTTTGGCCTCTGGAGACGCCCCCGCCGACCACTGCGAACCTCTCTCTCACTCCATCTCACGCAGACATATCGTCCACGACACATCCACGAAGCCGACGAACCGCGACTGCTTGAGTCAAGTTGTCTGAGGAATCTAAGTGCGAGTATATGCCTGCTATTAAGTGATCCTTACTTCACAAAGAAAATTACCTAAGCAAATGAAAGTCACAAGTATCACAAGAAATACGACCTAAAGTCGAAGGATTATTTTTTATGATAATTTTAATCAGCTCGACGATGGAGTCGATTCTGCATTTACTTTAAAGAAATAAATTCATGTACTCAATGAATTCACTAATTTATAACATCAGAATATTACGATCAAACGTTATGTTATAATATTTTTCTGAAATATGCTTTAATATCTCATTAGTAATGATATTATTCATACACCATGCATTTTGGCTAGAGCGACCGCAGCGCCACTTGAAGACAACTAACGCATTTCGTCTGCTATAAGCGCAGAAATTGGTGGATTTAGCGAAAAATACGGTGGGTTGATGCCTTTTTTTCGTGTCATTTTATTTCTTGTGAAATTACGCATCAAATATCAGTTTTTTGCAAAAATGACATGACACTATGGTATTTTTAAACGTTACATTCCCATGTGACGGCTATTCTTGCGGTTAATCGTATGTAATTTCAAATGCAATTTGTGGAAAAAGGAGTATGAGTTGGTATAATTATCTTCACTTTATTAGATAGAGGAACTTTAATTCTATAAGTGCTGAAAATAAAAAAAAAATGACATGACTTTCACTTTTCGGATCAACCTCCGCTCCGACGCGAAGCAGAAGAGCCATTAACATTTACAAAATCTTTCCACGGTGATGGCGTCCGGAGTGATTTGGTCTGGAGAAGGGATCGACACCTCTCTCAGGTGAGCCGCTGTAACTGCAGTTCACGGGATTTGTAGAGCAGAAATGAAAGAACGTAGGGGTCTCCAAAGTAAGACTTACTGTGGAGGCCACTGAGTTCTTTCATTTATCCCTGATGGAAAACTTCCACCATATCTCTGCGGGATTTGTAGTCTTGAAAATCTTGAGTGTGGATGAAAAGATCAATTTTGTCAATCGTCAGGTACGCTGAGCAATGTGTGCCAAGTATATATACACGTTGTTGGCGCTGTACCCTAGTACCGTGCATTGGGAAAAAGAAACTCTTGCATCAATCGGACCAGTACTTAACTTCTCTAACTTTGTCACATCTGACCGTCCTACAGCTGTATTAGCAAATGGAAGAACCACTTTGTAAGGTTCCACTGAAGCACCTCATCGAAGAGGACCACACCTCATCCCCAGAGTGCTCCACACCCAGCGCTGCTGCGAGGGCCGCAAGTTGAACTTCCTCCAACAGTTGGAGATAACGTCTGCTGCCAAAAACAACGTACACCTGTTTTACGAATACATGTCCCCTTCCAACTCTCCCTTCCCGAACCTTCTCTCTCCTCCCCAACTTGACCCATATCCTTAACCCCCCCCCCTCCTCCGGCCACGTCACGACTAGTTACTGTCCTCCCCTCTCCTGTTAAGCCCTCCCCCATTTCCCATTGTAGCACCAACGCACGGATCAAGTCAGAACACCTTTGCAGGTATATAAGGAGCTCGCTGACTCCCCGCGCTTCCCTTGAAGATGATAGGTATACAATCGAGACCTAGGCCGGTGTCTCAATAAAATTTCGTGGCATCTTACACTCTGCGGTTTTCCTATTTGCTACTCTCATGCGGTTCCACCATTTTAAGCCCGAATACTTCCTTTTTACTACAGCTGTATTGCGGGAGTGGAAATATGTCTGCAGGATCAGATTCGAATCAGTGCGATTTGAATGTTTTGAGTTTTTACGTTAATTTCACGATCAACCTTCTTAGAGTCTCAACAGCATTTCCCATCCAAGCTATCCAAACAGAACAGTGACACTTTTTGCACTAGTTCATAGGAGTTATTTTTTTTACAAAAAGGGATGCTATTCTCTGCAGAATCTTCTTCGATTACCGAATCCAATCTTTTCCCATTGGATGCCGAATGATGGATGCATTCTCTTCTAGTTGACACCTCAAAAGAAAGAATAACGTATGCTTTGTCACTTTGTTTCACTTCAACTATCTCCCACAATTCGCTTGTTATATTTCCACAGCTCAGTTTCAACAACAAACATTTTGAACATCATTTCCCCTCCAATGCTGGATTTGAAACAAGGGCGAAGCTCACGTATTTAACACCACCTGCCATATCCAAAACACTGCATTCTATGCAGTGAATGCAAGGTCATCCCTTCCCACTAGCCCCTGGCGTGGGAATAGCCGAGCATTTTCAGCAGGCTCTTTTGCACCGACGACTCCTCGAGACTTCTTCTGCCGGGGGGGGGGGGGGGGGGGGAAGTGTGACTGCGGTGGCCAATCCGTGTGCAGCGCTGCTGGTGGTCGGAAGGAACAGTCGAGGCGCCATCTGGGGGTCGACGTTTCCCCCCTAAAACTATGTGCAGGGTATTGTAACTGGGTGCACAGTTAGCCCCACATCAAGTGTGTGTGTGCGTGTACAGTCCACTGCATACATCTTTCGAGTGACCTCACACATAGCCATCGACTTATCACTTCATAATAAAGGGTAGTTTTATATTTTTTTATTACCTCGGCCAAAATTTAACTACCTTCGGAGTGCATATTTTAAGGCGCTCGATTTAAAAATGACGTTAATTTCCTCATTAACTACAAAATGAAAAAATGCAACGGTGCGAAAACGCGAAATGGCAAACTATTGTACGCCGGTAAATCATGCGTGTGACGTCAAACTCTTTCCTCTACCTGCCACTAGGTAGTGCTGCGGACGCTTCCAAGCAAGCGGTGCACTCCGTTAAGGCGTAGTCTGAGGTTTATTTATTCAGTTAATTTACAATTATCAACTGTTATTTGTTTATTTGAAATCATTTATTCAGTTCAATCATTAAAAAACCGTTAGTATTCATTATACTGAGCGCCTGTGAAGTTGGCCCATAGTCGCGCTAACTTCACGCCGTGCGTCGCAGTATGGCAGAGGACTCCACGGAGGGAGGATGCCCTGTGGAACCTATATAATATGACGAATAATAATTTACCATATTCAACGGAGGAGAGATTCCGAGCTTTGACAATTTCGTAAGCGATTATTAATGCATGTTTACAAGACCTTAAGGGCTCTGAAATACAATGGTAAAATCAGGATACGGGTGTTCCCAATATGTAATTGGCTTTTTTCGGGAGTTGAGCGCACCTAACCTCTCAAGGACCTTAACTTCTGAAAAAAACCATCTACATATTTAAAAAAAAGGTCTGGAAATCACCTATTCCAATATGCCTCGCAACGTATACTACACATATACGTGCATTATTTAAAATTGGATAGGAATATTTAAAACTGTCCCCTTAAATTATAAACAACGAGTTTGCGAATAGTTTTAGAGGAATATGAGGTATGGACGTTAGCGACGAGCTACTTGCTTCAATTTGCTTTGATTCTTTTTCCCCAAGCCCCTCACCCCCGCTTACGCCTCTTTCTCAAAAACGTTGTACGACCTTGTTGATCGCGCCCCATGCGAAGCACTTCTTAATCTCTTCCTCCGTTTCCTCAACACCCCACCCAAATACTCTCGGTTACTTCCGAGGAGTATTATAATGTTACTTTCAATTGAGGAGTGAACCACGCGATTCCCGTATCCACCCTTCGTGGAAACGTAAACTTTCAGGATCGAGCAAATAAAAAGGATGAATGTCTTTGCTCACGTACTAATCAAGGAGATGCGATATTCCATAGTTCTAGTACTCCTTCAATCCGATAAATATTATTATTAGTCTTCTACCGATAAAGTTAAGTCCATATACTCGTAGTATAATTCTCCTCGCACCCCTACATTTCACTGAATGTTCCTCTCAATCCCTCCCATCATTCTACCCGTCAACTGCCCGCTCTCTGCTCCTCCTTCTTCCCCACTTAAATCCTTCTCCCCTTCCCCCCCCAATTGCGTCTCTTTTTTAAAAAACCATCGCCCTTTGTCTCCATCCACACCTCCTGCCTATCACCACGCCTATCATCAATCGAATTTCTTTCCTCTCCTACCAACTCTACTAGCACTTCATCTTTCGACCAACTTTACTTTCTCCATGCCTCACTCACACCTCGAAACCTCTTATTTTCATCTTCTTTCCTCAAGGCCCGCGTTTCCCCGCCACATTAGTGCCACGCTCCATCCCAAGGCATTCATGCCTTTTCCTTACTTGCCCGGTCACCCCTGCGACTAAAAGACCACTTCGCCATCGCTGTTCTCCTTCTGACGTCAGTGGTGCTCCACCCTTTTTCCTCCGACACAGCACCCTCATATCTAAATTGCTCCACCTGCTCTCTAGCTTCTTTCCTTTTCAATTATAATCCATTTGATCTTGAAAATATCATTATTGTCATTTTCTTCTGACTTATCTTCACCCCGTATTTTCTGTACTGTCTTCGTAACGAAGCTAGAATTTCTTGTAAGCTCTGGGCTGACCGGCTGGCTAGCGTTTGCTCATCGGCGAACCAAACTGATTTTCGCAATTTTATTCCGAAGCCTCTCTCGCCATTTCCTCCGAGTATATGTTGAAAAGTACCGGTGATTACGGACAGCCCTGCCTAACTGCCCTCCCTATTGTGGCCCAATTCGATTCTCCTTCGGCTATCCTCACTTGCTCCTTCTGTGCCATTAATTAATTCCGGATCAGTCTCCCGTCTCTCCAGTCTACTCCTATCTTGCGCAATATTCCATTTAACTTTTCCTTCTTCAGTCCATCGAAAGCCTTTTCAAAATCAACAAGGCACTCGAATGCATCCTGATTATATTCTGGATTCTCTTCCACTTGCACCTATCCTCATCACTGCAATGGCATCCCGAGTGGATCTCCCCTTGCGATATCCACACTGATCCTCGCCTTGATCTCTTTTCCATCCTTCTGCTGATGGTTCTAAACACTTCCTTTGCCGCATGAAAAATCAAATGTTTCTGTATATAATTTGTTCCAGCATCACATCCAAACGGCTGGAGCATTTGTCTTGAAATTTAAACACATACATGTGCATGATAGCAATGGGACAAACATTCCAGCCCTTTCGTACTGCATAGTACCAACTCTTAGTCCCATAATAGAAACATAGGTGCAGATGTTTCTTAGCTGGCTTTTTTAAATTACTTTCAATCCAGATGTAAAGTTGGCGTTTTTACGTCAGGCGACTGAAAAAAACAATGTTTCAACGTGGCGCTGGTTGCCCACGATCGGTGCTGCCACCTGGGCGTGTCCGTCAAAACGCGCTAATGAAAACCCTCCGAGCGCTCATCCGGGCGGCGGACGCACGAAGCCCCCTCGCCGCCCCCTTGAGGGCAGCAGCGGAGGGAGGGGCAGTTAAGATGATTAACTTCGATTAGGGGCAGTTGGCGAGGCGACCATCTGAATATTCTGACGGCAGGGTCGATAGGTACCGCTCCTTGGCACGATCGATGCCCGGAGGCCCTCGTCTTCGGCCGGCGCCCTTCGTCTGTTTCGCGGAGTGAATCCCCCGCCTCTCCACTCCTCGGCTGGCGCCACAATCGCACTCCACTTCCTTGCCTTCCGCCGCAGTTGCTCCTCCTACGTTGCCTTCGAAGACAAGCCTCCTCGTGCATTAACCTTTGTTGCGTGACAGCGGCTCTTCAAATTCCACCTCTATTTAGTATCATAATGTTCAAATAAATTAACCACACTTCGTCTGCTTTCGTAATGGCTACATTGTTCTGTACCCGGTGGACTGTTTGTGCCTTCATCCGAGAATCACGGTTGCACTGAAACAGTACATGTTTTCCGTTCCTCGGCGTTTGTTGACTGGAGTTTATTTGCGGACTGCGACGTCATTTTCTAGCGAAAAGAAGATCAGCATATGGCGGCGAAGTGAGATGGTCTTCGTAAATATAAAGCACTTGTTGGGAAGCAGCAAAACTGAAATTTCAAGTGATTTGTAGCTCTCAGATAAAAGAACTGGCAATTGGATCCACCACTGTAAAAGATTATACGGAGCATATACGCTCTCATCGCTTTATTACTTCCATGACGAGCCATCGAAGTTGTGGCGTAAAATTCAATTCGAGTGAATTTTGTGTAGCGCAAACGTGGCCCCTCTCACCGTCTGCCATTGAACATCAACTGCTCATCGCAACATCCTTCCGCTACCACTTTCCCATAATGCCCCGGACCCTCGTGTTGCCTTTCTGACGTTACCTGAAACGAGAATTATCAGACGTCCTGTTTCTCGTCCAACCCTAAGTTTCTCGGACACGCCCTCTTTTCAATAACATCCGATAGGGATGTTGATTCCTGCTCCAAATTATCTGGTCTAAGCAAAGCAATGCACACTATTCGTTATAATCAGCGAGTTCAACTGCATTGCACCCACATTCCCATGTAAATCACCTCGTGGGTAGCTTATCACTGCATCGGTGTCATCCAGAGGTCAGTCTTTTTCCCCGACAGTATTTTGCTATTGAGCCTATTGCCCAATGTGACGAAAATCTTAGGATTGGCCTTAATGATCGACAGCATTTGTCCGGAATTCGATCGCTCCTTTGCATACGCCCAGGCCTAAACCGGGTCCCCCTTATCGGTTTCTCGTCTATTTTTATTATTTCTATACCAACAATTCTCCGCATTCTCTGCATCACGCATTTCGTCAAAACTTTTGCACCCTTGCGTACTTTAACTCCCTCACTCTTAACTCAAAATCAAGAAATTTGACCATGCAAAACCCTAAGCTAAAATATGAAACTTTTAGTTAATTACCTCCTCAGATTGTATTTGAACACAACGCCAGCAAGGAGATCTGCGACTTACGACATAAGAAGTCTACCGATGACCATAAATAGGTGTGAAAAAGGTTTAAGTGGAGACGGAAGATTCTAAAAGTGTGACAGCAAATGACTAACCGGCACGTTAACACGAAGCAAGGTTTTGGTGTGGACGGAGGTGACATGTCTGAAAACGTAGTCTTAATCGGAGAAAGTGAAGGAAACCGAGGAACTGAGAGTAGGAGACGAAAGAAGAAAGACGCCATCTATAACGGTGAAGCATCTTGCTTTGGTCATTTGGAAACGTTTTCGAGGTTGCCCACGAAAATATTGTCTCCAGACGGTGGCACCAAGGTAAGAAGGAAATATTGGCTTTGTTGGATGCGAAGGCGTTTTTTGTCAATGGCATTTAAGTCAATGGGAGTGTGAGGCGAGGAAGGGAAGTGATGGGAGAGGTGGGAAGAAAACACGGACCTTGCGAATGAAATAATTTACTCACGACCCGGGTTTCGACAATTTACGCCATCTTCAGGTGAAGACCTGAAGATGTCATATACCTGAAGATGGCATGTATTGTCGAAACCCCGGTCGAGAGTAAATTATTTCAGTGAAATTCGCAAGGTCTGTGTTTTCTTCCCGTCATTGAAAAGTTTCACAAGATCACCCACAGAAACCGCTCGCTTTGTTGAGATGACCACCTTTGTGGAGGAGGAAGAAAAAAGGCTCCTTGTGAAATAGTAAGACAGAGCGATATGGGATGTGAGTAAGGGGTCTAGAGAGAGATGGGAATCTTTTGTGCGGGAGGGAACAGACAGACTGCAAAATGGAGATAGGTGACCAACGTTTCTTTAAAGGATCTTGGGGAGCGCGAAGGAGAGTGGAGTTTTGAACTCTGGTTCCTTTCGGTGTCGGATTTAATTTTCTTATTGAAGGAAAAGATTTCTTTTTGGAATTAAGGGTTAGGGTCATCGGAGAGTAAGGGTCGTAGGTATGGAGTCATCGTTGGCTTCAGGTGTGGCCTGACGTCAAACTACACCTTTATTTGGATTTTGGACATCTTATTTAACACCAAACGTTCTAAGTTTGTTAGGATATATTTCTGCTTTGATAAAGATTATATTATCAAGTGGAATGAAGGAGCAGTAGCCAATTCTGTTTCTTCCTTCCTTTCTATATATTTTTGGGAAGTATTCCTGAGATTATCATCTGTTGGCCAACTTCTGGTTCTACAATAACATCAGCGTTTAGCTAAGAATGAGACGGAGGAATTCAGTGAATTTTTTCGACTAAAGCAGTTAACCACTGCTACGTACATATGTTCTTCTCGATTATTTTCGTTGGCACTATTCCAGAGAGTTTTGGCCGTGGCTGAATTTTATTCTGCCACTTATTAATTTTCGTCCTTGGTTCTAAGTTCACATTTTACAAACATGACCTATGACGAGGAATTATTTGCAACACGCTGCCCTGTCATCGACCCTCAAAGAGGCCTGAAGTGATCTAGTATCCTATCCGCCACACCCCTGGCGATGTCCAAAGGGTTATGAACCCCAGAGTGGTTAAAAGGGTTTCTCCACGACCCGAGTGACGGCTGAAGATCAAAGAAGGATGTCCTCACAGCAGCCTCTGTCCACAACTCCTAAATAGGCTCTCGGTTGCAAAAACAGCCTGCACTCTATGGACGTAAAACCTTTCGAGGTGAACGTGAAAAATGGCTTTACAATCGCCGAAAGATGCCCACGAAATAAAAAGGGAATCCACAGCGGAAAAATTCAAACATGGCGATTGCGTGAGAATTTGTAAAGAACGCCTGCTATAGGGTTCGCACCAAATTATAACAGCGAAATATTTTGAGCGGTGGGAATAGATTACACGAGAGAAATACCCACGGACAATTCAAATTATGACAACGACATAAATACATCGTATATGACCTATTTAAGGGGAAACCTTTATGCGGAAGACGTAGAGAAGGTAAATGTTTCCCACAAGAGTGAAAACACTCGAGATAGAGAATATATTGACTCGTAGGAGCGGTCGCAGCAGTCTCTCGTAAAGTGCCATCCTGGTTTAATTCCTGGATCTTTCGGGAAACGAATTTCATGCGACACTTCCCAGCGATATCTCTCGCGGTTTCCTTTCCCAGAACACAATCTCTCATTTCTCAAAGAACGGTGTATGGCCGAGGTGCCTCCTATTGAGACGGTGAGTAATCACACTTTCTTCTTCCACAACCGAAGACAACCGGACTCGACACATTAATGCCAACATTTAGGTCGAGGCAAAAACATTTTTCCTTCAAAAAGTAATGATGATTTGCCGGTACCTTGTAAATATTATTTTTGAACTTTATTTTGATTTTACCACAAAACTTTAAATGAATTATAAATCTCAAATTATTTTCTTGCCATGGATTTAGTTTTACACTCATGGTTTTGTGAATATTAGCCGACACTTCAGTGCATAGCAATGTTAAAAATGCTGTTAGAAAGAAAAACATCTACTGGCCGATACTGTAGTATTACATATTTCAAAATTTTTAACACAAAGATGTCAAAAATTTATGAATAATTTTGGTAAAGATCAAAAAAGATACTAGTGGCAAAGAAGTTTGCCTAATTTCAATCAGCCAAAAAATCAACCAAATCGTAGTTACAAGAAGTACCTATAAGAATTCATTTTCACATCTAAAAGCAACACAAAATCATTGCAAAGGAGAACGTAATTATATCTAAATTAAATAAAAATTATAGATTGAAGTTAGGACATCTGTGCAATTGAAGTCCTGTTCTCCAGATGTGCTATAGTTCCAAACCCGCACGCTATGTCCTGCCATGGGAACACGACATCCTGACATGTTGAAATGTTGCCAAACAACAAATCCCTGGCTGCCACATTCCATTTATAATTCAGTGTATGACCGGCTAGAGCCCTTGGCTTTTGTGAAAAATTGTTAATGTTCACGGCGCAAGCTTTTAAAGAAACACCAAGTGGGCCTTGGTGCCTTGGACCATGGGAACACCAAACTTTGTGCATTCTGGAGCAATTTACAACAGCGGCATCCATCGTACAGTGAAATAGTTTCATCGACTAAATGCGCTACTTCCAACAAATGTTCTGCAGGAAAAGGTACGGATCATACAATTCAAACTCGTTGCACACAATCTTCCACTCCACAATCTGCCACCACTAGATGGCACCACAATATTTCCTTTGGGCAGTTTTTGTTCGTTCTTTCCACTCTTCTTCCAGAGAGGTCTTAGACCACATGCATCAATGTCACTTCAAATTACGAGAGACATCTTGCCTAATATTAAGATCACAATTTTTCCCCGAAAGTATTTCTCTGATTAACGCTTGAAAAGGATTTTGATTCAATACAAATCATTCATTTCGCCATTGAGGCAGACTTCTCTGTCAGCTATTGAACACAGATTTCACTTGTTATCGCAAGGAAGTGGGTGCGTGGATACTTCCTGGTATTGAACGGCTCTCACTGAGGTAAACGGCTTGTCGCCGTCATCGCAGGAAACAAAAGCAATTGCACCCCCGTGATGTTTTCTTCTCGTAACTCCTGAATTTCTAAGATATCTTCCTTCACTGCTCCAAAAAAAACTCACGATTCCCTACCTGAAACAGATTGTAGCTGATAACTTCAGGCTATGTGATACCTTTCCATGATGGAGAATGAAAGAATGAAACTCTGTGTTAGGTTCACTTTATATTTAAATAGGCACGACCCGGGTTTCAGAACATAGTTACATCTTCAGGTACATAGTTTCAGAACATAGTTACATCTACCTGAATATGTAACTCTGTTATGAAACCCGGGTCGTGCCTATTTAAATATAAAGTGAACCTAACTAAGGTTCATTGTTTTATGAAACAGATTGACTCAATAATATGCGAACTGTTTTACGCACACAAATCAAATTTATGTGGCTGACAATTAATATAATAAAAAAACGTATGCCACTATCGCCCTGTTTCATTTGTCCGATGATTGGGATTTCATTTTGGCCACAATGCAATGGGAGGAACAACTGATAACGATAACGGCTTATATCTTACTCTGCATGCGTGCCACATGGTAACCATTGACTAGCTCTTCCATACCTTTCTAAAAAAGTGATAATCAGAACAAAACTGGTGCGTATGATTTCTGAATGTCTTTGTAGTTTTGCCCAACATTATTGACGCGCAATGATTTTACGTAGATAATGTGCTTTTAATGTTGGAACAGTTTGACAGGAAAAGAAGACTTATACGTGACATAACAGCATCTAACATATAGCATCTAAAACTGATATAATTTAAAAACATTTATATGATATGGTAAACTACACATGGGTTTTATTGAAAAAAGGCATTTTAGCAATACTTACAGCTGTCGGACGAAATGAACGGAAGAAATTGAAAAAACTCAAATAATCCCATCTGAGGACTAGAATCTCTTCGCCTCAACTTATGCAACATCTTAGTCACGACTTCGATTGCTAAATTAACATACTTTTCTCAATATATGTACTAAATCGAGTGAATACGATGCCTGTTCAAAAAATACGCGGACTGACGTCACAAAACAAAATGTACTTTATTTAGAAGCTACGTGTCTGGGTTCCCTTAAAAGTACTCTCTTCCGCAATGCACACACACTCATCCCAACGGTGTTACCACTTGTAGAAATAGTCCTGGTACGCTTTTTTGTAATGTCCTTCAGCTCCTTTGTCGTATTTGCCTTAATCTCGGGAATGGTCCCGAATTTTCTTCCTTTCAAGGGTCTTTCGAGTTTGGGGGACAAGAAAAATTCACAAGGAACAAGGTCAGTTCAGTAGGGGGGTGGGGAAGCCTGTTATGATCTTTTACAAGAAGTTTTCATCTTCTTCTGAACGATCAAGCAGTTCCTGACAAACCAGGACACGATTGGCTTTTTGGTCGTCCGTCATCATGCGTGGTGAAAATTTCGCAGTGCACCTTCAATGTTGCGGTCAAAATCTCGTAACAACATCCAACTGATATCTCACACTCTTCAGCAAGCTCCCTGACGGTCAGACGTTCATTTTCCCGCACCAAGGCGTTGATTTTGTCGACGTGTGGGACGTCAGTTAGTTGACTTGACTTGATGTCCCAGGACGCTCATCGTCTTCGATCGACTGTCGACCACCCTTAAAAACGCTCACGCCATTTTAAAAATGCCGCACGCTTCATGGCAACATCACCGTAAGCCGCTTTGAGCATAGCAAATGTTTCAATTGCAGATTTTCCAGGTTCAGCACAAAATTTCACAGCAATTGCACCTTCAGGTCATTCACTCTGAAATCCGACAAACGAAATGATCGCACTTCATTAAAAACCGCGGTGCTAATCAACAAATGAAGATATCTCCAATCGGGAAACGGCGCTATTATCAGCTGATCTGTACAAATCTAGCAACACCAAGTGGATATCCCTGGAATCAACTGGAGCCGGGAAATTCAAACAGTATGCGTATTTTTTTAACATACCTCTCGTACTTTAGTTGAAGACTTAAGAATCAAACTACGGCTCCTCAAAGGAAGAGCGAACAGCAATTATCGGAACGGACGATTCACGCAAAGGTCGCCAAATCGACTACTTATACCCCATCACGGCACGACCGAGAGAGGAAAATCACATTTCTCTGGGCAGAGGCAACGCAAGTGGGGCGCTGCGACAGCATCAGCATTGCCCAAAAAGAGCGGAACGTAAGTGTGGGCGATCAGCGACCTTCAAAGGTTGTCGATGGTACTAGAAGTTAATACGCGTGAAGGAAATCTTAAGCATGGTCCTTCAATTGCGTCAAGATGTGTGCTCCAGATACAAGTTCCGATAAAGAGCTTCCTTAACCACCACGCTTGTGTTTCCAGTCGTAAGGAGATTTCCTCTTCTGCAACTTCCTCGAAACCGCGTCGGCCGCGATGGAGGTGGAGCACCCGAACAGCCTTCACTTCCTTCTTGCTTCGTCCATCACTCGCCTTCCTACGCAACAACACCTTTCTCCTCCAGCTCTTGTTTTCCAGTTGGTCTTCGCCTCTCCGGCTGCATTGCCTCAATTTCATTCCAATTGAACGCCAATCCTTGCAATGTTTTCTCCACGATAACTGTAGTCCTCTTCAAATCCCTTCAGCCAATGTTCGCACCTGAGCTGTAGCCTCCTAACTTTTTCCCGTGGATTTTCAATCTTGAAGTTTCCTTTCTAAAAAGAATTTCCTCCCGCACGAGCTTTATGCCTCCATTTAAGAAAACCGCAACAAATTAACTTAAACACTCAAAATATGCCACCATTTAAATAATTACTATGTTCAAATATGAAAAATTCGGGAGTAAATTCCAGTCCACGAGCCAATGAAAAGAAGAAGATGAAACAATCTCCGATTCCTGTCGGCATCAACACTGAATTCCATCCCGCATTTTTCGGAGTTAGTGATCAGAAAATAGTGCTTGCCTGAGCTGTTTTTCCTACGTAAGGACGACCCTCCAAAGCATAATAAAGATATAATTATTTGAAGAAACTTATTAAGTAGGATTTATTAAAGAGTTTCAGGATTCATTCGTGGAAAGGATTTCATGAAGTCATACGCTTAGCAGAAAATCGGTTAATACCTAATGAAATGAAGGTGGGAACGAATAGGCTGAGGTGAGGAAATCATTGCTAAGACAAAGGCGCCATGGTGTGGTATAATGCACAAGTTAGTCGTTGAAGAATGCAACCAAAAATTGCAAGGAAAAGGCCTTTAGAGTGGAGTAGGTTAAGTCAAAATATCTCCACGTTTCTCAAACTAATTTATTGCTGCCTTCGTGCAATGCACGTTACAATTCTCGGTCTCCACCTTAGTTACGTCAACATCTTATTTATCTTTCCATCACAGGCCTCCTTGGCAACAACATTAAATGACGGCAGTATATCTGTCACCACCAGAGTGTATGGAAAAGCGTTGAAGCAAATTTCAATTGAAAAGTAACTGTGGAATACTTCCCAAAGCGTTTCGGTCAAACGTGATAGAAGTGTGAGAACAATGGACAAACACGCATCAATTGAAAAGTAAAAAAACCTTACAAATGAAACCTCTGTTCCCACTGCATTTCCACGCCAAGGCACATACATGCCATTCACTTTCACCTCCGTTACTTTCAGCATCCGACAACAGATGTCCGAAATCAAAACGGAATGGTGGCGTAACTTAGATTGAATATAAACTTATATTGTCCTCTTCAAGTAAAATAAAAACTTAGCGTCACGGATTCGAGATAATACATTGGAAACGTCGAGTTAAATAATGCCATTCACATTCTGCTGGAAATGTTTATAATTTGGAGCAATAGATGAAAAAGCCTGTAGATACCGTAGTGGTGCAGGTCTACATGCCTACATTGGACTACGAAAATGAAGAAGTGGAAGACGTCTACGAAGATATCAAGAAAGTCATAAAACATGTAAGAGGAGAAGTTATTTTAGGGGACTGGAACGCGGTCGTTGGCAAAGGACAAGATGGAAGAATAACTGG
The DNA here is from genome assembly GCA_933228895.1 of Platycnemis pennipes. Taxonomy (NCBI): domain Eukaryota; kingdom Metazoa; phylum Arthropoda; class Insecta; order Odonata; family Platycnemididae; genus Platycnemis; species Platycnemis pennipes. The sequence continues at coordinate 136,249,308 of OW121852.1, read as the reverse complement.
GAAATAAGGATTGGTACACCGAAATGAAAGAGGGGAAACACAAATGGAGGTCTGCACACAGCATGAATTAGTGGTCGCCAACGCATTTTTCAAAAACCACAACCGAAGAAGATGCACGTGGAAAATGCCGGGATCCAGAAGGAGATGCCAAATAGACTATATTTTAGTGAATCAGATATTTAGAAACCAAGTGAAGGACTGCAAAAGATAACCTGGGGCAGACATCGACAGTGACCATAATGTAGTGATGATGAAATGCCATCTAAAATTCAAGAAATCGAAGGAAACAGTGGGAAACAAATTATGAGAGGACCTGACTGAGAAATCAGTGGAAGAGCGATGGGAAAACAATAAATGTGGTCTAAAGGAAGCCGCAAAGGAAGCTCTTGTGATAAGAAAAGTTGCATAGAAGAAGCCATGGATAACGGAAGACGTCTTAGACCTGATTGAAGAAAGAAGAAAGAACAAGAATGCAAAAACTGAAGAAGAGCAGCTTGGTTACCAAAGAATAAGGAACGAAATACGTCGCAAAGCCAAGAAAACTAGAGAAATGTGGATGAAGAATCTATGCAAAGATGTACAAAACAACCTTACCATTGGAAAGGTGGATGGTGCCTATAGGATAGTGAGGAACCACTTCAAGGAACGCAAGATGCAATGCCAAGAAGTAAAAAATTTTGATAGAAAATGAAGACATAGTGAAGAGATGGAAATATATCTGTTAGAGTTAATCAAGCGGAAACAATTTCAGCACGAAAGTGATTGAAGAGGATTGCGAAGTCGAGAAGGATGATTTGGGAGCATCAATATTGAGATCGGAATTCGACGCTGCACCTTTGCATGAATAAGGCTTCTGGAATTGATGATTTTCCTACAGAACTAATAAAAAATGCAGGAGACAAGACATTTACCCATCTTTACAAAACAATCTGCGGCATGTATTCAACAGGAGAAATACCCAGGGACTTCGAAAAAATCATCATCATTTCTATTCCCAAAAAGAAGAGAGCAGAGAAATGCGAACATTTTAGGACTATAAGCCTGACGACACATGCAGCGAAGATATCGACAACGAATGTCTACAGAAGAATAAACAGAAAGATGAGAAGTTCCTGGATGAAGAGCAATTTGGAATCAGGAAAAGTAAGGGTACAAGAGAGGCAATATTGGCCCTTAGGCTGCTCATAGAGAATATAATGGAGAAGAACAAACCTACATTCATTGCATTCGTTGATTTAGAGAAGGCTTTTGAAGACTTGGAATGGAACTCAATGCTTGAAATTCTGAAAGGAATTGGGAGTGTCCTACAATGATCGAAGAATTATCCAGAGTTTGTATAAAAACCAAGTAGCTGCGATTAAATCTGGACCCAGCTGTGAAGAGGCAAGAATAAGGACAGGAGTGAGACATGGCTGTACACTGTCTCCTGTAATTTTTAAATTTACATCGAGATAGCCATCAATGAAATCAAAGAGAAGTTTTCTGGGGTGAATATCCACGGAGAAAAAATTATCATCCTGCGATTCACTGATGACATAGCACTCATAGCAGAGACAGAGAGGGATCTGAATAATATGCAATTAACCATGGAAAAGACAATGGCCATGACAAGGAACAGATATCAGCTGCAGGTCAATAAGAGTAAGATATTGGTGTGCAGCAAGAGAGAAGAGGCCAAAATCAGCGTTAAACTAGGAAGACAAAAACTGGAAGAGGAGAAAGAGTTATTATATCTGGGAAGCAGAGTTACCGACGATGGACGAAGAGGGCATTCTATCAAAAAAGGAATCCACTTTCCGTTCCAGCCTCCTAAAACATTTAGGTTTTTTTCTCCTTTTACATGCTTTATTACTTCCGTGATATCCTCATAAACGTTTTCCACTTCTTCATCTTCATAGTCCGACGAAGGCAATAACACCTGGAAAAAAAATTATCTGTAGGCTTGGTTTCAATCTTCACCATAATAATCCTCTCAATGTACTGCAGGAAAGCTGTACTCACGCAGTGCTGCGCTCTTCCTGAGAATTATGGTAACTCCAGAGTTATCATTCAGAGATCCTGTGTGAGAGTATACTGTAACTTCCGCTCCAGAAGTCTCCTTCTTCGGGCCATCTCATTTCGCTGATTTCTAATACATCGAGGTTCATTCTCCGCATCTCCACCTTCAGGTTCTCCAGTCTTCCGTATGTCCGAAGTGATCGCACGTTCCACGTTCCCACCCTAAAATGACTATCACACCTGACTGATGTACCTACTCTCTCGGGTAGACCCCGCCCGGAGATCTGAATGGGGGACTATTTTAACTCCGGAATATTTTACTCGAGAGGGTGCCATCACGTCTTGGTACTAAAGGAAAGAGTGGAGTAGCTGCGACTCCTCGGGATAGTAATGTGGTGGTTTCCCCTTGCCTTCCACAGCGCAGTACTAAAGCCGTTAAAGTAAATGTTACCACGCCTGTAGTGAAATGAGTGTCGCTGTACCGACCACTGTGGTCTCCACCTTCACTCATGTGAAGAAGAGCTGCTGCCCTCTCCTCCTCCGGGTGATGAGAAGCGTAATTGTTGGCGGCCTCCCGTCGCCAAGTCACGGCATCTTCACAGGTTCTGTATTACTTAGAGGCCTATCTTACCCAGGGATTGACCAATACCCCCTCGGAATGCCGTCACTTCTTGTCCACGACTGCTTATTCGAGGAGTAGACTCGCCTATCTCGCAGCTAACCTCTCTTTACATCTAGTGATTTCCCTTAACACCTGCAAACCTGCACTCGGTGGCTTTAAGCTCAGCCGCGAGGAAGCCTGAAGAAGGAAATGAAAGTGCAGCGGGCCATTAAACATTTAAAGGTATCCGTCGATATACTCCTCAATCAACTCATTTATTACCCATTATAATGCACACATTCGCAAATCTTCAATTCCTAAAACTGCTGCTTCATAAGTAATCATGGATTCTCGGATGGAACAAAGAGCGTTATTAGACTAATGACAGTGGATCCGGATTCGAAGGTCACCAAGCCACTTTCAATTCCAGCCAAAGTTTCTCCCACGAATTAATGCGTAGCACGCACACGCGATCTTGACGTGCATTATTTGCAAGCACCAGCAAATGCATTCGGTGAGAGGATCCGAGTCATAGCGATCCAGGCGAGCCCTCCAGATCAATCGTAAGAGCAGACCCCCCCTTCTAGATTGAATTTCTAACCCGAAACTCCGAAGCAGGGTCGTAAACCTCGACCGTAAAACCCTGCGACTTCAGAATTGGGAAAGATCCCCCCCCCCCCCCTTCCACTTCTCTTTTATCTTCTCCCCTCCATTCGTAAACACACTCGAGGGGCCGGCGGAGTGTGCCATCTAGCGAGGAAGTGGAGAAGTGCGTCCAGCTCCCGTGGGTCCCACAAGATAGCGGCAGAGGACTCTGCTGCTGCTCACGTCCTTCGCGCCGCGCACCATCGGGTGCAACAGAATTCCGAGAAATGGTGCTGAAGTTACAATTGGAGCGAGATGGAATGCGTGCATCAAGGAAATAACAGGGTTCAGTTTAATTCTCAGCAGTCCTTGATGTGCATCCTGGCAGAAGTTAAGGAGGCTGATCCGAAAAGTGAAAGTCGTCATTTTTTATATTTTCAGCACTTAAAGAACTAAAGTTCCTATATCTAATAAAGTAAAGATAATTACACCAACCCATACTCCTTTTTGCACAAATTGCATCTAAAATTGCATACGATTAGCGGCGAGAATGGCCATCACATGGGAATATAACGTTTAAAAATATCTTAGTGACATGTCATTTTTGCGAAAAACTGATATTTTATGCGTAATTTCACAAGGAATATAATGACACGAAAAGAAAGGCATCAACCCACCGTATTTTTCGCTAAATCCAACATTTCTGCGCTTACAGCAGACGAAATGCGTTAGTTGTCTTCAATTGGCGCTGCGGTCGCTGTTGCCAAAATGCTTGGCGTATGAATAATATCATTAATAATGAGATATTAAATAATATTTCAAGAAATATTATAACATAACGTTTGATAGTAATATTCTGGTGTTATACGTTACTTAATTCATTGAATACATGATTTTATTTCTGTAGCATAAATGGTGAATTGACTCCATCGTCGAGCTGATTAAAATATCATAAAAAATAAATCATTTGACTTTCCATCGTATTCCTTGTGATATTTAAGACTTTCAATAGCTTAGGTAATTTTCTTTGTGAAGCAAGGATCACTTAGGAGGCATATACTCGTACTTAAATTAACAAGATTCCTTAAACAACTTGACTCAAGCAGTCGCGAGCCAACCTTCTTAAAGAACATATTTTTCCTCCACGACATCGTCCGAAAAAACTTTCCACATCTGCCAAGAACTCTACAAGCGACCCCAAGTTGCCGGGAGAGAGAGGTCACAATAAGTCGGTACAACACCACTTAATCAGAGAAACGTGCAAGTTCAGCCTCGCACATAACACGTTCAACTAAATCCAAAAAGGATTATAATGTTTACAGTTGGGTAAGGCTGATTTTAATATGCATCAACTTATGATTCCCATTTTGAATACTGGGGTGACATGGGTTAGTGGCATTAAGAACACATTTCATGTGCATAACAGTCCACTTATGTTTCAATTAACTCATCTGTTGCTACTTGTAATCTCTTGTTCTCAGGCAGAAAGACATTTTTGACGCATCCGTAATTCTCTCACGTCTAAATCTCCAGGCGCCATGGCTCCAGATACCCTCACCCAACTCCACTCCAGTGCTCTAATATTTTTATCCTCTTTTGCAAGAAGGGAAAGCAAACGAAATCAATGATCTGAATTTCCATCATCGTCATGTTGACGATATACCCACTTTGCTGAACGGTACATGATAGGCAATTGCATGAATGAATTCGTGACATGGATGAACTTGCCATTACCATGATATCACTTCTAGTCCTCGTGTATACTTATAAGTGTTCACAGGAAATTCGCAGTGCGAGATACAAATAACAATAAAGCTGGTCACAGGCGTGACAAGCAGCACGTATAAAAGCACAGGTCGCAAACTGACACAGTCAGTTCTCTCATCTCTTTCGAGAAAGGTGGTAGTGGCCACCGAAATATCTTTGTCTTTTATTTATGTGCTTTTATACTTTTGTCACGCCTGTGACCAGCTTTATTGTTATTTACTTATATGGATATACTTTCCTTCCTTAACGTGGTATATTTTTGTTTTGCTTATTGTATCTAAAACCTTTTCATCTTAAATTTCCTAACCTTACATGTTAACACTTTCTTTTTTATAGGTACTTTTTATTTTGCTAACTAGCTTTACAACTTCATCGCTCAAAAAATATATTTTAAAGTTAACGCAATGTTTCCGCGATATTAGTTATGAAACAAAATATTTCCCCAAACACTCTCATTAACACCGACTTTTATTATTTTCACATTTAATTTATTGGCATGTAAATGGACATTGACATTATCTTTTTTAGGTTCCTACTGCTAATTTACGGTGGGTTTTAAGTCTGTGCCCGCAAGGTGCTTCAGACTGGAAGAACAGGTACCTGCAAAGGAGTGGGGGGAAGTGAACGATAAAGGTTAGACATAGTTGACGCTACGCAGCCGATAGAATTTCCGAAATCCGGGAACGGTACTTTACAATTGGCAGGATTAGGATTAATACTCATTTATTATCTTATTAGGATGTCTACTCTTTGAACTACGCTAGTCACCCAATCGGATCTCCGGGCGGGGACTGCCCGAGAGAGTACATCAGTCAAATGTAGCAAACATTTTAGGGTAGGAACATGGAACGTGCGATCACTTCGGACCTGCGAGAGATTGGAGAACCTTAAGGTGAAAATGCGAAGAATGGAACTCGGCGAATTAGGAATCAGTGAAATGAGATGGCCCGAAGAAGGAGACTTTTGGAGTGGAAGTTATAGAATTATTCAAACTGGATCAAAAAATGGTAACGCTGGAGTAGGCGTAATGCTCAGGAAGAGTGGAGGACTGCGAGAGAAGAGCTTCCTGCAGTACAGTGAGAGGATTATAATGGTTAAAAGTGAATCTAAGCCTACAGATACCTTTGTTGTGCAAGTTTACATGCCTACGTCAGACTACGAAGATGAAGAAGTGGAAGACGTCTATGAGGATATCACGGATGTAATAAAGCACGTAAAAGAAGAAGAAAACTTAATTATTTTAGGGGATTGGAACTTTGTCGTTGGCGATGGTAAAGATGGGAGAATAACAGGAATATATAGCTTGGAAATCGAAATGAGAGAGGAGAAAGACTTATGGAATTCTGCACACAACACAAGTTGGTGGTGGCAAACACATTGTTTGGAAACCACCAACGGAGAAGGTATACCTGGAAAATGCCCGGAGACAAGAAGAATATTTCAAATTGACTACATTTAAGTGAAACAGTGGTTCAGAAACCAGGTGAAGAACTGCAAAAGCTACCCGGGGGCAGATATCGACAGTGACCACTACTTAGTGATGATGAAATGCCACTTAAAACTCAAGAAATTGAAGAAATCAATGAAGAACGTATGGCAAGTAGAGAAACTAAGGGAACCTCAACAACGGCAGACCTTTCATAAGGCAGTGGAAAACAAAATAGAAGAGGATTTGAATGTGATATCAGTGGAAAAGAGATGGGAGAACGTCAAAATCGGGCTACAGGAAGCAGCAAAAGAAGTTCTGGGGAGAAGAAAAGTTGGAAAGAAGAAGCACCATGGATTACAGAAGAAGTCTTAGAATTGATTGAAGAGAGAAGAAAATGTAAAAATGTGGAAACTGAAGAAAGGCAACTTCGCTACAAAAGAATCAGGATTGAAATAAACCTTAAAGCGAGAAGAGCAAGGGAAAAGTGGATGAAGGATCTATGCGAAGATGTACAAAGCAACCTCGCAAAAGGAAATGTGGAAGTTGCCTAAGGGATGGTGAGAAATCACTTCAAGGAACGGGCTGCAAGATGTTAACAGCCTCAGGGACAAGAATGGAGAACTCTTAATTGAAGATGGGGATAAAGTGAAGAGATGGAAGGAATCCTTGGAAGAGTTGTACAATGGAAGATATCTTAAAGCGGAAGTAATCGAAGAGGAAAATGAAGTCGATAAGGATGATTTGGGAGCCCCAATCTTAAGGTCAGAAATTGATGCAGCTGTAAGGGATCTGAAGATAAATAAGGCTTCGGGAATACATGATATTCCCCGCCGAACTAATAAAAATGCCGGAGAGAAGATATTTACTCAGCTATACAAAACCATATGCGATATGTACTCTACAGGAGAGATACCCACGGACTTTCAGAAGAACATCATCATACCTATTGCCAAAATAAAGAGCGCTGAGAACTGTAAACATTTTAAGACCAAATTATCAATATGCTACGCTTCGCCGATGGCATAGCAGTCATGGCAGAAACAGAAGGAGATTTAAAGAAGACACTAGGAAATATGGAAAGAACAATGACCAGATATCATCTAAGGTGAACAAAAAGAATACTAAGGTATTGGTATGCGATAGGAGAAAGAAATCCGGGACCAATATTAACTAGGTATTAGAACATACATCTGGAGCATTCTACTATATGGCAGCGAAGCATGGACGATTACAGCAGCAGAGAAGTCCAGGCTGGAAGCATTTGAAATGTGGTGCTACCGAAGAATGATGAAGATAAAATGGATCTATCGAGTGACAAATGAAGAAGTGTTAAGAAGAGAGGGAGAGAAGAGATGTCTACAGAAAACATTAAAAAGAAGACGGGACAACTTAATCGGCCATATCTTGAGACACGATGGCCTGATGAAGAATATCGTCGAGGGAAAAGTGAACGGGAAGATTGGAAAAGGCAGGCCTCCTATGAGATATATATGGAGCAAGTTGTGAAGGATTTAAAAGAGAGGAGCTACGTCAATATGAAGAGGTTGGCCGATAGAAGAATCGGGTGGAGGGCTGCGTCAAACCAATCCTAGGATTGCTGACCGATGATGATGACTCTCTGAACTAGACAATGTGCAGCGTAGAGCAGCTAGGTTCCTTAAAAGGTGTTACCATAGGTTGAGTAGTGTATCAGAATTAAAACAAGAATTAAGGTGGGAATCATTATCAGAGCGTAGGTTAAAGTACAGATTAAATCTATTAGAGAAATTTCAATCGGATAGCTTTACTGAAGATGTTAGGCACATATTAAAAACACCAGCGTATTATGCTAAATTCGTCCAGCCAAATAAGATTAGAGAGATAGATTGTCGTACCGATAGATTCAAAATGGCATTTTCCCCCGTACTATAAGAGAACAGCATAGCAAAGGGATAGGCAGGGAAAATAGTAGTATGTAATGCATGATGCATGTACTAATCCCTTAATTACTATGTAGATACTAATAATTTAGTTGCATGAGACCCTATAGTAGCATGTTTTCATGTCAATAGTGCATGCTTGATGATCTTCACCCTCTGCCACACACCCTCGCGGTGGCTTGCAGGGTATCGCGTAGATGCACAACTCTCTTGCCTCTCCTTTTGGGCAACCTTGTTGCCGCTTGCACGCACTAACGAAACCCGGCGCTGTGCTTCGTTGTGGGATTTTGTGGTTGTGTTCGCGTGTTGTATTCAGTTGTCTTTGCGAGTGTGTCCAGAGAACATCTACTGAAAGTCTTTCAACAATAAATGTTAACCAATAGCTAACTATACTTTATTAACCATGAGTTGAATTTATTTGATAGTTTCTGATACCTATGATGTGCCGAGATTTTAGCGAATGTACATAAGCGTTTACATTTTTTTTAAACAAATTTTTAAATTATAAACATCGATTACATGATAGAAAAATACAATTTTGGAAATATATTTCGGTTAAGGCAAGGATGGAAATATTTGACGTAACAATGTAGCGAAGTTTCACTAGTATATTATTACTGATCCTTTTTAATGCATGATACGTAGTGCATGTTTGGAGAAAGTTCACCCCCTGCCACACACCTTTAGGGTGGCTTGCAGGTTATTATGTAGAAGGACTCTAATTTCTACACTTATAATTCATGCTATATATTCAAAGAAATACTCTAAAGAGATTCTGAACTGTTGAACGAATAATGCTTTTTGCCGGTTTTAAGTTATTGTATTTCCTTTTTAGCACAAAATACATAAGAGATACCACAAAAATAAAGATTAAATCAAGTTTAGTAGCTCAAATTACTTCAAAAATGCCCAAAAAACGCAGTTAAACCCGAAAATGACAGAGTAATTAATTTCGGTCAGTTTTTTTCCAATCGGTCCCACTGTGCGGCTGTCGTAATAGGGTTTTACGTGGCCTGCGTTAATCGGAAACCGTCAAACGCGGAAACGGAATCGATTCCCAGGCACGTGTACCCGGATCAGGCGGAAAAACAATTCCATTCACGATCAAGACACCGAAACCAAGAACCACATTCGGAAAAGCTGTGAACGAAATATAAGAGATAATAATTCCCACAATTCACATCGCGGCAAAAACAATCGCTTTCTTCCCAACATCCATTCTCTCAGATCTCAAGACTGATTCTACTTGAAATCCGATAAAGGGAATTGCTGCGTAATCCTAGACAAAGAAACTTGCTACCAAGAAATGACAGCCCTCATCAACAGTGGACCCTACACCAAGATTTCAAAATGCCCTCTAAGCCACATGATCCGGGACTCCTCAGTCGGCTATCTCCAACAGCAAACATCTGAAAAACAAAACCCTTAAATTCAAACTCAACGTTTCTAATCCTCATCTGCCCCGCCTTTACGGCCTCCCCGATATTCACGAAAAATATTGTCCTATGCGGCCTATCGTGTCTAAACTCTCCCACACACCACTTATACCACTTATCGTACAATGTTGGCGCTCACTCGGAACCGAAATCGCAATTTTGTACACGAAATCGTTAGATGGAAACGAAAAAAGAATTTTAGTGAAAAAATTAATCTTCTAACTACAACCATTCACTCATAAATCAAAAATTAAAATAAGCAAAAGGTGACGCCCACCGAATAAGATGCTGTGATAACATTGACGTCATTTTCCTTCCGTCCTTGACTGCTTTTAGGGGAAGGGAAGGGAGTGGAGGGGGGTTCTCGGAAGGCCTGCTCGGACAGATGCTGTCGCAACTGCTCCGATTGGCAGAGTCACCTGTGTCCCCCCCCTAATTGCACGTCAGAGGTTGCACCACGCCCACTTTTCCGAAAGGGTTAAAAAAATGAGTTTTTCGCCGCTTATAACTCGAGAAATAATTGACGGATCAGAAAACGGAAAAATACGGGTCTTTTTATTTCACAAACTCTATCAAATTCGGCAGTAAAAAATGTGGTAAAGGACCAAATTCTCAACAAGTGAATCCACCTATCAAAAGCGAGGAAAACTTTTCTTCAAACATATTGACAATACCCAAATTAGATACTTGATTTCCAGCGCTTAAGAAGTCGAAAGAAAGGATTTTACCAATTTTGTAACAAACTTCCTAGTTCATGCTTGCGTATTTGCCAAGTTTGTAATAATTCAAGCTGATTTCCTTCAATAAATCAGGAGTCCTCATTTAGTCTAAAAATGGATTGTTTAATTTTACTTTTATGTGCAATTAAAGGCCAACATGACACTACTTTTCGTAGTGGTCGTAGTAGCCCAGTGGTAAGAGCGTTCGTCGATGAACTGAAGGGTCCTGAGTTCAAATCTGGGTGACGCCTCTTTAAACACCTAACTTTATATTTTTGATGCAATTGTTCTGTCATGAAATCTTCGTACAGAATGAAATACCCTAAATGCGTAAATTGTACACATGGTAGGGATTAGAAAATTGGAGCATTTTCCTCACCTCTAAACCCAGCCATTGGGTTGCTCGCTGAATGTGATATTTGACTTGGGTTTTCTGCCCCACTTGCTTCTCAATTCCAGCCCGTCGTCTGATGTTCATGTCGACTGACTTGCTCATTCGACAGTGAACTTCTATTTTTGAGAGAATGTAGTTGACCGTATCTCTGATGGCGTCTATCACTCAATTTAATGCACCATTTTGATTTTTCTAGTATGTTATGTGCAGAGCAGAAGAAATCTTGGTGCAGAAGAAAGCTATTTCACTATAATTCAGCTTTCGGGTCCATCTGCCATATTTGCGAATTTAATATCGATTACTGGCCAGAGTGAAGGACCCAAAGAAAAATGAAAGACTCTTGAAATCGTCATCCATTCTGGTTTTAGTTTTACAGCGTTATTTTCTAGATTTCCAGTGAGATATGCGTATGCTATACGCGTATCCAGATTAATTTTTCTCCTTATTGTGGAAATGGTGGCAAAAGTTGCTCATACAACACAACGTATGTGGGAATCAAAAAAATTATTGCACAATAATACATACCAATGCTATTTTTAAATATTCACTTTTCCACTGGAGAAGTGCAATCTTCCACAGCATTAGGTATTACAAGTGTCCTTTATGTAAAACTAATTTTTCCAATGTGTTCAGTAATTTTAACTTTTATGTGTATTTTAACTAGTAACGTTTTGAATTTGGATTGGCCCGGCGTGAACCGAAAATCTGCCACTCCTATGGCAGCATTCTGTAGACAGGGGGTCCCCTCTTTACATCACTGTGCTTATGCAAGAGATCCGGTACTCCGTTAACTCTATCTGATTTTCAGAAGCTTTTTTTACAGTTCGGTACACTTCGTTAACCCTACCCATATGAGAAGTTAGGCGCGTCAACGCGGCGTGCACAGGGAGGGAGGTCGTAGTGGCCGAGCTCCGAACCCTCCCCCTAGACACTTAATGTTGCCCACCGAAATGGGTTTCTTTCGTTCGCCTAGGGGAGCCTGGAGCGGACGGTTCCAAAGGAGGTCGCAGCCCAATTTAGCGGCAAGGAGTGCCCCCGCACGCTGGTGTTCGGTTTTTCCATTTTTTGTGGTTGGCGGGTCTGCTGGCGTGTGGACGCGATCTCTTGACTCGCGGGCGCACGGTCAAAGTCACGGGAGCTCGCCGAATAAACGCATCCTTTTCGCTCAAGAACGTGTCTTCGTATTTTCAGGCCCAATGACAACTCTGGGCACAGTGGCTTTAGCATTATATGATGGATTAATGATTTTCTGCATCTACATCTACATCTACATAATACCCTGCAAGCCACCACAAGGGTGTGTGGCAGGGGGTGATTGCTCACCAAACATGCACTACATATCATGCATAAAAAAGGAATACTATTAATATAGTAGTCAGAACTACACTATTTAAAAAAGATAGAAATTGCAAAGCAAACATGCAAAAACATTCTGTTAGTAGGGTTAGCTTTAAGTACTCATACCAACATGCAGCTACCAATTCTATTCATTGCTACTCTCCGATAGGACATATTTACCGTTATTCGTATCTCTTATTGTGCGAGGGAAAAAGGACATTTTGAATCGGTCAGTTCGGCAATCAATTTCTCTAACTTTATGATTATGGTCCAGTCTGCCATAGTAAGTTGGGGTTCGTAAAATATTTTTAACATCATCACTGAAAATATTGCCTTGGAATTTGTGGAAGAGATTAAGTCTAAATTTCAACCTGCGATCTGACAATGATTCCCATTTCAATTCATTTAATAGACTGGTTACGCTAATATAATTATCGTATCGTATCGTTATCGTTATCCCTTTACAAATCTTGCCGATCTTCGCTGCACACGTTCGAGTTCATTACTTAGACCGATTTCGTAGGGATCCCATACACTGGCAGCATATTCCAAATGAGGTCTAACAAGGGAAAAGTAGCTGATTTCTCGTACATGATCGTCACATTTACCCAATACTCTTTTAATGAAACCCAGTTTGCGATTCGCTTGACCCATTATTTCACGAATGTGTTTACCCCAGGAAAGATCATTTGTCAGTCTTATTCCAAGATATTTAATGGATTCCACGTTTGTTAATTCATTATTACTTATTTTGTAAGTGGTAGGAGGAGAGCTATTCTTTTTCCAAAAATTCATTACAAGACATTTCTTTAATGTTAATTCTAACTGCCATGTATCACACCAAGTTTCAATTGCTTGTAGGTCAATATTTAAATATTCTTTATCTTTCGGGCATAGAATTTCCCTGTACACTACTGCGTCATCGGCAAATAGACGAAGCTTACTTTTTACCACCTTTTGGATATCATTAATATACAATAGGAATAGGAGTGGACCTATCACACCACCTTGTGGGACACCCGAAGTGACTTTAATTGCCGGTGAGGAAACACCGTCTAAAACAACCCTTTGAACCCGATCATGCAGAAAATCATTAATCCATGATATAATTTTACTGTCTAACCCATAAGATTTTAACTTCAAAATTAGTTTGCTGTGAGAAACCTTGTCAAAAGCCTTCTTGAAGTCGAGAAATATAGCATCCACTGGAATATTATTTTCGCCAGAAACTAAAATATTGTGGAAAAAGAGAGCAAGTTGAGTTTCACACGATCTGCTCTTTCGGAAGCCATGCTGGACATTGGACAATAAATTCTGGCTATCTAGGTGTCCCATGACTGAACTGACAATTATATGTTCTAGGACCTTGCATGAAATGGATGTGAGGGATATAGGTCTGTAGTTAGATGGCTGCTCCCTATCACCACTTTTAAAAATGGGTGTTACATCGGCTGCTCTCCAGTCCATCGGTACGACGTGTTCGGTCAGGGATTTATTAAATACTATTTCAAGGTAGGGGGAAATTTCGGATGCTAACTCTCTATATACGCGGGAGGGAATTTGATCAGGGCCAGGAGATTTGTTGGGGCTTATATCTTTAAGTAATTTTTCAATACCATTACAGGAAATGTCAATTGGTTGCATCAACCGCCGAAAGAGGTCAGGTAACACGACAGTTGAATCCCCGGAAGGTGGGTTAAAAACGGTTTGGAAGAAGGAATTTAGCAAGTTAACCTTGTCGAGTGTGTTTGTGGTCATTTCACCTCTATCATTTTTAAGTGAATGGACGGCAGACTTATGGCCTTGCATTTCCCTTACGTACGACCAGAAGACTTTTGGATTTTCTTTCAATTGTTCCCCAAGTGTTTTTCTTTTGAATTCTGCAAATGCATTACTAAGGGCTGTCTTTGCAGTGGATTTTGAAATTTTATAATTTTCAATAATTACATTCACGTTCACAGTGAAATAAATTTTCTCTTACATATACGAATGAGCATTTAGATAACACCTGTGAAAAAAGGAATAATAAACTATGAATGAAGCGTGTACGGAAAATTGTGATTCGTTTCCGTCGTACCAATTTACGACGAAGTTTTGCATAACCTAATATGACGGAAAAGGAGGGACTCCCTGCATTCGGCTAATCCAGGGTATTGAAGGTGAAATGACACCAAAAGGCACTTGTGCGAACGCCGATGATATTCTATAGTCATTGTTGACGCCCGTGACTCAATTACGCATCTGAAAATTGGCTCCAAAGTCCTATAAAGTTTTTCCTTCGGACTACTCTTCACTCCTGGAAGCATATGTTTGGTATATTTTAACTGGCGTTAATCCGGAACGACAGCTCCCGGTGGTGAGGCGAACACCTAAAAACGGTGGCGAGCGCTACCGCCGACGTCAAATGTAGTTCCTGTTTACTTGGAGAATGGTGGATGTCATCTGATCCCCGAGAACGAAAGACTGCGAACAACAGTGCAGAAAATGATGCTCCTGGGACGTTCCCAAATTTATGTGTGAGAAAAACGTGCGTTGTTTGGCTGATATCTACATCTACATCTATACGATACCCTGCAAGCCACCGCGAGGGTGTGTGGCAGGGGGTGAAGATCACCAAGCATGCACTACTAACATGCAAACTAGCAACTATATTGTCTCATGCAACTTGATTGTTAGTGTCTATAGTATTTGAAGGGTTAATACATGCATCATGCACTACAGAATACTCTAAAATATTTCCCCTACCTATCCCTTTCCTATGCTGCCTATTCTGTTCTCTTATAGTACGGGGGAAAAATGCCATTTTGAATCTATCTGTACGACAATCTATCTCTCTAATCTTATTTATCTGGTCGAATCTAGCATAATACGCTGGTGTTTTTAATATGTGCCTAACATGTTCAGTAAAGCTATCCGATTGAACTTTCTCTAATAGATTTAATCTGTACTTTAGACTACGCTCTGATAATGATTCCCAACCTAATTCTTGTATTAATTCTGATACACTACTCAACCTATCGTAACACCTTTTGACGAACCTAGCTGCTCTACGCTGCACACTGTCTAGTTCTCTCATCAAACCTAATTCATTAGGATCCCATACACTGGCTGCATACTCAAGGTGGGGCCTAACTAGTGAAAAGTAGCATCGCTCTTTTGTCTTCTCATCACATTTCCCAAGTACTCTTTTTATAAATCCTAGCTTTCTCTTCGCTCGGCCGCATATTTCCCGGATGTGTCTTTGCCACGATAAATCTTTCGTGATTGTTACACCTAAATATCTTACGGTTTCAACGTTTTCGATCTTCGTGTTATTAATTCTATAGGATCGCTCTATCGAATTATTCCTCCTCCAAAAATTGATAGCTACACACTTTTTAAGGTTGAGTTCTAACTGCCATTTGTCGCACCACTCTTGAATTGCATCTAAATCCTTGCTAAGTGATTTCGTGTCCTCTTCATTTGATATATCCTTGTACACCACCGCATCGTCAGCAAAAAGTCTAAGGTTACTACTAACTACGGTACCCAAATCGTTTTATGTATAAAAGAAATAGAAGCGGACCTACTACGCTACCCTGGCGAACTCCCGATGTGACTTCGATTGTGTCCTAAACGCTTCCCTTAATTCCTCTTTCATACCGTTGTAATTTGCCTTGCCAAATAAGTATACCCTCCTCCTTGGTTTATAATGTCTTTCAACGCCTACAATAAATTTCGCATGCACTATTTTACGATCACTAATTCCTGTGTCTGTAACTGTATTTAGTACTCTTTCGGGTATATTTGTTGCTAATAAGTCTAGAATGTTGTTTCCCCTGGTCGGTTCTGTTACTAGCTGTTGTAAAGAATGTGACATAAAGGTGTTCAACAGTGATTCGCAATGTTCCTTATCCTTACCTCCTGTTATGAAACTACACGTGTTCCAATCTATCGAAGGGAGATTGAAATCTCCGCCTACTATTATTCCTCTATCCTCGTTCGGAGAAAGTAATGTGGCTATCTCTGACTCTAGTTCCATTATAGAGTTGACGTCTGCGTCCGGTGGCCTGTAATATGCACCTACATATATCTTTTTTGCATTACTACTTTTACTTTTAACGGAACACCAAATACTTTCTACATTTCGCTCTGAAATAAGTTCTCTTCTACTGACATACGGGTCCTTCACAGCTATAAATACTCCTCCTCCGTTTCTGCTTACTCTATCCTTTCTGTACACGGTAAAACACTTCGGGAATACTTCATAATCTGATATGTCCTTCGAAAGCCAGCTTTCTGTACCTACGATTATATCTGCATCAGTACTTTTTAGGAGGTGGTGAAATTCAGCTACTTTATTTCTTATACTACGACAATTCACTACTATCACTGAAATTCTTCTATCTGATAAACTGGTATCAGACCCGAAGAGGAATATGAGACAATGAAATAACTAAACGACCGTTTTCTCATCGGAAAAAAGAACTCAAGGCCAACATTCTCAACCTTGCCCAGCGCGCACATTAGCCTAGGTGCACAAGAGCTATTCGCACACCTTGGCTGCTGCGCGTCTTAGGTGAATATTGACTTTCGAAAGGCGATTCCGTGCAGTTCTTCAGGTCGCGGAGAGCTCGTCTCTATCCGGACCACAGTTACCGAAGTGAAGGCGTTTTCCCAAATCTACTGAAATAGCCTATCATCCTCATCGGTGGTGGTGTTTCGTAGCCTTCCTTAGCAATCCTTCCTCTCAACAGTATGCGTCGTCTCCCAACTTGTATTGATGAGGGTAATAGTTACATCCATTCACCGGGCAATCGCTACAATATAAGTTGGTCTGTAAAAGCCCATTCAACTGTTTCCTTCTCTGGGGAGAAATATGTGGCCAGTACTGTAAGGCCAATGTGGTTGTTTTTACCCTAAGAAAGTGCACGGCGGTAGTAGCATGACAGCTGTGAAATAAAATTTCTAACGAAGTCTACTCTGGCCCACTATCAACGCGAACCTCAATGTAGCGGTAGTCACGCACAAGCCAAAGAGTGAAGCTCCAACGTGTTGGAAGTGGTTTGCTGTTGAGAATCCCCACTGAACTGGAGGGGACAGGCCTTCGAGAATGCGAGAAGGCCCCGTCAAATACTTGTGAGATGGAAAAATAAGTCAAAAGCCACTTCCTTCCCGTGAGCTGACCGATTGGGCTCCGAATCTTGATGCTAGACATAAGCGATATCGTCAACCACACGCGGAGAAATTACCCTTCTTTCCTAGATATTAGATGTTCCAATTGCATGTAGATTTATTTTATCTTAGTCCATATCGCACCAAGGAAGCTGAGATTTTAATTCTTGGGCTATAAAAATATCCATGCCCTGGGCTGGAACCAGCGACGTTTGCGTTGCCAGGCCAACGCTCTACCAACCTGACTACCACGGCCGGCCAGTACATCTACATCTATCTACATAATACCCTGCAAGCCACCATAAAGGTGTGTGGCAGGGGGTGAACTCTCACCAAACATGCACTACATATCATGCATAAAAAAAGGATTAGTACTTTTATAGGTTCTGTTCAAGACTACGCTATTTAAATAAGGTAAAAATAGCAAAACATACATGCAAAAACATGCCGTTAGTTGGGTTAGCTATAAGTCCTTATACCAACATGCAGCTACCAATGTTATCCATTGCTACACTCGTACTGGATATATTTACCGTTATACATATCCCTAATAGTACGAGGAAAAAAGGACATTTTGAATCTGTCAGTTCGGCAATCAATTTCTCGAAATCTTCGTAAACCCTGCTTGTGTGCGTTCGTGATTGAACTCACGAAGGTGACTGTATTTTGTATACAAGCCTGAGTGAGTGAGTGATTGTGTGAGTCACTGTTCGTTTTTATTTTTACCTTGATTCCCTTAATTTTGAGCGTGACCGTTGTTTGTAACAATAGGAGCGAGTGTGCGAATGTGTCATTCACTGCCACTTTCTCCGTATGCCTGACTTTTTACATTCGATTGAGAGCTCCCTTACTTTGCATTTCCATTCCCCCTTTTTCATTCCTTTGCCCGCTTATGGATACGGCTTTGTGGATTGTAATCTTAATTTGTTATCCATGCACGATTTTTACCGTAAGCAAAATCCTAAAATGTTTTGTAAAGCCCTCTCCCTAGAAAACAATCCTTAAAAAGGAACCAGCCAAAGGTGCCTGAGAAGTATTGACACTGACATCACATCGCGGGAGGGACAATGCGGCGTCGACCAAGACACTTCCACGTCTCCCTTAACCTGGGGTGTTATTCTGTAATCTCTCTTTAGTGAGAATACGTCATAAAATGTCACTTTTTCGTAGTTAAACTCAGCCACCCAGGCGGCGTGATCACCTTCTGATCTCAAGCGGTAAACTTCCGGTCATGTGCTGGTCTTTTAGACAATTCATCCGCTCTGATCCGTATCTTTCGACTCTTGATCCGTTTCATTATCTCCGCCTGCCATTAGTTCCCATCTCATCTTCATAAAGAACTTGAAATGGAGCCACCATCGTTTCCACTTGAAGCTTGAGATAGAAAAAAAGCAAGAGCGAGAAAGATAAAAACTGTTTTTAATTGTATTTTTGGAATTTGCACAACGTAAAGAACTTCAGCACTTTCATCTGCAATATATTGGGTACTTGAAGGTATGCTATGCTTGAAATGCTTATTTTATTATTAGCTTGAATTATCTGTGTATATATTTTGTATCACTATTTCCCAAACAATGTTGCTGACAATTCACGAACCGTTCGTGAGCCGATCATGAAGAGAGCGATTACTATCAGAACGCAGGTTAAAATTTAGGTTTAACCTTTCAAGTAAATTCGAAACCGATTTGTTCACAGATGACGGAGGATATATATTAAGAACCCCTGCGTTTTATGCTAGGTTTGATCAGATTAACAAGATTAGCGAGATAGATTGTCGTACCGATAGATTTAAAATGTCATTTTTCCCGCGTACCATAAGAGAGAACAATAGGCAGCGTATCAAAGGGATCGATAGGTGAGATATTATCGGAGTAGTCTGTAGAGCATGATGCATGTGATAACAAGCAATACTCCCTTTCTTATTATGTAGATACGAACCATCTAGCTGCATGTGACACTACTATCTAGCATGCCTCCATTACATATCCTAATAGCATGTTAAAGGTGCATGTTTGGTGACCTTCACCCCCTGCCACACACCCTCGTGGTGGCTCTCAGGGTATTACGTATATGTAAGGATCTTAGGAGAACAGCTGATTGATTTCCGCCACGAAATGTGTTATCGCTGAAAAATTAAACTGGACTTGATCGAATCCTTTGAACGAGAAAATCTTTCCGTGAAGCAGATACAAGGGAGGTTTAAATTCGGAAAGAGGCAAGTTTAACAAGAAATTAAGAAGAGGGGCGAAATTAAGAAAGACTTTGAAAGAGGTAAGTCCTAAGAAACGTATTTCTTCATATCCCATACCACAATAGTTTGCAAACCAACACACCAGAAAATAACTGTCGTTTCTGTCTACTATTTTAGGCCTGAGTTTACACTCAAAGAGGAAAACTCCTCTCTGCGAATATGAAGAATTAAACGAATTAGTTTGGGAATGGTTTGTGCGAGCAAGATCGAGGAATGTTCCGTTGTCAGGTCCATTGGTGCAAGAAAAGGCAAAGGAGTTTGCAGTTCTTTAGGAAAATTAGATTTTAAGACCTCGATTGGTTGGCTGGAGAGCTTCAGAGCAAGACAATGTTGTTTGGAGCAGTTTTGTTAGCGAGTCAAACGACGTTGAGATGGAAACCGTAGAGGAGTGGAAAGGCATGGTTCAAGAAAAAATTAAAGCCTATCAACCATGTGATATCTAAAACGGGGATGGAAACCGAAATGTTTCTTAGGGCTCTGCCGTCTGAAACATTGTGCGTAAAAGGAGAAAACTGCAAGGGTTTGTATGCATTTCCGAGTTCTGTTTCTTGAAATTAGGGCATAAGTGGAAACATTTGCACTTATTCTTTATTCCGTAGGAGGGAAGCACTCAAGGGAGCATTTTCATTTGTGGAAATATGGCAGGGGAGCTCCTGAAGCCTCTTGTCTTCGAGGAATCAGCTCGACCGCGATGCGTCAAACACGTTGAAATTGAGAAGCTACCGGTCGAATGGAGACTCATAATAAAAAGCATGGAACCCGGCTTCAATCATGCAAGAGCGGCTGAAATGTTTCAATGCCGAAATGATGAGGAAAGATAGGAAAGTCATACTTTTCCTTGGTAATAATAATAATAAACTTTATTCATCTTATCAATGTGTCACATTACAGATGTTGTCAAAAATAGGAGAACTAGCATTACAATATATAAAAACAACAACAAAATCAGAGAGTAATCATTAAAAAGGAGAGAAGAAAAATAAACACCCTAGAGTAAAAATTATAAAATTTAAAATATTAAATCATTAAAATTTAGCTCCCAAAATTCCGCTACCGAGTACAAAGCTTTGGTAGAAAGCCATGCGTGTAAGACTCGACTAAATTTCGCAATGGGTACTGACCTGGCTTTCAGCGGAAGTGAATTAAACATTCTGATACCAATGTTTTCATGATACAGAAGGGACTTGCTGAGCCTGCAAAAGGCCAAATCAATTTGGTCTTTACTTCTAGTATCATACAAATGTACATTTGATCTAGATGAGTATTTATTTATGTTTTCCTTGATATATATGAGAATCTTGTGTATGAAAATGCAGTAGACTGTTGGAATGCCTAGCTTAATAAAGAGAGGTCTACAAGGGTCTCTTGGAGGTGAGAAAGTAATGGCTCTAACGGCCTTTTTCTGGAGGATGAATATCTGATGCACATTATGAGCATTTCCCCAGAGTTCTAGTCCATAAGTTATATGGCAGTGGAATAGAGAATAATATGCAGTTGTGAGAAAACTGGTAGGAATGAGCGATCTGAGTTTTCTCAGCATGAACAGGGCCTTGGAAAGTCTCTTTGAAGTAACTAGGATATGCTGGGCCCAGGATAGTTTGCTATCAATATGGATTCCCAACAGCTTAACTGATTTACAGTCAACTGATTTACTACTCAGACTACATAGTAAGTGCTGAGTTTTATCGGTGTTTAGCACCAGACCATTAGCCGAAAACCAATTTGAAGCTTGGGACAGGATATTACTTGATATCTCATTAATATTAGTAGAGTGATTATATCTTTGAATAAAAGTGGTGTAATCTGCATACATAATAATTTTACAATTAACATTAGATGAGATGTCGTTGATCATCAAAAGGAACAGCAAGGGGCCTAGGATAGAACCTTGAGGGACACCATATTTGACTGGCAGTATTTTGGACCTATTTCCATTTACTTCAACAAGTTGTCTGCCATTTTTAAGGTAAGATTTCAACAGATTGAGCTCCTTGCCAAGAATCCCATAATACTCCAGTTTTCTCAGAAGCAGAGGATGTGAGACACAGTCAAAGGCTTTGGTGAGATCCAATAATGTCAGCATTTCACTAGATTTCTCTTCAAAGGCATTTAAAATAGAATTTACTACATAGTCTACGGCTTGAATAGTATTTTTACCCGGCCTAAAACCACATTGTTGCGGGGAGAATAGGTTGTTCGTATTAAAATGAGAAAAAAGTTGATTTTTCATTATTGCCTCAAATATTTTCCCAAAAATAGGGATGATCGAGATTGGGCGATAACTGGAAGGTTCATTTCTATCACCTTTTTTGTAGATAGGTATCGTTTTAGCAAGTGTCAAGGCATCAGGGAAATAGCCAGATTGGAAACAGGTATTGAAGATTATTGAGAGGGGTTCCGCAATATTAATAATTATTTCCTTCATGATATCATTTGACAAGCCATAGATATCTGTATATTTTGATCTTTTAAGTTTATTAAGTACTTGACAGATTTCGTTAGGTGTTCGCCTTGAAATTAGGCATTACCTTGGCATGGTAAGGGAAATGCAAGCTGTCACCCTAAAATTCGCCTTGCGAATGTGGAGCTAGCCTGGTTTCCGGTAAGCACAACTAGAATCACTCAGCCAATGGATCAGAGAGTAAATAGATCGCTGAAGGCACAATATGGAAAGTGCATGATGCGATCATTATTAGCTGCTGCAGATCGGAGGTGATCAAAAAATATCACTGCTGGATGCCATTAATTGGATTAATTTGGCAGTGAAAGATACTCAAACATCAACCGTTAAACAATGTTTCGCTAAAGCTGGATTTCTGCCAGAACTGGTTCCCGAGGAAGGTGAGGAAAAGAAAATCTATCCAACCATATCACCAATGTAAATGCATATTTACGCACTTACTGTAATGTATACATGATCTTAGCTATTTAAGAGCCAATGGACGATCCAGGCGAATTACAGCAGGTAATACGCAATGACATGGATGTAGAGAGATTTGTGGACAACGATCTTCTCACGGGCGATGAAGATAGACTGACAGACAGTATGAAAGAAGACGAAACTGTGAATCTGACGAAGAAGTAAATATGATCGTAATATGTGAAGAAGACAAAAGTCCCATTGAGAAATGTTGGTTTCATTAAAAGAATTAGCAGAATGTAGTCTCACCAAAGGTAACACTGAATTATTTAATATCTTAAATGGGGCTATCGGCAACGTAGAGAATTGTATTATACAGGAAGGAAAGGAAAAACAGACAAAAATTACGGATTATATGCGTATTTTATAGATCGCTTTTTATGTTAATTACTTCAAATAAACAATTTTAACCACAGTGTGATACTGTTCTTTCATTATTTCATAATAATTTCGTCTACATGTAGAATTTGAGTCAAACCAACATTTTAGTCGACGCATTCAATGGACGTGATATGCCTTTCGCGGTCATTTTGGAATTGTCAGACCTTGGGTTGAGCGTAACACTGTCTTATCCAGAAACAAATTATGGCCCCGAGATATTCCGCCGAAGACAGGTTTCACTGTAGGGCTCTTCAAATTGTTACCTTTCCGCTGATTCAGATTCACTACATTCTTGAAATATTTCGATTTCCGTTCGCAAAACCTCCAAGGTTTCCCAACACATTCTTCAAATTTTTCATAGGGCACCTTTAGTTGAATGGCATTGGAGCTTTCAGACAATGTATCCAAAAAAATTGCCCAATATGGTCAATTTAGCATTACCCTGACCACGTTTGGCCGTTAACTCCTTTAATTTTTCCATTACGGAGGCTGATAGCTTGCTGTAATTTCTTTACCTCAAAAGTTATACCAATCATCACGTAATGCACTCGAGTGAAAAGACAAAATGCAAGCCTTAATGAATGAGGCTACAGCGGAAATGAGGTGAAACAATTAGAGATACTGCAATGGCGTGAGGGAGGAAAGGAATTCACTCGATGCTTACCACATGACTGCTCCGTGTTACTTCAGCCTTGAGTAGCTCTGAAGCACGTCCCACGCTGGTGGACTGTAGCGATGTGTGCTGTGTCGTTGAATTCCGCTGCTGGTGTGCTGCAGTTCGAAGAATTCAGCTGCCGTAATTCAAAACGTATTGTAATAAACTCAACCCATCATTGCAAACCCGAAATCAAAACTTATTTCGCATCCGCCCCGAAGGACAAAAATGTCATGTCGGAATGTATTTGAATTTGTTTTTCGTTGGATCTCAAGATTATGCGTACATTCACAGACGTCGAGACGCGAAGTGAGGTGGACGCACCTCCCGTGTTCCGACGTGCACCCAAGTCTCCAGTCAGACTCGCATCCCGGCTACTGGCGTCCAACCACCCGACTCCAGGCTGGCAGGCAGGCCTCCCGCGAACTGCCGAAACTAGCGACGAAGCGCCCCACGACTCATAGCGCCAACATGCTGTAACTGTAGACTCGTGAGGCCTCGCAACCGCTATCCAATATTCTTACAGCGTAGATGTGGCATTCATCATCTTTTTGACTGGGGGAATGGCATTAATGTATTTGTAAATATGATCAATTATAGAAACGTTATCTACCATCACCGCCGGAAATGTCTATACCTTCGCGTTAGCATGGTCATACTCATGATACTCCTTTTGATACTATTTTAGTGTTTGTGCTTATGTTCAGTCACAGATATGAGAAATTCTCTATTGAACTCTAAATTTGTTAAGGGGATTCATTCAGCGATGTAGAACCGAGGAAAAGGCAGTTATTATGTGCGAGAGATAGTGGTTGAATCATCACGATGATGAATCAGAATACATGCTTTCCAAAAGATCGCGAATTTATATTTTCAAAGTTAAGGGAAATAGTTAAATCTAAAAAATGTAACGTTAGGCAACTCCATCGTAAAAATCATTGACGAGTAAGTAAGGTGAGTTACGAACCTGTAGGATTTGACACCGAACAGTCGACTTGAGGCTTCCCGTCTAATTGAATGTCGCGTCCCGTCTAAAGGAAATTCCCGTCTAAACGAATCGGCAAAAGAACAAACTCTTATTCATGGCGACGGCCTGCATCAGTTCCATTATATTCTTTCAACCACTTGTCGGATTTTAAACCTTGTGAATTACATATCTGAGTGTGATTGGGTGCGATAATAGGCATAACAGTCGCCCCTCTACAATGTCCAATAGTAAGGGGCCTCTCCTCACGGTCCAAGCGGCGACAAGACTTTGGGTGAAGAAAGAACTGCAAACCTGGCACTCAAGGAAAAATAGCTTGGAACATCACAGGTTCGTCTTTTAAAAGGAACTCTGTCATGGACTACACTACACATTCTATGCCCAAATGATAAAGAATATTTAAATATTAACCTACAAGGAATTAGACTTGGTGTGATACATGGCAGTTAGAATTGAACTTTAAAAAATGAGTAGTGATGTATTTTTGGAAAAGGAATAGTTCTCCTCCTAGGACTTACAAGATAAGTAATAATGAATTAACAAAAGTTGACTCCATTAAATATCTTGTAATAAGACTGGCACATGATCTTTCCTGGGGTAAACACATTCGTGAAATAATGGGTCAATCTAATCATAAAGTGGGATTCATCAAAAGAGTATTGGGTAAATGTGACGATCATGTACGAGAAATCAGCTACTTTTCCTCTGTTAGACCTCATTTGGAATATGCTGCCAGTGTGTGGGATCCCTACGAAATCGGTCTAAATGACGAACTTGAGCGTGTGCAGCGAAGATCGGCAAGATTTGTAAAGGGACGGTATGATAACCTTATTAGCGTTACCAGTTTATTAAATGAATTAAATTGGGAATCATTGTCATATCGCAGGTTGAAATTAAGACTTAATCTCTTAAACACATTCCAAGACCATATTTTCAGTGACGATGTTAAAAATATTTTGCGTACCCCAACTTACTATGGTAGACTGGACCATGAACACAAATTAAGAGAAATAGATTGCCGAACTGACAGATTCAAAATGTCCTTTTTTCTTCGTACTGTTAGGGATATGTATAACGGTAAATATATCCAGTACGAGTGTAGCAATGGATAACATTTGTTCGGTAATATTGTAGTCGTATTTGCCGCCGAGTGGTGCATTTCGTTTCTTTTTTGTTCTTTTTTGTGTTTGCCCGTAAGAGGGCAAGGAGGTTCTCTTTTTTTTTGGTCCTCGATACGAGGACAGTGGTTTTTGACAGTTGTTGGAAAGAACGTGTGAGCTTCGGACGTCCAGGAAGAACCGGCATCATCATCACCGTGTCAGCTCGCCATGACATTGAAGCCTCCGAATTTTTGTGAGTACCATTCGGCGGCAATCAGATTTATACAGTCCACTTTGTTTTCATCTTTTGATTTATTAAACATTTTTTGGTCCTTCGGGCCGGATGTCGGTATGGTTAACCAGATCGCAGAATAATTGGTCGGATCCATTTCATGAATCCACATTGGAATCATTTTGTTGAATATCATATTGAAATTCATTATCGGTCGTGGCGAGTGCTTGGGGAAATATTTGTTCCTTGTTATTTCGTTTGAATCTTGAGTTATTCTTTGGCCGTTTTTTTCTGTTTTTGTGTCCGTCATTTCCATCTTGTAACTTTGATTCACATACATTTGACAGGAGTTGATTCATCATGTCCGATAAAGAGAAGAATATCAGACTAATGAGGAGATATCGATTAACTAAATTCAAATATGAAGAGAATATGCGTATTATTGAAAAATTATACGAAATATCCATGACGATCGAAGGCAACGCGGAGGATAAAGACATTTTTGAGAGTAGGTTTTTGCTACTCGATGATCAATATAAGTCCTTTGTTGAATTATCGGATCAATTGCGGGAAATGATTATTGAATTAGAGTTGGAAAAGGAAGAGGCACCTCAGTTAAAGGCATTCGATAAGGTAGAAGGCTACTACCACGAAATACGAGCCGTAGCAAGTCGTGTTCTGAAGCGGGAAGCACATCTACATCTACATCTACATCTACACGATACCCTGCAAGCCACCGCGAGGGTGTGTGGCAGGGGGTGAAGGTCACCAAGCATTCACTACTAGCATGCAAGCAAGCAACTAAAGGGTCTCATGCAACTAGATTGTTAGTATCTATAGTATTTGAGGGGTTAATACATGCATCATGCACTACAGAATACTCTAAAATATTTCCCCTACCTATCCCTTTCCTATGCTGCCTATTCTGTTCTCTTATAGTAAGGGGGAAATATGCCATTTTGAATCTATCTGTACGACAATCTATCTCTCTAATCTTATTTATCTGGTCGAATCTAGCATAATACGCTGGTGTTTTTAATATGTGCCTAACATCTTCAGTAAAGCTATCCGATTGAAATTTCTGCAATAGATTAAATCTGAACTTTAATCTACGCTCTGATAATGATTCCCACCCTAATTCTTGTATTAATTCTGATACACTACTCAACCTATCGTAACACCTTTTAACGAACCTTTTAATCACCTTTTAAGACTGACAAATGATCTTTCCTGGGGTAAACACATTCGTGAAATAATGGGTCAAGCGAATCGCAAACTGGGTTTCATCAAAAGAGCACTGGGTAAATGTGACGATCATGTACGAGAAATCAGCTACTTTTCCCTTGTTAGGCCTCATTTGGAATATGCTGCCAGTGTATGGGATCCCTACGAAATCGGTCTAAGTAATGAACTTGAACGTGTGCAGCGAAGATCGGCAAGATTTGTAAAGGGGCGATACGATAATTATATTAGCGTAACCAGTCTATTAAATGAATTGAAATGGGAATCATTGTCAGATCGCAGGTTGAAATTTAGACTTAATCTCTTCCACAAATTCCAAGGCAATATTTTCAGTGATGATGTTAAAAATATTTTACGAACCCCAACTTACTATGGCAGACTGGACCATAATCATAAAGTTAGAGAAATTGATTGCCGAACTGACCGATTCAAAATGTCCTTTTTCCCTCGCACAATAAGAGATACGAATAACGGTAAATATGTCCTATCGGAGAGTAGCAATGAATAGCATTGGTAGCTGCATGTTGGTATGAGTACTTAAAGCTAACCCTACTAACAGAATGTTTTTGCATGCTTTCTTTGCAATTTCTATCTTTTTAAATAGTGTAGTTCTGACTACTATATTAATACTATTCCTTTTTTATGCATGATATGTAGTGCATGTTTGGTGAGCAATCACCCCCTGCCACACACCCTTGTGGTGGCTTGCAGGGTATTATGTAGATGTAGATATAGAACCTAGCTGCTCTACGCTGCACACTGTCTAGTTCTCTCATCAAACCTAATTCATTAGGATCCCATACACTGGCTGCATACTCAAGGTGGGGCCTAACTAGTGAAAAGTAGCATCGCTCTTTTGTCTTCTCATCACATTTCCCAAGTACTCTTTTTATAAATCCCAGCTTTCTCTTCGCTCGGCCGCATATTTCCCTTATGT
This sequence comes from Platycnemis pennipes, assembly GCA_933228895.1. Lineage (NCBI taxonomy): Eukaryota > Metazoa > Arthropoda > Insecta > Odonata > Platycnemididae > Platycnemis > Platycnemis pennipes. The sequence continues at coordinate 136,221,265 of OW121852.1, read as the reverse complement.
GTCTTCCCCACGATAAATCTTTAGTGATTGTTACACCTAAATATCTTACGGTTTCAACGTTTTCGATCTTCGTGTTATTAATTCTATAGGATCGCTCTATCGAATTATTCCTCCTCCAAAAATTGATAGCTACACACTTTTAAGGTTGAGTTCTAACTGCCATTTGTCGCACCACTCTTGAATTCCATCTAAATCCTTGCTAAGTGATTTCGTGTCCTCTTCGTTTGATATACCCCTGTACACCACCGCATCGTCTGCAAAAAGTCTAAGGTTACTACTAACTACGGTACCCAAATCGTTTATGTATAAAAGAAATAGAAGCGGACCTACTACGCTACCCTGGGGAACTCCCGATGTGACTTCGATTGTGTCCGACATGATACCATCTATGACAACCCTCTGATCTCGCCCACTTAAGAATTCTTTTACCCAACATACAACGTCTTTATTTATACCAAAACTCTCTAACTTCAAGATTAATTTGTCATGAGGAACTTTATCGAAAGCCTTTTTAAAATCTAAAAATATCGCATCAACTTCAGTACTGCTTTCGCCGTGGACTAAAATATTAAAAAATTGGACACGAAGAGTCTCGAACTTGGGACGTCGACATTGTGAAGCCAGTACTTTACCCCTAACCCAAACTGCACTAATTAGACGCAGCATTCACATGCTGCGTCTAATAACGCCTCTTCGAATGAATCCGACGACAGAACGGCGCGTTTACCTAAAATTACTCTGCCTCCCTTCGATGGAAAAATTGAGAATTTCAAGCCGTTTTTCGATGTGTTCAATAGTCTTGTTCACTTAAACTCTAAACTAACTGATATTGAAAAATTCTATTATCTGGTGTCGAGCGTACGAGGTAATGCCCACAGGCTTGTTACTAGCTTGCCGTTGATCGCTGAAAATTATCAAATAGCTTGGAAAACTTTGATCCAACAGTACGAAAATAAACGCCAGTTGGCATTTCATTACTTAGATAAGTTGTTTAACTATCCATGTTTGAGGAATAATTCTCTGGATTCTTTGCAAATGTTTATCGAAACATTTTCGGAAAATGTGAATGCATTGCAGACGATGAACATACCTAATTTCGGCGAATTTATCTTGTTTTATTTAGCATCTCGAGTTATGGATCAAGACACTAGAAAACATTTTGAACTCGGGAATAATCGAGTGGACTTTCCATCTGTTCACATGCTCTTAAAATTTGGTCGCGACTACGTTAACGTTCTCCGATCATCGGGAGCTAAGGAAAGCGCACAGTCTATATCATTGAAAGAGGTTAGTTCTTCAGTCAAATCTTTTGCAAAGAAAACCTCTCATTTTCACGTAGCTCAGGTAGAGAAGTTGTCATGTCCTGTTTGTTCGCGAGATCATAAGATATATCAATGCGAGAGATTCATTTCTCTACCGATGACGAAAAGAAGAGAATTGGCGAAAACAGAACGGCTGTGCTATAATTGTTTAGGAGAGAAACATACCTCGAAGCAATGCCTTTCCAAAAATCTTTGTAAAGTATGTAAGAATAAACATCATACTTTAGTATGCAATCGGAACTCTCGTTACGACAGTGTAGTGAGCAAATCTCAAGCCACAAATGATAAAGCACAGTCTTTAAATGATCGACCGGCTGCAGAATTTCCTAAGACTACTGAAAGGGTAAATTCTGAATCAGTTGCAGTCGAGGTGGATGGCTCGTCAAATTCAATTTCATGTTCTGCTTGTCAGATGAATTTGCATTATTCAATGGTTTTGTTAGGGACATGCCTTGCGCTTGCAAGGAGCAAGTCGGGAACATTCATTCCTATTCGTGTTTTAATTGATCCTGCTTCGCAGGCAAGCTTCATTACAACGGATTGTCAGCAACGATTAGGGATTCCTCGCAGATCATCGATGATCAATTGTTTTGGTTTAGCCGCTACTCCGATTACGTCCACCAAAGGCACTGCCTCTGTAGTTATTCGACCGCGTCAAGGGGGTCCTGAGCTTCAAGTAAATGCCATTGTTATACCAAAGATAAGCTCAACACAACCCACGGAGCAGGTCCCAGAGAGAGTACGCCATCATTTTGAATTCTTGGAATTAGCCGATCCGGAGTATTACAAACCAGGGCCAGTTGATTTTTTACTTGGAGCAGATATGTATTCCGATATTATGTTGGATAAGCCAGTGGTTCGTTCAAGCGGACTTCCCACAGCCTGGCCTTCGATTTTTGGGTATGTGCTTATTGGGCCATTAAACTCGCTGTCTTCTGCATCTCGTGACTCATCTAACATTTCTACTTGTCTTGTATCAGCTGACTCTGATCTCGATTTAACTCTGCAAAATTTTTGGAGATTGGAAGAAGCACCAATGGTTCATATTGTTTCACCGCAGGATGAGTTAGCAGAGGAATTATTTGTTAATTGCCATTATCGAAAGCCTAACGGCAGATATGTTGTTCCTTTACTGCTTAAGGAAATAGATCATTTGGCGACATTGGGAGATTCTCAGGCAACAGCGATTAGGCGATACAAGTTATTGGAGAGGAGATGGAATGAGAATCCGCAAGGCAGAGATGAGTATAACTCTATTTTATCCGAATACATTTCATTAGGCCATATGTCCCAGGTTGGATGGGGTACCGGCAAATACTATATACTTCTACTATACTACTACATGCTGTATACAAAGAATGTAGTACCACTTCTGGGGTGAGAGTAGTTTTTGATGCATCTACCAAGACCACTACAGGAACATCACTTAATGATATGCTTCTGGTGGGACCCAAACTTCACCAAGACATATCAGCCTTGATTATTCGTTTTCGTTTGCATAAGGTGGCCTTAATAGGTGACATATGTAAAATGTACAGAATGATTGAACTTCGGCCTGAGGAGAGAGCGTATCAACACATTATATGGTGTCCCAATTTAGATTCTGATTTGCAAGAATATGAACTTAATACGGTAACTTTTGGCCTCACCTCTTCACCTTACTTAGCTATGCGCACTATTAAACAGTTGTACCTAGATGAAGCTCTTCGATATCCTTGTGCTGCAGCTGTTGTTTCACGGGATTTATTTGTAGATGATTTGGTTACTGGCACCGCCTCTCCCCAAAAGGCAAAGAATTTAATCATTGAAATAAATAATCTAATGAATGCGGGGGGATTTCAAGTCCGTAAATGGGCATCCAATTTAGTAGAGGTGCTGCAAGGGCTTCCGTCTGATCTTTGTCAAGTTGAAGTGAAATTTAACGACGATCAAGTTCCATCAATCAAATTGTTGGGCATCTATTGGGAAGCCAAGTCGGACACATTTTCATATCATGTACGACAATGTGAAACACCCAATACCAAACGAGGCATTTTGTCCACAATTGCACGGATATTCGATCCATTAGGGTGGATTGCTCCTATTGTTTTCTGGGCAAAATATCTCATGCAGAATTTGTGGAAATTAAAACTGGGTTGGGACGATGAACTTCCGTCTTCTACTTTGAAACTTTGGGAAGAGTTTGTGAAACAGTTGCCATCATTGATTGCTGTCAAAATCCCTAGATGGATAGGGAAGGACCAACTTTTGGATATAGAATGTAACGCCTCCCAGATACTGGGATTTTGCGATGCTTCTAAACGAGGGTACTGTGCTTCTGTGTATGTGCGAATGGGTGATTTAAAAGAACAAGGAAGTGTTCACTTAGTTTTGTCTAAAACACGAGTTGCACCAATCAAAACTCAATCAATCCCTCGTTTGGAACTTTTAGGAGCGGTCTTGTTGTCCAAACTTATAAAATTTGTATTTGAGAGTATATCGGGAGTGGTAAAATTAACTCGCGTATTTGCTTGGACAGACTCTAGCACTGTTCTAACATGGTTAACCACCCCACCCCATCGTTTGAAAACCTTTGTTGCTCATCGTATAATACAAATCAAGGAAAACGCGATTGATATTACTTGGAATCACATATCAACTCAAGATAATGCAGCTGATATCGGAAGTAGGGGCTGTTTGCCCAGTGAAATAATTAATCAAAATTTGTGGTGGCATGGGCCTGCTTGGCTATCGGAACCCTTTATTAATTGGAAAATCAGTTCTTTCAAACCAATTGAAATAAATCAACTATCGGAGAGCAAGAATTATTTTGATTCCACCTTCACAGTATTTCTGGAGCCCGATTTGGAATTCATCAAGCGCCACTCTTCGTGGTCCAATTTGTTGAGAACTGTGGCATATTGTCTGAGATTTATTAACAACACAAGGGTTAAATCAAATAATCGTATCGGTGGATCGCTGAAATTGAATAAAATCAATTCGGCATTGATACTTTGCACTCGAATGACTCAGCAATGTCACTTCAAAGAGGACATTTATCGACTAAAACGAGGTCTACCTTGTTCAGTTCGAATTCAACGCTTAAATCCCTTCCTTGATTCAGATGGTTGTCTCAGGGTGGGTGGGCGTCTTCAAAACTCGAATTTACCTTATCAACGGAAGCATCCATTGTTGCTACCCAAAAATAGTCATGTGACTCACTTGATCATAGACTATTATCACAAGGTGTATTTACACGTAGGGCCAGCTACTTTACAATATTTGTTAAGTTTTAAATTTTGGATTATCTCTGCCCGAAGTGTAATCAGGCAGAGGATTTATCAATGCATTCCATGCTTCAAATTGCGTTGTGCTCCAAAAGTACCATTAATGGGAGACTTGCCTTCTCCTCGTGTGCAACCTGCGCGTGCATTCTTACACACAGGGATTGACTTCTCAGGTCCGTTTTTGGTGAAGGAATCCTTGAGAAGGAATGCAAAACAACTGAAGGCGTATATGTGCATGTTCATTTGTTTAGCAACCAAGGCATGCCATTTAGAAGTTGTATCTAGTCTCTCAACAGAGGCATTTATTGCAGCCTTTGAGAGATTTGTATCTAGAAGAGGTCTATGTTCAGATGTTTACACTGACTGTGGCACCAATTTTGTCGGCGCAAATAGCTATTTGACCGGACTAAACAAACAGTTTCGGGCCTTATTAATGGGTAATGAAACATCAGATAAATACTCCATAACAAATATCTCTTGGCATATGAATCCCCCGGAGGGACCCCATTTTGGGGGTCTTTGGGAAGCAAATATCAAGTCGGCAAAGGGTTTGTTAAAAAGGATAGTGGGTAGCCAAATTTTAACGTTTGAAGAGTTATCAACCATATTTGCCAGGATTGAAGCGGTATTAAACTCCAGACCATTAGTCTCTTTACCCTCGGATCCCAATGAATTGGAAGTTTTAACACCTGGACATTTTTTAATTGGCACACCTTTAGTAGCTATCCCCGAACCAAACCTTTTTGATGCTAAAATCAACCGAATAACCCGATGGGAACTTGTAAAACGAATTTCCCAACACTTCTGGAATCGGTGGACGAATGAATATCTATCCACGTTACAATCCAGGTCAAAATGGATATTGGAGAATCCCAATTTAGAACGAGGGGATATAGTGATCCTTAAAAGGGAGAATAGTCCTCCCTTGCAATGGCCTTTGGCTAGGATTATTGATGTTCATGAAGGAACTGATGGACGAGTGCGAGTTTGCACTGTCCGAACAGCGTTTGGTATTTTTAAACGACCAGTTTCAAAACTGGCCAAACTGCCTGTTCAATAATTTTTTTTCTTCGTTCTTTTGTTTTGTATTTTTGTACCAGTCCTGGTCCTTTTGTGTATATTTTTTGGAGAATTGTTCATGTATTTGTACATATTGCTTGCTTAGGGAACATTCGTGCTGAACCATTCCCATCCATGGGCTACCCATTTGTACAAAGTCTCTGATGAAGGCCCCCTTCAGAGTGAAGAACCTAATTCATTTCCTAACCTTTTTTTCATTATCTTCCCAGGTTCAGCTTGCGCGTTTTTTGTTTGGTTTCTTTATATTTCCCTAAGCACTCACGCCGTTAATTGTTTATTATATTTAAAATTGGCACCCAATTTTGGTGGGTGGGTTATGTTCGGTAATATTGTAGTCGTATTTGCCGCCGAGTGGTGCATTTCGTTTCTTTTTTGTTCTTTTTTGTGTTTGCCCGTAATGCCCCGTTCACACTACTAGGGTAGAATGATAGTTAATATGGCGGCCAAAACTAACCTGCGTTCACACGGCCTACCCAAAACCATCGTAAAGACTCTAGTGACATCTATTGGAGAGTGAAATTAAGTCAAAATAACAATGGAGGGTAGGGTAGCGGAAGGACTTAGTGACTTTGTATTGCAAAGATTGGAAGCGTATTTTAACTTATGTGCAAATTAGATGCAGTTATTTTATAGAAAATTATTAATGTTGTTTCCTAGATCCCTTTTTATAAATGAACCAAAATATTCTTCTTAAATTACTTCCTCATGATTGACAGTGGGTCGCATCTCCGAGGTACGGATTCTGTGTTAGTTACTTTGCTAAACATCAATTTTAAATATAAAATTGAATGCAATTAACATTTGCTTTGAATAACTCCAAAGTGATACGTTAAAAATATGTAAAGGTTGTACAACGATGAACGCCCTCCATGACTTTAATTTCCAGATATTTAAGACATTCAACCTTTACCTCTTTTTCCTCGCATATTTCAACTAATACCTTTACACTTTAAAATTATTAACGTTTCCTTGCCTGTATTTCTATTCGTTTAGCTTATATACAGGCATCACGCACCAAGAAATGCAATCAACCATGGAACGCCACGCTACGAAATGATTAATTGTTCACCTCTCAATAACTTATCGCTCGTGTTAACCCATTTCGTAGGCAAGTTCATGTATCCAAATAGAATAATTACAAGTATACATAATGAATTTGTTGCTCTCATCAATATTTAGTATTTTTAAATCCGATATCCCAAGTTTACCATATTATGCTGTTTGTGAAAGGAGCTATTTAAGGGAATAATGCTGAAAATACTTTTAATGCCGTCCTAAGGAGTGAATACGTAAAAAATAACACGAGTCGAATTTCCTGTGAAAGTTTGCAACTTCTTAGTTACTTAATTTCTGCATGTATATTTTCTTCACGGCAATTTAATCACATACAATAAATATATAAGCGTACCCTGGGGATTGTACGAGTTGAAACGAGTTAGAGTGAACTAGCATGGTTTTACAAGGTTTCAAATCGGTTTAACTCGTTCTTTCAACTCGTTTCAAGCCGGTTATGGCCGCTTTTTGCTTGCTTTACCTCGTGCGTTGACTTCGTATAACCTCGATTGATGTCGTATCAACCAGTAGCTGTCGTTTCTGGGCAGCTTGATCCTTCTCGAGTCATCTCGCCTTATCTAGAGAGGAAGTGGTTGTTTCATCTCGTAATGCATGGTTTCAGTTGGTAACACGCTACCTCGTTTCACGTTGTATTAACTCGTTTCAACTGTGCAAGAATCAACTCGTCTTACCTAGCATTATCCCGTTTTATCTAGTACAGATTACCTCGATTCATCTCGCATTACCTAGTTTGACGTGTACGAAAAGCAACTCGTTCGATCTAGCTTTAACCTGTTTCAACTGGTTTCAGCTAGTAACGCGCTACCTCGTTTCACATTGTATTAACTCGTTTCAACTGTGCAAGAATCAACTCGTCTTACCTAGCATTATCTCGTTTTATGTAGAACAGACTACCTTGATTCATATCGTATTACCTCGTTTAACCTGTACGAGAAGCAACTGGTTTAAACTCGCACTATCCTATTTCACCTAGTAACACGCTACCTCGTTTCACATTGCATTAGCTTTTTCGCACGAAATCATGGTTTCAACTGGACCCCCAGACCCCGCGTCGCATCAAGCCCTCTGGTTTGAACCTGGTTCCTCATTGACGTCGCTTCACAGTATATCTACCATTTTGATAACAAAGAGTTGCAACTGGAACCCCATACCTAATTTCACACGGTATCAACTCCTTAGAACCAGAATCCGTCACCTCCTTAGATCACTTCACTTCCTACTGACCTGAACACAGCAATAAACACAACTGGAATACATTATTCAGCCGTACATTTCATTGACTAACCTGTACAGATACAAGATTAATTATCCCCAACGTCACAACCACTTCCAACAGCATTCATCGAAAATTACCTCTATTCCACTCATTTTGAGATACTAATTTGAACCAAAATTATCCCTTATTCAAAGATGTATCTAATATTATTTACAACGAATTGCCTCAACAGTGGTCACCGAGTTGCACCTAAAGCACCAGTAAAACAAAATTTCACTCATCGTAATATCATGCACTTAAACACCCTTGGGGAATGAACACTACGTGCTTCATGAGAGATCACCAAAAACCAAGCACTTCATTGCATAAAAGCAAAACAGGATGCGCATAAGGAATAAGTTACCACAATGATACTCCTACATCAACAAATGTGGATTTGAAAATACGAAATAGGCAAGAGGATATTAAGAAACAAATCAACAAATTTACAAAAGAAGTATTAGGCATCTTTATTAAACTTTGTTTCCAGTTCAAGTCTTGAATTGTTGAGCATATATATGCCCTCACACTTTTAGCTTCTCGCCCCGGCAAAACCTCGTCGGTTCCTCTTCTTTTAAGATAATCCACATAGCAATCTGTAAAGATAAATTCATAACTTACTCTGGTATCCCATGCAGCATTTCCGCTGGTAGAAAACAACATAATATTTGGATTACCACACAAAGAATTAATCCAATAATTTCTTAAATACCAATAGAGTATGACAAAGCGTACATATTTAAATGTGCCTCGAAATATAATTATTAGGGTACTTAAATGTAATTCCTACTAATTTCAGGATATTCAAAATAGGAGAACAGCTTACCTGTCGTGCATAAAATACAAAAAATACAATGGCAGGCCGGAGATAACTGAAATAGCGAAATCCATTGGATAAATTAGACGATTTGTTTACAAAATACTGTGACATGAATTCCCCTTCGAAACTGGACATTTGAAAAGTGTTCAGTACCTATCCACATTAAAGTAAGCAGGAACAACTTATGACTACGACAGCTCTTAGTTCAGCTGAAACTTACCTCTTAGAAGAATTTCAAATCACAATATCCATCCGTTCCTTTTGCTTCATCGTGGGATTCCTCGCAATAAAATCCAAGAACGTAGGCGAAAACTTCATACAGTTTACGAACTAAATTGTCCACTCGATGGCGTACAAATTTTAAATATCTCCAACGTAGCCGCAGCACACTATTCTCATATTAATTACTCTTATAACGCAGATAAGATACATTTCCTCAACATGCAGTAGCACACAAAAACTTCACGATTTTATACTCAACGAAAAGTATACGCTTCGGTGAGCGAATTTCACTTTACAGGAGGCCATAGGTAAACACAATTATCAAAGATGGACGTTTCATGCACTAGTTCCTGAGTCAAGTTAGCATCTTAATTCAAAATAGAGTTGTTGGATATTCAATAATTCTTATTTTCTATCCATACATTCTCATTTGAAAAATACGTATATATTTATTTTTTCTTTTACTTCCATATTTTTATTGTCACACTATTAAATGAAGGAGTTTCAATTGCCTTTATAAGAATGGGAGAGCTATTTTTTTTGTAAACATCCGGTTTCATGTTGTTGTTGAAATCCTTCCAAGTAAATAAACTATAGAGACTACATACTAAAAATAGTAATTTATTTAAACCAATAATACAATATGTAATAGCAGTATGGCCATATTTAATTTTCTTAATGTATTTACAGGAGTAAATTCAAATTTCTACGAGCTATTACAACATATGTTGTAATTGCTCATAGAAATTATACCATAATTATTACCAGAACATTGCATGTATGTTAAGACCGGGATATTCATTAACAATTTTTGTCAAGAATATTTCGCATCAGTGCGATTGGTTTCGGATTGGATTGATTTAGATTGGCAATTATAGTGGCGATATGAACTATTATGACCGTTCATATAGCTATTATATATAATTGATATATTAACACGACTTATAAACGTCATAAATGAAAATACTGGATATTAAAAATGAATTAATTAGCTACCTATATAGAAAGCAAATATTTAATTTATGTCAAAATATTACGAAGTGAACCCAGTGATATAGGTATCTTTTAGTCATCTTGTCTATTTACGTTATGACATTTGTATCTATAATGGAACTACGAGTTTTAGTATACTACGTAAAACTGCTTGATACGAGATCCACCTCCTCAAACGAGGTGAATCAGGATAAAACGAGAAGCCTTGGATACGAGGTAAAACCACTTCATACGGAATCCACGACGAACGAGGTGAATCAGGTTAAAACGAGAAGCGCTGGGTACGAGGTAAAACCACTTGATACGGAATCCACGACGAACGAGGTGAGTCAGGTTAAAACGAGAAGCGTTGGATACAAGGTAAAACCACTTGATACGAGATCCACAACCAACGAGGTGAAATCAAGTTAAAACGAGAATCTTTGGATACGAGGTAAAACCACTTCCACGACGAACGAGGTGAATCAGGTTAAAACGAGAAGCGTTGGATACGAGGTAAAACCACTTGATACGACATCTACCTCGAACGAGGTGAATCAGGTTAAAACGAGAAGCTTTGGATACGAGGTAAAACACCTTGATGCGACATCCACCTCGAACGAGGTGAACCGAGTTTAGACAAGTTACCTCGTCTGCAATTTGAAACCACTTGATACGACATCCACCTCGAACGAGGTGAACCGAGGTTAGACACGTTACCTCGTCTGCAATTTGAAACCACTTGATACGACATCCACCTCGAACGAGGTGAACCGAGTTTAGACAAGGTCCCTCGTCTGCAATTTGAAACCACTTAATACAAATTCCACATTGAACGAGTTGAAACTAGGTATTTCGATTTTTCGCCGGGACTGCTTGCCTTGCGTGTTGTATGTGTTTGCGGGGCCTGAGAGTTGAAACCATCTCAAACGAGGTGACAACTCGTACCTACGAGTTGGTCCGAGTTCAAATTTAACTGGATTCACCTCGTTTTAACTCGGTTTTTTCCCCAGGGTACGTACTCAGGATTCAGGGGTAAAGCAAACTATTTAAAACCATTATTGAACAACCGAATCAGTGGAACGTGGTAATACAACTACTAAAATATATTACAGTGTCATTAAATAAATATCGTTGTAACTAAGAATCATTTACAATCCATATCGTGCGATCCGGTCACTTCGTCTTCAAGCACTCTACGTTCATTTCAACTTCCATTTTCAAAACAAACCTTCTTTCTACCCACATTTCTACCAACTTGCGTTCACACGTCCTTAAAATACCAGTAACTAGCGCCAACTATAGTAACTCAATAATGGTAGAAAAGTTTACTAGGTTTAGCGGCAACCTGCGTTCACACGGCCATTTCCCAACTATGGTAAGCCTTACCATAGTAAAAAGCTAGTAGTGTGAACGGGGCATAAGAGGGCAAGGAGGTTCTCTTTTTTTTTTGGTCCTCGATACGAGGACAGTGGTTTTTGACAGTTGTTGGAAAGAACGTGTGAGCTTCGGACGTCCAGGAAGAACCGGCATCATCATCACCGTGTCAGCTCGCCATGACATTGAAGCCTCCGAATTTTTGTGAGTACCATTCGGCGGCAATCAGATTTATACAGTCCACTTTGTTTCATCTTTTGATTTATTAAACACATTGGTAGCTGCATGTTGGTGTAAGGACTTAAAGCTAACACAACTAACGGCATGTTTTTGCGTGTATATTTTGCTATTTTTATCTTTTTTTAAATAGCGTAGCTTTGAACAGTACCTATACAAGTACTAATCCTTATTTATGCATGATATGTAGTGCATGTTTGGTGAGAGTTCACCCCCTGCCAAACACCTTTATGGTGGCTTGCAGGGTATTATGTAGATGTAGATGTACACTGGATCGAGTGGAATTTCCTAGACGACTACGTGTGACAACGAAGCAGTGAGGTAACGCATAAGAAGAGGTTGGTGATCCTTTGAAAAATCAACCGACTCATGGAACCCGTTAGCGCACCAACACCAATTACGTTCCATGAGAGAGTGATTAATTTGTCAAACGCACAGCTCGACAGCAATCGTATTGAGTTACTAGAAAGGGCTCTGAAATATGTACCCCACCTTCCGTTTGGTACCAAGGAGCTGGAATATTTAGTTGTTGATGATGAAGTAGCTCTTAACAGAAAAGGACTTGGTTTGAAAACAATTTTTCCTCAGAGATTGCCGACAATTTTCAGAAAGTTTGGTTCCAAGTGGCGTGTGGATTCCGCTGAGAAAGTGACTATAGAATCTCCCCGGAAACTGCGAAGTGATAACAGTTTAATAATTGAAAAAGCGGTCAAGGGTAGCGCGGTTGTGGTGAGGGACTGGGAGACACTTGAGAAAATGATAAGACTTCATCAACATTAAGAATATAGAGAAACTTCCCTGCATTTCCCACTAAAATTGTTTAAAACTTGGTAAGGAAGTCCGTGAACTCCAACACATCAATCATAAAAGGAAACAAATCATACAAAGTGACAGTAATGAACCTGAGTGCTCCTAGATTTGTTGGTCTTCCAAAAAAGAAAACATCCCAGTACGAGCAGTGGTATCAAGTGCACCATCAAGGAAACTGTCTGTGCCTTCTCGAATTCCTGGAATTCACTGGACTCCATCCAAAGATCGGAGTGAAAACTTCTATTCAATTCATTGATCAACTATCTAAACGGAACCCCCCTCCCTCCAAACACCTGTTTGTTTCCTTTGATGTGACCAATCTCTTCACTAATGTCCCAATTTCGGAAGCCATAACGATAGCGGAGGACGTGCTACGAAGTGTAGGAGCAGAACCGCGTCTCCTCGATGGCTTTGTAACCCTGCATTAAGTATGCTTGGAGGAAAACTACCTCCAAATTAATGGTCATTATTACAGGCAAATGGATGACCTAGCAATGGGGTCCCCATTATCCCCTCACCTAGCGAATTTGTTCATGAACAATTTTGAACTAAATTTATTTGAAAACAACAAAGTGAACTCCAAAAATATTCATTGCTGGTTCCGCTACGTTGACGAGGTTTTTGCGATATGGACGGGCACGGAAGGCAACTTCATAATATCCTGTAGACTTTGAACTCGGAGTGCGACAATTTAGTTTTCACGTGTGAAAAAGATAAGTCTGGAATGTTCTTCAATTTTTTTAAAGATAAAAATATCAACGTAGGCAAGCAATATAATGCTTTTAGTTGAGTTACCTTTAGTTCCTTATACCAACCTGCAACTACCTATGCTATCCATTTATACACTCTTGTTGGATATATTTACCGCTATTCATATTCCTAATTGTACGAGGAAAAAGGATATAATCGGTCAGTTCGGCAATCAATTTCTCTAACTTTGTAATCATGGTCCAGTCTACCATAGTAAGTTGGGGTACGCAAAATATTTTTAACGTAATCACTGATAATATAGTTTGGGAATTTGTTTGAGAGATTAAGTCTAAATTTCAACCTGCGATCTGACAATGATTCCCATTTTAATTCATTTAATAGACTGGTTACGCTAGTATGGTTATCGTATCGTCCCTTTATAAATCTTGCCGATCTTCGCTGCACACGCTCAAGTTCGTTATGTAGACCGATTGCGTAGGGATCCCACACACTGGCAGCATATTCCAAATGAGGTCTAACAAGGGAAAAGTAGCTGATTTCTCGTACATGTTCGTCACATTTACCCAATACTCTTTTGATGAATCCCACTTAACGATTCGCTTGACCCATTATTTCACGAATGTGTTTACCCCAGGAAAGATCATGTGCCAGTCTTATTACAAGATATTTAATGGAGTCAACTTTTGTTAATTCATTATTATATCATATATCTTGTAAGTCCTAGGAGGAGAACTATTCCTTTTCCAAAAATTCATTACTACACATTTTTTAAAATTTAATTCTAACTGCCATGTATCACACCAATTTTCGATTGCTTGTAGATCATCATTTAAACATTTTTTATCGTTTGGGCATAGAATTTCCCGGTACACTACTGCGTCATCGGCAAATAGACGAAGCTAATTTTTACCACCTTATTGATATTATTTATGTACAGAAGGAACAGGAGTGGGCCTATCAATCTACCTTGTGGCACCATCGAAGTGATTTAAATTACCGGTGAGGTAACACCGTCCAAAACAACCCTTTGCACCCAATCATGTAGAAAAGCATTTATCTATGATATAATATTACTGCCTAACCCATAAGATTTTCATTACAAAATTAGTTTGTTATGAGACACCTTGTCCAAATCTTTCATGAAATCGAGAAGTATAGCATCCAATGGAATACTGTTTTCGCCATAAATTAAAATATCGTGGGAAAAGAGAGCAAGCAGAGAAGCTACAGCGTGGGAGGGAATTTGATAAGGGTCAGGGGATTTATTGGGACTTATATCTTTAAGTAACTTCTCAATACCATTACAGGAAATTTCAATTGGTTGCGTCAGCCGCTGAAAGGGTAACACGACAGTTGGATCTCCAGAAGGTGGGGTAAAAACGGCTTGGAATAAGGAATTCAGCAAGTTAACTTAGTCAAGAGTGTTTGTGGCCATTTCACCCTTATCATTTTTAAGTGAATTGACGGCAGACTTATGGCCTTGCATCTCCCTTACGTACGAACAGAACATATTTGGATTTTGCTTCAATTGCTCGCCAAGTGTTTTTCTTTTGAACTCTGCAAATTCATTACTAAGTGCTTTCTTTGCGGTGAATTTTGAAATTTTATAATTTTCAATTATTAAATTGCACTCATCAGTGGGCTTACATTTACTAATTCTTTTCATTTTTGCAGGACATATTCTCTGCCGTCTCAGGGATTTTCTCACTTCGGCACTGAACCATCTGGATTCACTGCTTTCTTTTTTAAATTTACTAGGGATGTATCTATTGATCGCATTGAGCGCATGAGAATCACTCGTTTACTTCCAGCCCCTTTTACGCAGACTGTGCGAATACTGCCACGCACATTTCCATGAAAATCGTTAGATTATGAATTTCTGGTATATTTGAAGCACTAAATTTTATTTTATGAATTACGTATTTGTCTCAAAGTTGAGAACATTTTCACTTTTTATGAGGATGACAAAATCATTCTTGCTGTCTTTGATTTGAGGGAAACATAATATTACTAATATGTAATGTAGGTGGGCCGATATATCCTTGGCCCTTGGCAGTTTTTGCACAACCATAGGGAGCCCATACTATATATCGGCCCACTCTTATCGGATTTTAAAACGTCTTCCTTGAACGTGTGGAGGGTCCATGGAGGTCGTTCATTATATAAATAAAGGAGGCATCACGGTCAAAAAGGCAGTGCTGGGAATGACTTGAATACAGTAGTTAAAAATAGCAAGTTCCGTCTTTTTGCATATGATCATGGTCATCATCATGGATCAACGACAATCCTAGGATTGGTTTCACGCAGCCCTCCACTCGATTCTTTTGTCGGCCAACCTCTTCATATTAACGTAGTTCCTCTTTTTCACGTCCTTTACGACCTGTTCTATGTAACTCATACGAGGCCTGCCTTTTCCATTCTTCCCGTTCACTTTTCCTTCAACGACTGTCTTCATCAGGCCATCGTGTCTTAAGATGTGGCCCATTAAGTTGCCCCTTCTTCTTTTTATAGTTTTCAGCAGACTTCTCTTTTCTCCCACTCTTTTTGGGACTTCCTCGTTACATACTCGGTCGATCCATTAAACTTCAGCATTCTTCTGTAGCACCACATTTCAAATGCTTCTACCCTTTTCTTCTCCGCTGCTGTCATCGTCCATGCCTCACTGCCGTAAAGAAACATGCTCCAGATATACGTTTTGATGAATTGATTCCTTACTTCCAAGCTTGTATTTCCTGCTGTTAGTAGATTCTTCTTTTGAAAGAATGCCCTCTTTGCCTGGGCTATTCTACTCACTATTTCTTTCTTGCTTCGTCCATCGTTGGTTACTCTGCTTCCCCGGTAGCAGAACTCTTTCACCTCTTCCAGTTTTTGTTTTCCTAGTTTAACGTTGGTTTTGGCCTCCTCTCTCTTGCTGCACACCAATATCTTAGTTTTCTTCTTATTGATCTTCAGCTGATGTATGGCCATTGTCATTTCCATGGTTGTTAGTATCTTATTCAGCTCCTTCTCTGTCTCTGCTATGAGAGCTATGTCATCAGCGAATCGTAGCATGCTGATTGTTTCTCCATGGATGTTCACTCCAGAACACTTCTCCTTGACTTCATTGATGGCTCTCTCAATGTAAACATTACAAATTACGGGAGACAGTGCACAGCCCTGTCTCACTACTTTCCTTATTCTTGCTTCTTCATAGCTGGGTCCAGATTTTATCACAGCTACTCGATTTTTATACAAACTCTGGATAATTCTTCGATCATTGTAGGAAACTCCAATTCCTTTCAGAATATCAAGCATTGAATTCCAATCCACGTTGTCAAAGGCCTTCTCTAAATCCACAAATGCAATGAAGGTCGGTTTGTTCTTCTCCATTCTCTTCTCTATAAGCAGCCTAAGGACCAATATTGCTTCTCTTGTACCCTTACTTTTCCTGAATCCGAAATGATCTTCATCCAGGAACTCCTCTGCTTTTCGTTCTATTCTTCTTAAGATGATCCTTGTCAATATCTTTGATGCATGTGTCGTCAGGCTTATAGTCCTAAAATTTTCGCGAATAGTCCCCCGAATGGGGGACTATGTTACCTCCGCAATATTTTACTCAAGAGGGTGCCATCACGTCTTGATAATAAAGGAAAGAGTGGAGTAGCTGCGACTCCTCGGGATAGTAATGTGGTGGTTTCCCCTTGCCTTCCACATCGCAGTACTACAGCCTTTAAAGTGAATGTTACCACGCCTGTAGTGAAATGAGTGTCGCTGTACCGACCACTGTGGTCTCCACCTTCACTCATGTGAAGAAGAGCTGCTGTCCTCTCCTCCGGGTGATGGGAAGCGTAATTGTTGGCGGCCTCCCGTCGCCAAGTCACGGCATCTTCACAGGTTATGTATTATTTAAGGCCTACCTTACCCAAGGATGGACCGATACGCCCTGGGAATGCCGTCGCTTTTTGTCCACGACTCCTTATTCGACGAGTAAACTCGCTTATCTCGCAGCTAACCTCTATATCTAGAGGTCGACCCACCATCGCAACCCAGTGGACGCACTCGGTGGCTTTAAGCCCAGACGCGAGGATGCAGAAGTGTATAAGGAAATTATAAATGAAGAGGACAGTCTGTCTTTAGCTAAGGATTTATATGCGATTGATGATTGGTGTGATAATTTGCAGCTAGAATTAAATCTGAAGAAATGCGCGATAATGAACTTTAGGAAAAAAAGAATAGCTTTCCCTAAACTAATTATTGTATCAAAGAAAGGAAAATATCTTGCGTAGGATATATTAAATACTTAGGCGTCACCATCACTAAAGACATGTCATGGGGGAAACACATCAGGGAAATAACATGTGTAGCAAACCGTAGATTAGGATTCGTAAAAAGGGTTCTAGGCAAATGCGATGAGAGAGTACGAGAAAGAAGCTATTTTACACTTGTCAGGCCTCATTTAGAATAAGGCGCTAGTATATGGGATCGGTATGAAGAAGGTATGATAAAAAATTTAGAACGTGTACAAAGGAGATCCACTAGATTTGTTAAAGGCCGTTATGATAATTGTATAAGTATTACTTACTATAAGTCTCAAGTGGCGAAACTTATACCAAGTGACCGTTTCAAAGTGGAATTCAAACCCCCATTTAGCGTGAAGAACCTTTTATCGAACTGTAAGGACCCCATTGACCCTCAGAAGAAAAGTGGAGTGTACTTGATGGAATGCAGTGATTGCGGTGGACGGTATGTGTTGGACAGGTGTGCAGAAATTTTATAACGAGACAAAAGGAGTTCAGAATGGATTTTAAAAACTTTAATCTTAACGGAAGCAACTTCGCCAAACATCTTTTAACCCAGGGACATAAAAGCGATTTTACCATGACACCTCTCTATTTTACTAATGACAGACTAAAGCTGAATGCTTTGGAAGAGCTGGAGATTTAAAAAAAAAATTTTATGGCGATAAATTCCTTGTTGATGAATGCATGTTCCCGGCCTCTTCTTCGCCCATCCTCTCAAAGCTTTAAGCCCCCCCCCCCTCCCCCTTCCTGGTCCACCTCTCTCTCGCGTTTTCACCTCCTTCCCCTCCCAACCCCACCCCCTCACCCCACAATGCCATACATAAGGTGCTCGCGATTCCCTCACCTGATGATGTGAGACCACGTCGAAACCCGGGTCAAGTTTTAAAATAAATCTAGTGCTATCAGTAAAATTTGCCTTTTCTTCCGCTAACCGATAGTGCAGGTTACACCAAACGAAAGACATGGTTCAAGAACGGTTCCAAGGTGGAAAAATTCGGAAAATTAAATGTACACATGTTGAATCAGACACAATTGTCGCTAGATCAAGTTGATATAGGAATCAGGTTGATGTTTTCAAACGCTAGATTTAATCTAATGGGTGAGGGATAATGAAAATAGTAGGTGAGACTCTTTACGTTCAACATATTGACATCAACCCTACCATATGGTTAGCCCCCAGTAAATGTTGGAGAAAAATAATGCTATGTATCGCGACAAACGCACCGAAATGAAATCTTTCACAGTTCCTGCTGACGAACGAACTCACGAACAATCGTTGGTCGTGTGTGCTTCCTTCGGTAACATTACAAATTGAGAATGTCTTCAAGAAAGAGGTAGCGTGTCGTGCTAGTCCTGGGAAGTTGAGAAAATACATGGTGATCATACATTTTAGCACTAACCCAAGCAGCATCGTACGGCTGTTATACGTCGGCCCAATGTCATTTTGACGTCACCAATGTCATTTTAAGATCGGCTGATAATGCCGACATATAAATGACACATTTCTCCGGTGTAAAATTGATATCGTCGATCGTATCTTAAGGTGATATTTTTAGATATCGTTTTCTGATGCAAAAATGATGTCAGCTGAGCTGACTAATAAAGGGCATAAAAATGTTCATATTTTTCTAGTAACTGGATTTTATAATTTTGAGTATTCACATATTTTCCTCCGACGTTAGAGAGAAGAAAGTCAAAATTTCGTGATTGGTCAGAACATCAGAAACCATTTGGAGGCCTACATATAAAATAAGAAATATGATTATTTACGGATTCGATAACACAGGAAAAAAACACGTGAAATAAAGCCTGTGTTATCATGTTTCGCTTCCACTCCATATCGCCTGAATCTTCAGAATTAGTAAGGATTCGATGTTTGCTTACAAATTGCCGTTCATGTGGCAGGCTTGGAATATCCTACATTTACCGCCAAGCGCGGCTTTAGCGCTGGATGGGGTTCACCTTTGGACGTGGCTTCCTTGAAGCCCTTTCTCCCTTGCGTTGCCATCCTTGGTGGACCGCGAGGGCTCAACATCTATTAGCTTGAACCTCGGTAAAATTGCCACGCGATTTAGGGATCCTGGGTAGCGTGGTAGTCTGCACAGTGGTTTCTGTAGATCACAGATTAATAAGATTATAGTTCTTTGAACTCATGTCGATGTTCATGTCGATGGAATAATTTTTCAGAGCAATCTAAAACATTACAAAGGGAGTGTTCGAGTTTCGGGTCTGGGATGCTGACGAAAATTGGAACGCACGTAGTCCCTGATTAATGATTTACGAATCACCCCCCCTTTATATTGGGTTATTCATCCAGTAACTTCAACAGAAAACGAGTTTCAAATATTTTATTACATTCATAACGCTTAAACTTGTGCATCTTTCATTAAGGGAAGTTGGATCCTTGATGGACCGCGAGGGCTCAACATCTATTAGCTTGAACCTCGGTAAAATTGCCACGCGATTTAGGGATCCTGGGTAGCGTGGTAGTCTGCACAGTGGCCCGGAAAGCCAAAGGTCCGTGGTTCGATTCCCGATCCAGGTGAATTTTTTCGCATGGCAATGAATGTGAACCCCTCATATTGGGTTATAACACCAATAACTTCAACAGAAAACAAGTGTGAAATAATGTACTACAATGATAATGCTTAAAGTTACGCATCTTTCATTAAGGGAAGTTGGGTCAGGAGTAAAGTAGGTATCTCATTACTGTCATAAATGCTTAGAATTACCAATTTCTTAACAGGGAGAGTTGGGTCAGGGGTAAAGTGCAGGTCTGCACCCGGGTTATCAATGTGAACATATTCTTGGATCGAAACTAACTCTCGCTTTTCTTTTTCCATCGCAGTTTTATGGCGCTACCGTCGCTGATTATGAATATTTTTAACATGTTTATCCAGGATACATTTTAACTATC
This sequence comes from Platycnemis pennipes, assembly GCA_933228895.1. Lineage (NCBI taxonomy): Eukaryota > Metazoa > Arthropoda > Insecta > Odonata > Platycnemididae > Platycnemis > Platycnemis pennipes. Next base: position 136,200,922 of record OW121852.1, on the reverse strand, counting down.
TTACCTATTAAATCATCTCAATACCATGTTAATGAATAATCAGTCCATGGTAATATCACACATACGTCGGCCCAATATCATTTTTATGCCACTGTATAGTGGTGAAAGATGTCTTTTTATCATCAAATTTGTATCGGCCCAATATCGTCAGCAAATGTCATTTTTATAATGACAAATGTTATCACTTTTGACATTTGCCGATATCGGTAGCCAATATCGTATTGGCCAATAAGTGATATGTGACGGTGTAAAAATGATACTGGGCCGATATCATGATGCTGCTTGGGAATAGGCGTATATGGCATTAAGGATATGCAAAAGGGATACATTGTACGACTGGTTCACAACTAAATAACTAAGATTCACAACTGAACTGAACGTTTTCAACGAATTAACGGGGCTTATTATATGCACCCCAGCGACGGACATTAGTTTTGGGTGGCGAAATAAAGGGCGGGAAACACTGACCGACAAACGTAGTGGTAGAAAAATACGGATAATTTCCTGTCCCAGTCTCTCCCTGACTGTTACAAGAATTACCCGACTGTTCAGAAATTCTAAATTCCCTGACAATTCCAGGTTATCCCTGACGATCGCCACCCTGTCATTCAACCTGAATCTTGATGACTGGGAACCTCCGTTAAAAATCCAATTTGATAAATATATTCTTCCGGAGACTTACGGGTAATTGTGATTATGCTAGACAATTTCTCGCTACCGGGTTCTCTAATGATATCACAAAATTTGATTTCGAAAGACGGGAATGTGAGTTGGTGCTCATGTTGAATCATGTGTCTGGTAATCAAAAGGTATAACTTGGTTGTATTTTGACTGCGTGTATGTGCAGAGAGTTTCTGACCTCTGGCACGTGGTAAAATTCTGTAAGTCACAAGCTCTTGTAATCTCTTGAACCTCTGGCATTGGGTGTAAAAACCTGTCAAGTTTGAGAGATTAGACCATGAGTGCCATAATCGAATTTCAAGGATTCACCACAAATAGTAGTTACATGTGGTAAGAATTGGCTATTATTAACGTTCAAAACAGCTGTTATAATGTATGGCATTTAAATCTCCAGCTAGATTGATGTATGCGAGAGAAGCCTCTTGGCTAAAAAATAAATTTCACGGTTTGTCTGAATACTCTGGGAATGCAGATTATTCGGAATGGGAGAGCATATTATTGAAATACACAAACTATTTCTGTTTTTATTAACTAAAGGTGCACAAAAGGCGTCGTTATTAACCAGTCTTCTTCCCAAATGGATTTTTGTTGGTAACTTGGAAATGTACGGCTGTTCTTCACGAAGAAATTAGCGACAAATGAAGACTGTTCAATTAAGTCCCATTCTCAAGATAACCTGCAATGTGCTGGAAAAAATTGTTACAAACATACTGATTGGTGTATTAAAAATAAAATGTTAATTTTTGAAACAACAAAAAATTTTAATTCTATGTGTTTTCGTTTATTTAAATCTATCCTCTAAATATTAAGGATTAGGTATTAAGAAATTATAACTAAGATGATTTTCAAGGTTCTTTAAATTAGAACAAATTTATAGCACATGGTAAAACATTGAGGACAAAGGTGTAAGATTTAACAAATTGATCTTTCTTCACGAATGCTTGTCCATGCATTCGTGATTTTTGTCCAGTGGTAAATGTAACCAGAGTACCGTCGATTTGATCACGTGTCACTGTTCTTAAAAATAGGATTCCAGCCGCGATAATTATAACTCCCTAAACTATTGGGCATGGATCGGATTGCGAGGATATAAGTTGAATAACAAACCACACTCTGCTTGAATATGCTGAAACGAGACTGACTTTTATTGCATCCGTTCGTCACCTTTTCCAACGGCCAGAAAACAAGGGAATCAGAATGCATGTTAAATTCAAATCATCCCAATCCAATAGTTCATTTTTTATGAAACTTAACGCCTTATAATACCTCCCCTCGTTATTTTACGTAAATAATGCATCGCAATCTTACACATATTTATGAACAAATGAACATTGCAATACAAAATAAATGATGACTACAATTGGCATTCAAACAAAAGACAAGCACACTTTACCCAAGCAGCATCATGATATCGGCCCAATATCATATTTACACCGTCACATATCTCGGTCATAACGCCTTATAACAACTGTGGAAGGATGTCCTTTCGATGTGATATCACGAATCGAAGATGTCACAGAAGAGTCTTCAGATCCAGTTGGTTTAGAGCAAGAGATATCCGAAATAATAATTTCTAATGTGGTAAATGTGTGTAAAATTGGAGATAATTCCAGTGTGGAATTGCTTATGAATGTGTGTAAGGTAACAAATGTCCCATTGTGAAAGTGTTTGACAACTTAGATGAGGTATAAGAAGTCTATTCAAGTGTTACTTTGTGGAAGTTACTGACATTCATAATAACATACAATGGTCATATTCCACACATAATTTTTAATAATAACCGATTCGGGTTTCGGCAGCTCAGTGCCATTTGGGCCTAGGTGGCACTAGGCTAGGAAACATGGCACTGAGTTGCCGAAACCCGAATCGGTTATTATTAAAAATTATGTGTGGAATATTACTGTTGTATTTTATTATGAATGTTAGATGAGGTACCTACCAGTCTAGGTCAATCCAAAGTGATAATGTTGAATTCCTTGACTCAGATTCCTCAATCAACTAAAATCAAAGCCATGAGTCAACCTTATTCGTTTACTGTGATAATTGAAGGTAAACCTGTTGAAATGGAGGTTGATACAGGTTCAGGTGTGTCATTAATATCGATCCATTCCTTTAATAATTTGCTCCCTAACCTTAGCCTAACACCTGTGCACAGTAGGGTGCGGCTTATTTTTCGAAAATCGGAAAAGCTAAATGTTCCACCCGTCAAAACATTCATTTTGACGAGAATACACATGCGTGAAATTTTTGTTGAGTTGCGATATTGTTAACACGTGCCGATTGGGGTCTGAAATACCCCACTCAAAAAAAATGGAAATATCGCATCACAATAACTGCTTCTAGAGTAATTATATGATTTTACGTTCCTATAGATCTGAAATTTCATTAGTTTTTACCTATCATTAGCCGTTTAGGAGATGCAGGAGGGCGAAGCGAGTTCGAAATGCTAATTAGGGGTCGCCGCCGCGGACGAGTTTTTCCTGTCCGTAGACGCCCCCTGTAAGCGACCCACGACGACACCGCAACTGCTACGTTGTCTCGTGGTAATTGCATAGTTCTGGAGCACTCATTCACTGTTTATGGCGAAGGGCATGATGATTTAGTAATTATTTCAATTTACTATTAACTCGGTCATAAACATTTGCCAAATCTGTCATCTTCATTTAAAAGAAATCTGTATAGCTTACAAAATTAAATAGGCAATCTGAAGGACAGTACACTAATAAAAAAGAAAAATACCAGGAGTTTCAGATACCAATACTTATCTATAAGTTTTTATTAAAGTCCTTCTGTCACCCTACTTCTATGTTCTTCAACAACAAGTAACAATAAGGTTTATTAAAAACTTTTACAATACCACAGTTTTCAAGGAAACACGACTCGGGTTTCAGCGAATGATCGCCATCATCAGGTCATCAGTTGCTTCAGCGAATCATCGCCACCTGATGATGGCGATCATTCGCTGAAACCCGGGTCGTGTTTCCTTGAAAACTGTGGTATTGTAAAAGTTTTTAATAAACCTTGGTGTAATGGAATACCACAAAGTTACTTCACAACGTATTTTACAAGTAACAATTCCAGGTATTTATTCTCGTCTTTGGTCAAAGTTCTACAAAATCTTTCAACAATTTAACTCCTCTCTCGGCATGGTCATTAACTACTTGCAATGACTTGACTACTCTCTCACCATGGAGGTTACTTGAATTCCTCGCCCAACTGCTGACTGGTAGATCAGCAAAATCGCAGTTAATTTCCAAAATTTGAAAAAAAAATTAGCCGTTTTTTTTGTGGCTAAACCAATTTGCCTTTTTCAGATCGGCCATCCTAGAGATGATTACTTGAAGCTTTTAGAGCTCTCAATTATATTTCTTTGGGGTGAACCTGCCAAAGGCGTAAAGTTTTTACAGCCAGGGCCGATTCATTGTGCGACGTAATTGTGAAAAGCAATTTACGCACTTAGAATTTGGGTTTTTCGTGAGCAAGTGCAAATTACCGATGTTGATGCCAAGGGGCTATTTGATGTTTGCATATTTATTGTAAAAGTTTATATCCATGCCTGTTTTTTTCCCCGTTAGCCACATCAGCACTTAGAAATGACTTACTTTTTTTAAAGAAGCTCATTGAATGTGAGAGCACTAATATTACTGTCGCCAAAATTGCTCAGAAAAAATTCATGGAAAACCTTTGGTACCTGAGTGAGGAGCTGGTGGGTCTCTCAGTATTCGATTCCGGTCTTAGCGATGAAGAAAGAGCGAGGCTAGTGGAAGGTATCAAAGGTATCTTGGGCTATCGTGGAGCACAAGAAGAATGGTCCAGGAGGAGACACATTCCTTTAGATGTTGTACCAGAAATGAGTATCGCCAATTTAGCCAGGAAAAAAACGGCTAATTTTTTTTCAAATTTTGGAAATTAACTGCGATTTTGCTGATCTACCAGTCAGCAGTTGGGTGAGGAATTCAAGTAACCTCCATGGTGAGGGAGTAGTCAAGTCATTGCAAGTAGTTAATGACCATGCCGAGAGAGGAGTTAAATTGTTGAAAGATTTTGTAGAACTTTGACCAAAGACGAGAATAAATACCAGAAATTGTTACTTTTTGTTCAAGAACATAGAAGAAGGGTGCCAGATGTAAGTATTGGTATTTGAAACTCCTGGTATTTTTCTTTTTTATTAGTGTACTGTCCTTCAGATTGCCTATTTAATTTTGCAAACTATACAGATTTCTTTTAAATGAAGATGACAGATTTGGCAAATGTTTATGACCGAGTTAATAGTAAATTGAAATAATTACTAAAACATCATGCCCTTCGCCATAAACAGTGAATGAGTGCTCCAGAACTATGCAATTACCACGAGACAACGTAGCAGTTGCGGTGTCGTCGTGGGCCACTTACAGGGGGCGTCTACGGACAGGAAAAACTCGTCCGCGCCGGCGCCCCCTAATTAGCATTTCGAGCTCGCTTCGCCCTCCTGCATCTCCTAAACGGCTAATGATAGGTAAAAACTAATGAAATTTCAGTCCTAAAGGTTTGTAAAATCATATATTTACTCTAGAAGCAGTTATTGTGATGCGATATTTCCATTTTTTGAGTGGGGTATTTCAGACCCCATGCGGCACGTGTTAACAATATCGCAGCTCAACAAAAATTTCACGCATGTGTTTTCTCGTCAAAATGAATGTTTTGACGGGTGGAACTTTTAGCTTTTCCGATTTTCGAAAAATAAGCCGCACCCCACTGTGCACTAGTGCCTGAAAGGGGTATGTCCGAACTTGTTTTAAGTTTATGGTCAAGCGAAGGTTATGGTGAACGCTGATATTAGGTCATTTCCATTAACACTTGCTGTGTGCACAGGATAAATTAAGATACAATATGTGAACGTTCAAAAACTTTTCACCCTTTATTAGGCTGGACATGGCTAGATGCTTTATATCCTTCATGGAGAAGTCTGTGCATGAATTTTAAAGATCAGAGTGACCCTAATGTGGTTAATAATCCCTCAGATTTATTTAATAGAAAAACTAGTCTTGTTGGCACGTCAAATTGTCCTTATAAATTGTTTTCTGTGGTTCCTATGAGTGTATAAAAAGGTCTATTACCCAAAAGCCAAGAATTGGAATTAAAGATGAAAGTTACACATGTGTTTTCTAAGGATAAGTCTCAGCATATTAAGGGATTTAAGATGTCCTTTGTTCTGAAACCCGATGCAAAACCCTTCATTCATAAGGCATACGAATTACCCTTACATCTTAGAAGTCCAGTGGAAGAGCTAATTAATAAAATTGTAATCGAAGGAAAGTTAACATTAATTGCCATGCGAAAAAATTCACCTTGGCCGGGAATCGAACCACGAACCTTTGGTTTCCCGGGCCACTGCGCAGACCACTACTACACTACTCAGGATCCCTAAGTTCACCGAGGTTCAAGGTACTAGATGTTGAGTCCATCATTGCGTTGCCATCCTTGATGGACCGCCAGGGGTCAACATCTAGTACCTTGAACCTCGGTGACAGGGCCATGAGAATTAGGGATCCTGTGTAGCTTAGTGGGCTGCGCAGTGGCTAGGAAAGCCAAAGGTCCGTGGTTCGATTCCCAGTACAGGTGAACTTTTTCGCATGGCAATTAATGTGAAATGCACCGCCGTTCACGCGGCAGGCTTGGAATATCCAACAAGGAAACTTAATACAAGTCTCACATTCGGATTGGGTATCCCCTGTGTTGGTCGTTCCAAAAAAAGATGGTGATATCAGGCTTGTAGTTGATTTCAGGAAGACTGTTAATCCTCAGGTTAGAGTAGATCAACCTACCTAAGATGAAAGATATTTTCATTAAATTATCAGTGTGTGCATATTTTACAGTATCTGATTTGTCTGAAGCATATATGCAGCTTCGAATTGCAGGAGAAAGTCAATAGGTGCTTACAATAAATAGCCCCTTCAGAAAGTTAAGGTTCAATAGATTTATCTATGGAATAGCTCGTGCTCCAGCTATGTTTCAGCAGGTTATGGATTGTTTACTTGCAGGTCATGATAAGGTAGGCAGATAATTAGATGATATCATAATTGGAGGGAAGACTGAGAGTAAAGAGATTAACACTCAAGGTGCTCAATGTGTTTGAAAGACACCATGTTCAAGTCAATTATGAAATATGTGGGTGGTGTTGCAACTCAGTAACAATTCTAGGTCATATCATTGATGAGTAAGGTATTCATCCCCTGCCAGGGAAAGTCATTTCTAAGGCAAGATCAAATCAATCCGAGTTACGTGCTTACTTAGGAATTTTAAAATTTTATGGAAATTTCATTCCTCACTTGAGCTCGAAGCTCCAACCTTTAAATAATATGTTGTGTAAGTCAGAGTGGAAGTGGTCGCAGAAGCTTAAAATTGTTTTCAGAAGAGCAAAATGTATATACCTACTTAGTGGTAACTTGTTGACTCACTTTGATGAATCCAAACCCACTGTTGTTTACACTGATGTTAGTCCATATGCAGGCCCGGTGACAGGATTTTCGGGCCCCTGGGCAACTGAGTGGTCCGGGCCCCCTAAATCCCGGCAAACCCCCTCACTCCATTTAGACCAGAACTGCGAACTTTCAAGTTAGTTTTTATCCAAGACTTACCTGATTATCAGCTTTTTCTGCAGAAAAAAACTTGCACACTGTCATACATTATCTTTTGATTTACTACCAATTGTCCTCTTTTTAAATTAAACACATGTCAGTGGAATGGGATGGGAAAACAATTTTAAAATGAAAAATTTTTGGCGGTGTAACACACTTTACACTTTCATTTTACAGTAATCAAAACTAGGACCCACTTGAACTTGAAAATTTTATAATAAATTTGTAAGTCATAATAAAACGTACTTTTCTTTTTTTTCAAAATTAGCATGTCCACAATGACTCCCATCTTTTCAGAGATACGGAGATAATTATACCACCACCAAATTAAAATGAATGCAGATTATTCACTTCTACTAAGCTTCGCTTTCACTACAACTCTCTCAATCAAACATAACAGCAGGGAATGGGTAAAAATATTGTTGGTAAGTTAAGGGTTTTGACGAACAGAATATATTTTGTTGTGCCTCAATATTAAGCTATTTTTGATAACTTGTTTCCTTCCTGTGTGCATAATTCAAGTAAAGTAGAAACTAAAGTTTTACTAGATGAATAAAGTCTAATGTGACGTATAAATCAGGGATATGCATATTGTAACGCAGGGAAAATGAAATATTTGAGTAGATTTTCTCGATGAACAACCAAAAGCTCCGCGGTGCACAAAATGTACCTTTCTGCATGAACCTCCTACTAGGGTCAAAGGCTTGGACTGCTGGGTGAAGGGGCAAATAAACGGAAAGAAGTCCTTAAAAGTGTCCCTCTGGAACGTAAAATAATGTTTCGTGCGAAAAATACAGGAATTTTAATACCGTGAGGGTGTGAATGAGAATTTTACTTTTGAGAGGAGAAACCTTGAACGCGATTTCGCGTACACTTTAAGACCTTAATATTTCTATATCCCCATGATTTTATACGTGTAGAGCTGGTGGAGATAGATAGGAATGTACACATATTAAAAAAAGGCGAATAAGAAGCGTTATGTTCCTTATGGCTTGAAAAAACTTACTCGCATCACGTCATTTCCAGCTCCCGGCACGTGTCTCAAGCTCCGCGCGCGCGTACGAAAAATCAAATGTTATTATTGGCGTCGCAAACGAATTTTAAATTTTTTCTCAGATCTACCTTCAAAAAGCATCAACAATTGATAAAATGAGTCACTTGACAGGCACTTAACATGCCAGATATTTACTACTACAATGAATTTTTGTATGAAAAGAGTGTATGCCATTTTGTTACGTAATATCACCTACATTTAGGAAAAAAACCCTAAAGTTAAGCATAGTCAAGTAAAAGAGTGGTTTTAACAGACCTACTAGTTTTTTATCCGACCAAATTCCTCCCACAGCGTCACCTTCAACTTAAATAGGAAGATTTTCATAGAAAACTAAAGTCGGGTGTAATTTTGGCTATGTTTAAGCCCCTGCATCTCGGTAACGGCGTCAGAACATGACCAATGACATGCTATTCCATGGTTGCCAATCAATTATGAGTATTTGCACCAATTTTCATGATTCTATCTCCAAAAAAGCCATTTTGGAATTTTGTCAATTTTTTCGATTTCAGCCTACTGTGCATCGGTTCAAATTTTCCTTCCTCTCCTTTCTATTAACAAAAACCACACAAAATCTTGACAGTGCGTGCATGGGCCTTGAACTTATTTAAGTAAAACAAGGAAACAAATGTAGAAAAAATTCAGAAGGATAAAATATACATCAGGTTTAAGAATTAATAACTTTCTGAAATTGGTACCTATATATTCACAACATTTTAAATATAACTAAAATATTTTTTTGCTTCTCTTTTCTATTTTACCTGGGAGTAAAGGATTGCAATCCCGGATGAAATGACAATCCCGAAATCTCGGGATTTATTATAAACGAATCCCGGGATTGACGTACAACTTTTCGCTAACAGGCAGCGCTGATAGGTAAGTTTTCTTGGACATGGAATGCAACACGTTAGACGTCTGAGTCCATTGACTAATACATTTTATTGGAATAAGTAATTTGTCATCATTTGTAATACATAAGAAAACGGAAATGAGCTTACGGTGCGCGTGTTAAAGACATAGTGATCTCCAGCATTAGACAAGATGGACTAAATTCCAGAAAATGTTGTCTAACTTTTGATGATGATCCCGTAATCCCGGGATTGAAAAATCTCTCTGGGATTGCAATCCTTACTGGGAGGCTAGGTTGGGGGGCCGCGGTCCCTCCCTACCCCCGTGTATGGGCGCTCATGTATACAAAACCAATGACACAACACTAGAATGTGTAGCTTGCTATTGATAATCTGTAACTTTGACTGTAGAATAAAGGATTATTTACAGTCCACAAACAAGTAAACAACAGACTTTAGGCGGGGGGATTGGGTTTCTTTTCCTTCAGGTCACAACATGTCATTGATTGGCGAATGATCGCGGCAAAGGGAGGGGAGGTGAGTGTCGACACAGGGCCCGTGCTTCTCGCTCTATCGTCCCCATCACCCTAAAACCCTCGATGACCACAACAACAATGCTAACGTCATACTTCTCTGTTGCACACTGACACACGCTCTACCTTCATTTTTTTAATTCACTTTTTAAACAACAAAATTTTGTATTATTTTTGGCATTTAAATTTATTCATACTTAAATTTTTGTTTTCAATTAATTTATTTTGGCCCGGGCCCCCTGGTGGCCCGGGCCCCTGGGCATTTGCCCCCTTTGCCCCCCCTGTCGCCGGCCCTGTCCATATGGTGTTATCTCGTGTCAAGTAGTTGAAAGTAAAGAAAGGTCTGTTGTGTATCATTCAAGTCCTTATCTGACTCCCAGAAAAGGTACGCACACTTGGAGAAGGAAATAGCACCAGTAGCACAATTAATGCTCACAGTATTCTGAGCATATTTTCGTAAAATACGTTCAATATGTTGAAAATGTGTCTAGCATATGCTGAGCATTCACAAATGTCCGGGTAATCGTATGCTAGAAACATGATGAAAACATTTTCGAAAATATGCTGAGCATACCCAAGCAGCATCATGATATAATCGGCCCAGTATCATTTTTACACCGTCACATATCACTTATTGGCCAATACGATATTGGCTACCGATATCGGCAAATGTCAAAAGTGATAACATTTGCCATTATAAAAATGGCATTTGCTGACGATATTGGGCCGATATACATTTGATGATAAAAAGACATCTTTCACCACTATACAGTGGCATAAAAATGATATTGGGCCGACGTATGTGTGATATTACCATGGACTGATTATTCATTAACATGGTATTGAGATGATTTAATAGGTAAGATAGTTAAAATGTATCCTGGATAAACATGTTAAAAATATTCATAATCAGCGACGGTAGCGCCATAAAACTGCGATGGAAAAAGAAAAGCGAGAGTTAGTTTCGATCCAAGAATATGTTCACATTGATAACCCGGGTGCAGACCTGCACTTTACCCCTGACCCAACTCTCCCTGTTAAGAAATTGGTAATTCTAAGCATTTATGACAGTAATGAGATACCTACTTTACTCCTGACCCAACTTCCCTTAATGAAAGATGCGTAACTTTAAGCATTATCATTGTAGTACATTATTTCACACTTGTTTTCTGTTGAAGTTATTGGTGTTATAACCCAATATGAGGGGTTCACATTCATTGCCATGCGAAAAAATTCACCTGGATCGGGAATCGAACCACGGACCTTTGGCTTTCCGGGCCACTGTGCAGACTACCACCCTACCCAGGATCCCTAAATCGCGTGGCAATTTTACCGAGGTTCAAGCTAATAGATGTTGAGCCCTCGCGGTCCACCAAGGATCCAACTTCCCTTAATGAAAGATGCACAAGTTTAAGCGTTATGAATGTAATAAAATATTTGAAACTCGTTTTCTGTTGAAGTTACTGGATTTATAACCCAATATAAAGGGGGGGTGATTCGTAAATCATTAATCAGGGACTACGTGCGTTCCAATTTTCGTCAGCATCCCAGACCCGAAACTCGAACACTCCCTTTGAAATGTTTTAGATTGCTCTGAAAAATTATTCCATCGACATGAACATCGACATGAGTTCAAAGAACTATAATCTTATTAATCTGTGATCTACAGAAACCAATCTTACAATATCTACATACATAGAACTCTATATATTTGTAAAGAAAAATTTTGCATAGCGTAGCATATTTGTAACTTGTTCATCGCTTTTCGTATTCAAATATTAAAATTTGCGTGATGGCTAGGAAATAAGTAATCCACATGGACAATCGCAACGTAAGTGTTCGACCAGAAAATCTTCATTAAAAGTACATTTAGAAATTGCCCCAAGCAGCATCATACGTCAGTAATCAAATCAATTGAGTACGTATATGGTGCGAATTCTTTTAAGATGTAGGATAATCTTCTTCGTGGCTATTGAAATATTGTGCTGTAAGCCACTCATAATTCATTCCGATCCAATAAAATAAAATTTCCTACCGAGAGTCTGAAGTTCCCGTGATATAAATCGCTATAGCGACTGTCGATTGTTTACTTTATTGTAGACAGGAAACTTGGCAACGTGTTTGATTTTCGGCTTCTCTCATTGGCGAAAAACAGGTGTGTCTTCGCCGATTTTGATGGCATCACTGCCAACTTCTGAAACTGAAAGCACGGACGGATGGGCGGCGATCTCAAAAACAAATAAGAAACACGCTGCGTCCCTCTGAATGCACATCAAATAATTGCTACAAGTGGAAGTGAGCCCTTTCTGAAAATTATCGGAATGAAGGCGTAATTTTGTTAATTCAAGTTCTAAGTTATCCGAGGTTAAAAATGCATGCACCCCGACCTCGGGAAACCCTCTACTTTTCCGTCCGAGTTGTACCCGAATGAAATTAAGATGATTCAATAAACCAATTGATGGGATAAAAAAACTGCTGTAAGTGTAAAATGCCAATTTATGGGGGAGCAAAATTCTCATGGGGGAAGTTCGCAATTCTATGGCTTCGCGCTGATGTTATTGATCAATACGGCTCGTGTAGGAAGCAACTGACTACATTAATGCGACAGCCTTGGTTCCCGAGCGTATTTGGAGTGCGGGACGAACGATTATACACCGCTTCCATCCGTGGAAATTCCCTAACTGGTATTTGACTTTATACTTTGTGAATCGGACAAGTTAAATTTTTTTCATTTTGTTCTGTTAATCGTCTTCCCTATCGAGGAAGAGGTTGCAAGAATGTTTCCCCCGAATCGGTGGCGTCGACTCACTTTTTATATCATTCTGTAATTTCATGATCTGGGTGTTGTCTATTGCTGTCTTCAGTAATGGCTCGGTTCTTGAAGGTGCTTTTGAGTGCGTCCGAAAAGTCTGCCAATATCGCCCGAGCTTGTCGACATGAAGATGATTTATTTCAACTCTTAATCCAAGAAAAAAAAGGTGATGAAATGAATCGGCGTTTCGTTCAAGATTTTAAAACCTTAGCTGATGTTCTTATTCAAGAAACCGTCAAACATGATATTGGGAAAGAGGTATAATAATGTTTTCAATGCTCTTAATCGTCTTGTGGAATGCTTTATGCTGATCATTTTAAACTTTTGTTCAGTTTCCAGAGATTGCTAAGTATATCAAAGGAGAAGAAAGTAATACCTTCACTAATACTTTAGGGGAGTCTATTACCGTGGAGGTCAAAGAATGCCCAGGGGAGACTTCGGCAATGCTTTGTAAGGTTCGTAGTTTGTGTATTTATTGCCGAATTCTCTGCATATCCTGTCACTTGATGTGAGAAAATGGCGAGTATCACATCATTGCAAAGTACTGTGTTAATTATCAATGTGGAAATAATATCGCCGTCAGGTTCTAGATGGGAATGAAAACGCCGCAAATCTCCTTGCTTTTGAAGTACACAAGGAGATTCACTTGGAAGAAGATTTTTCTAAGCTTTCCGATTGCCCACAGTTTCCCATTGATGAGCTTGGGATTTGGATTGATCCGATTGGTAGGTACTTCATTATATAGCATTCTTTTTGTAGCCTTATGTTTATACAAGATATTCTGTGGATATGCATTTTCTTATGCTAAGTGTTTTCTCTGAGTAATTTTCAAAAATTCTAAAGTTAGTTCTAAAATACTTATAGCATACGTTTCTTTAAAAAAAAGCGCCCCATTTTAAGTGTGCGTTCTTTCTTAACTACTCATACCTCAATGCATCTGCAACAGAGAACTTTTTTATCAGCAATTACAAATGTCAAATCAACACAACTGCCTTTAAACCTACTGAGCACAAAACCTTTACCAATTAGAGAATTGATTCACCAGTGTATATTGACTACTTTACTCTGGTCTTATGTTAGTTCTTTGACAGTTTGCAGTGACATTACATTCACTTGAGCACCTGTATCAATTTTCAGCAATATTTGACGACCATTAATACCATAAAAAGTTTCTACCTGTTCAGTTACATGGGTTTCTAGTTATCAGTTACTTAATAACCAATGACAACAGAACCACTACCCCAAGAACTTGTTCATCTTCTAATGCATCAAGAGCCCATACATATAGATTCGCTTAATATATAATAGCAACCTCATATATGGTTCTGCAGCACTTATTGAAATGACCCCTCTTAAAGCATTTAGAACACCTCCATCTTATTGCTGTGCACTTTTTAAGAGGATGATTAAAACCACCCCTTCCACATATAGAGTTAGAATACTCTTCTCCAGCTCTTTGACCTGCTGTATTTATGCCATTCCAGAATCCGTGTTGAGCCATACTTTGCCCCTGCTGTCATCATCCACTCATTCCCTTCAGTTCATTGATGGTGAGATTCACGACAAGTACACTGTTTTCCACGTCCAAAGCTTTTATTTCAACCTTAAACCATTGCCAGATAGCGATGGCCTTCTTCAGTGTCATGTCCAACTCCTCTTAAAGTCTAGCTTCAACTCTTTTATCCAAGATGCTATTGGCAATTTTTAATTTTGCCCATAATCAGGATGTCTTTCAAAGCACTGAATTCGCATGAATCACTTTTCAAATGTGAATCAGTGACCCATTGATATACTGATTTACCTGGTAGTTGACAGCACATGGAAAAATTGCCTTTCAACAGTGAAATTTTTGTGCGGAGAACAATATTGCTTGTACTGGCACATCTTTGCACTACAAACTTGCACATAACAACTGTTAGTCTCATTTTATCTACCTCTGAAGCAAATGCAAAAGTGCTATACTTCGCAAGGCTTCCTCACTGGACACATGTACAAACAATGACGCATCATTTTTCTTGTGATTTTTTGTTTTTTTCACGAAGATATTAAATGCCCGTTTAAAAGTTGGCCAGTCATTACCATCAAATTCCAAGGTTCTCAGTGGATTAAGTCTGTTTACCTTGCTCATTAATGAATATTAAACTACTTTTGCTTCTGACACCATGTTGTATTCAGGCGGACTGATTTTATTGGCTCAGCCCGTTGGCACATCTGACCTGAAACAAGAGAACAACCATCACAATGTACACATTCTTTTATTTGGACATTATTTTGCAAGATCCTTGCATTTATGGCTTCCAGGTCTAACTCTTTATTTTGCTTGATTTGTAATTCATCACGTGTTGGTCATCCTTAATTTGATCCATGGATATCCAGGGAATGTAATAAGGGTAAAAGTCACTGCAGTATTAGTCTTTTAAAATTAGTTCTTGCGAATACATTGGTGTCATGAAGCAGCCTTCTTACGTGACAATTGTAATTGAGGTGATAATCGGTACTGTTACAAGGTCAGGATTACAGTAAATCAGGTAGGTAGGCCTGGAAGAGGCATAATAATGCTAGGCAGATACTATCAATTAGATCTCAGTTGATTGCTATTGGCTTACCTCTTTAACAAATTAAAATGTTTATGGCACCATTTAAGAATGATGAAAGATTTTATCTTAAAATTTTTGACATAGCTCCTCTTATCAGCTCTTAAGCTATGTAGTTTACAAATAAATTTTTCAGCTGCCAGGGTATAGGGTTAGTAAACTCTTGGGGAAGGCCTTTTAAATTCCTGGCAAAGGCTTGCAAACACTCCCCTTGACTAAGGCTAGGGGAGCCCTTGGCGTAAGCAACACTTGGAAAAAGCTTGCAAATAAACCTTGGCTGTTTTGTTTCAATATGCAAGTGTTTTTAAGTGAGAGCAAGTTTTATGCCTATTTTTAAAGCAAGCCTTCTGATATACGTATATGTATGTGTTGATCTGTTATTGTTGCATCTAGATTCAACAGCCGAGTACATTAGTGGTGGGTGTGTAGATGCACCTGAGTGCTACAACGCATCCTCCCCTATCCATCAGTCTGGACTGCCATGCGTCACGGTGTTGATTGGTGCATTCCACAGAAAAACTGGCGCTCCAGTGGTTGGAGTTGTCAACAGACCGTTTTCCACTGAAGACAGTGCAACTGGAATGTAAGTGAAGTAGATATCAATGCTGTATGTTAAAACTAAGCATGTCCCCACCTTAAAGGAAGTAATGTTATCTCTCCATGTGTTGCCCAAGGAAATTAATTACTAATTTTGTTTCACTTTTGATGCAGAGCATTAGCCATCATTGTACTAAAGGATGCACACACATACAGCTCACACAAGTCATTTTAAAATATCCACTCACAGAATAGAATAAATTTCTCATTGTCAAGCTCCAAAGGAATTTTTAAAAAACCAGTGATCAATTATTAAATAAAGTAAGCTAGCCCTCAAAAATTTGCATTCAAGTTATATATTATGTTTTTGGTGTGAGAATGGAGTTCTCCTTCACTGTAAAATGTTCTTTGTTATTTTTGACAGAACTTAAGCATTTCATTGTGTGCAACCTATGCTCCCTTGGCTTTGTCAACCCAGAAAATAGGCAATGGGCTTTTCCCTGAGGCTTGAAAACATTTTTTGTGGCTGCTGTACTTTCGTGCATGTAGGCGCTTCTAGGGGAGGGAAAACTTGTGAGACCAAAACTCATCTCTTGCAATCTTTTAAAAGTTATTAGAGAGCCACGAACATTTTTATGAACAAGGAAGACTTCAATAATGTTATAGCAGGCAATAGTATTAGCACTTAACCTCCCCCCCCCTCCTATTTATTGTCCATATAAGTGATGTCTGTTACCTGATGATAACACTACGTGTCGGAACTTAGGTCGTCCCTGTAAAACTTAGTGTAGTCCACTGAGTTCTTTCATTTACCCATAAATCCTGTTTAATTGAAATCCAACACATGATAATCCATTCACACCTTTGAACTAGGCTGGCCTTCTTAATTCTTCCTGTCGGTGTTGTTTTCTGAATGGCACTTGACATTCATTCTGAGTACAACCTCTTACGAGATGAGACTTGACTATTGATATGCAAATGTCGAAGCATGGAAGTCATTCCTCCTGGAATAGAGTGGTTCCCCTCATCAAAGAAGAAAACAGACTTCATCTATTGCTGTTCGTGCCCCACCAGTAATGCATTCATAGTATGCAACTAATTTGGATTGAGAAGAAACCCCAGTTTATTACTAGAGATAATTAAATGTTAATTTTATGTTCATTTGATGAAGCTCACTGTGCAGCCTTGTTGCTGTTGTAAAGGGGTACATAGTTGTGAGGCAAAGGGAAGAAGTCTCTTCAACTTCCCATTGTATTTCAGATCCACTAAGCTCTCACTTGTAAATAATCACCAATGAAAATTATTCAAGCTTAGAAAGTCTCCTCTGTTGAACTTTTTGGCTCTTACGCTCCCTGCTTACGCTCAGAGCCACCACAGCTGCTGCCGCTCCAGCAAGAGGCGTGGCACGAAGATCGCACCACTTAGGGCTCACGGCGCACTCAGTAAAATGAATACTTACTGTATTTGCATGAATTATTTGCGTGAATCAAATGAAAGGAATCATGTATCAGCAGTGCTCAGTGCAACGAAAATTGGCGCCTGCCTTTCACTTGGCCAACCTCTCCCAATTCAGTGCCTCTATTCCAAGTGGATCGTGGTGCACTCCCCGTGAAAGCTAATTAACAAGTTTCTAAGGTACATTTATTATGATTTACTTATTCAATTTAAAATTATAAAATTATTGAATAAGTTGAGGTTGGCCAAGTGAAAGGCAGGCGCCAATTTTCGTTGCACTGCTGACACATGGCCCCTCTTTGGTGTACGGAGTAAAGGCATCATTATTATCCAATGATTTCTTTGTCAGTTCACTTAAAAGGCTTCTAACCCATTCATAGGCATATGAGTGAAGTTTTAACTTAAGGAAAAACCTCATTTTCCAAAAACTCAGCCGTAAGTGATATTTAATTGTAAAACCCCAGAGGGCCACTACTGCACAGGATAGCAGAAGTGAGTGTTGCCCACCCAACACGGCAACCACAAGCTCTCGGTGCAATGTATATTGGAAGCTGAGTCCTTTTCATTGATACTTGTATAGCCAGCTGTGGTCACAACGAGATGTTTCTGTGAGTGGATGTAAAATTTTTCTTTAACAAGAGCTATACATATTAATAATTGGTATGTGAAGTTTGTAGATGTTCACCAGCATGTTTTCCTTGCTCAAATGTTCTCAGGTGGACGGGGAAATACTACTGGGGTGTGTGCTTTGAAGGCTACCATCTGTCTTCGATAGCCAGTCAAGAGGAGTGCAGGGCGCCTCCCGGTGGCCTGAGGATGGTGGAGTTGAGCGTGGAAGGGTCGACGGACGACAGGCCTGCTGGAAAGGCGTCCTCCTCCCGAGGGGTCGTGGTGATCAGTGGCAGTGAGTCGCAGGCCCTGCGCTCACGCCTCGCCACCCGCTACACCATCGTGGAGGCAGCGGGTGCAGGGCACAAGCTGCTGTGCGTAGCCCTTGGCGAGGCAGACGCATACCTCGTGACGAGGCCCACCACATACTGCTGGGATGCGTGCGGCCCTCACGCGCTGCTCGCGGCCCTTGGGGGAGGCGTCGTGGACTTCCGCAGGGTGACCAACGCAGCCACCACGGGGTCGTGCCCCCTCCCCCCTGGACACCTGCTCGACTGCCCTGGCCTCAAGGAGGCACTGCCCCTCGTGCTCGACATGGAGCTGAGGTTTGGCCTGAGGTGAGGAGGGGCAGGGAAGACATGCGAGGCTCCCCCAATGCATGGGGAGGGAATGCTTTGGGGATTCACCCCAAAAGACAAGTGGTGGTCCCACCACTGGTAGGTCGTCAACATACAAACCAACTATTAAATCTCCTCGTAGATACATACAAGAATCTCTTGAACATTGTTTCAATTCTAATTTCTTTAGACATAGGTCAGCATGAGAGTTCCAATCCTTTCCAGATGGATAAAGACTATAAATTCTTTTAATCAGCTTACAAACAGAATTACTTCCTTTCTCAATAAAACCCTTGGGTTGTTCCATGTATACATCAAGCTTGCTATGCAAATAAGCAGTAGCAACATCTAAATGCTTTACTTCCCATTCATTTCCACTGCAAGAGCCATGATCAACAAACGAAGACCTTTCCTTTTAATGACTGGTAACTCCTCTTATCTGGCCAAAACCTTGCGCAACCAACCTAGTTTTATAACTTCCCCTGCTTGATTAAACTTTATCTTGAATTCCCACTTGCAGCCAATTACATTCATGCTTTCAGATCTAGGTGCTATCTCCCAAGTGTGGTTCTCCTTCATTTTTCTCATATCTCGTGACATAGCCTCCTTTCACCTCTTTCAGTGTCTTCCTGATATGGCTTCGTCACACGGTTCCTCAGCTGATGCTGCCAAAGTACAGCATGTTCATGTTTCCCTTTTCTCTCTCATTCTCTCTTATTTCCTTGTCTCACATGGCAGTTCTTTCTCCCTTTCATGTACTCCCTCTCTCTGAGTATCGTACACATCTTCTTCCCCTTTTCTAATATTTTCTTCTGCTACGTCTTCATCCAGTAGCTCGTAATCTGGCTCCATAGTGTCTTTCCATAATGTTGTGGATATTTCTTCAATATTGCTACATTCTTCTTTTCTATAGTTGTTATTATCTTCTTCTCGTTGCACATTCAATTCTTCTATTGGTAGTGACTTTTACTTGAAGGGAAAATTATTCACACAAAAAATAACGTCCCTGCTAGCAAGTATTCTTTTGTCTTTCATGTTCCATAATTGATAACGCTTGACATTGTTCTCACATCCCTGGAATATGCACTCCACACTTATAGCATTCAATTAGTTTCCAGTTTTTATTACTGCCCATGATTGACATCCAAACACCTTAAGTTTATTAAAATCCTCTTCCTGTAATTTCTCTCCAGTCCTACTCTCCTGTGGATTCTCTTAATTGATGGATGGACATAAATTCCACGTGAAGCATGCTGTGGACAAAACCTCAGCCCAAAAAATCTTTGGCAAGCCGGATTCCTATTGCATACATCTCACCATATTCATTTAAGTCTAATTCATTCTTTCTGCTTTTCCATTTTGCTGAGGAGTTGATGCCGCAGTTAACTGATGCTGAATACCAGTATTTTCTATGTATTTTTGAAAATTATTCCCAGTGTATTGTCCACTGTTGTCACTTAATATCACCTTCATCTTAGTATCATACAGTAGTTCATTTTTCTTCTGATATGTCTTAAATTCTTCGTAAACTTGATCCTTTATATGCGGAACACTTACAGATACATGATAAAATTGATGGTTTCAGGTGTTACTTTATTGAATTTGCTTTCATGCATAATGAATGATAGAATGAACTTGGTATTTCCACGATTATTTATCTCACACTATGACCATGGTTTCGACAATTAACGTCATCATCAGGTTAAAATTACAGAAATGTTGTCGTGTATGCAGAGTTGAGGTTGGTGGGGGGGTATGTTTTCTGTTCGTATAGAGGTGTGAGGGGGGGGGGGAGGGGGTGGGAGGTGGAAAAGAAGGTGGTTGGGTGGGGGGGAGGGGAAAGCCTTCATTGCAATAACGAGTGGGTGGTGGGAAAGGATTCAGCCGCTGAAGACAGTGGGACGCAGAGGTATGGAGGTGGGGGGCTAATATGGAACAGAGGGAGGTTGAGGAGCGGGAGGCATACAAAAGGTCGTTTGCAATGTTGCAATCAGCGTGCTCACATTTTAGGATGTCCACAATTGTTCTAGAGCATCTAGCCGGGGGGCCTTTCCTTTCAAAATGTTACAAGTCCGGGGAAAAATCACTTTCATGACCATTGTCCAATAGATGCTTGGCAAAGTTTGGGTTTAAAGTTTGGTGTTTGAAACAAAAAAATATAAAATTATTATGAAATTTAAAAATTATGAAATTAAAAATGAAATTAGAAAAGACCCAAGATGTTTAGAAAACATCTTAGGCAACCTAGATCCATCATTTTAAATTCCTTCTTGAGTTCCCCTTTGACTGTTTGAAGATCATCTTGAGAGCTAGCTGCAGTAATAGTATCATCAACATAACAAAGTACGAAAATTACATTGTTATCATTAAGTTTATCAAGCATCATTGTTATCAAGTACCGGTCATGTTGAGAGTGAGTGAAGGTCAGTCGTTTCATAAAGGAATCAAATTTCCTGTTCCATTCTCATGGAGCCTGCTTAAGACCATAGAGGCCTTTCTGAAGCTTGCTGTCCAGTTCTCCATTTCCTTCAGTATAACCCTCTGCATGTTTCATATAAATATCTTCACTGAGGTTCTCATAAAGAAATTCACTCTTGACATACAACTGCTGTGCATGGAATCCATCTTGATTGCGTTTTGCTAGCAGGATCCGGAGGGTTACAAGACTTGCTATGGGAGAGTATGTTTCTTCATAGTCATATCCTTTGCGTTGAGCGCATCCTTTCACAACAAGATGAGCCTTGTAGTGATCAACGTCCCCAGTTTCAGTCCTGTTTTGGACTGGAAAGATTACTCCAGCACCGTTCTCTCTAGACACTGTACAGGATGCGATCTTTACTGGTTGCATTGATTACCACCTCAAAAAAAGAAACGGGCGACCAAGACTGCCTAACAGGATATAAGTGCTGAATATCAAAAATTGTATAAATCTGGCTCTGAAAGATGTGAAATGATATTCTGCTAATGCTGGATATCTTTCATTGCAATACCTTAAGAAAAATCAATGTGATTTCTTCAAATTACTACTCTTGTGAATAAACTCCTGCCTGTATAGACATGAACCTTCCTATTAAAGAACTATTGATGACATTTATGGTGATCCCTGATTTGGTAGGAAACATAAGTAAGTGTCGAGACTGGGCCCTGTGTATGCAGGGGCTTGAACCTGTGAACGTAATTGTGGGTTCTTGCCCTTGGTGTCGGAAATCAGTGACTACACACAAGCTGTATTGTTGGCAAATGAGGAAAAAGAAGGATCTTTTCCATTGTTAGCGGTGTCGTACGAGGGAAGGCGGCAGAGGAGAGTCGGATGGACGGCTGCAGCAGAGCTAGAAGCCGTAGTGGCCTGGGCATAAGCGTGGCACTGTTAACCAATCCCTCACGTTACTTTAATTGCGCGGATCTCTTAATAATGGCGACGCCACGACCCAAGGAACTCAGAGGAGTCTCGTATGCACACTTGCCGCATACCGGCAGCGTAATGTTCTGCACTTGATACAACGAGAGCAAGTCCAAATAATTCTAGGTATATATACTCATCGAGTCACCTCCCAACCTACCCTGTTAAATTCGGGAGAGAATGGGAATGCCCAAATTTAGATTGGAGAGTCCCGTTTGAAGTCGGGCTTTCTGGGTCGTGACGTACTCCCGGCATATTCCATTCAAAGATAGATATTCACCGTTGCGTGTTCCTCTTTTGGACACCACCTGCCACCTCTCGTTCCGCATACTGCATCCGAATTCCTCTACCTCCGTGAACGCAAATAGCCACAGATTTTGTGCTCACTACACAAGCTTTAGCTCATGGGGGTAGCCCATGCCCTGCCACACACGCGCCCTGCGAGTTTGCGCCTGCTGAGTAGTCAGTCGATAAAGGAGGCCGATAGGCAGCTGTTCAGATCCCGTTAAGTTTGCCTTCACCTTGGATGGCAATCTGGTGACTCTTGAAAAATGTGGTATTGAGAGGCTGACCAATTACTGAGAGTGAATTCTGAGAGTGACTCAAAGGATGACGGACACTTAGCATTTGAAGGTGACGGTATCAATAAGTCATGCAGGTAAATTCTAATTAAAAGATTTGGTGGATTCCAGTCTGCATAAAAGCAACTTTGCTTGATTGAACGTATTATGTGAGGCCTTTCAGAATAACATAATGCTGGAAAGGAGGGAAAAGCAAAGGAAAATATGGAACGTGTACAGTTGTTGTATGTATTATTACTATGTATCCCTCACGTAGTATGTATTACGTATTATATTACGTATTTAAATAACAATTTTTTAAACATGATTAATGCAGAATAAATGATTTCCACAAAGAAAAAAATCCACCTTGACTGGGATTCAAAGCCTGATTTCCGCCGGCCAGGTACTCCACACCTACGGAGAGGAGGCTTGGCTTCCTTTCCCCCCTGTGAGGGAGCTCGAGAAGGGAGCCAAGCCTCCTCTCGGTACCTTAACTGGTGTCGCACCTGGCCGAAAATCAGGCAGTTTGAATCCCACGTCGAGGTGGATTTTTTCTATGTGGAAATCATCTGTTGTGCATTTCCAGCTAAGGGTGACTCGGCTAAGACAGTCACGGCTAGTTTGCAGTCCTTGAATTGGAATGTGCAATGATGTTGCATTTGCGTTATTTCTAAATTCCAAGTACTTATATATTCAATATCAGTTAAACCCAGGAGTCACATCTTAGTGGATATAGAATCCCAAAAGATGTGTGATGCATACACAAGTGTGAAGGACTCCCAGTGTGATTTTGGTGACTATGGCCAAATCACGGCACCAACAGATTCCGTTGGAGGCAGGTTTTAACTTCCAGGATTTGTTTGCGTGCCTGAATATGATGGCATCCTCGCTTCCATATATGAAGCGACCTCACTCTACCAATCCTGATGTGGCACATTTACATCACGGCGTTCTTATTTCAGTGATTGTTGTCCTCCTCCTCAGGTACAGCAGTGAAGATGAAGGTGAGGTTGTGGGAGACGGCAGTGCCAGGTGGTGCAACCGGGGTGGCATCATCGCGTACCGAAGCCCTCGTTTCCTGCTGCAGTTGGTGGACACCATTCGCCAGCCTGCTGGTGCCATCACGTCGCCCGTGTAACACCTTCCCTTGGCTGCATCCCGTTGGCTGGCCCATCGTCTCGTCACAGCTCGGGCGAGAGGTGATCCCTTGGCACTCTTTGCCATCCTACGCATGAATCGGTGCGCTGCATTCAGAATCGTCCTCTCTTGCCTGAGCTTCAGAAATTTTGAAGAATTTTTGATGAATTCTGGTTCATTGAAATGCATACTGGTTTATTCGTGATAGTATTTAGTCGCCTATTAAGGCCTTATTTTTTTAAGTTTCTTTCGGCTGGGCTACATTTTTTAACCCAATTTGCAAAATTGTATCGTGTCTCATGATATGGCCAATTAAGTCGTCCCATCTTCTTTTTAGGGTTTTCAATGGACATAATATGAATGATATTCATTTAAATTCACATCATCGGAATTATCCAATTAGTAAGATGTGCATGCTTGACATTGTCTTAAAGTGGGTGCTGGAATTGTCACAATGACTTATTCTTCTGATGTTAACTGTCCGTGATAATCCAGATTAAACTCACGCAATTCAACTGCTAAGGGTCTTGAAACATGATCACTAGTTTGATGCATGTGTGTGGTTAATAATTGTTCATTTCAATCCGATGTGCATGTAAAGTGTTGAACTTCTGTTCTGGGGCAGGTCAAATTACCTGCTCCATAACAGGTCAAATTACCTGCTCCATAACAGGTCAAATTACCTGCTCCATAACAGGTCAAATTAACTGCTCCATAACAAGGTTAGCAGTGAACTTTACCAGTGAGAAGAGAAAAGAGTGGGCACTGTGAAAGTAAATACCAACATTGAACATTAAGGGAAGGGATTTGTGACATGCCAGCACCAAAAAGGCAAAGCTGATTTGTTTCAAGTTAACCTGCACTACACTTATACCCCCCCAAAGCAAATTTCTGGCTATGTGCCTGCCATGCTAGTGACATTTCTGCAAAAGATAGTTACAAGAACTTTCTTGGGGAGTAAAAATAGTCACCCTGATCCTACTCTCTGAAAAAAAAGGTTTTCCAATATAGAAAATATCCCTTAAACAATTAGTCAGTGTTCCGTAAATGAAGAAGTTGTATTCACACAATGCAATGCTGCCTGTGTCGTAGGTTAACAATGTAAACTTGGCCGGCCATAGCACAGTGTTGCATTCCTCCCGGTTCTCTCTCTTGTCTCCCACCACTGCCAAGCAGTTGCAGAAGAGTTGCACCTGAACTTCTCTCGATAGCCGTACTTATATATTTGACAGGATACCCATGAATTTTAGATCTTTCAAAAGTGCTGTTCCTATTTACCAAAGGCTCCTCAAATATTATTTGCAACAGGTTTTCTCACCACAAAAGCTGCCACTCATACCATTTCATAAATGACGTAAAAGGAGCCAATATCATAAGGGGCTGTCATATTGGGTGGCAGTGTTGCATTACTCCCCATTCCCTACAGCATTCCAGTAAACATTCTGGTTGAGTTCCCGTTTACTCAGTTGGCTGCCCATACTTATCGCAGTGCCTGTCACATGCCATTTGCCAAGCCGCGTTTGCCATTCCATTGTTGGCATTCTGCCATTTGCTGCTCCAACAAATTCATCTCCTCCAACCTCCCCCTTGCCAATGAGATCCTTCTTGCTTACCATAGTCAAGGGGGTGGAGGCATCGTTAGCATATAAGATGACGTTTCCCCAGTGAGTGTTGTCAGGCACGTTATGTACAGAAATAGTGAAGAACAAGGTCCCCAGTCAATTGGTGTCAGAGTTTTGATTCCAAGGTGTTTGGGTTTGACATTAATGACACTCTCTGTGGTCTCATACGTGAATGTAACGCACTGCTGTCAGTTGGATGCTAGATTGTATTATTGGTGGAGTTCTTGTCAAGGGTGCCCCAAGGCACTCATTGGTACATTGTGTAGAGGCCTCACTGAAAAAGCCAACAGGTCCCCTGTGCAGATTGCCCATGAATGGTGTAGCCAGGAATACGTATTCCCCAGAGTCCTCATCACAGCAGGACATAACGTGTGGGATTGGGTTCATCCTCTCCTCTTCGCACCACCTGCATCTGTGATTCCCAGGATGTGTAGGTGCGCTATCACTTTCTCAAGGTTCACTTGCTGGTCGTCCATCGTGAGAGGAAGGAAAGGCACCTTTTACTGATACCACTAGACTCATTTTAAAACTCGACCTGGGTCTCACATCATCTTCAGGTCATTGCATTTCGCACATCTTTAGAGGTACAACTTTGTTGAATCTGTGAATTTCCACTTTTGTAGTGCATATTTAGATTTTCAGCATTTGATTTCTGTGGTATATTTCCAAAATCAAATGCACTTATATATTGTACTGTAACCTAGAGTTAATGGCACTCCTGATTTGTGCCCAAAACATCTGAAGATGATGTGAAACCACATCGAGACCAGGGTCGAGTTTTATAATAAATCTAGTGGTATCAGTAAAAGTTGCCTTTCCTTCCTGTCATGCGTAGGTGCCTCATTACTCTATAGTGCCTGGGAAGGAGTGCCTCTACTGTTCATAACCGACCCCTGTCATGTACAAGGAGGAGTCTCTTATTGAGACCAGGCCTACATTCTCCTAAGCTTAATACAGCCTGTGGTAGACTCAGCATGATTCGTCAGAATGCTGCACCAAAGGCCCCACACTCTGATTTCTGCCATTTTCCGTATTGAAGTTTCGATATGATTGGCTCTGGTCCAGTCAGGTTTTGGCTGGATCCAGCCTTTTGCCAGCTCATCAGCCATCTTGTTTCTGAGCATGGAGTTAGTACCAAACTTTGGTAGTTGGACCTCATCAGCAAGTTGTATTATTGTGTGTAACCATAAAGTACCTAATGCCCATTTATGCTTAATTAGCTTCACTTCAGTTACTCTTTCTAGGATGCTTCCTTTTATATTTTGAAGTGACCGGAAATTAAGGGGAGCTAATTTTTTTTTAGATGGAAAGCTTTTTGATTTATCAATTTTAAGAAATTTCCATAGGCATCTTGGAAATTTCTTGGAATTGTGGTATCTGGGAAAATTCTGTGGTATTTGAAATTTTGAAATAGCTGCATTGGTTGCAATAAATGGCTGTAATTTAATCAGTTACTGGCCATTTTAACCCATGGTCAGTCAATGAGTTAGAGAATGTCTTTTTTTCTTTTTTTTCAGGTATCTGGCAAGGAGATAATAGCAGAGATTGTATTACCCCATCTCATTCCTACATATAGGGAAAATAATGCATCAGTGAGGAAAATACAAATGGACAGGGACTAATGGAATCAGAAATTATAATCATTGAACAAATTCATGTCAATTAACCCTTATGCCAGCTGCCCTGTCAATCGGCCCAATACATTTCTCCCCGGTTTAAACAATGTTTTGCTGCATTTTCATGGTGTGAAAACAACACATTATAATATTTTATACATTCCCTCAATACCATTAGAGGGAATGCATAGTGAAAGTTGGCTACAGAGGAGGAGGATATGAGGATTTCCACCCAAAAGCCTGCATTTCCATTACGAAAAGCCCTTGCATATTTCTGGCACATACTTAGCAGGCGATTAGGGCTGGCACTAAAAGGGTTAACGAACGAAATGATAAGTCACTCTCACAGTCACCAAAAGTTTGTGCTGTGAGGTATGCTTTGCATCAATCAAACCAGGTTGATAAATCATTAAGCATTTAAATTAGGGATGCGACCTTCAAATCCCTCGAGTAATGCCTTTTTATTCGAGTATTCACTTACATCCTCAG
Source organism: Platycnemis pennipes (assembly GCA_933228895.1). Classification (NCBI taxonomy): domain Eukaryota; kingdom Metazoa; phylum Arthropoda; class Insecta; order Odonata; family Platycnemididae; genus Platycnemis; species Platycnemis pennipes. Next base: position 136,173,741 of record OW121852.1, on the reverse strand, counting down.
CAGACGAAAAATTCTAGTGTTCCTTTCAATTCAACTTTACTGCCAGCACCCGTGATCAAAAATCGAAAGCATGGATTCAGGAGCCCTGAGTCGAAATAGAGAAACGCAAATGGAACTTCTACCGTGACGGTGGCATTAAACTCACCTCTGCATGAAGAAGATTCTTTGGACTGCCACCTGGGGGAAAGCCCTGCAAAACACCCTGGGCCCAGGCCGACTCATCCATCGCCTTCTGACGTGAGGGGGGAACTGGTCAACGAGAAGCGATGCCAAATGAGGCTAAGAACGGTAAGGGAGCTTTGTCGTTTTAACCCAGATGATGCGAATCTTTGGATAACCCAGCTCCACCCGCAGCGGCTCCCGAAAGAGAGAACTGGAAACATATCCATGCAGCACATTACGAGCTGGAGCTGATGACGTCTGATATTATAAATTGCCTATTATTTACATTGCAATGAAAAAAGAAATTTCCTCCCAATGGTTTCAGCATTTTGGGCGCATCTGTTAATGGGCTTGTACATTTCACTGTAGTTTGTGCGCTTGCCGTTGCTTTTTTTGTTTTTCTCCTGCTTCCGTTACTCCGAGTTCAGTTCACTTCAAGAGTCAAGTTCATGACTGGGAAAAGTAGGTCATTAAATCTGAAACCAGACTTCATTCACTTAAAGAATACTAAAGTAGCAATGTGAAAGGGGATTATTATCAAAAAGATCGTGCAGCTTGCGCTAGAAGTCATTACGGTAGAATGTATGATGTGAGGCTCGTTCAATTTGGAACTTACAACTGTTTGTGTGTGGCCTTACATGCAACAATAATGATTTTGATGGAATATCAAGAGAATATTCCACGATAGGTATTACAATTTTTCTGGTTTCCGACATTTTTCCCAATGATAGTCATATTGCTATGTTACTTAATCCCGTGACGTTTTTGGAAAAGAAGAAAGTATAATGTACTGAGTCAAGAGTGCAAAATCAACGTTTTGTATTCCAAATAATTATATTTAATATGAAATTTATTGTCTTGGAAGGTGATTACTAGCATGGGTCAATGAAGTGAGCGAAACTATCATTTTTAATACCTATCTTAACAATATCTTTTTGCCATTCACCCAATAACATGCTAGGAAGTACCCGTCAGCACCACTGGCTATAGTGAACTCAGAGAGGCTCTTCAGCACGGCTGGCATTGTTTGTGTTAAAATGAGAAATCTGCATGATCTGGAATGTGTTAAAAAACTCTTCTTTTCAATTAAAAAGTCAGAGCAATAAAATGTTTGATATTTGTAGTTGCAATGTTTAATTACATTGTATGTGTAAAATTAATATTAGAATTCAAAATAAAATATGAGACTGCAGCGAAAATAAAGATTTGGCTTTGAAATTATACTTGAGATGGAGGAAATAGTAACGTTTTGATTTTAGGTAAAATTTAGGATTAATGATAAAAATAAGATTCGGGTTCAAAATGGGATTCAAGGGTGAATTAAAGATTCGGATTGGAAAAAAACTGAATTCAATCCATCTCTAATTTAAATGCGTCATTCGGTAAAATATGTTGTGGACCATATCAGTGATTTTCAATTTGTTCCCTTCAATGTATAATAACAGAACTTTGCTGTTAGTTCATGAAATATTGCATGAATTTGATTTACAAAGAAAGATGTTTCACTGGTGGAGTGGAGAGTAGTGTAGGCCGAGAATTGTGATTGTGGAGGAGGCCTTCACTGAGCGGCATTTCCCTTCCGATGCTCACCAGATCGATGGACGGACACGGAACCCAGTCCCAAGAAGACTTTGTGCTCTCTTCACTCCAAGCATTGTTGGGAGCAAGCCCAGAATGGAAGTGTGCAATCCTGAGTGAACTAGCGAACACAGTGCATTCAATACTGTCATGCCTTCACAGTAAATGCCTCCTCCCTACTAGTCCTTGCAACATTTGGTTCCCCGTAGATCAGACTGTCGTTATGTTGTGCCTGTTATAGTTGGTGAATAAATATTTTAAAACCCTCAGATACATCAGTCAGACTGAGAGATTGTTGTTTCTGTATTTTATGGAATATTATATATGTACTTCCATTGCTTAATAGGAATTAGTACAAGTTGACCATTGATTTTCAATTTTTTCGGAACAGCAGTGGTATAGGTCCAGTTTTATTTTCTGTTGTATATGGCTACAGCTCTATCATTACATCATTAAAGAAAACAACTTGCAACTTGTAATTCCGTTCAATGCAGCATTCAGTTTCTAAAGAAATGAAACAGAAGGATTATAAATTTCAAATTTCATCACAAAGCCTCATTTCAAATGGTGACAGCCCTGGTGGGAATAAACCGTGACAGACAGTGTGCTCAGAACGTGACAAGAGTGTGAGTAGAGTGTGCATACACTGTGACAAAAGTGTAAATTGGGACTGGAAAGTGTGCAGAAAGCGTGGTAGACAGTGTGCTGGTGCAGTGTTCGTACACTGTGTGCTAAGTGTGAGGACTCCATGTACACGTCGTGATGGCACTGTGCATACAGGATGAGGACACCATCCTGTGTGCGTCTCTGACCTACGCATAGTGTGCGTACACTATGACTGATACCCTTGTGCAGTGTGCAGAACATTGTGGTCACACCGTCTGTCACAGTTTATTTTCACCAGGGAAGGGTAATTTTCATTATCAGTAAAAATTACTTTCTCGTTATATTGCATACAAATTTCAAATAAATAGCAAAGTAAACGAGGACAGTTAGCCTCTAGCAATCAGTACCATTTATCAGAAGCCACAGAATCTACTCTCGTTGCTGTGATGCTTTCAATTTTTGACCTTAATTTGTCAGATTATAAGAGGATCAAGACCTGGGATTCCTGGAAAATCGTTGGTCAACCTGTACATAAGCATGTTATTTTTTACAAATTGTATTAAATGGTGTTAATAAAACATTATATGAACTGTTTTTAAGTAAATTAAATCATTTCATCTCAATAACAAGTTTGATACTGTGTGAGTGGCTCTGTTTGTGCCACGAGCCGTGACATTGTGCTCAAATTAATGGAATAACAACAAAGAACAATGGATGGGACTTTACCTTGACGAGAATATGAGGGAGAAAGAAAGCTGTACCATAAAAGGGAGTTATAACTTGAGAATGCAATAGAAAGAGGAAAATGTAGGATTATTACTATAGTCAACAGCAACAATTTCATTATTTTCTTGTCTATTTTTTCATTAATTTGGTAGCATAAGCATGTATACCTATATACTATCAATATTTTATTACTTTTTTATCTTAAGACTGCATCGAAGCAGGAACTAATGGCATCCCCCGTTGCCCGTGCCACATACAAACACACTGCCTTCCAGAGAGCACTCCAACATGTAAGGAGACCAGATCAACATTTTCAAAATCAGGACATTTGAAGGAAAAAGGCAGGGCATTTGAAAACATCCTGACCACAAATTCATTTTCATTTGCTAAGAACAATTCGCAACTAAAAATACGCATTGTTATTAATTTAATTTTTCATAATTCATCCTTATGCAAAGAGGACATATTTCATTGAGTAGCTTCAGAGATTTCAACAAATGGATGTGAAATTCTTTACAAGAACAACGTTTCAAATGATATGGTACTCTTACAATGCCCTCCCTGGCGAAAATATTGTAGAGGAAGCGTATACGAAGCGGTGGGAATCGGAATGTGAACGAACCGTAACTAACTGTCTCCGAAGAGAAATAAAACGTAAAATGAGACAAGGAAGCTGTATACATGTAGCCAATTGATTGGTTAATACAAAACAAGCCCTCTAGATTCCTTGCATCGGTGCAGCTAACACCAACATAGAAAAAAAAAGAATTGGAAATGGGGTCGTTTACTATATTTTTTTTATTGCCGAATCTGATAGAGTTTGTAAAATAAAAAGACCTATATTTTTCCGTTTCTTGATCCGTCAATTATTTCTCGAGTTATAAGCGGCGAAAATCTGATGTTTTTAACCCTTTTGGAAAAGTGGGCGTGGTGCAACCTCTGACGTATAACGACTACGTCCAATCAGAACTGAGCCCGCGAAGCTACTTTGCCTTATCGCAATGGGGGTGACACAGCTGACTCGGCCAATGGGAATGATTGCGACAGCATCTGTGCGAGCAGACCTTTCGAGAATCCCCCTCCACTCCCTTCCTCTCCCCTGAAAGCAGTCAAGGACGGGAGGAAAATGACGTCAATGTTATCACAGCTGCATTTTCGGTGGGCGTCACCTTTTGCTTATTTTAATTTTTGATTTATGAGTGAATGGTTGTAGTTAGAAGATTAATTTTTTCACTAAAATTCTTTTTTCGTTTCCATCTAACGATTTCGTGTACAAAATTGCGATTTCGGTTCCGAGTAAACGTCCCCATTGTGGTCGTTAACAATTTACTATTCTGGCACTTTTTTTTACGGTTTTGCCGGTGGCTGAAATTTTTTTTTAGTTTCTTCAAGTACTACCGCAAAGAACAATAAGTCAATCAACAAAAATGCCGTTAAATTAAAATTAAGCGCAAAAAATGAATTTTTATTTTGGAATACGATCGTCGTCCGCCGCCACCCGATAGCACCACTCATGGCATATGTGTTGTGTTTGGTTGAATACCCTCCTCCGTGGTCCGTTTCGAAGTTTCTTCCATTGATTCTTGTTACTTGTGACGAAATATGTGCGAACTTCCTCATTACACATTGTAATTATATAGTTGTTTACAAAATTTTTAAAAATCATTCTTATAAATGTTCATGTAGTTCACGGTCTTCATCAATTCGTTCTGAAATCCACAACCTCGCAGCTTCAGACCGCCGAATCTTTCAAAATAATTCTTTACCAAATATTTCCGAATTTTTCCGTGAATGCTAACTCCTGCATCTCTTACCTTCATGAATAATGTAATTAGTTTCGTATACTCTCGCAGTGAGATTCAGTAATTCACTTTATTGGGATATTTTCTGCTCCTTTGGCGTTTTATATGAACTATAATATAAATATGTTCTTTCTAATGTTGAGTCAGAATCAATATCAACATTTTATGATTTAAAACTGATGACTTCAAGTTTTTTATAGGTATTTAGCACGTATAATACATTTCAATGTCGAGATGGGATTATTGTAGAATATTGAATCGCTCAACCAAGTCCGGCGCTGTCCTCCCCCGCCTCGAATCAAAACCACATTCCCACGAAACTCGAGGATTCATTAGCTCCGTGTTCACGAGTGAAGTTAGTTCGGAAAACCAGAGCGCGATATAGCACCCTCCCCTCGCCTCCACGAGATGAAGTTAGCACCTCGTGATGGCGGCAGGGGCGAGGGCGACTAACTCCTCTTCCTTACATATGCCCCTGGATATTAGGGTTTCGCGTTCACGCGGAATCCATCCGCGCGCACTGGAAGGAATACGCCAGCAAGTTCGACGGAGGAGTCGATGACGTCACCTTCTTCCACCCCCCCTCTCGTCATTACCCTAGAAGGATACGCACCCCATCGGCGGCTCGAGGTGGGGTCTTCGGACCTTATCCTATTCCTTATACCTTTCCTCCCGGTCTGAAGCGGAGACAGACTTGAAAACACCCATCAACTCCCCATCGGAGTGAGGACTCGCCCTCTACGTGCGCGATGCACACAAGTCTGCCGCCACACCACAAGTCTGACCCCTTTCGGGGATTCTAAACACGAATTCCTTTCTGGCGTAGTTTCGGTCATCTATCGTGGCCCTTTTATTGTTTGCCCCCCCCCCTCCGAGAACTACGGCTCAGCGACTCGCCGTCCATCAGTTCGCCACTTACTTTACGACTGTGCAGAGTCTTACCTGGAGATTTTTAATGTCTCACCGAACGAAGATGGATTCCGCAGAGCAGTGTTCGAGGGTGGGTTGGCTCTACTACACTACTTAGATCCCGCGTCTGATAACTGGTTGGACCTCATTGTCTGCAACAATAGTGACGTCAACCGGGCAGGCCCTGGCTTCCGGAATCTCAATACCTTATCTACTGCCAAGCTAAAATCCCTGGTGACGAAAATTTTCGGGAAAAGACTTACGAATCGAAACTTGAAGGACGTTAATCCTGAGAAACTGTTTTCCGACCCCACCGTCAAATCTGTTGGTGACATCCCTACACAACCCTGCCTCGATGGGAAAGTGGAAGTACCGCAGAGCAATATCTTAAATATTTTTGATGAACATGCTCCTTTGATGGTACGTAGGGTGAGACGACCACCTGGAACACATCTGACGTACAGCAATGAAGGCACGAGAAAATTGCCATCGTCGCACAGTGGTCCGAAATCAGAAAAAGCTCACCAAAAGTCAATTTTTCGACTATTTACAAGGAAACTTTAATGGGGGCGTTTACTCGGAACCGAAATCGCAATTTTGTACACGAAATTGTTGGATGGAAATGAAAAAATAATTTTAGTGAAAAAATTAATCTTCTAACCACAACTATTCACTCACAAATAAAAAATTAAAATAAGCAAAAGGTGACGCCCACCGAAAATGCTGCTGTGATAAAATTGACATCACTTTCCTCCCGTCCTTGACTGCTTTTAGGGGAAGGGAGTGGAGGGGGGTTCTCGGAAGGCCTGCTCGGACAGATGCTGTCGCAACTGCTCCGATTGGCAGAGTCAGCTGTGTCCCCCCCTTTGCGATTAGGCGAAGTAGCTTCGCGGGATCAGTTGTGATTGGACGAAGTCGATATACGTCAGAGGTTGCACCACGCCCATTTTTCCGAAAGGGTTAAAAACATCAGTTTTTCGCCGCTTATAAATCGAGAAATAATTAACTGATCAAAAAACGGAAAATACGGGTCTTTTTATTTTACAAACTCTATCAGATTCGGCAATAAAAAAATATGGTAAACGACCCCATTGGTGTTTTCGTATTGTACAGGATATGACCAACAAAATAGGGTATTAAATGGATCACTCTACTGCAAACAGTAATGTGTATCACCCGTGAAAGTTGGGTAAATCATGGGTAAAAACCCCATCGCGTTGAATCTGTCAACTTCTGTGAAATTCACATTGATAGTAGAAGGTATTACGTGCATAAATGTCCTTCGCCAATTTTTTACGGAATTTTCATACATTCCAGTATAAAATTCCGGTGATTTTGTTTCAATTGAGTTCTTGGTTAACCATTTAAGTTTTTTTTAAAGTACTTATCTATTACTTAGAGATTTTTTCAGTAAATGCATCGTTAATTTTTTGTGCTCCTCTTTGCTCCTCTGAAATTTTCACATGGAATTAAACAGGAAGCCCAATTAAACATGATGAAGAAAAAAATCTTGCTTATACTTGCTTATCTGACCTCCAGACGATTTTAAGTTGAGTTACTCTCGTGGAATGTTACAGATTTTTCATCTTCATACATAATTTGCACTGTTTTGGGCTAAATTGTATTCTTTACTCACGTATTGGATATTCTTCTCTTAACCCTAAGTTAATAATGAGGTCTACCTCCGGTTTTTAATGAGGCTCGGTATACGTACTTGCACATACCTTAATAAGAGCTATAATCCAAACGAAAAGTTACAGATGTTTACCTAGCAATTAATTGTTGCTTTGTATTCCTACATTTTCATATTTCTATTGCGTCTGGACTCGCCTGTTCACCACTCGTTTCTGGAAATAGGATAAGGCCTTCCGTAAAGCAGTAAATGTTTCCAAACACCCTTGCTGTTCCCACGCCGCCCGAAAAAGATATTTTGACTGAAAAGGGCATCTTTCGGTTACACATCATTGCCTTCAAACCAATAAGACGTGCTCCTCAATGAGGATGGGACGGATTGCACTCTGGCCACCAAAGCAGGACCCTTTCTGCACGTGCCTTAAGATTTCTTGGAATACTACGGAACGGGGATAACGGTCACCACCCACGAACTCTGCCGTAGTTTTAAGCACTGACACTTAGAAAGCTCTCCAGAACTCATTTTTACTTAGTGCCTTGCATAGGAGAGAGAGTTCTGATCTGTTACGCGCAGAGGAAAGCTTGTCCTGCCGAGAAACTCTTCTCCTGACTGACGTTTAACTATCAATATACGCCGAACCGAATAGGTACATACGTTTATTCCCATTCCACTAGCAATTTTAATTCATCTTTCTTATTTTTCTATTTTGATCTTTAATTGATGGGCATAACATTTTCTTGAATTCGGTTTAAAGTTCTCATTCCAGCCCTAAAAGGTTATGTGCTATGAGTTGTAATGGATGTCATAAAGATCACGAACCTTGAGGTGCACGAGAAATTTATAGAGCGAAAGAGATATTCTTTAGCTTCAAAGAAACAATACGCTCTGGAATACTTGACTGCTACATTGAATCTAAACGAAGATGATGCTACCAAAAACATTCTGACGCGCTTCATGCAGAAGTTTTTTCCCCCAAGTATCTCGAGCAAAACTCGCGTGCGGGTAAATTTTTCAGAAGAAAGCTCAAAAACTAGTTATGGCTGGAGTTTAAGCTTCCGTCATGTGCATATCTTCCCAGCACACACGGTGAGTATCCATTATTACAATTACGATCAATTGAAAAGACGTCCATATTTCATTGGTTAGTAATAACATAATATTTTGCATTTTCGGAAGTGTACTGAAATAGAGTGACGGCCAAAAAAATATTTGAGGAGTCAAGCGAAAGAGAAAAGAGAAGAAGGTTCGTGGCAGTTATAAATTAGCATTAAAAAGTGTGTACTTATTCCTTTTTGGAAGAGGAATAATTCGATAGAGCGATGCTATAGCATTAGTGACACGAAAATCGAAAACGTTGAAGCCATAAGTAGGTGCTAAGGTTTAACAATCACTAAAGTTTTATCGTGGGGAAGACACATATGCCGCCGAGACAAGAGAAAGCTAGGATTTATTAAAATAGTACTTGGAAACTGTGATGAGAAGACAAAAGGGCGATGTTACTTCTCACTAGTCAGACCCCACACTGAACATTTAGCTAGTGTACGGAATCCGAATGAAATAGGTTTGATTAGAGAGCTGGACAGTGTGCAGCGTAGAGCAGCTTGGTTCGTTAAAAGTTGTTACGACAGATTTTGCAGCGTTTTAGAATTAGTAGAAGAATTCGGTTGGGAATCATTATCTGATCGAAGGTTAAAGTACAGATTAAATCTCCTGTAGAAAATAAACACGGATAGCTTTACTAAATATGTTAGATATATATTTTTTTAAAACCTGCGTATTATGCTAGATTAAATCAGATAAATAACATAAGAGAGATTGGTTGTCGCACCGATAGATTCGAAATGTCATTCTTCACCCGTACCGTAAGAGAACACAATACGCAGCATAGCAAAGGAATAGGCACGGGAAACATTGTAGACTAGTCTGTAGTGCAAGATGCATGTATTAACAACCAAACCCTTATTACTATGTAGACCTGCTGCCTGCCAGGCACTTCTCATCAGCATTTCGTATGCAGAGAGAAGGAATTGGCTATTTTATACATAGAGAATTGTGTCCCCCTCTAATTATTTTTGTACTTTTTTCTAGACCATATTTTCATTGTATGTTGCCTCCCACTCTCAAACATCACCTTTTTTCTGCACCACAAACTGCTAAAAATCCAAAACTACTACCAAATCATAGAAACAGAGATTCCATACTCAACGCACCAAACCTCACTCTTTTAACTCATAACAGAACAAAACGGATTCAGAATGACTGACTGACACGCTACAAATCCAACATATTATATAGATACTAACACTACAGTTACCTGAGACCCTATAGCATTATGTTTGAATGTTTAAAGTGCATGCTTGGTGATCTTCACCGCCTGCCACACACCTTCGCGGTGGCTTGCAGGGTATCGTGTAGCTGAAGATGTAGATAAAATTTATATGTGGACCAATACAACATAAGATCTAAGGATCACCACTTGCACATGGCGGAACAGAAAAGATTGGCCCTCTCCTCGGAGGATATGAAAGAGTGGTATTAAGTGATAGAGTTCGCACTCTTCCATACATGGTTACAAAGGGATAAAATTCAAGGATGTGTGGCCATGTGAATAAAAGTCATTTATAAATTTACATTGATTGTTATTTTTATTTATTAAACTTATTAAATACAATGAGGTCAAAAATGGCATCACAGTTCCCATTTCATTGTGGTTTTGCCTTCCAGCCACCCCTGGCCCGTAAATGGCACTTGTCTAGAGGCGCCACACTGGATATCTCTTCATCCCTGACGGAGGTGACTTGAAAACTCTGCTAAAGCATACAAAGATCCCTCATCTTCATCAGGGCACTATTAGCTTTCCTTATGGGGACCATAGTGAAAAAATGGTGCTGTAACGGTTTGTATTTCGCGAACAACCACTGGCTTCCTAGTGCCGCGTTCCGTCTGTACATTTTTGGATTAAAACTACTAGGCCACGGCGTGTAACCACGTTTGATGGTGGTCATTTGTGAATTATTCTCAATGCCTTTGATGAGGAAGTTGTTAAATATCCCTGGCGTACGATTATTAATAAGATTGGGGTAAAGAAAATCTCCCTCACAATTCGTTTCTACGTGAAATTCTACAACGCCCCAGCGCCCAGAATCTCAATTTCGTCCCTGTTCCGGCAGGTGCTCGCGGTCATGTGCCCAGTATTCCAATTATCAATTACTTCGCTCGCATCGCCCGTTTCTTCCGCGATACCATAACAATATTTGCAATTGAGCCAATCTTGCTCCTCGTCCGTCTTGGGTGCCGCGAGCAATTCATGCTTTCACATAATCCACATCATTTAAAATGTAACCCAGATAACGTTATTCATTAAATTTCCATGCATGGGATGATTGATGCTGTGAATCTTTAGTTTTTCAAAATTTTCCGTATCGGGAAGTGAAACTAAAAAATCATCAGTTTTCTTTTTCAGTAAATCGTCCCACTTAACCTTACTCGCGGAGTCCGTATTCGTTATGGTATATAGCCAGTGGTGACGTTATATTTTGGCATGAAATGAATTATTTTACTCTGCTGCACAAATGAGGACATTTCCGAGGGGGAATTGCTCCTGACGACGATTTCATCCGTAAGAACGATAAAATTTGACAAACGCACCGTGGGTTTATGTACCCTGAAACCCAAACAGTTAGGCAGGATGTTGCTTATCACATCCACCATTTCATCGTCAAGCATCGAGTGTAGGGCCATGGTCGAAGGTAAAGTTTTCAAGGAGCAATCTATTTTATCACACGAACGTTGCCGGAAGGTCACCTGATTGAGAGGTCTTTCCATGTGCGTGACTCGCCTTCGGGGATGCCGCGCTGTCCCGAGTTCCCCCCGGAGGAACTCCCAGCCTCGCGTTCTCTGAGAGGGGTGTCTAGCATCTCGTCAGCTGGTCGTTTTTTGAGCCATCGTATTCCTCCTCAGCATAATACACCAATCCCCTATAAACACAGAAGAGCCAATCAGCAAATTGTCCGGGAGTAATCAAACAGCATGCCTTAAATTCTACATTAAATGTGAAAGTTTTCATTCGGTATTTCAAGGCCTCCTCATCAGTCGGTCGTAGATAACCCTTCCCCAACAAAGCGTTATTACCCGTCATTGATACTGGCGTTCTCATTAATTTTTGCGTGGATAAATCCTCTTTCCCAATTTCAAATGGTGCACCGGCTAAAATGCTTTTCATATCCTCGCATGTGCATTCCACAAGAAAAGGTACCTCGATTACTATTAACGATTTATTCAAAAAGTCACTCACTCAGTGAATGGGAACTGGATGCATAAGCGGATAAAAAATGACTCGCAATATTTTGCAACACAAAACTCTTTCCAATGTTACTTCTTCCACAGAGGTACAAGAAATTGATCTTTCTCTCCTCTTCATTAAGTATTGTCTTAAGCCAGTTAACGGAAACATTAGGAGAAATAGAATTTCTAAGAAACAGTTCAGATATTGCACTTCTGCTGTCGCTACAGCCATATTCGCCACATGATAATAAACATTCAAATCTGTCTTTTCTTTCACTCACGAGTCTACAAATAAGACCCAATAAGACCTAATAATAATATCCTTCACATATAATTGAATAGCGAGACTAAATTCTCGCATTAAATTGGAACCGTAAACGACCAATAAATCTGCCCATTCGTCAGCATTCGTCATACAACTCACTCCAAGTGGTGGCCTTGCATTTTTTGGATCAGCTCACTTAAGAAAGACTAGAAGCGCTTGGAGGGTCCCGCGTCGCCATCCACAGGTCTGGATGGTGAGAGGCGGTGGAGGACACAGAGCACGATTCCGAGTCAGTTCCAAAAACCGACGACTCTGGGACTCCGTGTGATGTGTGGAGATGTAACTGGATTGATGGCGAGATGTGTAGGTACGGCTCCCAATCTCCCCTCTGGTCGAGTACGGCAATGATAAGCGAACGGCCTTCTCCCCTTTTCTTTCGAACTTCACGAAGACACCGCTAATGAGGACGAAAATATCCTCCAAGGACAACTCCTGGAGGTCTAATTATTGTATCAACCAGTCCGAAGGAGTAGGTAAGGCGGACATAGCATCTCCGTCGGAGCTCGTTTTATAATGCGACGTAAAGTAGCTTGAAATTTAAATATCGCCGAGGTCGAATTGCTATCGATCTTAGTTTGACCCTTGCGCCAAAGGCATAGGGACACTATCGCGATGTTGAGAGTCCGCCCTCAGCAGTGCCCGTCTCCAGACGTGCCGTCCCCAGCCGGTCCGAAACAATTATATATAGAGTATTTCCTTAAATGGCTAGCTAACGCGCAAGCTGAAGGTCGCGGGTTCGAATCCCGCGAACGACAGGGTCGAAGCATTACATGGGAGTACTATGCATTTATTAATTATGTAAATATTTTGGAGAGATATGATCTAAATAGTTGTGGGTCCTTTGTACTCAGATAATTACTTCCGTAGAATATTCGGAAATTATTTAAATAATTATATCTCACTAAAATGTTAAAATTTAGAGATACATAAAAAATAACTTCAAAAACAGATTTAGCAGGTCAAAAACGTAGGAATTCTACTATTTTACTTTGTAAGTACGTTGATATAACGACGGTATTAATTTTGGCCATTTTTTTCATTTGGGACCACTGTACCTCGTTACTTAAGGGATAAGGACGCAGTTTCTTGGGAAGAGTTGAAGCCGGTTTTCGTGAGCATCAAGGCACGCAGGTGGCTCTAGTTAGCGTCCTTGACGACATTCGGGGAGCCATGGACCGCCGTCAGGTAACAGTTAGTAGCGTCACCTCAATAAAGCAATTGACTCAGTCCAACACGATGTCTTGGTGACCACGCTAAGACTTTCCGGCGTGAGTCAGGATACTTCTACCAGGTTTTCAAGCTACTCGGGAGAGCGGCAAGTCAACAACAGCCGATGAACCCACGTGGCATATCCAAGAGACAGGTGTCCCACAAGGTTCCATCATGTCCCCTACTCTGTTCAACATATTTGTACGGGGCCTGGCGTCATTACCGCTGGCTGCCAATATTATGATGTATGCGGACGACATCATTATATATAAGAGTTCCCCACCTGAAAAAATACATGAATGCGTGGCAGCTTTCTCGAGTGACTTAGACACAGGATACTGACCTGTGTCTCACTCGAGGTCTCTCCCGAATAAGTGCTCTGCCTTGATCGTCGGCAATAACAAAATCCTCTATCGTCTCCATGACCCCCCACAACTAGCTATGTTTGGTCAACCAATACCTTACGTAAAGACCATGAAATACCTTGACGTCACCCTCTCTAAAACCTTGATTTGGGATGCCACCGTATCAAACACCGTTCAGATCTTTATAGGCCTGAGAAGAATGCGGTCAACGCAGTACCGCCCAACAATGCACATTAGATTACGAGTCGTAAAGACACTTTTGCTGCCGATAATTGATTATGTGCTACTTCCTGGAACGGACATGAGTCACTCGATTACAAACAGCCTGCTTGCCTGCGTTATGTGTGTCTCCCGCACCCTTGGGCTCACATGACGCCATTTTACAACAGAGCCCAATTATTAAAGATTAAAGAAAGGAGAGACCACATGGATGCCTCACATTGGGATATAAATGCCTCACCACCGGACTTCCAAAGCACACAAACGACCGCTCAAAGACTTTCGACGAAGTTCACGGAAGATCCACTAGGGGTGCTTCCTCTAACTTCCGTTATCCGCCTCATGGAATTGAAGGCATGAATACTTACTTCCATGGTCCTTATATTACTTACTATATCCTTCATGGTCCTTTTATAGGGACCTTGCTTACTTCATTCACCACCATCTTCATGCGTCTATACAACAACCTCCCTGCAGAATTCAAAAAGATACACAATTATATAGGCTTTCGCAAAAGAATATTTCGCCGCATGCTGACGTCACAGAGTTTAAACCCTGGGGATGGACATCTGATTAAAATTTAACATTCTATTTCATTTTTTTTAAACTTCGTGTCCCTTACTTTTTCCTTTGTAGAGGCACAAGTTCTTTCAAGATGATTGAAACGAATGTAAAAAATATGTATACGGCTCTACAAAAAGGTTTAATTCTTGTTTATTAACTGTTTGGACTCTGTACCTAAATGAACCCTGGACTAGGGGCAGAGGGGGCCATATGGCCTCATCTAGCCCAGGGTAAATAAAGAAATAAACTGTCTGAAATTTTCTAAAATGCAGTCCAAAACTGGTCGGATTTTGAAGTCTGTCTGCTGTTTTATTTGAAAACAAATTGTTATTGTGTAGTGCCCCAAGGTGACCAGGAGCTCCACGATGACTGCAATGGGAGACAAAGCATAGCCTCCGGCTGTCTCGGTACAAATGCCCCCGAATCGGGGATTTTCCTGACTTTACATAGTGAGTTTTGGGGGGGGGGGGGGGGGGGGGAGGAGGAATGTCTCATGGGGGTGTTCCATTAACCCTATACTAGAAAAATAGATAAAGCTTTTAAATACTTTAGCTTAAAAAGGGTTCCTTAATGCAACTCCGTGAAGAACAAGGGAACGTTCTTTTCTAGGCTCTTGGGAGAGCGCGTGAGGTCCATACACACACATAAGAGTATCTCTGGATTGTTCCTCTGGCCTTCCACTACGCCCAACTGGCGCCTCCCTAGGTTAGGGGGTGGGTATTTCACTGAGGCAGTACAATTGTTGATGTACCATGCTTTACAAATATTTTCAAATCTGTTATTATACCGCTCCACAACATGGGAGATGCTTTCTAAACAATTTGGCCTGACTCGTACACCAGGTGTGCCTTCAAATTTCCCTAATTTGATTTTTACATATCGTGATTCTCATACACTGAAATCCTTACTGTCATGGCCTCCATATCTTCTGAAGACTCAGTGTCTCTAACGAGGAAAGATTGAGCTTCCCTTGTTTCAGTGATAGTTGGAAAGTTGCTATCATTTTCACTCTCACTGCGTGGCGAGGGCCATCTACGTTAACAAATGGTAAAGAGGGATAAGCATCTGGGGCAGCTGGAGATGAGAAATTCATAGCTTTGAAAAAAAATATCCGGAAGTGAAAGATATGCCTTGCTTTGTTCGTCAATAGGACCCCTTAGCACATTCCCTTGCAGAGGTGCAGGCCTGAAGCAGCGTAGGACGAGGGGTGCAAATGAATAAAACTTAGTAAATGTGTTGTTGATATGACTCTTATGCATTCTAAGAATATTAGCTAACTGCTATAACTAATCCCCCAATAAATCTATTTGAATAATTATATTTAACTCTCATATTTCAATCTCCATGTCAAAATATGTACCACCTGAACCAGTTACATATTATATTTCGGTAATTTTTATAAAATAACACTATTTATATAGCCTAAGAAACAGTAAAGGTAATGAGATTAGGAACAAATGGTTTACCGTCTACAAAGTCAGCTTGTCTATACAGTTACGCGAATAAACTGCTGTAAATGCCTCTAGTAAGGTTCATGAAGATATAATTTCTGTTGTAAAAATGATGTCACCAACTGTTGCTTTTCTTTGAATAGCTCAAGTTTAATGAGTGGATAAGCGATTGCACAGTGACCTTATCGCTATTGGTTTAAAGCTTTTTCAGATTTTTCTTCCCTTTTTATCTACGAATGCTCTCTTCACACGTAAGTATCCAAAGTAAATAAGTAAGTATCCAAACTCGATTTCTGCATCGACAGTGTCATAAGCCGATGCTCATATATATCTTAAAAATGTAATAATCCTCGCAGAGCTCACAGATTGCTGAAAAGAAGGGGTTTTTCTCTCACTGCTGAAAATAATATCAAAGAAATAGCTTATTGTGCCTCCGTCATAAAAAAATTGGATTAGGCTGCATATTCGAAACTTTGAAAACTTGGTCGAGGTAAGATGGCGACGCTGCGCTCAGCTTCAAAATTTAAGAGGAATTACCGGGCCTTGGTTGAAACCAGGGTTGGGTCAGTAGAATATTCCGTGTGGAAAATGCGTATTCTACGTGTATATCCTACCGTAGAATATGTATACATTATGAGCTAGGAAATTAAGACAATGAACAAATATACAAGGAAACTCATGTTTTATTGGTACAATGGCATTAATAAAAAGCAAATGGAGGCAGTTACACCATTCGCCTCAATAACTCATTTATCTTGTCCTCACGGTTTCCAAAGTCACCACCCTCCACATAATGGTTCGTCTTCTTGCGCCAGCCTCCAGTCGGCGTGTTGAGCTGAAACAAGCAGTAATTACTTTTTAGTGTTGCAAAAGGAACTGAACAAAAACAGGCAATAATTCTCAATTATTCATTAATAATGTATTACAGTGCAATAAGACCTTATGGCTAATTCCCCGGGAGAAAATAAATTCTACATGCATTAAGCCTGTACAGGCAAACATTAACAAAACTAATTATCATACATCAGAAGATAATCCAAATACAGTACAAGCCCGTAATAGTGAGTGCGGCATATAGCGAGAATCTTGCAATAACGAGTGATTTGTATCATCAAAAGGCCCATTATTAACACGTAAAAGGAAACAGCGAGGCCAAGAAGCTCCTGCCACACTTTACGCTCCGAATCAAGAGCGATATTCCTTGAGGGCAAAGTACAAATGGTATTTATCTTTACTGGAATTATTAGTCAACTACAACTTGCTAAGAATACAAGATTTGTGCTATCCCTGCTTTATTTAATGTCCAATCAAGTCCACACATGATTCACGCTCGCACTTTTTAATTGTTTTTTTGTTAAGCCACGTTCACATAGGAATGGAATGAGCGGAAGATGGACAAGCAGAAAAGCAGCTAGCCAATCACACGACATTGGAGAGTGGTGGTGTGGGTTAAGGGGGGGGAGTTCAGCTCTCCCGCCTCCACCCCTTGAGATTGACAAGGAGACATTGACGGATATTGTGTTCGAATACGGATGCTTCTGACAAGATCAAGCCATGCATCACGGGGAAATCCACCCATCCTAGACTCTCAGGAGCATTAAATCATTGTCGGGCACCTACAATCGCAACAAAAACCCACTGATGACATCTGAGTAATTCACACAGTGGTTACAAGTTAACGATGCGAGAATCGGAGGACAAGACGGTAAATCAGTACTCATTATTGATGACTGCCCAGCCCATCCAAATATTGCACTTACAATGGGAGTGTCCGAGTTCCCGGTCTAGGATTTTGACGAAATTTGCCAGGCAGGTAGTCCTTGATGAGTTATTTACGAATCACCCCCCATATAGGGTTATATATCCAGAAACTTCGTCAAAAAACGAGTTTGAAATATTTGATTGAAAATATAAAGCTAATAATTAGCCATGTTTAATCAGTGCAGTTTGGGTTAGGGGTAAAGTACTCGCTTCACAATGTCGACGTCCCAAGTTCGAGACTTTTCGAGTCCAATTTTTTTTTCATCGCAATTTCGTCGTACGACTATCCCTGGTTTTACATATTTTTAATCTGTTTACCCGGGATGCATTTTAACTATTTTACGTAATAATTACGTAATTTGCTAAAATTACGCAATTAGTACGTAAAATAGTTAATTACGTTATTTACCTAAATCACGTAATTAGTACGTGGCGGAATTACTTCCGCACGCCCTGTCGTTTTTTTGTGCGTCAAAATTTCGTCAAAATCCTAGACCCGGAACTCGGACACTCCCCTTGTTAGACACGTGGAAATCATTTTTTGGTGACACAATTCAAATAGTGTTCTGCAACCTTCGCATCAAGGTATTATCAAAAATCTTAAGAACAATTTCAGGAGGTGATTAGTAAATTACCCTGAGACACAGTTGCCAAAAAAATAACATGCAGAGACATTAGAAGGTGGAATGTGTTGGATGCCATGACAGCAGTCACAATCAGCTGGGGAAAAACTTTTCTGGCACATATATCAGCATCCTTATGACAAGTGAGATTCATTGACTGGGATAACAGTGAGGCGAATTGGGCTGACAAGCAGCTGCAAGAAATTAAGACCTGACCCGAACGGATGGCAGGACATAACAGAGCATTCTGGGCCTTGCGAGTTTCGTTCCAATGTTAGTGCCAATGAAAGTATGCCAGGGTGGAAGGAGTTGACGGATGTGGAGTTGATTAACTTGGTGAGAAACGAAGCATGGGGCACTCTTTCATATCCGATATCAATATAAATTAATTAAATATGAAGATACTGCTATTCAGTGGAATAGGGCGCATCAATATATAATTTCTAGAAAATCTTTAAATGAAGTTAAGGAGCAAAATAGAAATGAGAGCGCCCAATGCTTTTTGTTGTGACCTTCCATAAATAGACAACTTTAAATATGTAATATTCTTGAAACCAAAATTACTTCCTACTAATGTTCATAAATAATTCATTGTGTGGATAATACCTTGAATTGCATTTAATTATTTCCAGCACTAGGCTAAACTTCAATTCACTTGAGAAAATATTCATTTTCTTTTTCCCGTTAGCAGTTGTAATGGGAATCCAGTGGAATCTATTGTTTTTCAAGGGGATTGACGAAAAAAATGATGAATGCGGGAAAACGAACAATCCGGGAAATCATTACCACGGCGTCCAATGAGTGCAAATTTACGGGAACTTTTATTATTCTCAGGAATTATTCAGGGATGTTCCGTTAAAGCTGGAAATATTTAAATTAATGCCAATATGAAGTTCACAAACTAAATAAAATTCCCATGTCGGCAGTCAGAAATGATAGTTCGGAGTTTTATTGATGCACAGTGAATTTTTGATTATCCGGTTCAATTTCACTTTTATTTCTTATAATACTCGTAATTTACGTAAAATAAACAATATATATATTTTCACGAATAATGCGTCAGTTTAGACTGCTTTAAGTACTCGCCGGGGGCTCTCTTCACCCGACCGCGAAGCCTTTTACAAGCGACTATATTCCCGTTTCCATTACGCACTGACTTATGCGTTCGCTAGTCCCGTCGCCATCGCCTCCACCAATTCCCCTCCCCTACTTCCTTCCTACCTCCCTTGGCCAATCAAGGTGTAAACAATGCCCTTATCTGTCGTACACTGGAAGCCCATTTCACTTTCTTCTCTCTCATTTTCTGTGTCATCATACACATCAAGACTGGTCAACCCTCTGAAACTGGGCAGAAATTAATTCATTGCTGTCTATGTCTTCTCTCCGTTGTCGGTAGATAATCACGAAATTACAAGGTTTAGGGTAGAAGCTGCGATCTTGGGATCTTTCGTGTCGGACAGTGGGCGATGAAAACCTCCAGTTCCTTTGGTTTGAATTCAACCACATGTGACTCCGCGGCAATGAAAGCACTTATGCGGATCAGTACACTTATCGTTAGTAATAATTTATTTTTTACGATTGGTTATCATTTGAAAAAACACTTGAAATCAATCTAGAAGTTTTTTTCCATTGCTCATCGCCTCGTGAAATATTAGAGCAGATGGCCAAGTAAACGTAACACGTTCCTTTTGAGTACGCACGGATGAGAATTACTTTTTATGAGGTGAATTTGAATGTCATGAAAAGGACGCAATTTCCACTAGAAATATGAAAATCCTGTATCAGATTGTTTTCTAAAGATCCGCTGAAAGTTCGGGAAGCACATTGAAGAACAATCCCAGGATGTTGATCGGCGGCCCAATTTCAAATTCCCGTATGTTTCCCGTATTTCCCGGACGATTATTTGCTGAATTCCCGTATAGGAGAAGTCCGTGTAATTTGAACCTGCGTGTAATTCGGACCAATAGCTTTACTTTGTATTCATTAAGGGTAGCAACATGTTTAGGGTGTAGACGTTTGGGTGTATTTTTGGAATGTCTTCTCTCCAAATTTCAACAATCAAGCCCAGGTGATTGAGGCATAAAGGCTAAGTAAGCGAAATCGTGAAATTCCCTTCCCCCACACAAAGCATAAACAATGAAGACACTCTAGACAAATACACCCATTGGAATGGCTCTGACTCCTAAGGCGACAGCGAAATATAAAGTTACTTTTGCTAGTTCAAATACAGAAATTACTCCACTCTTATCATAATTCGTGTAGAAAAGTGCAAATAATTCTTTTTAATGTATCTAAGGATGTTTCTGTGAAAATCCGTCTCATTTTATTTTGATCCTCATTGTGTATATTTCGGACCACCGAAGAGCGTGTATTTTTGACCGGTTCAAATTACACTGATAGTTACAAAATAATTTGCCATATGCATTATCTAGTACAACAGGTAAAATAAAGTGATTAAACTTTCTATCTTATTAAATTAGACTTTCGAACCGGATAAGTTACATTATCACGCTGCATTTTTGGACAAAATCGTGCGACGCGAAACCTACTACTGTGGCAAGGGCGACAGACGTTGTGTGTGTGCTGTTTCCACACTTACCGAGTCAGCCTCACGTGCGCTGAAATGACAACCTTGCGCTCAGTGGGTTACGAAATCTTCATGGGCTAAACACTGCGACTACCGCACTGCTAAGGTCCCACCAACCGAAAATATGGTGATCTTCTGGATCTGTTCATTACAGAGCATTTCTTGAAATTTCCCGGACACTATGCGAATTTCCCGTATATTTCCCGTATCGATCGACATCCTGAATCCAGTCTCATCTGCATTGTACACTTCGCATGTGTAGTATCCCTGTAGAAGGGACGGTAGACTTTCCAGCCATGCATCGGTATTTTCTACACTTACCGCAGCACTCTCTCCCGCCAGCTTCTTATACACAAGTCCATGACGATCTTTGAAATGACTTATCCAGCCATTGGATGCACTACAATCATCAATGTTCAGCTGAGTGGCTCTAATTTTTGCCTTTTCTTTCAGTGTAACTCCATCAACTGGTATGTTGGACGCCTGTGCCTGCTGGTACCAAGCAAAGAGCACTGTTTCCATTTCTGCGAATGTCAACTTCCTGGCATTTTTTCTCTTCTTGGACGCGTTACCACATTTATCTATTTGCTCTCTGATCTCGTCCTTTTTCGCAAAGATTGAATTTAAAGTGCTAGCCGACAACCCGAGGCATTTTGCTATGTCCACACGTTTCTCCCCCGGATTCTTTTCTACTTCTTCGACTATTTTGAGACGATCTCGCAAAGTTCTAACTTTCTTCTTTGGATGAGCCATGATCGAAGAAAAATTAAATGAAACTTGAGAAACTTATAAAAAAACAAATTGACGGCAGTAAGTGACTGAAAACAACGGATGAATGCACACACAACCACTCGCAACGAAATGAACTTGGGGAATGACACTATCGCGGACAAGGAGTCGACTACAAATTACGCAACGTCATTGTATGACTGTGAGTCGACTACAAACTGTGCAACGTGATTGTGTGGCCGTCTCTCCAACATTGTATTCTTAAGAGACAGCAGTACAAATAAAACAATGTAAATTCTTCGTTTTATTTTTTTTTCAAACGCAGTATGCAGGAATAGTTGCGGCGGGAACGTGATATACAAACGATCGTTGCGGGAAAACAATACTTCGGAGAACAATGCATACGGGATTAAATAACGTTATCTATATGGAGCTTCATACGGGACTAAGAATAGCGAACAATAGTTGCGGGAAAACGATCCTTGCGGGAACAACAGATCGAGGTTCCACTGTACCTATGTTTTGTGATACATTTGTTAATTTCTGTCCAATGTCATGAGAGTAATTAAAATCTATTCCATTCAATAAATCTTTATTTTATGATTCCTGACAATACATATATTTTGAGTGAATGTATCGATAATTTCGGCAATGGTATTAAACGGGAGTTACCTCCATTCCCTATAGTTCCGCTAGATGGCAGCACCAGCATGACACACCACGTGCTGAGAAACGTACAGAGGCATTTGCTTGTGTGAATAAGGACACGCTGCGACTAATTTTCAGAGATAACTGAATGCGAATTTTAGTAACAACTAAGAATAGGTAATTATGCCAGAAACATTTTCGAATGCTGAAAAATGTCATATTTCAGCGAATCACTACGACAACTTTCCTAACCAATTGATGTACTGGTTAAAACTTGAAGGCTTCAGCAGAGTGTAAATTGTTTGGGAAAATATAATTCGCAAAATCATCAATAAATATGCAATTTTGCACAAAAATTGCCCTTCCACCTGTTTCTATTGGCATGGTAACGAAGGAAAAACAAAGTAAAAACAACTTTGAGGAGAGGCTTAATCCAGCACCTTCAGATACAACAAGCGCTCATTATAGCGAACGACTTCCCAGCCATTGGGAGCCCTCGTTATACAGAGCTTCCACTCTGTATATTCGAGTGCTTTGGTGATTTTCAGAGCATTCAACAACTTTAGGGATGAGTTAGTGATAATACTGTGAGAAGACTGGATGGCACAAAAATCTGATGCAAACTTCATGCACTAGCCAGAAGGAAGAGGGTGAAATAGGGCAGCAATAGGGAGAGGCAAGGGTGTCAAAGGTTTTTTGACACGTAGGGGGAAATGGGAAAGGTGTGTGATGGCTTTGATGCAGGTGTAATGGCAGGGGAGAGTTAATGCCATGGGTTTGGAAGCAAGTGAAGGAATCTACAATACATTACTGCTTTAGAAAGGCAGGATTTTCTGTGTTTACAGTGCTTAAGATATTTCTAACTTCCGGAAATGATGTAACTACTTTTTTCCAGTCTATCAGTGTGTTTCTCACTTTTCCCTTTCCCTTACCTCCAGCAAGTAACAATGTATGTTTAAGTGAAAATTATCCTTTCACACTGTTTGTTTACTCCCAAAATTTACACTTTTTCCTAGGATCCCTAGAAAAGTCCAAATAAGGTGTTCCAGT
Source organism: Platycnemis pennipes (assembly GCA_933228895.1). Taxonomy (NCBI): domain Eukaryota; kingdom Metazoa; phylum Arthropoda; class Insecta; order Odonata; family Platycnemididae; genus Platycnemis; species Platycnemis pennipes. Next base: position 136,150,510 of record OW121852.1, on the reverse strand, counting down.
GTACGCAATTTTCCACACCAATGCTTGTCCTGAGACCGCTTCCGACCCTCCAGCAGCATCAAGGGTCTGGTTCAAATACTAATACTACTACAAACTACATTGCAGACCATATTCTACTACAGACTACTAGGTTATGAGAACTAAAAATGTCCATGGAAAACGGTGAATGAAATAGGTCATCGAGGCAAGGGTAAATTCCAAGCCTGCGACACAGCTACTCGAAACATGTACGATCACTTCCACGCGTTCCCCTGTGGAGCAGAGGGCGACAGAGAAAGCAAATCAATTTCTATCTGACACTTTGGAAAGAGGAAGCTCATAAAAGGAAACAACCTCCATGGAAGAGTCAGTTATGTTCAGCATTCACCAGAAAACTCTCAAACTCCACATAAGAAGACAAGAGTTACCAAAGTTGCACATCAACCATTCATCCACATAAAATCAACCACCCAGGAGGCAAGTAACTATTTTTTCCAAGATAACCAGTCAGAGGTTGCACCACGCCCACTTTTCCGAAAGGGTTAAAAACATAGTTTTTCGCCGCTTATAACTCGGGAAATAATTGACGGATCAAAAAACAGAAAAATACAGGTCTTCTCATTTTACAAACTCGATCAGATTCGGCAATTAAAAAAAATATGGTAAACGACCCCATTGTCAACAAGTACAATCTCTTACAATTGATGAAGCTATTGACCTGCATATCAGTGAAGAGGTAGCAAGCGAGGAGGATGATGATGATATGGAAACACCAAAAGAAAGCACAATCAATGCTATTTCTGCTGTTAATGTACTATGACTATATTTATTAAGTGTTGCAGGAAGTTAGAACGAATTAGAGCTATTGGACAGAATAGAAAAGAGAGTAGAATCAATTAATACAAATAAAATGAGCAAGCAATCAAAGATAATGGAATACTTCGAGAAGGAGGCTAGTTAAATGAACATTTATTTATGGTGTATTTTTTTGTTATAGCTGAATTCAGCCAAGAATGTTTTATTTAAATTCCGAGATAGTTCTTTGGCTTAAATTTTGAGAATACTTTTTTAGAGTAAAGGTTGGTAAATATTTTTTTAAACTAAAGGTTTATATGGATTATGAAGTCATTTTGTTTAGTTTATCCAACAATTTAAATATTTTTACTTTGAGAAGATTTTTTCATTTTATGGAGTTTATGGAATATGTACTTCCGTTTTATTTATTTATCAGCTACCACCTAGGGAAAATGATGTCTTTCTGAAGACTGACATATTCTACAATCTACCTCACTGAGAGTTTGGTATTAATAAAGAATTTTTTTATTGTCATAATTACATTTTGTATACTTACTTTTCATTTAAGACATGATTCAATTGAACAATAGAACATTTAGCAATGCTTTAAGGGATTATTTTCATTAAATTATGCCTACCCTCAATTTACACCTTCCCGCGATTCACACTTTTTTCCCTTATCCCCCTCAAAAGTGTAAAAGAGGGGTTTTACTGTATTTAGGACTTCCGCAAGCTGAGATAGCACATGTTTCAATTTTTTGTAATCAGGGTGGCTACTGATAACCGATTTTCAAATCCCTGACTTTTCCCTGATGAATCAAATTTTTGTCAAAACTCAGAAAACGTTAAAAGCTGAAATCAATACATTAAAAGCTATAAGAATGAAAAAATATATGTAACCTCCGTCCTCATGAAAAAATACATTAAACCTTCACAAGTTAAGCCATCACACAAATTGTACACACTTTTAATACATTTTTCGCGGCTTTGTATCGTATTTCTGTGGCCGTGCACCTTTCCTTCGGTTCAATTACAAATTGACAATGTCTAATTCTTCAAGTAAGAGGTGGTGTGTAGTGGTAGTTCTGGGAAGTTGAAGATTACTGAAAAGGCATCAAAGGGAAGGTTAATGGCGAATTTAATGGCGGACTCCGGCACAGGTATCACTAAGCAGCACGAAAAATACAAACCAAAGCCAAGTTGTTGGACTGGATCAAAATCGGATGGCACGAGTGACCTTGAGAAGCAAATAACATTTTGATGAACGTGATCATAACCCCTGGATTGTAAGAGAGAAACCAAAAATGTAAAAAAATTCGTATCAACAAACAAAATGTAATCATGCCACTGCGAGCGAAAACGGGAGGTAATTAGCAACAGCAGCGTCATAATCAGGAATGTCACATTTGAGGTGGTTTGTGACCTAACTACATTGCTACAAGAGGGAGCTAAGGGGGCCATTCAATAATTACGTTGAGCGTGAAAGGTGGGGAGGGGAGGAGAACTCTTCCTATGGTCTCGCAAATGTCAATTCGAACCATCAAAGACCATCTCATGTAAGATTTTGTTTACACACGTGATCGTACTTGTATTACCGTTTTAATAATCATCGTCCCGTATTTTTAGAACTGCAAGCACGTATTTACTACAAGCTATTGTGCTATAACTACCTCTTGACCGGAGTCTCGGAAGGAAATAAAAACCAGAGGTAAAATCTTCCAAAAAACATAGCCACGGATTCCTTGTGATGAGCAGAATACACGGTGACCATGAATTTTAACACTACTAGGCAAATATCGCATTAAGGATATACAAAAGGGATACATTGTATGACTGATTCACAACTAAATAACTAAGATTCACAACTGATCATTCCATGAATTGATGGGGCTTATTCCATGCATGTTAGTGATGGACGTTAGTTTTAGTTGGTGAAATGTTTTGGTGGAATTAGGGCGGGAAAGATCCGGTAAACGTAATGGTAGAAAAATAACGAGAATTTCCTATCCCAGTTTCTCCCTGACTGTTACAAGAATTCCCTGACTATTCCAGATTTCCAAAATTCCCTGACAATTCCAGCTTTTCCCGGTTTTCCCTGACGATCACCACCCTGGTAATGTAATTGTTAACTAAGTAATATATTTTAAACTTTGTTTAGTGGAAGATAAATATATATTCCATATCTCGCATGAAGAAAAGAGAAGTGGCTATTCTTGTTTTTCTGCAAAGGATGGTCAAAGCTTAACTTGCTTCCTGGATTTTGAAAAAATCCTACCCTTTTAGCTGTCTCAGTCAAAAAATTAGTTAACATAACCAACTTAAAATAATTTTTTACATTAATAAACGTAGAAAAAAAAACAAGATTTAGTTCAATTTATTTTAGAATCGCAATAACAATTTGAGATATTTCTTCAAACTCCGGGGATGAAAGTTTACAACAGACAGTTCGTGCCTTGAGCTCGCATATAGCCCCCCTCCCCTCCCCCAAGACTTTTTCCGCAAAGATTGCGGCCAAAAATGGGGGGACTATAGTACTACAAAAGTATTCACTTCCCAGCAAACCCAACTTCAACTGCATACTACAGAATTAAACATCACCCAGATTTCAAAGAACAATTTTCCTCGGGTGAACAACTTACTTATCCCATCCAGCAACCAAAGGTCGGGAGAGTGGAGCAAGCAGCATCGGAGGATTGTGAGTGAGGACCAGACAAGGGCACGCCAGGTGGTGGGGGAAGCAACTGAAGCCAGGACATTAGGGTGGAAACCACCACTCAAGTGACACATACTGGGGGCCACACCACAAAAGATAACTGCAATGGATTGACAATCAAGTGTTCACAATAAAAAGGTTTGCGGGGCACAACTGATAACCTATCTGTTACTTTGAGTTGAGTCGTCAACCCCCGACACTTGTTTGACCAGTTGGACAATTTCAGACTTTCCTCAGAACTACATGACACAATGGGAGGATAACTATTGGAAAAAGCAAAAGCATAATGCTGTGGGCACCAAGGAAAAGGAGTCTTACAAATGATGAGAAATGGAACGTATTAATGTCGTGGCAGGCTTCTCAACATGTGACCTTCACAATCTGCCAACGCCATTCGCCATTGGGTTCACACGATTCGTGTGAGTGACGTGGGGTCTTTCTATTCGTTCATTGCAGGAAGCAACAGCAATGGCTGCTCATCGGGAGCAAACCATTTGGAGGAAAGTACACATTTTGCCTTGGGGATGTGGTGATTATAACCCCCCCGACCACAACCGTATTACTACTTGACAGTCTCACATTTGCGGAGAGGCTAAAGAGGTGACTCACGAAAGCCAACTAACAAAAGTGCAGCAAGAGCACAGATACAGCGAAATGAGCAGAAAAAGGATTAGATATAAAAATGAAATTATATAAGGCATGTAAGATATGTCCACAAAATGCCTACTACACGAGGTCCAGTGTAAGTAAATCACATTAATTAGGATGCATGTATACATCTGTAAACAAAAATAAGTACTTCAAGCGAAAAAATGTACAAAAAGATTCTCTCAATATGCTTCAGTAATTACATCCCATACATTATCATTTGATGGAAAATAATTACTAAATGGTGGTAATGGTAACCTAAACCTTGGGCGGAAAAGGATAGAGGAAGCACTTCTTGGGGATGACAACTATACACCTCCACGCTTAAGGCGTTATGGTACCCTCGGCCGCGGGCTGTTTTGGGCGAGCGTCTCTTCGCTCTGTCCGTGTTTATATATCACTCAACTACGGGATAACTATTGAAGACAGAGACTTGCGGTTTGCTTTATTTGATTCAAGAGTTATCATTCCACATAACGATTGGAAAGAAAAAAATTTATTTCTCCAGGTTAGCGAGAAAATCAAGCTGAACTTTGGCTTATTAAAACTTGCTTCAAAGACAGAAATTCAAAAATCGGAAAAAATCAAAAAAAAGCGACATCATTCTTCTACAAGCACCTTTAAGCACATAGGTCAGAATTAGTTTCCAAAGTCGCTATCATCAAAGCCGTGGACCCCTGCACGCCGAAAATCTTAATCGTTTCGGCGGCTGAGGAGGCCCACTGGGCCGCTACGAGCCTTTCCCTCATTCCATTCTCCCCGTAGACACTGGTCAGCGGCAACATTGTTTCAGCCTTCCCTTCTTCCTCCTCCCCTTCTCGTCATTTGCAGGTGGCTCGCTGCTAAAAGGCTGGGAGGGCCGGGAGTGTCGGATTACACACGAGTTCTTCTGAGAAATGATTGAAAGACTCAGCTCCATGGTCGAACTCTCACCTTATTGAAGTACGCTGCCAGGGGTTTTATAACCCTCCTTTTTCATTTTTAAAGTTTTGCGAAAACTACTAATTGAAGAGAGGAATACATAGGAAGTGATATATTGATAATAACGCTTCGTTCGCGGTCCCGGCAATTATTAATACCCATTCGGAACTGTCTTTAAATTAATTAATTTATTTTACAATTACTAATGTGTTATCATACTCTCTACAGCTATTCTTCCTCAGGTAAAAAAGTTTCTATATCTTTAACCTTTCATTTTTATCACTTACAGCATATTATTACTTACTTGGCCCTCCGTGGTCCCACATAAGAAGCTGCATTTACATAAGCAATTACCAATATAAATTTGGTTTTTACTTCCAAAACCTTTCTCCTTTAAAGTATGTTAGAAATTAAGAAGGGTTAATGGATTCAAGAAGATACGGCGTATGAAACACATTAATAACCTAGCGCAAATTTGAACTGAACAACCTTCAGCTGCATCTGACACAATGGCAGGTGGGAATAAAAATTTTGTGCTAAGAAATACGTAATCAACCATTAAAATAGTTCTTTTGTGGCGTTTTGCAATATTCTGATTGTGAAATGAGCAGATAAATAACTAAGATTGATATTAATCGCTTCTCGTGTTCTCTCGAAACCATCATTAATTTTTCACTCGAGACTTTTCCTCGTGAAAGTGATTGATTTTATTTCATTGCAAACAACCACAATGTATGTATATCAATATCTTTGTAAAAAAAATAGCAACAACTATATTCGCTCTTTGTCTTACAATCTACAATCGTTTTGCCTTTCCGAAAATTTTAAGAGTATTTATTGTCCTACACCAGACATGAGCCAGATGAAAGAAAGTACCTACCATAAAAAATCTAATCCTTAACAAGAAATATAGTTGCCTGTTTCAAATCATGTGAACTTCCATAAAATATTCGGTTGCTCAGTTGTAATTTACAATTAAATAAAAATAACAATTTTGAAATGAATTTAAAATAGAAATAAATTTTGTGGTTTGTATAACCTCCATCTTCACAACCAATGGAATGGTAAAAGTTGGCTATCATAACAATTCATGCAGAAGATAGGCCTATACAAGGAGATTAGATGCAGGCATGATTTTGTCGATGCACGCGGTGAAACTAGGAGTAGTAGATAGAATTCGGAATAAAAATCGTGAAAATAATAGAAAAAGTGACAAATCAAGCAAACGTATGTAATTTCAAGAGGTTGAATTTGTACCAGACGTTAAGGAAAGAATTGTCTTCTAGTGGAATAAAATAAATTTATAATTTTCTAAATTTTTCTTTACAAAGACTGATGACTCTGCCGAAATGTATTTCGGACACGATACTGTTGAAGGGTAATATTAGTCATAATTATTTAGAGGAGGCAACCGACAGCTATAATCATTTGCGCAATTCAGAATACGTGAGTGATTGCGTAGAGAAGAGGCTTTCATGGAACGGAAGATGGGAGAAGAAAACCCGGAGTTAGCCTTCTCCACAAGAAAGACTCCAAGGAGCCCACGGTGTAGCGCTGCATCCGACAGACAGAGCACAGAATTTGAAGATCTCTCTATACAGCACTAAGTAGGGACCGAAAAACCAATGAAAAATTTCTGCTACAGCCGGGAATCGAACCCGATCCCTGATGGTGAAGACCAGTACTCAATAATCATGACCACACAATCTCTATCTCAGTCGTTATTCACATTGTAATATGCTTAAATACTCCATAAGAGGCCAAAGAAAACACCAGGTTTAGTCCTGTTTGTCGGGAGCAAGGATTTATTTTTACGTAATTAATACGTTTTCTATTCAGGTAACTCGCTGCCACACTATTAAGGTTTTTTCACGTGTCATACGTTCCACGTTTTGATGTCAAACTATATTATTTTCCAATTTTTTAACAATAAATTCCCTCAAAACAAAGCAAATCTTTGTCTTACCTGACAAAAAATTCATCCAGATGAGTCATTATCTCATCAAGAATATACGAGGCGTATTCCACAAACCTACTTTACTTTCTAACTTATTCGCCGTTCGCTTCTTAGCCCTTTTCGTAACGTTGCAGTAGCTTTTTCAATCTTGTGAGTTCACACCAAACATGCATTACATATCATGCATAAAAAGTAGAGATGGGACATTCAAATAGTCATATCCTCGAACACCTCTAATAGTGAGCTATTTGCACTATTCTATATTCGAGGACAAAAAGTAATAATTTCACCATCTCGAATACATTACACAAATCGACTATGCTTTTATAATTCACGGGCATCGGTTGGGTAACATGTTACAAAGCATTTGGGCTAGCAGTTTTGGTTGGTACCAATTCACTACTTAATATTTCAAACCAAACTTCATCTTTAAGTTAAGCATGAAAATATAAATCCGAAATAACTTCACGAGAATTACATGACAAAGTAAATGATCAAACGCTCGCGAGATTGGTTGTTCCTTTTTTTTTGACTCCTCGTTGCATGACTACGCTTACATTTTATAAATTCAATTTTTGAAATACTTTTGTTTTCCTTATTTAATTTCAGGTTTGTGATTAACATAGTAAAATACATGCTTATAATAAGAAACAAAAGAATCGCGGTGTTCCATTGGCGCAAGTTTGCCGCGATTTGTCAGTTGTATAAGGATTGAGGAGAAGTATATGAGCCGTCGTAAAACTTACGTTCGTTTTTAATCCACCAAATTTCTTATTAACGTAAACTTATTAAGTTATGTTAACTTATTAAACTCAAACTTATTAAGTTAGAATGACCATCGAAGTTTGGCAACATTTTCACATTTGTGATCTGGACGAGAAATTCGCAGTTTGCAATTTTTGCAGTGCGAGGATATCGCGTGGTGCGTCGCGTACTACTTCAGGTTTAAAACACCATTTGAAAAGGCACAAAGATGACATTATGCAGATGATTGACAAAGGCTACCCTGAGACCCATGATGACAGCAATTCTGAAGTTATGTCATCTACTCAGTGCCCTTTGCCATCGTCGTCAGCAAGTGAAGCTGGTGAAGCAGCATATCCGTCAGGGAAAATTAAAAAACATCATCATCCTACAAGACAGTTATCCTTGCCGAGTTTATTGGATAAGAAGGGGGAGTTCAAGCCAGGGGACAAGAGGAAAGAAAAAATAACAAGGGTAATAGCCGAAATGATAGCACAGCTGGGATAATCTGCGATAAAAAAAGAAATAGACGGGACCCAGAGAGAGTAAAAATGTTAGTTTTTTTGAACAAAAACTTAAACTTACAATAATGTTGCTCGTTTTTAAAGTACCTTATTGCCAAAGGCAATTAGTGTTTTTATTAGTCCCTAGTTAGCGAGTTTCAATTTGGGTTTTTAGAAGTTAGTACATACCTTATTTGCAAAGAGAAATTTATGCTTTAGTAGTACTTTATTTGCAAAGAGCCAAGTTACTTGTGAAGTGCCAATAAAAAAATGTTCATTCGAATAAACAGGATAAATAATGCAATATTTTTATTGGAGTTGGTGATATTTTTACATTGATTGAATTATTTTTATGGCTGTGCTCCAACAGATCTGTGACCAAATATAAATATGTTTGAATATAATGTAAAGAGCATTGTTTCTTTTTAGAATCTTCAATACTTCAGAATTTTAATACATTCTGTTCAGCTAATTTTATAATTTAGTTTTTTGTAACTTTTGCTAATAGGGTCTCAGAAATAGTACTACTATGTTATTTTTTATTTGAATTGTCGTTTGTAATTAACATTGGTGGAAAAACGCCCATGTAGTATTCGATATTCAAGTGCAATATTCAAAAAAATATTAGATATTGGAATTCGATACTCGAATTCGAGAAAAATGCTATTCGACGCATCTCTAATAAAAAGAATGTATAGAAGTTCTCCTCCTGAGAATTGAGCAGGTTGAAAATGGCAGTTCTGAGATCTTCGCCATCTTCAAATCTTCCACTAATCCTTGCTTCAAATGCAAGAAGAGGTAATAGTAGCTATAGGGACTGTAAGCTTGAGAAAGCGACTCAAACATAAGTACAATGGTTATTGCCTGAGGCTTAATTTTACCGCAAAACGTATCTCCCGACGTTATAGGGTTTCCACAATGTTTAATTAGCCGTTGTTCACGAATACTTACTACAATAGAGGATGAAATATACACATCAGTCACACCCCTTAACGAAAGCTATAAATTTTGAATAACGCTCCGACAGTATGATGCTGCGTTAAATTTTACAGCAGATTACAAGTTGTAATAATCAATAAGAACCGGCCGTTGAAGCAGGGTAAAGAACGTATCGGCCGAGAAACCAAAATATTTAGGGTTCAAGTACCTTCTGCGTTGTGTTTTTACTAGCGTTACGCGGAAATGTGTGATGCAATGTCCATATTTGGAGTAACATATTCCCATTTCAACGCCCATGAAGTTAATCCAATTAACAGGTGAGAACAGTGCATGCGCTTGGAAAATAGAGTTGAAAAGTCTTTAGCATCTGAGCCTACATCTGAGGCTAAAAAAACACAGAAAAATTGTAGTCAAGGAATCCTCTCAGTTTCCGCTAGTTGCTAAGGCGGTAACAGGAAACCTAATTTGCATTTCAATTTCGCATTGAGAAGTACTAAATAAGCAATACGAGTGAGTGAATACCACATTATAATAGTGCTTTCATAAATTATCGAAGGAAATCTTGAGACACGGTGGCTAGCGTCCGAGGAAGCTGTAAAAATCAGAGTAATGATGGCAATGACATAAAAAAAAGTCTTGGGCGGTGAAATTTAATGCATTTTCCGTATATCTTATCGCATTGACGCAACCACTTTACCCTCTTTACTGTAATGTTGTGGCATGAAAACTCGACAAAAGTACCATAAAATTGCGTAATTTCATGTTCTTAAGCGAGTGTAAACGGATTTCGATAAATCATGACTGACTTCTCACTATATGTTTCAAAAATAATTTAAAAAAATATTCCCTTTCAGATAAGAAAAATTCCGAAAATTCTTCGAAATTCTAGATATGTACCCAAAATTCCCCTCTAATTCCCGGTGTTCAACCGGAAGGTTGGTCTTTGATAGGTGAGAGTAGAGCTCACCCGGCACTAAGCCATTGGTGTGTGAAATTCACACATTCAGGGTAGGGGGGCCACCTACTTTCCCTGGGCCACTTGCGATTTCCTACGAAGTTCTGACTCGCAGAAAATCAAATCACGAGGATTTTAGGCTGGGGCGTCCAGAAAGACACTTGAACCCGAAACACTCCGGTCGGTAGCCCAATGCTCTATCCACTAGGCCACCCCGAGACACCCTGTTAGCTTATTTCCAATGCGAATGCGCGTCCAAAAGGATCCTCACGAATTCCTAGAAACAGTTGAAGAACCAAGGCAGCAGAAGACCTTGAGCTGATGACGAAATCGGCGAGGGGCCGACCAAATTCCCCTCCCCCTTATGCCTTGTTGCCGCAGAGTCAGCGCTGGGGAGGATAAAATTCATAACGGCCTAGTACGCCACAATAGCCACTGGAAAAATTAAGATTTTCAGCGTGCAGGGGTCCACGGCTTTGATGATAGCGACTTTGGAAACTAATTCTGACCTATGTGCTTAAAGGTGCTTGTAGAAGAATGATGTCTTCATTTTTTGATTTTTTTCGATTTTTGAATTTCTGTCTTCGAAGCAAGTTTTAATAAGCCAAAGTTAAGCTTGATTTTCTCGCTAACCTGGAGAAATAAATTTTTTTCTTTCCAATCGTTATGTGGAATGGTATCTCTTGAATCAAATAAAGAAAACCGCAAGTCTCTATCTTCAATAGTTATCCCGCAGTTGAGTGATATGCAAACACGGACAGCGCGAAAAAAGGCCGGAAACGGTCGCCCAAAACTGCCCGCGGCCGAGGGTACCATAACGCCTTAAAAGGGAATCACTACTCAGAACTTCACAACAGCAACCCATCCCACTAAACAGAACAACAAGAGAAAGAACAACTTACCTTAAATGGCCACAAAAAGTTGGAGGCATATTTGAAGTTCTTCCCAACAGTGAAAATTTCATGAATAAGGTCTTCCATACAGATTAAATTCATTTTACCTGAAAAGAAAGAAAACATGTCATCACCTGTCATAAATTTCACTTGACCATGAACTTATGGCATCTAAAATGCACGATATTCTATGAAACAAAAGCCTGCCGTTTAAGTTTTACACAAGAATATCAATATTATTACACAAAAATACTGCATTGGAAGTACAACAACATGCCCTCATTCCATTCAAACATTTATATTAACATTATATTAATGATGAGGGCATGAACACAAAATTAGTATAATAGGCTGTAAAACGGACAGATAACAAAAAAAGACCACACTAACAGTAATGGAGAATGTATATCGAGGCTTTTTTTTTACAAATTATTAAGAGTTTTTGATAGCTAGAGTCGCTACTTTTGTATTTACTCTCTAATTTATTAGTCTTAACTTCTAAGTAGTACTAACATCACGTCCAAATTACCGTCAAATTCATTGACGAGTGCGAAATAATATGACAAAATTATTTGTTTAACCATTGATGTGATTTTGTTTGCTAAATTAATGGTTGAATTTCGTTTAAAAACTGTAAAGGCACTGTAAAACTAAAATAATTCACTTCCAATAAAAGTAATACTGAGGCTGCGGCAAACAATGTTTTCAGCAAAACCATTGCATAAACAAATAGTCGTCCTCGACGGCATGCCGTAATGGGCGCCCGGGAAGCGGAAAAGGTGAAGATTATCTCGTCTCGGTGAGCTAGAAAAAGGATCGACACCCCTCTGGGCCCCGAACCAAGTTGGGGGAACTGAGAGGATCCTGGCGTATGTGAAAGCTCCGCACTGGCAATGCGAAGAATATTTCACGGCATTCGTGAGGGACTTAGCAACATGTGGCCCCGCCGCGAAAGGGTTAAAGCCAAAAATAATATATTTATACTTTATTTATGGTTCCAATGACCAAATGAAATGCCAAAAACAGTACTGCTCACTAAATGAAAATTAACAAAAAATTGTATGGGAAAGTAACTTTGCAAGTTCAAATTTTCCACGTCTGAAGCAACCCCTAGCACATTTCACCCTCAGAGTGCCATACAACGAGATTGTCGCGGTGTGCGTGCCAGAAGTCCAGATGTATTGTCATCTATGATGAGGCATCAGAGTGATACATAAATAAGAAGGGAATTACAAAAAAAATATTCAACACTCTCAAAATATCTTTGGCACTTCTTGGAGTACGCGCCGAAAAACCGGTGGCACTCGTCGGGTTACATTATCACACGGCTTATATTCCTATACATGGTGCAGTCTCTATTCCTATCTATGGAACTTAATCACTCTTTCACCTTCCACTGGACCCACGTTTTCACCACACTTTAATGACTTTCAAGGCAGAGTTGAATCTTGGGTCGATGTTTCCCATCATTTATAAATACTCAAAGTACAAACAGAAACGTAACTTGGCTGCTCCACATAGAGAGTTAATTATTACACAATCTGATTGGGATTCGCCGAGGATAAACATTAAATTCTAAAAAATTTAATTAAAAAATCAAATAATCTTCACCTGAAAATATCGATCCATGAAACCAGGGTCGTGTAATAAATAATTATAATGTGGAACAACCAAGTTATGATTCTACTTCACTTATGAAGCAGTTCCACTAAGTTACATTGGATACAGTTAACGATATTCATAAATGCTATTCCTATTCCACTAAAAGATGTTTAGCAACATCAAAGTTACCACCACCTTTCAACAAATGCTTTCACAGGTCAAATGTCCCCCACCTTTAACAAGCCACCGACTCATCAACTGAAGTCATGACGATATAAAAACTAGATATCTCCAGAAAAAATTGTCACTTCTCCATCGTCACATTCGGTGCATTAACATTCAGAACTACCGGTTTCAAGGTTGTTCAATGAATTACATTCTTAACCCTTAAAAAAATCACTTGTTGAAATATGATCATAACACATGTAAAGTGTGTGAAGGGAAACTTATGAAAAGGAATTTAGAGTTGCAATTCCAAGCCTCATTCATGCCCAACTGCAACTGAGGTGCAAGAAGGAGTACATCAGGTAAATAAAGAAATCACTACTGGAAAAAGGGCACTGAATTTTAATTAACTAACAAAAATTCATCAGTCAACTACAACTTAGAATACAAGATTTGTTCCATCCCTAGATCACATAAAGTCCAAGTCCAAGCACACCTTGCACACGCTCGCAGTCTTTAGCTGTTCTTCTGTTAAGCCAAGTTCACACAGGAGCGGAATGGCCAGAAGAGGCAGAAAAGCATCTAGCCAATCACACGACATCTGAGAGCGGTGGTGAGGGTAAGGGGCGGAGTTCAGCCTGCCTGTCTTCTGCGTGATACTAAAGGTCCAGAGTTTGTTTTCTGCTTTTTCAAAGAAGTCGTAAAAGTTTTCCAGAGCCAAAGATTTATTATTTCCTTATAATTTTACTATTCATATAGCCTGGTTTCGAATATTTTTTCCCGTTAGCAGAAGTAAAGGGAATACTTATGTTTTCTGGTACATATGTTTATTTTTGCATGTGAGTGAATGCATCGATAATTCTCGGCAATAGTATTTCGGTAATAAGGCGACACACGATCTGCAGTGCAACCATTAGAGGCATTTACTTGTGTAAATAAGACTATATCCCGGGGAAATAAGCATTGCATTTTTCAATTTGGTGATTGATATCTCACAAGAGGTTTAAATGTAGCTTGAAAAGATCCACAACACAAATATTTGAATGTGTTTTGGTCATCGTGATGCTTGCTTGTTCCACACATCGACTGGACATCAAAACTATGAGAGCAGCTGTACTTCATGACATTACAAGAGAGATAAGGGCTTAGAATCGGCCACAGAAAACGCTGTGGTGAAAAGACAAATATTAAAAGTTCCCTGAAAGTGAACTATTTTAAGATCATATGTGTGCTATTTGTTTTAATTTTTCTTAGTTTGTGGTAGTTGTGTTAACAAAAGACAGGTGAAATCTTAATTAAAAGCAAGAGAGCCAATGGAAAATGCCTTTGGACATTTTTAATGCATTTTTCTCAGTTCTGGTTTACATGTTCTGCATCATATTCCATTGCTTAATACAGTTGAGGACCTTTAATCCGGGAACACCCATAATCCGGAAATTTTGCCATCACCAACTACCCAGTACTTTGTAGAATATGCCATAAATTTTCTACCGAAATATTGCTTCATAATCTGCTGAGATATTATCCCATTCTTAACGTTAATTTTCTTATTTCAAGAATAATAATAATTTAAACATAATAAATTCTGGCACTTTGTGTACACTGGAATTATTCTTCAACTTGAACTAACCATACAAAATTGAAGACATCGCCTTGACAGACTACGACCAGTTTACAGAGCGGCCACTTTCAATGGCACATGTGTTTTTGATTGACCACTGGACATATTTGATAAAATTATTTGTTTATATATCTGCTTATGTTTCTCCTTAATCATGTCGAATCTATACAGTTGTGGCAACAGCAGAGGAGAGAGCATCAGTAGAAAACGTTAACAATTGTGGAAGAAGTGCAAGTTGCGAAAAAGCCCGACACCGTAGCATCGATGCACCGATCAGCAAAGCGCTTGTCTGAAACATACTGCATTGGATCTTCAACCATATAATGATAAAACACATTAAGAAGCAGAAAGAGAAAATCCTCAAAGTTTTACAGTTAAAGTGAACAAAGAAATAGATGACAAAGAGGAAAACTATGAAAGAAGATTTAAGTGTAGATTTAGATCTTGTGGTTTCAATTGCATCAAAGTGAAGGCCTTAGTTAGTATATCTGGCCAAATGTTAATGAAGCCGGCTTAACCATTTCAGAAACAGATATAATCTAAAAGACGTCACGTGGGAAATTTCGTGTACATGGAATAGTAATTCAAAGTCGGTTCTAAAACATGCGTGGTTTAAATTGTGGCCTGCTTTGAGGTTCAATGTAGATGAACCTGTGATGCTTGTGGGAATCAGGAACATGAAAATAAATTTGGGAAGTGCTCATAACTGATGATGGTTATGTTACACTGTCTGCTAGAGGGAATAAAAGAGCTGCCATTTAGGATATACTTTGACAATTTATTTACAGGAGTGCCCCTTACACAAACCCTAAAAAGCCAGTGCAGCAGTGGATATGGCAGAACAGATACGATGAGAGAAAATAGAATCCCTAAAGAGTGTACTTTACCATGTAAGACAAATGATAAAAGGTGGACCAAGGAAGTTGTGTGCATCAGTGTGAGAAAGCATTAGGCATCATTATTTGCAAATGGGACGGCAAGAGTCTGCAACATGCCATGGGATAAAACCAGCGGATAAAGTAAAGCGCTGGAGTAAAATATATGGTAAGAGATCCGAGGAGCAGGGTCCACATAAAATGCAGGAATATAATACCAACATGGGAGGAACAGACAGTCTGGATGAAATCATAGGAAACAGCTGGATTGGAATTAGAGAGAAAAAAATGGTATTAGCCACTTCTCACATGGATAATTGACTCTGCAGGATAATTGACTCTGCAGTTCAAAATACATGGCTGTTGATGCCATGTTGATGGTCCCCGGCAATTCTCTTACAGTTTCAATTCAGAAGAAATTTTTTGAAGAACCATTTGCTAACAAAGGAATCTGCAACAACATAGCAAAAGAAGACACCGAAACAGGGCCCTGTGGAGGAATTGCAATTTGATATCCTTGGACATTTCGTTGTTGTGAACTATGATAAAAGGTCATCAAACATCATGCCACAAATGTGACGATGGATTGAGTATTTATTGCTTTGAAAAATACCAGGAGATCCCAAAGAGTTCTTAAATATTCATAATTTTTTATACGCTTACCCTTGTAGTTTTCTGAGGTTGATAATATAGCACTCTGAAAAATTTTGTTTTCTTTACCAATTCTGCCAATGATGCCTTTAATACCGTAATCATTAAGCTAATGTTATCAACACTAATTATCTCGCCTAAAACTATTTCATGCAAATACCATTCTACTTTGAATGAACTTCACAGGTGAACTTCTATATATTGCTTCCTTCAGCATATTGACTAAACTGCTAAGCTTTCCCCTGCTTTCACGTTTACTCAGGACTTTTTGCTCTGAAAGTTCAGTATGTTAGTCTATTACTTATTAGGAGTGTCATATTCATGTTCTTGCTGCAAGTTATATCTAAAACTGGACAAGATTTGCCAGAAAACTTTTGAGGAATCCTGAAAATATTTTGTAAAGGGATAGATTTCGTATGTTTCACTTTGACGGAGGGAGAGCCTAGGGGTAGCGAGTCGGATTGGTTTGCTGAGGGTTACCAGTTCGATTCCCGGTGATGCCAAATATTTTTGCGCTTTTGGAAAAATTGTAGTTTTAATTTTTTCCGGAACAAATTATATAAATTTTATGAGGAAGACTTGAAGTGAAGTGAAGGTAGATCCAAAGAAAACTAGTTCATGGTGTCTACTAATATATGAAAAAGAAATTCAAGACTTTTTCAAGACTTTTCAAGACAAAAATTTTAAAATTCCAGACCAAAATGGCTAACTTCTTAATGTGTCATCGTGACGGTCAATAGTTCAATGCCCAGTCCCGTCCAATTTTTCACTTGGAATTGGCCATCTTATTATATCCACATTATTATAAGTACAAGCACAGCACCTTATCTACTTCATTCATGATTAAAATACTAGAAATTCAAACGCCGTATACTCGAAATGGACTGTACCGGGACATTCACGGCGGTTTTTAAAGAATGCACGACGGCACGCCACACAGCGGTGCAGGATCCCTAATAATTGGTATTTTGGATTTAAAAATGTTCAATTTATATGAAATTTGGTCTATATAGGATTTCGAGGTCGCTAAAATATGAATTTAGATTCAAAACTTTTGTAAACTAATTTTTTCGAAACAGTTTTACAATTTTTTTACTTAAATTAACTCATATTTTAAGCATCACGCTTAATGTGAACAAATATAAATTTCCTCAGTCGCTGAATGCTAATTTGATGTTCATATTTTTGCTAATTACTTTTTTCACAAAAGTATTTGCAGTATTTTTATTACTTGGATTTACACAAACTCAAAATTCTCGTTTCATTAAAAATTATAGCACAAAGGTTTTCGCGATCTCTGAACACGAATTCGATGCTAATATTTTCACAAATTAATTATTTTGCAAAAATATAAAAGTGAATTTTCAAAAAAAATTTCTTTATTTTTGAACAATAAATTATGTAACAAAAATAATTTTGCAAATGATATTTGCAATATATTAATAAACAGTTAAATCGTACCCACCTTCAGTTACAAAACCCATTTTTCAGAACAAGAATAGGGGCAATACACGTTACATTAGAGAGAATTAAAAGTGAGGCTGTGCCTGCTCCAATGATGCACTTGTTACCAGTGCAACATTTTATCTTATCCAATAGAGGAGTAGCAACAGCGATATGTCCTTACTTAAGTTGGTTTTGAATTTGTCAATCGGTGAATCCAAAGTGTATGCACAAAAACCGTATATAGAAAGTTTTTCTAGACTCATAAATACCAAGTATTAGGGATCCTGCACCACTGTGCGCCGTACACGGCGGTCAGGTTCGCGCCGTCCCGTGTGAAAGGAGCCTTTGAATGAAATGATGTCCGTCGCCAGTCCAACCACAGGCACCTCTTGAGCACACACCAACTCGAAGACTGACGAACCAACTCAACTCGAGCTGGCGTATGCTGAGTTCTCCAGTAAAAACGAACGATTTTGTTGCAAACTCGTGCATGCCGACAGATGAACTAGACTTTCCGGCGGCTTTCGAGCTAGCGAGCTCGCCATCAGATGAATAATAAAGACATTCCACTGCACTAGCTGGCAAATGGCGAGTTCTCCAGTAGGTATATCATCCAGGAGCCAACGACATATTCGTCGGCGGCGGCGGCCCGTATGGCGTCGTTGGCGACAACGTAATATAATGAGTGAAAGTTTCTCGGGTCTTCCACCGGGTCAAAGGCTCCATCTCTGCCGACGTTTCGGGAAACGACTCGTTTTCAAACTTCAGGGCTGTGAGCCAGGGACATCTTCACAGCCCTGAAGATGGAAAACGAGTCGTTTTCGGAAACGTCGGCAGAGATGGAGGCTTTGACCCGGTGGAAGACAAGAGAAACTTTCACTCATCTTCCCCCGGAAAAACACCAAAACGTAATATAATGTTTTTACTTTCCAGGGGCTGATATCTGTTCTTTCACGAAGACGTTATGCTTGCATATAAAAGCAACACAATTCAATGGGAAATTCTAATAACAAAATGGCAAACGGTAAGCTTTACTGAACGGATGAGAGAAAAAACATTCCACAGTAAACTTAATTAATCCCACCCGATTAGGATGATGCGAAGCATAGAAACTTAGGACGCGATGGTTTAAATATAATATTTCTAGTGGAATTTAATCGAGTTACACCCTCAGAGGAATGGCAAAACGCAAAATGTCACAATCGTACTAGAGTACGATCTATGGATCGCCTGAATCTTTGGGAGAGTTGTAATAATCACGGTCAAGGTCATTCTTTCGAAATAGCATTCATGGGCATGAGGGAAGTATACGATCTTCAACCTGCAGCCGACCAAGACGATTTGTACGCGGCGGCATGCAGGAAACGGTGCCCATGTCTAGTGCAATCGAACGACGAAAATCACGAACTCACAAATACTGACCAGAGAGGTTTAAAATAACACCTCTTTGATAATGACAAATAAAGAAAAAGGGAAACAATATCTCATTTCGTAATGCTATGTCTGCCGTTCCAATTTTTTCCTGACGATTCGCAAGCAACCAGTAGACACCCTGTAGTTCTCTCAACGCTATAATCAAAGACTGCATTAAGTACTGTTGAACCAAACATATATAACCATGCATAGTGAGTTCGAGAAGTTATTCTATACGGGCAGTATTTTAATTTTTAGGCTAGTTGCTCTTTGAAAGAGAAACTATACATTTTAATTCCTACACATGTATTAATATAAATTTAAGAAACATAAGTCCCTCTCATTTAATTTCCCATACTTTGAGATGTTTTGCAATTTACCAGTCAACAGATCTCCTTCAACAAAGGTAAGTAGAAAAATCACACTTAAAATTCCCTAGAAATTAGCTTCTCTTTATTTCGTAACTATTTAGTAGTCAAACTGGACCTGTGTTTCCCAAAATTCTACAGTACAAGTCTTCTTACAAATTTATCATAAAAATCTGATAAAAATATTTATGACAAATGTTGCTTTTTTCTTTTAACATATTGTAGCCTGGCAATAATTATAAGAAAAGAGAAAGGCACATTTTTTTATATTTAACATTTTTTATATCAGAAATCACACAAAAAGCCATGAGTTTCATTTTCAGAGGTGGTGGGAAATATCTTTAGGATTATGAGAAAAAATAGTTTTGCTTTATAAACACACTGCCTTTGGTAAATACATTAATTTTTTTATAAAACCATGTTTTGGGTAAGAAATTTTCTTAAATCTCACTTAAATCTTACGAAACTTAAGTTTTTTGAGAGAGTATGATACCTTTGAGAATACAACTCAATTCTTTCTGGATTCCACATGGTTTCTTTGACAACATTGCAAGTTTTTATAACAATTGAGAGACAAGAAGTTTTTTCCCTCTGAAGGTACAAGTGCACACTGCCTCCTCAGGAATGGAAAAACTACAGTCCGACCTATACTTTAAGTGGTTGCGAAAATAAAACAAGTTGAGATAGAGAAGAAAAACTTTGGATTCTTTCATATCTACTTGAAAAGATAAATCATGACAAGTTTCATCGAAATCTGAGTTGATGAGAGTCAAAACTTCTATTTTCTGGATGAATTGACACGGAATGACCCATTTGGGCAAATAAAGATGGACGTGAAAGAGAAAACATACCAGGGCGTGAAGGAATCAATACTGATGATGATCAACGCTAACCAATTACAAGAAAATATGGAGAGGACATTGCTGTTTAAACTTCAATCAGATCATTCAAGCTTTCTTCCGGGTAAGAGACGTGGGGAACGCCCACGGTTGCATATATGAAACTGTTGTTTCATACAAGGCATTGTAATTGCAAAGTGTTATACTATTTCAGTCTTCTAGTGTCATAATTATTTGATTAAAGACAAAATAACTGAATTCCTTGGAAAAATTCCGTGGCGTTCGAGGGTTAAAGAAATTGTGCAAGCAAAATTAGAACAGGTTCTAATTTTGATTGCATGACCAAACAAATTATTTTCATGCGAGGAATTTTCCATTTTATACGACACATGAACTTCATGCACATGGTATCATTCGCCATGTAAAACAGCCGTAACAGTAAAACCGTTGTTCAATCTGTCCAATCTGAGTTAATATTGCCAAGTTTAATCTTTTCCTTAAATTTTCAACCTCCTTGAACGTAAGACACCAGTTAGCAGTTAATTCACAGTTGGACAGAAATGGAAGGTGCACTCATTTGTTCACACTAATAAAACAATGTATTTACAGCCCATAACTGGCATTTAAGTTATTTGTGTTTAAAGCAGTTGACATTTAAAACGCGAATTAAACATTTAAATTTAATCCAGCTGTAGCTTTTTCAGGCAACAAATAAATCACAAAATAAAACGACTGATGTTTACGGGCGTATTAACTGCTCCAGTTTTAAACCGCAATTACTAAAAATGATTTATATATATTACATCTTAACGAAAATCATTAATTAAGAATACTGGTCCTGGAATGTATTTTCTTTCATTTTTTCTAACAATTTATACTTATCACAGCAATTTTACCAATAGTAGTAACTAGAAACTACGAGAAAATATTTTCTGACAATTTTACCAATACTACCGTTTCCTGGAACAAACCACAGGCACGGACACCTGAAGGTACTCACCGAGGCGATTCTCGATAATGGAATTGGATGTAATTGGTATCCTTTGCCCATTGACTTTAGCAAACCCTCTCTTGTATATGAGCTCCCTAACACTCTTCAGGTTTGGATATCCCCAAGTCACATACGGCTCACATATCCTCAGCATGTTCAGGGTTGCCTAGAGGTAGCATGAAAATAAACATTAGATCTCAAAAGCAACTTTCACTAAATTGAAGATCAACCGGCAATCATCAGTTCTCCAAGGTGAATTTGACTTTGAATCACAGAGCTCATAACAAATGGTTCATCACATCAAATTCTTATGTTACGGGCAAATGCCCTTTCCGGATTACCTTATTAAGCTTCAGGAAAATCCCATTGTTAATCTGCCTCAACCGGAACAGCTGCAAAACTTTACGCACCTTAGGAGATACTTGATTGATACTGCAATGTGAAGTTGAGATAGTTAATTCCCATTGGCAGAACATATAAGGCAAAATTAGATGATACGCTATAGAGCAATACGAACCCCCGTATACGTATGACGAATGCCAGGCGCGGTTCTCCAGGTATATAGTAGTTCTTGCGATTCCTCGCTTGTCGGGCTAATCTAATTTCATCGCGTTCACGTCTACGGTACTCCTTGACATACCTCTCAGCTCTTTTAAATATCTCCTTCCTTGTCTTAACCGATGCTGCTTTCCTCTGCGACAAACAAGACCGATATAGAAGGCCGCCTTATACTTAACTATACACACGTGTCCAAGAACATAATAATTACCTTAAGCGAATTCCTTAAAATTGCTGCCTTCGACTCCAAGCGCCGCTTCCTCCTTTTCAGCACTGATTCAGGGACGGCAGGAAGCTTTTTCGAAGGCATAGCCTTCTTATCCTGCTTTTTCTCCACCTTGCTACTTAGACGAAGAGGAGACATTCATCAACTCCACTCGCACACACTTACGACATATATGTACACAAATGACTTCATAAATAAGCAATTCAAACGCCTTGAGACGATAAAAATAACACCAAATACTAATAAAATCGTTAAATTAGTCTGGGATGGATACGGATAAAATTAACTGTCAACGTGTACTCACACATCCGCCATTGCCGTTCACAAGAAAGATTTCCCTGCACGACGAGGAAGCATTTAATAACGTTCGTCTTTTTTTTGTCTGCTACGCTCGTGGCACTCGTGGCTACGCTCCGGCTGGTAGCTGTTAACATAAAAATAATGTAATAAAAATAACTTATTTTACTTCAAATACTATTGAGAAAGGTATTTAAGTAATTATTTTTAAACATTATTTCTTAAAAGTTTTCTTTTACATATATTCAACTTTTCCTGCTGTTTGGTCAGCAGAGGTCAGCACTGGAGGAATATTTGCCTGCGAAGTCTGCGAAATTCTCTCTCTGTCTCTCTTTTGTTTATTTCTTCCGTCAGCTTTAAGAAGGGTACGCAGTCTGCTACGGTGAATGTGATCAATATGTCTCTAATTTGTAGATTGTCGGGAATATTGGCCAATAATGCTGCAAGGGTAAGAGAAATGACGTTCATAGACTGCCGCTGGATAATTTTATTTCTAAACTTTCATTTCTTAACTTTTGTATGAAGCCTTGGCTATTATGTAATATGAGTCTTCTTATTCCCCGTTAAAAATATCTGAACGGTTTAAATATGTTATGTAACTCGCACAATTGTCAGTTTGACGATTCTTTATTGGTGAAATCCATTTGAGATTAAATAGTAAATTTTCGAAACAGATCTTGGGAGTCCTTGGTTAAATATAATTGTGCGAATCCCGAGGTGCATAACTTTTTTTTTTACTTAAGTGCGTTCTTAGATGTACATGGGGTGCCTGTGTGTGCTTCATCCGAATTTCTGCTTTGGAAGATGCTGCCGCACGATATCTGCCTGAGAGCTGAAATTTATATGCATACGATATTCAGTAGGAACAATTTCGCTGTTCGTCAGCTCTTACAATTTTCGTCTGTAACATTTTAAGTGCCGATGGTTACACATGTCCTTTTACTACATATAATTCTGGTTGCCGAGTTGCTATTTTGGGACCCTCTGTGTAATATCCACGCTTTAAGGAACCCAATCACCGCAGCCATCCATTTTATTAGTAACGCTGATTTACCTGTTAGGCTAGCTCTTTTACTGTTCATGTCCGGATCAAAGTTTTGGTGTACCTCCGTTCAGTCCTGGGAAAAATTGCGTGTGTTATGGGACAATAGTATTCACACTAAAGAGTGTTATCCTTTCGAGACTTATTGACCTTTTATGCTGTCTACGTCTCAAATTTGAGTTATTCTTTGGCACTGTGTTTATCTCTCCTCCGTTTCAACCAACAAATTTCCGCTTCATCACATTGTTAACCTGAGATGCCCGGAAGGATTAAAGAAGCCTTAAATACTGTTGGTGGTGCCTTATATCTGGTTTTATTATAATTCATTTGTATAAAAACAAACTTTAGATGGCAGTGTTATATTTATGTGCTGGTGTCTAAAATTGGGGCTGATAGCAAAATTTAAAAAATTGGCTAAGGTGGTCACTCATCATTTTCTTCTCAGACTATGTAACTTCTCTTTTGAAAAAAATTCAATTGGCATTGAAATTGTAGTATACCATTGTTATACTTTTTTCTTTGTCATGTTGTCCTGGAAATAAATTTGTACTTTGTTTTGAAAACCATAATCTTGAGGACTGGTTCAGGCACCTAGAAGTGCTATAATTTCACCCCAATATATATATATATATATATATATACATCCTTACCTGTCAAACTTCCTTTTAAAGCATCACAATTAAGATAATCTTACTCCTTTTATGGTGAATACATCACATCATGATGGCTGTATACAATCTTTCTCTGGCCCTTTTTCAAGTCTGCTTCTCTATTGTTAGGTACAGATTTAGTCTCAGCCAGCTGGTATTTGTGGTATGTGTTATGTTATCGTTAAGGGTTCAAATGAAGGCACGCATCCACCGTGCTAGCCATGTATTTCGGTGAGAGCGTCCAGGGTGTCCCCCTACCATGCATATCGATATGTCGACATGCCTTCGCTCCTGCCGACCCAACATCCCCCTTCTTTTCATTGTATTCATACAGACATAGGTACATACATACATATACATATAAGTAGAGACATAGTATTGACTCCCAATATAGGTACAATAATCAAATACATAGTCCTTGTGCCATACAGGTGTCTTCCTGGCCCTTCTAGCATTTGGTGGTACATCATCCACGGGTACCTCATTCTCCTCAGTAGTCACCTCAACATCGCTCTTATTTTCCACAGGCAAGGGAACATTACCACAATTATCACCATCTTCCCCAAAAAGGGGCCAATCACCACTCTTCCCCATTCTCCACCACTCTGTCACTTTCTTTCTTCACATAAGGGGAAGGGATTAAATGCCACCTATTTCTTCTTACAGCACCACTGGAAATTTTCACTAGATATGACCTTGGATATTCACTCAGCTGTTTAATAATTTTACTATACACTTTTTTATCCACCAACCAAACTCTCTCCTTCAACTCTGGGAGATCAACAATACACAGATTGTTTACATTTATTTTCTCTTTCCCTTTTGTTTGGTTTTACATTTTTGCAAAGGATACTTGGTGGCAATGGTAATTTAGATTTTAACTTCCTGTTGAATAACAACTCGCTAGGTGAAAACCCATTTTCTAGGGGAGTGATGCGGTAGGCCAGAAGGGCCTCACTGAGATCCACATTTTTCTTTATTAATGACTTAGCCACCTTTACAGCTGATTCTACTGCACCATTGGATTGGCTATAATAGGGTGAACTTGTTAAATGACTGATATTATATTCTTTAGCAAATTTCCTGGATTTATATCCAAACTGAGGTCCGTTGTTCGACTGCACCACTTAACAAATTCCATAACGAGCAAATATATGTTTTAGCTGAGAGATAACAAACTCTTCATTCATTTGAGAAAGAGAAATTATTTTAAAAAATCTAGAATAATAATCAGTAACAATTAGATACCATTGGTTTCTACATTTAAAAAAGTCAACTCCAATTTTTTGCCAAGGATATTTCGGGAATGCGTCTTTAACAAAAGTTTCCCTTATATTAGTTCTTTCTTCAATGCAATTTGGGCAGTTCTGAACTAATTGATCTATTTGCTTACTTAATCCAATCCACCAAACTGACATTTGGGCTCGTCGACGACATTTTACAATTCCTTGATGACCCAAATGAATAAATTCAAGGACTTCATCTTGTAACTGGGGTGGGATTACTATCCGAGTGCCCTTCAGCAATAGATTCTCCCCAACTGAAAATTCATGCTTAAATTTGTAATAAGGATACAACTAGTTGGAGCTAGTGTACTCTTATCAGGCCACCCTTCACTGCAATCAACGATCCACAAATTTTAATCATTTTTCTTTGCCTCTTTTATTTTTCCCAGATAAGCATTTTTTACAGGTAAACTATTTACTACTAAATTTACAAATGCTTCCACTTCCTCTCTCAGTTCGTCAAATTTGGCACTAGTCTCCACCGTATTTCTTGATAGTGAATCTACAACACTAAGATTCTTTCCCGGAGTATAAATTATCTTGAAATCGTAGCGCATGAGTCTAATTCTAAATCGCTGTAGTCTATCCACGTACTGTAGTCGGCTCCCACCGATCCAACAGTATGTGGATTGCCGATCTGCATTGTATGGTGCCCTTCCCTCAGAACTTGCAATATTTTATTCAAGTTCATTGTACACTTTCTGCAAACCCATAAATGCCATAAGCTCTTCAACATTCTCTTCCTTAAACGTCCTTTCTATTGGTTATAAGTAAAAGTAGCTTCTCGTGTGACTTTCGTTTTTTTTTTTAATCCATCTTGTGTTCAACTAGGAACTTGAAGAGGGTTGATAATTCTTTTCGTCAGGACTCTGTCTCAGAAATTTTCAATGTTTGAGGATTTTGGTTACAAGATCATTAAGTGGGAACGCTCTGTTTTAGCTTTCAAGGTTTTTGTGAATTTATTCAATTATTCATTTTTATTGTGGTACAAAAACAAGGAAGTGCAAGAGTTGTTATTTTTTATGTTTAAAGTTTATCTTCTGAAGACTAGAGATAAAGGTTGGTTAGTGAAAGTTGAAAAAGACTTTCGCTTGCATTCTCAAGATAGGTACTGTTTGGCACACGGAGAGTGGTGCTTTAATCTCTTCCTCTCTCTTTCAGAAGACGGGCCTCCTCAGGCCTTTGGCTGGTTCAAAATCTTTGCACATTTCAGCCACTGGAAGGACTGGAGACTCCAAGAATTCCAGTGATGTGAGTATTCGTTGACAGTAAGTTGGCATATTGTAGAAAGGATTTAGTGCAAAACTTGGTCTAATTTGTATGATGGTGAGAATGAATGTGTTATGGGGGGAAGAGTTGGAAGGTTTCTCAACAGATGGTGGAGCGATATCCGCCTCTTCAATCCCGTTCCGGGCCACTTGAGGCGCTGCCAGAATTTCCTGATTCCCTCAACATTTTGGTACCATAACCCGGAAATTATTCTAAATTGAGACTGAATGCTTTGTGCTTTCTTGTTATATTCTATCTCTGACTAAGATCTTAAATTATTAGCAATATGTAGCTTTATCCTTAACTTTACCAATGTCCTTATCTTTTCACAATCGCTAACAAGGGTGACTCTTTGGAGCCTGTTCTGATGATTGGGCTGAGAGGTGCTTATTTCCCTGCTTGATATAGTGCTTCTTCAATAAGGCTGTTAGCTCCTAATAGAAACCTACACTATAAATACAAAAGGTTCAGATTAGTGTCAGTTTATGATAAATTCTGTTCATTAGAGAAAAAATGTCAGAGAAAGTAGAACATGCTATAATAACTGTATTCATAAGGTGCGGCATTGCATTCTTCAGAACATTAAGTTCCTCTGGAACTGTGCTTTAACTCACTTTCAGAATGGTATGTGCCTGTGACATGATGGTCTATGAGCGCTAGTGGAAATAATCCCCAGGCTATTGCTAATATTGTTGCTTCTTATTTTTCAAATAATTATAAACTATTTTCTTCAGTAAATAAGGAAATTTTAATGATAATTATATTCATTTGTCTACAATTTGCTTTAAAAAAACAAGTTGTTTCTCATACACTGAAATTCTTTAATCGTAGTG
The DNA here is from genome assembly GCA_933228895.1 of Platycnemis pennipes. NCBI lineage: Eukaryota > Metazoa > Arthropoda > Insecta > Odonata > Platycnemididae > Platycnemis > Platycnemis pennipes. The sequence goes on along the minus strand of OW121852.1, from coordinate 136,123,331 downwards.
AGTCCAAGGTCTAAAAAAACCTTCATGGTGCATTTCGTATTGGAACGGAACAAAATATGGAACATATTTGTTTAGTTTAAAATGTCAGTTGAGGCATTTCACATCTAAGTAAATATCTTTTTTAGTTCACCACTCAAGTTTTACAACAATTCCAAATAAAACTCGACCTCTAACCGTTATGTTTACAATAGTATGCAACGTACAAAAATTGATGGTGAAATCTGGACAGAACTTCATGTTAAGGAACAAAAAGATACTTTTCGAATCTCCTTTCCTCCTAGTGAGAATTTTGGATGCAATGACTGAAAGAAAAAAATTAACTGTGGTAAGGATCAAACTCTTAACCTGAAGTACATGTTGTCCAAGAAAAAAAAGAAGTACCCTTAGGCGTTGCTTTGTGGAATTGTGGCATCATGAAAGTAAAAATGAGTTGGAATATTCCACACCTTTTGTTGCAACAACCAGCCGCGGTTTCCGTTTATGTTATTATAAATATGATAAAATAACTCATTTTATTATAAATATGATAAAATAACTCATTTTATTATAAATATGATAAAATAACTCATTTTATTATAATAATAATAAAATAAACGAGGTGGAAATAATAGTTTCCAACTCGTCTAAACATTAAATGTGAAACTAATTCCATTACCTCACGTAACATAATTTTTTTTTCACTGATTCCGGTGACTTAATTGAAATCCCTCGTAGGGCTGGGCGACTTTTCGAGCGAGATAAAGGTACTGCTCGAATCTCGCTCGATTTCGATCTCAATGCGCTCGAAAAGCGTGTCGCGAGCTTGTCTCGAGATCTCCGTCGAGATCCTCGAGATCGTGGTGGACGTAATATTACGGGATCTTGCGTTATAATGCGACTTGGAAAATTTATATGTATTTCCTTCCTGTCGCATGATAATTTCATGATGTCATGCCACAAAATGTAGAGAAATCTCTTAGTCCTAGGCCTAGTACCTACTAGCAAATGAAGCATAAAATAGGCACGTTTGAACGTAGGCTACTTCTAGAACTGGCATACACCCAATAAGTTAAAACAGGATACAGAATAATCCGGTTATTCTTGCCCATCTTTAAAGGAAATCTTCAATTTAATGCCGTACTACTGTGAAATTAACCGTAACGAATCAATACATTGCATTTTAATGGAATATACATTATTATTTTATTTTCCCATCTTTCAGCACGAAAAGTTATGGGTTCAATGTGTTTACTTGTTTACGCAATGGTAGTTGCGACGGAATCCCGGAATGCTCACGCAAAGCTGCTTTATGACCTTGAGATAGCAACCCTGTCAGCTGTTCCGAGTGACGAGATGAAGCTCGCTTGCCTGCAAGCACGCGTGTCTTGACACTTGCTTGCGTTGTTGAGCGGAATAAAGTACGGGCAATGTTCGTCCTCGACCGATGCCAATAACTGAGGCAAATGGGAAGATATGTGACTTTGTAGTATTATATAAAACATCACAACTGATGGTGTCAGATGGCTGAAACTCGCTTAAATGCTTGGCTACAAATTATTCCGGTATAAACATGTTCACTCACTACCTTCCCCATGTCTACGTATATAGGTCTGTTTAGGTTGCGTTGTCTGTACTTTTTCAATCTAGAGCTTTAAGCGGAATTCGATACACGGTTCGGGTTAGCCAAAAATTTAAATAAATTGAATTGAAGAACCAAGGAATATAAAAATGATAGCGAACACAGTGTAATTCAAGACAAAGAAACTACAATTTTTAATAAATGATAATTACAATTGATGTTATCCTAGATGCTACCTGCGCTGTTTTTAAGTACCCTTTCGCGACGGAGCCTTGCAATAAAAAATGCTTCCCTTGTCATTAGTACCGTGAGCATATCCTTGTATTCCTCCGTACGAAACTCAGGGGAGCTTTATAGCTCGGCGGCAGAAATCAGCCATTGAGAACACGCCTTTGGAAATCATGACGTCAGACCTTTGAGCGTCGCTGACTAGCGCTTAAACGGCTAGCGGCTGTCGCAAATATTGCCCCGCAGAGGAGGAGTGAAAGGTATCTCCGGACTCATCTACGAGGATACCCGCGGAGTGCTCAAGGTGTTCCTTGAGAACGTCATCCGCGACGCCGTCACCTACGCCGAACACGCCAAGAGGAAGACCGTCACCGCCATGGACGTGGTCTACGCTCTGAAGAGGCAGGGCCGCACCCTCTACGGGTTCGGCGGTTAGACGATCGACGCCTCCGACCACCATCGACACCTTGGTATATTTATGTATACATAAATATACTGTGACGGACTGGCCGTTTTATCTTTGTTTTTCAACTGGACGCGCCTCCTGCGTCCGTCATTTGCGTTCCAAGCCGGGTCCCCGTTGCGTGAGCGGGGTGAACGTCTGCCTTTTCTGCGTGGATATCTGGTAAAATGTTCCTTTGTCTAGCGCATTGGATTTTTTAAAAAGTGAGAATCACACCACTTTTGTGTCAACCCAGGTCATTGGGCAGTGTAAGCCATGAACCTATTGGTGATTTTTTTTATGAAGTCACGTGAGAGGGGGGGATGAGAGTTACAGGAGACGAACGAGGCAGTTGGTAATTGGGGTCGAGCACAGAAGCTCAGGGTGTGCTGGTGAAGGCAGACGAGTGTGGACGGAGAGAGAGAGGCGATAGTTGGAGACGGAGATCACCACGACATCCGCGAGGAATTGACAAAGTCGTTCCCTAGCAGTTTTTCCTGCGTTCTGCCCCAGAAGAGGAACGAGACGCAGCGGACCTCGATCCCGGCACCCCAAAGAGGAGGTGCGGTTTCGGGTGGATGAGGGCGACAGACCGCGAAAGGTAGCGGGCCGCCGCATCCCTGGAACCAAAGGTTGGACGAGTTCCTTTCAGTCGCAAGGTGCATTTTCACAATTGGAGTTGTTGAATTCCGTTCTCCGCGCCACCATACTGAAAATTCAACGGTGCAGTCTCTCCACGCTGGATTTCGCTGTCAAGCTCCACACCATCTCATACATAAGTATCGCCACACCCTTATTTCCCCAATCCTAAGTGGTTTCAACCCTCTTATTCACGCTTCCCCACTGTGAAACCCGTGTGCGCCAGGATAAGTGGTGTACGAGATATCCAAACAGAGTTAAAGTCCCTTCAGGTTAAGAGAAGAGACCCTGTCAAACTGATCCCAAGAGTGGACAATCCTAGTCCTACGGGACCATAACTCATGTATCACTCACTCCCGACCTCATCAGTAGTATTAAAAAAAGGACGAGGAGCTTGTAATTCTCTTCATTTTGTAGTTTATTTGTTTTTTTCCATACTTGGTCATTTATTTGTTCATTGTAGGGTCAAAGTGTTAAAGAGTGATTATTTTATTTTTGTTGATTTCGTTCCTTTTATGTCTCGCCATTCATTCACCTTTCATCCCTCATTAGTTATTAAGACATGTGTTAATTAGCTGTAGAGTGCCTCCTTCGTGTTCATTCTTATGCTCATTTCGATGAATAAATGTTGTTTGTGTTAAATGTAGAAAAGGCAGAGGTTCATTCTTACGCTCCGCGTAATCTTTCCCGTGCTCGCTTCATACGGCGCTCCCTGTGCCGCCGTTTTACCGTCCGCCCTGGCTTAAAATCCCCCCAACCCTTGAACATTTTGGATCGTCCTTGCTTTGCCGGCTGAGCTGGTTCGATGCTGCGGTTTTGGGTGGCGCCCTTCTCAAACACGCGACAAAGGTCGCGATTTCCTTTTTTTTTTCGCAAAACCATTTCCCACCCGGGAAAGTCCGAAGTAGACGAGGTGTCAAGGCAAAGGTAAGGGGTCCATTTCTCGAAGGCGTAAGGACTGCGGCTAGTCAACGGGCAAAGGAGAATCAAGCCCGTTCCGTCACAATACCAAGGATATAATATGGAAAAGGGATAGGTTACACAAAAGGACGAACACAAGGAAGGTGGTGAAGGTGGAATCAAGCCAGATCACACCAGGAAAAAGTTTGACTCAGCCGGGAATTGAACCACAGACCTCCAAATATCCAGTTCGGAATGCTCACCATTATATGCTCATATATATATTTAAATTTATTATAATAATGAATGTATTATATATTTATATTATATTATTAAAATAAAATATTTATTTATATTATATATTTATTATCATAATATATTATTATAATAATTAAATATAAATATTTTTTACATACATAAAAATAGGATAAACCTTCAGTATGATCCAGGTATACAGGTATAGCTATAATCAAAACTAGGTGTTTTCACTTGAGCGTTAGTGCATGCCTGGATTCTTTGCTTTCAGCTTTCTCGAGCATATCCCGTGATAGACCACACGTACGATGCCGTGGTGGTTGGAGCTGGGGGCGCTGGCCTCCGGGCTGCCTTTGGTTTGGTGGCCGAGGGCTTCCGAACTGCAGTCATCACCAAGCTGTTTCCCACTCGGTCTCACACGGTGGCTGCACAGGGAGGGATCAATGCTGCCCTTGGGAACATGGAGGACGACGACTGGCTCTGGCACATGTAACTCTCTATCCTCATTTTCAATGATTTGCAACTATAATTTTCAATTTATAATGCGAAAGCGCAAAAGTTAATCTTAATATTTATTCAGGTTTTTTCTGAGTGATCCTGTGGACAAGCCAAATGGTTCATATCCATCGGAGAAAGTCTTTAGGTAGCACAGGCCCAGTGTCCACATAATCTTGCAAAATAGTAGTATTTTCTAGCATACAATTACAAAATGTATCCTTTCTGGTGGTTTTAAATATGTATGTATTCCTTTCTGTGTTTCAAGTATTCTTCCCAATTGCTCAAGGATTCTGAGAGAATGTTCAAAGGTTTTTCTTTCTGAAACCAAAATTTGTGTTATTGTATGAAGGAAGTTGAAAGCTCTGCTTTGGATATTCTAATAGTGATGAAGCCAGAAGGCTGAAATACTGATACTTCTGTTCCACATATTAAGTGAAACATTGTTCTCAGTACTGCAGCATAAAGGGAACCATATCACATTATCTTTTGTTTTCTCTTTCGCAACTGTCATCACTAACAATGTTATCGTATTGGGATGTATTGACATCACGTCCATTCCCAGTTGATCTTAGATCTAAAACGAAGATGTCTCAGAGTGGCCAATGAAGAAATAATCATATCCACAATGCTGGAGTGCAAGGAGGATCATTTGGTAGGGATGTGCGAGTAGCACTTTTTGACCTCGAGTCGAGTTGTAAAGTACTCGTGAGTATCAAGTCGAGTTGAGTTTGTACATTATTGTGCATGAGTGAAGAGACCCAGTTCTTACTTAAGTCATCGCAATTGAAGTTAGCCAGCAATCTGACTATAAAATGGCAGGTCTACCTACCTAATGCATAGTTATAAACAGTCAAATTAATATGGCACGTAGCACAGGCTAAAAGACATATGGAAATTTTCCGGTAGCTCTTGAAATAAGAAAATTACCTTCATTCCTAGGATTACTCAACAATGTGTAAATTAGCTTGCAGTACGGTACCTAGAGTGTACTTAGGCATAATATGAGGCCTACATTAGTGACATGCCCTATTAACTTGTAATGAAAGTAAGCCAGGGAGCAAAATATTATTTCTTAAGGAATACATAAGCCTAATTAAAAGAGCATTCCGTGTATTTCGCATTCCTATGTATTTGTTTTCAGAGCTAAATGCTTTCTCAGTGATGTCGTGTATGCCGGGGTTAGTCCAACAGTACAGTGAATTTCATACAATATGCCTTATTTGTGCAGTAAATATTTGATAAGCTCGCGCCTCAAATTTATGATTGGCCGTTAATTACATAGTCAGTTTTTTAACATACACTTTTCTTCCTCTTCCAATTATTGGCACCATCTCTTCAAAATCGATGATTTCTGCATGAACACCCAATATCAGCACGGGTTATTTCCAATATCCATTAATGCAAATTAATAATGTTTGAACAATGAATTTTCATTCACGGATGAATATGAGCAGGTATATGAATTTTGTATAGAGTCCTGTGGATTAAAGTTTTCGATTTGTAAGGAAATATATTTAAACAAAAATTTATTAAGATAATTATCTATAGATATTTATAATTATCTATCTTAAGATATGACTAGAGGAACTTGAAATTAATGATGTAATTAATAATCCCAAATAGGACATAAAAAAATGGAATAGTAAAACTTATAAGTTTAATACGATACCTATATCATCCGTAATGCCCTTACAATAGGATGCTTGCCAACCGTTACAAAATTTCCTTCACCCGTGAGTTTGAAGACCAATACTTATCTCCAAGATGGCTAAAGCGATTTTAAATTAAAGTATATCAAATGAAAGCTTGTTTATTTGTACGTTTACTGGCAGTATTAAAATATTTTTACAATTTTTTTACTGAAGTACGTGTTTAAGAACGGGAACAGATTTATAGCGAATTTTTTTTTGATACCGGATGGATCCATCGAATTCGGGCATCGTAAGAACAACACAGATCGAGTTATCAAACTTGCTTTTCACATATTGTACCTAAGGGCTTTGTTAATAGTTATACGAAGTTTCATACTATTACGTTCACCAATATTTTTGTTATTGATGAATTTGTCAGACTGCGTTATTTTCCGTCCCGCACGCATTCCGTTCCGGAAATCACCGTTTGGACCTTTCTCTTGCTCTCGAGTCATTAATATGAATCCATTTATGAAATCTCTGTATAATTCGTTGATTATTCGATATCGATATATATTTATTTTTGGGTATAAAAGCACGCTCAACTGTCCAGAGCATGCCTGAAATAGAAAGGTAGCGCGCGGGTGGAATCATCTACTGCAAGCAGATCACCTATCGCTGTGAATGAGTCATGAGGACTCGACAATAGCGGAAAAAAGTATCGCCTTTAAGAATGCAAGACAGTGTCAGTTTAAGAACTGACGGTATCTTCGGAAGCATACCGTCACTATGCCTCCTCGCGCAAAGATTTTGGAGACGGAGTTTAAGATAATTTAAAATGCAATTTGTTTCTCTCGTCGAGAAGCCGAGAAATGTGGGGACAAAAGCTATCTCTCTTATTATTATTAAGTTATTAAGTTAAGTTATTCTGGTCAATGTACGAAACTGGGATTTCTCCGTAAGTATGCAACATGGGAGGTACGTGAACACATTCGTCTTCATTTTAAAATTTCTAATTTGATTCCATTAGAGCCATAACACTTGACCATGCTACAATACTTCATTTGAATTTTACATTTTTTAAAGTGAGTTTGGAGTGAAGGCGAAAATGCCGAACAATGTTTGTGTTGAGTAGAATGATCTCGAGTTCGGTATTGATGGCAATTTCTGCTGCTCTTTCAACACGCTCCATGCATGAATATTTGTCTACTTTTCGGAGAAGGTTGATCTTTCCAATTGATGATTTCCTTTTCCTCCCAGACCTTCCCATGGCTCATTCTAAGAACTTGTCTCACTTTTACTGTCACAAAGTATTGGAACTCACGTAGTTTGAATGTCCAGTCGACACTTGTAAAACAAGTGAACATCACGATAAAATGCGGGCCTTTTGGAAGCCCTTTTTATTCTTTCTAAATATTTTAAAGTCATATTTTACCTATTTTAATATTTTTTAAATAATAACAATCTTTTTAATTCAAGACTTAAACCTCCTGCGAAATATCCATTGTCAAATCAACTTATACGGTGTGTATTTTCCTAGGATAAATTTGAGTTGGTCCTTCTCTGAACGTGAACTAACGAGGTAACCAAAACGTGCCTACCAGTGTTATTTGCATGCTGTGGACCTGATGAATTGAACGTGTAAATGAGAGAAACGTGCTCTCGAGGAATGTCCGAACGAGAGTCCACTGTATCATGAAGCAAGTTGTCTTACATTTCTAAATGTGGTGTCATGATGCCAATAGGTGACATATGGGGGACTGAGTGGCAGAATTGTCCAAAGAGTTTGTGAAGTGCTTGCACACAGAAGACCGTGACATTTTTTGTCATGCTTCACAAAAAACTCCTCAATCGCACCAGAATCCTCAATAATATATTACCCTGTAATCCACAGTAACTTGTAATTGTTCATGTGAATAGTGTGAACATTGACCCACAAATACAAAAGTATTATTTCATTTTTTTCGGGTTGAACATTGCATAAATTATCCTAAGTGACGTGCATATTCCTGGTATTGGCAGCAATTAAAGCAACTTTTGGAGCAGAAATTCGTATCTGAAATTCAGCTATATTTTCTTCCTCGGCTGCTACTTGGAGATGCTATTTCCTTCAGTTGTTGGGGCAATTATGCTTTCAACATCTGTATCCACCCCATTCGGTGAAGATCTTTCATCTGCATCTTTACTGCAAAAGTGTGAATTGGAGGAAAGTGTCAGTGGAGGGTATTCTACAGGAGGGTAATATTCTACAGTTCATGCCTGAAAGAATACCTATATGCATCCTGATTTCACCTACCCAATGTCTTATCTTTGTTGAATGGTAAGTTAACTAAATTATAATATTGTGGCAACAAAACTCATCAATAACACCACAATCTCTCGCTTTAAATGCAGGGGTGCAGATGCAAACCATATTACATTGTTTGATTTAGGAACTGTTTGACAAACTTTTACTCTTGTAAATCGGAGGGAATATCAGGAATTAGGGAACAGTTGTAAGAGGGAAGGTGCAGAAGGGCAAGCTGTCGAGGAAGAGTGGGAATGAAGTATGGCAGAACGTTGGGTAATGGCAGAAATGTTGGAGGGAATTTAATGGAAATAGAAAAATTTTAATGCAGCTAGGCAAAAGAAAATCTAAGAAAGTAAGCATGCAATGGAATCTTCATTTATTCTATATTTTTGAAGCACTACCTCTCTGCTTCTGATCTTATTACTTTACCATCATTGAACAGTCTTTCCTCCATCAATTATACAATACATATTTGTATTTGACATTTTACCAAGAGACATGCTTTGAGTGAATTGTGATAAAATGCAATTCATACCGTTGGTAGGTTACTGTCAGGGCTGAGGGAGGATTTTCACCTGACATCATTGTGTAGGATAGAACATTCAAATACAAATAGTATGTAATTGGCTCTAGAAAACTCTGATTAAAATTGTTTTCTTGAACTTAAAAAGTGCACAGCTCACCTACCACTCCTTAGCTTAACAAGTAGTTAGAAGTAGTTCAAACTCTACTATTTTGAGTGTGCATATGCGAAGTACCTGAAAGTAGCTGATGACTACTTTTTATGAATAGCTGCAATGTAGCCACTACATATTTTTACTTTGTAGCCAATAACGTAGCTGCTACTTTTTTGAGAAATTAACTAAAAAGTAGCTAGCTACAATTTTTTTGTGTTTGATTCATCCCAGATGAGTGCTCACCTTCTATTTAGCAAATTTATGACTTTGGTCGGTTCTCGTTATTGTGGACTTGAGTGTATATTTTCCTCTCTCTCTCTCTCTCCAGGTATGATACAGTGAAGGGCTCTGATTGGCTTGGTGACCAGGATGCCATACATTACATGACCAAAGAGGCTCCCAAGGCTGTGGTTGAACTGGAAAATTATGGTAAGTGGTCAACTTGATTCTATTGGCCAATTAACAACAAGAGTGGACTGTAATTTATGTCAGCGCTGAAAGCTGAGCCACGATTAGGCAAACAACTTGTATGCCACATAGCAGCTGACCCGCCATGCGGTGCCGTCCGATGACTAGGGTCCGATCTTCTCTGCGATGCATTCAAGGGTACACTGAAAGAAAAACTCACTCACGCTCGAAAACAAATGAAAAACAAAAAGAGTGCACTGTTAAGTGGCCCTGCCGAGTGGTGACAAACTATCCGACATAAAAAGTGGGGGGGGGGGGGGCTTTTTTCAGGCACTGCAAAGTTTCATTATGTAGGTACATATATGCTTCCAAAAAACGATAACGTTATTGGGAAATAACACGTAAATATACATAATAATAAAATAATAATAATAATAAAAGGTCTTTATTGGGGCGAGATTGAGACAAAACTGTCCCTTCTGCCATCTAACCCCTCGTCAAAATAAGTATATAAAAGAAACAGTGGTCAATACCTAAAACAATTACAATCTGAGGTTAACAAAAAAACATCAGTAAAGAATACAATTATAGGAATTAAAGAATGATAAATTAACACAAAAGAAATATACATACACAATATATCAATATTACATATCTAATAGTGTGTGAAAGAATTTACAATGTGGGAAAAACATGAGGATTATTATGCTTACATCCTTTACGCAAAAACCCACTGCAGGAAAACACCCACACAAGAAGGGGGGTGTGAAAAAATGCGAAATCCTACTGACATAAGGGCAATCATAAGGGCAATAAACACCATGATACTTCGTAAAGTGGTCTGAAATGTTCTTTCTATTTCATCATTTTCTCTTTCGGATATGTGCTGTCACTTTTCAGTATGCTGTCTGATATCCCTAATACTCCCCTGGCAAAGAACAACATCAGCCTGAGTTATAAAAAGTGCACTTACTTCCCTAAACACGAAAAACATTACAAAGTGCCATAAACATAAATGCAATTGAATTCGATTTCGAGGGCAGAATTTCAAGCGAGTTCTGGGTGGTTATGGAGGATGATGAAGAGGAATGGGTTTTCCTTGCGAAGACAAACAACGAAAGCCCAGCGTCTACCACAATTTTATGAAGAGAAGATGCTAAGTTTCCAGCATTTCATTATTCAGTTATGACAGTGGCAGTGATACCTGTTAGGGCAAATTGATAACACTGACCAGGCACCATTCTATTTGGACATGCCCAGTTCTACTACTGTGAAAGCGAGGGGTTCAAAATCAGTATCCATTAAAACAATGGGAAATGAAAAGACAAGAATGACATGCATGCTGGGCATCACAGCTGATGGAAGGAAGCTAGCACCTTACGTGATATTTAAGAGGAAGCCTCAGCCAACTCCTGGGATGCATGTTCAAGAGAAAGGGTGGATGACAGAAAACTTAGTAGGAGAGAAGAGCACCAGGGGCTCTCCTCAACATGCCATCAGGGCAGGAAATTCTGACATAGTTGTAATCCCTGGAGGAATGACGAGCCTGCTTCAGCCACTCGGTGTCGATAAACATTCATAGTGGATCATGATATACTTAATTCTAAATTGCAAAGTCCTGGAATTAATGGTGTTGCCTTGCCTTGGGTCAAGTCATACCTATCTAACCGTAAGCAAATGGTTCAAATTAATATTAAACATATATCGCTCAACAACACATTTAAGTTCAAACTGGTTGAAACCAACTGTGGAGTTCAACAGGGTTCTATATTGGGCCCACTTCTGTTTATCATTTGTATTAATGACCTTCCCACCCACTTAACTAACTGTTAAGTAATTTTGTATGCTGATGAATACGTCTACACCAAGTGTGAGTGACAATTTTGCAGATGCTTGTAATGGGGGGCGTTTACCATTTTTTTTTGTTGCTGAATCTGATAGAGTTTGTAAAATAAAGAGACCCATATTTTTCCGTTTTTCGATCCGTCCCCTAGTTCTCGAGTTATAAGCGACGAAAAACTGATGTTCTTAACCCTTTTGCTGGAATGGGCGTGGTGATACCACTGACGTCATCACTTCATCCAATCAAAATCTTGGACACAAAGATGACTCCGCCAATGGAAGTTGTTGTTAGACTACGTTGACTATTTTGAAAGGCATTTCATATTCGACTGCATCGTAATTATCTGCATAAAAATTGTTTTATTTTGGCCACTTCTTTGACATGTTGCAATAGCCTTTTTGTCAGGCATTCTTACTTAATCATTTTCAGGGCATTATATTCTTCAATAATTATATTGTCGTTCGTAATAATGCTACCGCAGAGAAACTTGTCGCTGTTTATCCCTGACCATTTTATAAAGCGTGTCTATTTGCAGTTACTTACCAGGCTTATAATATTTCTAAGTTTAAGTTAAAAAATGATTTTCTGTCATCTGAATGACTACGGCTGTACGGTAAGAGCAAATGTCTGAAAGCACTGGGATACTACTTCAAGAATGTTGTCCTAGGACCATATTAATAATTCATGGAGATATTGATCTTCTGATAATACTAAAAGAAAGTAAGGGGCATAAATTCAAGCACTTAATTTAGTTTTAACAGAGCTTTTCCGTGTATGTCTTCTTTTTCAAAAATGTTCAATTGATTGTTCTTCGTGAGAAATCATCCGTTCAGCATACAATGTTTTCAAATAAGGCATAATTGCCAGACTCATCTTTAGTATTCAAATAATAGTAATATAACTCTAATCATCCAGGGTAATGAAGTATTAAAAAAAGATGTCAAGGACGCCGGGAAAAATAGTGATTATGCGAAACGTAAAGCAGCCCCGATATTGAATGATATTACTACGTTAACGGCCGTTATTGCTTTGGTGTCTTCTACCTTCACAAGAAACAATTTCTATTTAAATTAAAGAATTTCTGTGACCGAACACGAATGTCATCATACAATAATACATATATCCAACCAAGTTTTACAGACTTGTTAGATTCATTAGTTTTTCGACGGGAAACAAAATCATTCCAAAATGCGCATATGTCATGAACGTCTGCTGTGTAAACAAAAATCAGTGTTTTGTGGCATCAATGGAACGAAATCTACAGCCGTTTTACGTTTACGGATAAACAGGGCTTAACGATATGTTCAGGCCGAGGAAGAAAAGCTGTTTTGTTCCCAATTGCGAATTCAACAGTGTTAATGCTCCGAATAAGGTGTTTTTAATTGTACCAAAGAATCCGGATCGTCGCCGGCGATGGTTCGAAGCAGTTGGAAGGCCTCTCGTTACGGGCATTAATATGTTTTGCTGTGAGGATCATTTTGATGTAAGCTGGCTATTTTGTAATTATTTTGAGTTATTCTATTCCCTGAATGTCATTCTATTAATTGATCGTTAACGTACTTTTCTACAGCTGGCACACGATGCGAAAAACTGGATGCAGTACAAGACAATTGGTTCTTATTTGTGTCTTAAAGAGAACGTTGTGCCTCACAAATTTGAACTGAATGGTTCTGCACGGAAAGAGAGATCCCAGATGACATCGTCATCTAAAAAAGGAAGGGAATGAACATAGAGAGATTTAAATTTTCAAAGGTTTCAAGGCAGTTGTTTGCGGAAGACACTCGGCCATCTCCGTCTAACCACCCTGCTACTCCCGAAAAACTCTTTAGCTTTGAAGATGAATGCAGTGTAGCACATTCTCCTTCTGGACATTTCATTGTTACAGCAAATATTCTCGAGGAAACCACACACACATTAGTACACAGAGGGGTTCAAGTTCACATGGAAGTTAGTACTAAGGATGTAGGCTCTTTGGCAATGACCACCCTTGTTTCCACTGCTACACAAACATCACAGCGATCTCTGCCCCACTTGAAATCGCAAAAACCCTCACATACCCATACAAACTTGTCATCCTCAGATGAGAATTCATCACATTCTATGGAATTAAATCCTTCAACTTCTAGCAGCGAGGTAGATACTGTCGGTGATAAAGAAAAAATAAATAGACTTCAATCCACGTTGCGTTTGTGCCAAATAAATTGCCGATTATATCTTGGGTTACCAGAAGTGTGTTATGGTTTAGTGAAACACCTAAGTATGAGTGCACAAGTTCCCTACATGCACATATTTATTACATTTAAGAAAATCCGCCTAAATGATTCTTTTTTAAGACTTTCCCAGGATTTTCAAATGAGTTTGACGAACATCCACAAAATATTTAAAGTTTCTGTTCCCAAACTGGCAAATATATTGCAGGATTTGATTTTTTGGCCATCCCCTACAAAGATACAAAGATTGTTGCCACTGGCATTTAGAGCACGATATAAGAGAATTCAATCTATAATAGATTGTTTTGAAGTGGAGATCATGAAGCCATCAGATCCTGTTAAACAAGCATTAACGTGGTCCAAGTATAAAAAAACAAATACCTTGAAGTTTTTAATATCTGTCACCCCAAATGGCTTGGTTAACTATATTTCTGGAGGGTACTGTGGTAGAATAAGTGACAATGATATAATTAAGCAAAGTGGTTACCTAAATGTACTGCCAAATGGGTGCTCGGTCATGGCTGACAGAGGTTTCAAACACATTGCACCACTTTGGGCAGAAAAAACTGTGAGCTCATCAGGCCCCCTAGTGTAGCTGTGAATGAAAAGCTGACAAAACAGGAAGTTTATATTGGTAAGAAAATAGCATCTCTCCGAAGACATGTGGAAAGGGTAATTCGTAGAGTACGGGAATATGAAATGTTAAATCCCCATGCCTGCACCCATCCAAGTTTATTATATTTAATGAATCATGTAGCCATAATTGTATGTGCATTGGTAAATACTCAAGGCCCTTTGATAAAATAGATTACTGTCAATGCAGCTACTTGTTGTCATTTCTGTTTACAAAGACCTACTTCGAAGTTTCAAAAACTGTTACCAGCCTATTTGGTATCACTTTCTCTACTGATGGTGCTACTTTGGTTGAAATTGTTAAACAGCAATAGAAACCACTGGTTTAAGAACAGTAGAGCTAAATAGGAAGTACCACAAACATTAGAGCATCATGTTCTACATTAAAATAAATCAAGTCAAAATTAACACAAATCTTAACCTCAATTTATTATTTTTGTGTCAAGCTAGGAAAAAAATTATTAATTTCCAAAATTCACTAGCATGCTCCATAAGTGCCTCACATTTTTCAAGGTCAAAATTAACCTCATAAATTTCAACTTCTTTTGACACCTCGAATGAGGGTAAGGCGACGCAAAATAAGCCCTTGGCTTTATTTGAAAAAAACATTTGCATGTTAATTCGGGCAAAATATTTTGCCTTTACCTTGCCATTGCTTACATATTTACCAATGGAACTTTCCTTGGAGGGGCACTTCCACCACAAACTCCTCTGAAATGCCATCTGGCGAAGCCCCAAATATGGGATATTTGGCATTCAATACCAAACCAACTTTATTTATTTAAGTATTGGTTTTCCTTGCAACCTCACTCAGTACCTCAGGTTCCAGCATGGACCCTCTAAGCATAGGAGCTGTTTCAACAGTTGTTGCACCCAATATAGCTTCTTTCAAGGCACCAGCTGTCTTGCACCTAGAGGCTTCATAGATTCGCGATGCAGTAATCCTCCCAAAACGCATCTGGTACCATAGGGGTGAATGAGCCTGGTTCCTAGTACCAGTCTCAATTTCTTTGCAAAGAGATGATGTCATTGCAGACTTCATACATTCTATGCACCTATTAGGGCATACGTCTCCCATACCAGCCTCCTCTGCGTACTTCGGGACCAAATGGTAAATGGAAGCTGCATTATATACATCTTCCCTGAAAAAATCAAACACTCCACCTGTAGCACCTTTAATATTCTCTGTAATGGTACTCAGATATGCCCCCTTTTTCGCTGCTAAAGGAGGCAAATCATGCCCAACAAGAGAGGCTAAATCCATGTTCTGATGTGTTTTCATCTCCCTCGCTAGTCTCGATGCCCTCCAGTAACATGTTGTTGAAGTCACTCTGAAGGTTCTTCACTTCTTCTATGGAGCCAGAATAGAAAAGCCACTCCATGTTTACAGCCACCTAAGATAATTTAAATAATATTAACTACACACATTGTAATACAAGTTACAATACAGTTAATACCATTTTGTAAATGGCCTATCAAGGGTAATTTATTGTATTATCACCATGCACAACTTAAGTCAGTCATGTGATAATATAATAATGATATCATTTCATGAAAATTAACATAGTTAAGTACATACCTGCAGATGCAGCACAATCTGTGCACTTACAGGCAATAATACGGTCCTGAGCTTCATCTATGGTCACAACAACATTATATGATTTCTGATGCACTTTATGCTCTGGTGTAACTTTGGCTTGAGTGGTACACAAAGGGCCCTCGCGCTTCAACTGCACATAACCTACAGCATTGTCTCCATATGACTCCCTGCTGGCACTGTAAATTAGGGAAGGTTGTCAATTATATAGTAAGGTAAACATATAAGTGAAACTAAATTAAGTAAAACCTTCATGGTATGCTTTTGAGATTGCTTGACACAGAGCATTATATTTATGCAAAGCAAATTTCAAACATTGTAGCCTAATTTACACATTTTATGGATGATATTTTTTATTATAAATTTAAAAAAAAATTATCAGACCATATTTGTGAAAATTAATTGAATATGTTAATCAAAATATGGTTATTTCATGAGTGAATTTTCTCCGATCTGGGAAAAAAATACCAATGAAAACTTAAAAAATATCAGAGATTTCGACTAATAACCACGCATACAGTGGACGGACCGGAGTATCTGTTGCCCCTACCATACTTGGTTAGTTTAATTAGCGTATATAGAAGCGTCTGAAGGGGGGGGCGGTCACCACCGAAACCCCCATGTAAACGGGAGGTCCAGGTATTTTTAAAAGTATATATTTATTTACCAATGGGGGGATGAAAACCTCCCCTGGATATGGTTAGTTTCCACATCATTTGCATAACGAACTCTTTAGAGAACAAAATTATAACAAGCGTACATACTACAACATCCCTTAATACAAGAATAACTTTAAATTCACTTTCTCTTCAATTTCATGTCAAAATGTTTAATAAATAGCATTTCATAGGAAATATTTCAACCATTACGTGTAACTATAGTTACACGTAATGGTTGAAATAATTCCTATGGTAATAATGGTCGTAATGGTTGAAGTATACATTGATGCACGAAATGATATGAGGATAATTATTCTTGGATAACCATGACAGTTTACTTATCGTTTCATATACTTCCATTGCGGGATGTGCGGTTTCCAGTTATGCAGTCGACGTCTTGTCTGTTTTTTTGTACACTGATACGTCATTTCAATTTCTACTGTTTTCTACAGTTAAATCACAAGCCGTTTGATTTTCATTTACTGTGTGAAATATATATTACATTTTTTAAAATGAAGAATGCCTACAATAGGTGTTGAATGATAAATTACTCATTAAAGTTTTCGTTGAAGGCTGCAATTAATTACATGATAACATTGGAGCCTGATAGGCAACATATTCCAGTACCACGTCCTTGGTGACGACGAAGTAACTTCTGAGGGCCAAATTATTATTATTCAACACCACTTCACATCATTACATTTCATAGCAAACGGAAAATGAATAATCGACAGAAAAATTACACTTAAAGACTTGCCGTTTAGTCTTCACATTGCAACTTCAGCAACTAAGAAGTCCAAATTTCTTCTGTAGAAATCATCCACCATGTCAGAATTTACAATTGGAAGATTGTCTGAAGATCCTTTGGTAAATCCTTCTTCCATTTTCGCACGAATAAAACTTAAGCGCCTTTTTAATCACGCCAAAAAGTGTACGAGAATTACCTAGTGAATTTCGTTGTTCAGTTATTTTGGCCTGCTGCGCTAGGAGCTGTGTGGCCTCCCCAAAACAGCCAAGGAGGGGAGGTGGATGACGTCAATGTTTTCAGCACAGCTCTTTTGATGGGCGTCACCTTTTGCGTATTTTAATTTTCAATTTATGAGTGAATGGCTATGGTTAGAAGATTGATTTTTTCACTAAAAATCATTTTTTTATTCCATCTAACGATTCTATTAATAAAATAGCAATTTTGGTTCCGAGTAAACGCCCCCATTCTGCTCACCAAACTGTAATCAAAATGTCTAATTGGTGTAGGTTGAACAGCTTGAAAATAAGTGAGAACAAAAACAATTAAATGTAATATATCAGACACACAGCCTCGTTCCAAGTTTCTTCAGTCAAGCACACCAGAAATTCCTCAATATCGGCTGAATTATAAATATTTTTTGTGGTGAAGGAAGGATTGTTAGTTTCCCGATCACTCAATTTCAGTCCAACTTCAAGAGCAAAATGAACAAAGTAGGTGAGATATCGTAGCACACGACATAACACCAACGGGTAGGTCAGATGCTATAAAGTCAATGAGAGTGGTGTGAGTGGTAGGTAAGAAGAAGAAGAGTGAAAGGTAGGATCACTATTGATTACTGTTAAGCCAAAGGAAGAAAATCAGAAAAGAATAGAGGCCAAAAGTCTATAATGAAGGTTCAGATCCATTAAAAGTTTGAAAAAGTTTAAGTTGATTAAGTATTTCATTCTCTTGCCTAGATATTTGAAAATTTCAAGTTAAAGTACTAAGTACCTTAAACCTAAGTGGTAATTCAGGTACATATTTTAATTTTGACATAAAAAGTGTGTTTTACTTGAAAAGGAAGATGCTAATAGTAGATTTTAATTTTAAGTGAGGCTAGAAAGTTGAGGGGGGGGGGGGGGAGGGAGTGCTCATATTCGCACGGGGGCTACATTCGGACAAATACCTTCATACCTCTTGCCATGAACCATTTCTCTCAAATGATTTATGATTAATGGTTGAATTTCAGGTATGCCCTTCAGTCGAACCAATGATGGGAAGATATACCAGAGAGCGTTTGGAGGTCAGTCGCTCAAGTATGGGAAGGGTGGACAGGCCCATAGGTAAGACTTCCTCTCTCTTCTTCTTCCTTGCTTGGACTGCGCTGGCATTTACGTGGGGATTTATTTGGTTTTAGAATATGTTTGGTGTGAGGAGTGGTAGTATTGTTTCAGTGTGGTCTTGTGCCTGATGGAGCCGCGGTGAGCAATTTCTCTCGTGGTACCGATGGGTGCCTTCCCATCCAACTACCGTGTTCCTCATTCTGGCAGTCTGCCAACAGATTCCTGGGAAATTGCATAAATGCACACAGTGTCTTATTCAAGCAAACTGTTTTATTCCTAATTAAATGAATGGAGTTAGGCTTCACTTTGTGGAATTGATGCCTTTCCTCACATGTCTTATTCCCCCTTGCATTCTCAATGGCAATTTGGAATAGATGAACTTAGCAATTTGAAGCTGTGTCAAGTTGTAGAAATAGTATTGCCGGTAAGGGTGAATTTCCTAATCTATTACGTATAAATCATGTCCACATTTTAAAAAAGTTAAGTAGAAGTATGAGAGGTAAGCAACAAGAGGTGATTTTACTTCCCTCTCATTTTGATTTAAGGTGACATTTATAAAATGCTCGCATCTTGCCATTTAGCCCATAGTACTCTCAGCTGATGAAACTAGAAGTGCTAATGCATCAACTCCCACTGTTGTAGTGATGTCGTGTGACGTGGTGTAAGAAAAATCAATGTGTTGCTATTGGAAGGGATGTAATATTTAATGAAAAGTTTTTGTTGAAAGGTGGCAATTTAGAAAAGGATGTTGTTAAGAATGATGTAGATTATGAGCAAGGACAGGATGAGGAGTTGACTCATAAAACTCCTTCTGTCAAACCAGGCTTCGACTCAGGCAGAGGAGAAAAAGTGGAGAACTTAGAAAGGGAGTTTCCTGCTGCTGCTCGTAGGTCCCAGAGAGTGACAAATCCGCCAGGCTGGCATAAAGATTATATTGTAGAGAGTTCCAGAGCCATGGCTTATGCCATGAGTGTTGGAATTTCAGAAACCTTTCTTGATGACGTTCCAAGTTCATATGAGGAAATAGTAAAAAGAGTTGATAGTGGAATGGTGCTATAGGAGAGGAATGGGATGCTCTTGACCTGAATAAAACTTGGACTGTTACAAATTTGCCTGTAGGGAAATCATGTTTGCCTTGTAAGTGGGTATTTCACAAGAAAACTGATCAGGAAGGAAACATGAAGCAAGATTGGTTGTAAAAGGATGCTTTCAAGAACAAGGTATAGATTTTGGTGAAACATATGCTCCTGTAGCACATCTTGTCACTGTTCGAATTTTGCTGGGGCAGTAATTAATTCAAAGAACCTTGATGCTCTACAGCTAGATGTAAAAAACGCATTTTTGCATGGGACCGTTGATGAAGAAATATATGTTTCCACCTCCTGGTTCTCACATACAGCCCCCTTTTGTTTGTAAACTTGAAAGGAGTTTATATGGATTGAGACAATCTCCAAAGGCTTGGAATGACCGTTTTAATTGTTCAATAATAAATTAGGATTTAGATGTTGTACTAGTGATGAATGTCTGTACTCCAACAATTTCTCTCACTACCAACTCCATCTTGGCTCGTCGAGACTGCGAATAATAATTTCCTCTGTGAAGTTTGCGAATGATATCCTTCATCTCACGATCTGCCACGTTCTCTCGCTTGGACACCGGCTTCCTTTACTCTCTCTCTCTCTCTCTCCCTCCCTCCCTCTCGTGTTACTGCCATATCACCTACCGTCCTGTGCCCGCAACCTGTTGTTACTCTTTCGTGAAAATGTACGATAGTGATAAGGCAAGTGATTCTTTGAAACACTTTATTTGGAAACACTCCACGCCCCCCCGACATGGGAACACACACACACGACCAACTCACAGCAGTGGCGCAGCGCAACTTCAAGACACAAGAAGAACGCAATTCATGACGTTGTTACAACTGTCATTACCATTACAACATTGTTAAGGAATATCTGTGATTACAATACCAACATTTTCTACTTGTTCTCTTACAAAATGGTATTCCACATCTACTTGCTTCATTCCATCATGGAAAACAGGATTTTCTGCTAACTTGAGGGCACTCTGATTGCCCTCAAAAATAGCAATTTTCTCTTGATCCTGAAATAACTCGGAAAAAGATATTTAAGATGAACAGCCTCTCTAGTTGCCTCAGAAAGAGCAATATATTCTGCCTCACAGGACGATTTGAGCAGCACATTTTTGTTTTCTACTACACCACAAGACTGGTCCACCTGCACAAGCGAAAACATGTCCCAAATATGAATGCCTATCATTTAGATCATTTGCAAAATCTGCATCAGAAAAACCAAAAATAGGCCTCCCAGTGCATTTGTATGCGAGTCCTATTTCCATAGTACCGTTTAGATAACGAAGTACCCGTTTGGCCATCATCCAGTGTGTGTGTCTGTATGTATCTCATTAAACTGGCAGAGATAGCTTGTGATGGAGGAAATATCAGGTCGTGTATAGATAGACGGGTACGTGAGAGTTCCAATCAATGAGTGATAGGGGGCATCTATAATATCCTCACCCTTTTCCTTCATTTGGCTAACGTCAACTGGGGTTGAAACAATCTTACAATCTTCCATGTCAAAATTCTTTAAAGCATCTTTAATGTTTTGTTTCTTGTCTATCTTGAATGTTCCAGTCCTCTCTTGTAAAATCCATACCCAGGGCATGTTTGATCTTGCCAAGGTCCTTAATGATAAATCTCTTCTTCAATTCTTCCTTCAATGTCTTCTTTTCTTCTTCATTATTGGAGAATATAAAGAAATCATCAGCATATAAAGTAATGATAACTATTTTAGTTCCTATGAGTTTCAAGTAGACGCAGGGTTTGTGCTTTGATTTAATATACCCTAACTCATACAAGAACTTGTGAACTGTTTTGTTCCATGACTAGCCTGCTTGAGTCCATAAATAGACTTCTGCAAAAGGCAAACCTTTTTCTATTCGCATGCCGTTATAAAACCTTCTGGTTGTGTCGTATAGATGGTTTCATCTAAAGTGGCATTGAAAAAAGCAGTTTCGACATCCAGATGTTCAACTTCAAGATTTAGTTCTGCTGCCATAGCCAACAGTTGAACTTCTGACTACTGGAGCAAAGGTTTCTTCTTGGGATGGGTCGGTTCGGTTCTTCGGTTCTCGGTTCCACCGGTTCTTGAGCTTAGAACAGGAACTGAGACCAAAAATAATCGGTACCAAAATAATTGGTGCGAAAACCAGTTTGAAACCTGCTCACACTGTGAAAGTGGAGGCTTCACATTAAAACCTGGTGAAATAGTGTAGGTACTTAGATGCTTCAAAATTGCCGTGAATTATTCTAATTCAGACGTTAAAATGACAATATGATTTATTTTATTACATCCAATTCTAGTAAGTGATGAAATGCTGACGTAATAAGGATATTCTGATTGATAGGTATATGTTATGTCCACCTACTTTGGGGGTGCGAGTCCTCATATCATTTTCGTAAATTATATCATAAAATAGCATATATAACACAAAAATATAATGAAGCCGGTATTCTTTTTCAAGCAGTATGTCTCTGAAAATGATTATTGATTACCTTATCTTAGAACTAAGCAATGCAAAGTAAGTGGTAAATTAAGAACTGGAACCGAAAAAAAGTGGAACCGACCCATCCCTAGTTTCTTCAAAGTCTATACCATGAGTTTGGGTTCAACCTTTTGCAACCAGGTGAGCTTTGTACTTGGTGATCTTACCTTCAATGTCTCTTTTCAATGTGTACTCCCATTCATATGGTATTACCCTTTTATTTGCGACTTCCACTAGTTTCCAGGTATCATTTCTCTGAAGACACTGTAATTCTTCAGTCATTGCTTTCATCCAATGCTCTTTGTCTACATTTTCCATAGATTCTATGATTGATTCTGATTCTTTGTCAGACACATTTTTAGCTTGGAAGACAACATGATCAAGAAATTGTTTCTTGTTAACGTACCCTTTGTGGATATTTAGGACCTGTATCAGTTTCTTGAGCATCAGTCACTGCTTCATCTTTTGTTGAATCTGCATCTTCATAATGACAATCCAATGGAATTTGTAATGCTTCCTGAGACTCTTCAGCCTTTTCATTAAGAAGAAAATAGTCATCTCATTCTTTGGATATCCAATGATCATCTTCAGTTTTGTTATGAACATCTGCACTGTTTTCACCAAAGAAATTGTTTTCTAGAAAGACAACGTCTCTAGCATCAACAACCTTCATATGATTATTAAGATCCCTAAATTTATAAGCTTTCTTAATCTCACTATATCCTACAAATATATGTTCCTTGCTTTTGATATCGCACTTCTTGCGCTCCTGTTTTGGAATACATATGAACAAAAGTTCGGATGCCAAATACTTGAAGGTGTGTCTAGTTGGGACGCTCACCTGTCCATCTTTCTTCTGGAGTCATTCCTGCAACAGACCTATGAGGTGATTTATTCTTAAGATATGTAGCAGTTCTCAGAGCTTCTTCCCAAAATGACTTGGGTAGCATGGCACCATGCAGCATAGAACGAGCCTTCTCCACAATGCTTCTGTTTCCCCTTCCAGCAATATCATTTTGCTGTGGAGTACGGGGCATGGAAGTCTGGTGAAGAATTCCTTCTGACTTAAGATAATCTAAGAATTCCCTGTTAACATACTTAGAACCATTATCTGTTCTTAAAATTTTTATTTTCTGGTCGGTGTGTTTTTCCATGAGGGTTTTAAACTCTTGGAACTTTATTTTAACCTGATCTTTTGATTTAATGAAGTAGGTAAACATCATTCTAGAAAAATCATCTATAAACTTAAGAACATACTTATTTCCTTCTAATGATTTTACACTGAATAGTCCTCATAGGTCAGAATGAATCAACTCTAGCCATTTAGTGGCCCTTTTAATTTTACGAAAAGGTTCTCGACTCTGTTTCCCTTCAAGACATGCAGTGCATACAGTTCTATTTTCATCAGAGAAGTAGTCAACTCCATCAGCTAATCCATTTCTCAGTAGATATTTCATACGATAGCGGTAGAGATATCCCAACCTCCAATGCCTAAGAGTTTTCTGAGAAGGGTTAGTTGTAGCAGGCACGGACTTTTCTGATACTTTTGACTGTATCTTGTATAACCTATTACTTGGAAGAGCAGTCATTAGGACATTCCCTGAAATACTACAATCATCATCAATTTAGCGCCTTCTTTGCTAAATACAACAACAAAACCTTTTGACACACCAATACCAATAGCGAGTATTGGCCATTTGCAGGT
Organism: Platycnemis pennipes; assembly: GCA_933228895.1. Lineage (NCBI taxonomy): Eukaryota > Metazoa > Arthropoda > Insecta > Odonata > Platycnemididae > Platycnemis > Platycnemis pennipes. The sequence goes on along the minus strand of OW121852.1, from coordinate 136,099,524 downwards.
TTTGACTTTCCTGAGCAAATGTTTTGAGAAACTAGTGCTATGGTCCTGGTAGAAGAACCCTCTTAACTGCTTAGCATGTTCAGCAGCTCTTATTTCTGAAAAAGAATTCTCAGTTCTTACAAATGCAAGAGGGCTTAGTGTATAAAATGCAATTCCGGCGATAATTGTAAGAGTAGCAAAATGAAAGAGTTGTCACAATGTCATTTCTCTCAATAATTAGGTACTCCACAATACATTTCATGAGTTGACTTCATGAGAAGGAAAGCACTTATCAAATTTTTTAGAAAAATAAGTAAGGTATCGGCAAATAATACTATCGGTATCAGCCACTGGTATCGAGGTATCGATTTGGTATCGGAAAAAGTGGTATCAGTACAAGTCTACTAATTACATTACACTTGAAGTGCTGCGAAGCAACGTCATATGTGCCATGAGAGGACAGCAGAGATTAGAGTCTGTTGATGGGTTTTGACACCTAATTTATGGTAGAAAGACAATAATTCCAGCAAATGGAATTCCAGCCAAACTGTTGCCTTTTCACCATAAATAATGTGTGAAAACTAGTCACCGCTAGTCATGATTCAATGTCACAAAAAAGTTCATAAACATCGTCTACGGTTGCCGCTTAATATGAGCTTTGCTTACTCAGTCATTAGTATTTTAGTGAGAGCAAAGGGTTCAGTCGGACTCATAGCACCAAGAGTGTGCAATAGCAGACATTCCACAGAGAAAAAATCATTTGTGAACATTGAATTTGCTATAACCAAGAGTGTACGGAATCCCCTGTGAATGCTGGGAGAAGGGAATGGAAGGTGAAGGAAGAATGCAAGCCAGTGAAACGTGAATGGGAGAAAATTGGAGGCACCTCTGATTGGGACTGCTAGAGAGGTCAGGAAAGTGTTGTGTATCGGCTGGTGATAGATGTGCTGAGGGCAAGGCTACGTCCAGCCAAAGAGGCTATCCACATCCATTTCCTTGACAATAATTTCAACAGGGATATGGCTTGCCAAGTCAGAAATACTTGGAAACCCACTGTAGAATGTATTCAGGCCATGAGGATGAATGGCCAACCAATGAGCAGGTGTAACCTAGGACCAATAGTGAGAGGCACTTGCGCCGTACAGCAGGCACATGTGGTGTCCAACTTTGGACTGTGATGGCATTGCCCTGGAGGTGATGAGTGAGTCATTAATTATCGGAGAGTCTAACCTGGAGATGAAGGCCCGTGGAGAATTCATTCTCGTGAGTAGCCTGGAAAGCAGAAGAGCCTTTTACCATGTTAATGATTGTAACAGGATCCTCTGGTCATGTAATATTGGTGTTCATGAAAAGATATTCTTTCTCATGTCATTTTGTCCTTGTCATGCCTTTGGTTTATGCTTGAAGTTGTTAGTGATTTTTTGTGACTGAAGGTAACTCTTCTCCTTTATAAATACATTTTAAATATTAATAGCGTTTAAATCATGCTTTGTGTGAAATTGATGGTGAACAACTTTAAAGAAGTTGGAAAAGTCTCCATGGTTATTCAGGGTGGCAATCGTCAGGGAAAACCGGGAAAACCTGGAATTGTCAGGGAATTTTGGAAATCTGGAAAAGTCAGGGAATAGTCAGGGAATTCTCGTAACAGTCAGGGAGAAACTGGGATAGGAAATTTTCGTTGTTTTTCTACCATTACGTTTACCGAACAGTCTTTTCCTTCCTTATTTCACCAAAACATTTCGCCAACTAAAACTAATGTCCATCGCGGAAGTGCATAGAATAAACCCCGTCAATTCGTTGAACATTCAGTTGTGAATCTTAGTTATTAAGTTGTGAATCATTCGTACAATGTATCCCTTTTGAAAATCCTTAATGTGATAGTTGCCTAGTACTGTTAAAATTCATGATCACTGCGTATTCTGCTCATCACAAGGAATCTGAGAATGTTTTTCGGAAGATTTTACCTCTCGTTTTTTTAACTTCCGAGATGCAGGTCGAGAGGTAGTTGTTTGCAGTTCTAAAAATACAAGACGTTGGTTATTAAAACGGTAATACAAGTACGATCACATGTGTAAACAAAATCTTATGTAAGATCATCTTCGATTTCCATACCCCCATCGCGAGACCATAGGAAGAGCTCTCCTCCCCTCCCCATCTTTCACGCTCGACGTAATTATTGAATCGTGGAATTCTTAGCTCCCTCTTGAAGCAATTTAGTCAGGTCACAAACCACCTCAAATATGGCATTCCTAAATATGATGATGCCATTGCTAATTGCCTCCTGTTTTCGCTCGCAGTTGCGCGATTACGTTTTGTTTGTTTAAAAAATATTTTTACATTTTTGGTTCCCTCTTACAATCAAGGGGTGACGACCACGTTAATCAAATTGTTATTCGCTTCTGAAACTCGTGCCATCCGATTTTGATCCAGTCCAAGAACTTGGCTTTGGCTTGTATTTTTCGCGTAGCTTAAGCCTGGTCTACACGTAACGTTTTGTCGTCAGTCTTGCATGATATGGGAAGACTGACGCAAATCGTGCGGCTACACTGCTCAAACTTTCGCTCAGTCTTTCCCTCAGTTGTTCCGAAATTGTCATCGCGGAAGAACTACTAGTGTCCATAATTGCACTATGCGCCCAAAACCTGAAGAAAAAACAAAGTCTGCCCATCGTTCACGGTGGTCACTAAAATGGTTATTGAAGAGAGGCCCATTCTCTCATGTGAATCTTCTCCGAGAACCTCAGAAGGAACCAGAAGATTGGCTCAGTTACTTCCGTATGGACACAGACACGTATTGTGAATTGTTAACGCTTTTAACCCCTGAAATAGAAAAGCGGAATTCTGCCCTGAGTGCTGCTATCAGCCTCCATGAGAACTTACCGCCATGTTAAGGTTTTTAGCGACTGGCAGGAGCTACATGGACCTTGAATATACAATTATAATTACTAAGCAAGCTTTGAGTTTCATTATACCGGGAACCTCTGAAGCTATATACAGCGTTCTGAAAAATGAATATTGAAAGATAAGTAAATAAAGCGTACGTACATTTCGCCTTTTGAAAGAAACACTTTGATATAAATGTGTGTAGACTTGACAAAAAAATGATAGCGTATATATAAACATAAGTAATTGCTAATTTTATTGAAAACAAAAGACGTTTCAAGCATTAGCTTACACAAACTAATTTTTTTAAAATTCACATACAAAAAAAAGCGCTCAGTTGGCTAGAAGATTTCAAATCAATATAAACTGCTAGAAAAAAGTGAAATCAATAAATAAAACAAAACAATTTTTGGGGATTGCGTAATTTTAGGGATTATTCTTAAAATTAGGATAATTCGCCGAAATTCCTGGCAATATTGAGGAATAATTGATAATTGTATTAGTACTGATATTTGTGATTTAACTTTTCATACGCTTAACTTGATTACTAGATTGTGGATAACCCATTGTGCGATTGGCAGGATTTGCCTGATGATTACAGGGAAAACTCTGTTGCATCAAAAGCTGCCCTCCAGAAGAACCAGCACGGTTCACAACTTTAAAGTCTTTCGTAATTGCGACCATTTCAGCTTCAAAAACAACAGTGTTCATAAGCTTCCGTGCAAAGATACTTTGGTTCCCTTTAAGACCACACAATTTATGCGCCACATATTTCCCATATGCATCATATTCTTCATCGGAATGAATGGCGTTCAATATCTCCCCAGCCTGTGGAAGTACTGCAGTAGTTGAATCAATGGTAGATCGTTCCCTCTATTTTGTGATGGAAGATTGGCCGCTGGAGGATGGTGCGTCACAGCTTGACACATTTTCGCTGGCAGTTTCCGTCCTTCCCTCTCCTTACTTACTTCCTTTTCATAACCTTCTATGATTGCCCGTGATCTACTCAGGAGTTGGTCTTGGTCGTTCAGAAGGAAATTAAATTAAAATACCACAAAGAAGGTCTGTAGATTTCTTGTTTCGGCTCCAGAGCACTTGGAAGCTTTTATTCTCGCACACTCTTGGTGGCAAACTGTTCGAAATGAGTTGATCTTTTTGGTAACTGACTCTTTAGTTGCTTCACGATCCAATTCTTTGAACTTGCTAACCAAAGCGGAGTATGCCTGGTTTTTCTTGCCTCGGTTGCTGTAATCCTTTGATTTCACTTGCCAGAGAGAATGAATACTTTGGTGCAGTTTTATGAACTCCGTAAAAACGTCGTAGGACCAGTGCTGATGCTGATGTGAGGCCAAATACTAGTTGCAACCTCCAGTGTTTCCTGGAACAGACTGGCAGGGGAGCGAAGTTTGACCAATTAGATTGACGTGAGTCTACATGCACCGACTTTTCTGCAAGTTTTACTTGTACACAAAGCTCCAGCCCATCAGTCTTTTGCAGGCTTGTCAAACCTCATTCAGTTCATGCAAGAAGTCCAACTTGCCATCCCCACGCAAGGTTTTGTTGAACAAATCTGGTATGATCATGCAAGACTGACGATAATACATTATGTGTAGACCAGGCTTTAGTGATACCTCTGCTGGAGTCCGCCAGTAAATTGGCCATTAACTTTCCCTTCAATGCCTTTTCCGTAATCTTCAACTTCCCAGAACTACCACGACACGCTACTTCTTCCTTGAAGAATTACACATCTCAGTTTGTAATTTTACCGAAGGAATCGTACACGGCCACGGAAATAAGATACACGGCTGCGAAAAATGTATTACAAGTGTGTACAATTTGTGCGAGGGCTTAACTTGTGAAGTTTTAATATATATTGTTCATTATGGCGGAGGTTCCATATATTTTTTCATTCTTATAGCTTTTAAAAATTTATTTTTAGCTTTTAACATTTTCTGAGTATTGACGAAAATTTAATTCAGCAGAAAAAAATATTCCGATTATTGGAGACCTTTTGGCGATCGGTTAGGGAAATTGGTGAAGCCATCAGGGAAAAGTCAGGGAATTTGAAAATTCATTAACAGTAGCCACCCTGTTATTCCTTTTGCATAAAATATTTCCTAATTTCCACATTTTCCTAATATTTACAAATATTATTAGGGTTGTATAAATGTTTGTAAAAGGGCTAGTGTCACTTTTGTATGTGTGATCCTTTCTTATTCATTTGTTATGCAAATGATTGCAGATGCTGCTGTGTTGCTGATCGCACAGGCCACTCCCTCTTGCACACCCTGTATGGCCAGTCCCTTCGATACGACTGCAACTATTTCATTGAATACTTTGCGTTGGACCTTCTCATGGAAAATGGAGAATGCCGTGGAGTCATTGCGTTATGCCTAGAGGATGGCACTTTGCACAGATTCAATGCAAAAAATACGGTATGTAAGCACTGCAACATTATTCTGAGGTAAACATTGTGTGCTAAAATTGGATTATTCAGTGATTGAGTCTAAAGGATATTCCAAATATGTAATGAATTACATTACACGAAACTCTTTTATGTCTAAATTATCCTAAAAATGTAGAGACTCACCGTGATAGTAAAACTACGGTGATATAGATAGTGGGAAATACACAATGCGATTGCTGACTCTGTTGAGTACAGAGCGAAATTTAGTTTAGCGATTTAGTCACAGTTCTCAAAATAATAACCGGCCAATCGAGGGTTCACATGATCATTCGAGGCAGGTGAAAATTCAATATTCAAGGTGTAAACTAGAGTGGTTTTTACAAAGTAGAAAGTAATAAAAATTGGCAAATATTGGGGTAAAAATATTACGTTATAAACAAGTTACCATTGAGTGTGGAAAAAGTAAAAGTAAATGAATTTTTTTTGTATTTTCACGATTTCATTGCAACCAAAACTCAGAGATGTCTGCATATTATAATCAAGTAACATTTCAAAGAACATAAACATAAGGCGGGACAAACATATACGCGAGAATGAGTAAATAATCCAAGGTGTAAACGGTTAAAATAAAAGTTCTTTATGGATTGAAAACGTAAAAAACAAGCATAAAATAGCAAGTTCCACAGTTATTTCTGGTTGTTAAACAAAGGAAAAAAATAAAAAAGTGCAAAGGAGTGTCGGTCGAATCATAAACAAGACATTTAAAACATCGCGGTAGACGACTATAGTCGTAATACCAACCATGAAATACAGGCATTGGTGGCACTCAGCTTTAGTTGTGCTCCCCATGTGGGGAGCGAGTTTCACCTGTGGCTACGGCCCACTTAACGGGTTCATTTCAGTGAGTGGGGATTATATGACCATTATTCATTTATTATTTACTTTAAGAAATAAGATTCTGCTTCGATTGGATTTAATTTACTGGAGAATTCACGAGAAAGAAAGCGTTATTTAAGCATGTAAACCGACGGGTTAAGCGCCACGGGTTGGCAGCACCCGCGGCGAAAATATCGATGAATGATTAGATAAGCACGGGGAGTTGGCATCACGCGCGGCGTAACAAAGGGTTAAAACAAAAAAAAGTAAGGAGGCAACAATCAGAAAAACAAAGTTGGTAGTTACGTGGCGAGAAAAGAAGGAGGTGATAGTGAGAAAGAGGAAAGGAGAGGAAGAAAAACGAGGACCCAGAGGGAGATAACAGAAAAAGAAAAAGGAGGATAAGGTGCACGCGTCAGCGGAGCAGTCCCGGGCCCGTGATAAGGCAGGCATCGGCGGGAAACAGAAATCACAAGAACCGGCGGTCACGATAAGTCTGTAGACGTTGGAGTAACTAGTTAAAAGGAAAAGCCCACTATAGAGTTAATAATAAGTTTTGAATCAAGATCACTGATTAAAGTATATTTGATATGAAATTGTAAATTGGGCCCAATTAAGGTTAAAACAAATAGTAATACAGAAATATTGTGCATGAAATTATAACTGTTTCCTTGTCTGATTTCTTGACCCCAACATCAAATTAACGGTATTAACGTATATAAAAGTGTGAAATATTTAATTGTATAAGGGTGTGTGTGGAACCTGACGAGCTAGCCGGAAGAAAGAAAAGAAAGCAAAGGTAGGTACCCGAAGGTTGAAAAGAAGTAGGGGTACAAGCAATTTACTGATAAAAGGAAGATTTGAATTTAATAAAATTGAGGAGAACTAGGATTTGGGATTCGGATTTGATAAAAAAATAGGATTCAGATTCAGGATTCGGTTTTGATCAAATTTTGAATTTGCCTGTCACCAATTTTAAGGACAAATGAATGAGGAACTACACCACAGTGTGTAAAGAATTAGGGAGCACGCCACTGCGTTGTGTGTGTGACGCTGGAATACCTAATGAGGATGAACAGAGTATTCAACTAAGTGATCTGAGGAAAAAAATTATTGAAAAATCAATAACAATTGTAAAATGTATGTTATTTTTATTTTATATTTTTATTTTGTTGGATATTCACTCCTCCCGAAAGCTTTGTATTTTTCTGGCTCCTTCCATTATGTCATTAATAAAATATGCGTAAAATAAATTTTTTGCAAAACCTAATGTAACTTTACAGTTTATCACGCCTGATTTCTTTCAAAGTAATGCTTAATTTGGATTAAATGATCATACATCGCCTACTTTAGTTGACATGGTCAATTAGACTGTGGGCAACCCATCCCATGCCTTTGTGCCGCATGACCTCTCGATGATGAATAGTGAATAATGGTTGAAAGCAGGTGAAATTGAAACGTTGCCGTGTTCTGTGGTGCGTGGAGTGGAAGGCATTGATCGGAGATCACTCTCTCCTCAGCAGAATGCCATGAGTTGGTCTCCATAACGTATGTGGACTCCTCTCCTCAGGTGATCGCCACTGGTGGGTACGGACGTGCCTACTTCTCGTGCACCTCTGCGCACACGTGCACTGGCGACGGCTCTGCCATGGTGGCACGCGCTGGCCTCCCAAACGAGGACCTGGAGTTTGTGCAGTTCCACCCGACTGGTGAGTAGAGCAACGTGTGGCTCTGAGAGAGTGAGAGGCCTCTGCTGTAGTCTTTATCACGAAGGGGAGGTGATGTCACCCTAAAGGGTGTTCCCTAAATGCACAGCAGGGACCATGTGCAGTGGTGAAATTATAATCATGCAATGCTATCCCAAAAGGCTGGAAATACTCCTCTTGTCGAATGCAAACTCACTCCTTGCTGCCTTCATGAAGTAATCACAGACTTGAAATATGGACACGGGTGTTATATGCAGTAAAACGCCTTGTGTAAATTGCGGGAAAAGGACAATTTTTAGTTTCACATGCATTCTTTAACAATATAAAGTAAATATATAAATAAGAAACACCGATAAACTGAATTAGAGCAATATTATTAATTATGTCTTAAAGTATAGAGCTGTCCTGATTTATTTTTGTAAGATATATTTCTACCAATGTTTCTACCAACATTTGGGCATCATCAAATCCTTCATTATAAAAAGTATACAGGCAGTCCCCGAGTTACATCAGTCTCGACGTACATAAATCCGTACTTGCGTAAGTGGCAAATATATCTAAAGAGATGCCATTGATTTACGAACACGAGCATGAAAAAGTAAAATGTTCATTTTTATACTTGCTGGCAGAGAACATTTCAAATGATTGTTGAGGTTTTAAAGTGATATGCAAAAGAAATTGGCTCAATTTAATCATTTGTTTATGAATATGAACATTCATTTATGCAAATAAATTAAGGACAAAAATAATAATTCTTGAATTTCGCAGTGAACTGAAGGAAATTTGCCTGAAAATATTTCACACATTTCACCACATCGATTGAAATATCTGGAGAACGGACTTGGTTTTGGAGAAATTTTCAACTTGCGTAAATTTAGACTTGTGTGTTGGAACGCATGTAATATGTAACTCGGGGACTTCCTGTACATTGTACAATGCAATATGTTATGACGAAGCCATTCACAGTGATATTTGATGATCTAGAACTTAAAACCACTTTTTTGGATGGTACTCCTTCATACCATGATTTCTTGACATTTAATTTTTTTCCAACCGATGCCTGACCACTAGTGCGATGACCACAATGTTTCTGATTCACTTTGTGATCTTTCAGAATTGTATCCATTGTAGAGACCGGCAATAGGGTCGTTTACCATATTTTTTTAATTGCCGAATCTGATAGAGTTTGTAAAATAAAAGGACCCGTATTTTTCTGATCTGACAATTATTTCCCGAGTTATAAGCGGCGAAAAACGGATGTTTTTAACCCTTTCGGAAAAGTGGGTGTGGTGCAACCTCTGATGTATATCTACTTCGTCCAATCACGACTGTGCCCGCGAAGCTACTTCGCCTTATCGCAAAGGGGGGGACACAGCTGACTCGGCCAATCGGAATGATTGTGACAGCATCTGTGCGAGCAGACCTTCCGAGAATCTCCCTCCACTCCCTTCCCCCTCCCCTGAAAGCAGTCAAAGACGGGAGGAAAATGACGTCAATGTTATCACAGCAGCTTTTTCGGTGGGCGTCACCTTTTGCTTATTTTAATTTTTGATTTATGAGTGAATGGTTGTGGTTAGAAGATTAATTTTTTCACTAAAATTCGTTTTTCATTTCCATCTAACGATTTCGTGTACAAAATTGCAATTTTGGTTCCGAGTAAACGACCCCATTTTATATGTTTTGCTATATCAGTGCGAGTTGCATCATGAGAATCAAAAATTATTTACGCCTAAATTGAGAATATTCTAGTTGCTGCGAAGGCTTCCATGGTGATTAGAAGATTACTTGAGGGTTTCCGTTTTTTCCATGTTGGTTAATCTTACTGCACAACAGTTTCAGCGGCATTCCAGACGGCATCTTCAGGTCCAAAGTATAGGAAATGTATGTATAGTGCAATGATATGGGAAAAATATGTGGAATGAACATATAGGAAATTTGATCTTCGGACCTGAAGATTGCATTTAGAATGCTGATATGAAACTGTCGTGTCCAGACGGAATGCGGAAGAAACCCAAAAACCCCCGAGTCATCTGAAAATATTGTAATTTGCATCCGTTTCCCATTTCCAAGTAAAATAAAATTTACGTTCTGGAGTAATTAACTAAGGATTAATTCATTAATCCTTAGTTAATTACTTAGTTAATTTATTATCCATATTACTTAATTAAGGATAACATAAGCAACACATGAGAATATTGAAATACCTCGCTGGTCGGCCAGCGCAAGCAGTTATCCAACGGCATAAAAATTTCTCAAAAAAATAATTATATCTATTTATGGGATAAAACTAGTTTTAATAAGTTTCATATTAACGTGTAGAAAACCCGTTGAATTAATGCAGTGCGATGGTCGTACGAATGATCCCCTGTTATCGTCCACCAGTTCAGTTATTGTATTTTCAACATTTCATAAAGTCTGAATAAAAATTCATTTGCATTCTTCACAATATGAACTTCGGTGCAGCTTAAATATACTCCCGTAGGTGTATAAATATACTCCTAAATCATAAATTGCATCCAGGTGCATTCATTTCATAGTAGGAATCCTTTCCCGGCAGCAGGATAGCAAGTGCCTATCGTGGTCGAAACACAATATCGCAGGAACGTTCGCCAGTGATATTTCATCTTTCCGTCACTAGTGTCGCTGTGCACTGTCCCGCTACGCTGCAAAGTTCAAATTCTTCCGTAAAACGGAGCACACTACTGCTCCCTCTCTGTCTTGTTTTTGAAGTGTATGTACAGGAAAGGAGGTAAAACAGTGTTTTATATCGAATGGTATGCATGGCTAAGGGCCAGTTTTATAATGTCTAGTTAAACTGGATGTTAGAGTTAACCGACGCTTAAGCCGAAAATTCAGTTTTGCAATCGGTCGTTAAGTCTAATCTGGAGGTCAAAGTGCTAGTTATCTTAACGACGGATTTCCATGGGTTAACTAGAAGATACTGACGGGACTCTTGCTACGGATGAAGATTTTGAAGACGAAGAATTAAAAAAATACGGCATTGCAATTCTAATTCGAAGTAGTTTTGGTAATTTTGAGTGATGCAGAGTGTTTTGGAAGGTTTCGTCCTTCAAAAGCCAACGGTAAAAACGTAAATACGTTATTGGTGATTACCACCGATGGAATTAAATTTTAAACCAGCAGGTTTCTGAGCTTTCAAGGTGATTTAAGATAGACTGTAGTTACGCTAAGATCCAGTGTTTACGTTATGTACCCTCTAATTTACGTTAAAATGTTTGATCATATTCTAGGCGTCCGGAGTCTAGTGGGATTTACCCCTTGAAAGTGTGAAGTTAGGCAAAGTTTGGGATGCATCCACTGCTGCCTCATTTTGTGCTCTTGTGTTGACGTTGTTGGGTTGTGATTTTCTTTCTGTTGTGGTATACAGGTATTAGGTGATGTAATATAACGGAAGATAATGAGTTTAGAGTGAAGTATTCGGAATACAGGTGATAACGGAAGTATAGAAGATTAAATGGGCGTTTATGCCGAAGAATACTAGTTCCTGCAAGCAATGAGAGCTGTTCTAAACATTATTTGTCGCACAAAAGGAAGTGAGTGGGTTAGGATTTAGTTGAGAATTCCTTTGTTTATACAAATATCAGCGCTAGTTCGTTTTTCATTTTTCATTCATTCATTTAATTTTCCTGTGCTTCTACTCAAGTTATACCATAAGCGTTTATATAACGCCATCAACAAGTCACGTAAAAACTTTTTAAAACCTAGGAACAATTAATTAATGATTATATTGTGTCAAACCTTACAATGAGTCCTGTTAGATAACTTTGATCACTTCAACATGAGATAGAATATAATTAAAATGTTTTGTGATGTAAAGTAATAGCAAGTTTACGACCTATGTGAACGTTATTTGGATTAGAATGACATTTACTTCAGACGTAGATGTTAGTTTTGCATGTTGTTCTATTTTAACCCAGTGATTCAATTGTACTAGGTGAAGTGAAATGTTATTGTGTTCGAATGAGTACCTAAATTTTAACCCAGAAAGTATGTGTCAACTAAGTATAACGTTATGTGTATTTCCACTGATTTGTTATGTATTGAAACTCATGAATTTGATGCTGGAAGACTACTATATTCACTTCCACATAAGATAGAATATAGGTAATTACAAATCTTTGTGATTCTAAATAATAACAGGACCGATGTGATGATTTTTTAGATTGCAATGGCATTTACTTTAGATGCCGAGGTTAATTTCGTATGTTGTTCTGTAGAGTCCTGTGTTTCAATTGCTCTAGGTGCTGTGAAATTTTAGTGTGTTTGAATATTTAACTAATTTTTATCACAGAGTGATACCACTATATAGTTAGATGTATTTTCAATGAGTTATTATGTATTGAAACTCATGAATTTGATAAATTCATTGTGATTAAAAATGAGTATATATGGCATGACATTTTGTTTACATTTTTCATGCATTATAGCAAGCCCCCCAGGATTTGTTTCTCAAGTTTATCTCTAGTGTTATTACCATACTTTTCTATTGCCTTGATAAAAGTTTATTTAGCTATGAATAAGCATAGACAGAGAGTATATAATGTGGAATAAATTTGTGATAGATCATTATCTGTACCTTTCCTATTTTAACCTGCAATAAGCTCTTTGAGAAATAGATGCATTTCTCCCTCCAAGGATTATGAATGATTAAGGCTAATGAATGATCTAATGTGTTTTACAAAGACAACCTTGTATTGATAGTAGAGTGAATATTTACTATACAGTGGAATAGTACATCTTTTCTTTTGCAGTCAGGAATTTAGAAAACTTGTCATGTATGTAGGGCATGGAATATAATTCCTAATAATGTTTTTAGGCATATTTGAACAAAAACCTTTACCTGCCTTTAATTAAAGGTATGTAGGTAAATTACAGTTAGAAGTTATTGAATGAGCATATATTAAGCATAAACACTACTGCCAAGTTCTACTTTCAACTAATTAATCAGAACATTTTAAGACAATGCAAGGAATTAAGTGAGATTCTCATTAAAAGTATTTCCTTAAAGAAGAAGATAATCTATCTTAGATTTAAAGAATTGCCAATTATGTCTGATTCACCTCTCAGGAGTCAATGAAAAGAAAGGGTTGAGATTCAGAATAGGCTATTTTGCTTGAATCTGCTGCATTTCTTCAATGTGTACGGGTCATGTCAAAGCAAGATGGTCAAGTTCCACTGAAGTCTTCATTCATGTTACTTTGTATTAACACCAATCAAGCTGGTACCTATCAATTATACTTATTGTCTAGTGCCATATTTTATTCCAGTCAAACATAAGTGTTGCTCTTCACAATATTTCCATGATGTCTCATAAGTGAGGTAATTTGATTAAGAGGCAATCATCTATTTGGTTTGTCAGCACTGATATTTTACATTTTTTATTTATCGTGATTATAACTTGGTCACATAAGCAAACTTCTATAAATGAAATGCCTAAACTGTGTGAAAACAATAAACTTAAAAGTAATATAAATAGCTCAGACACTTCATATTTGGAAGTCATAATACCAGCCAACTACTGAAGCTAAGGAATACCTCCTTGTGGCAAATTTCCATGATAATATATTATCTTAACTATATTTCATGGAAACCCTGACAAATGATCACGTCATTTTACTATGTCAGAAAATTCCCTCAATTTACTTTATAATTAGACAGTTGACACCAAATGTATCAACTGAATTTCTTAAATTTTTATTGTGGCATAATGCATTCCATTCTCTCATATTCCTTAATCTTTGGGGGAAATCAGGACTTTCTAGAAAAATATTTTCCTGGTAAAAGTGCAATATTAGGTGTTTATTTTCATATCCCTGGCAAACTATGATTGGTAGATTAGACCTATATATAGATTATAATCTTCATCGTGGCACAACGTGGTACTAACAGTGTTTACATTTCATGTTTTGTCATCTTTAGTAAAAGAAGCCAAACACTCATGGTAAAAAATGAGTGTCACAACACAAGAAAGCTGCCAAAATGCATTTTTAAACTCACTTTTTTGTACCTAGAAGGTAAATGGTGTTTCAATCGCAATGATGAGCAATATCAGCTTCATTATACCAATGTAATAGCCTCCACAAGTGCTTTAAAGTCAAAGGTCCAAATATTATTAAATAAGGCACACTAATCTGTGGATGAATTTTTCTCGAATGAGTAGTAATTAAACCTTTATTATTAACAATTTATTTGTTGTGAGTGAATCTATTTGTGATGAGGATTTATCTATACAGATTTTTATACTTTACTTCCCTCTTTCTAATACCCCTATTTACTTGATTCATGTCATACACAATGACCATACAAAACCAATAAATTGACATGATATATGGAGAATTAGGCTCTTGTAACTCCCTAGAGTGAACAGATACCTATATTTCTTAAAATAAATCATTCCTATTGGTGAGAGGATCAGCTATTGTAGGAGATTAAAATCATGATAAAGATTCTATATTCATGTAGCTTTTCATGGGAGGCAACTGGCAGAAATCATTGCACTATTGTTAATAGGTAAGTTTTTATGTAATGATATAATTGTACAGGCAAAGGTAAGACATCTAGATGAAATTGCTGGGTCAGACTCAATGGCTACGATGCTAAGAATTCTGGAGTGCAATGTTACATCTAATGAATTAGAAATTGGTAATATAGTGCTCTTTCACACTTGCCTTTCATTACTCCACTGAAAAAAGGACCTTTACCATAGCCAAAATTGTAAAGTAAACCCTCTACATGAAAAACAATTCTTCCATCTTCTAAATTAATGTAATTCCTATCAATTATATTGTTGATATTTTTACCACTGTCAGGAAGACAGCAAGAAATTCGAGAAAAAAGAGGAAATGAATTGGGTGAGAATCATAATGTCTGAACTTTCTTGACCATTTTCACTCTGTGAGGAAATTTAAAGTAATTGTCCAAGGAAATGATAAATAAAGACACTGACTAGTGAGATATATGTGGTAGAAATACGGTGAATTGGTGATAATTAAATTTTGTGTCATAAGTTTACAACTTGAAAATGCTTTCATCGCGGCAATTTTTTTATCGTTTTTCATTTGTTATGGCCAGTTCTGACGTATTCACGGTATGAGAATTGTCCTAAGTACACAAATCCGTCTCTAGGGTTCTAGTCAACTAACCGGAGGTCTGTTTATCTTTATAAAACCCATCCTCAGGTTAAACTTCACCTCAACTTAACGTCCACGTTAACTAACTAGAAGTTTAACCAGACATTATAAAACCGGCCCTAAATGTCATAGAAGGGAATTTTATTTTTTCTTAATCTATCGCATCCTTGCCTGCATCTAACGCAAACAGCGGGAAAACGGAAAAGCCATGGTGTAAATACAGGGTTCTACATACGTTGGAGGTGTAGGAAATGGGATGGTACCCGGTAAAAACGAAAATTGCGGGAAAACGTTAAACATAAATATGAGGTTTTACTGTATTTGTATGTACAGTAAAACCTCATATTTGCGCCATCGGAATCTATGTTTTCCCGCGAGATACAACGTTTTTATTGGGTCTCATCCAATTCCCTTATTCCATTCAAATATTAATGAAAATGAACTCATAACCTTTCTTTTAATTACACTTTAAAGAGTAGTTGTAGAGGTTTAAAAAATGAATTTTCTAATCATCGCGGAAGCTTTCGCAGAAACTAGAATATTTTAAATTTAGGCGTAAATAAAAGTTATGGAAATTCTCATGATGCAACTCACACTGATATAGAGTAACACCTAAGATTACCGGTCTGTGTAATGTTTACAATTATGAATATCACCCCATGATTCAGAAACATAAAAAGTTGCTTATAAGTTCTATATCATCCTATATCACCGTGAAAGGCATTGAACAATGCCTTTTCTGTTATGATTGCACAAGTATATTGCACAATGTTGGAGTTTTAGAATCATGGACTTGACAAGGTCCAATGGTTGGTAGGAAACATTGACAGAAGGATATCGTGCAAGAATAAATCAGGACAGCTCTATACTTAAAGAAATAATTAATAATGTTGCTCTAATTCAGTTTAGCGATGTTTCTTAGTCATATATTTAATTTATATCGTTAAAGTACACATGTGAAACTGAAAATTGTCCTTTTTCTGCTATTTGCATTTTCCCCACAATTTGAACTTTTTTCTAGCGGTTCCTAGAAAAGCGTAAATAAGGTGTTTTACTGCATATGTCGCAGACTTCTTATGAAGATGTTAAAAAGATTTTGAGATTATTTATCATGCCGATGATGCATATGAATAGCAATGATGTGCGCTTGCAGGAATCTATGGTGCTGGTTGCCTCATAACGGAGGGGTGTAGAGGTGAGGGAGGATTCCTGGTGAACAGTGAGGGGGAGCGTTTCATGGAGCGCTATGCCCCAGTGGCCAAGGACCTTGCCTCTCGAGATGTCGTCTCCCGCTCCATGACCATCGAGATCAGGGAAGGCAGGTGAGCGCTGTGTTTCACACTCTCTCCTACGTCACTCTGCTATGTTCACGCTATGTCACCACTCATCGTGGCTGGGCTTTGAAAAGCAAGGGAAGTGAGTCATTGAGGACTTAACATAGGCTGCCTGCAACTCCAGAATCCATTGTCGAGTGGTCAGCTCACCTGCTGAGTGGTCACGTCCCATCATGAGCTCACCTCTCATGCTCTTTCCTACCCTTCCTTCAGAGCAATGGTTTTCTGACTGCTCTCCATGGACCCCTCCCCTCCTGGCTTGAGCTGGACTTGAATGTGACACTATCGCAGGTGAATGGTGGAAATCATATTCTCTACGTTCACAGGTGTCATTGCAAGAGTTAGGTTTGCAGTGTTACTCCATTCGTGGGCAAACCAGTGCACGGAGAAAGGTTTGTGTGGGTGAGCGTGATGTGCTTTGGGTGAGGAGGGGAAAGAGGAGAGAGTACTCGTCTAAAATGATATCACACGTCTAAAACAAATGCACGCGTAAAAGCAAAGTGGAAGTAACATATGATTTGGAGAATTGATGTTTTGTTGACCTCTGTTACATTATCCGTCACTTTGGCCATCGGAGGAACTCTTGTGCATGGATTTTGTTACGCTGTATTGAGACGGCTGAATGTTGTGGATGGAGCCATTGTAATTGTGGATGTGTTTTGATTGGCAGGGGTTGTGGGCCAGAGAAGGACCACGTTTACCTGCAGCTGCACCACTTGCCCCCTGAGCAGCTGGCCACGCGCCTCCCTGGCATCTCGGAGACCGCCATGATATTTGCCGGAGTGGACGTGACTCGGGAGCCCATTCCAGTCCTGCCAACCGTTCACTACAACATGGGTGGCATCCCCACCAACTACAAAGGCAAAGTAATTGCAGACGAGTGCTTTTCTTGTCCTCCTCATATCTGTTTTGATTCCTCCAGTGGTGGATCGTCACGTCAGCACGAATTGCTCTAGGGTGCATACACGCACTTTCTTCCTCTCCACGTGCAGTAGAAACTTAATAGTGCAATATTTCATTATTACAGAGCAAATACAGTAAAACCTCGATTTTGGTAAAATATGAGTCTTGTCATGGTGTCCTTGAAGTTTCAAATGATTTATGTTATTTGCTTATGCTATTCTAATCAGTCTACATATTCATTTATGTTTTTCCATTCTTATCATTTGAAGAATCTTTTCCCTGTATAGCATGAATTGCAAACAGAACCATGATTTGAAAGCCAATGACCAGGTTTTACACCTAAACCTGTTTCCCCTTTGAAAACCTTTTTACCTAGATACTTCCCAACGTATTTTATCATAAATTCATCAATTCACATGAAACTCTCTTGTGGAATGAATCCTGTGAAAAGCTCATTTATTTTACAGACTGGAGGCTCAATGTTTGCTTACCTATCCCAGGGATCTAAGTTGAAATAATGTAGGCGTAAAAATGACAAAATAATTTATCTAACTGATTCTGTCTCATGGTGTCATTTAGAAGAATATTTTTATTGCAAATCTGTTTTCCTGATACTTTTTTCGGCAGATGCTTGAATTGTAGCCTGAGAGAAGAATAGTCCCAATGCATACATGTCATCACAAGTCATAAGGAGATTAGTGTTTTTTGGGAGGAATACAAAGATGTGTGTTTAGCAAAATCCTCGACTATTTTTGAGTAAGAAATAATTTCACTAACAAGGGGAGTGTCCGAGTATCGGGTCTAGGATTTTGACGAAATTTGCCAGGCAGGTAGTCCTTGATTAGTTATTTACGAATCACCCCCCATATAGGGTTATATATCCAGAAACTTCGTCAAAAATCGAGTTTGAAATATTTTATTGCCAATATAAAGCTAATAATTAGCCATGTTTAACCAGTGCAGTTTGGGTTAGGGGTAAAGTACTCGCTTCACAATGTCTACGTCCCTGGTTCGAGTCTCTCTGTCCACAAATTTTTTTTCTTCGCAGTTTCGTTGTACGACTGTCCCTGGTGTTACATATTTTTAATCTGTTTACCCGGGATGCATTTTCACTTTTTTACGTACTAATTACGTAATTTAAGCAAATTACGTAATTAGTACGTAAAATAGTTAATTACGTTATTTACCTAAATCACGTAATTAGTACGTGGCGGAAATACTTCCGCACGTCCTGTCGTTTTTTGTGTACGAAATTAACGGAAGAGCATGAAGTGTGATCGTGATATTTAATTTCCGTATCTTTGGCCACGCAGTCCTGACGTACGTACAACATTTGTTCTAATTTGCCTGGTACCGTGATTTTCCAGCGCTGTGCTTTTTTGGAAAAACTAATCGCAAGAGAAAAAAGAACTTAAGCTCTGCAATCATATACTTGTAACCGAAATGTTCGGATGAGCGGGCGAAATGTTCAGGTGGGAGAGAGTTTCGAACCGGGGACGTCGCTTGGAAACTGATAAAATACCAGCGGTAACAAATAATTTTGAAGAATTAATATGTTGCACATTTTCAGGAGCGTGTTAGAATCACCCGAACATATCGGTAGATACTTACAATTCACACTCTTCCGTTAATTTCGTACACAAAAAACGACAGGACGTGAGGAAGTATTTCCGCCAAGTACTAATTACGTGATTTAGGTAAATAACGTAATTAACTATTTTACGTACTAATTACGTAATTTGCTTAAATTACGTAATTAGTACGTAAAAAAGTGAAAATGCATCCCGGGTAAACAGATTAAAAATATGTAAAACCAGAGACAGTCGTACAACGAAACTGCGATGAAAAAAAATCGTGTGGACAGAGAGACTCGAACTTGGGACGTCGACATTGTGAAGCGAGTACTTTACCCCTAACCCAAACAGCACTGGTTAAACACGGCTAATTATTAGCTTTATATTGGCAATAAAATATTTCAAACTCGATTTTTGACGAAGTTTCTTGATATATAACCCTATATGGGGGGTGATTCGTAAATAACTAATCAAGGACTACCTGCCTGGCAAATTTCGTCAAAATCCTAGACCCGATACTCGGACACTCCCCTTGTAAGTCAATTGCTTTAGAACGTTCTGAAATTGTGATAAGAAGGAAGGAAATGCCTCCTGGCACTGATTTTTAATTCCCATCACTACTCTCTTCCTTGGCCCACTCACAAAATGTAAGCTTCTTTATCAAATTATGAGTACTTTCTTCCCCAGGTATCTCACATATATCATCACATTTACCTATAATAATAGGACAGATGGATAGGAAGGACATCTATGAGACCACAAAGCCATTCAATGAAGGTACTCCAGCCATTACCAACTTTAAAAAGTTATGTGACCACCACCTAGCGGATATGGATCATCCCCTCTCAGTCACGGAAAGTGATATGAAGAAGGCCTTCTCTCGCAAGTAGAACTTCACTGCTCCAGGAATGGATGCTGTGAATAACTTCTGGTGGAAAAAGTTCCCTTCCACCCATAAACATCTAACCAGAATCTTCACATCCTTCCTGTCAGGGACGGAGCCAATTCCATTCTGGCTGACTGAGGGACAAACTGTTTTAATACCAAAAAAGGGAGACTTGACCGATCCGAAGAATTACCGCCGCATAACCTGTCTCAACACTGTATACAAGGCGTTCACTTCCATCCTGAACGACCTTATCCTCCGCCACGTCCAACCGGTATGGGAGGAAGTGTACGAGCAGAGAGGCTTCAAGAAAGGCATCGCGGGATGCAAGGACAACCTGCTCATTGATAGGTGTGTGAGCCAGGACGCTTGTCAATACAAGCGTAACCTGTCAATGGGCTGGGTGGACTACAAGAAGGCTTTTGATACCACCTCTCATGAGCTGATTATAACCATGCTGAGGTACATGAAAGTCCACCCAGAGGTTGTGTCCTGCATCGAATGCCTGTTACCACTGTGGAAGATGCACTTCGCCATACCATCTGGCAAGAAGACTGTCTACACAGATTTGGTAACATACCACCATGGCAATTTTCAAGCCTTAGTCCCCTCCTGTTCTGTTTATCTCTCCTCCCACTGTCCGTTCAGTTGAGACGAGGTAGGGGATATATGTGCGGTGTCCCGTCAAAAAGGGAGCATAAGGTCACCCATCTTTTTTACATGGATGACCTGAAGCTTTATGCCTCAAGCGCGAAAGACCTGCTCTTGGCGTTGTACGCAGATACAGTGAGGATATAGGGATGGAATTCGGATTGGACAAGTGCGCGACAATCCATCTGGTGAAAAGAAAGATCTCGGAAGACCAGGAAGAAGTGCAGCTCATTCTCAGAAACGCTATTCGTCGTCTTGATGATGACGATGCGTATGAACATCTCGGTTTCCCCCAGCGCCGGATGCAGGAGGTAGGAGCAGTGAAGGAAAGGCTTACAGCCAAATACAGGCAGACTCTCAGGCGAATCTGGAGCTCTGACTTGTCAGGCAAGAACCAGTCTCTTGCGACCAACACCTTTGCGGTTCCGACACTGCTGTATTCCATTTGATGTACCTTCGGTTTGCACCAAATGGAATGTCAACGAGCTGCAAAACTTCGACAGGGGAACGAGGAAGATGATGACCATCTATTGTAGTCTTCATCGGAAGTCTTCCGTCGCCAGATTGTATCTCCCGAGAAGGCTAGGTGGTAGAGGGCTGATAAGTCTGGAGTGCCTTCATGACAGAGTAGTCTTTAATACGGCTTGCTGCGTGTTCCACAGCACGGACCCCCTTATGCTGCTCGTAAAGAAACACGAGAGTGTCGGTAAAGGGGCGTTCCTATTCCAGGCAGTGGAAAGGGCAGCAGGCGGCTTCTGTTTGGACTTGGACCTTACTTCCAGCAGAGAAGCATGCGACAAATCAATCTTGTCGCTGAAGGCTGATGTGTTAAAGCTCGAAATAAAGAATGCGGAGCAAAAGACCCTGCTCCGCAAGCATACTGAGAAGCCCTTGCATGGAAGTTTCTATCGAAACTTGGAAACGCATGGGCTATCAAAGGAGCTCAAGTTCGCCTTCCTGCACTCCGCAGGTCTGACGTCCGAAACCGAGGGATTCGTGCTCGCGTGCCAAGATGGTGTCATCAACACCCTTGTGTACTGTCGCCTCATCTTTGGGGCAAATGTGACGGACGCAAGATGCAGAGCGTGCCGAAGGCAGCCAGAGACTTTAGGTCATCTACTCTCCGGCTGCAGCTTTTATGCGAAGAACGCATATATAAACCGGCACAACTCAGCTCTGCGGGTGTTGTATTACCATATAAGACACCATTACGGTGTGGACGTGAATCCGGTGCTGCCTTACGTCCCTGGAGACATCGAGTCCGTCGTGGAGAACGATAAGTGTAAGATCTGGTGAATTATTCCTTCTCCACCTGAAGGCAATTGGAGGCGACGAAGCCTGATATCGTTCTCCTTGACAATCTCTCTCATGCCATGTTCGTGATCGAGTTTTCGGCACCGGCCGAAACGGACATGGCAGCCAAGGAGATTGAAAAAAAGACTAAATATCAAGATCTGCTGTGCGAACTACGGCAAATTTCACAACTTTGAGTGATAACGTCTTCCCGTTATCCAATCGCAATAATATTTTACAGGACATGTTTTTACACCAATTGGCATAAATGGAGGGGGTGTCCCGAAAGAAAATCGAAAAATAAGGACCATCCTAGTGCGCATGATCCTAATGCTGGGTAGTCACCTATCCAACGGAGGCGGACGTGGCTACCTGTAGGCACGACCTCTCCTGAGTCTCACATTTCACGTGAGATTCAAGAGGGGAGAGTCATCTCACGGTGGTACATTTTCTCCTGAACATATACAAAGAATGAAGCTGCAGGCAGATGGGCATAAGGTGCAAACTAATCAAAACATGAAAACAAGTATTTAGATAAAGGAACTTTAACAATTTCTGAGTGATTTTTGAGACTCAAACTCACGTCCTAAACAAAGCATTGAACAATTTCAAACTTAAATGTTGGTTGCACTAAGCATATGAGTACAAGTCTCATTAACCCAATGGATCAATAACAATCTCTTAACAAATACTTAATGATAAGCTCAAATGAACTTCAGGCATACATTTTTTGTATAAGTGCAGCTAGATGGATTAGCTGTTTTTGAAAATTCCATTTTTTAACTTATAGAAATTAAAAATTGCTACCAAGCCACATGTCTATAAGGAGAATGCTTGCTAAAATTCACAAGTCAGATCTCCTCTCTACACTGATTCCTTTGAAGGACCTCAATATGGAATCGGGGTTGCGGTGGCCTAGTAGGTGGAGCGCTGAGCTGCGGACTGGAGGGTCCTGGGTTCAAATCCCGGGCAAGAGCCTTCTGGGCACCCCCACCTCAAAATCCTCGTGATTCAATTTTCTGCGTGTCAGAACTTCGTAGGAAATCGCAGGTGGCCCAGGGAAAGGAGCTGGCCCCCCTACCCCCCTCAATGTGTGAATTCCACACGCCGTTGGCTTAGTATGGGGTGAGCTCTACTCTGACTCATATCAAAACCAACCTTAGGGTTGAACACAAATCCTCCAATTTGGAATCATTCCCAGATATCTTTATATTAGTTACATTGTAGGCACATCAGCATAGCTCGTCAGTGTAATTAAAAACCGTTCTTGGTCGTTTTCAACTGCTTGGGTTTAAATGGGTTAAAGCTGTGGTGGAGCCGGGGATCCCCAATTTCTTAAGGGGTTTACCCATTCCCCAAATAATCACTCATTTGTAAAATGTTTGCCGCCTGTTCCATGAAGAGTTGCCTTGGCGAGGAATATTGTTGTGTGCCTTTTGTTGCAGGTGATCACGATCAATGACAAGGGAGAGGATGTGGTTGTGCCAGGGCTGTATGCCTGCGGCGAAGCGGCTTGTGCTTCGGTCCATGGTGCCAATCGCCTCGGGGCCAACTCTCTGTTGGACATAGTGGTGTTTGGACGGGCGTGTGCGCAGACGATTGCCAGCGAGGACAGACCCGGTGACAGGTTCCCAGAGCTCAAAGCGGTAAGTACTCTCCAGTGCAATAGAAAATAAAACCCATTTACATAAGATCAGACTTTAAATTGAATGATCCGGGGTAACACTACGGAACGTCGGTGAGGGGCTGGCAAAGAAAGGAAGGCCAGGCCCCGTCTTTGCAAGAAGAGAATACTTTGTAATTTTCCACACCCTTTATTTTACCTTTACTGGTTTCAATGTTTACATGTCATTGTCAAGAGATTCTCTCAGTTAAGTGAATCTTGTGAAGTGTAAATGTTAAGAGTGGTAGAGATAAACTAAAGGGTGTGGAAAATTGCAAAGTATTCTCTTCTTGTTGCTATGGAGAAATTCCACAAAGTCTACTCGTGCTTGGATAGGAGACCACCATCGCTCATGGGAAATACACACGCACAGCAGTTACTTCCACTCGGTCACTCATGAGTGACTCCCAAACTCAAGTGTTTCAGTACTTTTACCCAAATACAAGTGTGTGATTGTGTCAAATGCATTTTGGGTACCATGTATGATATGCAATCAACTTCTTCGATAAGTTGTCTTGGTGAGCAACGTGTGCTCTGTGCTGAGATGACTGGCAGTAATCACACGTTTCCCCAATTTAACCAGGAGTCCATTTCTTCCTGTTTTAGAATGCAGGTGAGGCTTCTGTGGCCAACCTGGATGCAACTCGCTATGCCAAGGGCAGCATGTCCACGGCCGATATCCGTCTCAAGATGCAGAAGTGCATGCAGAATAACGCTGCCGTCTTCCGAACGGGTGAAACGTTGAAGGAGGGGTGCAGCAAGATGGACGAGATCTACAAGATGGGGGTCACGAGTGTGAAGGTACGCCTCTCTCTCTGGATTCTGCCCCTCTGGTGTGCCACGGCTTGCTTTCCCACCACTCTCTCTCTCTGCCTCTGGGTGTACCACAGTGTGCTCAAATGACGGGAGAGAGGATGGAAGTCAAGTCCTGCGTTCTGGCTTGGTTGTCACTCCCAGGCTATCGTATGTCTGTGCTTCCTCCAGCACTCCAGTCTCCTTGTGTGCTTCTACATTGCTGACAATGATCTCTCTTGTGATCCCTCAACCGTGGCATTGGATTGGCATTTTACTTCACTCTCTCATTTCATTTTGAACCGTAAACACAAGGCACTCCATGGATCTTGAATTTTCATGGTTTCCTTTTGCAGGTTAGTGACCATGGCTTGATATGGAACACAGACCTGGTGGAGACGCTGGAGCTTCAGAACCTGCTGCTGTGCGCCATGCCCACGGTGTATGGTGCTGAGGCGAGGAAGGAATCCCGTGGAGCTCACGCAAGGGAGGACTTCAAGGTGAGTGGCCCAGTGAGGCACTGCGTTGCTCATCTCTGGTCAGGGTTTAACCTCTTCCCTGATCCAGACGAGTTATCTCATCCTGATAAAAACTGACGTGGCCGAGTTAACTCGTCCCTTGCAGGTTTTTCTTCTTCTTGGTCTGGACGAGATATCTCGGCCCCTTTGTAGAAGTTAGTAGTTTCATTGCGAGAGTACGTAAGTGACTTCGTAACGCCTGATTTACTCCAGGCTTTTAGGTTTTTTCGATGCCTAAAAGCATAAAAAATCACCAAATCTTCATAATTTTTTCTTTCGAAAACTATACTTTTTCGAGATATTATATGTAACGAAGAAAAAGAAAGATTTGAAACGTATTATAAATAACTACGAAGTATGATTTTTATTACTCAGTGTAGCCAACCAGAACTTCTGGGTGAGTTAGGTGCCAGCCTTCTATTCTGAAGGTCGCGCGTTCGAATCTTGCTCCAGGAAAGGATGTTGTGATGTTTGTAATGGAGTTAGTGAAGCTTTGCGATCCTGCCTGGACTGGAGGTGGAACCCTCGACTTGTCTGCAATCTTTTCCAGGAAGGCATCTTCTCTTCCTTCCCACCCTTCTCTCTCTCCTTCATGACCACTCGTCAATTTCTCCCTTCCCCTCTTCCAACCCTCCTCTCCTTCCCACCCTCCTCTCTTTCCTTCGTATGACCACTGGTCGTTGTCTCCCTTCTCCTCTTCCCACCCTCCTCTCCTTCCCACCCTTCTCTCTCCTTCGTGACCACTGGTCGTTGTCTCCCTTCTCCCCTCTGCTTTCCCTTTCATGCAGCCGCCCAAACAACCCGTCTTCCTCTAACAAATGACCCCAACCCCAATGTTTGCCTTTCTTTTTCTCAGTCCTTTTCCCCTTATCTCTTTTGGGTTACTTACGTCTCCAACCATGCCCTCTCGCCTTTCCTATTCTATTCCCTCGTGGAAAGGGATTTTTATGGCACCAGGCGAGGGAATTTGTGCTGGTGGAAGGTTTTCCATATTTTTACCGTTACACACATTTCAATAAGTATTTTGCGCACTCTCCCGTCATGGACCTTTTTCTGACGGACTCAAATGTTTAGCATTACTGTCGGTTGCAAAATTATGTCACCCGAGTTTGAAGACTAATATCTCAAAGATGGCTCAGTGGATTTAAAATGAAGTACACCAAATTAAAGATAGTTAAATTTTGCGTTTGTTGATGGTATACAAAGTTTTTCACCGTTCTTAATAATTTTAGCGTGTTGTTAGAAACTGAATTTTAGCACATTTAGCACCATGTACCCGGATGGTTGCATCGCATTTGCGGCTTAACAACATGGATCAAGATACCAAAGTTTTCTTTTTATATGTTATAGCAAAGATCTTTCTTAATAATCACACCAAGTTTCATATTATTTAGTGAATTAATATTTTAGTTATTGATGGAAAAACAGACCGCATTATTTTCCGTTCTGCGCATCCCTGAAAATCACCATTTGGACCTTATTCTTGCTCTCAAGCTCGTCACCACTAATCCATTAATAAAACCTTAAAGGAATTGCTTGGTTAATCATTATCGATTAACATTTACTTTGGAAAAAGAGCTGAGCGCTGAGCTGCCAGGATCATGCCCGTACGAGAAAGGGAGAGAGACACAGTGCAGGTCATATTGCACGTAATGAAATTTGATTCTTATTGCTATTTAAAGTTTTTCTTTCAGCCATTGAATTAAAAATTTTATCATCCTTAATATTCAACCCTTGTATGTTAATACTATATTTTTGTACTTTTATTGCTTAAACTAGATTTACAAATACATCACTCAAAAAACATTGTTTAGTTAATGCAATGTTTCCACGATTTTAATTCTGTAATAAAATATTTTTCAAATCACTTTCACTAATGCCAATTTTAATTATTTTTATGTTTAATATTTTAACTTATATTTTGACATGAAATTTCTGATAGTCCACTTTTTTCTGCCTGCTTGCATTACCCTAGGAATTCAGCATGGGCTGTATTCCCAGGCAGTTTTACGGATCGAGCTCGCGACCGGCAGTACACTAGCCCTCACAAGCACTAGCTTTATTTTTTTTCCGTGCATCGGAGAAAAAAGCCAAGACATGGATTTCTTTATTTTGTTCCAGTGGCACAGGAAAAATTTTTATCTCATTTTGTGACCCAAAATACAAATTCTCTCCTTGTTAGTATCTGTTGTACCTACATTCCATTCGTGGGGCACATTGATCACCAATCCGCAAAATATAAAAATCTCTGATCGGGATCCGAATGTATACTGTCTTCAGATTTGATTTGATTAGGGAATGAAATAAACAAAATGAAGGAAGTGAAAGAGCCATGGATCTTTGGATTGGACCCGACCATCTGTAGTTTTTGAGTGATATGCATGGTGAATCTAATTTAAACAATATAGTTATAAAAATGTGGGGGATTCAGATGTAAGGGTTTGAAATTGAATATGATAAAGTTTTCAATGCAATGACTGAAAGTAAAAATTTAACTGCGATAGGGAACGAACTTTGCACAGTACACTAGCTCTCGTTGTCCGCCTGATGCCTGCGAATGTTGGCTACCTGCGTAACATCCTACAACATCATTCTTATTTTTTTCCTCATGATTCCAGGGTAATGGGGAAAAAAGTCATATTTCTTTATTTTGCTTCTAGTTGCATGGAAAAGTTTTCCTATAATTTCATGACCTGAGCTATACAACCTCTTCTCATAAATATATACCGAACCTACATTCCATGCACTTCGATCAATCAGCCGCAAAAATTTAGAATCCGGATCCAAGTAAAGTGATAGATCTGCTGATCTGATCTGAACATCCCTAGATTAAAGGTAAATATAATATTCATATTCGCAATGAGATTCAAGATTCGAATTTGAGAAAAACTGGATTCAAACCATCTCTAGTTTGAATCCAAATAAAACTTTGTAAAAAAACCTAAAGTGACAAAAAAATTATATTTATATAAATAAATGTCGAAATGAACATTCTATAAGATACATTTTACTGCATTATAATTGTCTTCCTCTTTTGAAGATATAGCTTCTCAAACTCAGGTGTCTCGACGTACTCCTGATGATGTCTCGATGGAAAATAGCAACAATGGCTGCAACTGAGAGCAGAGTAGAGGTATGAGTTCTTAGTAACTCCTTTGTGAAATACATTAGGTATGAGCAAAAGTATGGTATGGAAGAAGAGATACATTGTGCAGGGTTGGTACACACCTTTAAGGTCAGGGAACTGAAAAATTGGGTCTGGAAGTCTAGGAAAAGTATTTTATTGTAGGTCAGAGAAAAATGACCCACCTTCGACACTGATTCAGCATGTGACTCTTTCGACTGCAGTAGGAATCCTATACTTCAGCATACTGAGGCATGAATGGTGAAGCGATGAAATTAGGAATAAATAAAATAGTTATTAACTTAAAAAGTATAATTTATTCAATCAGACACCTTCCCTGCACAGTGACTGGATTGCATGTTCAGGATCTGACTTATTTCCACTGAAGTTTGCCCTATTATTTTCTTGTGGCCGACAGATTAATAATGACTTATAAAACTGTTGAGGAGTTTCTTCTAGGTCACGATAGGGACAATATCA
Organism: Platycnemis pennipes; assembly: GCA_933228895.1. NCBI lineage: Eukaryota > Metazoa > Arthropoda > Insecta > Odonata > Platycnemididae > Platycnemis > Platycnemis pennipes. The sequence goes on along the minus strand of OW121852.1, from coordinate 136,071,305 downwards.
AGATTGGATCCAATAGTTTCAAAATCATAGTTAAGGAACAGAGGACAAACTCAAGCAACCAAATCTGGCATTTTTATCATATTTGTTTTTGGAGCCATAATCCATTGGCACCATTCTTACGCGCAGACCTTTCTGCTCTTTTTAATTGGTTTAGCTACCTACCTAAATGTGATGCCAGAATTGTTTGAAAAATTACTACTATTGACAAAAAGCACTTCTGTTGACAAAATTGTCCTAAATAATAACAGCAACTTTTTTGTCAAAAGATTTTAGTGATGGACGGATCCAGGTTTTTTTTTTTCTAGAACCAGATCCTTGTCATCGTTTTGGATCTTTGTCTTGGTTTCAGATAGGTCGTTCTGTCAGATCTGAAGTTAGTATTTCCAAGATAAATGTTTTCCATAAATTTTCAATTAATTTCAACTTTGACACTAGTTTGTGGTTAATTTATAACTGGGCAGAATTTGAAGGTGTATTAATACTAATAATGATGATTGACTAGATAGGATTTCTTCATTCCTTTATGACAGATCTCAATTTGTTAGTTATTCTCATCAATCTTCTACTGGTGTTGTTGAAGCCAAATCTACTCCCCTGAAAGTAAGGGTGGGAGTGCCTCAAGGTTCTATACTTGGCCCCTTCTTGTTTCTCTTGTTCATCAATGATCTTCCTAATCAGTTCTCAAAGAGTTCCACTGTACTGTATGGTGATGATACCACTAATCTTTTAACTGCTAGTACTTTACCACTTTTGGATGATTTGGCCCCTACCACAAAAGATGAAATGTTGCAGTGGTGTCACCTTAATAATATAGTTTTGAATGAGGCTAAAACCACACGTTTGCTGTTGCATAACAAGGAATTCTCCCATAACTCCTCCTCTACCACCTCATTCTGCTTTCTCCACTTCCTTATCTGTTCAATTTAAGAACTGCAGCTAGGAAAACAGTCTTGACTGGTAAATTCGCATCGCTGACCTAAACAAAAACCTCTCTGTTGGCATATTTATGATAAAGAAACTGTCTCCTACAGTCTCTCTCGATACCTTAAAAGCTGTGTACTTTGCAAAAATCCACTCATTTGTGTCCTATGGCATCTTGTTTTGGGGTAATTCACCAACTGCTACAAAGGCCATCTGCAGGGTATCTGCTCGTACTATGGTAAACCACTGTCTGCCCCACTTAGGATCCTTACACTTCCATGTGTTCATGCATTCTCACTTGCGCCATGTTTGTAAAGTGTTATCCCCATCTCTTCAATGTCAGCTCTCATTCCCACAGCTGTGAGACACACTCTGAGAATGATATACACAATAATCAGCATTCATCTAGCTTATGCCAGAAAGGTCCATACCACTCTGTTGCTGCAGTTTATAATAGGTTACCCACAGGTAATGCGAAAAATGGCTGAGAAATGCGAACATTTTAGGACTATAAGCCTGATGTGACACATGCATCGAAGATACTGACAAGGATCATCTACAGAAGAATAGAACGAAAAGCAGAGGAGTTCCTGGATGAAGATCAATTCGGATTCAGGAAAAGTAAGGGTACAAGAGAATCAATATTGGCCCTTAGGCTGCTTATTGAGAAGAGAGTGGAGAAGAACAAACCGACGTTCATTGCATTTGTGGATCTAGAGAAGGCTTTTGACAACGTGGATTGGAATTTAATGCTTGATATTCTGAAAGGAATAGGGTAGTTTCCTTCATCAAAGAAAACGGACTTCATTAATTGCGATTTGTGCCCTGCCATAAATGTATTTAATTTACGCAAAAAGTTTGTATTGAGAAATCCCAGTTTACTAGAGAATTATATGTTAATTTTAAGGCCATTTGAAAAGGCTCTGAAATGGCGGGGTGCGCTGCCTTCTTGCTGACGTAACAGGGAGGTAGTTTACGTTGCGAAGCATAGGAAAATTCGTCTCCTGAACTTACCGTTGTATTTCAGGGTCCCTCAGCTCTAGTGAATATTTAATAGTATTAACCTATAAAAACTATCAATGTTGGAAAAGAATTCTCAGTTAAACATGGTATTATTAGTCATTTTATAGGCTCAAGGACGTCCTGCTCGCTGTGTCTTCTGCTACGACGAAGCATGGCGTGAAGGTCGTGCGGCGATAGGCGAACTACATGATATGCTTGTGAAAGGAATACTGACTGATTTTAAATGAATCAACTGCATAAGTCATGTTAAATAAATAAATAAATGTTAATTATAATTAATTAACGGAATAAATATGCCTCCAATACTTGTTCATAAGCTTTAACGGAGTGCGGCGTCTATTTGGAAGCGTCCGCAGCACCACCTGGTGGCAGGTAGAGGAAATAGTTTGACGTCAAACGTAGGATTAACCGGCATGCAATAGTTTGCCGTCGCGTTTTCGCGCCATTGATTTTTTTCAGTTTTTAATTAATGAGGAAAAATACTTAACGTCATTTAAAAATCGAACGGCTTAAAATACGTACTCCAGAGGTTATAAACTTTCGATCAAGACAATAAAAAAATAATAGGAAACTACCCTATTGGAGTTTCCTACAATGATCGAAGAATTATCCACAGTTTGTATAGAAACCAAGTAGCTGTTATTAAATCTGGACCCAGCTGTGAAGAGGCAAGAATAAGGAAAGGAGTGAGACAAGGCTTTGCACTGTCTCCCATAATTTTTAATGTTTACATCGAGAGAGCCATCAATGAAGTCAAGGAGAAGTGTTCTGGAGTGAACATCCACGGAGAAACGATCAGCGTGCTACGATTCGCTGATGACATAGCTCTGGTAGCTGAGACAGAGAAGGAGCTGAATAAAATACTAACAACCATGGAAAGGACAATGGCCAGACATCAGCTGAAGATCAATAAGAAGAAGACTAAGATATTGGTGTGCAGCAAAAGAGAAGAGGCCAAAACCAACGTTAAACTAGGAAAACAGAAACTGGAAGAGGTGAAAGAGTTCTGTTACCTGGGAAGCAGAGTAACCAACGATGGACGAAGCAAGAAAGAAATAGTGATTAAAATAGCCCAGGCAAAGAGGGCATTCTATCAAAAGGAGAATCTACTTACAGCTGGAAATACAAGCGTAGAAGTAAGGAAGCAATTCATCAAAACGTATATCTGGAGCATGTTTCTTTACGGCAGTGAGGCATGGACGATGACAGCAGCGGAGAAGAAAAGGGTGGAAGCATTCGAAATATGGTGCTATCGAAGAATGATGAAGATAAAATGGATCGACCGAGTGACAAATGAAGAAGTCCTAAGAAGAGTGGGAGAAAAGAGAAGTCAGCTGAAAACTGTAAAAAGAAGACGGGACAACCTAATCGGCCATATCTTAAGACATGATGGCCTGATGAAGACAATCGTCGAGGGAAGAGTGAACGGTAAGAATGGAAGAGGCAGGCCTCGTATGAGTAACATGGAGCAGGTCGTAAAGGACTTCTAAGAGAGGAACTACGTTGGTATGAAGAGGTTGGCCGATAGAAGAATCGAGTGGAGGGCTGCGTCAAACCAATCCTAGGATTGTTGACCCTTGATGATGATGATGGCCCACAGCCATAAAATCTCTCGCCACTCATAGGGCTTTTAAGAATTAATTAAAAAATATGCTACCCAGCAAATGTTATTATAGTGTTCAGGAATTATTTAATGATGTTAAGTAACTAAAGTTGCTTTGTCTTTGTTAATGCAACTTTGTATCTAAACTTGACGAAACTTATGGATATTTATATCCCTATGGTGTTAATAAAAAATTATTATTGTTATTATTACTTTCTGCTTACTTATTAATGCTATTAAGTCACAATTGGTAGTAAAGTTATGTTATTACATATCTTCTCTATATATAAAAATGAATGTGTGTGTGTGTGTCTGTATGTCCTTTATGCATTACTACACCATTCATCGGATCGCCATGAAACTTTGGGAAGTTGTTGAGTACATTCCCGAAAAGAGGACTATGAAAGCGATTTTTCAATATCGATACTTTATCGATATAATATCGCTAAAGTATCGATAAATTGATACATTATTGATACAAAATTGAGGTGAAATTATTTAGTTTATCAAAAGGAATGTATCGTTGAAATATCGATACTGTATCAAATGTATATAAATTGTTTGTCCTTTATGCATTACTATTCATCGGATCGCCATGAAACTTTGGAAAGTTATTGAGTACACTCCGCGAAGGTTTCTACAAAATCGATAATTCAATGTCGATACTGTATCGATATAATATCGATAAAATATGGATACATCGATACATTGTTGATACAAAATTGAGGTGAAATTATTTAGGTGTTTTTTATCAAAGTTTTATAAAGTATCATTACAATATCGATACTGTATTGATACAATATTGATAACTTCATGCATTACCACAACATTCATCCAACTTCCATGAAGCTTTGGTTAGTTGTTTTGTTCACTCCATGAAGGTTTGTACAATATCGAGAATACAATATCGACACTGGAGACGGGATGTGCATCCCATTGAACTTGCAATTCATTGAAACACTCACGTGCAACATATTCAAATCATCCAGCATGGGACAAATATTTCAGAAATACCAACTTATTGCTTGGGATGAATGCACAATGGTGCACAAAGCATCGCTCGAGGCTCTGGATCGATCATTGCAAGATTTCCGTTGAATCCTGAGACCATTTGAGAAAGCATTAATATTGCTTGCACGACATTTCAGGCACACATTACCTGTAATTCCTCGATTGACACTAGCGGATGAAATAAATGCTTGCCTGAAATATTCTACTTTGTGATGACATGTGAAGACGTTAAAATTATATACAAATATGCGTGTCCAGCTGCAAAACAATCGATCAGCTGAGATATATTGTATACCCATAAGAATTGTGAAATTAAACCAACTATAAACGTGCGCTTTCCATTTAACCAGATTGAGCCACAGCAACGCGTGGCCGGGTCAGCTTGTATATTATAAATGTTAAAACTATATTTAATTTTTAAATTTAATTCAGTTGAAACTAAACTGGCAACAAATAAAGTAGTGGAAATACAGAGCCAGTAGCTTGGGAGGAGGGGAAAGAATTGATGAGGGGGTGTGGAGATGTAGGTGTGTGGACTGCATTAAAGGACAGGTTTTATATCAGCTGACGAAGACTGCAGAGGCAGTGAAAAGCTTCAAATGTTTTAAATGGGAGTGTCCCACTTTTTATGTGTTTGTGTTTCTATATTTTTCGTATGCTATCTTTGTATGCGTTTCATCAGCTCTTCTGAGTGCTGCTTCCGTGGTATAAATAAGCTTTCGACTACCTCTGAAGTCTTTGTCAGCGGGAGGAGAACTGAAGTGTCCAGCGAGGGTGTGAAGGAAGTTGGAGGGGAGGGTGAGAGTGGGGGGATTAATGCACCACGTTCAATCCCGGACTCTCGAATGCACGGAGAACCCAGGTAAAATCCATCTCCCGAGTCCTGACCTCTATTTTGCTAGCAGGGTCTGGTAGGGATTCGAGTACTGAGAGGGAAAAGCACTTATCGAAAGGGAGGCTGTGGGAATTAGTGTGTGTAGGGATTGGAAAGGATGAAAACGTGGAGGATTTTGTGGAAGATTGATGATTATTTATAGGGATTGCCAAATTTCGATAGCCCATGCGTGTCCAAGTTTCAATAGAAACCTCCATGCATGGGCTTCTCGGTATGCTTGCGGAGCAGGGTCTTTTGCTCCGCATTCTTTATTTCGAGCTTTAACAAGTCCGTCTTCAGCGACAAGATTGATTCATCGCATGCTTCTCCGCTGGAAGTAAGTTTCAAGTCCAAACTGAGGCCGTCTGCTACCCTTTTCGCCACCTGGAGTAGGAACACCCCTTTGCTGACACTCTCGTGTTTCTTTACGAGCAGCACCAGGGGGTCCATGCTGTGTAACACGCAGCATGTTGTATTCCAATCCGAATTCAAACCTCACTCTATCAGCGTATTCTGTATATCCTCACTGTATCAGCGTACAGTGTCCAACGCCAAGCACAGGTCTTTATTGGTTGAAGTATAAGCTTCAGGTCATCCATATAGAAAAAATGGGTGACCTTATGCTCCCTTTTTGATGGAACACCGCACACATATCCCCTACCTCGTCTCAACTGAACGGACAGTGGGAGGAGAGATAAACAGAACAGGAGGGGACTAAGGCTATCGCCTTGAAAAACGCCACGGTGGTATGTTACCAGTATGTGGACAGTCTTCTTGCCCGATGGTATGGTGAAGTGCATCTTCCACAGTGGTAACAGGCGCTTGATGCAGGACGCAACCTCTGGGTGGACCTTCATGTATCTTGTACATAATCTACAATGTACAATGTGCATGTACTATGTACAGTATTCCAACATATTAAATATTATTCTACTGATCCTTTTTTTTCATCTTAGTAAAAAGCCACAAATTAAATAAAATTAAATATTTTAACTTGTTTATAAATTTCAAATATGACATATCTAAAGCTAAACTACTGGAATTTTTATGGAAAAACAGTTTGAACTTATGAAAGTAATTATTGGTAACATTTTTAACATAGGTGACATGTCTTGGAACAGTTTGGGATTGATATTAAAAATTCGGATGAAAACTTAGCGAGTGATGCAAAATGAAGTGTGAACTGCACTTGCAAACGCCTTTGTCTGCAGAATACTAACGTGAGTCTTTGGCTTTGCAGGACAGGATTGATGAGTTTGATTACACGAAACCCATTGAAGGGCAGAAGCGTCGGGCATTGGAGGAGCACTGGAGGAAGCACACGATGGCGTGGGTGGACTCGGCGACTGGCAAGGTGAGTGTGGTGTACTGAGTGGTGTGCAGACCTAGTGGTGGTGGCACTTGCTTGGCGCTATTAGAAGAATTAAACTGTCTCTCAGTCTCTGTGGGTTTGCTCCTTTTGCTAGCAAGGACACTGGCTTCTCAAAAGTGGCCTTCACTTTCAAAGGTGGCTATTGGCTGGTCCTGTAATTCAGTTTTTTTCAATCAGTGTTGAGATATTGTTATAATATTGCATAATAATTATTGCTAACATATTTATCAGTAGATGACTTTGTAAAGAATAATTTTGTATTTTTGGGGTTGATAATCAAGACAAAAAGTCAAGGAGTTAATGTAGTGAAAATAAAGTTGGTCACTCTGTAAATTGCACTGGAGTTACCATGTTCTCAGTCGGTCTTGGTTGGACACAAAGGCTTAGTGGATAGTCCATAGAGAATAGATACTGGTGAACATTGCGAGGGTGTGTGGCAGGAGGTGAAGATCACCAAAACATGCACTATTGACATGCAACTAGGCTACTATATAGAAACATGTTAATAATAGTCACATGCAGCTAGACAGATAGTATCTACATAGTAATAAAGGGATTATAGGTTGTTATTACATGCATCATGCACTGCAGACTACTCTAAAATATTTCCCCTATCTATTCCTTTGCTATGCTGCCTATTCTGTTCTCTTATTATACGGTGGAAAAGTGACATTTAAAATCTATCGGTAGAACAATCTATCTCTCTAATCTTATTTTTCTGGTGGAATCTAGCATAATACACTGGTGTTTTTAATATATACCTTGCATAACAAAGGAAGAAAAATATCCCCAAAGCTGTAATCCTAACGGGGGCAGAGGAATAAAAAGGGGGGGGGGGGGGAAGGAAGGAGTAGTATATACAACGTAAGGGAGCTCTCAATGGAATGTACAAAGCATAGGGTGAAATTTAAATGGAAGTAAATGACACATTCGCACACTCACTCATATTGTTACAAACAACCATGACACTCAAAATTAAGGGAATCAAGGGAAAAATAAGAACGAACAGTGACTCACTCACTCAGGTTTGTGCACAAAATACAGTCACCTTCGTGAGTTCAATCGCGCACACACACATTAGCAGGGTTTACGAGGATTTCTCCAAAGCCAGTGACCCGTCATACACGCAAGAAAAAGTAATAAAAGTGGGGGATAGTAAATAACTAAAGTAAGTAAAACAAAATTGATAATAACTCTCAAGCACTCATTCATGTGGGTTTGCATACGAGACACAGAGTCACCCTCGTGATTCTCATTCACACATGCATTCAGGGTTCAGGGACTCTTTTCACAATACGTACTTGGGCACAATCAAAACGTGCAGTCACCCTCGTGATTCTCATTCACACAAACACAATCAGAGTTGACGAGGATTTCTCCTTCGCCAGTGACCCGTCACTCACACAGGGAAAGGATGCCCAACGTCAAAAACTGACACCGCCAAGCAGGCCTCGTGTCAGAGGAGAATGTCAATCCAGGAGAGGAGATACGCAGAGGGGAAGGAGGGGGGCATGTTGTGATTGGTCAGGAGGCAGGTGACAGAGGCGTGTGGCGATTGGTTGGGTGGTCAGGAGGCAGGCGACAGAGGCGTGTGGCGTAGAACTAGAGTAAGTCCTCGACTCACCGTGGATCCGAGTAGCATGGACCCACGGATGTTATGCGGATATGTTCAGTTAGGGCGGTGTAAAGGCCTGCACATGTGGGAGCAAAATTCACGTGGGACAAAAGCACACGGCGGGATACCACTGCACACAAACCGACACGAATCCCCCCTGGTGGAACTTGGTACCACAGCGAATATAATTCAGTGTCTGTGACTCTAGTCTAGAGCAAAATTGCTGTGAGAAATGTCGACAGAGTTAATTGTAGCGATTAAGAAGTATCCGTTACTCAATCCAAAAATCAATGAAAATGATCAGGTCAAATACTATGTGCCCATAATTATGAAAGTGGTCTAAGTCATATATTTCTTGTTTCGAGATATTTAATGATTTGCATCTGAATAAATTAAAAAATATTTTTACATTATGAAACATTTTAATTTAGAATTTTATTAGTCTTCATTGATGGAAATTTATTATGAATATGAAATTTTGTGTGAATTTCATACGAAAATGCTGTTTTTTCAGTTGGAATTGACTTAGACCACTTTCAAAATTAACTGATTGTCCTATAAATGACTATACTAGTAGTATACTTTTATAGCCATCGTTCCTCAAACGTCTAATCCGTCGCAAAAAGTTGAGGCGAGTTACTGCAATGCCGACAGATTCCATCATCACTGGCTTCTTGCCCAACTTTTTATACTTAAATCCCATGTCTAACAGAATGGACCTTAACTTTTGGAGAGAGAAACGTGGGCAATCGGGAACATTCTCTAACAAGTGATCCATCAACCTGCGTAATGTTGGAAACATATTCCTCAAATAGAACCAGTGCACTGTCCTCCTTATTACACCGATCGTGAAATGGTCGATGAAGATCTTCGGCCTTCCCAACACACGAAGCCTCTTCTGTGCCGTAGGATGGTCACTACTTGAATTCTCCTTGTCACAATCCTTTTGTTTGGCGGTGGCTCTTTTCACCGATGTCAAGCTGATACCAAGGCAATCAGACATAGTTTGATACACGTTTGTCCATACTTTTTCCTGCTTTGCAGCGAAAAAAGCAAATGGCACTCAAAACCATTTGGACTTCCGTCTCCGAAAAACCTGTTCTTAGACGCATGGTGCACCGAAGGAATCTGCACTTACAAACTTACAATAGTCTAATCATGCCGAAAAGGAAACGTTTTGAAGCAACCAGTGGATGATTCATAAGCTGCCAGGGTACTGTGTGTCACAATGCACGATGTGGCAACTGCGTACGGCTTCGAGAGACTTTCTCTTTTCTGTTGCTTTGTTTTGGCCTGCTTTGCTAGGCAGAGAAAAAGCAACAAACAAAAATAATTATCAAACGATATTTAATATACTGCTGACATTTAACGTGTATGCTCTACATACCTGCATTGCTTACATTCTACAGCATACAACAGTACCAATAAATTTTCAATTGACCGATTGGTTTCGAAGTTAGCAGGGGTTTGCGTTGTTTGCAACAAATCCATCAATTTTAGTTGTATAAACAATTTGTTTTCTGCAAACTATTACTAATAGATCTGGCTTCCTTATATCAAAATCAAGTTATTGGAACAAAAACTACGAGAATACCAAGCGCTCAAAGTTGGGTAACTTGATTTTACGCGCAAAAAACTGGTACTTTTTTGAGAAAAAATTAAGTACAGGAAATACTATGGAGCCGAAGATTTTTTGAAGTAAATGATCCAACGTAGAAATAAACTCTCTCGTATGCTTTTTGTTGCATTGAAATTGATCTCTTCGTTTAGACGATAGAGCTCCTCAAACTCGGGTGTCTTGCTTTTTTTTACAGGCAGTAGGATTGGTTTGACGCAGCCCTCCACTCGATTCTTCTATCGGCCAACCTCTTCATATCAACGTAGCTCCTCTCTTTCACGTCCTTAACGACCGGTTCTATGTAATTCATACGAGGCCTGCCTTTTCCATTCTTCCCGTTCACATTTCCTTCGACGATTGTCTTCATTAGGCCATCGTGTCTTAATATGTGGCCGATTAGGTTGTCCCGCCTTCTTTTTAATGTTTTCAGTAGACATCTCTTCTCTCCCACTCTTCTTCGTTTGTCACTCAATTGATCCATTTTATCTTCATCATTCTTCAGTAGCACCACATTTCAAATGCTTCCACCCTTTTCTTCTCCGCTGCTGTTATTGTTCATGCTTCGCTGCCATATAGTAGAATGCTCCAGATGTATGTCCTAATGAAATGTTTCCTCACTTCAATGCTTGTATTTGCAGCTGTCAGCATAATATTCTTCTGGTAAAATGCCCTTTTTGCCTGGGCAATTCTAATTTCTCTTTTACTTCGTCCATCGCTGGTTACTCAGCTTCAGAACAGGTAGCAGAACTCTTCCACCTCCTCGATTTCTTGTTTTCCTAATTTAACACTGGTCATGGCTTCCTTTCTCCTACTGCATACCAATACTTTAGTTTTCTTTTTGTTGATCTTCAGATGATATCTGGTCATTGTTCTTTCCATATTTCCTAGTGTCTTCTCTAAATCTCCTTCTGTTTCTGCCATGACTGCTATGCCATCGGCGAATCGTAGCATACTGATTTTCTTCCAGTGTACATTCACTCCCGGAGACTTTTCTTAGACTTCTTGGATGACTTTCTCGATGTAGACATTGATTAATGCGGGAGGCAGTGCACATCCTTGCCTCACTCCTTTCTCTATGCTTGCTTCTGTAGTGCTGGGACCTGATTTGATTATGGCCACCTGGTTTTTATACAAGCTGTGGATAACTCTTCGGTCATTGAATGATACTCCAATTTCTTTCAGAGCCTTTAGCATCATGTACCAATCCACGTTGTCAAATGCCTCCTCCAAATCTACAAATGCGATAAACGTTGGTAGATTATTCTCTTCTCTGTAAGTAGCCTGAGGACCAAAATCTCTTCTCTTGTGCCCTTGTTTCTTCTGAACCCGAATTGGTCCTCATCATGCGTGTGAATTTGTTTTGCATTGGTGCCCTAATGCTTAGTTTTCTCGTCCAGGGTTTAGTGCAATTTGTTACCGTTTCTCATTCTTTGCTGTTGTGCCCTGTCATTGCAGGTAACGCTCAAGTACAGGAGGGTGATTGATGAAACGCTGGATCAGAAAGAGTGCAAAACTGTTCCTCCTGCCATCAGGTCCTACTAAGAAGCTGACAGGATTGGCGGTTGACAGGCAGTAAGAGGCGATTGCCTTGCATTGATGTGATCTCTCTGGAAATCCAGGGAATTGGTGCACAATATTTTTGCAAACAAATAATTCAGCTGCAAGTTGGTGCCCTGCTGCCATATTGCTTTTGATGGCTGCCTCTCGCGCTGTGAACCCTACTCGCCAAGCAGTTTGGCCGGTGCAGCCATTTTATTTATAGGAGTCATGCAAAGCAGGGATGTCCATTGTGGTTGTGATGTGCAGCTGGACATATTAGCGCTACTCCTTAGTTTATGTTCACTTTTAGACTCACTTGAAGTATTAACATTTCCTGTGGATTTGAAGTAGTACTTATTTGTACTCATTCCTGTGTACATAATTTATTGCTACAATGTGTAAATTAAGTAATCTCCTGAATTTGTGTTCTGAAGAGTTTAAGTATTTTTATTGCAACGAATTCAATTTTAAAATAAATTTTCATTGATTTTGAGTGTGTGTGATACAGTACAAAAATTATTTTCTTCCTAGTTATGTAATAGGTGCACTGCTATTGGTGATACGTGTATTCTTTGAGCATATTCTGATCATTTAAAGGAAGTAACCTATGGAGCATAATGATTCAATACTATGGCCAAATTTCCCCAGAAAACATTTTATTATGTATGAAATTCATTTGCTTTGTTGAAATAATTATGTTGGGTTCATTCATCTGTAGATGTTGATAATGTTTTGCGTTAACATAATTGAAATTAATTGGTCTGTTTCTTATGATCTTACATAGCACAAAAATTATGTGGCCATAATAAATAAAGTTTCCTAGCTTATGAAAATAGTGATGTGAATGAATTAATGATGTTTCTGGAGCTGCCATGGCCAGGGCCTGACTTTTATCTTCCAAGGGGAAAGTTCATTACTGCTCTTGAAAAATGAATCGTTATTTACAGCCATCTGGAGTGTAGTGAACACATGAAAGCCTGATGCATATATGCGTGTTTTCCACATGGAATGGCATTGTAGCTCTGTCTATCAGCTCGGTGAGATTAGGAAACTGTTTCTGGGTTAACTGAAGATCCTGCCTGAAGAATGCCCAACCTGACAAATGCTGACTTGAAGAATGAAAGGCCTGAAGATGCTGCACTGCAGGGAAACCATGTATCATCAAAAGGTTTATGTGGAACTGCAGAGGGTTTGTTTCCCTCTTCTCCATTAAGAAAGGGTATTCAGCAGACAGCATTAAGAAAGGGTATTCGGCAGACAGCATTAAGAAAGGGTATTCGGCAGACAGCATTAAGAAAGGGTATTCGGCAGACAGCATTAAGAAAGGGTATTCGGCAGACAGCATTAAGAAAGGGTATTCAGCAGACAGACTCATTTAAGGCAGGCCGGAGTACTAGATACATATGTATCAAGTGCCATCCTGATATAACAAACCTGTTTCATCAGGAGTTGTCTCAAGTTACACACTTTCACTAATACATATTATTTTTAGAGATGGAGTGAATCCAGTTTTTCTCAAATCTGAATCTTTAATTCATCCCCAAATCTCATTTCGAATCTGAATCATATTTTTACTATCGATATCCTAAATTTGATCTAAACTCTAAATGTTACCATCTCCTTGAATCCCAAGTTTGATTTCAAAGCCAAATATTTATTTTCTCTGTACTCTTGTATATTTCTTTTGTAAATTCTGATATTTTACACATGCAATTGAATTAAACACTAACTACAAGTATGAAACATTTTATTGCTTCAACTTTTTAATCTAAAAAAACGAGTATTTTAACACATTCCGGATGTAGGCAATTTCTCATTTTATCACGAAGAACTCTTAAGAAGGTGGACTACTACACACCCTTATTCCCCTTGACTAAATAATATTAATCTCACATATATTTGCCATTTTGCATGGAAGAGATGGACAGAGCAAGGGGATGTAACCTTTCAAGAAAAGAAGAAAGAGTTGATCAAGCTTACCTGAGATGCTTTCAACAGGCTTGCATTTCTCAAGACCTTTTCCTTGTTAGCTTGGACTAATCTCTTACAGTCACTGAAGCATCCACGAACAAAATAACTCTTATTCATTTCCACAAAATTAACAGTGGACATAATGGGTGTACATAGCTATCCAGAGAGGTGTTAGGGTTGCTAGTATGGATGGATTTGCACTCAAGAGATCACCAAAGGTAGAATTCTGTCCAATATTGCTCATTTATCTTTGAGAATACGTGGAAGTTGCTTACTTGTCCTCAGGACTTCTTTTGTTGCATCTACTCCCTTTATTTCTTCTTTCCATATTAATATTGCAGTAGTCATCAACGTTGTTGTCAACATCTAAGCTTGCGGAGTCAGCCACTCTTGTGGTCACAGATGGGCTTGCCCAATGATGCCAAGTGCATAACCACCGAGCCTCCATAAATAATCAATGCACTTCATTTTTCTGCAAACGTGGATATTTATATCAATCCGTAAGTGTTTCAACATTGTACGAGATATTTGATGACAGAAATGCATCGCTTTGTACAAGCAATGGTGATATTACATTTTGATGGCATTCATCGCCAGTTTACAATAATTGAAACTAAACAGCTCTTTGCTCATGTCCACACCACACTGATAACCCTGCAACTCACGTTACAAGATAAAGATAAAAAGATTCCTTCCCTTTCTACTTTAATGATCACGACTTCAGCAGAAGTCTTTACAGCAAGGAAAAGACTACTTGAACAGAATTCAGTTCCTGCAAATGCATCACGAGCCCAACGGTTGTCAATGAGGGCACTGCAAGCAGCACCTCTTGCTACGAGTGGGGGGGAGTATTTTGCAGTCACTTGTGAGGAGCGAAGGTCAGGTAGATGCGTCCACTGCGTGAGTTGACGAGTTGCCAGAGAGGGAACTCGAGGGACCCCTTGTCCATCGAGTCGGTGAACACCCTCCCGTCCAGGTGCTCCATCTCGTGCTGGCAGATGCGGGCTGCCCACCCCCGGCAACGCCACTCCACCCCCTCACCCCTCTCGTCCAAGCCTGCAACGTCACACACAGAGAGTGAGTGAGAACAAACACATGCTTCTCAATTACCCTTCAGACATGAAAAAAATGATAAACAAGTTCCCCCACCAAAGATTTTCGGTTCTTTAATTTCTCGCCACAAACATATCCATGTGACAGCTAAATGATTAAATGTGCAGAAAATTAGAGTGCTTAAACACGTGCTATAAGAGCAATGAGAGGTCGGGAGTAATATAGTACGTACATGCGTCACTAATGGTTCCCTGGATGCACCCTTTGCGAAAAAAAGAAAACTGTAGGATTTCAGTTGTTGGCCCAATTTAATGTTGCAATTTTCAACATTGTAGCTGCGCCAGCCACGTGTCTAGGTCATTTTCTGTCAAGCATAATTCTGACCACAGGTAATCAATTTCCGCTGCATCCCTAACAGGAATTGGATGAAAATGGTTTCCTGGGACAGGGCTCTGTCTGACTGCCAAAATTTGCTTTCCTTACGCATGAATAATGCTGAGCAGTTACATTTTCAACTGCTCCAGATTTCACCAGATAACTAACATTAACAGATACTATAGTAATTCCTTCACAGAGGCGGAAATAATTAATGCCAAGGTTTTAGGTGCCTGAATGCAACTACTAATTGGAATCGCTCTTTCTGCCAACAACTAGATCTTGAGTGTCACCATGGTACGCATACATGATGAAAGCTGGCCTCACCCAACAGCCAGTTGAAGTGACAAAGTCATAATGAATTACATAATGATACTAGCTATAATTTTTAGGGAATGTAAGTAAAAACTTTAGCGTTCCACAGGGTAACGTTACCCTGTGGAACGCTAAAGTTTTTACTTCTCATTCTAAATTGTACCATTACTGATTTTTTTTGTTGGAACATGAATTGCTTGCTCCTGATTGATCGAGATAAAAGAAAAGGTTTGTTTATGGCCCAACAATGGCTGTGGGTATATGTATGTCATTGCAATGCAACCCCAGCTATTGGGAGGCAAACACTATAATTGTTAGGTGCAGGAATATCAAACATTCATTGAAATAAATATGTACTTGCAACTTTTATGACTTATTGCAGGAAATGAATGGAAAATAATTCTTACCAATAGAATTCATGCATCAAAACTGAGTAAAATGTTTCTTTTAAAATGCTGGCGATACCTAAATACCCGATTCAACCCTTTCCCTGTGCACTTCGTTTTCAGTTCTCAATGAAATGGCATTTTTAACGCTGAATAGTCATATTTTAGCTCCACAGATGGCACTGCACCACAACAACTCGTTTTCTATAACTTCTTATTTGTGCAAGTAATCTTTAAGTAATCCTTATCTCACAGTAAGGATTGCAATCCTGGAGAGATTTTTCAATCCAGGGATTATGGGATTGTGATTTCCTCAATCCCAGAATTTAACTTAAGTATCACATGCACATATGGAATTAAAATTAAAAAATAACTAAAATACATATGGAGTCCATATTAAAATTGCTCAAATTTTAAGCAACATTGATTGATAACAAATTTAAAATTATAATAAAACAGCACCACACAAAGTTTCGAAAGAGGGGAGCATCTTCACTGACGATGTTGAAGTGTTGAAACCCGGATCGAGCATTTGTTTTGCTTTGTGTTTTTTCATTGTTTTATCTTTGGCATTAAAATTGGAAAAACCCACGAAGTTACTGAAGAAGCTGTCTTACTAAAACATAAAAAGTTTTTCTTCGGGCATGAAAAAATTAAGCACAATAGCAATTGCTCTTAAATTGGAAGAAATTGTGGTCTTTTAAAAAATTAAACAGAAACTCTAATTAGGTTATTCTCACTGAAAAGTTACTTACGATTTTTTAAAATATGCACTTAAAAACACAATGTCTAATGTCTTGTCACTTATTCTTGACCTATATTTATTGCAAAGCAAACCCGCCGATAAAAAAGCCCTTTCTGATTCGACACTAGTGGGAGGAATAGCTAGTTAGAGCTCGTAAATAATTTGCACATTTTCTCCTGTCCGTCCACTTTTACGGAAATTCTCTAGCTTTAGAACTATTGATAATTATGGCTCCTTTTAACTGCAGCTAGGAGGATATTGTTTGGGAAAAATCAAACACTCCTATTCTCTTCAATCCCTTGGACTCTAGGCAGTGGGATTTCGTGAGGTTCAAACAACAGTTTTCCATCTTTTGTTTCACAAGTTGGCTGCTATAAAAAGTTAGCAAGGCTCCAGTAAAGAAAAAGTCATGTTTGACCATTTTTACCCAGGTAAAAAATAATGAGCTAGCAAATAAAACTAGGTACTAATTAAATGGCAAAACTAACATTTAGTGAACAAACATACCTGTAATTTTTACTTCCAAAAACCTGGGAACAACAGCAGAAAACCCTTTGACACTTTCACAAGCCTCTGGAAACCTTCTTAAGGTATAGTCCAACACTTTCATCTCTGGATTAATAAATACCTGAAAAAATGCCTTTCATTGATGAAATTGATTTTAAAGCCTATAAATATTGGCAAAGGAAATTGATTAAAACTATAAAAGTATTCCTCCACACGTTTTGGCTGGCAAGTTCACAGTTTTTCACCACTTTCTTTTTGCTTTGTTAAATATTATGATCCACAGTAACATTATACCCTTGGGGTCCTTTCCCCAATTTCATTGGCTGGGTGTGTATTGCATTAATTTACTCCAAATCGAGGGCCAAAGAGGAATATTGGTTAATAGTAGGGATGTGTTGATTCTCGATAGCACCGATTCTTGAGGATTGGTATCACTATCGAGAGGCGATCGCCTAAAACCGATAAAGAGAGACAGATTAAAATCGGATCAAGGATTTTTAATTTTTGTGGCTTAGCGATTGAAGCATTCCCCTGAGGTACTAGGTGTAGTAGATATTAATAAGGAGAGTTAGTTTAATTCAGATCACGAAATTAGATGAAAATTTTCCCGTGCAACTAGAAGCAAAATAAAGAAATATCCCAATACCCCGGCATCGCGAGAAAAAACAGAATGTCACGCGGGTAGCCTACATTCGCCGGGATCAGGCAAACGCCGAGAGCTACTTTACGAAAGGAAGTTCAATCCCTATCTCAGTTTAATAATATTTTCTTTCAGTTATTGCAAAGAAAATTTTATCATTAAATTTAAAACCCTTACATCTGAATACTCACTTTTTTTATACTTATATTGTTTAAATTATATTTACGAATGTATCACTCAAAAATTAGGGATGGTTGGGTTGGATCCAAAGGCCCCTGGATCTTTCATTTCATTTGCTACTAAAATCATATCCGAATACTATAATATCGTATCCGGATCGGAAATTTTTAAATTTTGCGGCTTAGCGACTGATGTGCCCCGCGAATGAATGTAGGTAAGGCAGATACTGACAAGGAGAAGATTTGTCACTCAGGTCACGAAATGAGATGAAAATTTTTCCGTGCTACAAGAGCAGAGTAAAAATATGTACATGTCTTGGCCTTTTTTTCTCCTCCACAGGATGAGCGAGAACAAATGAACCTCTGAATGTCACGTGGGTCACCTACATTCGCCAGACTCACATTCACCGATTATAATGAAGTTTTTAAAAATGTGAGCTAGTGTTCTGCTGTTCCCTCCTTAACACTGCCGTAATACTGTCATGCTGCATTTCTAGTGTGAAATTGGGTACGATTTAACGATCAAGGAATAACACACGTCTATATGGTTCAGAAAGACTATTCAAGTGCAGTTAACCAAGCCAACAATTACATCTCCAAGTTACTAAGTATACGTACACAAAGAAGATTACATTCAGAGTGTTCATCAGACAGCGTACCTCGCTTATGAGCACAAGCTGCTCATTACAGAATTGTGACAATTTGTATCAAGCATTTTCTTAGTGCGCCCAAGCGTGGAGACTATACTTTAGCAACTGCATGGCAACAATCGTCCCATGAAGATAAAGGGTGCAAAGAAGGCAGAGAGAAGTAGGAGATTATTACGATGAAGTTAAGGAGGAAATCATGACAAATCTACCTTAATGACCTGCACAACATTCAAAAGGAAATAACGGACATGGGCTCAGCAAAAGGAGTCACAAGAGTATCAAGGCAATGGTTACGTGTTCTGGAAGATGCACAAGAGTTGCTTCTCACGCCAGTCAGTGATGACTGCAAACAGGGATTTCAGAGTCCCTGCTCTCACTTCCAAAATCCACAAGCCTTCATGAAATGTAAGGTGCAGAAAGACCAATAGAACATTATGTGGTGGTCCAACAGCAACGCTGAACAGGAACTACCAGTGAAATTGTTACTAAGGGAAGGAAGCCATTGGATATGAATGAGGAAGACAATCAGGAACTCTGGTTGTGGAATTGTGAAGAACAGGAGCTGACCACCTGATGGATCGGCATCATGAGCAACAGCATTGAAGGAGATCTAACTTGTGGAGCAAACCTTCACTTCAAATGAATTAGGGGCGAGCCAAGTGTAGGAGAGCGAAAGTTACTCAAGGGATGCACCTCCCAAATAAGGTTGTAGCAGTGCAAGCAGGGTAATCTGTTCGATGGAACTGCAAGATCACATTTACGTGAAATGCTTGTAAAAGGGCCGAGAGCCACTGTCATGGGATAGGTTACTTGTTTAAGTTGCACAAAAAGAAAAATATTCCAACTCACAAATGGATGACATTTGCTACATCAGTCATGTTTAAAGTCATATCTAATCACCTTGTTCACAGCAAACTATTCTTTATGCCACCAACATGTCCACCATTACCACAGTCGATAGTACTCAAAATTTAATTGACCCTGCTAATTTGACAGTTAAGGAAAGGCACCAGTGGTGTAATAACAAGAATCTCATAGCTAAAAATGAGAAAAAACTTTTTCTCCCATTCCTCCTGAAAAACTCAAATAAGCATGACCCTCATATTACACATTAATCACACCACTGATGTGACTACCGTTGAATGAGCAGTTTGCCATGTTGCTAAGTTGTTCTTTGTGCCTAGTAACCTATGACTGATAAATAAACATAAATGTTACTAGTATTGTTCATAAAAAGAAACTAAGATTGAAGATGAATGTGTGCTGAAGTTGTCGTGTGAGAAAATATATGCATCAAACTAAATCCAGTGTTGAGATTTGAAGTTTCCCTATCCTGATATTCAAATAGCTTCAACTACAACAAAGTTCCTCGGATATTTAATCTCTGATTGGATGCCTCACGTCCAAGCCACAATCAACAAAATTTCTGTGGGTAAATATATGATCAAGAAGCTGTTTCCATTGTGTTGTTTGGTACTCTAAAAATGGTTCATAATGCCAAAATCTATCCTCATATTGCTTACGGCATCTTGTTCTGGGGCAATTTCTCTGCAGCAAAAAAGTTTTTTTCAGCCAAAAAACAAGCAATCAAAGCTACATATCAAGTCCCTAATCAAACCTCTCTTTGTAAAATCTAATGTCACCCTATGGTTCACATTTACCTATTCTTACGTGTGCTTGCCTCGTTAAAGCAAACATTTCTAAATTTCCTACAAATTACTCCTACCACCATTATTCCACCCGTTCAAGAAATAATATCCACTTCAAGCAATTCGTACTCCAGTTCTCTCTGTTTGAAACATCCCAGTCATTCTGCCCTACCATGTATAACAAAATTCCAGATGAAATAAAAAACAGCACTTCACTTTCCATGTTTAAATTGTTAGAGGCCGAGGTAGAACAAACGTAATTCACAGGTTCAGATAATGAACAGTACTTTAATGTACGCACTTGGATTACAAGAACGTGCACATCAGAACGTGTACATCGAGAGACTGACAAAAAGACAGAGACAGCTGACCAGGCATGGGCCGAGTCACGAACAAAAGAATAAGGATAGTAGCAGTAGAAAACAACTGCACAACGTATTGATGCTTGAGTTATATCACAACAAGTACAAACACTCAACACACCCCCTTAAATTAAGCATCATATATGTTCACAACATTCATAATCCTAGAAAAATATAAATGCTTTTCTTTACATAAAGGTTTGGTGAGAATATCAGCAACCAAGTCATCTGTTGGATTGTATTTCATTTTTACAATCTGACGCCCAATTACATCTTTAACAAAATGGTGTTTTATATCAATATGTTTACTGCGTTTCAAAGTTTGCTTGTTCTCAGCCATACATTGAGCAGACAAATTGTCATTCAATATTTCTATCACACCAAGTTTCAGCTCCAACTCTTGACTTAAATTGTTAATAAAACATGCTTCTTTCACTACATTAGTTATGGCTAAATATTCAGCCTCTGTGCTGGATAATGCTACAGTTTTTTGTTTTACAGATTCCCAACTAAAAGTTGAGGTACCAAGTTGCATGATATAACCTGTTTGTGAACATCTATCACCAGGCACACCACCATAAGAAGCATCAACATACCCTTTAATATTTAAATTTCCAGATTTAACATAAACCAAACCATGATTCTGAGTACCTATTAGATAACGCATTACTCTCTTTATAGCTGACCAATGAGACTCATCATAGGCTGTACTATACTGACTTAATTTATTGATTGCAAATGCTATATCAGGCCTCGTGTTAACTGCTAAATACATAAGCCCACCAATTATTTCCTGATATGGTACAGTTCCACTATACATAAAAGTGAGATCTGTGGCTTTGGTCAATACCAATCCAGCAGCCATAGGTGTAGGAGCAGGTTTAAGATCAGTCATACAAAATCTTTCTAACAGCCTTTTAACATATTGAGCCTGGTCAAGAGAAATAATTCCCTTTTCTCTTTTTCTGATCACACGCATTCCCAAACAATCTTTCACATCACCCAGTAACTTCACATCAAAGTTTTTGTACAGTGAATCACACAAGATTTTACTGTCTTGTTTACAGTTTGAGAATATATAAATATCATCTACATACAAAGCCACTATGGTAAGATTTTTATTTCTATGACACACATAAACACATGATTCAGATTTTAACTGTTTGAAACCTGTTTTAATTATAACGTCAGAAATTTTTCTATTCCACATCCTACTGGATTGCTTTAATCCATAAATGCTCTTTCGCAATAAACATACTTTTCCTGGAACTGAAAAACCCTCTGGCTGTTCCATGTATATTTTCTCATTAAGATCTGCATTTAGAAAGGCTGTGGTTATATCCATGTGACTTATATCCAGATCCATTTCATTAGCAAACGCAAATAACAATCTCAGTGTGGTGTAACTAACAACTGGAGAAAATGTTTCATGAAAATCAATCCCATAAGTTTGAGAAAAACCTCGGGCTACCAGGCGAGCTTTGTGCTTTTCAAATTCACCTGAACTTCCATTTTTTAATTTAAAAACCCATTTAGATTTTACAACGTTACAATCTGATGGTCGGTCCACTAGTTCCCATACTCTATGATTCATTAAAGAATTATATTCGGATTGCATAGCTGACTTCCACATGGGATCCAATAAAGCGTCCTTAGTCGATTTAGGAATATTGACAGACATATCAGTCAAAGCCTGAAAGGACATGTCATAGTCAGCATGCCAACGAGGTGGCTGTCGCATGCGTGAGGGTCTATTACAACCCGCAACATTAGGGATATCATTGACAATAGGTGCATTTTGAATATTGTTTTCTGACAAAGTACCAACATCATTCATAGCATCCACATTTTGAACATTTCTATCTGAAAAAATGATAACATTATTGTCAATTTCAAGCTTATTTCTATCCATATCTTTGTTTTCACTTGCAATAGGAATATCACCAGCCATTAGGGTCTCAATAAATTTGACTTCCCTAGACATGTAAACCTTTTTAGGATCATGTATATCACCTAATCTGTATCCTTTCTTCCCGGGACCATATCCCAACATAATTACTTCTTTTGATTTGGGATCTAACTTCCCTCGCTTTCTCTTTGGAATATGAATGAAGGCTTTGCAACCAAAAACCCTAAGGTGAGATAAATTAACTCTTTTGCTATGCTTACCCTGAATACATGGAATACACTCTGTGTGTTGTCCTTCAACAAACTTTATGCCATCAGCTAAATCCTTGAGCTTAGACAAATATTTGTAATTAAGGTGCCCTGTCCTTTTATGCCAAATTTCCTTAGATACATTGGAGACATTCATCATAAAGGGTAAAACCTTGTTCACATCGTCTACAACATGAGGAATTTGTTTAGGAATATCAGAGACAATACCTTTAGATGGACATACAAGAGATGCACTTGCCATAGTAGATATCTTAGGCATTCCATTGTCACAAACAGTTGCTGTGGTTTTTCCATTTTGGTCTAATTTATAAATGCCACCAACAGCACTACCTGTAAGCTGACTTGTACCTGTAATGTTAACTTCATTTTCATCAAACACATTAACACCATATCTGTCAAACACAAGTACCTTACCTTTTTCTGCAATTTTAGAAACTGACAATAAATTTGCAGCACTCTGTTTACAAAGCAACACATCAGTAATTGTACCATTAACTAGAGAACTATTACTACTAAAAATAAACGGCACATTTCCAACACCTTGGCATGACATTACAGAACCATTAGCCGTTAAGATATCAGCATTCACAGAAGTTTTGAGGTCATCAATCCAATCACCACGAGATGTCAGATGTTGACTTCCACCACTATCGAAGAACCACTGATTTTTTGGCATTTTAATTCTACTATATGTCGCAGCAGTCATGAGAACTAAGCCATCATTGCCATCAAACTTCTTGGAATTTTTTGATGTATCTTGAAAACTTGAGGAATTTTTGTTTTTCAGTCTCTTCCACTTAGTGCACTGAGGTCGTTTATGTCCTTCTTTCTTACAGTAATGACAAATAATGTTGTTGGGAACAGTTTTCTTGTTTGAATTAGGGGCATGAGAAGCACTTGACCTGAATTTGACGGATGCTAGTGAAGATTCGCACGCATTGGCACTTCTTCGACAGTCCTCCTCTATCAAAAGCTTTTTTACTTCCTCACTTCTAACTTCAGTGTGAGTGGACGCAAAACCTTGCACCAAAGTCTCAAAAGACTCCGATAGACCACTTAACAAAATTTTCCCAACTTTGTCATCAGGGACAACGACGCCGATATCTGCCAGCTGATTCACAACGGAAAGGATCCCATTAATGTATTCGGACATGGAACTAAAATCTTCGTAACGCATTCTCATTAACTGTCTCTCTAACATTAGTTCACGAGTCAGCCCTGAGCTGCCAAAAGCCTTTTGTAGATTATTCCATGCTTCTTTGGCTGTGCTACAGGCGTAAATGTGAGAAGCACATACGGGTTTTACAGCCAAGCTGATCTTTGCTAGCGCGCGTCGATCTTTGACTGGATCTATGTCCTGACCAGTAACACTTTCCCACATGCCATAATCTATGAGTAGCATCTTCATTTGCCATTTCCACGTGTTGTAGTTCCTTTCGCCTTCCAACTTCTCAATACCCGGCACGCCTGCCGGTGCAACGAACACCGACTGTGCGAAGTCAACGGGTGTCGAATGGTGAACAGTTGCAGCAGCATTTGAATGTTCCTGTTCGTTATCCGACATTTTCGCATAAAACGCAAGTTCAAATATATTGCGAGAATGCGGAAAGTGAATACGTTAATTAATATTGCAGTCGTGACACTCTGGGCCCATAACCTGTTAGAGGCCGAGGTAGAACAAACGTAATTCACAGGTTCAGATAATGAACAGTACTTTAATGTACGCACTTGGATTACAAGAACGTGCACATCAGAACGTGTACATCGAGAGACTGACAAAAAGACAGAGACAGCTGACCAGGCATGGGCCGAGTCACGAACAAAAGAATAAGGATAGTAGCAGTAGAAAACAACTGCACAACGTATTGATGCTTGAGTTATATCACAACAAGTACAAACACTCAACATAAATAAAGGTCAAACTTCTTCCATCTGAAAAATGTTATTATAGTCTGATTATTTGGAAGATATATTGTAATCAGGTAACTTGAACTCCTTGGGTTCCACATCTCTTTTCCTGGCAATTGCTCCTCTGGAACTTTCTGTGCAGCTCATTTCTTATTATTGTACCTTTTTTATTGTTTTTCATTTTTTTTTTAATTGTTAATTTTGATGCCATATCCTCAGATGTTTTCATTGTATTTCCATTTATTATCTAGTCTCAATTAACATTAGCCATTCAACTTACTTCTTGCCAATGATGAAACAAATTTATAATTATTATCTTACACAATAACCCTCCTCAACTCTCTCACCTCCCTTTCTACCATTCATTTTCAAAGGTGAAGGGCAGGTTAAATGGTCTAACGTGGTTTTATTTTACATTCACCATTTATGTGAACATCTCCAGGCAGTGGAGTGAATCAGTTGAGCTGAGTTTCCATTCAGCCTTATTAGGGAAATGCAATTTGGTATAAAACTGCTTCGCACTGCAGTTGTATACCAAATTATTGTTGCAAACCAAAATATCACTGAATGCTGATATCAGAAATTTCACCTTAATTCTTGCGATGCAAGAATTTAGGTGAAGATCGAGTTCCTCACTGAATGACAAACTCTCTACATCACTTTCCGTGATATGTCAGAGCAGTACAGCTACACCACACGACTAAGAGAATATTGCCCCTTGGCACTTGAATGGTTGCATGCATGCTGTGCCTTATTAGTAAATAGTAGTCTAGGCTATAAGCCCAGACAAGAAAACATTAATTATTCTAAAATTCAACATAAATATGATAACCACCCAAATCCAATTACTGTGTTTGGGCGTTGAGGGGACATTAATTATTTACTGTGTGCTCTTCATATAATTTTCACAAACAATGTCAAAAGTTACTTTTTGGGGGGACATGGCGACTTGGACGAAACTATCTTTGACATCCACGGCAACTTGTAATATGTGACACCACATCATATGATTTAATCATATTGCAACATATAATACAAATGTTTATCAACTCACGCACGTAGAAAGCACCTACGGTTTGTAAGTAATCGTTAAGAGTGGTACGACAAAAAAATCAAACGTGTAGCAAAGTAGTCATCCAATGTAATCAAGTTTTTAAAAGGGTATTTAACACGGCCAAGTCCATGCCTCCAAATATCTAAAAGACCCCTTTCGTCTAACCGGAAATAAGGGATAACATTTCCGAAGAATTTCACTTCAAATTTGTCACTAATCACTCAAAATATATTCATACATCTCGGTAAAACGCAGAAATTAAATAAAAAGTTATACATCCTTGACCTTTAAGGGAAAGGAAGACATCTCTCTCGACTGCAACATTTCTTTGGTGAATTCCTTCAACTTTGACTCTGGAAATTCAACAGCAAATATTCTTAAAGGGACACCAATCTGTGGGGCGGCTATTCCAACTGCATCGTACCCGCGCAATGCACTCTTGAGCTTCTTAATAATCTGAAATGTTGCACATTTTATTGCAGTGTGATTCAATGATGCATTATTTCCCAGAACAGAATATTAAATACTAACAATCTGGACCACATCGGACTTAATGTCGTCAGGGTTAACTGGGGAAGCTTTGGTTCGTAACACTGGATCACCAACTTGGCACACATGGTCATAAGGAGGTTTTGGATTATTATGCAGCCAAAAAGTACGATACATGTGGACTAGCTTGCGGTAGCTAATCATTCTTCTACAACATGAAAAAGGATGTCCAGCCCTTAAGGGAAACACTTCCTTCGGAAACCACATCCTTAATCGATATGAATTTTCTGATCCGATTTCACTGAACAAATTACTTCTCCGCTAATGTCTACCACGAGATCTCATTAATTTTCGCATCGTCGTGAAGAACAAGTTATCTTAAGCTGATGCCTACTCCATTACTACTAGTGATGGGCGCAAAGTAACTAATCGTTACTTTGGTACTCGTTACTCACTCGGATCGGAACTAACGATTACTCAATTTGAGAAGTAACGATTACCTACGATTCAGGTACTTTCACTGGAATTTGAGTTCCTAATAAAATCCTTGGGTATACCGATACTACCGAAATAGGTACTCGTAGTCAAACGAGTAGGGACCTAACGATTACCAGTAATCGGTACACCCATATATGGGCGTACCGATTTGTAATCAAAGCAAACGAGTAGGGACCTAACGATTACCAGTAATCGGTACACCCATATATGGGCATACCGATTACCAGTAGTCGGTACACCCATATATGGGCGTACCGATTAGTAATCAAAGCTAACGAGTAGGCACCAAACGATTACCAGTAATCGGTACACCCATATATGGGCGTACCGATTAGTAATCAAAGCTAACGAGTAGGCACCAAACGATTACCAGTAATCGGTACACCCATATATGGGCGTACCGATTAGTAATCAAAGCTAACGAGTAGGGACCAAACGATTACCAGTAATCGGTACACCCATATATGGGCGTACCGATTAGTAATCAAAGCAAACGAGTAGGGACCTAAACGATTACCTACACCCATATTTGGGCGTAAAGATTTGTAATCAAAGTAAACAAGTAGGGACCTTTCGATTACCAGTAATCGGTACACCTATATGTGGGCGTATTTTTATGAAAAAAGTAATTAATTTCAGGAACATAAATTACAAAAAAATTAGCAATTCAATTATTTTGCTCGTTAAATTTAACGAGGTGGGTGGATATTAATATCCACCCACCTGTTGCAAACATTTACCCCATGGATATTACAATAATATAGTAATTTATATAAAAAGTAATTTAGGCGATGATCGTTAGGCATTATTTATATCCATATTTAGGTGGGTATGAAGAGGTACTGATTGATTTGCATCACTTACAGAAGTATTAAGATAATGATAGATATTTGATAAGATAGAAAAAGGTTTTGATCGTTTTGACATAATTGGAAAACTGTCTTATCAAGACGTGACGAAAGTATAGCTAGGACTATACTGTTGAGTGTTTGTACTTGTTGTGATATAACTCAAGCATCAATACGTTGTGCAGTTGTTTTCTACTGCTACTATCCTTATTCTTTTGTTCGTGACTCGGCCCATGCCTGGTCAGCTGTCTCTGTCTTTTTGTCAGTCTCTCGATGTACACGTTCTGATGTGCACGTTCTTGTAATCCAAGTACGTACATTAAAGTACTGTTCATTATCTGAACCTGTGAATTACGTTTGTTCTACCTCGGCCTCTAACAGGTTATGGGCCCAGAGTGTCACGACTGCAATATTAATTAACGTATTCACTTTCCGCATTCTCGCAATATATTTGAACTTGCGTTTTATGCGAAAATGTCGGATAACGAACAGGAACATTCAAATGCTGCTGCAACTGTTCACCATTCGACACCCGTTGACTTCGCACAGTCGGTGTTCGTTGCACCGGCAGGCGTGCCGGGTATTGAGAAGTTGGAAGGCGAAAGGAACTACAACACGTGGAAATGGCAAATGAAGATGCTACTCATAGATTATGGCATGTGGGAAAGTGTTACTGGTCAGGACATAGATCCAGTCAAAGATCGACGCGCGCTAGCAAAGATCAGCTTGGCTGTAAAACCCGTATGTGCTTCTCACATTTACGCCTGTAGCACAGCCAAAGAAGCATGGAATAATCTACAAAAGGCTTTTGGCAGCTCAGGGCTGACTCGTGAACTAATGTTAGAGAGACAGTTAATGAGAATGCGTTACGAAGATTTTAGTTCCATGTCCGAATACATTAATGGGATCCTTTCCGTTGTGAATCAGCTGGCAGATATCGGCGTCGTTGTCCCTGATGACAAAGTTGGGAAAATTTTGTTAAGTGGTCTATCGGAGTCTTTTGAGACTTTGGTGCAAGGTTTTGCGTCCACTCACACTGAAGTTAGAAGTGAGGAAGTAAAAAAGCTTTTGATAGAGGAGGACTGTCGAAGAAGTGCCAATGCGTGCGAATCTTCACTAGCATCCGTCAAATTCAGGTCAAGTGCTTCTCATGCCCCTAATTCAAACAAGAAAACTGTTCCCAACAACATTATTTGTCATTACTGTAAGAAAGAAGGACATAAACGACCTCAGTGCACTAAGTGGAAGAGACTGAAAAACAAAAATTCCTCAAGTTTTCAAGATACATCAAAAAATTCCAAGAAATTTGATGGCAATGATGGCTTAGTTCTCATGACTGCTGCGACATATAGTAGAATTAAAATGCCAAAAAATCAGTGGTTCTTCGATAGTGGTGGAAGTCAACATCTAACATCTCGTGGTGATTGGATTGATGACCTCAAAACTTCTGTGAATGCTGATATCTTAACGGCTAATGGTTCTGTAATGTCATGCCAAGGTGTTGGAAATGTGCCCTTTATTTTTAGTAGTAATAGTTCTCTAGTTAATGGTACAATTACTGATGTGTTGCTTTGTAAACAGAGTGCTGCAAATTTATTGTCAGTTTCTAAAATTGCAGAAAAAGGTAAGGTACTTGTGTTTGACAGATATGGTGTTAATGTGTTTGATGAAAATGAAGTTAACATTACAGGTACAAGTCAGCTTACAGGTAGTGCTGTTGGTGGCATTTATAAATTAGACCAAAATGGAAAAACCACAGCAACTGTTTGTGACAATGGAATGCCTAAGATATCTACTATGGCAAGTGCATCTCTTGTATGTCCATCTAAAGGTATTGTCTCTGATATTCCTAAACAAATTCCTCATGTTGTAGACGATGTGAACAAGGTTTTACCCTTTATGATGAATGTCTCCAATGTATCTAAGGAAATTTGGCATAAAAGGACAGGGCACCTTAATTACAAATATAAGTTAGATCCCAAATCAAAAGAAGTAATTATGTTGGGATATGGTCCCGGGAAGAAAGGATACAGATTAGGTGATATACATGATCCTAAAAAGGTTTACATGTCTAGGGAAGTCAAATTTATTGAGACCCTAATGGCTGGTGATATTCCTATTGCAAGTGAAAACAAAGATATGGATAGAAATAAGCTTGAAATTGACAATAATGTTATCATTTTTTCAGATAGAAATGTTCAAAATGTGGATGCTATGAATGATGTTGGTACTTTGTCAGAAAACAATATTCAAAATGCACCTATTGTCAATGATATCCCTAATGTTGCGGGTTGTAATAGACCCTCACGCATGCGACAGCCACCTCGTTGGCATGCTGACTATGACATGTCCTTTCAGGCTTTGACTGATATGTCTGTCAATATTCCTAAATCGACTAAGGACGCTTTATTGGATCCCTTGTGGAAGTCAGCTATGCAATCCGAATATAATTCTTTAATGAATCATAGAGTATGGGAACTAGTGGACCGACCATCAGATTGTAACGTTGTAAAATCTAAATGGGTTTTTAAATTAAAAAATGGAAGTTCAGGTGAATTTGAAAAGCACAAAGCTCGCCTGGTAGCCCGAGGTTTTTCTCAAACTTATGGGATTGATTTTCATGAAACATTTTCTCCAGTTGTTAGTTACACCACACTGAGATTGTTATTTGCGTTTGCTAATGAAATGGATCTGGATATAAGTCACATGGATATAACCACAGCCTTTCTAAATGCAGATCTTAATGAGAAAATATACATGGAACAGCCAGAGGGTTTTTCAGTTCCAGGAAAAGTATGTTTATTGCGAAAGAGCATTTATGGATTAAAGCAATCCAGTAGGATGTGGAATAGAAAAATTTCTGACGTTATAATTAAAACAGGTTTCAAACAGTTAAAATCTGAATCATGTGTTTATGTGTGTCATAGAAATAAAAATCTTACCATAGTGGCTTTGTATGTAGATGATATTTATATATTCTCAAACTGTAAACAAGACAGTAAAATCTTGTGTGATTCACTGTACAAAAACTTTGATGTGAAGTTACTGGGTAATGTGAAAGATTGTTTGGGAATGCGTGTGATCAGAAAAAGAGAAAAGGGAATTATTTCTCTTGACCAGGCTCAATATGTTAAAAGGCTGTTAGAAAGATTTTGTATGACTGATCTTAAACCTGCTCCTACACCTATGGCTGCTGGATTGGTATTGACCAAAGCCACAGATCTCACTTTTATGTATAGTGGAACTGTACCATATCAGGAAATAATTGGTGGGCTTATGTATTTAGCGGTTAACACGAGGCCTGATATAGCATTTGCAATCAATAAATTAAGTCAGTATAGTACAGCCTATGATGAGTCTCATTGGTCAGCTATAAAGAGAGTAATGCGTTATCTAATAGGTACTCAGAATCATGGTTTGGTTTATGTTAAATCTGGAAATTTAAATATTAAAGGGTATGTTGATGCTTCTTATGGTGGTGTGCCTGGTGATAGATGTTCACAAACAGGTTATATCATGCAACTTGGTACCTCAACTTTTAGTTGGGAATCTGTAAAACAAAAAACTGTAGCATTATCCAGCACAGAGGCTGAATATTTAGCCATAACTAATGTAGTGAAAGAAGCATGTTTTATTAACAATTTAAGTCAAGAGTTGGAGCTGAAACTTGGTGTGATAGAAATATTGAATGACAATTTGTCTGCTCAATGTATGGCTGAGAACAAGCAAACTTTGAAACGCAGTAAACATATTGATATAAAACACCATTTTGTTAAAGATGTAATTGGGCGTCAGATTGTAAAAATGAAATACAATCCAACAGATGACTTGGTTGCTGATATTCTCACCAAACCTTTATGTAAAGAAAAGCATTTATATTTTTCTAGGATTATGAATGTTGTGAACATATATGATGCTTAATTTAAGGGGGTGTGTTGAGTGTTTGTACTTGTTGTGATATAACTCAAGCATCAATACGTTGTGCAGTTGTTTTCTACTGCTACTATCCTTATTCTTTTGTTCGTGACTCGGCCCATGCCTGGTCAGCTGTCTCTGTCTTTTTGTCAGTCTCTCGATGTACACGTTCTGATGTGCACGTTCTTGTAATCCAAGTACGTACATTAAAGTACTGTTCATTATCTGAACCTGTGAATTACGTTTGTTCTACCTCGGCCTCTAACATATACTAGGAATATACGTTATTAGGAATTACTTTATGTAAAATTATTTAATTTCAGGAACATGACAAATTATAATTTTATTCACTGGTTAAATATCCACCCACTCATATCAACAATTACCCCTTCACACGTAAGGTAAAAAGGAAAAAAAATCCTCAAAACTTGGTGACAGGTAAAAGAAATTGGAAATTAAAAATATCCCTCAGCCATACGAACGCATGATGGCATCACCAGAATTATTAGCGAAACGTTTTTTTCAAAGACATCCCTAAATGTAATACTCCGGAAACGATTTTCCCCGTCTTCCTATAACAGCATCAATAATTTAAAAAAGGGTTTATGCTTTTTATTATCTACAAAACATCTTCTGCAAAACTGGGGCCTCAAACGATGAAGAAGCAAACACTTCGTCTACTCATTTCAGCCAGCTCGTTCCCTGAAGAAATTTTTGTACTCTCAGTTTCCAGCTTGACAGTGAAGTTACAATACAAAGGTCGTCGTCCAAGCAACACTAATTATTTATATCAACGCCTGTGTACATATATATTTTCTCTGAATTATATTTTTCTTACTTATTAGGTATTGGTATATTTTATCGTGTCTTATTGTTAGCCCTCGCATATTGTTACTCACTTGTCTTAATACTGGCTAATGCTAGTTCAATATAGTTCCGCCTGGCGCTGGATTCGGACCTACTCCTGAATACAGGCAACCAGTTGATGAAAACAAATGATAAACGAATACAGAGTAACTACTCCAAAGTACCGATTACCATGGGAGAAAAGAACGATTACTACCGATTACCGAAAAGTACCGATAAAGCACATCACTAATTACTACATCTGATGCCATCATGCATATGCACGGTAGGGATGGGCAATAAATACTGGTATTCGGTAGTACCATGGTAGTACTGTGTACTATTTTTTTTACTCCGGTAGTACCGGCCAGTAGTTAAAAGCGGTCTACCGAAAGTACCGGTACTAGAAATACCGGTACTTGGACAGCGCTGCCATCTTATGTTTTATCAGTCAACTAACTACTAAAATAATTGAGTGTTGACAATAGTTCAAGCGAAGAGCACTAATAACAACAACGGCATAAAAAACAGATTCATGGAGAATTGACGGTTATGATTTTTTCTGTGTGAACATAATATTCCATGCCTAATTTGAAGTATCCATTAGGAATAAAAACATATGAGTTAAATATAACTTACACAGTAATTTTACGAGAATTGGAGCCAAAATTCTAGTTGTACAAATGTCAGAATTGATAAGTGTTTTGACTTGATCCCAAGGTATGAAGAATACAGTATACGTGCTAATGAAGAATAAAATATGAGTGAATGTATTATTGTTTTTTCGTCGAGTCCTCTTTGAATTGGCTAATTTGATAAAGGCCGCGGTACATTATCGCCATTTCTTTATTATTTTACATCGTGTTCCATAAAGCCGGATTCACATGGGAGCGGAATGCGTGCGGAAGGCGGAAAGGCGTTTAGCCAATCAACTTGCTCTAATGTGGGAACGGACCGGAGGAATTGAGATGGAAAAGAAAATTCAAAGAGCTCCTAGCCAATCACAAGAGAGGGTGCGGAAAAAAGGGGGCGGAAAGTGTTGGTGGAAATTCTTAATATTTTCCGCAGTCCGCAGGAGAATTGTGACGTATGCTCAAAAGTAGCTCGAAGTGATTCCAAAAACAATGACACAGCGACACCCGACGCATCTTGCGGGAAACTTCAAGCCGAACAAAATATCAAGTCAGCACACTTTCGAGTGACTAGCCCACATTTTGGATAGCTGTCGCACGGAAGAACCCCAAATTAATGAGATCAAGACCTATTCATGACGAAGGAAATCAAAATTTTCCCCTGATCAATCGCTCAGCTGATAATTATAGCATTTCATGAACAATTGAAAAATTTGAGAGCAAATCAAAGCCCCTCAGCTCTTTTAAGCATTTGAAAAGTGATTCCAGAGGTTATTGTAGTTTCTATTTTTGTCATGTTGGCTCTAATTACAAAATTTCCCATACTGAATGAAGGAATTGTCATTTATGTAATATATGGGTGATTTCAACTCAAATCAGCTGAATGGGTGATATCAACTCAAATCAGCTGAATGGGTGATATCAACTCAAATCAGCTGATTTGAGTCAGGGGACACTGCCCTTCCTAGGAAGGATAGTGAATCGTTGATCACATTATATATCCTGTAACTGAATACATGTTAAATTTTGCATAAATCAATGGCTTCCAATGTATGAAAATGTCCACTATTAATGTTTTATGTCCAGGTTCTCAAATAAAGGTATCAATATTCATCAAGGGAATCCCTACTGCTTTCACATAGGTAAACTTTAGGAAAGTGCTGAAGGTCACCTAGGACATGATTTCGCTGAATCTACCAAGTCTGAGATGAAGATGCCCATATATAACACATTATTATGTTAAAAGATGATCAAGTGATCCAGCGGAACTCCATTATTTTCAAAATATAATTTTTTTGTTCTCTTGCCTTCTTAACGAAATAAGATTTCCTATCAATGAAAGGAATGACGTGATCCATCAAAGGATGATTAATATAAATTCCAAAGCGAGGGTCTGTCAGATACAGGATCTAATTAGTGGTCACATGACAAATACATCCATAGAGTAAATACAACATCGTAAATTCAATCGCGATAGAAGAAGAGTTGATCGTGTCACGGCGTCCAAGTAAGAATTGGTCCGCTCTTTTTCGTTCCGCGGTTCCAGTTCCAGTCACTATTCCTTCCATTCTGCCTCTCTGTTGGGCGTTTCTGATTGGTTTCCGCAATTTCCGCCGTCCGCACTTTCCGCCCCATGTGAATCCAGCTTAAATAGCAGTTTCCTTGCGAGTCGGAATGACTGTTTGTCCATACTTTAAAATGAAAACTTTGCACCGAAGTGACATAATATATTTATTATCAATTGTTTTTAATTTCTTATTTATTCTAGTAACAAAAAAACTATCCAACCTAGCATTCATGGTAAGCTTTTCTATGGTCCCTACCCATGCCCTCCAAAAACCTGCCTCTATTCCCCACCCTTGTCATTCAGTATTATAATATATAAAATAACTATAATTTCATTTATTAAATATGTACACCACAGTTATGCAAAAGTCTCTCTTGACAATGCGACCAAATTCATTAAGATATGACTTAAGTACGCTGTGGGCATGTGCTATGACTGTGTTGGAAGTTCAAAAAAGAGAATTTTTATCGAAAATAATGGGGATCCCCATATGCCTACTGCAGCCTACTGGTTATTTTTCCCTTTCTCTCGGAACATTTCAAAGGTCCTATTATCCGACATGTAAAACGAAATGTTAATAGGACAATTGATATCTGAAAATTCTGTGATTGAATCCTTCATGATTAACATTCCTGTAGCGTGAAAAGGTTCACTGACATATGGTGATGGAAGAAAAGGGTAAACAACGTTGTTTGCCCCTTCGTTACCAATCGTTAAATTTTATTCCTATCTCAAAGGGTCTTCCGCGGTGGTAAGCTAGGAGGGGGGGGGGGGGGGGGGGGGGGGGTTGGTCGTCCCTCCAAGCTGAATTGTGCATGTGCAGAATTTTCTGCATATTGCTTTTAAAGGCAACGACCGAGGATTAATACTGAACATGGCGATTAGGAAACAATTAACATGGTTCAACATAAAACAATGATTACAATAATACATATCGATAGTCTGTCTTTTCATTGGAGGGACGGGGGTAAAGGGGACAAGACTGGTGACCCCCCCCCCCAAACCTGGTGGTGGATGTTCCTCAGAGTAAGGCCCGTCCTTACTCTGAGAGATGTTCACCCATTCTCTTCCCCACAACCGTTCCGCTGGAGTAAAGGAGTGCGTCTAAGTTAAAAAAACATACTTTTATGTTAATTAAGGAAATTCGACATTTTACAACATAGAAACGGTTGGGTACTGAAGAGGAATACACCCACCAGTATCAAATTAGGGAATAATTACCAAAGAAACGCGTTCCGTCCTCAAACCGGACAAATAATATTTGCAGCAGCAAAAAACGCGTCCGTTGCGAGAGGGGCGGCGATCCTTACAAGACCCAAACTCGAAAATCAATGTTATTGGACCGTACGAATGTATTTATTTCTCTAAAATAAACGGAAATGCGACCATGACTACAACATCGAATTTTATTCCATCGCAGGATTTTAGGCATAACTATAGTTATAACACCGATTCTTGTAATGTAAAATCGTACCATCAAATGTCTTTACAAGCGATGAGTGTAAAGATATTTTTACGCACGTATAAACAACAAAAATTAAAATGAGTGAAGTTTTCTCGGGCACCAGGTGAGTGCTTTTTGTAGAGCCAAGTTTCTGTCAGACTGACACCGTCAGGTCATTATAATGAATAAGAAGACTTATTATTCATTAAGATCATGGTAGAAGACGTCCTGATGACGGAGTTTGACAAAAAACGCTGGCTGTAGGAAAAGCACTCACCTGGAAGAGCTCCCGAGAGAACTTCACACATAAAATACGCCCGGAAAACACCAAAAATTAAAATGTATCTACCGAAATCGTTTGTATGACGTTTCCTTTTACAACGACGTCGCTATCACTCTTCTCACTATGAGATTATCGAGCCTCCGTAATATTCTTCCGATAAATTTCCGTAAAAAATGCCTGTGGATGACTTTTCCGGTGTATTATTTCTGTCTGGCATTCTAAGTTGCCGAAATACCGGATAATTAGGGTAAGACGAACGTTAATTTTCAACATATTTAATCAATCACGAAAGTACCGGTATTTTTTCGCCGGTACTACCGGGGGAGTACTATTATTGCTTTTTAATACTCATCACAAAAATACCGGTACTTTTTTGAGTACCGCCCATGAGTACCATAAGTACGGGGGTCAACAGCGGAAAAGGGGGAGACATTGAGGGGAGATTGATTGAGGTCGCATGACGTGACGCAGTTGAAGCCAGGAGATCGGAACGTCCGCCACATTGGATCTCCCCTGGCTTGCCGTTGGATAGCAACGGAATTGTGAACGAATTGGCGACTATCAAGCAAAAATAATTGTCTTCTCTCGGAAATTTAAGGTAATTAAGTCTTGAATTGCATTTTAGATGCATTTAAATATCGTTTCCACTCCATTTAACATATTATTTTCTTAGGTTTATGAATTATTATTAATTTGTTCTCAGATGGTATGCTGTACTTCATTTGGGTGCAGTAGTTACAGCGATCGCCTAAATGGAGTCACAATGGGGAACATTCACTATTTTTTATAACTCTTTGAATGTGAAGTTTATTAGCTAAAATGCGCTTGGCGAAAATTTTGCTGAGGAATTAAGTTGCATTGCATAAATATTAAAAACACGACGCCATCGCATGACGTCACGGCACGGTATCACTATGGGCGTTGTTTATCTGTTTATGCGTGGAGGTAAGTTGTTAAATGAATACTTGGCGATAACGTATGTATTCATCTCAGTTGTTTAATGCAATAAACGATTGTATTTTATTTTTTATTTACGTAGTATGGATGGTAACGAGCAAATCGTCCATAATGCCCAGTTTAGTGCCCAAGAATTTCTACTACGTCTATGCAATCGCTGTTTTTTTTAAGAAGAACGCCGCCATAAGGGAGTCAACCAAAGGAAATTGTCGGAATGTGCTTTTTTAAGTACTTTTTCATTCAACGTTTCTTTCGAGAAACGACAAAAAACCTCAAAACATATATTCACTTTGTTTTCTTTTAAATATAAATGTATCTCCGTAGCAATATATATTGCTACGGAGATATATATATTGCTACGGCTCCATATGGAGCCTATACCATGCAGTGACGTCAGAAGGCGTTTCAGGTCCCGTGACTTTCGTTGATTTTCGGGAACATTTTAATACCATTTAATAATCTTTGTGGTGGGTTAAAAATTTGGCTTATATATTTAAATTGGTGAGAAAAATTCGCGTTAAGTACAACATTAATCTTCGAGAAACAAATTTCATGCATATTCCCCATTCAAAGGTTTGAAGCATAATCTATTCATAAAGACTATAAATATTAACCAATTTATCTATCAACTGTAGGAAAGATGAAATCACTCTCAAACTATTATTAATTACCTTGGCTTGTTCCCTCCCTTGTAATAATGGCGCGCTGGATCGTAACCACCGAGAGAGAAGGCCTGCGCAAAGCATGAGGTGTACGGAGTGACGTCATTATGAGTGGTGCTACAATATTCCATAGAGGGTCATTGAAATTGCTAGAGCCGATTGTTGTTGACTGTTGATTGAAACTGGTAAACACAAGATTGCATTTGGAACGCTGGTTTTTGCAGGCTTTGTGCGCGCTAGATGCGTTGTTTTTCGCTGTATTGGTGAATATTTAGTGGTGTTGTGTCATGCCTACCTCCTGTTGTGTTCCACGGTGCCGCGAAAATTACAGGAACGGGCCTAAAGTGTCCGTTTTTAACATTCCAACGGAAGAGGACCTCCGGAGCAAAATGGATACGTGCCACCAAAAGGGAGAAATTTGGGCCCTCCAAAAGCAGCAAGGTATGTGCTTGAGTTATTATCCCCATTAAAGTATTAATTTTTAAGTTATTATTCCTATTCTTTACATTTGTAACTAGAAATTGGCTTATTTATTCCGAAAATTTGCGGCGTATCGGCAGCAATACTTGAGTTCATAAGTGTTGATGCGGATTAATCTCTCCTGTTTATTCTCTGCCGCACCGTATCTACCGTAAATTTATCGTGTTAAAAAGTATGGCTATTTACGCGGTGGGATATTAAAGTCATGGAATACTTTCAGACAAGCAAATCAATGCAGTAAGAAGGGTCTAAAAGGCATATGCTCACTAATATTATACAATCAATGGTTATTGTCTTTTTCAAATCTTCCAAATATTTTTTATCCCTGAAGAAGCATTCCAATCATAACGCAGGTTAATATTTTGGCTTAACCTTTTGAGTAAACTCAAAGCCAATTTGTTTACATCTACGCGATACCCAGCAAGCCACCGCGAGGGTGTGCGGCGGGGGATGTGTTTAGAGACGATGTTAGATATATTTAAAGGACAACTGCATATTATGCTAGGTTTGATCAGATAAACAAGATTAGAGAGATAGAAAGCCATACCGATATTTGAAAATGTAATTTTTCCCAAGTAGATAAGAGAACATAATAGGTAGCATAGCAAAGGGATAGGTAGGTAAAAAATTGTTGGAGTAGTCCGTAGTGCATGAAGAATATTTAAACATTACTAACCAGTGCTTGCTGGGGAAATGAAGATAAATATATTTAGAAAAAACCTTTCTGGAAAGTAACAACTTCGTCACTAAGTTCACAATAACCTTATAGTTGCACGTGAATATTATGCCTTGCATTTTTCCATTTAATAGTAGGTATCACTTAGCAGAATGTAAGTAGCGCACATTTGGTGAGCTTCACCCCCTGCCACGCACCCTCGCGGTGGCTCGCAGGGTATTACGTAAATGTAGATTAGATCAAATTTAGTCATTCCATTTTAGATAAACAGACTGATTAAGAAGTAATTTCCCATGGAAAATAAAATACGCGTCCTCACCTTCGCTTGCTTAAATTTTGGATGGGATTGAGGGTAGCTCTTTGTAAATATGATTGCTCACAAAAATACTTGTACTCTAATGCAATCAACAGTTTCTTTATAATTATGAAATGGTGAATTAAAATACATCTTTCTGCTGAAGACAGCCTACCCAAAAAGATAAGTCGACTCATGATCTCACGTAGGGAAATCATTCGCGAAATTGGTCGAGCAAATCGTAAATTGGGGTTTGTGAAAAGGGTACTAGGTTGGTGTGAATCGACGACGTTGCGATGTCACACACCTTTTAGATGGCCTGCGGACTATTATCTCAATTTTGATGTAGGTAATTTTTAGCAGAAATCTTTGCGAACTATGTGGACTGTGTAAATTTCATGACCAAGAGTTGGAATGAAACCCTCTCTAGACTTTGAAGACTAGCCAAGCTATTTCACCCAGCTCTGATATTAGTTTGAATTTAATTCACTGAATTGAAAGAGAATAATTCACATGCAGGTATCATAGGGGGAATAATAGATAATTTGTATTGGTATTCTGTATTAATATAACTGAAACTTTCCTCTTAAAGGTATGTGAAGATCATTTTGACCCACATGATATCTTGCAAGTTGTGGAGGAATACGACGAGAAGACAAGAAAAATACTGTTTTCTCCACTGATATGGACAAGGCTGAGACTAGGAACTGTCCCATCCCTGTCCCCGAACTGCCCAAAGTATGCCATTGTAGACATATCGTGATACTGAAATGAAGAGCTATGTCCTACATTATCCCTGGAAAATACTAGACGGACAACTTGGATCAATAGATATAGCTAAAATGCTGTTATGGGCATTTACTAATATTTTTTAAATAATTATTGATGCAAAAAAGAATGATTTGGTGGCTGAGGAAAAGACAATGACGGCAAGATGTTTGAATATTTAAAAAATTGTTTTGTATATTCTTGTCACATATTTGTTGTAATAAAATTATTTGCATTAAAATGTTTCGAGTATCTCTTTTCTATCAACCTAGACCTTAAATAGCTTAAGTAGGCACATGATATCTGCTGGGCTGTTGGCTGAGATGTGCTTAAAACGGAATAGGTGAGTGTGAAATTGAATATTTTGTTCCTCTTTACTAAAAGTATTTATGCTTTGGATTATGTAAGGTGCGTTTGTCAACTAAACTCAGCTAAGCATTGTGTAGATCAATTTTTTCTCATGCCTTGAATATTTCCGGATCTATCTGCTTAACTCAAAGTTTTGGATTTCATGTCTCTTTAGCTCTTTGTGAACTCTTTAAAATACTATCTTTAAAAAAAACCTCCAATTGCTGATTTTATTGTGAAGCCTAATTATTCCAAGTTATTAGATCGTTCAGAAAGTAACGATTCGCATTTCCCATAACTTCCGTGTTATAACGTTGGTAGTTTCGTTTATCCTAGAATCAATTCTCCGTTGACTTTAATTTTAAGAGGCAATAGGCTTACGAATTTCAAAGATAGACCTTTATCAATACCAGTACTAATGGCTTAAAATTAACGATCGGTCAAACGTACGGCTCTGCATAAGTATACGTGCTGACAGAGCCGGGTGGATTTTCCTTCGGTGGTTACGGCTGAACGTATAGCACTACTCAGGATGACGTCACGACTCATCGCGCCGGCCTTTACCTCTCGGTGGTTACGGCTGGATAGGCATAACGCTGGATAAACAGTCAACTGCTATACGTCATTACGGCGGTGAACGATGTTCGCGAATCGTTCGTCCCGGTGACCCACGACTCTCCATATGAGCCGAAATTCTTCGACTTAACAGAATCGGCCCCCATGGTGGCTGTCTTCTTGAAGAAAAATAGCGGTTGCTTCATTTCAGCAGAGATTCAAGGAGTGCTCTTATAAGATCTTATATGGACGTATGGGTTGATATAATTATCTTTACTTTATTAGATAGAGTAACTTTAGTTCTATAAGTGCTGAAAATATAAAAAAAAAATGCCATGACTTTCACTTTTCGTACCTCTACGCACAACAGATGAACATCGCTCATAGTGATACCTTACCGTGACGTCATGCGACGACGTCGCGTTTTCCATAAGATGCCGCGAACGCAGTATTTCTAAAGAGTAATATCTTTGCAACACAGCTCAATTTTTGCGCATAATTTTCGCCAGGAACATTATAGCTGATGAACTTCACAGTGAAATGGTTATAAAGATAGAGACGGTTCCTCATTGCGTCGAGTTGGAAATGACGACGCGTCGAAGATATCACGATGAAGCCAATATATCGAACGAAAGTTCAATCACGGAATGAGAAACTTAAAAATATTGAGGAGAGCAACCCAAGACGACCGAAATGATACCAAGAATAAAAAACTTTGCATAAAAATTAATTTAATACCAAGAAGTTCAAGTTCTTGGAGAAATAATTTAAAGTATTAGTATAATGAACGTTGAATGACAAATGAATATCAATAACTAAGTTATACTGATGCAATATATTAGTCGAAAAACCAAAATATCATTTCTCACAATACATATAAAAACAAACCTTACGACAGTGAGTTCACATACTATTACTTCACGAAATGTTAAAAAAGCAAAAAAAAATGATTGCACGCTCAAAACGATTATTTGTCAATGACTTCAAATGAAAACATTGGAAAGCAGCTATGTGAAGCCTTGACCACAAAAAAATGCATAAGACCAAAAGGGAAACTTAAAAAGACAGGAAATTAAAATCTCTATGGAGAAAAAAATGGGACAGATTACATTTTCATTGAGGTTAAATATCAAAATTTGAACCAATGAAATGCTTGTACATAAATAGCATACTGAGATAAGCGAGGAAAAGAGCAAATGCTTACTTTATTGCTAATGACATCGAATGTTTGTGAAAAAAGTGAACATCGACAAATAAAAAAATAACAAATGAAAAAATAATTACAATACGAAATTTGTAAATTAACACGATTTCATGTATGAAAATTTAGAAACACTATATCACGTAACAATAAACAATAGGAATCATACCACCAAAAATGTACTCAAATATGAGCTTAGGAAAAGGGGAAGGAGTATTTTATTACAAACAGTCATTGAATGTTTGTCATACAAAATGAAAATTGACAAATTGGAAAAACAATTTTTTAAAATAATACTTTTCCATACCTATTGTAAAATTAACACGATCTATAGTTTGTATATTTTGATTTGGACAGTTTCATAAATAAATGAACAATAGAAATGCCACAAAAAATATATTCAGACAATTGATAAACAGCGAAAGCGTAAATTATTGCAAATAACATTGACTGTTTGAGACAAAAAAAATGAATATTGACAAATAAAAAAAATAAATTACAATACAAATAATGTAAATGAACATGATCTATTATATATAAATCCTGAATCAGACAATATACATAAAACATAAACAAAAGGAATCATGACATAATTAATTAACTCGGATAGAAGCTTAGGAAAAGGTTAAAGCATACTTTAATACAAACAACATTGAATGTTCGTCATACAAAATGAACGTTGACAATTGAACAAAGCTAATTTTAAAACAACAATGTTTAACCCAACATTTGTAAATGAACGCCATCTCATGTATGTAAATTTTGAATGCCTATAATATAAAACTATAAATAATAGCAATCATGCCGGAAATAATATACTTACTCGAGTATCTGATCAGATGAGAATTGGAAAAGGGTGAAAGCTTACTTTATTGAAAATAACAACGCATATTTGTGACAAAAAAAGTAAACTTCGACAAATGAACAAAACAAATTCAAAATGTAAAATTATCAATAAAAAATATGTAAATCGACACGATCTTCTATTTGTAAGTTTTGAATCAGACATATCATATAGCAATAAACTAAAAGAATCATCCTATAAATAATATCCTCAGATGAGCACGGAAAACGTGCGAAAGCGCTTATTGCAAATGATATCGAATGCTTCTGATACAAAATGAATGTC
Source organism: Platycnemis pennipes (assembly GCA_933228895.1). NCBI lineage: Eukaryota > Metazoa > Arthropoda > Insecta > Odonata > Platycnemididae > Platycnemis > Platycnemis pennipes. Next base: position 136,028,164 of record OW121852.1, on the reverse strand, counting down.
GATAATACAACAAAGCAAATTTTAAAATAATAATTTTCCAAACGAATTTCTAAATTAACGCGACCAATTGAAATTTCTTTGTAAATGGGACGCTTAAAACCAGGGGGAAAAAGGTGGACATTTCCTAAAATATTACTAAGTATGAAAAACTATAGCATAATTCACACTTAACAGGGAATCACATTTTGGTATAATTCCATCAACCTTTTTTTTCTAAACATATAGCTCCTAAATATATATTTTAGGTCTGGTATGAATAGCCAATATACTGAAATAAATACGACACTTATAAGGACGCCGAGTAAATTATCACCACAAAGATCCAATACACCTTTACCGAACATTTCACTATGTACACACACCATATTGAAATATAGCCTAAATCATTGGCTTATTTTGGGTGTGGTTAGGTAACACATACACAGGTAAAAATGAAGACAGAATTTTTGTCGTTGTTTACGTCGTCAAGGGGATAAACATCACAGAAAGCGAAAAGCAATGTAATGGAAATTTACTATTTCCTTTGGTGATAGACAGGAATAAATGATAATAATAATAGTATATGATTATTGCTTCAGATGCTGACTCCGGAAATCAGTCTATATATCACTACGCGTAGAATTAAAATATAGGTATTTGCAAGAATACATGAACTCAAGTCATGTCACTCGAATTGCGTAGAGATAGAACGCATTTCAAAGAACGCTCGGCACGTACAGTAAAAAAAGACCAGCAGATAAATAAATAAACACATTAAAAATAAGAGGATGATATGATAGATTAAAAAGTAGAAGAGTAAACGACAACAATAAATAATAGGCATTTAAACATGGTCTTCGTCATCATGAAAAAAATATGAGTTAAAACAAATTATGATGTCATGAAGTTATGAATGGTAGGTGAAAGTTCTAAAGATTAAAAATATCCACTGCAAAGATACCAAACATTTGTGATTATTCCATCGCCTAGAAACAGCTAGTAAAATAATTAGAACCGCATTTTCTTCAAAACGTAAAAAAATTATTTCATTGCAATGGAGTCGTTCCATTACCTTAATAATGAAAGTAAGTTCATTCCAAAGAAAAAAATGGAGTCACATATAGAATGGATTGAGTAAAATAATTTTAAAATGGTTGAATAAAACAACCATTATAGCCACTAATCCCTTTTGGAAACTTCTAGGCGCATTAAAAATTACAAATCATAAGTTGCACGAATAATTGATGGGATGGAGATAATTGCGAGATGAGAACGTTAGGAAGTTTCAAATGTAATGTCCTGAATACTCCCTCTGTAAGAATATCGAAGCCTCTTGTAGGAATAGAGTAGGGATCGCAAGGCCAGTATTTACGAACGACACTTCCTGACACATAATATATAAATAAATGTATAAAAATATACCCTGCCACAATCTTCTACGGGTGTTAAACTTGGATAGCAAAAATACCCAAAACATCTTAAATTTTTGTAGAAACAACATTATCACGATCACCTTGAAAGGGGTAATTATAATTGTTACGTCATTCACACAACACACGGGCGTTATTCCATGCCGGACCCAGGAGGTCAACGCCACCGGCTCGTTAACCTTTATTTAACGTGGCGTTTCCCCCTGCGTTCCCCTCCGGGCTGCGCAGAGGCCTATTCCACGCATTCACTCCCAGGGCCAGGACAAGACGCGAAACGAGATATCAAGTACGGACTATGAACTAAGCACCTATGTCAGTAAGCCCTATTCTCCCCATCCACCCACCCACTAAACTAAATCTACTGCTTACATTACCCTAGGCCTACCTATTCCATTCGCATACCTATCGGCGCTGACCCTGTTCATCATCATTCATACACCAATCAACAAAATACATACTCAAATATATCATTCACACATGTACCTGCAAAAGAAAACTCATTAATGGAAAAACCTGAAAAAGGAAGTTGATAAAACCGTCAAAAATAAAACACAGGAACAGTGGCATACATTCGTAAACACGGGGAATAATCTAAAAACATAAATGTCATGGTAGCGCATGATGGCGCTAAGAGTGTGATTCCTACCAAAGTAAAAACACTAAGAGCCCGTGCACAAGGCGAAACCGGAGTTCAACGACCAAACCTGGATTGACCCGGGTCAAACGACCGATATGCAAAGCCCTACACACTAAGAGTGTTAAATATAATACAATAACTTAGAAATACAGATATCGCAAATGCATAAATAAATAAAAATCAAATATATAAACGCCCGACTTGCATAAAAACATTTGTACTCGTTGTAAGCCGCGGTGACTGTCTCTTCTTTCTGGTCTGCTGCCACCGCGAAGCTATGGAAAGGGTAGGTAGGGAAAGAAGCATAAAAAAATACACAAGCATTTATTTACATAAAATTCAATTCACTAGAGTCTCAATAATCCTCTTGATGCTCACCCACGGATGAAATCGGAACTCACTTAAACCACACTGCCACCACACTATCACCACTCTGACACCACACTATAACCACACTATCACCACACTGACACATCTCTCAATATATTCTCGTTCCTAGTTCACACAAAACACTTTCTGCGTCACAGCCTTCTGTTCTCACACACTGCAATACCTAAGGAGAGAGCGGGTTAGTGACATAATAAACAACAAATGAAATAGAGTGAATGCCAAGCTGCTCACATTTAATGGTGATATCCAAAGGTGCATTTCATGAAAATGCGAGGAATGGTCATTCAGAAACTTAGTACACCTGGATGCACATCGTAACTGACGAACCATTTCCTTTAATTTTAAAATTTAACTCTACAGCAAGCTCAACATCCACAAAAAACGCTAAGAGCTAAAAGCAATTCTCCTAGCTACGCTACCGTTACGATGGGCCAGAAGGGCCTTGAATTCAAAATACTGGAAACTGACTATATACCCTACCCTCTAGCAGGCCGGGGCGTTGTGGAGTTTCCTAAGGAGAGAGCGGGTTAGTGACATAATAAACAACAAATGAAATAGAGTGAATGCCAAGCTGCTCACATTTAATGGTGATATCCAAAGGTGCATTTCATGAAAATGCGAGGAATGGTCATTCAGAAACTTAGTACACCTGGATGCACATCGTAACTGACGAACCAATTCCTTTAATTTTGAAATTTAACTCTAGAGCAAGCTCAACATCCACAAAAAACGCTAAGAGCTAAAAGCAATTCTCCTAGCTACGCTACCGTTACGATGGGCCAGAAGGGCCTTGAATTCAAAATACTGGAAACTGACTACATACCCTACCCTCTAGCAGGCCGGGGCGTTGTGGAGTTTCCTAAGGAGAGAGCGGGTTAGTGACATAATAAACAACAAATGAAATAGAGTGAATGCCAAGCTGCTCACATTTAATGGTGATATCCAAAGGTGCATTTCATGAAAATGCGAGGAATAGTCATTCAGAAACTTAGTACACCTGGATGCACATCGTAACTGACGAACCAATTCCTTTAATTTTGAAATTTAACTCTAGAGCAAGCTCAACATCCACAAAAAACGCTAAGAGCTAAAAGCAATTCTCCTAGCTACGCTACCGTTACGATGGGCCAGAAGGGCCTTGAATTCAAAATACTGGAAACTGACTACATACCCTACCCTCTAGCAGGCCGGGGCGTTGTGGAGTTTCCTAAGGAGAGAGCGGGTTAGTGACATAATAAACAACAAATGAAATAGAGTGAATGCCAAGCTGCTCACATTTAATGGTGATATCCAAAGGTGCATTTCATGAAAATGCGAGGAATGGTCACTCAGAAACTTAGTACACCTGGATGCACATCGTAACTGACGAACCAATTCCTTTAATTTTGAAATTTAACTCTAGAGCAAGCTCAACATCCACAAAAAACGCTAAGAGCTAAAAGCAATTCTCCTAGCTACGCTACCGTTACGATGGGCCAGAAGGGCCTTGAATTCAAAATACTGGAAACTGACTACATACCCTACCCTCTAGCAGGCCGGGGCGTTGTGGAGTTTCCTAAGGAGAGAGCGGGTTAGTGACATAATAAACAACAAATGAAATAGAGTGAATGCCAAGCTGCTCACATTTAATGGTGATATCCAAAGGTGCATTTCATGAAAATGCGAGGAATGGTCACTCAGAAACTTAGTACACCTGGATGCACATCGTAACTGATGAACCAATTCCTTTAATTTTGAAATTTAACTCTAGAGCAAGCTCAACATCCACAAAAAACGCTAAGAGCTAAAAGCAATTCTCCTAGCTACGCTACCGTTACGATGGGCCAGAAGGGCCTTGAATTCAAAATACTGGAAACTGACTACATACCCTACCCTCTAGCAGGCCGGGGCGTTGTGGAGTTTCCTAAGGAGAGAGCGGGTTAGTGACATAATAAACAACAAATGAAATAGAGTGAATGCCAAGCTGCTCACATTTAATGGTGATATCCAAAGGTGCATTTCATGAAAATGCGAGGAATGGTCACTCAGAAACTTACTACACCTGGATGCACATCGTAACTGACGAACCAATTCCTTTAATTTTGAAATTTAACTCTAGAGCAAGCTCAACATCCACAAAAAACGCTAAGAGCTAAAAGCAATTCTCCTAGCTACGCTACCGTTACGATGGGCCAGAAGGGCCTTGAATTCAAAATACTGGAAACTGACTACATACCCTACCCTCTAGCAGGCCGGGGCGTTGTGGAGTTTCCTAAGGAGAGAGCGGGTTAGTGACATAATAAACAACAAATGAAATAGAGTGAATGCCAAGCTGCTCACATTTAATGGTGATATCCAAAGGTGCATTTCATGAAAATGCGAGGAATGGTCACTCAGAAACTTAGTACACCTGGATGCACATCGTAACTGATGAACCAATTCCTTTAATTTTGAAATTTAACTCTAGAGCAAGCTCAACATCCACAAAAAACGCTAAGAGCTAAAAGCAATTCTCCTAGCTACGCTACCGTTACGATGGGCCAGAAGGGCCTTGAATTCAAAATACTGGAAACTGACTACATACCCTACCCTCTAGCAGGCCGGGGCGTTGTGGAGTTTCCTAAGGAGAGAGCGGGTTAGTGACATAATAAACAACAAATGAAATAGAGTGAATGCCAAGCTGCTCACATTTAATGGTGATATCCAAAGGTGCATTTCATGAAAATGCGAGGAATGGTCACTCAGAAACTTACTACACCTGGATGCACATCGTAACTGACGAACCAATTCCTTTAATTTTGAAATTTAACTCTAGAGCAAGCTCAACATCCACAAAAAACGCTAAGAGCTAAAAGCAATTCTCCTAGCTACGCTGCCGTTATGATGGGCCAGAAGGGCCTTGAATTCAAAATACTGGAAACTGACTACATACCCTACCCTCTAGCAGGCCGGGGCGTTGTGGAGTTTCCTAAGGAGAGAGCGGGTTAGTGACATAATAAACAACAAATGAAATAGAGTGAATGCCAAGCTGCTCACATTTAATGGTGATATCCAAAGGTGCATTTCATGAAAATGCGAGGAATGGTCACTCAGAAACTTACTACACCTGGATGCACATCGTAACTGACGAACCAATTCCTTTAATTTTGAAATTTAACTCTAGAGCAAGCTCAACATCCACAAAAAACGCTAAGAGCTAAAAGCAATTCTCCTAGCTACGCTGCCGTTATGATGGGCCAGAAGGGCCTTGAATTCAAAATACTGGAAACTGACTACATACCCTACCCTCTAGCAGGCCGGGGCGTTGTGGAGTTTCCTAAGGAGAGAGCGGGTTAGTGACATAATAAACAACAAATGAAATAGAGTGAATGCCAAGCTGCTCACATTTAATGGTGATATCCAAAGGTGCATTTCATGAAAATGCGAGGAATGGTCACTCAGAAACTTACTACACCTGGATGCACATCGTAACTGACGAACCAATTCCTTTAATTTTGAAATTTAACTCTAGAGCAAGCTCAACATCCACAAAAAACGCTAAGAGCTAAAAGCAATTCTCCTAGCTACGCTGCCGTTATGATGGGCCAGAAGGGCCTTGAATTCAAAATACTGGAAACTGACTACATACCCTACCCTCTAGCAGGCCGGGGCGTTGTGGAGTTTCCTAAGGAGAGAGCGGGTTAGTGACATAATAAACAACAAATGAAATAGAGTGAATGCCAAGCTGCTCACATTTAATGGTGATATCCAAAGGTGCATTTCATGAAAATGCGAGGAATGGTCACTCAGAAACTTACTACACCTGGATGCACATCGTAACTGACGAACCAATTCCTTTAATTTTGAAATTTAACTCTAGAGCAAGCTCAACATCCACAAAAAACGCTAAGAGCTAAAAGCAATTCTCCTAGCTACGCTGCCGTTATGATGGGCCAGAAGGGCCTTGAATTCAAAGTACTGGAAACTGACTACATACCCTACCCTCTAGCAGGCCGGGGCGTTGTGGAGTTTCCTAAGGAGAGAGCGGGTTAGTGACATAATAAACAACAAATGAAATAGACTGAATGCCAAGCTGCTCACATTTAATGGTGATATCCAAAGGTGCATTTCATGAAAATGCGAGGAATAGTCATTCAGAAACTTAGTACACCTGGATGCACATCGTAACTGACGAACCAATTCCTTTATTTTTGAAATTTAACTCTAGAGCAAGCTCAACATCCACAAAAAACGCTAAGAGCTAAAAGCAATTCTCCTAGCTACGCTGCCGTTATGATGGGCCAGAAGGGCCTTGAATTCAAAATACTGGAAACTGACTACATACCCTACCCTCTAGCAGGCCGGGGCGTTGTGGAGTTTCCTAAGGAGAGAGCGGGTTAGTGACATAATAAACAACAAATGAAATAGAGTGAATGCCAAGCTGCTCACATTTAATGGTGATATCCAAAGGTGCATTTCATGAAAATGCGAGGAATGGTCACTCAGAAACTTAGTACACCTGGATGCACATCGTAACTGACGAACCAATTCCTTTATTTTTGAAATTTAACTCTAGAGCAAGCTCAACATCCACAAAAAACGCTAAGAGCTAAAAGCAATTCTCCTAGCTACGCTACCGTTACGATGGGCCATAATGGCCGGAAAAGGCTCTAAACTGACTAACTATTCCTACACTCTACTCGGCATGCAGCGTAACCCAAGGTGTCTGCGTACCTGTGAACGAATCTGAATAAACAAGCATAGAAGATAAAAACATCCATCACAAAGAAAATACATTAAAACAATAGAAATGGGCACAAAAAAATACAATCAAGGAAAAACGACAAACAAAACATTCAGGACTTCACATAATATATTACGTTACACATAATGCAAACATATTCCTGCCTAGAGTCGACTCGCTAGACCAGGCAAGTGGCCACTTGCCTTATAGTGCGGAGGACTAGTCCTCCTATGTCGGGTACCCGACATCATTTACCGAGGCCTTTACACCAATAATCAAGCTTGATTTACCAAAATACCTTCAAATTTCACAAGACCATGGCCATGTATGGAAATAGGGGCAATCGGCTCCTATGACAAATACAAGAGAACCAAATAATTGTGAACACACATTTCACCTTCTCTTACAATTGCTCTCTTTACCTTTTAGATCGTAGATCCTGAAACAAAAGTTAGTATTACCAGAGCATTGCGAAGCCATGAGCAAACCAATGTTCGTCCTCCTGGTGAGACTGCTTCCTGTTCTTCTGTCTCGGGCAGCTGCGAAGATTCCTCACCCTAACCTCGACAACTTATGGGAAGTGACCTTCCAGTCGTAGCTCCGCCTCAGGTCCTGCAACGGCAGAAATAAATTCAATTTAAATTAGCGTGCCGTCAAAACAATGTACCTCTAAGCAAAGGAAATCTTTAACTAACACAAAGCTCAGCGTGAAGAATAAGATAGTGGATATAATTTTTGTTACCAACTTCTGTCATTGTATACTCAGTTTGAAGGTACAGTTTTACTAAATCACATCGAGATGTAAAGGCCTCTGTAAATGATGTCTGGGCCCCCGCATGGGAAGACAAGTCCTCCGAGCTCTAAGATGTTTTGTTCATAATTTACGGCGAAATACAAGTCTTTTAGACTCAAATTTATAGTGAAAATTTCCAGAAACAATAGTAAATATTATGTGCCCAAAATGTGAATCGATTTGAATTCGATCAAAGTTTGTGTACTTCCACGCCTCTGCTCCTGAATACACAGCACTTATCTGCAGTTGTAGTGAACTCATAACCATTTTGACACTCAGAAAAACTCACATCCCTAAATGATGTTCCAACAATGGAGTTATTATTTAAAAAGCGAAGATATAAAAATGATAATCAGAACTGTATTCACAAAAACACGCTTTAGGAACAAGAGAAATCTTGAAAAAAATATTCACACAAAATGGTGGAATAATACGGAGTGGTATTACTGAAATTCCAGTTGATTCGGACTTATATGATAATAATCAAATTCTAACCTCAGATTTAAAAAAAATTAGATATACGATACCCGAAATTAAACCTAACTGATGTACATGTATCAACATTTACATGAAAACGAGAGATAACAAGATAACCTGCGTAATGCAACTGCAATGCAGCATGCAACAGATCAGATATGGTGATTTCTCAAGTAGAACTGAAAGTGCATGAAAGAGAAATTAGCATACTAGCCACTGGTTGACAATGAACTCAGAATAGGGGTGGTTGGGAACGATTAAAGCCCACCTACCCCGAACAAATCATTGTGTTTGCACGGAGGCCTCTTATGTGTATTTAAACATAAATAACGATGAAATCGGGCAAAAATTCAATACCATCGGCATCCGCTAATCTTCTGTAAGGATAATGGGGCTGGGAATCATTATCAGATCGTAGGTTAAAGTACAGATTAAATCTATTTCAGTCATTCAAAACGGACAGCTTGACTGAAGATGTTAGGCACATATTAAAAACACTTGCGTATGATGCTAGATTCGATCAGATAAATAAGATTAAGGGCGATAGATTGTCGTAACGAGTGATTTAAAATGTAATTTTTCCCCCGGTACTATAAGAGAACACAATAGGAAGCACAGGAAAGGGATAGGCAGTAGGTGAAATACTGTTAGAATTGACTGTAGTGTATGATGTATTTATTAACACCCAACCGGTTCATTACTATGCATGTACTAACCATCTAGCTCCACGTGACCCTTTGATCTAGCATGTCTCCATGTAGTAGCCTAGTTGCATGCCAATAGTGCGTGTTTGATGATCTTCACCCTCTGCCACACACCCTCGCGGTGGCTTGCAAGGTATCGCGTGGATGTAGATGCATTTAACGTAGGTGTTGATGCATTTTATCCCGTAAATAACTATTTAATTTTATCAGGTTAGAATTTAACCAATTTAAACTACATATTTGGCGTTTGTTTGCTATCTTTATTCCGTTTCTTTGACGCTTAATAAGGACATATGATTATTTATCTTGATTGTCTTAGTTTTACTGGGTGCCATAAACGGATTCAGGGGGGGGGGATGGGGACACGCCCCCCCCCCCTCCCGAGACGCTTAAAAAATAGACAAGATTTTAGATATGGTCCCGTTATAATTACGTTCGTTTTGTTTTGTGCACTGTGGAGCCGCTATCACAGTACATACTTATTATGGGAAAATTATCGTGAAATTCGCAAATTTTCAAAATAGAGGAATAGATTTACCAGAAAGTACGCGAGTGAAACTCATTGTCCGTCTTTGCGAATCCAGTAAGTACCAGTGGTTGAAAAGTACATGGAAACCTACAAGAGACTTTACGTTTCCACTGGTGAGTGAGGGGGGAAAAAGCGGTCTTTTCAAATGAGCTGGTTAAAAGGACATGATTGGCTAGAATACAGCAAAATTGCAGGTGGCGGATTGTGCAAAATGCGCATTCTCTTCGGTCGGCGTGAGGCGGGTGCAAACAATGTGGAGCTGGGACACTTGGTGTCGGAACCACTGAAAACACATAAAAAGGCCATCGAAACGATCAGACACCTCGAGAGCACGAAATATCACCAGGCGAACATGGAAACATCTCAAAAATATTTATGGTAATGGAGGGAAAATCATTGGACGTTGTTATGTCCAAATGAGATCCCAGGAAATGAAAAGTATTGAGGAGAAACGTTAAAAACCTATACTCATTATAAAAACAATTACAGTATGTGGAATGTAAAGCATACCATTAAGAGGTCACAGGGATGATAATGATTTAGAATCGGGAAGGTCCTACCGAGAAGGCAACTTCAGAGCGTTGCTCCGAATCGATGCTGTAGATGAGATACTGCATGAACACGTAAAAACGTGCGCTATAAACGCTTCCTACATTAGCAAGTTGACACAAAATGTCTTGATTAAGTGCTGTGGGGAATGAATCACAACCAAAATAGCAAACAACATTATAAAGGCCAAACACATTGCTATTATAGCTGATGAGACCACATATGTTTCTGTTTGTGAGCAACTGACCATTTGTATTCGCCATTTCGATGCAGATAAACATGAAATGCAAGAAGACTTTCTCATGTTTGTCGAAGTTGATAAACTTACTGGTGAAACATTGCTCAGCATTGCAAAAAGAAAATCCAATTTGTACATTCCATACAAAAAACTTTTGTGTGGAATGTACAAAGTAGAATTTCTTCTCCAATCGAGTGGTTCCACAAACTGAAGCCTCAGACTTTGAATTGCTCAGCATATTTGGAAGGCGATCGAAAACCTTTGACATGGCATTGTGCCGGGGTCAAGCATACGTTTGAGGAGCCAACATGAGTGGTGAAATGAAAGGTGTTCAGGCATGCATATCTAGCATTCAGCCGTTAGCCTTTTTTACTCACTGTGCAAGCCTGATTGAGAAAAAGGCATTCTCTTTTGTGACTTCTATCGAACCACTCTTCAATTCTCATCGTCTTCTTTGTGTCGTATCGAATCGTAGCCTGGTACTTTCAACCGAAATACCTCGTGAAATACTTTCCTAAACATTCCTGAAGTTTTATAACAATGACAAGTGAAGGCACTAACGCGAATTTTTATCATATCGGAAAAAGTAAATCTATTAAGTATTTAAATATTATATAGTCATAACATTACCACGAAGGGTTTCAATAATGACTGCCCAAGTAGTACACAATATGTGAAACAATCCCAATTTACTAGGAACATGAATTTATTCCAAAGATACAAATAAATTACTCAAACAAATCAAATGACCAAGTTTCTTACACTCACAAGTGAAATGGTATCTATTCCGAGTTGGAAATGTAAACAAACCGTTCGTGGATAATGAAAAATGCTTATGAAACATGACGCGGAGTCACAAACTCATATTTGAACTCATTATATTCACCAAGAATGACACAGCTATTTGCAGTTTTATGCTGGGGTTCTAAAATTTTATCTCCATTTACATTATATTTTTCACGAATAACGAATTATCGAATAATTTCAGCAATTTTTCCGAGCCAAATAGAGTAATGATAACGATTTCACAGGCAAATGTGTAGGCGAAGTATGCACCATATCCCAGTAAGCAGGCTATTAAAATCGAATCATAATAATTTACAAGCGTGCAATTAATTCACCGCAATTCACTAAAATTTCTGCCTCGCTCAAAACCTCGGAAAACACCAAAAAACAGGGAATCCATTGAAAAGAATTCAGTGTGCGATAGAATTGTCTCTGAGGAATAAGGAGATCATGGCAGAAAATACAAATCTTCTGGAAATCGCTGGATAATCTGAAATATCATATGGTTGGTGAAAGCAGATAAAGATATTTATATAAATGCCAATTATACCCAAAAACCTTAGCTCTCTAAAAACTCTAGCTTCATGTGACGTTATTATCTAACGTATTTACATGTAGTAGAGGATCCATTCCTTTCTGGATTTCTTCCGGTCATCCTGGGGTGACAACAGTTTCGCCAACGTTTCAGTTCGCGTCTTCAGGTTGGAAGTGTTTCTAAGAGGATTGTAACTAAGTTGCCTTAATTACGCAGGTCCATCGACACGCTATCCACCGAAGAAGAAGATGAACGAGTTTTGGCCTTGAACAGGACCGACGAGACTAATACTACTACGAGGGAAAAGAATGATGCCACTTTCGCCGTGATACCATACGTTGGCGGAACCATGGGAAAAGAAATATCCATGGCCCTTGCCGAACATAACGCCCTCACCAGATACACCTACCTAAGGGACATTTTGTGCAAACTTACGCCGAAGGAAGAACAGAGCGGCATATACGAGGTCCGATGCGATTGCGGGAAGGCCTACATTGGGCAAACATCGAGAGCCTTGAAGACTCTTATTCAAATGAACACAGGAGAGCGACAAACAACAGTATAGTTACTAGTTTGCATGTTAGTAGTGCATGCCTGGTGATCTTCACCCCCTGCCACACACCCTCGCGGTGGCTTGCAGGGTATCGTGTACATGTAGAACAGACAACCTTTCAGCCATCGCGGAGCACTTCTGGGAAGGCCCGGTACAAAACATCAATTTCGACGGAGCCAAGCTGATCAAGACTGAGAAACGCTATTTCCCAAGGCTCATACGCGAGGCGATCGAAACGGCCAAGTACCCCAACAATTTTAACACAACAGAGAGGATAGCTTATAAGCTCTCCAATACTTGGAAGCGCCTAATTGAAAAAACTAGTCAAACGGCCAATGAAAATGCTCCCACTTGAACATCAGAGCGCAGAAGTAAATGAGGAACGGTAACAATCTGCTATGAAACACTTCAGACCTGAAGACGCGAACTGAAACTTTGGAGAAACTGCTGTCACCCCAGAATGGACGGAAGAAATCCCGAAACGAATGGATCCTCAAACCAGAAACTCAATGGAAGCCTCGATAAGGAATGCAGTAGTCTTCTTACATGTAAATAGTGCATGTTTGGTGATCTTCACCCCCTGCCACACACTCGCGGTGGCTCGCAGGGTACCGCGTAGATGTAGGTAAAATATTTAAGACGAAATGAATGCAAAAAATTGTGATTCAAGGATGAAATGTGACGGAGAGATATTAATACCCCTAAAAATGAATTACAATCAAAAGATTTATGGAATGAACGTAAAAGGTGAAGTTTATTCACGAAGAAGTCAAGTGAATAATAAATTGTACTCTATCAGCAATCAAAACATTAGGCTTCTGCTTTCGGAGTACATCCACGTACGGAGACGTGGATTGCAAGTGCATTATCGATATGAAAAAATAATCTTTAAAATGCTCTGATAAGCAATAATCCAAATGTACACCCAAACAAAGAAAAAACTCCGTAAATACAAAATTACAATTGCAAGTCATACGAGCCCGGGAAAATGGAATGAAATTACAAAACTCACATCAAATCTCACGAGAGACTATCTTGTAACAGTCGAATCACACTCGCCGTAATCTTCCAATTAAATTACTTAATGCTGTAATTAGTCATCAGTTAATGGAAAATTAGCGGACTCTGCCTACTTAATAAAAAATAATATTCATAATCTCGCGCCACGTAGCGAACAGGCAGTTCATACATCGTATCTGCTTCTCCCGAGCAAAACTATTGACGACAATCAGTACTCAGCTGTATCCCTTTCCTATATGCTATGGTGCTATCCGTCTCTCTTCCGTAGTAACAAGAAACAGTAATATCGCTAAAAAAATATCATAAAAATGTACCTCAAACGTCGGCTATTGACTCAGAATTCGGAAATTAACGTCGTGAACCTTGGATCATTTTAAATTATCACGGAATTAGGTAACGTAGAATACGCAACACTTACTTTCTCCTGTAACATACAGGATGAGAATTGAGTGGACAATGGAAATGGGCTTATATATGGAGATCGACTTCGAGGTCAATACAATAGATATTAATTATGTAAGAAATCAGTTTGCGAAATTGAAATTATCCACAAAATCAAATCAATTCCAAGAAGGTTGAAAGTGAAGATACGCGACTGCACTTTCGACTTTGTTTTATTGACAGCATTCGTTTAATCTCGTTTTTAAGTTAATTTCAAACACGACGAACTTATAATAGACTATAATTTCTCGAATAACGCGTGGAGATGCTGCAAGAACAGTCAAGGATCGCCCGGGAAAATTCTAGGAGTCGAAGCAACCTTTTGAGATTTTCGGCGGGAAGTCACGGTTTAAGAAAAAACAACCTAGCATCGACCAGAAGTAAAAGAATCACAAAAAAGGCGCGAAACACATTACGTGAAAATGAAAACAATTTGTCAATGAAAAATATTAGCAATTAAGCGGACTTACCATCTGAACCCACTGAAGACCGTTTCTCAGTCTCTCGAATTCCCAGTTGTCCCTCTTAAAGTCCCACGTGATCGATGACGAAGATCCCGTTTTAAGTCGCAGGCAACTCGAATAACTCCTTCCTGTAAAAACATTCAAACCATTAACAGACGGAGCCACAAATTTTGCTGCACTGCTACTGTAATTACCCATCAATCAATGGGAAAAGAATTATTCATGACATATGCAGGAGTGAATTTCTAAGTAAAGCAAGAATTTCAAATGTAGTCATGTACATGGTATATGTATCTCGGAATATATCTCTACTCTTCGTATGTACATCCAGAAAATTGAGTCACTAGTTGCTCCGGATTTCCCTTTTAAGGTAACTCCAAACTCGATGAACGTTAATAATGTGGTTCATTATAAATATCTTATTAATAGCTCAAGAAAGAATATAATGTGAAGGTTAATAATGGAAACTGACTTAAAGTAAAAGTATCTTAAATTGGGGCTGAAAACTCACCTGGCCTTCTGTTACCGCGTCCAGACGAATACTGAAGACTGCCGTCTGATCACGCGATTGAACGTCACGGTCTGGCGTGACGTCACCGAGACCGGACCAATCACCAAAGCGCAATTATGGAATTCGTCGTGATTAATAATTTCAAAAACGCTTAATTATTTTCGCAATTTAAATATTCTCTTGCATATATTGTTGCTGGATATGCATGTTGGATATTGATAATTACCTATAATGGCAACAAGATTCGTTTTCCGAAAATAGTTTACTAAAAAAATAATTAGGGCGCCACCTGTATTACGTCCATAAACTACTCGTTTTGGCGGAAAAAAGTGATAAAATACCCAATAGATGTTGTAATCCTCAAGTTTCAGAAAAATGTCCTATAGTGAAATATTTAAAAAAAGAAATTGTTTTCAAACAAATATTACACCATTATGTAACGTGCAGGGGTTTTATTTCGGGTCTACCAACACTTACATGACATCTGATACCCGATTTCAATTTTGTATTGCTAGAATTATTGCAATTATTGAAATTGTTACATAAAAATTCTTTTCAGATAAACATGCCCATCGACGTTCGAATATTAAGTCCATTTTCCTCTACTGCTGTTAGTAATCACATGAAAGAAACTCTTCAATAAAACCACTGGAAACCACTGCCAACCGCCCTTCTAGTTGCTTTCTGGATATAATAGGATTTAGGATCTGGATCTGTCGTATATCTACCTTGAATTACAACAAAGATTGGCAGTTGCCTATTGTAACCTTCCTACTGCAACAACAACAACGAAATTCGTCGGCATCGTTCGCAGAATACTTCAGCAACCCAAATCACATTTGGACATGGGTAATTACGTAAACATTGGAAATGGAAGCCAACCATGCAATTGCTTACCTTTACGGGAACACCAAGACCTGTGTACCGTCATTACAGCTAGGGTAGTAGATTCACTGCAACGATTTCCAGCTGATTCTTCTCTCAGCAAGGCACTTCTAACCACGACGCACGACACGACATAACTTGGTCACTCATCCAGCGATGCATGCAACTGAAGCACTACTATTCACAATTCACTTGCGAGGTTATGTTGGAGGATGAAACACTGCTCGGTACTTGATAAACACTCTTACAAATTACGCTGGATTACGTCTTCTTATGATTTAACATCTTGAGGATTGTCGATTTACTAACAGGCTTCTTTGGAGTCAGGATTTGGTGAGCAACATGATATTCACGGGAGTAATTCACGTTCACGATACCTCTAATCATGATACATCGCCAATCTTAGACTTTCTCACTCACTGAAACACTAGTGGACACTTCTTGCATATGACTTAATACGAAAATCAGCTTCTTATTACATGACGAAAACGCATCCAAGCATTCTCGCAAGGATTCCACACCACTGCTGATCAGCTGTTCGGGATTGTGTTGTTGCTCCGTACGAAGAAAACAAGGAACTAAGACGAAGATTTGCTTCGTTCTTGAACTTGGAAGGTCGTGGGTCGATGAGATGACTCCTCCTCGCTTTCGCTCTCATGGCCGAGAGCGAAGCACTTCAGAACAAAATGAGGCATCGTTAAAAATGGTCTATCGAATTGAATGCCCTAGACCTCGTCGGAAATATTTCAGGCAATGGAACCGACGAATTGAGCGAAATGCAATGAGTACGTAATGAATGTATTGACTGCAATGTAATGAGTATATCTGGTGAAGCGTAATTACCCTACCGAATGAAATGTAATGACTGATATGTAATAAGTATAATGAGTGAAATTAAAGCCTATGTTACCTACTCACTTGGTACATACGAATACGCGGGGTCACCAGACGGGTAGTAATTTTTTTTGTACGAGGACTTAAAGCTAACCCAACTAACAACAAGTTTTTGCATTATTGCTTTGTTTTTTTTATCTTTTTTTAAATTTTGAAGTTTAGTAGGATATAATTACTAATCCTTCTTATGCGTGATATTTAATGCATGATTGGTGTTAATTCACACCTTTATGGTGGTTTGCAGGGTATTATGTAGATGTACTTAATTTACATATCACCCCGCAAGCTAGGGTGTGTATCAAGGGATAAATCAAAACTTAAAATCGAAAGAGATTTAAATTTACACTTACTTGTCATGCAGGCATGCAAAAATAGCAGTCCGTGCAGGCACTACCTACAATAAACTGATACTACTACTTAGCTGTGCTGTAATTTGTTATTACTTTGCGTTATATGTTATATAATCATTCACCGTCTAACTAAATCCACACCAATCAATGTAATAATTATTGATGAGTCATGAACTTTTATAACTGAAGTAACTTATTACTTATAATTCTGTAGAACATGCGTAAGAAAGTAATGTCGAAACATGAACGACACACTTCTATTCTTCTGAATCAAAATATACAGCACCTATTCTAATTTCCTACTGTATCTTCGCTTTAATCCATTACTGTCCCAAATATTTTTTGGTTGCTCTAGCTGGTTGGTTCAAATATTTCAACTGGAGCTGTAATGATAGGGTAAAGGCTGGCTCAGGAACTATCCTACTCCATTTCTCAAAATGATTCCTTGTGACTTCGGTGGTGTTAAAGATTCCGCCATCCACACACTGCGTAAGGACCCTCGTTTGAGTTGGGTTCCCAAATTACCAGCAACTGAGAGGTAAATTGTAGTTACAATAATTATCGATGAGTCAAGAACTTCTTAAGCTGCAGTAATTAATTGAACATTCTTTTCTAGAGCATATTGTTGAGCAATAATTGCTGGAAATGTTGAAACATGAATATGTTAAAGTAATTACTGCACACTGATGTACTACTTCAAAATGTACAGTACCTAATCAAATTTCCTTCAGTATCTTCGATGTAAGATATTACTGTCACAAACATAATTCGAATGGTAGTTGCATTAGACATTACATCTGGAGCTATAAAGATGGTATTGAGGCTTACTCAGGAACTATACTCTTCCATATGCATCATATAGGTACTTTATCTACATCTTCAGCTACGTAATACCCTGCGAGCCACCGCGAGGGTGTGTGGCAGGTGATGATCACCAAATATGCACTATTGACATGCAACTAGGATGTTTAATGGAGACATTCTAGATAATAGGGTCACATGAAGCTAGATGGTTACTATCTACGGAATAAGAAATGGATTATTGGTTGTTAATACATGCATGCATCATGCACTACAGGCTACTCTAACAATATTTCACCTATCACTTTGTAACTCTTAATAGTTAGTGTGAAAAATGACATTTTAAATGTATCCCTCTAATCTTGTTAATCTAATCAAACCTAGCATAAAACGGAGGAGTTCTTAATATAATATTAGCCCCGGTGGTGTAAACATTAAAGGATTAGTAATCCATACTGTGCAAGTAACCTCTCTTATCGGTGGGAGATGGCGGTGGTCATCGCCCCCAAAGGGAAGCAAGAGTCAAGGACCCCATGCCCGAATTGCAAGGCGAGGCAACTGAGACACCAATGTCTTTCGACCTCCCTTTCCTTGAAGAAACCTCAAATCAGGCTGGCGTTGAATGGACTCGTTTCGCGCTGCACTTAGATTAAGTAAGTGGGCCGAGATGCATTCGACAGGAAGGGGCCTAATCTTACCGTTTTTTTTTACAAATATGGGTCGGAAATTTTTGCGGCTTCCTGTAGTCCACATTTAAATGTTTTCCCAACGCTCTGCCTCTGATTTGTCAGTCAGTTCCTCTCTTTTGTTGTTTCCCACTGCTTTCTGAAATGCCAGCTGGTGTTGAGCGTTTTTCTGCTTGCCATACGTTCTTCACTGCTTTCTTCATTTTCTTGAATTTTAGATGGCATTTATCAGCACTTAATTATGCTCACTGTCGATGTCTGCACCCGTATAGCTTTTGCAGTCCCTCACCTGCTTCCTGAATCTCTAGACTTCCCCAAAATATATCTGCTCTTATAACTAGGAGAATACCAAAACTGAAGGTTAAGTTTGCCACGCAGGTTGTAAGTGCGTGTGTGTTTTCACTATTTTACGCGTGAAAAATTTTCACGCGTAAAATAGTGAAAACATAGTTCGGGAAATAAATTGCAACGTTAGTATGCACCTAAGGTCCTTGAATTCGATAGTTGAAAATAAGGATGAATCCCTGCGGAGAATGGAAGACATGCTTCAATTACGATTTCAATGTCAAAGGAAAAAAGGCTGAAATCAGGCTATTTTTACGATGTGCAGTGCCTGAAACTCTTTAATGAGTACTGCTAACGAAAACATTGTTTTATTGTCCGCACACATTGCTCCTTAATCTAACGACCAGTGAAAACCGATCAGCTCTGCGATGTATATTAAACTCGTTCTCTTCGATCTCGCAAGTGTCTGCAGAGCCGTTTTCTGCGGAGGTATACAACACCCTTAAATTGATACTCTGGGTATGTCCTCAGCATAAAGTGGAAACCGTTAATTCGAAAAACAACGGATAAAAGGAGACAACAATGCACCCCGGATTAGACGGCTATGTAATAAGCGCCGGCTTTATTCCTCTGAATTAACGATGGAGGAGTATTCCATCGAAAAGTCAGCAACCCAAATCATTACTCGGCTGGAAACCCGAGAATTATTTATAAATATCATTCAGCGAGAAAGAACTAAATCATATATTACTAACCTGTGCTTGCTCGGGAAATGAAGATAAATATATTTAGAGAAAACCTTTCTAGCAAGTAATCACTTCGTCACTAAGTTGACAGTAACCATCTAGTTGCACATTAATCATATATCTAGCATTTTTCCATGCAATAGTAGGTATCACTGTAGCTCTTAGTAGCATGTAAGTAGCGCACGTTTGGTGAGCATCACCCCCTGCCACATACCCTCGTGGTGGCTCGCAGGGTATTATGTAGATTAGATCGTATGTAGGCATTCCATTTTAGATGAACAGACTGATTATGAAGAAATTTCCAATGGAACATAAAATACGCGTAGCTCACCTGCGATTGCTTAAATTTTGAGTGGGATTGATCTCATTGTAAATATGCTTGCTCACAAAAATACTTGTACTCCAATGCAATCAACAGTTTCTTCATAATTATGAAATGGTGAATTAAAATACATATTTCTGCTGAAGACTGCCCACCCAAAAAGATTAGTTGACTCATGATCTCACGTAGGGAAAACATTCGCGAAATAATTGGTCGAGCAAATCGTAAATTGGGATTTGTTAAAAGGGTACTAAGTTAGTGCGAATCGACGACGTTGCGATGCCACACACCTTTTAGATGGCTTGCGGACTATTATTTTCATTATCATGCAGATAATTTTTAGCAGTAAACCCTCACGAACTATGTGGACTCTGTAAATTTCATGATCAAGAGTAGGAAGGAAACCATCTCTAGACTGTGAAGACTGTGGTGTTTCAGTTGTGTTGGTAATGGGGATGTCGGTGTGTAGGTTGGCAATGCTGAGGTGTAGACGGCAGTGTACTGTTTTTCGGGTTAGCGTAATAAAGATGGAGAACCGCACTGTGCATGTATTATTTTGATCGCCCTAATCCTGGAGCATCCTCGAGTGAACGAGAGCGAAGACACAACAAAGACTATAAGACAAACTATTTCACCCAGCTCTGATATCAGTTTGAATTTAATTCACTGAATTGAAAGAGAGTGATTCATATTCACGTATCATTAAATAGAGGGAATAATAGATGAATTGTATTAGTATTCTGTACTAATATAATTGCAACTTTCTACTTAAAGGTTTGTGAAGATCATTTTGACCCACATGATATCTTGCGAGTTGTGGAGGAATACGACGAGAAGACAAGAAAAATACTGTGTCCTCCACTGAAATGGCCAAGGCTGAGTGAGACCAGGAACTGTCCCCGAGCTACCCAAAGCATGCCATGGTAGACAACGTCATACTAATCGGAGAAATGATTCACTTTGTACTTATTCCACTTGTTTATTTTAACCCAACAGGTTTCGACGTTAGCACGTCATCATCAGGCGTTCAATCTCCGAAGTTTCTGGGAGTGCAAGTCACATCTACATCTACATAATACCCTGCAAGCCACCACAAGGGTGTGTGGCAGGGGAATGTCACATGTATATACGAAATTCCTGGGGGTTAGGTGAGAAGTGGTTGAAGGAAGGCGAAGAGCCACTGAATCGTCAATGTTGGGTCAAAAGGAGTTGACGTAGGGTAGTAGTGGCTTGGGGTAGTGGGGGAGAACGGGGGCCGGGAGAATAGGTTGGGAGGATATTGCTAAATGACCGATGGTCAAGGTGAAGGACTACGGACGGTCATGGTGCAACACGGAGGTAAAAGGAGAACATTTAAAACCAGTGCATGAGGAGCACCTTGTCTCTCAACAATTTCCAAATTCTCTAAAAAATCCAGTTTAAACCTTTTGTCATTTGTACATAAAATCTTGAGCGAAGAATTACCATGGAGTCCAGTCTCAATAAGATATCTTATTGAGACTGGACTGGAAACATATGTTTAACAAAACCGCGATTATGGGTCATTATTTAATAAATATTTCTTGTGTTCTTTTGCTCTGATGGTGAATTTACGACCTATTTGTCCAACATAAACACCATTACAATCACTACACCTTAGTAATAATAATAAGGGGTCAAAAACGGACCACCTCGTGGCGTCCCTGGAAACGGCTTCGGTCGGCTAATGGTGGCCGTCTGCTTGTAGGGCTACTAGGGTGGTTACAGCTCGGTGTTACGGCTTCAGAGTCCTCAAGAGTACCGAGCTCAAGGCGACGAGTCGTCCCGGTCCTTCTTGTGCACGTCACACAATATGGCGGATTGCGAAAAATGAAATATTTGCGCTAAATTCGAAGAGCTCAGGGTAAGATGTTAGGTTTATTATTACAAGGTGCGAAGAAGGCAACCTGTGAACATAGTACCTGAAATTATCATACTATGTGCACTCGAGTTTGATGGGTGTTTATGAAATAACCAAAAGACATTCGGAAACTTTAATCACATTATATTTTGCTCGTTTGATAATACGTTTATCAAACGTTGTACCTTGTACGTTGTACACATAACATTTTTTAATTACATTGCTGTATTTTTACAAGAGCTTATTGGAAAAAGTGATTGTTTTTTGTGTTCAACAATTACGCCCATTTTAAAAATTAATTTATGAAAAACCATCGCCGATCTATTGCAAATTACAACACAATTGTGTGTACATTAATGTACACAAGAATGTTTTCCTCAAGCGGTTTTCCTGGCTCTTAATTGCGTTTTAATCCTTGGATATCCATCTGTTATAATACATCGTCTTTAAGAAAATAACCTAATCAACATTTTCTATATCAAGGTTGCGGCAAGTCTCACGGCTTTCCAAGCAACAAATAGCCCAGCTGATAACAATCTAATTATAACACAATGTACAAAAGAATGTTTTATACGTTTTTTGTGAATCTCAGACATATATGCGCAAAAATGTTGCTGACATTTTTATCATAAGCGTTTTCTTGCATCTGGATGGTATTTATACATGTTATTCTTATTGCGTTGTAATTTTTAAGGCCGTATTACTTAAGGTACATTTTTTGTACAATTTCTTTTACAAACGCTTGTATGAGAAAATTGTACCGATGCAAAGCGGCAAATTGTGTGAACGCTTGTGCGAATGTCCGAATGGAAGATAGAACCTGTCCTAATTCCACTCAGATAAACATACAATTTCGTTCAGTTTCATATATTCTTTTGTACAATAAATTGTACCGTGTAAAACGGCCTTTAGATATCCAAATGTTAAGTATATAATACATTGTCGTGAAGAACATAATTTAATCAACTTTTTTATATCAATGTATATTTATATGGGTAGTAATGAGATGGGTCAGCGGCTTGGAAAGCCGTACATCGTACCCTCCAAATTATTCGAGAAAAAAATATTATAATTATATTTTCTGTAGGTCTTCTGGTTATTTCATAAATACTCTTCATACTCGAAAGCACATAGCATTTTTTTCGGCAATGGCAACTTGCGGCTCGGAAGGTAAATTGAAACCACCTCTGGTTCCTATTATATTCACCAATTTTCAATTTACTGTATTCGTTCCGGCGATATTTTGAATTATTGTGATGTGTCTTTTCGTCCGTCTCTTCTTATTTCCTGTTTCCGGTTTTCACTGCGACTGCAGCGCCGACCATCGTAAACTGGCAGCGTTCGAAACTACGAGATACCCGAGCACGAACTTGTGTTCAGACGGGGAAAATGGCCTACGCGCGTAAGGACGAACGTAACCACCACCGTAGTCTGAATGGTCTGAACCAGTCTGAACGGGGCACCTCAAATTTCAAATGGTGTAACGAATGTTGGTTGATGGTACCGGGTTAGTTGGGGTTCGTTTTCAACAGTCTACTGATAATCGTGGAATGTTGGCTTGAGGCAGACATATATTCCTGCGTTCTCAGTCAGTGTTTCGTAGTTTTATTCCGTCCAAAATGAGCTTGATCGAGGGTGACACATGCGTTTTGCAGTGTTCGGTAATGGCTGAATTTTTGGGTGTTCAGCCGCATAGGAAAGTAAGTTGGAAAAATGTTGAGCTGAGGTTAGTTAGAAATGAATTTCGTGATTTGTTTCTCGTTGTGAAACTTCCAAAATTGACGAACAAGTATCTTCTCAAAGACTTTGTAATTCACAAGAAATTTATTAGGGAGGGTAGAGCAACCATACATTTCCAGGAACAGAAGTTAATGCTGTTGATTTCAAACGCGCCTACTTCACAATTACTTAACTTTTTAAAAATGTTGTATGTTAAAATGGCTGTGCAGAATTCAGAACCGAAACTTGGTGTAAGAGCGCGGCTACTTTCCAAAAAGGAGAAATGTGAAGATGAGGTTAGTCCTGTATCAGTAAAGGATTTAACCAAGCTAAACAAGTCGCAGAATAATAGCCCTTCACAGCTGGTCAAACAAGATAATACTCCAAAAACGAGGAAGAGATGTGCGGATAACGTAAAGGAGTTCAAGGTATGGCATATTTCTTGCTTCTAATCCTCAGTCTTGTATCTGGTACTCACTGTTATTGTAGTTTTTATGAAAGACCCCAACCGAATGTCCACTCAATTCAAAATACGTAAGCGCTCTTGATTCCTCTCGATCTGGAAGCCATTGAATAATTGAATGCATTGTGGTTATTTGTCCTGCAGAGCGTCAAAAGAAAAAGGAGTTTGCTGTTGGAAATGGGCCCAAGCCTTCTCACCGAAGAACAAAAAGCAGTTATACAGGCAGCCCTTTCTGGGAAGAACATATTCTTCACAGGTATAGCGGTTTATAGGTATTAAATCATTGTAGTATTTGTTTACTGTTGAATTATACACTCCAGGTATTGGGTGTGTTGTCAAATAAAAGCTCAATCAGAACTTGGTCACTCAGATTGTTATTAAGACACTCAAGATGAGTACAAATTTACAACAGTCTCAGGGCAGCTTAGCTACTGTGAAAAAAAAGGCAGCCAAGCAATCAACAGAAAAAAGAAGGTGCCGAGAGACGACAGCACTGTGCAGGTGTGGCAGTTTTAAGGAGGAGAAGCTGTCACACACCAACACTCCTCAATTTCTCAAACTCGTACCCGTATTTTTGTCCAATGCTTTGAAAACACTTCTTATGATAAACCTATAGTCATAAAATCTGCCTTTTGCTCACTGGATGAAATGTAAATTTTTCTTACATTAGCCTTTAACAAAATTATCTTCATCCTTTTTGTATCCCAATTGCTCTGGGCTGAAATACATACCTGATTATCCTCAAACATTTCTATAATATTTAAAGATAGATTTAGTTCAGTTAACAATTGCTTTACCCTAAGACTCTTAGGAAGGATTATCAGTGAATTTCGTTAGGTCATTAATTAACATAGAGAATAGTAATGGACTGAGAACAATCCTTGAACCATTCCTGTGTCCACGTATAGCCAGTTGGATGTATCTCCAGTCCTTCCTATTACTGCCTGCATTTGCCCGGTTAGATATGATCGGAACCATTTTAATACACTATCATAAAAATTATACCCTTTTAACTTCTGTATTAGTAGTGTATGGTTCACTGAGTCGAATGCTTGTGAAAAATCAAACAGAACAAGCACAGTAAGTTGCCTATTATCCATTGCTTTTATGATGTCTTCAGTTAGGCGAAGTAGAATAGTTTGTGTACTATGTCTCTCCCTTTAAACCAGATTGTCTTGGGTCGAGCAGGTCTCGTTCGGTAATGTACGAGTTCATTTGGTCAAAAACTATTCTCTCAAGTATTTTCGTGGTGGCACATAGTAATTCTATTGGCCTATAATCGCTCGGGTTGGGAGGATTGGAGCATTTAGGTATTGGCTGCAATAAGGATCCTTTCCAAATAACTGGGTATATGCATAGCTGTTATGAGGAGTCAAAGTTATTTAAAAGAGCAGGTAGTGTCATTGGTAATGACTTCTTAATAAAATCTATAGGGATTTCATCGTAGCCTCTTGCGTTTGAGGTAATATTTTTACATGCTTTAGTGACTTTTTTGAGTTTCGCGTGTGAAAAGAAAAATCGACTGTCAAGATTGTCTCATTACTGACGAATGTTTGGGGGAGGATAGTCGTCCTTCTAGTCGAGAAGTAATTATTTAGGATGTCTGGGTGAATGTTTAACTTCTCAACCTTTGTAACTATTCCTATATTTCTCAAGGTTTTCCATGTGTTTTTTGAGAATAGCGTGTGATAATATTTATTTGTTGCTTCCCGTATCTTTTTATTCATTATCTTTCTCAAAGCCTTATGCGAGGAAAAAGCATCTGGGTCACCATATGTTCTTTACGTATGTCCTATGACAATTAAGAGGAGAAATCATGCACGGGCATGATTTCTCCTCTTAATTGTCGTCTTTATTTCGGGTGGAGTTGGTGGGTGGGTCACGTGAATGGAACGAATTGGAGCGTATAGGTCAAAGGTGTCCAAAATGTTGGAGTTAAATATTTCTGTTATGTCATCTGGTGAGTGTGACTTGGGTATTGCATCCCAGGCTCTATTATTTAGGTCTAAGTGGAATTTGGTCGAGACAACTAAAGGCCCTGATGATGATGATGTGTTTTACTGATGGATATGGGGATTTGTATTCATACATGAGGGTCATTTGATTGTGGCATATTAGGTTCTTCATATATTTCATTTTTTACCACCTTCTTAGGATTATCAACACAAAATAAGTCTAAAACAGAGTGGGTATTGTGCATGAGGGCATTGTGTGGTCTGGTTTCTATAATGGAGAGAATAAATCCATTCAGCATTTCCAACAGCTTATCTTTTTCTGAAGAGGATTTAACCCTTTGAGTGCCACACGACGATATATCGTCGTTTGCAGAATGTGCCAGAAGTGCCAACGACGAAATATCGTCGTCTATGAGGAGACCTGTTAAAACAATGTTTTTCTCAATCTTTAACTCTTGTAAATTGTATATTATACAAGAATGATCTTTTAATAACTACGTGGAACAATTATTTTGATTGTTAATGGAAATGATCAACAGCTTTGGTAATTTAAATAACTGTATGTCGGATTGAATTTTCCGAGCGCCACATTTGGTTCTTACGAAAATGCTTCTGGTGTGACACTTTGGAAACTACATTGTTTGTTATCCTAAAACCAATTGACTTTCTTCTAATATTTTGAACTTTGTATTTATGTCGGAGATATTATGTTTGGCGTGCTCTTATTTTTTTTATATGCTTAGAAACATTTTTGCAACATATTCTCTACGAAGTACATTGCATTCTCGTTCATTTTGCGAACGATTCATGACATAGCAAAAAGACTTTAGGCTTCAGACATCTCTGCTATGTTGCTTCTGATGAGATAATTTGTTGCTGTTTCACTGCGATCAAGTCGTTGATTTTTAGCTATGAAAGGCAGACAAAAAGATACTACGTAATTCCTATCATGCTATCTCTCGTGTTGAGTCAGCCGGGGTGTTGAGTCAGCAATGTGGCTCCGATTGTCAACCTCGTTATCATAGTAGATGCAGCAGTAGTAATTGAAAGATGATGCTGTGCATAAAAAATACAATGTGTGCATCTCTTGTTGTTGTTTACACATTGAAATTTCACTAGTGGCTTTTTGAAAGTGAAATCTTTTACCTAATAAATGGCGTCAACTTCTAGAAATGAATTTTCACCTGGTGTTGACGATGACAGATTAGCTGAATACATAAATTCACTAAGTAATGACGACGAATCTGTGGAAAGTGAAGACCGCTTATTTTCGTCGAGACACTAGTGAAGGGGAAGTGTTATCAGACTCAGATGAAAGCGTGATAATCCTTCCTAAGAAGAGACTGGCAATTATTGGGTATAGCAATGATACTGTCAGTTCTGATGAACATGAAAGTGGAAGCCGTGATCATTCTGCAGAATTCATTGAGGTTCAGGACAATTGTGATTCACTCCCTCCTCCACATTTTGAATTCCTGGAAACTCCTGGTCCCAAACATCTTCCGCCACCAAAATCTTCTCCAATCCTGTACTTCAGCCTCTTTTTACCAACGCATTCTGGACCATGGTACCTCAACCTCTCAAATAAAACTTTAGTGTTGGTAAGAAAAAGTGTTTTAGAAGTGAAGAGCTTCTTATTCTTGGGTATCGAGAAAAGATATCACAAAAAAATCCAGTTTTATTACTTTCCACCAACTCGATAGCCAAAAGCAATTCAGTCATTCGCAAGGGTCAAGAATTTCCAAAGGAAAGTCTACAAATGATTGAGCAGTACAATGATACATGGGAGGCATTTATTCTTCGGATATTATGTTGTATGTGTGTTTAGATTAGAAAAGATTATTTGACATACTGGAAGAAAATGATCTGCACTGTAATTTCTAAAATGGTGCTAAATATGCTTATAATACTTACAAATCAAACAATCCTGAAAAAAATATCAAGAGTGCAGTTCTTTCAGAAATAATAGATAGCATTGTGAGTGAATGGTTACTTAGATGGAATAATCCCAGTCAGTCAACTCCTAGGACAGTATCGCCAGAAATATATGGGGTAAGGAAACTTTCAGGGCGGAGGGAAAAAGTGTGTGCTGTATGCAGTAGGAAAGGCCGTGGTCTTGTCCACAGATCTAGAACTGCATGAAATGTAAATAAGGTCTACGTGGAATTTGTGTCTCTCATCACATTTATGAATAATATGAAAATTAGTTATTTGATTTGGAATAGGGTTTGTAATGTTGTCATCGTTTTCTAAGTATGTATGAGTATATATTTTCAATAATTTGTAATGCAATTGTTATCATTTTGTAAGCAATAACAGACTTAAATTCTTGTTATTATTATTCAGATACCATGTTTTGTAACGTTTTCACATCTAAATATTCTCTTTCTGCGAAAATATTCACATTATATACCTCCAATCATTTTGATAATTTCCCCTGAATTTTATGCAATTTGCATTGTTTTACTAAATCGAATATATATTGAAAATTCGTGCAAATTCCTTGGGTATAATATGATCAATTCCTAGAAAAATAATATTCTTTTATATTTATCGATGGTTTATTTCTTTAAAGTTGGTATTATATCTCGATTTATTGGTCAAAATTGATAAATAAAATAATTCAAATCTGTAAATTCCAAATTAAACTATAACAATTGCGTGTCATTGAAAAAAATCAGCCGATTTTTTTAAATATTAATTTGAAAGAAAGTATTCACTTTCAAATGCAGAAGAAATCATGTAAAAATAGCAACAAATGAACAAATAATGATTTTTTGAATAAAGGCCTACAAAATTAGCAAAATACCCGTGGCACTTCTGGGAATACCCACCTAAAAATCGGTGGCACTCAAAGGGTTAAGCAGGTTCTTGTTAAAATCTCCTATCACAACCATATTTTCACACATAGAAATGTGATACCTAAGAAAGTTTTCAGTCTTGTAAATTTTGAGATTTGGGAGGTATGATATGATTGCGATTAACATTTTAGTAGGCGGTCGGCGTAACTCTAAGCATAAATATTCTGGCTGGTTCGAATATGCACGAGGGGACGACCCAATAAGTGTCGCTTGGAAGGAGTCAAATGCCCACCCCCCCCCCCACCTCCTCTCTTTCCTTCATGGTCATTTCTGAACAGACGATAATTGGGAAAGTGCTACAAAATTGCTGGAAATGGATGATTTCATTCAGGTTTTGGTAACACCAATTACCACATGCACATCACTATGTTCATACATTTAAATTCATCGAAATGGGCAGTTTATGATTGCGAATTAACAAGCGAGATTTTTATATTGCTATAAGGAGCCTATTGGTCGTTGGGTCTGGTCATTTGTTGGGCAGGTCCATTACTCGTAAAAAAGATCTAGATCTTTCTGTGAGTAGATGACTGAGACGGGACTGCCTAGCGAGAAAACTGCCATTTCTCACCCAGACAATTTTCACTTTGCCTTTTTTTTTTTTAGATCTCTGGCGAATGCAAAGTGCTTCCTGTGATATTGGGTTAGGGCTTCATCAATGTAAATGATTTGAGAGGAGGAGGACGATGTCTCTGCCTGCCATCCAATGTCACTGGTGTTAAAATACCTTTTTGGCGCGCCGCGTTGTAAGGAGCTGGTTCCTTTTGCCCTGCCTTGCAAAGCGTACAATTATGGGAGGTGGTGTGTGTGTAATTTTGTTGCGCTGCTTTGACAAGACTGTGGCTGGAAGGCATACCATATGGTCCATCGCAGCCCTTACCAATCTCAGCTCTCTTAACAGTACAACAAGCTTCTTCGCCAGAATTGTGAAACACAGAGTTCCACACTTCCGCGACATGCCTACTAGCTCGATCCTACCTTCTCTGTCAATCCCTGATCCCCGCCATCAAAGAATTAAACAGAATTAAAATTCATTTACAATATTCTAAACTCACATGCTGATTGCCCTGTATTGCTTTCCTCTATTAATTTCAGAGTCCCTAGTCGATCCACACGCAAGCATTCCTTGCTCCACATGCCATTATCCCCAGACTATCCCTTGTCAAACGTTCACTCCACCACCGCCTCTCCTCCCAACTGAACTTACTGCCAGATAGTATTGATCTGGTTTTTCTGCCCGTAAACTCTTTTTATCAATCTCTCGCCATTCCCCTCTGAACAAATAAACCCTTCTTCTCTACCTCCATTTACATGTCTCTTGTTTTTGTGTTCTTCACTATTTTTACCCTGTACTCTTTGTTTTGATTGTTTACGTTTGTGTGTCATGTCTTTTTGGCGTCGCTGTAAAATGGCAGAAATGCTGTATGTGCGCTTTAATTAAATAAATATTCAATATCATCCAAGGTCATGTCCTCTTTAAGTGAGGTGCAAATGTTCAACACAACACTTTCGATGGATTCATTTTGAACATGGGGGACACCTCTTATTTCCGCCGAGTTTTTTAATGATTCTTGTTCTAATTGTATGGTTTTAATTTCTAGTTGACTCACTTTTTCTTGCAATACTGTTACCAAATCTTTTATACCTGATAGTTCTTTTTGAATCTTATTTGAGATACCGGTCAATGGTGCATTATTTTCACTTACTTAGCTCGTGAGTGCCAATTGGTCCTCTCTCAGTGCGTCTAATATCTTCATTACTTCACTGAATAGGGTGTGCATCTCCTTCGCTGTGTTCTCTGGTGTCTCCGACAAAAGGCTGACACTCCTCTTGTTCTTTTGGTGTTGGAAGGATCGAGGCGGATGATGTTGGTGCCTCTGTTATTTGGGTGCTGTTCACTCCGCGACATTCTGTCTTTTCCATGACACAGTTCACTGGTCCAAAGTTTTTGGAGGTCAGCCAGGGCCTTCGCATCCTCCTCGGTTAGATCTTTACAAGATTACAATGTTTGCCTATATAATCAAATATTACAATTTGTTGTAATGTTTTTTGGGCTTCTTTGTGTGTGTTTGTCCATATCAAACAATGACAGTAATGTGTTCCTACTCCCTTTCTTGTTCCAATTGTGTAAATTCTTTAAGGGCGTGTTAATAGAGTGTTTATTTATGAATTAAAATGTTCCAATTTTCGTGCACTTAGTTTCCTTCCAGTTTGGTCAACACACATGGAGTTGCAACCAGGAGTATCACAGTTCAACAAATACACACCACTTTGTATTGCACGTCCATATAGTTGTTGCCTTTGTAGTTGTTGGTTCCTTCTGGATTGTTCTTCCTTCCCTTCCCCCCAACATCCTCCTTATCGTTTATGAAAAAACTCCCCCTCCCCCCCCTCCACACTCTTTGGGTATATGTACCTATATTCACGTCCCTCTCTCTCTCCGTGTTCACTCTGTCAAGGTTGATACCGGTAGAGTCTATCTAAATGAATTGTGGAAAGAACCAAGCATTTTCTATCTTTACTATGTCTAAATTCCACCAAGTAAACTTGCCGACCATCTATTTTATTGAATGATGTGTAGTTCATGATGAATGAAGTACACAATGTATAAAAGAAGGTAGGTCATAATTCACGATTGATAACTGTTGTTGTGCCTGTATGAAAATGGAGGCTTTCATGGAGAAGCAAGTTATGAATGTTTTTTGGTTTCTTTGTGTGTTTGTCCATATCAATCAATGACAGTAATGTGTCCCTTCTCCCTTCCTTGTTAAAACGTTGCCGCTTCTGTCCGTGAAATGTAGTGTCCCATCTCCTGGTGCATTCTGGTTTTCCGGGTTATATAATTCTCTAATAAGCCATTTCCAAGTACATATTCAAGATTTTGAAGCCATCTTCTCCGTTCATGTTGTTACCTGTTCTAGTAATTTTGATTGCCTCCCTCCAATAGCGTTGGTGATTTATTTTACGAAAAGATATTACATTTAATGAATTAATATTAACCCTTTCGCTACGATAGAGTATTTGCATACTTTTGGGAAGTGACATCTAAAAAATCTATTGAATCTTCAGGCACTAAATTTTCATTCTGATGTTCAAGAGGCTTATCGTTATTTTTTTATTAGCTAACAAAATTATTATTGTTCCAAAACACAGGTCAGTGTAACTACAATCTTTACAATTTATTTAAATATCACTTTATGTAAAGGTGAAGTTTTAGATAAATAGAAGAGAAAGAGATTGAAATGTTGGGACCTGGCTAATCTCACTTATTGATGTTTTTCACTCATCCAGTTCATGATTATGGAGTGTCAACTGTATAATGGGAAGTGAATGAAGATAGTAGAATGTTAAATAGGCCAGTCGTCCAATCTTAAGGACACAGTGTTCGGCGCAATGATTTGGGAGAGTACCTCACATGCTCAAGAGGAAAAAGAGAGTGAGAGAGGGGAATGAAGGCTTTGCAGAATTGGAAAGAAGTTGCCGTGACTCTGACCATGAGGTGAGAAGAGAAAGAGGTTGCATCGACGAGGTGAAGCCTTGAGATGGCAATTTATATCATCAACTAAAAGAAACGTTCTTACTTGAAGGAATATGAAACAGTCCCAACAATGATGGACATGTGCGGGGCCGGAAAAATTGTCCACAATTGAGAGGTGTGTCCACTGTTGAGGGAGGGGGCTGGAGTGAGGACAGCCTTTTCTATGCAGTGACTACGATGAATTAAAAGGGCGTTGGATATTCTGCATTCAACTTTTATTCACTTAATCTGTGAAAAATAAATCCTTGCCACAAAACAATAATGGAATAAGGCAATTATGCATTTTTTATCGGTGGAGGAACTATTGAAATCATAATGATCCAAATGAGAATTGAAAAATTGGCCAATAGAAATGAGACAAGTAGCAGTGTAGTGTGTGGAAAGGATTGAGAGGCAGGGGAAAAAACTCATTTGCTCCCTAATTGCTGATACAAAGTTCTTTTTATGGTAAGTTTCCTTGGGTTTGCATACTTGCTTCAAGATGTGGGAGTTTTTGCACATGGGAGGAGAAGTGTTGAAGGGGTATAGCGTGTTGAGCATGTCCTTGAATGAAGGCGGTTGAAGGAACAATGTTTCTCTCTCTGTTCTCCGTTAGTGAGAGTGTGTCCAAAATTTGGAGGTGTCAGCCCCATAAGCCCCCATGTTCTGCTCCCAGAGATTGGAGAAAACTGCCCTTTTTTGAGGAGTGTCCGTATTTTGGAGGTGTCCACTAAGGGGGGTTTCACTCCATCTCAATGTCTAGAATAGAAAAAAACACCATTTTAAATCAGCAGCATCATCAGATGGATTCTCGGCAATGGGAGTGGAAAGGGAAGAGTAATTCTACGCTAAAGGGAACCCCTTGGAACAGAAATTGAAAGCTGTAGGTTACTTGCATGCAGAGACTTGATTCCTGTAATATTAAAAAAATGGGAGGGATTGCTTACTGTAAGTCATTCTATTTATGAAGAAAATACTTGATAGTTCCCCCACATAAAAATTTAATCAAAGTCCAGCGGCTTAATGGAATGGTCAGGTGCAATAGCAACTAAATGCATGTATCAACAAAATAAATAACAACTGTATAAATGACTGAAAAAATGTCCTTCCAACCAGAAGATGAGGGGAGAAACTGTCATTGAAAAAACGAAAATGCGATGGAAATCCTCCGAATAATAATATAAAGAAATTTATGTCAGGTAGTTCCAAATGGGCATTTAGGGTTTCATGTGAGAACTGTAAATCTTGATCATTATAATGAGCTTATCTTTGTTGGGAATAAACTCTTTTATTGGAATGTGAATGAATGTCTGTTTCAGGAAGTGCGGGGACGGGGAAATCCCACTTGCTTCGGCACATCCTGGGAGTGCTGCCTCCAGAAGCGACTGTGGCAACCGCAAGCACTGGTGTGGCGGCATGCCAAATCGGAGGCGTCACCCTTCATTCCTTTGCCGGTATGCATTGAAGTTGGCATCATTGATTGTGTGGCATGGTCTGTAGTGTTTAGCTAAATATGTACATACATATTTTCACTCTGCACTGGATGCGTTATGAACTCCTTGTTGTTGCCTTCACTCCATTATGGTATGCATCTTCTTAAATTTATTATCATTTAGTCCTTTAATCCTCAGTTGGAGTATTTTTAATTCCTCTCACTACTGAGTTTGAAAACAATGAAGTGTGTTGCATAGCATGATAAATTTTTGCCCTTAGTATTGTACAAAATCCACAGTAATTAAATAATCATGGATATGATCTATTTTACTATTGGAATGAGACTCGCTCAGAATTAAATAATGGTTCTGCATATGATACTCTACTTAAATACAGTGGCTGATTCTTAGTTATGAAAGTGTTGGATATTCTTGAAAACTTCAAAAAAAATTTTGAAAAGTCGAATTTTCTCGGGTCTCAGGATATTTTGAGTTTGGAAAGTAATCAGCTTTTGCAAGAGAATTTTGCTGCCTTATTGTAGGCTTACAGTTGGGTTTTTATGACGAAACACACAATAATCATTTACTGGTAGTAATAATGCTTGTTTTGATGCATTATTGTTGGAGACCTAATATTTTCATGGATCCCAAAAAACTATGATAAATGTGAAAAATGGTTATTTTAAGTTAAATACCATAAAGTGGTAACATTCCAGTATATAACCATCCAAACTAATTTAAACTAAAAAGTAACTCTTACATATAACCACAATCATTAACTGTAGTAGAAAGATTTTTGAACCTTGTGATATTGATTTTCATTGCATATTCTATATCGCAGTTGGTTTCACTTATGAGTTCACTTTCTCAAGCAGGATGTCGATCGATACGGGAAATACGGGAGATACGGGAAATTAACATTACCCTGGAAAATACGGGAAATATACGGGAAATTCGCATAGTGTCCGGGAAATTTCAAGAAATGCTCTGTAATGAACAGATCCAGAAGATCACCATATTTTCGGTTGGTGGGACCTTAGCAGTGCGGGAGTCGCAGTGTTTAGCCGATGAAGATTTCGTAACCCACTGAGCGCAAGGTTGTCATTTCAGCGCACGTGAGGCTGACTCGGCAAGTGTGGAAACAGCACACACACAACGTCTGTTGCTCTTGCCACAGTAGTAGGTTTCGCGTCGCACGATTTTGTCGAAAAATGCAGCGTGACAATGTGACTTATCCGGTTCGAAAGTCTAATTTAATAAGATAGAAAGTTTAATCACTTTATTTTACCTGTTGTACTAGGTAATGCGTATGGCGAATTATTTTGTAACTATCAGTCTAATTTGGACCGGTCCAAAATACACGCTCTTCGGTGGTCCGAAATATACACAATGAGGATCAAAATAAAATGAGACGGATTTTCACAGAAACATCCTTAGATACATTAAAAAGAATTATTTGCACTTTTCTGCACGAATTATGATAATAGTGGAGTAATTTCTGTATTTGAACTAGCAAAAGTAACTTTCTATTTCGCTGTTGCCTTAGGAGTCAGAGCCATTCCAATGGGTGTATTTGTCTAGAGGGTGTCTTCGTTGTTTATGCTTTGTGTGGGGGAAGGGAATTTCACGATTTCGCTCACTTAGCCTTTATGCCTCAATCACCTGGGTTGAAATTTGGAGGGAAGACATTCCAAAAATACACCCAAACGTCTACACCCTAAACATGTTGCTACCCTTAATGAATACAAAGTAAAGCTATCGGTCCGAATTACACACCGGTTCAAATTGCACGGACTTCTCCTATACGGGAATTTAGCAAATAATCGTCCGGGAAATACGGGAAACATAGGGGAATTTGAAATTGGGCCGCCGATCGACATCCTGTCAAGACTCCCATGTACTTCTGTTGTCTTTGGTGTAGCTAAGAAGAATTTAGGAAACACCTTGATAGGAGATTTGTAGAAGTACTTTTGCAAGCTAACATTCCTCTGGTGAAGTTGGATAAGTCAAATCAGGAATTTATTCAGCTGATGGTAAGAAACATCAAAACACAGAACAACCAATTGAAAGTGCAATAGAAGTCCGCAGTAGCGACTATGATTTAAAAGCAAGAACATTGTATAAAGGACGTTGATCTTGTTGCGCATTCGATCGTCTTTTGCTTAAATTTCAGTCGCGGGTAAATAGGGTTCCTGAACTTGCCAACAGGTAGCACTAGTGCTAGTACGTGAGGCACATGTGTATGGCATTGTAGCATTGTTCTAGCACTTGTGAGTTCCGAGTTTTGCTGTCCCTAATGTATGACATTCATTGTTTATGTGGAAAGCAAGAGAGAGAGAGACTGCATTCATTATAATATTGTCTTGTGCGCCCCATGTGTAGTCATTCCAGTGTGTGACATTCTTTATCTGTGGAGAGAGAAAGTCTACGTTCAGTGTAATATTGACTTGTGCCTTCCAAGTTTCGTCATTTAAGAGTATGCCATTCATTGTTTT
Organism: Platycnemis pennipes; assembly: GCA_933228895.1. Classification (NCBI taxonomy): domain Eukaryota; kingdom Metazoa; phylum Arthropoda; class Insecta; order Odonata; family Platycnemididae; genus Platycnemis; species Platycnemis pennipes. The sequence goes on along the minus strand of OW121852.1, from coordinate 135,992,135 downwards.
TCTGCAGAGTGAGAGACTATTTACGTGTGCGTTCCGAGTTTTGCCATTTTAAGATTATGACCATTATTTGCGAGGGACTATTCAGTGTAATATTGGACCTATATCTCCCAAGTTTTGTTATTTTAAGGGTGTGAAGTTCATTATCTGCGAGCGAAAGACTGTATATTGACTGATAAACTAGTTTTACATGCCCCATTGTGTCCATTATTTATTTTTAGGTCCTTTCTCATCTGTTTGAGAAATGTTTGGTAATTCCATGCCTTTTGTAACATCTGATTCCGTATTGACTTGAATGAAACAAAAGTATGAGTCGAAAATAAATGATCTTCTGTCCGATTTCCTTCATTCATCAATTTCTGAGTATTATCCTATAATTATGTAGGAAATAGTGAATGTAAAGACGTCATCAGCTTTCTTCTCTAGTGGCGTGATTAGAAATTTATGTTATTTGGCATCTAATGACCGGGAATGAAATAGCTTTTGAATGTTTCATATAAATCAATCTGTTCGCACGAGGACTGGCCACTTTTTTTGTTCTTTTGATTTCCCTCCCTCTGTTCCTTTGTTGCCGTGGCAAGTGTCCGCAACCGTGTTTTGTTTTTGTAAGTACGATTTTGGCCGTTGAGGGCGCTCAAGAGGGAGGAAGAGATTTGTGTGGACTAGTCCCAGAAGAGAGAAGAGACCTGTACGAGCGAGTGAGCAGACAAGTGGCCTGCCGGCACGGCATGTATGTATGTGTGTGAGTGACTGATGAGGATCCTTGGAAGACGTCGGACAAGGTACGCGGAGCGCAAGCCTGGCCACGTCCTTCTGTTTCACCCCCTTTATTTTGTGACAGTTTTCTCTTTAGTTTATTCGTTTGTTCCGTTAAAGGCTTTCTTTATTTTATCCCTGTGGGGTTTTACTTGTCTGGGGGCATCACGGCCGCGAACACAATCATTGCAATTATTTTACTGTGTCATTCATAATCATAAATCAGGATTGCTAGAGAGGAATTCCGTATTTGATTCGTTCATATCTCCGAATTCGTCTGACATCAGGTGTTACTGATTTCTATTTCCCGATACCCTGGAAAGTACTCTTGACGATGGCTCTTACCTAAAGTATATACAATCATTATCTAATGCTTAAGAGAATTACTTGCAGTATCACTCGTCACGGTTCCGTACAGGCGGAGGAAATAAATTGTGATAATTACGCGTAGTAAGGGCCATAAGCATCTGATACCTGCCTCTACGTTGACTGTGGTGTCGCCCGTGGCCAAAGATGGAACTTCTATTTTTGGCGCGCCCAGTGGCAACACTGTTAAAATTGGAAATCAACGTCTTTTATACAGTGTTCTTGTTTAAAAGCTTATTTAATGAAGCAAAAGCTTTTTAAACAAGCTTTGCTTCACAACAGTAAAAAGCATATAGATTTTTGTCCTTAATAGGAGTGGTCATTTCTTTCATCTGGCCAGAACAAGTCAATTTTGATGAGATTGTCATCCCAGTTGCATAGCGCGAGCAACTCAACGCCCCGTGAAAGTTACTTCGTTGAAGGCAAGTTATTTCAACGAAAGAGATATTAAAGTTGCTTAGATGAACTACCAGTTATCGTCACCTTACTCATCTGTTAAATTGTGAAGCATTGTGTTACAAAGAGATTACATTTCATAAATTTGATTGTCATCCAAGTTGTATAACTTCCTCACAAAGTGAGTGTGCCAGCAAAAAATTGCTATATAAGGTCCCTTATTGATGTTAACATCTTGTATTGCCTCTAATAAACTGGACCGAAATGGAACAGCAAACAACTGGGTTGAATGGTGATGCCTACAATTTGAAGGGGCGCAAACATGCCACGAGATCCTTAACGGCGTTACCCACTGAAATTGCCCAAAATAGAGAAATTGCACAGCGAAAAAAATCATTTGCCTTGACTGGGATTCGAACCCAGATCCCCTGATTTCGGGCCAGGTGCTTTAACCAGTGAAGCTACCGAGTTTTCCCTTTTTCCCCCGTGGAATATTAGAGGCCTTAAAGGAACTCAATGTTCTCGAACTGCTAGGCATATTATACCACAAAGCAGTCGATGTGGTGTGCATGGCGCCACCGTCCAAGGGGTTAAGGCCGAACTTTAAACACTAAAGTGCTGGTTAAAGCACCTGGTCGGAAATCAGGAGATCCAGGTTCGAATCCCGGTCAAGGCGAATGATTTTTTCTCCGTGGAATTTCTCTAATGTGATACCTATAAGTGAAATTAATGAAGCATGAAAAAAATAAATTAAATCAAATAAATGATGCCACCTTACAACAATATATGTGTAAATTGGACACACCAGATTTTTAAATATTAGTCATATTTGTTTGTTTCTTGCTTTCCAACTGTTGTTTTAGCATGAAAGTTTCCAGCATTCCTAATGCTCTTGTCTCTAATTTTGTCCATCAACTGCTGATGTGTGCCAAGGGCAGCGTAATAATCCCAGAACTCCTTGTGCCTCCAGTGTATTCCTTTCCTTGCGCTGACAGTGAAGCAAGAATGTCTCTCTATTTAAGACACCTCCATCAACTATTAACAGGGTGGCGATCGTCAGGGAAAACCGGGAAAACCTGGAATTGTCAGGGAATTTTGGAAATCTGGAAAAGTCAGGGAATAGTCAGGGAATTCTCGTAACAGGGAGAAATTCGGATAGGAAATTCTCGTTATTTTTCTACCATAACGTTTACCGGGCAGTCTCCCACCCTCTATTTCACCAAAACATTTCACCAACTATAACTAATGTCCATCGCCGCATAGAAGTGCATAGAATAAGCCCCGTCAATTCGTTGAACATTCAGTTGTGAATCTTAGTTATTTAGTTGTGAATGAGTCATACAATGTAACCCTTTTGTATATCCTTAATGCGATACTTGCCTCATCATCATCATTGGTCAACAATCCTAGGATTGGTTTGATTCAGCTTTCCACTCCATTCTTCTATCGGTCAACCTTTTCATTGTGACGTAATTCTTCTCTTTTACATTCTTCACAACTTGTTCCATGTATCTCATATGAGGCCTGCCTTTTCCAATCTTCCCGTTCACTTTTCCCTCGACGATAGTCTTCATCAGGCCATCGTGTCTCAAGATATGACCGATTAAGTTTTCCCGTCTTCTTTTAGTAGTTTTCAGCAAACTTCTCTTTTCTCCTACTCTTCTTAGCACTTCCTTGTAACTTACTCGGTCGATCCATTTAATCTTCTGCACTCTTCTGTAGCACCACATTTCGAATGCTTCTACCCTTTTCTTTTCAGCTGCTGTCATTGTCCATGATTCACTGCCGTAAAGAAAAATGCTCCAGATGTGTGTTCTGATGAACTGTTTCCTTCCACGCTTGTATTTCCTGCTGTAAGTAGATTCTTCTTTTGAAAGAATGCCCTCTTTGCCTGGGCTCTTCTACTCACATTTCTTTCTTGCTTCGTCCATTGTTGGTTACTCGGCTTCCTAGATAACAGAACTCTTTAACCTCTTCCAAGTTTTTGTTTTCCTAGTTTGACATATGTTTTCGCCTCTTCTTTCTTGCTGCACACCAATATCTTAGTCTTCTTCTTATTTATCTTCAGCTGATATCTGGCCATAGTCCTTTCCATGGTTGTTAGCATCTTATTCAGCTCCTTCTCTGTCTCTGCTATGAGAGCTATGTCATCAGTGAATCGTAGCATACTGATTGTTTCTCCGTGAATGTTCACTCCAGAACACTTCTCCTTGACTTCATTGATGGCTCTCTCGATGTAAATATTAAAAATTACGGGAGACAGTGCGCAGCCTTGTCTCACCCCTTTCCTTCTTCTTGCCTCTTCACAGCTGGGTCCAGATTTAATCACATCAACTTGGTTTTTGTACAGACTGTGTATAATTCTTCGGTCATTGTAGGACACTCCAATTCCCTTCAGAATTCCAAGCATTGAATCCTACTCCACGTTGTCAAAGGCCTTCTCTAAATCAACAAATGCAATGAACGTCGGTTTGTTCTTCTCCACTCTCTTCTCTATGAGTAGCCTAAGGGCCAATATTGCTTCTCTTGTGCCGTTACTTTTCCTGAATCCGAATTGATCTTCATCCAGGAACTCCTCTGCTTTTCGTTCTATTCTTCTGTAGATGATCCTGGTCAGTACCTTTGATGAATGTGTCGTCAGGCTTATAGTCCTAAAATTTTCGCATTTCTCCACTCTCTTCTTTTAGGGAATAGGAATGATGATGTTTTTCTCGAAGTCCCTTGGAATTTCTCCTGTTGAATACATGTCGCAGATGGTTTTGTAGAGATGAATTAATGTCTTCTCTCCTGCATTTTTAATTAGTTCTGCAGGGACATCATCAATACCTGAGGCCTTATTCATCTGAAGGTCTCTTGCTGCAGCGTCAAATTCCGATCTTAATATTGATGCCCCCATATCATCTTTTTCCACTTCGCTTTCCTGTTCAATAGCTTTTGTGCTGAGATTTTTCCCTTGTATAGCTCTTCCAGATATTCTTTCCATCTCTTCACTTTGTCCTCGTTTTCAATCAAAATTTATCCATTTTTTTCCCTTAAGGCATTGCATCTTGTGCTCCGTTCCTTGAAGTGGTTCCTCACTATGCTGTAGTCCGCTTTCACCTTTCCAAGTGCAAGGTTGCTTTGTACATCTTCGCATAGGTTTTTCAACCACATCTCTCTAGCTTTCCTTGCTTTGCGACTTATTTCGTTCCTTATTCTTTTGTAGCAGAGCTGCCCTTCTTTAGTTTTCGCATTCTTGTACTTTCTTCTTTCTTCAATCAGCACTAAGACTTTTTCCGTGACCCATGGTTTCTTCTTAACAACATTTCTTCTTCCAAGAACTTCTTTTGTGGCTTCCTGTAGTCCACATTTAATGTTTTCCCAATGCTCTTCCGCAGATTTCTCATTCAGGTTCTGTGGCATTTTTTGGTCCCCCCCCCCTCCTCCCCTCATTGGACATTACCCCTCGGCGGACTAATTACCCTCCGGACTTAGCTGCAGGACTTGCTCGACAGGCGTAGCTAACGACAGGCGGAGCCAACGACGCCAACAATGCCTACGATTCCAAAATGCATCAATTTCGTCTGCTTCGTTCGTCAGCTCCGTTCAGCAGCTCCTTTCAGCCGCTCTTTTCAGCCGCTCCTTTCCCTCTCCAGAAGCTCTACCACTTATATAGCCCCCACTTGGCTGTTCTCTCACCCTAAGCAGTTAGGGAAATTAGGCAGAATGGTGTTAAAACTGTCTTCGTATAATTTTACTATCCACCATGTGCGTGGGCACAGCAATAGCGTAGTAGATTGCCTTTCTAGAAGTCCGCCTGTCATCCTAACTGACAGCGCCAGTGTTGAGCCATGTCCGCCCATTTCTTGTGTTTTACATAATATTCCTTTATCATTTGTGGATATTCGTGACCATCAACGGTCAGACCCTACCTTAAGGGAGATTTTTGAGAAATTGGAGAAGGATTCTTCCTCTTCCCCAAATTACTTTGTCAAAGACAATTTGTTGTGTTTTGGGAATGCCAATGCCCGAAAGGGAAAGATTGTCTTGCCGGTTGTATTGCAGCCAATGATATTCCAATATTATCACTGTTTAAGTGTGTCTGCTCATTTGGGTATGGCCAAAACCTATGAAAAGGTGCGAAGGGAATTTTGGTGGAGCGATATGAAAAAACATATTTTTGATATGGTTCGTAAATGTCATTTATGTCAGACATGTAAACCCAGGAATACTGCCCCACCGGGTATGATGTCTTCTAACCTTCCTGCTCATGTGTAGGAAAGGCTCTATATCGATTTCGTTGGACCTTATCCTTCGACGAAAAATAATCACAAATATGTCTTATCAATTATTGATGGATTCTCTAAATTTTGTATCCTGGAACCTGTTCGTAATGCCACTTCCAGTGCTGTGGTTAGTGTTCTTACTCAAAGAGTTTTTTCTAAATTTGGTTATCCTAAATTTCTTGTGTCTGACAATGCAGCGGTGTTCAAGTCACACCTAGTTAAGGAAATGTGTTGCCAACTTGGGATTAAACAGGTTTTCACAGCTCCTTACCAACCAAGTTCTAACCAAGTTGAAAGGCTACATAGAAATTTGAAAGCTGCATTGTCAATTCTTTGTAACAATGTACATTACAATTGGGTCAAATTTTTGGCAGATTTAAATTTTGCCTTTAACTCTGCCTGTCATGGTGCCACGGGAGAATCTCCCGCTAAGATTATTTTTGGCAGACAATTGCTCCATCCTCTAATAAATCAATGGTCTATTCCTAGAGAACTGTGTGAGGATGATATTTTGGAAGAGGAGAGGGAAGTTTATTTGCAACAGGTAGTTGCTAATTTGAAGAGGGCCAAATCTAAGCAAAAGCTAGTTTTTGATAATTCTCATTCTGACATAACTTTCAAACCTGGAGATAGGGTGTTGTCAAAGAAACATCCAATCAGTTCTAAGGCAGACAAGATTATGGCAAAGTTAACCCCTCTATGGGAAGGCCCATTTATTATAAAAAAGTTAGTCTCTCCTGTAACCGCTGTTCTCGATATTGGTCCTAACAAGGAGAGAATATGTCATGTTTCTCAGTTAAAGCCTTATCATGGTGATTAATAATTTATAATATGTTGAGTGATAAAGGAATCTAAATACTAGCATTTATTATCTAACTATGGTCTTGATTGCTTGGAAATTTCTCTTCACTATTTGTCATTTAATTTACTATAATGTATGCTACTTTGAATAATTATTTAATTGTAAAACTGCCAATTCATACTGCCAATCCATACTGCCAATCCATACTGCCAATTCATACTGCCAATTCATACTTAATTAATTTTGTTGATGTTAGTGCTGCCTGTTTATGGGGCATTAGTTGTTATTTTGTTATACTTTGGTTGGTTCTACCTGCTCTTCATCATGTGTGTCTACCAGAAGGGGGAACGGTGTTTGCACAGTGCTAATGTGAATTCTGGAGGGAGTGGGGAGAATAGTCATGAACATTCCCGAGGTGGCTCGCTTCCAGTTAAGTCGCGGAGGGTCATTGGCTATTAAGATTATTTAGTGACTGTTTACACCAGTGATCATTGGTCTTCCTGATCATTCCTTCGATGTGGACCAGAACCTGGAGTTATATAGCCATTCAGTATTGGGTTTATTTATCGCTGGGGCAGGTCCTTGCCTAGCTCTGTGACAATTTGGCAGTTGATTGTATACCTGTTTATTGCTTATGTATACCATTGTTATCCGGCGTAGAGGTTGCGTTCTCATCGCCCAGCAGTTACTATAACTCGCTGCAATCAGCACCCAGCATTGGCTGGATGGGGTATTTACCCTCAAAAATAACTTTGCAATTGCATTACCCTTGACGGTGGCCACTAAATTAAATTTTCCTCTTTAGCTTTGTGTAACATATGTTTGGCTTAACCTGGCCCTGGACTTATTGAATTTTTCTATTTAGTCATCCTAATCTATTTCCATATTTTGGGCTATTCTAATTGGATGACAGCTGTATAGAGAAATCAAATTTTTCTCTAATTCGAAATGTACTCTTATGTCATCTGGAGGCATTTCAATTAACCCTCAATTTCATTGACTGGCTCAATGCATAACAGTTCTACCCAAGTTGGTGAACGACAACATTTAATTAGTATTTAAGATATTATTATTGTGGATTTCCTTATCACTCTCATAATTGTCATTCATTTAAATTTAATTATTGTAAAATACCCTGACTGCTCTTTAAATAATTGTTAATTCACTACATGGCTCTCACTAATGCACTGAATTTAATATGTATTGTAATTTTGTCATTTGAACCAACCCAAGTCTTTGATTGACTGGATAAGTGTCTAACAGCTCAACCCAAGTTGGTCAATGACTGGATAAGTGTCCAACAGCTCAACCCAAGTTGGTCAATCACCAAAATGTAATTGAGTATAAAATATTTCTTCATTCAGTATTGCACTTGATTATTATGTATTGTAATTTTGTCATTTCAACAAACCTAAATCTTTGATTGATGGGTCAGTGTTTGGCAGTTCAACCCAAGTTGTTGAATGACAAAAGGTAATTGGCTATTGAAATATTTCTTGATCATGTTCTCATTTCTACTCTCACATTATGAAAGAGTCTGACTGCTCATGATATTATTGTTAATTCTCTACATGGCTCTCTTTACTGCTAATAATTAATATATATATTGTAATTCTCATGATTTCAATCAACCCATGATTCTTGATTGACTGTCAATGTTTATTCGGTTCAACCCAAGAGGCTGAACGACTATGTAATTAGTTTTAAGGTATTATTATGGTAATTAATTTGTTTACCACTATCTCAATCTAATACTTACTTAATAATTTTGTAAAATAATCTAGTTACACTTGGAATATTGATTTAATTGCATGGCTATTGTCCCTGCCATGTACTAATTGGTAATTAATTTGTATGATTGTTTTGTCTTCAATCATTTAACTAATGTACTTATGCCTAATGCATACTTAACTGATTTTGTTCATTTAACTTCCACCCAACGAGTTAGATGTTCGTTACTATTGGGTGCTGTATTTTGTTCATAAATTTCATTTGCCTTGGATGTGAGACACTGGGCATCCTAATTTATTCTAATTTTTCACTGATATTAAGTTTGATATCAGATGTTATCTGTGACTGTTGGTTCACAGTTGTTAGTGACAGTAAGAATGGTTACTTACTCGTTATGTGCTCTCAGTTATTGTTCATATTCTGTTAACTCTGTGAGTGTGTCTTTGTCATTTATTCATTTTTTGGGTATGTGTTATCCTTGAGGTGGATAGCCCCTGAGCTTTACCCCTTCGCAGTGGGTGAGAGAACTACTTTGTGTTAGTCATCATTAGGACTAGAATTCACAACAGTGATGATTATTTTGTAATTGCTTTTCCAAATTGCTAATATTTTGGGTATTTGAACGGTGTTATTCAGTGAGCACCTGCCACCCTATAGTGACTTTTCTGTTTGTGTGAGATGGGTTTCCAATACTGTGTGGGAGTGTTGTAGTTTTTGCTCCCGTTTCTGCTTGTCAATTCAGCAGTTAATCATGTGGATCCCCCAGTGAAGTGATTAGTGATTTGATTAGTCCAATTGTTCTTCCCCCAACCGGAAGTTTATTTTGGTGGACAGTTTTCCCCCAGTGGATGTGGCATTTTTTGGTCCCCCCCCCCCTCCTCCCCTCGTTGGACATTACCCCTCGGCGGACTAATTACCCTCCGGACTTAGCCGCAGGACTTGCTCGACAGGCGTAGCTAACGACAGGCGGAGCCAACGACGCCAACAATGCCTACGATTCCAAAATGCATCGATTTCGTCTGCTTCGTTCGTCAGCTCCGTTCAGCAGCTCCTTTCAGCCGCTCCTTTCAGCCGCTCCTTTCCCTCTCCAGAAGCTCTACCACTTATATAGCCCCCAAAGTGCGGATGAAGACCAGAAGTTAGGCCATCGTACGAGCCGTTATTTTGGTGTTCTCCCGCCATAGTGAAAAAAGAGTCCCGGATCACCCAATCCTAAACTTCCACCTCGCCCCCTTCACATCATGCCACCTTTTCCTCCCCTCAATTTGCACCAATGATATTCCACGTTAAACCCCATTGCACTTTGACCTTCCAGAAAATACCCCCTCCTTACCCCAGAGAATACCTCCCCTCTCACGCCCTCTGTTCCAGTCGAGACGGCAAAGAGACGATATCGAGGCGAGGTGAGAGGAGAGTAGTGTTAGTCGATTCTCCTTTGTGCGCCATGGACTTTCGGTGCAAGTTATTAGTTTTCCCGAAATGGTGAAGAGTATTTCAATTTTGTTGGTTTGTACCTTGTTGTTTAAATACAGTGTTTGATTAGTTAGATTGTCTTACTTTTGTGGTTTTTTCTATTTCTGACCTCATCTTGCTCACCCGTCTTGGAAAGAATATTTGTCCTTTGGACAAGCGTTTCTCGTGAACTGCTGTTCTTCTTTCGAGAAACGCTGCAGTTCTCTCCTATGTTGTTTCCCACTGCTTTTTGAAATGCCAGCTGATGTTGAGCCTCCTTTAGTTTTTCTACTTGCCATATATTCTTTTTTGTTTTCTTCAATTTCTTGAATTTTAGATGGCATTTCATCATCACTAAATTATGGTCACTGTCGATGTGTGCCCCAGGGTAGCTTTTGCACTTGGTTTCTAAATCTCTGCTCAAATCTCCACATCACGAGGTGTAAATCAGCACACAAGGACTTGTTGGATCTGAACTTACCATTCTAGTTTACCAGTAAGGCCTGAAGATGGTGTGCTATAGCCAGCACAGCATGCCCTGAACGGAGGTCTCTTTCCCAGCTGAATGTGTTCTAGTTTCCATGATGTGAATGAACAGTGTAATGCTGAATGTAATTTATGGTAATGGGAAGGGAAGCCCAATCGGATAATCGGAAGTGATGGATTATCCATTCATGATCATTTTCTTAGTGCGTAGTTTGGACCGTGGTATCAGTGCCATGCTTTCTCCGCATCTTTTGCACCTATTCTGTTTATATACTCTTTGTTTTGGTACAATTTCGTTTATCAGCCAATTTTTCATGAAATTTTTTCCTCTAAAACATTTCGCAAACTGTATTATTGTAATAATGTTTGTTGTGTTATGTGAGAATGCGCTCTTTTATTTCGTGGAACACTGTGATATACGTGAATATCTTAGACTTGCAATGCACGTTTTTTATATGCATACACCTACTTCTGATATTTGCCCAGCAGTAAGTGCAAGACAAATTGATGATAGTGACGTATTATGCCCTAACACGAGTAATTTGAGGCTATGTCATTTGGAAAATTTCGCTTCATACTTTTTAACTTCCGAATCTCATATCGCCTGCACACGACTACTGTTCACGTCTGAATTGCTAGTGTAGCTCACTGGAGGACCACCCCACAATGCTCAATGCTACTTTTGCGCTTCTACCGACAATTTTCATAGTTCAGGCACTTTTCTTGCCAGTTACTGCGCAAATGAGCTTATTCAACTTCGGACACAGGTTCTTTGTCTCTCCAACTCACCTCTGTGGTGCTGAGAGGAGGTTGAGGGAAGTTGCAGTCGAGTGTGAACAACATCGATTTCCCCAAGCAAAACAAAAAGCATGCATGTACAGGTACATATATATATATACGTAGTGGTTGATTCCCCCCACATGTCAAGTGTGCTCCTCCAGTGTGGACACTAAGTCAAGGGAGCTCCTGAAAATCGTGTTGGTGTTTCAGGTGTGGGCACTGGGAAGGCTTCCGTTGAGCAGTGTATCCAGCTGGCGTCTCGCCCCAATGTTCTGCAAGGGTGGAGGCGCTGCCGCCACCTGATAATGGACGAAATTTCCATGGTTGATGGCCGGTTCTTTGAGGTCAGTCACCTTTGTCCCAGTCTGTGCTCTCTCTCAGCGCGACACCCATCTATGTATGTGCCTAGTACTTTGCATCAATTCCATGACGGGAACTGATTTCAAAAAGAGATACAACTGTATTAATTTGAACTCCCAAGTACGTCCTGCCAATTAACCCTTGCCAGTGGGTCGATATATATATTGGCCCTCTATGGCTGTGTGAAAACTCCCCCCCTATTCCTCCTCACCCTTCCACTCATATGGCTATCAGCAGAGTGATCCTGTTTTGAAGGAGTGTCTTTTTGCTAGATGAATTTTAGATGCTCCCCTGATTTCTCTTTTGTGGGAATTAACTGTATGTGGCTTTTCCTCATTGAGTTGCTTCATAATGTCAAAACATGCACCAAGTCACTTGATGCATTCAGCTTCATTTTCATTGTAAGACCTGGGTTTCAAAATGTCGATGCCAATTGGGTGTCGATCAGTCGGGTGGTTTCTTATTGTAATGTTTCACGCAGGTGTGATCAACGTGGTGGCGTTGATTCTTTGTTGTGAGTGCTGCTCACTGTCTCCTCTTGGTCATGGTTACAGAAACTGGAACGTGTAGCTCGGGCAGTTCGTGGGAATGACAAGCCCTTTGGAGGAATCCAGTTGATTTTGTGTGGAGACTTCTTCCAGTTGCCTCCCGTGTCTCGGGAGTATGCTGACAAACACCAGAAAGGTAACTGCAGAAACAGTAATTCAGTTTTGGCGGAGACAGAAGGATCATAATGAACTCCTGTCGCTCGTGAGGAACCATCAGAAGCACCCAATGGATGATACAAATTAATACTTTGCTGTGAAAATTTATTAACTTACAAACATGTGAATTGTTGTGCATTACTCAGTTTTAATATTGAACTTCATTGCAAAAAGTATTGAGGGATATACAATATGTCCTTTGCCCTGGCCCATAATAAGCAGACTAAAATGCATTCTAAAACTAGCCTGCCTGCCCAGTTAATGTGCTCAGTAGTTGCGTATCTTTCAAGACACTGGTGTCTGTGCTTAGAGAACATGACAAATGCCACTGCTTGGTACATGCTTGGGATGGGTGCTAAGCCTATGCTTGGGGAATGTTCCAGCATTATGCTTAGGGCAGATGCCATGAATATGCTTAATGTAGGTGCTAAGTGGTATGCTAAATGCTGGTACTGTTGTACCAGAAGCTGCTATATTAGTGTAGACGACACATCAAGTAAAGCTCCAGAGAATGAGTCTGCTGATCCCAGTCAGTTTTCAGACAAGTTGAGCGAAATACTTATAGAACTGTCGAAAGGTCTGAGTGTAATCAAGAACCAAGAACAAAAAGAAATCCATTTGTCATTGGGAAGAATTGGCTGGGGGATGTGCACAGTCATGTCGTGAGAGATATATTTTTCCAAACTTTATTTAGTTACATTTCGATGTCTCTTTTTAAGATTCTATTGCTATTTTTAGGTCCTTTTGTTGATCCCTTCATTACACAACAACAAAAAAATGAACTTCTGCAATTGGGGTTGCAGCACCATCTCTGGATCAAACCATCAAGTACAAAATTCAACTTTACTTGAACATTACTTTTTCACTTACAGAGGCTCAGGACCGAATTATGAAGTAGATTTGTCATTTTTGTGGAAATTTCAGGACACGTCATTTTCTGGCCCTTCTATCGATTGGCGATAAAATAATGAGGCCTTTCCAGCATATATTTGAAGGAAAAAGACGTTGAAAATCAGCAATTTTATATGTGGTTACACGGCAGAGCATGGCTCTTGCAGTAAAATTTGCAGATTAATAATGTAAAGAGAAATGTTGTTTTGATGATAAACTAATATAAGATGCACAATTTTATGTAGAATTTAGCATTGTGAAAAAGTGCTCACCTCTTGTTTAATTGACATTAATAAATGTTTGCTCGAAAAAAGCAGAAAAATCTTAGTTACATGAAAGTGGCGCTACAGTATTTTGTTATGAATGGCAATGGTACTTGTGATGGAACGTGCTTACTAGCCTATTTACTAACTTAATTTAGGAATATATCTTACCAAGGTACTTCTTATATTTTTTATGTAATTTCAATATTTCATTGGTTGTTGATATGGTGTAATTAATACCGAAACTTCAAAATGATAGCAGCGTCATTGTTACCAAACAATTTTCAAAAATATCCACATTAAGAAAATTGAAAACCAAGAGTTGTATTTGAAGGGTAATAGTAATTAAGTAATAAAATACTCAACCTATTTTAGAATACGTATTAGCGGGAATGAGCATGTATTCTCACCTTGTAAATGAAACGTGGTAACAACACGTCAGTCATGTTCCGAAGTCCAAATGAGTTAAAAGAGCTTGAAAAAAATGGAATGCATCTACAAAGCGCTATATAATAGCATACTCATGCAATTACAGTAAAACCTCCATGCAACGAATTTGTTGGGATCGAAAAAATCATGACTTCGCTGTAGGGGGTTTCGTTGTATTGAGGTGAGATGCGGGTTGCGTCATTGCAGGGGCATCCAAGTGTTCCGTGTGCTTTACGATGCAAGTCGTGTAAATTTCTTAATCTTGCTTTATTCACCTTTCCTATAGTCATGATAAACAATTGTTATTATTTACTGTTAGCTTCCGATCGGAACGAGGTCCGTCAGAGGGAGAACAGGGAACAGAAATGATGTTAAACTTGGTAAAGACCAGACTCCGTGATTTATTGTGTGTTGCTCCGTTACATCTCATGGCCGACTGACGCCAAGCCAACATCTCACTCCTTCAGTTGCGCCTCGTTGGCGTACCCTCGTGACTCCGTAGGATCATCCCATTGGTCGGTAAATGTCGTCCTGGCAGTCGGACGATGGTGCATAGTTCACTGCTGACACGGGGAGAGAACGAGAAGCGAGTCGACGGGAAACGGGAGGAATGTGGGGCAGGTGGGAGGGAGTGGGTGGAGAAAGTTGCAACTATAGGTGTTTGCAGGTTAAGTGCGTGGCGAAGGAGCGAAGAAGGGTCTCGCTCTCTTACATTACCATCAAATACCGTGGCTATCACCACGTGATTTTCAATCTGCGTATTTGTAATTGAAATTATAGTTTTTCTCGTCCATTCTGCTCTACACCTCATCGATTACTTTAGTTATGTTCTGAAATTAAAGGAATGCCAAAATTAATGCCTGTGGTTTATGTATTTTTTAAGTGATCCATAATTTTTCTGAGTATCTAGTCGATATTATTCTTCGAGTGCAATAATTTAACTCAATATCAAACGGCAGTTTTATGCAGCAATTTTGCTTGAAAGAGCACATATTGCCATGTAGACTTATGAAATAAAATGCATTGTTGGAATTGAAATTGAAATCCCATTGAAATACTGGTACAGTAGAAACTCGAAATTATGAAGTCTACGGGACCGTTAAAATCGGCACTTCGTAATATCAAATTTCGTATCAACGAGTATCTTTCAAAAACATCGCGATGAAGCTCTTTTTCGTTTCCTTAAATTAAGATGAACTCTCGCGATGTACTTGCATGATTTACGAAGCTATAATTCATAAAAGTATACTTAAATGTGTGTTCATGCCCACAAGGTGCAAACAGTTTAACGCAACTAATTTGTCGGAGGTTGATTCTTCCGATATTCAGGATTTCCATCAAATCGTTCCATCTTTTCATGGCGGAAATCCCGAAATTCGGAAGAATTAAACTCCCATCTAATCCCCGCGGAAATTTACATCGCGACAACTAACTTGCCGTTCTTTTTTTCCAATGAATGATTAGGCAATGAAGCGTCTTTGCAAAATTTTTTGTGCAGTTTGGAATAAGCCTATGAAGCTTCATAGCGCATTTTTCTATATTATTTCCTTCCTGGAGAACTCTTTAACTGAAGCGTGAGCGTTGTTTAATCATCAGTAATACTGATTGATGCATACAATAAGGAAGTGTGCGACTTGCGCGATCATTGACACCGGATATTGAAATTAAAGGAATAAAATTTCGTTAGAAGATGGTCCTTTCTCCGCGTCAGGCATAATATATGTATCTACCTACGTTAAGCTAAGACAGTGAAAATAAGACTCTCTCGTGGATGCTATGCGATGGATACACATTATGTATTTCGTATAAATAATGATAAGCCCATTAATTTCCCGAAATAACAATCGTTTTTCTCCCTTGGATTCAGCTTATTTGTGCGTGGTTATTTCCGAGATGATAGAGCTGAAAGAAGAGCTTATAGAAGAGTCCAGCTGTGTACCTCCTTTCAGAAGTAAGGTGTACAAGCCACACACTTCAACGGTGAAGGTGACATAGTTCCTTTTACACTTCATCGGATACCTACGATGCTAACATTACCAATCAATAGGGACCTAGAATTTTCGTGATCGCGAAATTACGCGAAAAATCACGAAATTCCTTGATTTTCGCGAAAAAACGCGAAATTCCTTGTTTTGGGCAATTAATCACGAAATTTCTTGATTTGAAGCAAGGAAATGTATCAGTTGCTGTTTAAAAAAATCAGTATTAATTAAAACCCCCGGGGCACCATATCCGCACGTTTTTTGATGTCCATACACTTCTCTCCGTACACCTCAACTAACTGGCGATGAATTTCTATCGGAGAATCCTTTTTTGAATTCAAAAATCGAATTACTGAGCGTAGTTCGCACCTGACGGGCGAGCTAGGCAGAAGCTCTATCAAGGCCGTTTTACACGGGGCACGTGTAATCTGACGCAATGCAATGCAATCTGACGTGTGTACGAAGGCGCAGTCAAAATCGCGTCGTGTAAAGGCCGTTTCACACGGGGCACGTAATTGCACAATCTGACCTGTGTACGGAGGCGCAGTCAAAATTGCGTCGTGTAAAGCGGTGAATTGCTAGAACGCATGCGAGAATGCATGGATGCGAGATGGCAAAATAGCCCCTGTTCTAATTTCGTTCATGCATTCGCGCAAGCACGCCAGATTGAGAAATTAATGCAGTTCTAACCTGCGCAATTACGTGCCCCGCGTAAAACAAACGACTACTACGCAGCGACGGAGCGACCCAATCGGGGAAGCAGGGTAATCGGATCAGCGGGGTAATCAAGGAATGCAGCGCTGTTGTCAAATTTCGCCTAGCAACTCGCGTTCTGAAATGGCATCGTTGGAGACCTTTCTTTTCCTTCCCTTCGTATATTTACGTTAGTCTCCGTCTCACCACGTGTGTTTCAGAAGTTGCAAACTAACGCTCCATTTTCAAGTTTATTTTGGTGTAGTTTTAAACCGAAAACTTTCATGTTATCAGAATGCCGAAAGTTGTAAATGTTCGTTCACGTGCCAGTGAATTTAAACATGAAGGCTTGTACACTAGTGACTCTTCCAAGTTAATTTGTAAATATTGTAACGTACCAGTGAGTTGGGAGCGCGTAGATACAATTAAGAAGCATATAAGTGGGGAGAAACACTGCAAACTTCGAGAAAAAAACAAAATCTGGTGATACAAAAGTTCAGGCCAGTTTAGCAACATCTTTTGCAAATATTGAAAAAAGGAAGCACGCAAAGGAATATTTCGGAAAAAGAATAGTGGAAACTTTTTTGAGGGCCAATATCCCTTTAGAGAAAACTCAGAATGAGCATGTTATAGGATTCATTAATGAATTCATTGAAGGAGCTGGTGATATGCCATGTGTGCAGCAGTTACGGGAGAAGTATGTTCCTTTATTGTTTGAAGAAAAGAAGGAGCTAAATAAACAAAGACTTGAGGGTAAAAATATAATTGTTTTATGTGATGAGACCACTGATAGAAAAGGCTTGTGTGTTTTTGTGGTACTCTTCAAAATTATAGACTTAGGTGAAAAATGTGACCTGCTTGTTGGTGGAGTACACTATTTAGAAAGAGCTGACTCCAAATCATGTAGCAGAGCAATATTGGATAGTCTTAAACTGTATGACATCCACTATGATAATGTTGTTGCCTTAGTCTCAGATTCTGCTCGCTATATGGCCAAAACTTTCAATGCCCTTCAGGTCATTCTTGGGGATCATGTTTTAATCATTCAATGCTGGGATCATAAACTGAATTAACTGTGCAATGTTTTCATGAGGCACTTATCAGAAGTCAATAGTGCAGTGTCAAAGACAAAATCACTTTTCCTAAATACAAGAAAGAGGAGACATCTGTTTAAAACATTCATGAGTGAAAAGTACAGTGATAAAGATGTGACATTATTCCCTATGCCAGTGATAACTAGATGGTCATCGTGGTTTAGATCAGCATTTTATATAGCTGACCATATTAATGATATTGTTCAGTTTTCAAAAACAGAGGAAATAATGAACTGTGGCAATCCTGGAGCGGAACATTTCTCTGGTCTTAGTGAAGATGACATTCAAATGATACAAATGCAGGCCATCTTCATCAAAGAACAAGGAAATGAAATTGTGACATTGTTAAATGATATTGAGGGATCATCATACCCTACTTCTCATACTTTACATGAACGATTAAGAAGAATTGAGTCTTCTCTGAAATTTGTTTGTGTCAATTCGTCAACTTCTAAAACAGTTTTAGCCCTTGCAAAATGTAAGAATCACTTTCTCCAAGCCAGAATTAAGGATGGTCTAATAAATGCTGCAACTCATGCACTTTGCAAATTAAATACATTAAAAAACAGTGATCCAGCAGGTATTTTTTTCAAAACTATAGAGATTTTTAACCCGACAGTGCTATCTAGCTTAGAGATTTCTCCAACAACAGCTGGAAAACTTCAAACAATTTTCAGCTTCTCAAAAATTGAGAGCTTGATTATTGTAAAGGGCTTGGGAGAAATGCAAAAAATTGTGAATGAGAAACTTCTTTCTGGTGAGAAAATTGACATCCAAAATATATTAATAGGACTAGTGAGTTCTAACGAAGAATTTGCAAAGAGTGCCATTCAAGCAATTTCAGTACCATGTTCCAATGCAGATAGTGAACGATTTCTAAGTCGTTACAGTGAAGTGCTGTCCAGTGGAAGACACAATTTAAAAACAAACAATTTGGAAATGTTAACTACTTTTTATTATGAGAAATAATTGCACTTTCACTGTAAATTCCTTGTGAAACTTTATTTTGATGATTTAAGATATATCATGTGACACTTTAATCCTTTTGTAAGATACATCACTTATATTAAAATTTAATTTCAAACTTTTCCTGAGAATTTTTGTAAATAATACCATAAAAAATATCTCAAACATATAGGAATCAACAATAATATCAGTTTATATATTGTGGAAACTCGTATTTTCCCCCATTTTATTTGACGAATTTTTATGACGAAATCTGAGAATTTATTTGACGAAATTCCTAATTTTTATTTGACGAAAAATCTAGGTCCCTACCAATCAATAATTTTCGTTTTTCACTCTACTACACGAAAGCTTCAGTTGTGGTTCTATTCAGATTAGGTCTGCCTGCCTGCTCTTCATTTATTATATCTCAGAATTCTTTTAAACATTCGCTATTGAATTGAAATGTGGGATATTTTTGCTAATCGTTTTTCCTTTGCTTACGATCAAGCAAGGAGACTTGCGTCCAAGCATTGCGGCTCCAGGTCAGGCCACGCATCAAGCTGGAAGCTGCCTTTGTTCCCTCCTTTCCCCCTCGCTGTGGGTGGGGGTTACTCCATTCGCCCGCTCACAAAAACAGCTGCGAGGCCCATGGTCTCGTAGTATCTTACATCTGTTGTGAGGGTGATCCACCTGGGATTCAAGGCCAAGGGCTGCGTGCGAAGAATAAACCTCCAATGAATCATCAGCTTTACGCCGAATAGTCGCATCTTATCTTCCTCCTCCCTTACCTCAATTTGCTGTGTCGGCGGAGAGGGAAGACATGACTCTGGCGAGTGGAGCTTTTACCATGAATCAAGATATGCCCGCAAAACAAAATTTACGCTGAGTTAGACCCATCGGCGTGCACAGATTCCTTGAGATTGGGGAGGGAACTTCTTAGAGGGCCCAAGAGCTGGTATGGGGGGCCTGCAAAGTCAGCGTGGGGCATCTCATGCTAGCCTAGCGTTGAGGGGGTGGGAGGGAGGGGCACTCGAAGGGGCCTGATATCCCGGAGGGTGGGCACGGGGGGCTTGGGTGTGAGGGGGATGGCTCGTGCCCACTCATAGAGCGGGAAGGGGGGACACGGAGGGTCACTTGAAGGGAACTACAAAACACTTAAAAGTTTCTTAATCGATCTGCAGGAACGCAGCTGATCTCTCTTTTAGGATATTTCTTCGATCGCTATGTTGGAGTGAAAGGGGAGGAGGGTACACCATTTTCCGATATAAATACATATATATATATGGGTGCTTGAGCATTTTTTCCCATTGATTATGCATGCGCCCAGAACTAGTCTTTCTTTAGAATCAACGTGCGTTAAACTAAGTGGCCCTATGAACCATGTGAACTCATACTTTCTCTGATTTTCTTTGCTGTTGGCGGTGGAAGAAGGGAAGGGAAATGCGTATGAAGAGCCTTGCTCGATGACTACATCAAAACGCTCAATGCGGTAACGGTAAATTAAACATTAGTCCTTCGATGATAACTATTGCCAGCCAGAATAATTATGCCGTCGAGTAAGGTTGAGTGTAATCAGTCTGAAATAGTGAGAAAAAAAGCTTCCTTGGGTTATATTCATGACTGAAATTACCGCTCGAACAACATAGCACCATCTCCGATACATGTCATAGTTATTGCAAACGCGCAGCAAATGATTTCTATACCAGGAATATTCATCATGGATTTATGTTTGGGAAAACTGGTAACAAAAAATGCTAGGGATCATGAGAGGAAAATGCTGGTTGTGGCAATTAGTCTCTAATTATATCCATACACGACTACTTTACATTTTTTTACTCGTTGGCAACTCTGTGGACTCATGGTAACAAAGCAAAATGCATTTTTTGTCCGATTGGTTCCATATTTTATGAGGTACGATGCCTACGATTCAAAGTCGTCCTGAAGGTCTGGTTTCACTGGGGCGTCCAGCGCTGTGTCTGGATGACGCAGCCGGGTGGTTTCATTCAGGCGTCTACATCCTGTTTCCAAGGCTGGGCGATGTGGGAGAATGCGTATTTAGTTTAATTACAAATTTATTATCGGTTTCTGATTCCTGAGAGTGTGTTGATTTTACGCTTAAATGGATGGTGACGATTTAGTTTTGTTGGAAGACGAAGAAAAGGACGACCAATTTTGCAAGTAGTTTTACAAAAAAGAGCTGGAAAGGACGCGTAATATAAAATGCGGAGAGAGGAGAGCAGAAAAATCATTGAAAATTGGGACTGCCCGACTAGGCGTCCGCGTCTCGACTGCTCTCGTAACAGTCTTGACGCAGACGTCGGGCATCAGCCGTCGAACACGACGGCCGAGACGTATCAGTGAAACCGAACCCATTTGATATAGATTGGATGAGTACGGCAGTGACTTATGGCTGCTGGACGCGGATGCCGCACGCGGCCGCGGGATGCCCCAGCTAAACCACACCTTTACTATTGCAGCATTGAAAAATGAGATATTATTCAGGTAATACATTCAGTGCCTAATGTATTCGGCGACGATGATTAATTCGATGTTTAACTCTGACAAGGAGCGCCGGAAAACGTTACTGTGATCCATCACTATTCGTATAAACGAGTAACTTTTTCAAGTCGGGACCAAGATCCGAGGTTCGTAATTTTAAAACTTCGTTATTTCGTAATATCGCGTACTGTTACGTACCCTTAGATACCCTTTTGGTCGGGACCGAAGATTTTGCTTCGTAAAATCAAATTTTCATAATTTCAAAGTTCGTATTTTCGAGTTTCTACTGTAAATATCTATGTTCGTGACTGGTTATATTAGATATCGATAAACAACGATGGAAGTTAGGTGGAATGAGTTAGTTACCAGGAGTAAAAACGTGGCAGTTGGCAATGCCCTGAGGTCACAATGGCAATCTCAGATGATAATGCATTGATGATGCCTTCATAGAAGCTGGACACGATCGTATTCTGTTGGCATACCCAAAATGCAGTACCATCCTCTAGTATGCCAGGAAATATTTGAATCCATGCCTTGTCGCCGTTCATCCAGTAATTACTTACCTCTTCATACTTGAAGAAAATTTTAAACCAGGTTTGCCATTTTTCAGTCCTTTGCAGAACGTCTCTCGTTTTAAAATGTGCCATTTGAAGGCTAAAACTATTAAACTGGAATAATGAGTCGCTAAAGCAGAATCACATGAGTTAAATATATCTTATGTTAGCAATTAAGAGAATAAAAACACGTAAAAGAACCTGATCCCACTCCTTTTCACGTCTTTTATGACATTAAAAGAACCTCTTTCTAAACCAAGTAGACGAGCGAAGATTGCTGTTCTGAAAACTCTAGTTGCACCGGTAATATTGCATGCTAACAATTTGGAATGGAGATGTTTTGAGTTGGACGCAGCAAGAAATCTAACCTAGCGCACGCATTGAAATGAGTAGGAGGAAGGAGTGCATTGCCAACTAACCCCTTCCAAACATTCCATACCAAAATGCCTATTATTCAATGACCTTCCCCCTCCGAAAGAAAGAATAACTACGCCCTTACTCGCCTCTTTCTCTACAATGCTGCTGTTATCTCTCCTCCCCTTCCCATGTTCCTTCGGGGAGACCTCCCTCGTCCATTCCACTGTTCAATAACTCCCGTTACCCCTAACCGAAAGCTCATGTGTTTCCAATAGAACTTGGCCCAGTGGTCTGCCGCTCTTCAAATAGCCCAGCTGGTTAGGCACACAGACAGAAGAAGTACAATAATTCCTGTAATAACTAATCCGGTTTTCGATTTATCTCTCCTTCACTTACCTCCTCACGAATATAAATACAGGACCATCTACCATCCTCGCCGTACATACAGTCAGCTCTCGTGCGACTTACCTCAGCCAAAATATTCCATATTTCTTGAAAATGAGTACATTTCAGAAAGTTAAAACAAATGTCAAAAAATTACATAGTTTTAAAGCAATTTTTTATTTATAAATAAGAAGCGGTAGCTGTTTTTAAGTTATATTAATTCAAAATTATTCTATTTAAAATAGTTTTCTACAGTCGTCTGTCTCATCCCTTTCCTCATTTCTTTGCTGGCTGATTGCTCAACCTGCCGCAGAATCTTCAAATTCTCTACTCCATCTTCTGACATTAAAAAAACTCGCTCCAAAACATCTATTGCATCCAACACTTCCTTCCAACCGGGGTGCACTACGCTATTGCTGGGCTCTTCTCTCTCTTATTCGCTCACATCCTGCGTCTCCGCCAAAATTTCGGGATCCTCATTGTTGGCAAATACAACGATATCATTATCAATACTCGCATACTCTTCGAAAGATACCCCTTCAATGGTTAATAATTGAGCAACTTCACCCCATTCCTCCCTCTCCTCTGGCTGGGGGTCGTCTTGGACATCCATCTCTCTGGGAAAGCCTGCCCTCCTGAAGCAATTCGAGATCAAGCTTCTCTCTACTCCATCCCAAGCAACACACAGACGCTGAATGGCTTGCAGGATATTACACTTCCATGACTTGATGTCTTCAGTGTTTCCTAGTCTATTTAGAAGATATTCGACTAGTTGCCTTCGATATGCGCAATGAGTGAAAACAAAGGACACTTGACGTGACGCTGAAGGCATCTGTTCGACGACATTCGATCAGTTGACGTCTCTGATGCATGCAGCCCTGAAGATTCATTGAGCCTATCTACTTTTTCGTCGTTTATTTATTCATTCATACCAACGGCAAATCCATTACATCTTGTACAGTTATCAAATAATATATATGTATCTTAAACACATTGTGTTGATCCTATTTATAAAATAAAGAATTTTTTGTCTTGAATTAAGAATTTTGAAAATTCCCGACTCAGACCAGAAAATCATGAATAATCCACGAACATTTCCCTACATTGAAAATTCATGAATAATTCCCGATTTTCCAGGTTTCCCGGTCAGTGGTCGGATTTGCCGTTGGTATGAATGAATAAATAAACGACGAAAAAGTAGATAGGCTCAATGAATCTTCAGCGCTGCATGCATCAGAGACGTCAACTGATCGAATGTCGTCGAACAGATGCCTTCAGCGTCACGTCAAGTGTCCTTTGTTTTCACTCATTGCGCATATCGAAGGCAACTAGTCGAATATCTTCTAAATAGACTAGGAAACACTGAAGACATCAAGTCATGGAAGTGTAATATCCTGCAAGCCACCCTGATAAAGGATGCTCAATGGGATATTATTGAAATTTAATTTAAAAAGAGCTCCTCCATGGATTTTCTGTCGAACCAGTTCGACTTGTAAACCGCCTAGGCGGTTCAGAGAGGAGTGCAAAATTGCCAAGCGCTCCTGCTCGGAGCGGCACAAAGGTCGGAGCGGAGCTTTGGCTTCCCTTACACGTTTCTTATGGTGGGAACCATCAGATTTGACTATGGCCTTCACCAAGCCAGAGTGTCAAGTTTCCTTCATGCCATCCGCTCTGTAGGTCTCGGATTTGAACCCCTTCGAAGCTCGGAGCAGAATGGTTAAGACGCAATACACTCCGCTGCGGTTCTACTTCCTGCTTATTACGTAAATATTGATGGAAGAAATTACCTGTAAATGCAAAATACTGCATTTGTTCTCAATAATTCGTTCTAGAGGGGCACTTTTCATGTTTTGGGCCCATTCTCAGACTTTGTTGTAGGGAGTTATCGTAATTAGAGAGGTTCGTTACGGGAGGTTTTTTTGCGTGCATTGTCCATTGGAAGGGTCCGGGCCAATGACTTTGAAATAGGGAGGTTTCCTTAAAATTTCGCTGTATGGGGGTTCGTTGTGGAGAGAGGTTTTGCTGTACAAACAGAAGCGGGGCTGAAGGGAGTGACTGCCAAAGTTTAGGAACACACCCTCTCAGACGAGAAAACACAAAATCACACAAAGACAATGTCCTGGAGGGTTCGTATGCCTTTCTCAGTGACATCATGTCTTCAATATTACGTGGTTGAAGCCCAGAAAGAAAGGTTGCCTAAAAACCTATGATGGATAACGAGGGGGAGGGATTCATTCAAAGTAACGTATCTGTTACAATGAGCCAGTATGCCTTACTCGGCGACAGTGCATCGTCAATGCATCAGCCCCCAGTGTATCGCAAGAAAAGGTGGGCTGGCACACCCAAAGCATCTCCTATAAACTCTAAATAACTAAGCCGTTTCCCGTGCAAATTGAAGGAATACTTCACATCACAATGTGGGGATTGATATCAAAAAAACAACCTTAACCCATTGGCTTACCATTTTTCTTGCGTGCTACTCCCTCAGAAATACCATTTATTTTGAGAAAATATTCTACTGATAAAAATGCTATAAATATTATAGTTTATTATATATTTTATTGAAAATTTTTATATATCTAGGTTAGTATTTTGCCAATTATAATTTGTTGTTAGCAGTCAAAATATTTTTTTCATTGAACATTATTATTAACAATTATACAAGGTTTGCAAAATTATAAACAATTTTTTTTTTCGGGCATATTTTTTGAAATTTTTAAAACTTTTTTTTGTATTATTATCGTAAACTATATCTTCTTTCATTCTTGAAAGTTGCATTGAAATCCACCGAAGGGTTCTGGAGATATGTATTTATAATGAATCTGGCAGAATACTGAAAAAAAAAATTTTCTGTCATTGGCATTTTATCTCAAACATGAATAGCTTCTTTCGACATTTTTTTATTTTTCTTAAATTTCTTTTAACCTGCATTCTAATAACTGGAAACTATATTACAATGTGATGTAATTGAAAATGCTTTGTGAATAAATCGTAAGTTTTACATTTAGGTTGATTTCGTATAATGGAGTTTGAAGCAATCTGGTAGGTGAAGGGCGACACCCCATTCTTCACACTCCCACCTGGTTTCGCTCTTCATTCCTTTTGTTTCACACTCCACACATTTACGTGATGGATTTTTCTGGATTTGGCGGGATATGAATTGGAAAATGTCCCCAATTTGCCGCCTGGAATCTCATGGGTGAGGGTGCCTGATACTGGTCGCCCGTGTCTTTTATAGTCCGGCCTATTCACATTTTCTAAAATTTTCTCAGCTAAATTTTCTCTAAGTCATCAAATTGAATCTTCTTGCTTGTTTTTTTCGTATATAATATGTAAGTATTGAATAAAACCATATCCATGAGATAAAAAAAATATCTTTTTATAACCTTTGGTGTAACATCAGATATACAAATTGTAATATTGCTTTCGTAATCTCATGTTGGCAATGAATTAGTGTCTCAGCAATACTGTATCTAATAGGAGGAGGATAGGAGAGAAAGGAGACAAAGTAAGTTGGTGCTGAATGTTCATTGGGTTCACGATAAATGATGACGGCGCGCCGAAAATACTTTCAAACCATCGAGTATATAAAAGAATAAAATATGAACTGCAATACAATAACAGCGTCGGAATTTGCATGAGGAGAACGTAAAAGCAATAAAGAACATATAATATGAATCTATCTGAAATTTATGCTCCAAAAGAGGGTTGGAAAAAAAATAATATACGAGACCGGCGAATCGCCGTCTTAGTAAGCCAATGGGTTAAAGCAAACTACCGCCCAGAACAATCTTTTGCGGCAAATTACAGATGCACAAATTACAGATGGTTCGCCAGAAAGTCTTACATTAACGGCAACTTAAAAATCCCATAATTGGGGCCCCACCTCAGAAAAATCACCGAATCCTTTCAGCAGACACTAGGAAACCTGACCAAAAACACTCTAGACACTAAATGGAATGACAACGAAAATCCCCACTTCCAATGTATGTATTTAAAAAAAAATTGGATTCGGAAGAAACCACCATGGCAGTTTTCAGTGTTCGCTTTGTTTTTTTCAAAACAAAAAAGCCATCAAGGCCTCTTATTACCACACAGCATCCAATTTGCCTAAGTAACTGAAAAAGTAACTTTTAACATAAAAGTTACTTTTTTTAACGTTAAATTTAATCAGTTACTTTTTCAGTAAGTAACTTTTAACTTTAACTAGTTACTTTTTACATAGATTAACTTTAATTAGTTAATTTATTTTGGTAACTTTCCCAACTATGATCTGGTCTCAATGCAACCAACTCTTCACACTAAAAACAGTCATACTCTACTTGATATCTGTGTAGTTGATTTTCCAGATAAAGTCTCATCATTTTCTCAGTCTCCCATATCATTTCTTTCACCACATGATAAATCGTAATCTCTTACAAGTTTAATATCTCTTGGCAACTTCCACCTAAAATTGTTTATCATAATGTGAAAAATTTTCATGCAGTGAAGTTCCAAGCAGACCCACTTGCTATGGGATGGGAAAATCTATTTGGTTCCTCCTCTTTAGATTCCAAATTGGAATTTTTTAATTCAAAATTATTGGACAGTTTAAATTGTCATCATGCCCCTTGGTGTACTTTTAAACTTTGTAGGCTCTGAGCCCCATAATGATCTAAAAAAACAAAAAAATGAAGGAATGAGATAAATAGTGCTGAACTTTCACATATGTACAAAAAGCCCTGCGCCTATATGTATGTACTGAGTTCCTTGCATTTCAGAATGGGTGAAACATTCCGTGATAGAAGCCACAAGATAATATTACTCAGCCACTTTTTCCAACTTGACTCAGCGTAACCAGGTTTGGAAGGAACTGAGGAATCATGGCCTTGTGCAGCGACGAGACACTGCTCGATCTCTCGCTGGACAAACTGAAAAAGCACTTAGCCTCTCTGCTCCCTCCGATGGAAATACCACTGCAAGCATATGCAGTATGTATAACTTAGATACACCCTACAATGAGAAATGTTTCTTTTTCCAATATTTAACTCTAGATACCTTACGTAAAACTCTATCTCTCACTGAAACAAATTCAGTTAGGCTAAATGGTATCTCAGTGAAACTTATAAAGGCTTTGTCTACTGCAATATTCCCAATAATACTCGACATCTTTAATTTCTCCTCAATGCCATCTGAATTCCCAAAGGTTTGGAAGTCATCCCTCATTACACCCCAATTAAAAAGGTAAAGAAACCAACCGTTCTTCACTATCATAGCCCAATCTCCAATTTGATCCTCCTCTTTAAAGAACGGATTGTTTTCAACAGGCCACTGACTACTTGATTGTTATTGGTGGCTGTTGATTTTTTTGGTTGCAGTGAAAGTTATTACCATGAGGATGAAATATTTCTTACTTTACACAAGAAATCCATAAATTTCATTGCACAATGCCAACCAAAAACTCCTTACTCATCTCTTAGTCAATGATTAATGGTTAAAATATGTTTCTGCTAAAATTTAAAACTTTAACAATACATATTTGACTTCAAATGGTCAACTTGTGCAAGTGGGACTCCTGCATTGAGTGTGTTGTCATTGACGAGGTGAAGAGGTGGATATCGGAGGACGTGGGCTAGCAGCCTTTGTTAATGAGGCTCGACAATCCATACAAGTGTCTCTCTACCTCTGCTCTCAGTCAGTGCTATCAGGGCATTTAATTGGCAAGGCAGCGGTGGCAAGAAATTCGAGTGTGTCTGTCGAAATCTCCACCATTCTCTCTGTCAACAAATTCAAGTGAAAGTGGCAGAAGAGGAAGGCCCTGTGTAGCACTAAATCTGCTGGCATTGAAAGTGAAGTCAACACCTTTTTTTGCCAAATGTCTTCAAGAAAACCCGTGGTGTCAGTGGCCCTGTTTTACTGCAGAATGACAAAAGATATTGTGGTTAACAGAGCGTAAGAAGTAATTGAGATGCCAAGTTTTAATCCTCTGGCACTGCATGTCTATACTGTATGAGAAATTTAGTTGAGGAAAATACACATTTTTTATCTAAGAAGTATTTGCTTATCACTAACCCGTTGATGTATTCGGGCAGACCTTTGGAAAAAAAATAACTTTGAGTAATATGGGTGTTTTGGCCAGCGTAAAAATGGCTAAAGAGCATGTCACAATGATCCTCACTGTCGGGAAGGAAGTGTGATTTCCACGAGAAGCTGCTTGATTTCGACTTGTGGATCCCCCAATCTTGAACCCCTGTTCATGCATGTAACCGCTTCCTTCAATGTGCTGGAAGTTCCAGGCCTGAATCGGAGTGGAACACCAGAGGGAATTCCTTTTCATAGGTGCACATGGAAGACGTTGGCTTACATGTTACCGAATGGCTTACAAGCTTGTAGCCATCTCATCTGCAGCATCAGAATTTGATGAAACCAAGATATTATTGCTTGTCAAGGTCCTTCAAGCATAAAGGCCGCTTTACACGATACAATTTCTTGTACAAATGCTTGTATGTGGAAATTGTGCCGTGTAAAGTGGCAAATTGTCTGAATGCTTGTGCGAATGTCTGAATGACTCAACGGAAAATAGAACCTGTTCTAATTCCATTCAGACAAACATATAATTTCGTTCAGTTTCAACAAGCGTTTGTGCAAGAAATTGCACAAAAAATTGTATCGTGTAAAGCGGCCAGCTTTACCGGTGTGTATCGTGGTAAAATCGTGTAAGGTTGTCTCACTCACGTATCGGGCTCCCATTGGCTTGACGTCACTGACAACCCTTACTCCCGCGGTCTTTGAATTTATGCGATCCATTGCTCACCATCCTGCGGGCGTGCAGCTTATTTATCATGAAGTCATTCACTTTTTGGGAAATTCATAACCTATAAATGTTAGTCAAATGATGACATAGGTGGCAACAGTATAAAACTCAGTGGGATTAAGGTTGACAGGTATAAATGGAGGGAAAAACATTATGCGACTAAAATGAGTAACTCGTGAATTGTTCTGGAAATAAATAATGTTTGGATTTACTTCTAGTAATAGACTTTGGAATCTTTTAAAAGATATACTTACTCTTTAAATACGTACACCCTACAATTGGATATTCACAAACAGCTTGCAAGTGATTTAGATTGCACTCAGAGGGGTCGTGATGTGGGAATGTCGAAGTCAGCGATAAATGATGCCAATTGACCAATTTCCTTCAGTTTCATATTCATATTCAATTAATTTAAGTCATTTCATTTGGCATCAACCACCTACAATTTATTAAAAATTGACAGAATAACAAAAAAATAAATTTTTATCCCTGAGAAATTACAGCCGATGAATGCACACACAACAAAAGAGCAAGTATACTTGGGAAAGCAGGCTTAGAGACGCGGTTTGGCACGCTGACAAAAACCAAAGATATATTACGATCCGCGAAGGACCGGCTTCACCCTCTTCACACAGAAGGAGTTTACGAAATACCGTGCACTTGCGGTAATGTGTACATAGGGCAAAGCGGAAGGTCAGTGGCCTGCCGATTAAAGGAACATCGGAGAGCGATCCTGCGCGGCAACAGAGAAGAATCGGCAGTTGCAGACGACGCCCTGTCGGGAGAGGACCACCGGATCTTGACCGAGGAGATGAAGGTCATCTTGAGGGAAAAATCATACTTTCCTCGTTTAATTCAAGAGGCTGTCGAAATTGAGAAGAGGCCGCATAACTTCAACCGAGACGACGGCATGCGACTCAACGCCGTCTGGAAGAAACTCTTCCAAGGAGAACGACCCTCACCACTCACTGACGTCAGCAGCGGTGAAAGAGAACGGCAACCAGCCAAGGCCAAGAGACAGGGGGAGGGGGGACACGGCACCCCCCCCCCATAAATACCAGCATCATTGCTTCCTCATAATTATTATTTCCCTGATGACGTGCCCTGCAACGGGTATGAAAGCTATTCAGAACGACAATGCCTGTCCAGCAGCAGCTACCGAAAGAGACAACTGGACAACAAAGGAGCAAGGTTAACTCAAAAGGAATGCAGTTACCAACGGAACGGTACCTCAAAAGAAAACACAAACATCAGTAATAACAACTATATGTACAGTATGACTCCCATGAACTTAGTGGATTCAAGTAATAAATGGAATCAGTGTCATTTCCAACACACAATAATTTCAGAGTCCATTTTAAAATAGTTGAAATTATTTTCTAGTCATTTAGTATCTCAATTAAGTTAAGGGAATGTGTCAAGAGTTTATTATTAAATATTTTGTGCTACGCCCAGTATTAGGAAAAGGAGCAAGTTATTGGAGAGTTTATTTAGCTGGCTGCAGTGCAATGGAGGCAGTTGGAAAGAAGACGGGGAGGGGTGAGTAAACGTCAGCTTAAAGCCTGCTTGACAGCCACGTCGGAAGGGGGGAGCAGGAAGGATCCCTCCCAAAGGTCCCCCCCCATTAATTTGCCCCAGGCCCTTGAGTAGTCTTCATAAATGAAAATTAGAGATGAGTCGACACCTAAATTTATCGATTCTCGATACCGATTCCTGGAAAATCAATTCTCGATACCAATACCATCAACGATATGCATACATACGTTTTTTTTACCTAGTTTTCAAATACAATGTTATTAAATGTTCCATGAAATCTAAAAATAAAGTTTTACGGACCAAAAATTTGAATATTCTATTTACTTTGGAAAAATACTTCTGATATTCCAGTATTAGGACATTTTGGAAATAAAATCTGTTTGACAACATAAGAATTTGATACTTTTTTATATGAGCATGTTTAATAATAAAATCAAAATTCTAGTCTCTACTGCCTCCTATCCGCAAGAAAATGTGGGCCCTTTTCTTTGGTGCCAGGCCCTTTTCAAGGTTGACCCCCCAGAAGAATAGTTTCGACGCCCCTGCCAGATTACAAACAAAACAAATGCAGGTTCAAAGAAGATGGACCCTAAAACAATACTAAGAGGAGAAGGTAACACGTCAGCTTACATCTAAAGACAAGTTTCTTGAATTATATATGAAGGTAATCAAGCAGAACATTTTATAATTCCAAGAAATAACAAATTAAAGACCTCTCCAAATCCAGAATTGTTCTTAGGAGCTTGGATACAGGCAATAGATTGTTGACATGTTTTAGGTCAAAAAACATATAATTGATAAAAATCAGGACAAAGGAGGAAGAAAATTTTCACTCATATGAAGCGCCTGCTTAACTTGAGGAATGCTAGTTGAAATACCAGAAAGAAAGATCTTTTCCTGATGTTAACATCTATGAATTTAAGAAACAAAATACAAAGCCTTGTTCCTTACAGAGTGGTTACAAAGTAATGGAACCATTGAATGGAAAAAGACCTGGGAGAGGTCAAACGATTAACCACACACACACACACACACACAGTGCTTGTTGTGCTAATTATTTCTAAATTAGCGTAAAAAGATTTTGTGGCATTATAAACTTTCAGTATAACTTTAGCTCAGAGAGTTTAAAAATGTTTATAATGCCATCCTCGTAAATTAAACGGGTCATTTCCCGCAATGAGTAAACAAACAAGCACAGCATGTCTAAATGCTTACCTCTATCTCTCGGAGGCCAAACGAATGATATCATTGCGACATAAGAAATAAAGTAGCTTTTGAAGGTTGATAATCGAATTTTGGTGAATAAACCATCATACCCACCTGTGATGCGAGATATCTTTACCTGAGTTCCTTGTCTTCATCAGCCAATTGGTGCATGTTGCCACAGTACACCGGACTCTCGGCATCTTCTTTGTTTTATGGGAAATAAAAGTTATCTGTTCCAAAAAACAGAGTCTAGGAATCGCAAAATATTGGTGATGTACGTACCTAATGCAGCACCAGAAGCTGCACTCTAATTCAATGCTGAGCTATGGTGAAAAGTATTGAACAGTCGGAATTGTTGCATGCACACGCAAGGCAAGCCTGGTGGAAGCATGGGGAAAGGGTCGTCGGTGACGTCATGGGGAAGCAGTTGGGGCATGCGCAGCGGTGACTGAGAGACAACCTTATATACTTTAAGGACCTTGTGCCACACGAGGACAAATGTTCAGCTGGCACCATCCTTTGAAAGCTGGGCATGACAGTGATGTGCTGTGCAATGGACTGTCTCTAATGCTTGCCAAGCGCACTCTCCTCTTTGCTCAGCTGCTGTGGCCTTGTTGCATTTTACATAGAATCTCAAAACAGATAAAGCTTAATGGATGGAAAGGTAGGTGCTTCGGTACAGAGAACCCTTCTCCTCTCTTTGGGAAGCAGTTTCACATTTGATATTGCAGATTTTAATCCTTTAAAAATCTTTAAGTTGTCAGTAGGATGCCATTGGAGACATAATGTTTTTACGTGATCATTGTCGAGCTGTATCAGAGGCAGTTGTGACACTCTGAATTCTTCAGGGACGGATACTTCAGGCAGAGTGAGGAGGTTGCAGTGCCACTGACACATGAAAGGAAGCCACCAATTTCTCCAGGCCATTACTATTCACTCCTCGACTTGCTTGCTATGTAAGGCCCTTACGTCTTACATCACATGCAACTGTGAACAATGATGCTATAGTGGAAACTGGTGTTCACCCATAAAAATTAGTGCTAATGTTAACAAATAAGCATTACGTATCACCAAATTGTACTGCTAACTAAATATCCTAATGAAATGTTGTTTTGGTCTGGGGAAATATAATGTAGTGACTATTCATTGATCTCTTGAGGAAATTTCCTTTTAAAATTTGCGCAACAAATGATTCTGAGTTTGTGCCTGTAAGTCTGCAGTTTGCATGCTTTGTCATAGTCTGAGCACCACCTGCTGAGAAGAGGAGCTTCCTTTTAAGCTCTGCTCTTCAAATTCAGATGAGTGGTTTAGAAAATCTTACAATGTTTTAAAAGTTAACTCTGAAAGCTCAAACAACTTTTCCCTCCAATGATTGAGTTTGTAAAGATGTGTTGATTTTTCTCTGATAGTCACATCGATAGCATTTATCTAAAGGAGGGAATCATTTGTTTCCAGGTGGTGTGCAGACTGATATTGGAGTGTCTGAAGGTGCATCGACATTTTGCTTTCAATCGAAGGCATGGGAGAGGTGTGGTCTGGAGAGCTATGAGCTTCAAGAAGTCCACCGTCAAAAGGATCCCGAGTTTGTGACGATACTGCAGAACATTCGTATTGGTCGGTATGTGTTTCTAGTTGCTAGATCCATTCTTGTCGGAGGAGATCCTATCCCAGTACACAGTAATTATCAAGCAAAGTTTGGCTTGGAAGTTGGATGTATGAAGGAAGAAGCGTCACTTATTCAACTCCTTGAAACATAACCCTTTGTGCTCAGATTTCCTTAGCCCCGATACCAGTAGTCCAATGGGATATTAATTTTTAAATGCCCCTGGATTAATGCCAAGAGTGGAATTCATAATAAATAATTCAGTATGAAGGTATTTATTTGCTACCTTTGGCTTTCAGTTTGATTACAAGGTTACACATCTTTCATTAATCTCTAAACTTTTCTGAACAAAATGATGCCTTGTAAATCATTTTCCCTGTTCTCTCATTCTCCTAGAAGTTGAGGTTATTTTTACGTCACTAACGTGAAGTGCCTCTCTTCTTCCAGCTCCTTTTCAATTTGAACAAACCTTACAGTTTTTCAGGGTGAGGCATGACAATGTGTAGTCATTGAAATTGACAGACTCTCTGCATATATAGTGAGTCTCTGTCAATTTTGATGGGCTCCTGAGAGTTGACCCACCCATTCTGGAATTGAGTTTTATTTGATATGATAAAAAAAAGGGGGAGTTGTAATAATTTTCTTTCCTATTAATTTGATTCCACATCAATAAAATTCTATTCATTCTTAGTAGAGATGCGATGAATAACAGATAGAAAATATGTATTCAAATGATGTTATGAAATTTGTAAAACCCTGCTACAAAACTGGTGACTTGACTGAAACTTGTGTGAGACCATTGTTGTCGCAAGTGTTTCATCATGAAGAGTAAAGAGAAGTGGAGAGAAAAATAATTACCAGAATTACGTTAGTGCTTTAAGGTTGGTTTTCTCTTTTGGAAAGGGGAGCTTCTCAAACTCAGGGACACCAAAGTACTTTACTGACAGACCCTTACTGAATTGTTTGTTAATTACATGCAAAATGTTCTCCTGGTCATAGTAATACCATAGTTCGTTCTATCAGATCTGAGGGCTATATTTCCCAATTTAATTTTTTCAGTAAATTTTTAATTTACTTGAACTTTGACACTAGTTTGTGGTTAATTCAAAACTGGGCAGAAATTGAAGGTTTAATAACACTTAGTTCTCACTTATTAATGCTTGTTAAAGTTAATGTTTTCATTTGTCCATACTAGATAGTAAAGTTATTTTATTATGTATTTGACATTTTACAAGAGTATTAGGCAGGGCTAGATTGTTTTCAATTTTGATACCATGATAAAATATAATTAATCAAAAAATGAATTGATTTGAAACGTTGGTCGTCAAATCATGGCTTACTGGGTGTCAACAAAAGAACAGAGAAGGGTGGGCATTGACGGACGTTGGGATTAGGAGGAAGGTTCTCAAAAAAGTCTTCATTTGCAAGCCAGTGCTCCCTTTTCACACATTTCCAGCTGTTCCAACAATTCTGTTCCTCATCTCTTCCTCTCAATGTGAGTAAAATCTGGACGGAGTCACTCATTTGACTCATGTGGTCACTTTTGACATGAAGAAGGCGTGCTCTGCACTGGTCTGCGATCAGTGAACCTAAGCAGTGAGCTTTGACCACCTCTTCCCCACTAGCTCCACAACACTGAAAAATGTTTGCATTGGTACATGTGGGCGTTTGGTCGTGAGAAGAAGCTCCTTCTCCACACGACTCTCCCAACTAAAATAAACTACTGCTAATGAAAATTAATTATGCATGAGGAAAAAAGGAGACAAAACTCTGAACACAATTTACAAGTCAGGATAAACCATGATCTGAGGCACAAGGTGACAAATCCAGTGTCTTGCAATGCATTGCCAATGTCATCACCACTGCCACCAAGCAATAAAAAGCCAGTTTTGCACATAAGAATGTTTAAAAAAAAGTAGCTCACCTTCTGTCGAACATTTATTTCAACATCTATTTTTTTCACTTCTTGATTTTAAATTAAAAAAAAATCATTTTTTAGTTGTCACTTGATGATTGATGCAATGTAAGAATGGAGCAAAATGTTAATGATTTTATTCCTTTCCAACCAAATGAAGCTCATATCAATGATAGCAATACTGTGTAAAGGCCATTGGAGAGAGAATCTTGTAATCTGGTAATATAATTAATGGCTGTATCTCTCTGCATGAGAATGTAGTGTGTGCTTGGTTTTCCTCGGGTCTTACCAGGGTCACAGAAGAGATATCGGAGAGACTGACGGCAACGTTATCCAACCAGTTGGAGGAAGGAGGAATCCTAGCAACTCGCCTATGCAGCCACACTAAAGATGCCGATCAAATCAATCAATCTCGTCTCATGGAACTGAGAGGTGAGCTCTTTATGAGGTCAATACGTGAGCACAGGTGTTGGATCTTCTTCTCTTCTACATCGGTTCCTCCTTTGGGTTTTATATTTTCAACTTCTACATTCAAAGATTTGTCAATGTGGATTACATAACTAAGTGGACACTTAGGTTTGCAAGAATTTGTGAAAGAAATCAAATTTTTGCAATTCTTTATTACTATTGCAGCAATTGATACTTTTGAGGGAAATTGATCAATGGTTAAGCATCATACTTACTTAGTGGACACGGATATATGATTAATCTTATATTAATTATATATGTCGGCCACGGTGGCGGCCTGCTAACCTGAGGGTCGCGGGTTCGAGTCCCGCCTGAGTGAGTTTTTTCACCACTCAGGACATGGCTGTGTGTGCTCGTCCGTTGTTACATTGTTTAATACCCCAATGTAAAGGCCACATGTGCTGTTTTCGGCGGTAGTGGAAAATAAATAAATATTGACTTGTGTCCATTATGTAGTAGTTCTCTATATTAAAATCGAATGAAAATTAAGTTTCCAGTTACTGTTTTAGCCAACTAGTGCCAAAAACAAGGATTTTTTGGCTATAATAGTTTAGTGTTTTTCAGCTTCGGTATAAGCAACAGACGTTGGAGGCTTTTCATTGGTATGTAGTGTTTCCAGTGTGGAGACACAGCGTGTGACTGCTTTCTGGAAAACTCTGTTCTCCCTCTTTATAACTTTAGAGCTCTAACTCTAGAGACCGCTAGAAAAAAGTGTAAAATGCAGGAAAGTGCAAATAGTGGGAAAAGGACAATTTTTAGTTTCACATGCATACTTTATCAATATAAAGTAAGTATATAAATAAGAAATACCAATAAACAGAATTAAAGCAACATTATTAATTATTTCTTAAAGTATTGAGTTGTCCTGATTTATTTTGTACTACAGTAAAACCTCCCGTTAGCAAACACCCTTACAACGAGCACCTCCGATTAACGAGCAAATGGAGTAGGTCCCGTCAAGCTGCCATCAAAAAGTACGCATTTTGACTCCCTTACAACGAACTCCCTTACAACAAGAACTTCCCGACAACGAGGTGAAGAGCCAGTCCCATGAGCACTGGCTGACCTCTTTAGGACGAAATTTTTTCTCGTCGAATGCCGTTTTTTTTTTCAGAAGTACGTGAGCTGTCATTTACTCTTGAAATCCGAGTTTGCTGTTTTCCTAAGTTAAAAATTGGGTGCGTGTCTTTCGTGGAATTTTATGCATCAACATGATCGTTTTTCGCAAATTTTCGTGACATATCCAAATAAGTCTTGAACCAGTACGCATGTTTTATTTCTACCAATGCTTCAACCAACCCAACCAACCATGGAAGTTATCAAATCCATAATTCCCAAACTTATACATTGTGCAATGCCTTTTCTGTTATGACGAAGCCATTCACGGCGATATTAGACGATCTAGAACTTAAAAACAGCTTTTTAAGTTGGTATTCCATCATACCATGATTTCTTGACTTTTCTCTTTTTCGACAGGTGTCTGCATGTTTCTTTATCACATTGCGATTTTTCATAGTCATATCCATTGTAGAGACCGATAATCGTAGTGGTGTCTGCACCAGCCAGCATGTTTTGGGAATCACATCGTAATTTTTCATAATAACATCCATTGTAGAGACCGGTAATCTTACATGTTTCGCTATATCAGTGCGAGTTGCATCATGAGAATCCACAATTTTAATTTATGCCTAAATTGAAAATATTCTAGTTGCTGCAAAGGCTCCCACGGTGATTAGAAGATTACTCGAGGGTTTCCGTTTTTTCCATGTTGGTTCATCTTACTGCACGACAGCTTCTTCAGGTACGAAGTATAGCAAATATATAGTACGAAGATATGGGAAATATATAGAACGAAGATATAGGAAATTTGATGAGATGCGATCTTCGGACCTGAAGATGGCGTCTAGAATGCCGACGAAACCGTTGTCCAGAGGGATGAACCAACGTGGAAGAAACCCGAAAATCCTTGAGTCATTTGAAAATATAGTAATTCACATCCATTTCCCATTTCCAAGTAAAATAAAATTTACGTTCCCCAGTAATTGAGGATAACATAAACAACGCATGAGAATATTGAGCTACCTCGCTGGTCGGCCAGCGCAAGCAGTTATCCAACGGCAAAGAATTTCTCAACAAAATAATTTTACTTATTTTCTGCTGTTTTCATGCGATAAAAATAGTTTCAATTTGTTTTGTTTCGAAGTTACGTGTAGTAAAGCTGTTGAATTAATGCAGCGTGATGGTTGGACGAATGACCCCCTGTTATCGTCCACCAGTTCAGTTCATGTATTTTTAACATTTCATAATGTCTGGGTAAAAATTCTATTTCATTCTTCGCAATATGAACTTTAGAGCAGCATAAATATACTCCCAGAGGGGTTCCTAAATTATAAATCGCGTCCTATATGCATTCATTTCATAGTAGGAATCTTTTTCCAGCGAAAGGATAGAGAGTGTCTATCGCGGTTATAACTCACAGTCGCTGAAACCATCGCAAGTGTTATTTCGTCTTTCCATCATTAGTGGTGCTGTGTACTGCCTGGCTACGAGAGCTATGTAAAACAATGCTTTATATAGACTGGTATGTATGGCTAAATATCATAGAAGGGAATTTTTAAAAAATCTATTGCATTCTTACCTGCATCTAACGCAAACAGCGGGAAAACAGAAAAGTCATGGTGTAAATACAAGGTTCCACATATGTTGGAAATATAGGAAATTGCATGGGACCCGATAAAAATGTTGTAAATTGCGGTAAAGTGTTAATTCCAACTAGGCAAATACAAAGTTTGACTGTAAAACATATAATTTTGAAATCATTATCATGTTCAGGATTTCGGATCCCTATAAAAATGTGCTAACGAGAGTCCAGTGTATTTGGGTGTACCTGAAGGTTTAGAGTTTCCTGAGCAAATGTTTTCAGAGACTGATGCTCTGTGGTCCTGATAGAAGAGCCCTCTTAACTGCTGAGAATGTTCAGCAGCTCTTATTTGTAAAAAGAATCTTCAGTCTTTACAAGTGCAGGGTAAGCACTCCTGCATTACATCCAGAGTCTGAAATCTAATTCCAGTGATAATTGTAAGAGCAGCTAAATAAAAGAGTTGTCTCAATGTCATTCCCCTCAATAATTAGGCACTCTTTCATAGCAATTTTTGTTACCGAGTTGACTTCACTTATCAAATTTTTTAGAAAAATAAGTAAGATATTGGCAAATGATACTATTGGTATTGGCCACTGGGATCGAGGTACCGGTTTGGTATCGGTAAAGTAGTATCAGTACAAGTCTAGATAATCTTCTAAACTTTGAGTCACACGTACTTCTTCTCCAAAGTGCATGCCCATTGCCCTCTCACCTACTTTTCCCTCGCTCTGTTCTTTTCTTTCCTAAGTTTCAATCTCCTTGCACCTCCTCTCGTTTACATTATTTTGCCTTTCTCTGCACCTCTTTTTAGTCAGCGTGATCAGTCCGGGACAGAATAACATTCAAAGGACATTGCTGCTGTGGAAAATGTAGTTGGAAGTCAAGGTGCCACAGCAGCCTTTGTCTGGGAGAAGTACTTGAAGGAATATTGTGGTGGCACCAAATACTGAATTGTTAAGCCTGGAGGATGTGGAAGTACTTGTCTGAGAGTTTGGGTTTTACGTTATTGGTTCACCAGACTGACGTTCTTGTGTTGCGCCCACAGGTGATGCCAAGACTTTCACTGCCGTAGACAGTGACGTCCAGCTGGCTTCGTTCCTCGATCGCTCGACGCCTGTGGCAGGTGAACTGGTCCTCAAGGTGGGCGCTCAAGTGATGCTCGTCAAGAACCTGGACGTGGCCAAGGGCTTGGTGAATGGCGCCAGGGGTGTGATCACCAAATTCACACTCGAGGGAGGTGAGACTGGCTTCCCCCAAATAGTACAACGTGTTCAACGATGATTGAATGCCAACTGCTTTGCATTGATTATTTGTGTGTGTAATGCAAGGATCACTGTAGTTCAACACATTTGTGCCGGAT
Source organism: Platycnemis pennipes (assembly GCA_933228895.1). Taxonomy (NCBI): domain Eukaryota; kingdom Metazoa; phylum Arthropoda; class Insecta; order Odonata; family Platycnemididae; genus Platycnemis; species Platycnemis pennipes. Next base: position 135,952,424 of record OW121852.1, on the reverse strand, counting down.
AATGCCAGTTGGCCTTATTTTGCACTGGGGGCAGCGTAATGCCTCCGCCCTGTCAAACTTGCCAACTTTTGCTGCTGTCATTTGTATATCAGGATCATACAGATGGCAAAGAACCTGAGGTTCAAAGAACATTCGTTTTTCTTACAGACTTATTGAACAGATTCTTGTTTATTACGAAGTTCATGGGATCAAGAAATTGGCGGTTTGCAATATCAAACTTTGTATAAATGTTTCTTTTCAGGAACATCACAACAAAATATTCCTTTGCCATTTTTCTTGTCTGCTCAGCCTCGATGGTGTTTCAGCCATGATGCAGACTTATTTCAGATATTCATGCGTAATAGGGGAGTTCCCTTACTCAAAGCAAACAGAATTCATTAATTGTGATTCATGCCCCACCATATATGTATGTGTTCATTTTATGCAAAAACTTTGGATTGAGAAATCATCGAGGGAAAAGTGAATGGGAAAAATGGAAAAGGCAGGCCTCGTATGAGGAAAAAATGGAGCAAAAAGTGTGAAGGATGTAAAAGAGAGGAGTTATGTGAATATGAAGAGGTTGGCTGATAGAAGATTTGAGTGGAGGGCTGCTTCAAACCAATCCTAGGATTGTTGACCAATGGTGATGAATATCCTGTGAAAACTATCAAAGTTTAAAGTAGTGATTGACGGATCCAGGGTTTTTTATTCGGAACCGGATCCTTGCCTTGGTTTCAAATCTTTGTCACGGTTTCGGATCCTTAGTTAAAGATCAACTGGATTCTGATGTAATTCCTTTTCTCATCCTTGATTTTTAATGCATACAGAAAAAAAGCAGCAGTGTTATTTTCCAAAAACAAGTAAATTTACTGTAGAAAAAATCAACGTTCATCATCTGTGTGGATAATATTTTCCTGGATCAAGATTTAAGGATGCAATTCCTAAATGTGATTACTTCTAAAATGAAGTTCACGTTCCTTATCACATACTCATCACATAATACATTTTTTCAACATGTTCAACTATTCTTTAGATTGCCGTTAACCTCTTCCCTGATTCAAACGAGTTATCTCGTCCTGATAAGATGTGAAAAAACTGACGTGGCTGAGTTAACTCCTCCCTTGCAGGTTTTTCTTCTTCTTGGTCTGGACGAGATATCTCGGCCCCTTTGCAGAAGTTAGTAGTTTCATTGCGAGAGTACGTAAGTGACTTCGTAACGCCTGATTTACTCCAGGCTTTTAGGTTTTTTCGATGCCTAAAAGCGTAAAAAATTGCCAAATCTTCATCATTTTTTCTTTTGAAAACTATACTTTTTCGAGATATTATATGTAACGAACAAAAAGAAAGATTTGAAACGTATTATAAATAACTACGAAGGATGATTTTTATTACTCAGTGTAGCCAACCAGAACTTCTGGGTGAGTTAGGTGCCAGCCTTCTATTCTGAAGGTCGCGCGTTCGAATCTTGCTCCAGGAAAGGATGTTGTGATGTTTGTAATGGAGTTAGTGAAGCTTTGCGATCCTGCCTGGACTGGAGGTGGAACCCTCGACTTGTCTGCAATCTTTTCCAGGAAGGCATCTTCTCTTCCTTCCCACCCTTCTCTCCCCTTCGTGTCCACTCGTCAATTTCTCCCTTCCCCTCTTCCAACCCTCCTCTCCTTCCCACCCTTCTCTCTTTCCTTCGTATGACCACTGGTCGTTGTCTCCCTTCTCTCTCCTTCCCACCCTCCTCTCCTTCCCACCCTTCTCTCTCCTTCGTGACCACTCATCAATTTCTCCCTTCTCCTCTTCCAACCCTCCTCTCCTTCCCACCCTCTTCTCTCTTTCCCACCCTCTTCTCTCCTTCCCACCCTTCCCTCTTTCCTTCGTATGACCACTGGTCGTTGTCTCCCTTCCCCTCTTCCGACCCTCCTCTCCTTCCCACCCTTCTCTCTCCTTCGTGACCACTGGTCGTTGTCTCCCTTCTCCCCTCTGCTTTCCCTTTCATGCAGCCGCCCAAACAACCCGTCTTCCTCTAACAAATGACCCCAACCCCAATGTTTGCCTTTCTTTTTCTCAGTCCTTTTCCCCTTATCTCTTTTGGGTTACTTACGTCTCCAACCATGCCCTCTCGCCTTTCCTATTCTATTCCCTCGTGGAAAGGGATTTTTATGGCACCAGGCGAGGGAATTTGTGCTGGTGGAAGGTTTTCCATATTTTTACCGTTACACACATTTCAATAAGTATTTTGCGCACTCTCCCGTCATGGACCTTTTTCTGACGGACTCAAATTTCTAGCGTTAGTTCTGCCTAGTCCTTTGGATTGTTCACATCTAGTTTTTTATCAGTGAATTCGTTTATGCTGCATAATTGTGACATTTTGTCGATAAGTATTTTATCCCTTCCGTAATGGATAGTGATGTGGGAAGTGACATTCCTGCCGATGACATTGAAATCTCCGGTTCAGAAAGCAGCGTCTCCAAGCATACTGATGCCGATTCTGAGGAGACAGACGATGAAGAACCGACGACAACGATTAGGGAATGACGTGAATACTTGAGGCCCTCTCCTGTGCACCCCCTACGTTCAACCAACAAAGGTAATTCAACAGGGAATTTTTACCCCAAATGGAGGAGGGTAACACTTTTTTGAACGGTTTTTACCGTCTTACATACCATTCCATTCTGCGCTCTGACGTTCAAGTGTTGTCACCCCAGAATGGACACACACACAGAAGAAATCCCGAAACGAATGGATCCTGGAGATAGGATTTATTCTAAAGAGACAAGTCGATATGCAGACCAATATTTACGCCAAAATCCATCCCCTTCAAGAGGCCAATGCCGTGCTGTGAGTGCTTCTGATGTGAGTGTGTATTTAATGTTTCAAAGCATTGTGCTCAAACCTGAGCAGGAAGATTTTTGGTCAACGAGGAGGATTTTGAATACCCCATTTTTTGGTGAGACGATGTCGTTTTGTGGAAATTCGTCAGTTTTCAGCAATAATGAGTACAATGCTGAAACTCATCCCAATCCAGAGCTGAATAAAATCTGGCCAATCTTTAGAATTTTGAACAATAAATTCAGTGAGTTTTACACTCCAGAAAGGGATGTGACTATGGACAAGAGCCTTTTACTTTACAAAGGACGATTAGGGTGGTGTCAGTATATTCCTCAAAAAAAACCAGATTTGGCTTAAAAACTTTTGTCCTATGTGAATCCTATACTGGTTATGTATGGTCTACCATAATTTATACTGGAAAAGGTACTGCTCTTGACAAAGACTTTGAAAGCATACGTCTTCGCAAGAAGTGATGAATGTGATGGGCATAAGATGAAATGTTTGCATTTGGCATTGGAAGTCTGCTTCACCAAGGTTCATATGTGAGGCAATTGATTGTGTTTCCGTGTTCGGCCATTTCCATTTAACACAAGGTCATAATGCAGTTTCCGTAAGACATGAGGTCATTATTAAAACCCTGTAACCTATACTGGGACCTAACGTTTTTTCTGGATAAAACTGGATTCCATTTAGCTTAGGTTCTACTTTCGATGGGTTTCACTGTATTACTATGTTAAAATCAACAGATGTATCTTGGGAAATATTTGAAGTTGAGAAAATAGCGAAGTGGAGTATTCCATATGGAGTGATTGCAATGAGGAGAGTGGGCTGCAGGATGGGATCAGTGGATGAATGAAAAGAAGGAAGGAGATTCCAGTCAGTTGCGATTGACAGCTCGCGAGTCAATGACTCACAACATGTGTATCAAAGCTCTGCTTGCATTAATTGTTTAAGATGTTTCTGTGACCTATTTGAATTAATCTTGTGCTTGTTGTAAATGCAAAGTATAGGAGGTAGCTTGTAGTAGAATTGTACTCTGTGGGGTCAAGTACATTGAACAGTTTAATATTGTGATGTACATCCCAAATTGCCCACCCACCCTTAATTGTGCTGATGGCCTTAGTTGCCAGTGGCCTACCCAAGCAACTGCTGCCGTCAACGCTGCATGAAGTGGAAACTTGGGAAAAGTGTGGCTCGACAGCAAAAGATCCATTTGATTGTTGAGAGTAGGAGCAGCCTGGTTGGGGTTCCGCATGCCGTGAGCCATGGAGCTCTCTCTTCCAGCCCGTCCACCTCCTCACGCTTCCCTTTTCCTCCTTTGGATTTCAACAATTGCAGCATTGACGTGTGCATCCATCGTCCTTTCTCTGGCCATACATTCTTGCAACTTAAAGAGTTATGAGAATAAGGCTGCAGGCTGAAACCTTTCACATGTGCTCTACATTTTCCACATATGTCGCTTTAACCCTAATGTGGCCTTCCTTGTTCCAGGGTACCCAGTGGTGCACTTCAAGACGAGACTGGAGGTTCCAATCCAGCCTGAGAAATGGGTGGTGAAGGCAGTGGGTGGGGTGACTCTGACGAGACGACAGGTCCCTCTCCGCCTTGCCTGGGCCTTCTCCATTCACAAGTCTCAGGTGGGCCTGCAATTTGTGTGTGTGATTTTTAGAACATTTGTAGCTCTTGTAAATGTGTGTGGTTTTGGCTCAAAATATTCTCTGTCATTGAAGGGCATCCCTAATCGGAGAGGCATTTGTGTCAGCTGACAGCGGAGTAGGTCCCACAGTGGCAGACATATATACAGTCGGATCCGGATTTAAGGTTTTCGCATTTAACGTTTTTCCGCATTTAACGTTTATTTTTTGAGGTCCCGATTCATTCCCTATGAAAACAATGTAAAAATTGTCCTCATTTAGCGTCTCCACATTCTGCGTTTTTCCGCATTCTAGGTTGTAAAAAATTTTCCCGCACAAGATTTTTTACCCGATTTAAGGTTTATTCATGACGATTCATGCAAATGATTATCCATACATCAGTGATGACTTTCACCAGCATTAGTTTTCAATAGGTCGACGGTCCTTAAGGTTTCGCTTTAAGATACTTGTATATGTACAATGATTGAATGTATAATGAACATACGAACATTAAGATATTGCATGCTCTTGGTAATACATTTATAAATGTAAAACCGCATTTTCCCCTCTTGTAGGTTTCACCCAATGATGATATGCCATATTACGCAGTTGAAATCGTCGAAATTTTCCCGGGCGCTGCGTAGAAAAATGAATGTGGAACTGCACGCCATGTGAGAAACTTGCATGTGCAACAGTAGCTTAATTTCTCGGAGCTACAAATCAAAATTGATTGCTAAATAAGGCATTCTCATTATGTCGTACCATCAATAATATTCTCATAATTGGAAAGTATCAATATTTTGCGATTTTATCGTTCAGTGATTTTGTTGAATGTGATGATGACCTGCAGACCAGTGGCATTGTTTCAATAGGGGAATTGTGTGGTACACCAAATGAAACAAATTCTAACTGCAGTGAGAATGAAGATGAGGAAGTGCCGACAGTGGCTTATACCTTTTGGAGGCTGTGGTTGGACTTGAAAAATTGAAATCATACATTTCATCCAATGAGAACAATCTATCTACTTTACTGACGGTTTCAAAACTGGAAAAGAGCTAATTCTTAGTTATAGTAAAAAAAATAAGCAGAGTAAAATTTCAGATTTTTTTAAAAAAGTAGCTGTTCAGAAATATAATTAGTCTCTCCTAAAAGTTTTAAAACTGCTATTGAATTCCTGAGTAGTCAGAAGGCTAAAGCATTGTATATTTTTGGTTAAGGTATTTTCATTTTTGGTTCATTTTTCATTTATTTTCATTTTGTCACTGAATCCAACCTTCTTTGGGAAGAGCATATAAAACTAATGAAAACTATTTATTGTTTTATGTGACCCCTTTTAGTGACTTTTATATTTTTATATTTATTATATTATAATTATATTTTCTTTTTGTAGAAAACTGTTCTAATCATTACAGACCCTAAAACCTCAAAAAAATGGCAAGTCCTCATTTAGTGTTTTTCCGCATTTAGTGTTTTAAATTTTGTCCCCCCTGAAAAACCTTAAATCAGGATTCTACTGTATGTACTAGCAAGGATTTTGGAGCATGAAATGTTGACAAAAATGAGTGTAAACGATGTGTTTGGTGCATTCTCAGAATGACATTGGTAACGGGTTTCGGGCATTCCTCTGCGTCGTATTGTGTCAGGGTGACAATAGTTTCTCCAGCCATCCTGCTGGCGTCTTCAGGTGAACTTCTGACCTGAAGACGCCAGCAGGATGGCTGGAGAAACTGTCATCACACTGACACAATATGACGCGGAGGAACGCCCGAAAGCCGTTACCAGTGTTGAGAAACGCCGCAGAAACCTCAGATCCAACTCAGAATGACATGTTTCCTATGCTTGGTCAATGGGATTGCTGTTAAAGAGTGCCTATTAACTGATTCTGAATTGATAAAAGATGTTATGCATGCCGCCTATTTAAGTAAAATCTGATAAATTCAAAGTACAGTGGATTGTAGTTAGTGTGTTTATGCAGGAACCTGATATTCTGAGTGTGGTAATGAGGAAAGCATGCAAAACAGTCTAGGCCCTCCTGGGTAAGTTGAAGGTGAATGAACGTGAGTTGCATACATTTCAGGGGAGAAATATGCTGGATATCAAGTTAGTTAATACCATAGATAACTCTGGTGGTAATTTATTGTAACGAAGATTCGTTCACATTTCATTATGCCTCCTAGGAAAATGCGTATGATGCCTTACTTTGACGTGCACTCAATAATTAACAATAACAATAATGACCAAAGAGCGTGTTTTGTGTACGAGGCTCTATATCTCAAAAGGGGAGGAATCTACACACTGCTATGTTCATACAGAACATAGCAGTGTGTAGATAATTAAGTCCTATGTTTAATGCAGGCAGTGAAATTTTTTTAAAATAATTACTTTTGAGTAGAGATGGGTCAAATAGCATTTTTCTCGAATTCGAATATCAAGTCCGAATATCTAATATTTTTCCGAATATCGAATACTACATGGGCATTTTTCCACCAATTTTAAACACAAACAATAATTCAAATATATAGCATAGAACTACTATTTCTGAGAACCTATTTACAAAAGTTACAAAACAACTACCGTATTTACTCGTGTAAGCCGAGCCCTCGTGTATCCCGCGCACCCCTATTTTCAGGCAGGTTCGTGAGGAAAAAATTATTTCTATCAAAAAAAAAATTTTTTCCCTTGAGTCTGCATCATTTTGTCATAACATGAATGCACGTTCTTTAATAGAAATGCTGTGCCTAAATTACGTGTACGTCTTTCACATTAATTGATTTAATTACGTGTTATTATCATCACGATCGTCATCAATGCATGCCCTCTTTTACTGTGCATCTGTTTCTCGTAGCATCTCACAGTAATCACAGTTTCATACGATCATATCATCCAGCTATAAAAACGGCGTTTGTTCAAAAGAACATCCAACTGAAATAATTGCAAAAATATATATACAATTTCAAAAAAAGCCAAACGCCATCCGTACCTGATAGCGGCGATCTCGTCTGCTCTCAGCGTAGTAACTGTGGACTGGGACGATTTAACAACACCTAAAAGTCTTGGGAACACACGGAAAAAACTAAGCTCAATGTAATAACAATAATAATTCTTATAAAACTAAATAAAAACACATTCCCGGAAATATAATCATAAATCACTAATGGATATTCATATCATAACAGTTCTCATTCTTAGTTTTCGTCACTGCTAGATTCAGATACACCATATTTCCTTCATGGAGCTCGATTTCCTATTTTTTTCGGCATCGCTTATAATATGTAGTTTTGTACTCACAAGAAACTATCGAAATTTCACATCGGAATTCATTTTAGGGCGAATATCAAATTATTTTAAAATGCTAAATGATCGATTCGTACGCGTTTACTACTCTCACGCTTGGAGCGGATAGCACGGAAGAAGGCATAATCTCTGAGCATACGACTATTGCCACCACGTAACAAATTTTTTGTCGTGTCTTTGCAATGTAGCTTTAATGTGTACGCAAAAGGAGCTATCTATTGCGTAAATATGTTGCTACAGATACGTGATACCGAAACAAACTCTGCTTACGATTTTGAAATGAAATTTTTTTGATTTTGAAATTTTGAATTTTAAATACTTCGATGGTGTTTATGATCTTGCGTTTCTTCCAGTACCGTTGTACGCTCAGACTTTGTTGAACGCAGATTTTTATTATTAATTACATACTTCGAAATTTCAGAATACTTTACAATGTACGATTTACTACTAGACCATGCTGCGAAGACTAGTATACCTCTACTACTAGACTACTAACCATACTTCTAGACAGAATGCGAAACTTAGGAGAAAAAAAACAGGAATCTGAGGAAAAATGGTGCGCGGCTTACCCGAAATCTGGAGGATTCGTGTAAGCCGCGCACCCCCATTTTTTCTCCGGCGTTTCGGGAAAAAAGGTGCGCGGCTTACACGCGTAAATACGGTATATCAAAATTCTGAAGGATTGAAGGTTCTAAAAAGAAACAATGCTCTTCACTTGATATTCTCACATATTTATAGTTGGTCCCAAATCAGTTTGAGCACAGCCATCAAAATAATTCAATCAATGTAAACATATCACCAGCTCCAATAAAAATATTGCACTATTTATCCTGCTCTATAAGCATGAGCAATTTTTTATAGGTACTTCACAAGTAACTTGGCACTTTGCAGATAAAGTGCTACTAAAAAAACAAATTTCTCTTTGCAAATAAGGCATGTACTAACTTCGAATAACACAAATTGCACTTCGCAAATAAGTTATCTACTAACTCCTAAAAACAGAAGTTGCACCTCCCAAATAACCAACATTTGTATGCAATTAAATGGAGATACCTCTTCCTATCGTACCTCTATATTTTCGGAAATCCTCCCCACGTCGCACTGAGAATACACCCCCATGACGAGCCAACCACCTCCAAGGAGTAAAATATTCAGCTATTATGTTAGCAAAAATGATAGTAAGACTAACCTCTGGTCTAAATAGAAATTGCTTACTGACGTAAACATCTCCGATGCTCAATCTGATCTCAAGATGACCTTCATACCTACGTACGAGATTACCATTATATTACTTTGGTTCTTGAGTTGTTTAGTTCAGCCATCTGAAGTGTCCTTCTTTCAGTCCTGTGCAAGGGCAGTGCTCACTCCAACCATCCGCATAACTTGCTCAACCTACTGAATGAATAATTTATTGGTTCAGCGATTTTACATAGTAAAGTATAGGACAAGTCATAAAAAATAAAACAATACTGAGTTATGTAAGTTCTTGCACTGGCCAAAATTTGAAGGATTGGCGTCAAATTATAGTTTGACTATAAGCGCAATTAAGAAAATGATGATGCATGCACGTATAAAGTTTTCTTGCGCTATCCACCTGCCTGGGGAATTTCTGTCTTGGTTTTAGTGGTTGACTCGCTATTTTTCCCAATCTCCTATCTTCATCTTGCCCAGCCGTTCGGAGGAACAAACATTTGCATATTGTCTGTAGAGGGTAATGTGTCGTGTGTGTGTTTGTGTGAATGAGAAACTTGCATGCTGCAACAAAGATTGTACTCAACGTGCAAATGATGCAATAAATCAGGGAAGAGGGAATATGGAAGAAAATACATTGCAAGACTAAAAACTAGTACATACAATTAAGCAGTCATTGAAGTCAATCGGACAATTGCAGTTGTAGGGAATTGCCATTGTTGGATTTTATTGGCCTTTTTTGCCTCTTTTTTGAACATTTTTTTATTATATTTTTTTGCCAGTATGCCATAGCTGTACTGTTTTTATTTTTTTTAAATATGGTGAGAAAGAAGGCATGTTTGACTACACCATCCATCCTGGAGCAACATGATGAAGGACGTGTTAAGTTTTGATGTGTTTTTAAATGCTGGGGTCATGGATTGATTTTGTTATACATATTTGTTTTGTTATTGTTGCAGGGGCTCACGTTGGACTGTGTGGAAATGTCCTTGTCACGGGTGTTTGAAGCCGGGCAGGCGTATGTTGCTCTGTCGAGGGCACGGGCCTTGAAGTCGCTGCGAATCTTGGACTTCAGTGCGTCACAGATCAGAGCTCACCCCGACGTGCTCAGGTTTTACGCTGGCTTCAGACGGGCGCTAAGGGACCGACTAGCGTGTCAGCCTCAGGTAAGATCCCGTCGCTCACGCTAACAGTCTTATTCTGTGGCATTGAACTTGTGTTTTGGAGTGCACAATTAGAAATTGGCTGGTTGCCAGAACTCCTGGTGCCCACGGTAAATGCATAATGCTTTCGTTGTAAAGTGGCTCAGTGATTCTCTACCAAATGCCGAGTTGTGCCGTATGTCCAGTCGGAATGTTTAGGGTGGTGGAGCTCATGTGTGTGGAAGAGGCCACTTCAAACATTCATCAGCCATATGTGCTCTGAACTTGTACTAAACAGAGAAAATTTATTCTGCCATATTGGTATACTGTGGAATAAATTTTCTATGCTTTCTGCTTGTACCTGCAGATGTTACAGTGTAGTGAAACATGTTGTTAATAAGATGAGAAGTTTGCCTGAGGAATGCTTAAAGTTTTTGTCTATTCATTATTCCGTTCAACATGGAATTTCACTCTCCACCCCAACAATCCACTTCAGAATGGTGGTACTTCATAGATTTTGTTGGGTTGGGTAGTGACAACTGAGAGGTTGTTAATGCCTTCGAGGGTAATACGTATGCGTGTGTGTGGGTTGCATAGGGAACAATGTGTGCGGGCCGTCAAGTTATTTCATTCTGCAGATAACTGGTGTGCATTTTTGTAACAAAGTTTCATTTGCTATTATTACACCTCTCAAGAAAATGCGTACGATACCTTGCATTGATAGTCTCAATCGTTAATTATGACAATAATGACCAAACAGCACGTTTCATAAATACCTACAGTCCATGCAATAAGACTTTATGGCTTTATGTATCAAAAATGGAAGATACAATATTCATGCAGAGCATATCAGTGTGTAAATAATTTAATATTTCATTTAATGCAGGTGACAGACTTTAAATAATTACTTATGAGGGATGTTTTTGCAGAGAGGATGAGAAATGGCACAATTTGTTTAGAGTTGAAAAGAGGGCAGCATAGTCATAACAATATGAAATGCACTTATGAAAGGGAATTGTGATAGAATATGAATCTTACTTTTGTGATGATGTCATTCGAGTTACAAATGATTTACTTGTATTCTTTTAAAGTTATTCTAGTCAATTTATGAAACTAGGTTTACTCCGTAAGTATGCAACATTGGAGACAAACAACCTCTCGTCTTCATTTTAAAATTTCTAACACGAATCCAATAACGTCATAACACGATTAACATGCTATACGATATTTGAATTCTAAATCTTTTTGAAAATGAGTTCAGAGGGAAGGTGGAAACACCAAAACAGTGTGTATGCGTTGAGGAAACCAATCTTGATTGTAGTACATGTTGATGGCTGAACTTCAATTTTTGTCGCTATTTCAACATCTGTCATGCATGGATTTTAGTCTACTTGTCGAAGGTTGAGTTTCAATAGATAATATTCTTTTCCCCTCAGGCCTCCCTATGGCTTATTCTAAGCACTTGTCTCACTCTCTGAACATTTGTTTGCTCACCAGGCTATTCCAAGACGACTGATTTGATGAAGTCATCATCTACAGGATTGCTCCACATCAGGGGACTGTGAAGCAAGCCTTCGTTTACTCCAGCCACTAATTTTTGGAGTTCGCCTGTGGTGTTACCAGGAAAGAGGCCAAAGAATACATGTTGACTGATGATTCCAGAGTGGCCTCTCCAGGTTTTCACACAATTATGATAGAAATTCATGGAGTACCCCTGTCCTTTTGTTTTGGTGCCATCTTCTACTTCTCAGACATATTTTTCTGCACACAGACAGGAAAATGCTGACCTAATTTCTTATTTATAAATATTAAAGAGATTTTTTTAACATGTGCTCATTTTCATTCAACCCTGGTGTCATTTTCACTTATGTTGGTTATAATTTGCAGTTCTTGGGTAGTTGTGCTTGAATTTGCATTGCTAAATACTAGTGGTGTTGGTGCTAATCATTTTGGTTGGGTGGTTTTTACACCGTTTGGCGCCAGTGATGAAGGATTATGATGAGTGAAAGAAGGCAATGGTGCCATTGTACATTTTACTGGAATGTGGAGCACAGGCCACCACTGGTGTTTTTAATCTTTGGGTTGACTGTATTGATGAATTTGTGGAAAGAGGAACTGCAAGGGTTCAGGCTGGTGTTGTTGTAGATTCTTTGAAAGAGCCTTAGGTCTTGCTTGCATCTTACTTGCTAGCTTACTCTGGCCATTCAACTCTTTTGCAATTGTTTGATAGACATTTCTTTAGAATGATAGCAAATATTGGCAACCAATATGATCTTTAGTTAACTGGTACGACATAAGCTTAGTCTAAAAATACAGTTGCAGATAGTTCAGTAAAAAATAGGTGCTGGAATTTAATTTTCCATAGCAGTGTTGTGCATCTCTAGCCCTATCCTTCCATGTTTCTCCTCGAGTATCAGAATTATGAAACCATTATTAGAGAAGGTTTGCTTTGTAAAGTAGGTGAAGTTATTTGACTTTTTATCCATTAAGCAGAGCAGTTCTGCCATATTAAATCTTATTTTGAGGAAGAGGGATATTTCTCCTTGCCCGCTGGAGAACACGGAAGGAAGACCCTAGGATGGAGGGGGGAACGCTTGAGCCAGTCGGGGGGGACGAGATAGAGTTGAGACGAAGGATTGCATTTGTGGGCCAGTGGTTGCTGTTGGCCGCCTCCTCCTCTTTCTTGGCCTTCCTTAGTTTCCTCTTCCAGATCTTGGATCTTCCTCCTCTTTCCATTCAAAAGGGAGAAACTGACTCAAAGGTATGGCATTGTTGAGACTGCACTTAATCCTGAGTAGCAGAGGGGCTCTCTTCTGCTGTTGAGGCCTCTTACTTCCCTTTACAATAGTGCCGTTGGAGCCATCCAAAGATATCTTTTCTCAGAGGCAAAAGTTTTGACTCACGTCAGCTTCTTTTTTTCTTTGGAGACATTTGGTATAAGTTCTTGGTGTGGTGTAAAATAATTTGCTCTTATGCTTTAATAACAGTGTTGGAGGTGAGTATTATTATATGTATTACCTAATGGAATAACTACACTTCACATTGTCTAATAGCAATTTTATCCTATTGTTATAAGCATACCCTTCAGAATTATTTTAGTTTAAATAATTAAGGTAGGCCTGCAAAACAAATCTCAGGAGATCACAAGCCCGTTCCCCCTCCTATTTATGAAGCAAAATACTCTAAGAAAATCCTGTTTTCAAACTGCTTATAAAAAAAATTCTTTAAATTCAGTTGTAGCTTAAGTTTTGTGTGGAAAGGTGTGTTGCGTAAGTTTTTACAATTTTTTCAGCAAGCATGCAGAATGCGGCCATGGTAACACAGCGAAAACTTAGTCATCTACTCCTTGATAAGATGGAGAGTTTAAAATTAGGACTTATATGAAGTATAGACCAAGATTATATCCTCTCAGCACATTGCAGTAATTATGCTCTCTACTGAATTGAACTTGTGAATATTGCACTGTATTTTTTAAATTTAATTGCTGAAAGGCCAAGACACAAAGCAAGCAGCACCTCCTTGAACTAGAACCACCTTTGAATGGACTCCTTGCTTTTGCGGTCTGACGGCTGCTCACTGTTGATCTGCCCTCTGTGGCTCGTCACTCACAAGTGAATTTTTCAGTGTGAATGTTCAATGATTCATTGGCATGAGCTGTGGAAATCGAATCGCATTCTTCAGTCCAGCAGCTCATGAAGAACGGAAAGTCGTTTGATTTGTCATGAACAAGAATATAGTGAACACTTTGAATGCATCGAATCACACTCTCTTATTCTGATTGGGTATCAGGTTTGAATCTGAAGAGTATGGGAGGCATTTGAGGGTTAACAGTTCAAATTCAAATGAAACTGCTTTTACCAGTTGCACAGCAGTTGGATTAATTCATTCAGGCACAGCAAGAAAGGAGATGTTATGTGCAGGCAAGTGGATGTACACTTGATAACGGTGAGGTGACCAACGAGGCAAGTGGAGCACTGACCAGGTGAATGTTGAGAACCACCGAGTCTCCCAAGCGTGGGGCGAATGGTGCCTCCTCTGGCCTACACTGCTAGCATGACCGCTAGCAGATGGCGAGAAAGATACAAAATCACTATTTAAATAGTCAACGCATCCAATATTTCAATGTGACAATATGATGAAGAATACAGATATCATTTTTCAAATAATTGTTTAATTTAAGGCTTAATGACCTTCCACTACAAGTTGAAATTTTAAACTAATAATTTGGGTAGCCTTCCTGGTTTATGAAATCTCCTTCTGCCACCAAGAACGTTACCATCTTCTGAGAATACACTTATGCAAGGGGCACAGCAGTTAACGACATGCAACCTTCCTTTCTTGGCGGAGAACAGTCAAGGATGGTTTCCTTGGTTTTTCTGTCTCCAATGTAATCATGTGTTTGATAATGTGGTTTTCCTACAATTTACCGTATTCCTCCAAATGTAGTCCCCCCCTTTTTGGCCGAAATCTTCGTGGAAAAAGTCTTGAGGGGGAAAGGGGGGGACTATATTCGAGCTCAAGGCACCTACTGTAAAATTCCATCCCCCGAGTTTGAAGGCCAATATCTAAAAACTGGGTAATGCGAGTTCAAAATAAATTATATAGAATTATATCTTGTGTATCTCTACGTTTAATAATGTCAAAATATATTTTGAATTTTGCTATGTTAACTATTTTTTTCACCTAGACAGCTAAAAAGTGTGGATTTTTTCAAGTTCCAGGAAGCAAGTTCTACTTTGATGCCCATTTGAAGAAAAATAAGAAAAGCCACTTCTCTTTTCTGCATGTAAGAAATGGAACATATATTTGACTTAACGAAGTTTAAAATAGATCACTCATTTAACAATTACGTAATGACAAATTTTAAATATGCACTAATTCAGCTTGCGGAAGTCATAAATGCATTTCATTGTGATGGTATTCTTCGTCTTTAAAAAGTAAGCGCGTGTAAAATGATCTAACAAATTGAGAGAATTAGATATGCTTTCAATTTAATATTTTATTTCGGAAAGCGAGCTCCACGCGACTGCTTTCAGCCAGGAGAGATAAGCTGTTCGAGGTTACCAAGTTGTAAGCTACCGTACCGCATGCACCAAACAACTCCAGTATGTACAGGAAAATATATCCTTGCCTATGTTTGAATAAAAGTTAATAAGTTGCAGTATTGACCAAAAGAAAATCAGCGATTAGTGAGATGATCTTTTGTCCTCACATTTCTCGACGAAAGAAACAAATTGCACTTCAAATTATCCTCGACTCCGTACCCAAAAACTTTGCACGAGGAGGCATAGTGACGGTATGTTTCCAAGCAGTTCTCAAACTGACACTGACTGGAATTCTTAAAGACTACTCTTTTCCGGTATTGTCGAGTCCTCATTACTCATTTACAGCAGTAGGCGAGCTGCTAGCAGCATAAGATTCCTTGTGTGCCCTACCTTTCTCTTTCAGGCATGCTCAGAGAGGTTGTGTGTGCTTTTAAGCCAAAAATTAAATATATATATCGATATCAAATAGTAATACGAATTCTATTGAGATTTCATAAGTGGAGTCATATTCATGAACTTGAGAGCAAGATAAAGGTCTTTTTCATTTCAAATACCGCCCTCTGTAGTTATCATGTAGGTATATAGTGGTGGGGAGAATGGAATGGGAAAATGGCTCGTAACGGCGCGGTTGAACTCCGCAGCCACCGAAAAATTATGATTTTCGGCGTGCAGGGATCCACCGCTTTGATGATAGCAGCTTTGGAAACTAATTCTGACCTCTTGTGCTTAAACGTACTTGTAGGAGAAAGATGTCACTACATCTTGATTTTTTTCTGATTTTTGAATTTCTGTCTTTGAAGCTAGTTTTAATAAGCCAAAGTTCAGCTACATTTTCTCAATAGCCTAGAGAAATAAAATTTTTTCTTTCCAAATGTTATGTGGAATGACATCTCCTGAATCAAATAAAGGAAACCGCAAGTCTCTATCTTAAATAGTTTAACAGCTCACTGAGGAGGCCTTGGAGGCACGAAATAAGGATATTAGAAGGTATCGGGAACACCCCACATAGCAAAAGTACATCTCGGATACATCTCAGAGACGTCTCAAATGTCTCATGTTACCTCTCAGAGACATCTCCAAAGTAGCCCGAGATGTCTCAGAGACGTCTCAGAGAGAGCTCTATGTCCTCTTGTTAGACGTCTCTGAGACATCTCATGAGATGTCTCAGAGACATCTCAGATACATCTCGAAACGTCTCAGAGACATCTCAAAATGTCTCAGAGATGTCTCAGATACATCTCAGAGAGATCTCAAGATGTCTCAGATACATCTCAGAGAGATCTCAAGATGTATCAGATAGCTCTACATCCTCTACTTGACGTCTCACATATATGAGATAAACAACCTTCGACATGGGAATGGAGGGGTTAAAATTGATAACACTGAATGCAATCTAAGTAAAGGAAACATGATTCCAATTTGCAATTTATTTACATACAAAGCAGATAGTCATAAT
Organism: Platycnemis pennipes; assembly: GCA_933228895.1. Taxonomy (NCBI): domain Eukaryota; kingdom Metazoa; phylum Arthropoda; class Insecta; order Odonata; family Platycnemididae; genus Platycnemis; species Platycnemis pennipes. Next base: position 135,935,863 of record OW121852.1, on the reverse strand, counting down.
ACAGTCACACAAAACATTGTAAAGAATCACAATAATTACATAAAATATAAAAATTACAATAGTCACATAAAACAAATAAAATCACAATCCCACCCTCTGCTAAACATTCTCTCCATCTTGCCTGAAAATAGAAAAGGGTAGCAGGATCTAAATAAATTTCTATTTAATAATAGCAATCAAAATATTACTTTTAACAATTAAAACTTCCTTGAATATCTTTTTCTGCTTTAACCGCAACATCTATAGGCCATTTTACACGGTGACTGATCATCGGAATGAATTTAAGTGATGACCAGAAATTGCTTCCGCTTAGGGTGTTTTGCACGGTGAATGATCATTCAAATTAATTCCATGAATGTTATGTGCAGAAAGGATGCGCAGTGGTAGGCCTATCGATAGTACATATTGGTCCATGGGAGATTTCCGACCAACGCAGCTGTATCGATGGTCGAAATGATTTGTTTACGTCATCGGATATATGTGATAGATTAAATGACACTCCATTCGTCCATTACACTCTCATCATCACTACTTCCTGCTGTAACATTAGGATTAATATCAGTTTTATCAGAGGCTGCCGGCGAGGGGGAAGAGAAACTACTAGCCTCCACAATACAGGGTGCCTCAATATCTGCAGAAGCTTTTTTGGAGAGCCTCCTCAAATGTCTAATGCTAACTTGGTATGGTTTTTTCCTGCTTTTACTGCGATTATCCATCCTACAAAAAAAATTACAGCCCTAAGAACTAAATAAATGCACCACATTGTTAACTGTAAACATTGCTAACCTTATTTTCCTATCATCTGTATAATGCCGATGTTAGGTCGTTGAAGATTAAGGACCGAATAGAAGATGGATTCAAAGGAAGGAAATAGGAAGTGCGATGAATGGAGAAGGTTAACAGAAATGAAAATGGATAAGGAAGGAATATATATAGGATGCTGAATGCGATTCAACCTAGTACTACTTACGTTTAAAGATGGAAACGGCAGAAGTCTCAGCACAAGGCAATCTCGATGACTCCCCAAAACAACGTGCTCGGCAGCAAAGCGTAACCACCGAGAGTAAAGGCCGGCGCGATGAGTCGTGACGTCATCCTGAGTGGTGCTATGGTTGTACGTTCAGCCATAACCACCGAAGCAAAATTCCACCCGGCTCTGTCAGCACGTATACTTTACTTATACAAAGCCGTACGTATGACCGAACGTTAACTTTAAGCCATTAGTACTGGTATTGATAAAGGTCTATCTTTGAAATTCGTAAGCTTATTGCCTCTTAAAATTAAATTCAACGGAGAATTGATTCTAGGATAAACGAAACTACCAACGTTATACCACGGAAGCTATGGGAAATGCAAAAATCAATCGTTACTTGCTGAATGATCTAATGACTTGGAATAATTAGGCTTCACAATAAAATCAGCAATTGGAGGCTTTTGAAGATAGTATTTTAAAGAGTTCACAAAGAGCTAAAGAGACATGAAATCCAAAACTTTGAGTTAAGCAGATAGATCCGGAAATATGAGTTGCATGAAAAAAAATTGATCTACGCAATGCTTAGCTGAGTTTAGTTGACAAACGCAACTTACATAATCCAAGGCATAAATACTTTTAGTAAAGAGGAACAAAATATTCAATTTCACACTCACCTACTCGGTTTTAAGTACATCTCAGCCAACAGCCAAGCAGATATCATGTTCCTACTTAAGCTATTTAAGGCCTAGGTTGATAGAAAAGAGATACTCAAAACATTTTAATGCAAATAAATTTATTACAACAAATATGTGACAAGAATATACACAATATTTTTAAAAAATTTTCAAACATCTTGCCGTCATTGTCTTTTCCTCAGCCACCAAATCATTATTTTTTGCAATAATTATTTAAAAAATGTTAGTAGCTGCACATAACAGAATTTTACCTACATCTATTGGTCCAAGTTATTCGTCTAGTATTTTCCAGGGATAACGTAGGACACACCTAGCTCTTCATTGCAGTACGATGCTATGTCTACAATGGTATACTTTGGGCAGTTCAGGGACAGGGATGGAACAGTTCCTCATCTCAGCCTTGGCCATTTCAGTGGAGAACACAGTATTTTTCTTGTCTTCTCTTCGTATTCCTCCACAACTCGCAAGATATCATGCGGGTCAAAATGATCTTCACAGACCTTAAAGAGGAAAGTTTCAGTAATATTAATACAGAATACCAATGCAATTTATCTATTATTCCCCCTATTTATGATACGCGAATATGAATTATTCTCTTTCAATTCAGTGAATTAAATTCAAACTAATATCAGAGCTGGGTGAAATAGTTTGGCTAGTCTTCAAAGTCTAGAGATGATTTCCTTCCAACTCTTGGTCATGAAATTTACACAGTCTACATAGTTCGCAAGGGTTTACTGCTAAAAATTATCTACATCAAAGTGGAGATAATAGTCCGCAAGCCATCTAAAAGGTGTGTGACATTGCAACGTCGTCGATTTGCACTAACCTAGTACCCTTTTAACAAATCCCAATTTACGTTTCGCTCGACCAATTATTTCGCGAATGTTTTCCTCACGTGAGATCATAAGTCGACTTATGTTTTTGGGTGGGCAGTCTTCAGCAGAAAGATGTATTTTAATTCACCATTTCATAATTATAAAGAAACTGTTGATTGCATTAGAGAACAAGTATATTTGTGAGCAAGCATATTTACAAAGAGATACCCTCAATCCCACTCAAAATTTAAGCCAGCGAAGGTGAGCTACGCATATTTTATTTTCCATGGGAAAGTACTTCATAATCAGTCTGTTCATCTGAAATGAAATGCCTACATTTGATCTAATCTACATTTACTTAATACCCTGCGAGCCACCGCGAGGGTGCGTGGCAGGGGGTGAAGCTCACCAAATGTGCGCTACTTACTTGCTACTAAGAGCTACAGTGATACCTACTATTGCATGGAAAAATGCTAGGTATAAGATCCACGTGCAACTAGATGGTTACTGTCAACTTAGTGACGAAGTGGTTACTTGCCAGAAAAGTTGTCTCAATATATAGGTATTTTTCTTCATTTCCCAAGCAAACTAAATTATTAAACATTCTTCATGCACTACAGACTACTCCAACAATTTTTTACCTACCTATCCCTTTGCTATGCTACCTATTGTGTTCTCTAATCTACTTGGGAAAAATTACAGTTTGAATCTATCGGTACGGCATTCTATCTCTCTAATCTTGTTTATCTGATCAAACCTAGCATAATATGCAGGGGTCCTTAAAATATATCTAACGTCGTCACTAAACATAACCCCTGCCACACCCTCGCGATGGCTTGCAGGGTATCGCGTAGATGTAGATGTAAACAAATTGGCTTTGAGTTTACTCAAAAGGTTAAGCCAAAAAATTAACCTGCGTTATGATAGCAATGCTTCTTCGGGGAGAAAAAATATTCGGAAGATTTCAAAATGACAATAGTAGCCATTAATTGCATAATATTATTGGGCATATGCCTTTTAGACCCTTCTTACTAAATTAATTAGCTTGTCTGAAAGTATTCCATGACTTCAATATCCCACCGCGTAAATAGCCATACTTTTTACCGCGACAAATTACGGTTTATAATAAGCATAGAATAAACAGGAGACTTTAATCGGCATCAACACTTATGAACTCAAGTATTGCTACCAATACGCAGCGAATTTTCAGAATAATTAAGCCAATTTCTAGTTACAAATACAAAAAATAGGAATAATAACTTAAATGATAATACGTTAGTGGGGATAATAACTCAAGCACATACCTTGCTTCTCTTGGAGGGCCCAAATTTCTCCCTTTTGATGGAGCGTATCCATTTTGCTCGGAGGTCCTCTTCCGTTGGAATGTTTAAAACGGACACTTTAGCCCCGTTCCTGTAATTTCCGCGGCACCGTGGAACACAACAGGAAGGAGGTAGGCATGACACAACACCACTAAATATTCACCAATACAGTGAAAAACAACTTATCAAGCGCGCACAAAGACTGCAAAAACCAGCGTTCCAAATGCGACTTTTGTGTTTACCAGTGTCAATCAACTGTCAACAACAATCTGCTATAGCAATTCCGTAGACCCTCTATGGAATATTGTAGCACCACTCACAATGACGTTACTCCGTAAACCTCATGCTTTGAGCAGGCCTTCTCTCTCGGTGGTTACGAGCAAAGACAGCAACAATAAGCTACTCACGTCAAGGTAAAATTGTGATGCGGTGATGCTTCCACAACGTGATCGAAGGCGTGGAACGCATGGAAGGCATTTCGTCATTTCGTCGTCACTTGTTACGCTTGTTGCCAGGGGGGGTTTACTCAAGGCGAGGGGGGAAGGACTCGGCGGTGCGGTGGGATTGAAGTTTCTACCCTCGCCACTGAGCGTGGCAATCGTGATACAGAACGTAACAGCCAATGAACGGCTACCAGCAGACAACATCGTAACCAACACCAGTTTGATTTGTTTGATGTTCGGTAACATGCCTTCATCACAAAGATGTCATGCGTTTGGCTGCGGGGAGCGGAAAACTCCCGAAAATCGTATAAAATTGCATTCATTTCCTCGGAATGAATATCTGTAAGTACAAGATTTTGGATGTCATGTCGATTAAGTCATTGAGAGAGATAGAGTTCAGGTGACCGTTGCCAACAAGCACCTCTGTGTATATTTTCCACCTCACGTGAATACGCGACGAAACAATTCCTTTCGAAGTGACATGCCATTTAATCGAGCTACAAGAGTTCCAATACTCGTGGTATCCGCGCGTAATATTCGTGTCTTCATTTATCTGTGCCGTAAATGGTCTTACATTAGTGACATACGATATGGATAGCTGATCAGCAATCGAAGTCATTTGCATACTTCGGACTGAATGACAGTCGTTTAAAACGAATGAGGAACATCGCGAGTGGAATACTAAGGGTGTTGATGCTCATTTGAATGAATAAGTCGTTAAATTTTGGGAATGCTATGCAATATGAACTGTGGTCAATATTCATATGTAGTCCATGGTTGGTATGATGTAGGTAACTATAACCGCGATGTGCTGTTGGGCTCCTTATGACTTAATCGTACGCTTTTTAGGTGATTTATGACATTTTTAGCAAGTTTGCTGTACTATGTATAGCAATTAACATGAACCTTTTGTTGAATATAGGTGCGCTGAATGGGTGAAAAGGGCCAATAACCCTGCATTGATGGGCAAACCATTGCGCAAAGTGAGCAATTATGCTTACCTGTGTGAGCGCCACTTCACAGTGGATCAATATCAGTATCCACTGGAGAAAAAACTTCACATGGATGCCATTCCTTCAGTTTTTCCTGATACCGATAGTTCAATTACACTGCCCTCTACATCAGAAGCCGTCCCTGTGCTAAGTCATTCTTCTGCTTCACCAACCTGTCCTGTTCCAACTGAAACAACTTCTGCAACTGCCACATCTCCCTCAACATCATCTTCTACCCGCCGTACCCCTTTTGTTATATGCAATGTTGCTTCCCCCATGGCAGATCTTCTCCCTGCAGATGATGATATTTCTCATGCGGACACCATCCTTGTGTCAAAATCATCCGAAGCAACCTCTAACGAGACTGCTTTCACTCCAGCTGCCTTGCCATCTCCATCGTGCTCTTCTGTGACTACACCTTCTCATCTTCCTCCATTTCCATCAACCACACCATCTTCAAATGAACTCTTGGGTCAGAATGTGGTTTTAGAGAACCTGAGTATAAGGAAAGTGGCAGATCTAACTCCTAGGAAAAAATTTCTCCATCAAAAGTTTAGGAGAATTTCTAAAAAATTTTCCGCTTTAAATCAGAAACAACAGGCAGTTGGAAAGATGACTAAACTTTTAAAAAGGGGACCAGAGACTTTAGTAGAAATCCTACTTTCCAAAGGTACAGATGGTTCAGATATCATACTGTCATCTCTACTTAGAAACTGCAATCGTCACAGGAATGCAAGGAGATGGACCATGAAGGAGAAGCTAGTATTCTTATCTTTGTATAAAAGAAGTCCAAGGAACTATCTCTTCCTCTCTTCTTTATTAAATATCCCTTCTGCATTTACTTTAAAATCTATCCTTCGATCTATTCCTTTCTCTACTGGCATCAATTCCTTTATTTTCAAGCACTTAAAGTATCAAGTGTCACAAATGCAAGAGAAGGACAAATACTGTGCCTTATTATTCGATGAGATGTCAATTAAACCATCTCTTGTTTACAATGACAATAAGGATATGATTGAAGGCTTCCAAGACCATGGCTCTGGGGCTAGAACCAATGGAATTGCTTCTGAAGCCTTGGTCTTCATGGTGCGTGGGCTAAGAAAGAAATGGAAGCAGCCCATTGCATACTTTTTCACCTGTGGGAGCACACCTGGCCCTGTCATAGCAGAACTGTTGAAGCAAGTGTTAAATGCAACCATAGATGCTGGACTTAAGGTAGTTGCAACTGTGTGCGATATGGGTAGCAATAACTGCTCAGCACTATCTTCTCTGGGCTCCACTAAACGAGACCCTTACATCAGGTAAGCTAACGGAATGAGGAATGTTTTCAAATTTTTTATTATGTTTTCACCCTGTACTTTTGCTAATGTAATTTAATCTTGACTTCAGATTTAGAAGTGGAAAGGTTTTCACTTTCTTTGACCCGCCCCATCTCCTAAAGTGTACTCGCAACATGTTCCTGAAATATGGCATTAAAGGAGAGGTATGCAAACTAACAGATACAAACTTTGATTCTCAATCATTATTATAGGGCCACTCTATATAACTAGGGTTAACACTCAATGCTATTGTATTGCAGGTTACTGTAGGAGGTGTAGTCATGCATAAGGTTGGCAAATGGTCCCACATTGAGGAGACAGTCAATTTAAGTAGAAGATTGAGTGGGAATGTTGTGGCCTTCCCAAATATATCTAATTCCTCCCTGAATCCTAAGTGGCGGGAAAAAATGAAGGTCAACTTGGCTGCCCATGTTTTTAGCCGCTCACTAGCATCACAAATGGATATTTTTGTTGGATTAGGTTAGTATGATATCATGCTATGTACATCGATGTTATTAGAATTCAATAACCATGAAAGAGTTACATAAAGAATTTAAGATATTTTTATCCACCATATTATCCATTACAGGGATGATCGACCAAGGTGCAGGTGTGACTGCTGCATTCATAACATTCATCAAACAGTTATTTTGTAGTTTTAATGGAAGTGACCAACTGTCAGATACCATCAATTTGCTTTGCCCATTGAGTGATAAAAGCCAGCATTTGACATTTTGGAAGGAAGCAGCAGCAAAAATTAACTCATTGAAATTTTTAAAGTTGCCAATTACTGGTCCCCCAGGAAGACCAGTGAGGGAGACAGTCATTCGGCCTAAATCTCAGGACGGGTGGGTCACTTCCATTAATGCCATGCAATTACTGTGGAAGGAACTGATGAATGCTGGATACAGCTACCTGGAGACAAGACGGATCAACCAAGATCCAATTGAAAATTTCTTTGGGAGTGTCAGGCTCCACTGTGGCTCCAATTTAAACCCCACTGTGCAACAGTTTACCTCAGCATTGAAAACATCGATTGTGAATGGGCTAACAAAACCTGGGCCAAAAGGAAACTGCGAGGTTGATGCAGATGATTTCATTTCGGACCTTGAACTGATTCTGCAGAGTGTTGAGACCAACCCCCTTCCTGAAAACACTGCTGGCCTTCACAGAACTGAAGTCGGTGAAGTACATAATCCTAGCATGACAGGACATTTAACCCTCTTCTCTGTTGCTAATTATGTTTTCAATGACATTGTAAGTGAAGTTAAATGCTCTGATTGCATGAAGTTCATTGCATCAGAGGAGTCACTGATGGGGGAAAATTTCTTTCCTCCAGAGGACATTTGCTGCCTGGAAGGAAGGCAAATGTACCCTTCAGAGTCATTCATGACATCAGTAAATGAGATTGTTAGTGAAATGAACAAAATTATTCCCTCCGTGGCACCAGAAAAGGGCATTAAAAAATTGTTAAAAGACAGATTGGGCTCTGTGGCTTTTCCTTGGCTCCATTGTCCAGATGTGGTAGAAAAAGTTTTGGGATCAGTGGCTGGCTTTGTCATACGCCAATATTGTACAGAATGTAAATAGTGTAGTAACGTGTGATATTTCTTTTAAGGTATTCCTTTTTGTAATATATGTAAGAATAGTTGTATGCAGTGGTGCAGGATTGACTTCAGGGGGGGGGGTTAAAGGGGGGTTTCATTAATATTTATGTGCGTCATCATTAAATGATACTTTGATATTACTAACTAAAGCAGTAAATATTAATATTCTCTTTTCGTGAAGACATTTCAAATATATTTATCAGCCCAATAAGCAAAACTCTAAATGCCAGTTCAGGTAAAGTAACGAAAACGAATTGAGGTAAACAATAAAAGTTTATCAAACCTATATCTCCAGGTGACTCCTTTCCCCTTCACTGGATGCCATTTGTAAATGCTTTCATTGATTTCCCTTGGTTCTTGAATATTTGTTTCTTATGTTTTATATAGAGTATGTTCCCAATACTTGATAAATGATGCATGTCCCTTCAATCCTTTACTGGCATAATGAATACTGTTAATCCTGTGGCTACTCTTAACGATACTTCAAATGTTATTGCCATCAGAGGCACAGCATATGATGGTTAGTCAATTATGGTCATTATTTTGTTTGTTGTTTCTATTTTTTTACTTTGCTATGATTATTAGTATGTGGGTAATGTGTTGTAATGCTGGTTATATATTAAGTAAATTGGGCAACAACCCGTAAATAAATAAATCGGTACGAGCTTCCTTACGAGAATCGTACATGCATTAGTATGTATGATTTTAAAAATTGTGATTTTCAATCAATTTCTAGTCACTTAGAAGTGATAAATTGGGCTGAACTGCTGTGCCCCCTTAGTGTTAATGAAGCTATGTCTCTATTTTACTCAATTTTAAATGATATAATTTGTTGTTTTACACCAGTAATACAGGTTAAGATCAGTAACTATCCCAAATGGTTTTCAACTGAATTGAGAAATTGTATTAATTTTTAAAAAATAGCTCATAAGTCTTATAAATCTACTGGAGATCTTGAGTATTATATTAAATTTTGTAACCTTCGACGACGTTATAAGCAGATTGCCAAAAATTGTTACTTGAATTACATTAACTCCACTCAAGAAAACATATTTTCTAAAGGAAGTACTTTTGGAGTCACGTAAACAATCTTCGCAGGTCACATAGATTACCCACCAACATGTTCTTGGGTGACCAAAGAGGTCATCATATCCAAGACATCTGCAACCTGTTTGCCACACACTTCTCTTCTGTGTATTCCTATGCCCAACCCTCGTGCCCAGTTTTGCCTGACTTTCTGAACTCAGTACATATTAGCTCTCTCTCAATCTCAACAAAAGATTTACTATTTAAGCTAAAATCAGTGGACACATCTAAAGGATTGGGACCTGATAACATCTCACCATTAATCGTCAAATATTGTTGTGAGTCTCTTCTTTACCCGTTGAATATTCTATTCACCAAATCGTTAAGTAGTAGAATTTACCCCGAATATTTTAAAAGTGGCTACATTATTCCTATACACAAGGGTGGTAACAAGACAGATGTCACGAATTATCGGCCTATTGTTACTCCATCTGTCTTTGCTAAAATCCTGGAGAGCCTTGTGACAGATAAACTTAGTGCTAACTTGAACTGTGTTTTAATGGATGAGCAACACGGTTTCAGAAGTGGTCGATCTACATGTACTAACTTACTTGTCTTCCAGAATGATATAACACAAATGCTGAATCTGAATACTCAAGTAGACGTTATATATTGTGACTTTAAAAAAGCTTTTGATAAGGTTCTTCATCCCCTTTTGTTGACCAAATTAAGAGCATATAGCATTGTTGGAAGCATTTATAATTAATTATAAATCTTTTTCCTTTTGTGCCCCAAGTGGAGTTCCTCAGGGATCCCATTTGGGACCTTTGCTCTTTTTACTTTTTATAAACGACATTAGCAGTTATATGCATCAGGTGAAATACTTGTTATACGCTGATGACCTAAAAATTTATTACAAAATCAATGAACGTAAGTACACCTATGTACTTATAGACTCCCTCAATAACCTCGTGAAATGGTGCAACAGCAATCACATGGAATTGAACTTGAATAAGTGTTATACAATGACCGTAAGTAAAAGTAATTCAAAAGTTGAATTCAATTATAGTATATCTGACTACACATTAGATAGAGTCGATTGTTTTCAAGATCTGGGTGTTATTTTTGATAGCAGATTATCATTTGCCCCACACATAGAGTACATTACACTAAAAGCTTACAGAATGTTGGGATTCGTTGGCTGATCCTGCAAGGACTTTAAGGACATTAACTGTCTTAGATTGCTGTACATAGCATTAGTGAGACCTATTCTTGAGTACTGCTCTATTATCTGGAATCCACATTATGTTAAAAATGTACATGTCATTGAGAAAGTGCAACTTAAGTTCCTAAGAATTATTGCCTATAAATTTCACCTTAATGTAAGGTGACCAGACGTCCCGATTTTTAACAAGTCATCCCGCGTCCCGCGGGGTTTTAAGAAAGTCCCGATTTTTAGAAAGAATGCACGACAAGCTAGGGAACGGTGGGAGAATGGGAAGGGAATATGCAGTTTTTTAAACTTTAATTATTTTAAACTTTAATAATAAAATTAATTGTTGAGAACTGATTATCAGGAACTGCTTATCAAAGTTCGCCTTGATCAGTTGCTAGAATTCGACCACCATTGTTTGGACTTAATGAACAGTAGCATTTTTGGGTATTGGCAGCGACGAAAACATTTTGTAGCTATAAAATGAAGAGAGAACAATTCGTACACCTTCACAGATTTTATTCTTATGGCGACATGTTTCGCTAGCGATCAGGATGGGATGTATGCGCGTGCTTTGTTGATTTCGAAAAGGCTTTCGAAACAGTTAGGTGGGACGAGGTAATGGAAATATTGCGGAAGATAGGAGTAGACTGGAGAGACAGGAGACTTATCCGGAATTACACATGGTGCAGAAGACGCAGGTGAGAGTAGCCGATGGAGAATCGGATTGGGCCACAATAGGGAGGGGAGTTAGGCAGGGCCGTCCGTTATCGCCGGTACTTTTCAACATATACTCGGAGGAAATGGTGAGAGAGGCTTGGGATGAGCTGGAGGCTGGAGTAAAGGGAAATTGATAAAATCAGTGAGGTTTGCAGATGACCAAGCGCTAGTAAGCCAGTCTGCCCGTGGCTTGCAAAAAATGCTGGATGCGTTGCAGGGACAGTGCGGAAGATACGGGATGAAGATAAACCAGAATAAAACGAAAGTAATGCGGTTTTCCAGAACAAAAAGGGATAATATAACGACAAAAGTAGGAGGTCAGAAGTTAGAGCAGGTAGAGCAATTTAGCTATCTAGGTAGTGTGTTGGAAGAAAAAGAGTATAGCAGCCTTCAAGTGAGAACGAGAATTGCATTGGCGAAATAAGCTTTTGCTCGAAGGCGGTAACTAACGACGTTGAGTAGGGAAGTGAAGAGAAGACAAGTGAAAAGTTTAATATGGAGCGCTGCGCTATATGGGGTGGAAACGTGGGCTTTGCGAAAAGAAGATGAAAATAGACTCAGGGCTTTTGCAATGTGGGTGTGGAGAAGGATGGAGAAAATAAAGTGGGTCGAAAGGAAGACGAACGATGAAGTGCTAGAATTGGTAGGAGAGGAAAGAAATTTGATAGATGAAATTAGGAGAAGGAAGAAGGTGTGGATGGGAAAGGTAATAAAAGGAGATGGTGTCTTGAAGGAGGTGATTGAGGGAAGAGCGTTGGGGAAGAGGGAGGAGAAGAACGGGTAGCTTGGATGGAATGTTGGGAGGCAGGACGTATGAGGGGCTGAAGAGGTACATAGTGTGAAATTTAGGGGGTGGGAGGAATTAAATGTCCTTTTAAACCTACCTTCACCGGTAGAATACTAATAATAATAGTAATATAGACCAAATTTTTAATCAAGAATCCCCCCCCAATCTCCCCGGGTAAATGGTGTCCCGCTTTACGAAGGTTAAAATCTGGTCACCTTACCTTAATGGGATTAATGGTGACTGCAAAGACCTAATGGAATGTATTAATTTAGCCTCCCATCATCTGCGAAGAAAACAATTTGCCATTATTTTTCTGGACTGTATATCAAATAACCATGTCAAATGTTCAATTCTGCTTTCTCTTATATCTCTTAGAGTTCCACTAGTCTCATCTCGTTGCACTTCATTGTTCACAACTCCTTTTTTAAGAAATAACTATTCTTTTTTCTTGCCTCTTTTCCGTGCAATGAGAGATAGCAATGCTAACAGTAACTTGGACGTTTTTGCCACACCATTAAATACTTTTAAAAATATTGTTAAGTCAACAGGTAAATGTGTAATACTTTTACAATTATTGTTTTTCAAAATTACTTTATGTGAGCTTTGATGATTTTGTATTCACATCACGTCTTCTTTTGTAATGGTCTTTCTTATTGAGTTTTGATTGCATAATATTATGAAGAAATGTATTACTTTTCTTTCTTATATTATTGTATTGGTTTATATTTTTATGTATTGTAATTTTGTACTGGGCTTCTACGCCCGTTAATAAACCATATTATTATTATTTCTGTATGCGGTTTCGTTATGACTTAGAAACGTTCCAAGTTAAAGTGAGAAGTTCATTCTAGCTCCTTTTACTTCTACTTTTCCCCGTGAATTTCATGTAACGCTTACTGTGTGCATGTTTACAGCTGATTTTTGTATGTATGTACGGTATGTACCACTTACTTTTGAATGTATACGGCAACAGCTTACAATAAATACTATTGTAATGAAATGCGTGTTATTAACTTATCAAATGCAATATTAAGCCCTATCCTTTAGTGATTAATTAAATTTCTTGTCAACATTCGCCTTGAATCGGAATAAAATTAGTAGAAGCATAATTAAAAACTACTGAGCAGACGACATTATGGCAGCCCTTTCATTGGCCCTTTCCTCAGGTATGTGACGTCACCAGTCTCGCAGCGATCGTCGTGCAAGGTGGCGCGGGTAGAAGTTACACCCCCCGTAACTCCCTTCTTGTCATACCCCCCTCGCCCTCAGTCTACGCTCCGTGTTGTTGCTAACCGCACATGCTGACATCTGTCAGGCAATGAAGAAATCATTCTCGTATGGCACTAATTTCAAACTCATCTTAGGCTGATCTTGGTTTACATATATTATCATCCCTTGTACGCAAGGATGAATGAAAGCGGAGGTTAATATCTTACCATTGATACTCTGACCAAACTTCACCCAAAATTTATCATACATTTATATATTACTCGATTTAATCATTTGTTAAAGTCCATTATATCCCACTTAAACGTTTGTCTTCAACAACTTGCTAAGTCATCTTCTTACACTTTTTCCTGCAACAATCGGGTTAAATGATGTACGAATATGTTGCGATATTAACATGAAAATATGGCAAGGGATGGCACAATGATTTTAACCATACACTCAGCATAAATCCATGAAAAGCGGTCTTCTTGGAATAGCGTACTTTCCGGCACGAACACACTATTAATGCTGCATTCATAAATTTTGCAGGTTTTTTTCGCAAATATCGCGGTGGCAGCATTGATAGCCATTAAATGCATCGCTCCAATTGATTTTGCGCCACATAACGAGGGAAGGTGACTTAAAAAGTGGCAATTGTCAGATAAATAGCTTGCTTATGTGAAATATCTCAATATTTCTCTCAGAGACGTCTCTGAGACGCTTCGGATGGCTAAGCATGAGACCACTGCAGCGGTCTCGCGGGTACCTCTCAGAGACGTCTCTGAGAGGTACCGAGACGTCAATGTCTCAAGAGACGTCAATGAGACCTCTCTGAGACATGCGTTGCTATGTGGGACCATGGTACCATACGATGAATATGTCTAGGCTGACCACGAATCATGGCCATTTTCATAGACTGCTACTAAGTCAGATCCCCTTATTTCCTTTCCTGTGGGAGTCCCTCCTAAGGCGACCAGGAACATTCCAGAAGAAGTAAAATATCTTCTCTTACTTGAGCAAAGGAGTGAAGGATGTGAAGAAATGTCGTCCTCAGAGGATTCCACAGAGGAAGGCATCGGAGAGAGATCAGTAATAAAAACCTTTTAAATGTTTATCTTTCATTAGTGGCTAAGATGTGTCAGAATTTCAGGTTTCAAGACCTCGAAACATTTTTTTAAATGTAATAAAATTATTTCCACCAGAGTTGGACAGCAAATGTTTCTAAAAATCTAACATATTGTTTCTTTCCACCATTATCACCAACTTAAAATTTTAGCTACCTCCTGGATGTATGAAAGCTTGGCTTGCTTGAAGAAAGCATGGCTACATCTGGGAAAGCTTGATGGCGGAACAACTGTGGAGACAGTTGAAGGTTTCCTCCAAAAAGATTTTCCTCACGTCCGCTCTACAGTCAGAAAACCTGAATCAAAAGGTGTTAATGCCAGTTTTCGAATTGACATTCCGTTTCATCTACAAGATGAAGTTCTTCATAAATGGCCTTGTGATTTGACACGTTTTTTATTCCCATGCAATGCAGGCAAAATATTGACTTACTATATGAAACTAATACAAATGAGTATAATGAGACAAATAAAAATGATATTAAAAGTGCTGTTGATTGAAGTCGCAGATCAAAAGTGAATCAATGTAAAACAAATTTCAACATTGCTAACTCCATTTTATGAACGAATACCAAAAATATGTTAATACAGATTTTTTGTAAATATTCAGTGCCTTAGGAAAAAAGGGTTATTGCTGGAATTTTTGCTTTGCTACCAGGTAGAGAAATATCATAAAATTTCTCTGCGGGACCAACAGCTGTCCCAGTTGAATGGTATCGTAGATATGATCCTGACCGAAACGACCAGCCTCTGGGAAATAGACTGCGTGGTATATGCTGCCGCCACACTGTTGGCCTCTCCCCGAGTGTCTGCCACTTGGGAGACTAAAGCAACAAACAGGCTTCAACAGTTTAATGCCAAAATCATGCTGAAAAGACAACAGGTGTCGTGATTCAATGTGTGATGGATTACATTTCCTCCGGTCGGGCCTTTACGCCAAAGGTCAAGCCCATTGCGTGTACAATCCGGAGAGACCACCACACACTGAACAAAAGAGAGCTGCTTATCGCACGAGGTGGGTAGAGTGCGGGCACTTACAACGGCACGGAGGAAGTTGATCAAGAGGACCAACGCCATTTTCAGCCGTCCCATCTCTTCCGACCCCCACCACCTGTTGTCCAAACACCACTGACTCTCCTGGAGGTGGAACGTTTCTGGAAGGACATCTACGAGACCAGGAAGCCATTCAACGAAGCCACTCCAGCTATTGCCCACTTAAAAGAGTTTTGTGACCGCCACATAGAAGATATGGATCGTCCCATCTCAGTCACGGAAAGTGATGTGAAGAACCCGTTCTCTGGCAAGAATAACTTCACTGCTCCAGGAATGGACGCAGTGAGTAACTTCTGGTGGAAAAAGTTCCCTTCCACACACAAACACCTTGCCAGAATCTTCACATCCTTCCTGTCAGGGACGGAGCCAATTCCGTCATGGCTGACTGAGGGGCGAATGGTTTTAATACCGAAAAAGGGAAACTTGTCCGATCCGAAGAACTACTGCGCTACAACCTGTCTCAATGCTGTATAAGGCGTTGACTTCCATTTTGAACAACCTTATCCTCTGCCACGTCCAACCGGTATGGGAGGAAGTTTACGAGCTGAGGGGCTTGAAGAAAGGCATCGCGGGATGCAAGGACAACCTGCTCATTGATAGGTGTGTGATCCAGGACGCTTGTCAATACAAGCATAACCTGTCAATGGGCTGGGTGGGCTACAAGAAGGTTTTTGATACCACCTCTCATGAGCTGATTATAGCCATGCTGAGATACATGAAAGTCCACCCAGAGGTTGTGTCCTGCATCGAATGCCTGTTACCGCTGTGGAAGATGCGCTTCGCCATACTATCTGGCAAGAAGACCGTCTACACGGATTTGGTAACATACCACCACGGCGTTTTTCAAGGCGATAGCCTCAGTCCCCTCCTGTTCTGTTTATCTCTCCTCCCACTGTCCGTACAGTTGAGACGAGGTAGGGGATATATGTGCGGTGTCCCGTCAAAAAGGGAACATAAGGTCACCCATCTTTTCTATATGGATAACCTGAAGCTTATACTTCAAGCAATAAAGACCTGTGCTTGGCGTTGGACACTGCACGCTGATACAGTGAGGATATAGGGATGGGATTGGACAAGTGCGCGACCATCCATCTGGCGAAAGGAAAGATTTCGGAAGACCAGGAAGACGTGCAGCTCGTTGACGGAAACTCTATTCGTCATCTTGATGATGACGATGCGTATGAATATCTCGGTGTCCCCCAGCTCCGGTTGCAGGTGGTGAGAGCAGTGAAGGAAAGGCTTACAGCCAAATACAGGCAGACTCTCAGGCCAATCTGGAGCTCTGACCTGACCAACACCTTCGCGGTTCCAACACTGCTCTACACCTTCGGTTGCATCAAATGGAATGTCAACGAGCTGCAAAACTTCGACAGGGGAACGAGGAAAATGATGACCATGTATCGTAGTCTTCATCCGAAGTCTTCCGTCACCAGACTGTATCTCCCGAGAAAGCTAGGTGGTAGAGGGCTGATAAGCCTGGAGTGCCTTAATGACAGAGTAGTCCTTAATACGGCTTGCCGCGTGTTCCACAGCACGGACCCCCTTATGCTGCTCGCAAAGAAACACGAGAGTGTCGGCAAAGGGGCGTTCCTATTCCAGGCGGCGAAAAGGGCAGCAGACGGCCTCGGTTTGGACTTGGACCTTACTTCCAGCAGAGAAGCGTGCGACAATTCAATCTTGTCGCTGAAGGCTGATGTGTTAAAGCTCGAAATAAAGAATGCGGAGCAAAAGACCCTGCTCCGCAAGCATACCGAGAAGCCCATGCATGGAAGTATCTATCGAAACTTGGAAACGCATGGGCTATCGCATGGTATAGTACCATGGGCTATCGAAGGAGCTCACGAGGGATTCGTGCTCGCGTGCCAAGATGGTGTCATCAATACCCTCGTGTACCGTCGCCTCATCTTTGGTGCAAATGTGACGGACGCGAGATGCAGAGCGTGCCGAAGGCAGCCGGACACTTTAGGTCATCTACTGTCCGGCTGCAGCATGTATGCGAAGAACGCATATAAAGACCGGCACAACTCGGCTTCGCAGGTGTTGTAATACAATTTAAGACACCATTACGGCATAGGCGCGAATCCGGTGCTGCCTTACGCCCCTGGAGACATCGAGTCCGTCGTGGAGAACGATAAGTTTAAGATCTGTTGGAATTATTCCCAAGCAGCAGATGATATCCATCGGATATCTAAATAAGGTTGATATATCCAAAACACGTTGTTATTACACGAGGGATATTTTGACAACGTTGCATAGACATCCTATTTGTAACATCCACGACGAGTAGTAAGAATAACGTTACATAGACATCCTGTTTGTAACATCCATATTAAGTTGTAAAAATAACATTACATAGATATCCAAGTTGTACTATCAATGATATTATAATCTTAATTGACATTATATAGATAGTCCATGCATGTTCAACAAAATCTGAAACTAAACTAAAATTACACCAGGTATTAAAATGAGAAAGACAAACAAAATATTAATATTATCATTATTTTAAAATTTAAAATAATTATTTTCAAAAATATATAAATATCGCATGATGCAGTGGAAATATGATTGATTTTTGTGTAATACATTAAGGGTTAATACAAAAAAGATATTGTGGAAAAGGTTAATGTACTTCATCTTTTTTGTCACATTTACCATCAATTCAAGAAGTGGCACATATTTCCTTAAAAGTTGTTATTCCAAACAGTATCCATAGGTAACATATGTTCTATACAGAATTGAAGAGCACAAATGTTTTGTCTGTATGTCTGGGGATTTCCAAAAACCATAATAAGCGAACCTGTCCCTGGTGAAAATGGCCACAGACGGCCACAGGAAATTTATGTGGCCGTCTGCGGCCATCCTGTGGCCATCTGCGGCCATCCTGTGGCCGTCTGCGGCCATCTGTGGCCGCTGTGTCCAGTCTGTGGCCATCTCTGTGGCCATGGACATGAATAACCCGTGGCCATAAGAGGCACCTGTGGCCAAGGCCACAGAACTTTTTGCCACCTGTGATCATGGCCACTGTCTCTAACTGATACACATTTCTTATAGTATGTACATACCATTGGATATTCCTCATTTTTGGAAGATATTTTTCCTACGTTTGTCCTGCACGGTTATTTCTTAGCCGTTGGGCCAACATTGGAAGGTTGTGATGGGAGGGCTACTGGATTACAGTGCTGTGCATGCTGCGCATGGCCACACACAAGCTGTATATCATCTCACTAAGCACATATGCTTTGCTCAACTCCGTATGTATGATGTTTTAGATGAACAAAAACTCTTAAGAAGTTTAGTTATAGTAAAGGACTTGCCGAAGAGCTGAAACACTTAATTTTCGCTTCCTTGATAATCATTTAATGAATTCAGTACCTACGGACAGGAAATTCAGTTCTGGTTAAACTTAAAACCATTGCTTTTTTAAAATATTAATACAAGAAATAAAGTTCTAGGAAAAAAATTTGATGTCTTTAAACAAGTGCAAATTAATTTTAAATGATACAATTCAAAGTACATACGTTCAAACACACTACAGTTTAGAAAACTTATTTTTTTAAATAAGAGCACCATCATCAACGATAAATCACAACTTTGGTGCACACGAACAACTTTAACCGAATATTCATTCAAAAGTTCGCGGCTTTGTAAGGTATCGACTATATCGATATAATCGCAATGCTAATCGGCTTCTACATTCAAAATGGCGGTTGCGAATTGTTGTTTCAACGTTCATGCATGAATGGTTGTGTATAATTTGATCATGCAAAGTCAGCTCGCAGGCAAGCAACTGGAATGAAATTGATCTCGAAGCATAGCGTTTTTATGAAGTTCGTCACATAGAAGCTTACTTTAAAATTGGAATTGGCGAATAAGATACGGTGAGTAAATTTTTCTCTTTACGAAGTGAGACTGCTGAAGAAAATTCACGAATTTTCAATGTTTTTGTTTAGATCTGCCCTTCATATAGTCTTTCTTTTCACAGTTCTTAACATAAGAAGTGACAGCATTTATTTTTTTACAGGCACGTTATATCAATAACATACTGGGACGAATGCAGGAATTAGGAAAAGATCACAATTCAACTTTGCGATTAATGCGAAAATGTTTTGTGTTTGTGTCTTCCTCAGTGCAGTTATGACTTTCATTGAGTTTTCTAAGAACTCCTTCTTTAAAAAATATACGTTTACTTTGAGTGGACCATTGTTCTTTTAAAAGACTTGGTTACTGAATACCCTGATAAACCTTTTAAAATGCAGTGTTGTGCAAGAAGCAAGCTAGATTGCAACCGTTGATTCCCATGCCATGTGGTGTGACTTTGGCTTATGTCGCGCCTGAAATGTGAAATCGTATTTCAATTGTGTGCTATATAGGCAAGTGAATGCAGTCATTGAAATTTGAAGTAGTGCCAATAAATATTTAAATATACAGCTGTTTTTGTTTAAAATCGTAGATGGTGCTTTCGAGTTGTTCCTTGAAGTTATATTATGGCGATTATTGGTTGTAGCCGTCACTTTGTGGAAGTCCATTCCGTCGTCTGTTCCTTACTGTCTGATGTCGTACTAAAATATCAGTATTCTTTTAAATCCAACCTGATCTTCAGCCATGTTAGCTTTAGTTAGTAAAACCAAGACTACAGTAAGTGCAGCCTTAAGGTTGGTTTGATTATTGAGAATTCTTTATTGTTTTTTTTTGTATTCATGCTGCATCTATTATTCCATTTGTCTGCATATGCCCGTTAGTTGTTGGAGTTTCCTTGATAAGAAATTTCAATATGAAATCTTTTGAGGTTAGGGGATTGTAGCTTTGTTTACTAATGCTGTACCTGATTTTTGAAAGTTAAATTTGGTTCATGTGTTTGGGTATTCCATGCAAAAATTGAAGTAGGTGGATGTAGAGGGTGTAATAAGGTTGCACAAAAGTATCTGCTCATTAAATATTGGGATCAGAGGTGGTGTTTGTTACATATTCAAAAGATTACAGTGGTGTGTTCCATATCCTAAAATTTCATTATTGTATTTAACTAAATATTGGATTTAGTTTAAGTAGTCTACGCATGTTGTTGTGGACGTCCACAGCTACAGGTCCCTATCGGCCAATAAATGTTTTCTTTTACTCACTTAGGACTATGTGTCTATGGTAATACTGTATTTATAATACAGTACTGTAATAATATATTACTGTAATAATACATTACTGTAATAATAGAGTACTGTAATAATAATGTATATTGGTCCCAACTATGGGTATATGAGTAGGGTAGGGTACTACCACTGGCCACACAGGGCCGCAGGTGGCCACACACGGCCACAGGCTAATGGCCACATATTATGACCAAATAACCACACACGGCCACACAATGTTGTGTGTCCATGGCCTCAAACTTGTGTGGCCGTGGCCTCAAACTTGTGTGGCTCTCTGTGGCTGTCTGTGGCCATTTTCACCAGGGACGTGATCTACTTATTAGATGTTGTGAAGATATCCATGAGATGTTGTTATATGGACCTCGATGTCCACTGTTGGACATTGCTGCAACGTTGTTTGGCGGGTCCTTTGGATATTTCACAGATATCCATGCAACGTTAATTGGATTAACTTGGATATTACACGGATGTCATGATGTTAACGCCGGCAATGTTGTCCGGATGTTGTAGGGATATCGATTGCTGCTTGGGTTCCTTCTCTTCCTCAAGGCAGTTGGAGGAGACGAAGCCTGATATCGTTCTCCTCGGCAATCTCTCGCATGCCATGTTCGTGATCGAGTTTTCGGAACCGGCCGAAACGAACATGGCAGTGAAGGAGATTGAAAAAAGGACAATATGCAGGGCGAACTCCGGCAAATGTACGCGGGCTACTTTGTGAAACTGGTAGTCCTCATCATGGGCGTGCTTGGTGGGGTCAAGAGCTCACTGGTTGAAAATCTTAAATGCATCCCAAGTCTTCAAGAAGCAATCTTTCTGCATTGCAAGTGCCATGCAGAAGGCTGTCCTTCTATGGTCCCTCCGCCTGCTTCGTGCGCATGACCCTAATGCTGCGTAGCCACCTAGGCTTGTGCGATGAGTCGATTAATCGAAGTCATCGACTGTGATGAGTCCATCGATGTCGATGAGTTGATGCGAATCATTGATGTCGATGAGTCGTGATGTGCTGCTGACACGAGAAACGCTAACCTCTGCTGACGACCCCTTCCTGGCGGAGCTCCACAAGTACGGGGAACTCCCAGCTTCATCCAAACCTTCGGACGTCCTACATTGGTATAGGGACAGGAAGGATGTGTATCCCCGCCTTCAGAAGTACGCGAGGATATAGCTCTGTATTCGTGCCACTTCAACGTCGTCAGAGCGGTTCTTCAGCGATGCAGGAAACGTTGTGTTGGACGACCGACTTGTACTCACCGATGAAAATGCGGATATGAGAATTGTATTATACCACAGCAAAGAGCCGTTGCTTAATTTGCAACTTGGTCCTTGTTTCGCTCTTTCATAAATAGGCCTTGTCGTTCTCAATTAAGTTAGACCCAATTCAATCTTCACTTAATAGCCACACCAATCTGACAACCGTGATATCTGAACTGATCATCGATAGTCATCGATCATCGTAATTTATCGACCATAGACATTCATCGATCGTCGACATTCGTCGATCGTCGACATTCGTCGATCATCGATAGTCATCGATCATCGTGTACACTCTATTCGATGATCGATGACAGCCATCGTCATCGAAGCATTTCGATGAAATTTTTTCATCGAAAATCGACGACCAAAATCGGTCATCGTACAAGCCACCTATTCACCGCTTGCGGACGAGGCTGCCCTTAGGCGCAACCTCTCTTGAGTCTGGCAATTATGACGGCAACGGAAGCTGATGTTAGCCGGAGACTCGGAGGTGGAAGTTACTATTTGTAACATCATCATCAACAATCCTAGGATTGGTTAAGGCAGCCCTCCACTCAATTCTTCTATCGGCCAACCTCTTCATATTGACGTAACACCTCTCTTTTATAACTTTCACAACTTGATCCATATACCCAGGGCCGGTGACAGGATTTTCGGGCCCCTGGGCAACTGAGTGGTCCGGGCCCCCTAAACCTCGGCAAACCCCCTCATTTAATTTAGACCAGAACTGCGAACTTTCAGGTTATTTTATAACCAGGACTTACCTGATTATCAGCGTTTTCTTCAGAGGAAAGTTGCACACTGTCGTACATTATCTTTTGATTTACTATAAATTGTCCTTTTTTTAAATTAAACACATGTCAGTGGAATGGGATGGGGAAACAATTTCAAAATGATAACTTTTTGACGATGTAACACACTTTACGCTTTCATTTTACAGTAATCAAAACTAGGACTTACTTGAACTTGAACATTTTATAAAAAGTCATAATAAAACGTACTTTTCTTTTTTTTCACAATTGGCATATCCACAATTACTCCCATCTTTTCGAAGATACGGAGATAATTATGTCACCACCAAATTAAAATGAATGCAGATTAATCATTTCTACTAAGCTTTGCTTTCACTACAACTCTCTCAATCAAGCATATCAGCAGGGAATGGGTAAAAATAATGTAAGTTAACGGTTTTGACGAACAGAATATATTTTGTTGTGCCTCAATATTAAGCTATTTTCGATAATTTGTTTCATTCCTGTGTGCATAATTCAAGTGAAGTAGAAACTCAAGTTTTCCTAGATGAATAAAGTCTAATGTGACGTATAAATCAGGGATATGCATATTGTAACGCAGGGAAAATGAAATATTTGAGTAGATTTTCTCGATGAACAACCAAAAGCTCCGCGGTGCACAAAATGTACCTTTCTGCATGAACCTCCTAGTAGGGTCAAAGGCTTGGACTGCTGGGGTGAAGGGGCAAATAAACGGAAAGAAGTCCTTAAAAGTGTCCCTCTGGAACGTAAAATAATGTTTCGTGCGAAAAATACAGGAATTTTAATACCGTGAGGGTGTGAATGAGAATTTTACTTTTGAGAGGAGAAACCTTGAACGCGATTTCGCGTACACTTTAAGACCTTAATATTTCTATATCCCCATGATTTTATACGTGTAGAGCTGGTGGAGATCGATAGGAATGTACACATATTAAAAAAGGCGAATAAGAAGCGTTATGTTCCTTATGGATGGAAAAAACTTACTCGCATCACGTCATTTCCAGCTCCCGGCACGTGTCTCAAGCTCCGGACGCGCGTACGAAAAATCAAATGTAATTTTTGGCGTCGCAAACGAATTTTAAATTTTTTTCAGATCTACCTTTAAAAAGCATCAACAATTGATTTAATATGAGTCACTTGACAGGCACTTAGCATGCCAGATATTTACTACTTAAAATGAATTTTTGTGTGAAAATAGCGTCCGTCGTTTTGTTACGTAATATCACCTACATTTAGGAAAAAAACTCCCAAAGTTCAGCACAGTAAAGTAAAAGTGTGGTTTTAACAGACCTACTAGTTTTTTATCCGACCAAATTCCTCCCACAGCGTCACCCTCAACTTAAATAGGAAGATTTTCGTAGAAAACTGAATTCGGGTGTAATTTTGGAATTTTGGATATGTTTGAGCCCCTGCATCTCGGTAACGGTGACAGAACATGACCAATGACATGCCATTCCATGGTTGCCAATCAATTATGAGTATTTGTACCAAGTTTCATGATTTATCTCCAAAAAAGCCATATTGGAATTTTGTCCCTTTTTTCGATTTCAGCCTACTGTGCATCGTTTCAAAAATTCCTTCCTCTCCTTTCTATTAACAAAAAACACACAAAATCATGACAGTGCGTGCATGGGCCTTGAACTTATTCAAGTAAAACAAGGAAACAAATGTAGAAAAATGTCAGAAGGATAAATTATACATCATGTTTAAGAATTAATAACTTTCTGAAATATGTATAAATTCACAAAATTTTAAATATAAAATTTTTTTTGCTTCCCTTTTTATTTTTCCCGGGAGTTAAGGATTTAGTATAAACGAATCCCGAGATTCCGGGATTGACGAACACCTTTTCGCCAACAGGCAGCGCTAATAAGTAAGTTTTCTTGGACATGAAATGCAACACGTTTGACGTATGAGTCCATTTACTAATACATTTTATAGGAATAAGTAATTTTTCATCATTTGTAATACATAAGAAAAACGGAAATGAGCTTACGGTGCGCGTGTTAAAGACATATTGATCGCCAGCATTAAACAAGATGGACCAAATATCAGAAAATGTTGTCTAACTTTTGATGATGATCCCGGGATTGAAAAATCTCTCTGGGATTGCAATCCTTACTGGGAGGCTAGGTTGGGGGGCCGCAGTCACTCCCTACCCCTGTGTATGGGCGCTCATGTATACAAAACCAATGACACAACACTAGAATGTGTAGCTTGCTATTGATAATCTGTAACTTTGACTGCGGAATGAACGATTATTTACAGTCCAATAACAAGTAAACCATCATCTTAGTAAACATGATTTAGGCGGGGGATGGGGTTTCTTGTCGTTCAGGTTACAATATGTCACTGAGTGGCGAATGTTCGCGGCAAAGGGAGGGGAGGTGAGTGTCGACACAGGGCCCGCGCTTCTCGCTCTATCGTCCCCATCACCCTCGATGACCACAACAACAATGCTAATGTCATACTTCTCTATTGCACACTGACACATCTCTACCATGATTTGTTTTTTTCACTTTTTAAACAACAAAGTTTTGTATTCTATTTGGCATATAAATTTATTCATACTTTAAATTTTTATTTTCAATTAATTATTTTGCCCCGGGCCCCCTGATGGCCCGGGCCCCTGGGCATTTGCCCCCCCTTGTCGCCGGCCCTGCATATACCTCATACGAGGCCTGCCTTTTCCAATCTTCCCGTTCATTTTTTCTTGATGATTGTCTTCATCAGGCCATCGTGTCTTAAGATGTGGCCTATTAAGTTGTCCCGTCTTCTTTTTAATGTTTTCTGTAGACATTTCTTATGTCCCTCTCTTCTTAACACTTCTTCATTTGTCACTCGATCGATCCATTTTATCTTCATCATTCTTCGGTAGCACCACATTTCAAATGCTTCCAGCCTGGACTTCTCTGCTGCTGTAATCGTCCATGCTTCGCTGCCATAAAGAACGATACTTCAAATGTATGTTGCAGTGAAATGGTTTCTCACTTCAACCCTTGTATTTGCAGCCATAAGCAGAATCTTCTTCTGGTAAAATGCCCTTTATGCTTGAGCAATTCTACTGGCAATTTCTCTTTTACTTCGTCCATCGCTGGTTACTCAGCTTCCCAGGTAGCAGAACTCTTCCACCTCCTCAATTTCTTGTTTTCCTAATTTAAAACTGGTCCTGGCTTCCTTTCTTCTACTGCACACCAATACCTTAGTTTTCTTTTTATTGATCTTCAGATGGTATCTGGTCATTGTTCTTTCCATATTTCCTAGTGTATTCTTTAAATCTCCTTCTGTTTCTGCCATGACTGCTATGCCATCGGCGAATCGTAGCATGCTGATAATTTGGCCCTAACATGTTCACAGTTCTCAACTCTTCTTTTGGCAATAGGAATGATGCTGTTTTTCTCTAAGTCCGTGGATATCTCTCCTGTACATATCGCATATGGTTTTGTACAGTTGTGTAAACGTATTCTCTCCGGCGTTTTTTATTAGTTCGGCAGGAATATCATCTTTACCTCCAACCCTGTAGACATTATCTGCATGACTGAAACAAGGCTAAAGCCGACTATCTCTGGTGCCATGGTTCACCTGGATGATTATCATCCGGCACGATAGGGTTGGAAAGGAGTCGGAGCCTTCGTTCATCTTCGCCTGCAAGCAACTTTATTAGCAACTTCGCCTCTGACCTACGAGAAACGGCCCGAATTCCTGGTCATCGAAATAGCGGGGGCAAATCTCTCAAAACTTTTATTATTCATCGTCTACCGACCACCAAACGTTGAGCATATGTCAGACATTGAAAATGTATAAATGAAATTTAGCCCAACGTTTAAAATATGGTAACTATTGGAGATTTCAACGCTGATTTGTTCCGAGATCACTATTACAGCACATTTTTACATGATTTCATATATACCAATGACCTTTACCTTCCTACTTCGGATGAATCTCATCATACTGAGGATAGCCATACGCTCCTTGATCTATGCATTGTTGATTCGCAAGAAAAAGTTTCTTCTTTTCATCAATCTCCCGCTACATTTCTCTCAGTCCACGATAAAATTGTATTAACCTATAAATTTAATGTAATAAAAACATCTCAGCCTCCTACAGTTGTGAGAAATAACAAGTGTTTTGATGTTGAAGGCTTCCAGGGAGAGTTATTTAGCCTTGAATGGAAAACTGTGCTCAACTCCCTGAATGTTAATACAATGTTGCATAGCTTCAACTCTGTATTCCTTGACTGCCTCGATCGTTATGCCCCCAAACGACTTCTACATCCTAGGCAGGGGCGGATTCAGCATCAAATTTGGGGGGGGGGTCATGACCGGGGAGTATGGAAACCCCCCCCGGGAAAGAGGGGCGTTCTCCCGTGTAAATTTTTTTTACATACCCATTTTTTACGCATCTTGGAGCCTAAAATTTAATTTGTATTCTTAACAACAGATGAAATTGAACAATATTAGACATTTAAGAAGTTTAACAATGGAGGAGAAATAAAAAGCCAACTTGAAGTTTAAAATAATTATAAAATATTAATGTTTCATACAACAGAAAATGTGAAAAAATTTCATTGGAAAAGGTTTACAGTGATGATAAGCACATACATAAAAGTTGAAAACTATCTATTTAATTAGGGGCTTACTAAAAAGTTTGAGTTGGGTGCTAATATTGCTGTACGGTATCATCAGTATCATGAAACAAAAGAATTTATAGAAAGCCAACTCATGATCAGTTTTTTCAAATTACGCAAGTGGGAAAATCTAGAAAATAATTGCATACAAAAATGTTTTAAAAAACCGACAGCTGAGGTCATTTGCGCCATTTAAGATAGGTAGGTAATTGGGTAATAGTAGTAGTTTTCAGGAAACGGAAGAAGGGTGGAGAGAATCCCGGTGTCGGCATTAGCCTACTCTTAACGAAAGGCGCCAAGGGGATCACGGTTTAACGTCCCATGCGATGGGCGGAGTACTGAAATGCCCTCCACTAGGCACTCAAGTGGGGACCGGTTTTCCACTGAAAAATCTGCCACTGCCAGGAATCGAACCCGGGTGGCCAGTGTGGGAGGCCAGTACTCCAGCCACCACACCAACCCGATCCGATTAGTCGGTTGTTTATTTCTAAAGATGGTTCATTGTATGTTTGCAAAAAGTCATTTCCATTGTCAACTGCAGATACATGGAATCGGTTTTCCTCGTGAGTGGTGAGGTCACCTTTTTCTCCTAAGAGATTATCAAACTTTTTAAGAGGTTCCTTAACTAATTTCCTAAGTGGAGTCACGTTGTGGTGGACACTTCCTAAGCCAGATGAAAAAAGTACACAATATTTACAGTCCAGCCCCCTGTCTTTATGAGACAACAAAAGCCAGTGGAACTTGTCAAGATGTGATCTCTGTGCATATTTTTTGTAGGCTTTCCTTTCTTCATTATTTCGTTGTGAGGGAACTGGTAGTCTAAAGGAGGAGTCCACGGTTTCTGCAACAACGTAGCCTTCCCCACGCAGCACATGATATCGGCCCAAAATCATTTTTACACAGTCACATATCACTTATTGGTTAATCCGATTGGCTACCGATATCGACAAATGTCAAAAGTGATAATATTTGCTATTATAAAAATGACATTTGCGGACGATATTGGGCCGATATTAATTTGATGATAAAAAGATGTCACCACTATATAGTGGCATAAAAATGATATTGGGCCGACGTATATTTGATATTACCATGGACTGATTTTTCATTAACATGATATTGGGATGATTCAATAAGTAAGATAGCTAAAATGTATCCTGGATAAACATGTTACAAATATTTATAATAAGGGATGGTCGCTCAATAAAATTGCGATGGAAAAAGAAATTGCGAGAGGTAGTTTCGATCTAAGATCGTTCACATTGAGAACCCTCCATTTTAGCCCTGCCCTTACTCTCCTTATTAAGAAAAGGGTAATTTTAAGCGTTTATGATAGTAATAAGACACTTACTTTACTCGTAACCGAACTTCCCTTACTGAAAGATACGTAACTTTAAGCGTCATCATTGTAATAAAATATTTCAAACTCGTTTTCTGTTGAAGTTATTGGAGTTATAACCCAATGTGGGGGGTTCACATTAATTTCCATGCGCCAAAATTCACCTGGACCGGGAATGGAACCGCGGACCTTTGGCTGCTCAGACCATTACGCTACCCAGGATCCCTAATTCGCATGGCAATTTTACCGAGGTATAAGGTACTAGATATTGAGCCCTCGCGGTCCACCAAGGATGGCAATGCAAGGGAGAAAAGACTTCAAGGAAGCCACGACCAAAGGTGAACCCCATCCAGCGCTAAAGCCGCGCTTGGCGGTAAATGTAGGATATTCCAAGCCTGCCGCGTGAACGGCAATTTGTAAGCAAACATCGAATCCTTACTAATTCTGAAGATTCAAGCGATATGGAGTGGAAGAGAAACATGATAACGCAGGCTCGTGTTTTTTCTTTCTGTGTTATCGAATCCTTAAATAGTCCTATTTTTTATTTTATCTGTAGACCTCCAAATGGTTTCTGATGTTCTGACCAAACACAAATTTTTTACTTTCTTCTATCTGACGTCGGGGGAAAAATGTAACTACTCAAAATTATAAAATCCAGCGACCAGAAAAATATTATCATTTTTATATCCTTTATTAGTCAGCTCAGCTGACATCACCTTTACATCGGAGAAAGGTATCATTTGTGTCATGTTTATATCGTAATTATAAACCGGTGTTAAAACGACATTGGTGACGTCAAAATGACATTGGGCCGACGTATAACTGCCATACGATGCTGCTTGGGTCTTATAGCCTTCCTCTCATCCTCCCTATTTTCTCTTTTTCCTCGCCGATGAAAAATTTCAGGGGGGGGGGGGTCCTGGCGCCTGGTGCGACCCTGCTATTCCATATTATATCATATATGTATTGGCTATTCCTACTATTCAAGGGTGGGTGAAGACTCACTTGTCTGTCAGTCGAGCTCCACGAGATTATCACGAGACATCGGAAACTGCCGAACATTGCCGAAAGCACTGAGGCACTTCCGACTGTGTGGGCTCTATGGCTGTGTCCCAATTCACCAGATAGGTACCATCCCAGAATTCAGGGAGGACGCCATCTTGGAAGGGTGTCCCAACTCGTTAGGCATCATAAGGGAGCGGATTTAGGTACCTTTTTCAGCCGCCAGATTTGGGCATCGACGAGTGCATCGTTTTTCCATGATTTAAAGCATTCAAAGCGAGAGCAGTGGACTCGATGAAGATGGCTACCAACGAGGGAAAATATTTTGGCTGAAAGTTTGTTGATTTTTTATACGGAGAGATTCATTCAGAAGTAGGAGAAGGCCGAATTGTTCTACATTAAAATAAATGTATTATCCTAATTACAGTAGACCTATCGTAGACCGTAGCACTCCCTACTGTAAAAAACAAGCTCAAAAATAAAATAGGCTGTGTCCCAACTCGTTAGGCATTAGGGAGAATGGATTTGGGTGCCTAAAATTTAGCTGGATAACCCAAAAGGGAGCATGAATTGGGACATCCTTACTCAGGTATTGCTATCTGCTAAAATATTACAAGATGCTAATCGACGGTACCCTAAACTCAAATTAAATTCTCTTTACACAATGGCATGAGAAAGTTAACAATATGGATTGTGTAAGATTTTGTACATCATTTGTCATCTCTTTCACATTCTCTTGTTTTTCATCGGTTTCGATCCCAGCAGATAGCAATACCTGAGTAAGGATGTCCCAATTCATGCTCCCTTTTGGGTTATACAGCTAAATTTTAGGCACCCAAATCCATTCTCCCTAATGCCTAACGAGTTGGGACACAGCCCATTTTACTTTTGAGCTTGTTTTTTACAGTAGGGAGTGCTACGGTCTACGATAAACACAACTCAAACTTCTCTCACGTTTGGGAATTGTAGCCATGCATTTGCACATACACTCCCTTTAGTCCTTTTCAAGGATACAAAAACTATGAAACTAATAAAAATTAAAAAACTTTGATAAAATTTGGGGGGGGGGGGTCATGACCCCTGTGACCCCCCCCCCTAAATCCGCCACTGATCCTAGGCGTCCTCCAGCTCCATGGTTTTCCCCAGCCATTGAGGAACAAATGAAAGAAAGAGGTAGGCTTAGACGTGCCTTTGTTCGGACGAAGAGTAAAGCCCTTTACCAATTATTCGTGAGACAACGTAACTTTGTAAAACGCTCAGTTATGAACTCTAAACGATTGTACTATACGAATGTTCTTTCTAATCCAGCTAATCCTAATGACCTTTGGAAAAAACTAAAAAAGCTGGGGCTTATTAGACAGTCAGACAATTCAATCGCTAATGGGCTCTAACTAAATGAATTAAATATCTACTTATTTTTCCACGAGCGGTCTTCCAGTCCAACCAATGACCACCTCTGATAAATATTTCTTCAGTTGATGCGTTAGTGGCGTAGGTATAATGATAAAAATTTTTACTTTAACTACGTCACGCCAGACGCTCCGCGTATTGGGTCGAAATCTAATTCAGTTGGGATAGACGGCATATACTTGAAAGTGGTTGCTGAATGCTGTTTCTCCTGCTCTACTAGAAATATTCAACTCCTCGCTGATGTCCTGTGGCATTTACCCTACACTTTGGAAATCGTCCCTAATTCACCCTATTAAGAAAGTTAAAAGTCCCTCTTCCCCTGTGATTATCGTCCTATATCTGTACTTTGTGCCACTTCTAAATGTCTAGAGAAGATCTTACTGCAATAAATTATTTGACCCATTTTTCTGCTCAATTGGCCTTCATTAAGATTTCCGATGACATAAGAAATGCCATTGACGAAAGGTTGTTGACAATATTGGTGTTATTTGATTTTAGCAAAGCCTTTGACTGTGTAAACCATACATTGCTCTTACAAGAAATGAAAAACCTTAATTTTTCCTGTTCCTCATTAAACTGGTTTTACTCGTACCTAAGTGAACGGCGCCTATCTGTACAAGACCGAAATGTCAACTTGTCTGAGTGGGCCCCTATCTCTTGCGGTGTACCTCAAGGGTCAGTCCTGGGGCCATTGCTGTTTTCGCTGTACGTGGGAGACCTTTCAGCATGTATTACGAGGTGAGTACATCATGTATTTACATGATGTACGCAGACGATCTCCCAATTTATATGCACTGTCTCCCGCGCGATCTCGCCGAGACCATTAGACAAGTATACGAAGAAGTATCTGCCATTGTCTCGTGGGCAGGAGGCAACTTTTTAAAAATAAATAGCAATAAAACCAAATCAATGATTATTGATCATTCCAGGGTTATGTGTAGACTTAATATGGCCGACCTGCCTATGATTGAGGTCCAGGGAAATTGTGTACCGTATTTGAAGACGGCCAAAAACTTAGGGGTCATCTTCAGCAATACTTTATCTTGGAAAGATCATATTTTTTACGTTTCAAATAAAGTTAATGCTACATTACATCAACTGATAATTCGTAAAAAAATTGCTGCCATAAAAATCATAAAAAATTGATTTCCATGCAAGAAAGCGACTTGTCTCCACCTTAATGTTTCCTAATTTTGATTACTGCTGTCTCGTATTTTATGATCTCACAGCAGAACTTAATGATTTCTTGCTTCAGCGCCTAATGAATTCCTGCGTTAGATTCATTTAAGACTTGCGGAAAGATGAGCACATAACCCCATATTTTAACAAGCTCTCTTGGATGGACATAAAAACAAGAAGAAAATTAAAATTGGCCTGCTTCATGTATTCCCTACTCAAACATGATGACCCACAGTACATAATTGACTTTTATCTCTAGAGAACCATATTGCTAGTACATAATACATTTTTTATCCCAAGGAAACGATATTGCTAAATATATAGTTACCAGAGCCGACCCTAATTACCTGCATGTCTCTCATTCTCGGTCCTCCACATTTCAGAAATCATTTACTGTTACCGCATCTCAAACTTGGAACCACCTAACTAAATCTGCTAAAGATTCCTTATCGCTGCACCAGTTCAAAAATAAATGATATATTCATCAAACTTGCCCCCCATAAGCCGAATTTTACTCATTTCAATGCTTTATATCATGTATGGGCTGTAATACTGTGGTATATTTTCCAATGTTAATCTGTCAAATTGATAATCTTAATTAATTGCTTCAAAATTATTGCATCAAAATATTTAATCCTTATTTCACTGTTTGAACTTAATTTAATACTTATTTCATTACATGCAATAATAATTAAATACTTATTTCTTTGTGTGAACTTGTTTCCTATCCCATATTTCTTATTGTGTTAATTTTTACGATGTTCATTTGCATACATTTGGCATGTTGGTTTTTTGTAATATCAAATTCACACTATGTCCCTCTTCAGCCCCTCATACCTTCCCATCATTCCATCCGAGCTACCCCCGTTCTTCTCCTCCCCCTTCCCCGCTTACCCAACGCTCTTCCCTCAATCACTACTTTCATGAAACCATCCACTTTTATTAAAAATTCCCTTTCCTTCCCCTACTACGGCCTTAAATGGGGTCGTTTACCATATTTTTTTATTGCCGAATCTGATAGAGTTTGTAAAATAAAAAGACCCGTATTTTTCCGTTTTTTGATCCGTCAATTATTTCACGAGTTATAAGCGGCGAAAAACTGATGTTTTGAACCCTTTCGGAAAAGTGGGCGTGGTGCAACCTCTGACGTATATCGACTTCGTCCAATCACAACTGATCCCGCGAAGCTACTTCGCGTTATCGCAATGGGGGGGAAACAGCTGGCTCTGCCAATAGGAGCGATTGCGACAGCATCTGTACGAGCAGACCTTCCAAGAACCCTCCTCCACTCCCTTCCCTTACCCTAAAAGCAGCCAAGGACGGGAGGAAAATGACGTCAATGTTATCACAGCAGCTTTTTCGGTGGGCGTCACCTTTTGCCAATTTTAATTTTTTATTTATGTGTGAATGGTTGTGGTGGTTAGAAGAATAATTTTTCACTAAAATTCTTTTTTTGTTTCCATCTACCAATTTCGTGCAAAAAATTGCGATTTCGGTTCCGAGTAAACGCCCCCATTCTTTAAACGAAACAGAAGCTCCGACGGAGTTTTCCTTTTATCACTGCCATTGGAGCGTGCATTACGTTCATAGGATTTTCCAGTAATAGTGGCCTTGACGTAGAAATCGTCGACAGGCAGGAAAAGGCTGCTTCGGCAGAGAATATCGGCCCAGAGTGCGGCGGACGGTAGAGCAGTGAAGGCATTGACGCGATAGAGGGGAGCCCGAATAATGTAAGCTCACATTCACCATTTGAAATCGCCGGGATCCAGAACTTGATTCATTTCCAGAGTCACAGCGCGAGCATCACATATATGTATTAGCAAAAAGAACGATTTCAAGAGTAATTTTGTGAAACTTTTCCATGATGGAAAAAAAACAAACTGGGAATTTCACTGATAGTGTGATTTACTCACGGCCCGGGTTGCGACAATTTATGCCATCTTCAGGTGAAAATGCAGAGAGTTATTCCAATGTATACAAAAGGGGTGGAAGGGGGGGGAGGGGGTGTGGTTTAGGTGGTCGGAGAAAGGAGATTGGTCAGGGGGATTGGGAAGGAGAGGAGTTCACCAGAATTTCAGCGAGCTTCATCTACACCTACGGAATACCCTGCAAGCCACCGCGAGGGGGTGTGGCAGAGGGTGAAGATCACCAAACATGCACTATTGGCATGCAAACATAATACTACATGGAAACATGCTACATAATAGGGCCCACATGCAGCTAGGTGGTTAGTATCTACATAGTAATAAAGGATTATTGGTTATAATGGCATTTATTCAAATATATTTATCTTTATTTACCTGCCATGAGTGGGTTAGTAATGCTAATGTATCGTACACTATTAGTAAATAACTACGTACTAATACATCGTACACTACAGGCTAATCTAACGATTTTTCCCCTACCTATGTATCCCTTTGCTATGCTGCCTATTCTGTGCTCTTATAGTACGGGGGAAAATCACATTTTTAATTTATCGGTACGCCAAACTATCTCTCTAATCTGATTCATATGGTCGAATCTAGCATAATAAGCGGGTGTTTTAAAAATATATATCTAACATATTCGGAAATTAGAGAAGTCTGCTGAAAACTCTAAGAAGAAGACGGGACAACGTGATCCGCCTTATCTTAAGACACGATGTCCTGATGAAGACAATCGTTTAAAGACAAGTGGACGGGAAGAACGGCAAAGGAAGACCTCGAGTGAGATGGAACAAGTGATGAAGGACGTGAAAGAGAGGAATTACGTCAATGCGAAGAGGTTGGCCGATAGAAGAATTGAGTGGAGGGCTGCGTCAAACCAATCCTAGGATTGTCGACCCTTTATGGTGATGATTCGGTGAAGCTATCCATTTTAAAATTCTGCAGGAGATTTAATCTGAATTTTAACCTTCGATCTGATGATGATTCCCACCCTAATTCTTCTATTAATGGGGGCGTTCACTCGGAACCGAAATCGCAATTTTGAACACGAAATCGTTAGATGGAAACGAAAAAAGAATTTTAGCGAAAAAAATAATCTTCTAACCACAACCATTCACTCATTCATCAAAAATTAAAAACAAGCAAAAGGTGACGCCCACCGAAAATGCTGCTGTGATAAAATTGACGTCATTTTCCTCCCGTCCTTGGCTGCTTTTCGGGGAAGGGAAGGGAGTGGAGGGGGGTTCTCGGAAGGTCTGCTCGCACAGATGCTGTCGCAATCATTCCCATTGGCCGAGTCAGCTGTGCTCCCCCCCCCCCCCGTTGCGCTAAGGCAAAGTAGCTTCGCGGGCTCAGTTGTGATTGGACGAAGTACAAATACGTCAGAGGTTGCACCACGCCCACTTTTCCGAAAGGGTTCAAAACATCAGTTTTTCGCCGCTTATAACTCGAGAAATAATTGTCGGATCAGAAAACGAAAAAATACGGCTCTTTTTATTTTACAAACTCTATCAGATTCGGCAGTAAAAAAAATATGGTAAACGACCCCATTCTGATACGCTACTAAATCTATCATAACACCTTTTAACAAACCTAGCTCCTCTGCGATGCACAGATCATAAGGTCGGAATTAGAGATGCGACATTTGACCACCTTATGTGTAGAAAGTACCTCTGCCATTTATGTTGCTGCTAGGGCGACCTACGGTTCAATTGGGAATGGGGGCGTTTACTCGGGATCGAAATCGCTCTTCTGCACACGAAATCGTTGGGTGGAAACGGAAAATGAATTTCAGTGGATAAATTAATCTTCTAACCAGAGCCAATTGCTCATAAATCAAAAAATTTAAAACAAAGTTAAAGGTGACGACGCCCACCGAACGAGCTGCGTTAAAGGGATTAGTACGTCACTCACCTCCTCCCGTCCTTGAATGTTTCGAGCATCACTTCCATTGGCTGAGTCAGCTGACTGTGCCCCCAATGTGATAAAGGCGAAGGAGTTGCACAGAGATGTTGGGCGAAGTGGATGTGACGCACGAGTCTTTTACGAAGGGGTACGTAAGAGTATTTTACGGTATGACGTGCGAGTATTTTACGAAATTAAACATTAGTTTTCCGCTCTGCTCCTCTGCGAACGTCTCGACGGATCGAAGAACGGAAAAAAATCGGTTCTCCTTATTTTACAAACTCTGTCAGATTCGGCAATGTAAACGACTCTGTTCACTAGAGTGTGCTTTTGCATCCTCTCAAGGGGTCGCATCTTCTCGTTTTCCTCTCGACTCCTTCAACGCGGTTTGTAGATTCCTTCATATCCAGCGGAAATGTGCTCATTTTAATGAGGTGGCTGGGAAAACTTACGCGGAATGGCCTTATACCGGTGTGAAAGCACAATGATCATTCAGGAGGTGAAAGCGAAGAAGTGGAACCTGGCACAAACATCCGTTGTTGCACTTATATCGATATATTTTCTATGCCATGAGATTGATTACAATTATGTATTCATGAAGTGAGGGTCTTCAGCTAGCTGTGGCAACTTTCGAGACAATATGGAATGAATTCTCTCATATCTTCATGCCTTTCCATCCTGAATTTCTCCGCCCACTGATGTTTCCTTAGGACCAGTGCGAGGCACTGTTCCTTCTCTGAATTTTAAGAATGAAAATTCAGGCGTGGCTTTCCGGAGGCGGACCCCGTCCTTTTCCGTGACTACGTGCGGCACGTGCTCGTCCGTGACTTTCCATCCTCTCGGGATGAAGTGATGCTTTGGAAGCATCGTGATCTTGGAGTGGCCCCCTCCTCCAAACCATTGAATCCCACTTTTGTCCACGAAAACTATGTGAGTTGATCGGTCGCCATCTTCAACCATAACATTGTTGCAGAATTTCGCTTCGATGGACGTGCCGTCAGGGAAGAAATAACAGCCTGAGAGGAAGAAGTAGTCGTATTCTCGTATTACAAAGAGACACAATGAAACTGTAAGCCATTAAAACATCTACCTAGGTAATTACTATTATTATCATGAGTTTTCTTTCAAGTGTTATAGGTTTTCGCCACTCTAATCTTGGCAATCATTTGTTCTGCTAATTTGGCGAGGGTCGAATGGATTATAAGTTGGAGAGGTGGTGCAGTGGTGTGGAGAGGAGACACATGGGTGTCTCCGGCAAGGTTTGGGAGGAGGTAGGTATACGTGTAGTTAAGGATTTTCTATCGAAGAGGCGTTCGGCTAGCAGGAGGGAGTAATGACGGTTGGTCCATACATCTATCTACGTCTACGCAGCACCCTTCAGGCGTGTGTGGCAGGGGGCGAGGAACACCAAACAATGCACTACTGACATGCAACTTAGGCTGCCAAATGTAAACATGTTACGTAACAGGGTCACAAGCAGCTGGATGGCTAGTACCTACATAGTAAGAAAGGGATTGGTTGTTAATACATACATGCATCATGTACTACAGACTAACGATATTTCACCTACCTATCCCTTTGTTATGCTGTCTATTCTGTTACTATCTTATAGTCATGGGGGAAAAAAGGACATTTTGAATCTGTCAGTTCGGCAATCTATTTCTCTAATTTTGTGATTATGGTCCAGTCTACCATAGTAAGTTGGGGTTCGCAAAATATTTTTAACATCATCACTGAAAATATGGTCTTGGAATGTGTTTAAGAGATTAAGTCTTAATTTCAACCTGCGATCTGACAATGATTCCCAATTTAATTCATTTAATAGACTGGTTACGCTAGTAAGGTTATCATACCGTCCCTTTACAAATCTTGCCTATCTTCGCTGCACACGTTCAAGTTCATTACTTAGACCGATTTCGTAGGGATCCCATACACTGGCAACATATTCCAAATGAGGTCTTACAAGGGAAAAGTAGCGGATTTCTCGTACATGATCGTCACATTTACCCAATACTCTTTTGACGAATCTGTTTACGATTAGCTTGACCCATTATTTCACGTATATGTTTACCCCAGGAAAGATCATGTGCCAGCCTTATTCCAAGATATTTGATGGATTCCACGTTTGTGAATTCATTATTACTTATTTTGTAAGTGCTAGGAGGAGAGCTATTCTTTTTCCAAAATTTAATTACTAGGCATTAAAAAAAAATTAATTCTGAATGTCATGTATCACACCAATTTTCTATTGCTTGTAGGTCATCATTTAAATATTCTTTATGGTTTGGGCATAGAATTTCCCTGTACACTACTGCGTCATCGGCAAATAGACGAAGCTTACTTTTTAGCACCTTATTGACATCATTTATGTACAGAAGGAACAGGAGAAAGCCCTCTGCACCCGATCATGCAGAAAATCATTTATCCATGATATAATGTTACTGTGTAACCCATAAGATTTTAATTTCAAGATTAATTTGCTATGAGTCACCTTGTCAAAAACTTTTTTTGAAATCGAGAAATATAGCATCCACTGGAATATTATTTTCGCCAGAAACTAAAATATCGTGGGAAAAGAGAGCAAGTTGAGTTTCACATGATCTGCTCTTCCTGAAGCCATGCTGAACATTTGAAAATAAATTCTGGCTATCTAGATGTCCCATGACTGAACTGACAATTATAGTATGTTCCAGGACCTTGCATGAAATGGATGTGAGAGATATTGGTCTGTAGTTAGATAGCACCACTTTTAAAAATGGGTGTTACGTCGGCTGTTTTCCAGTCCATCGGTACGACGTTTTCTGTCGGGGATTTATTAAATACTATTTCAAGGTAGGGGGAAATTTCGGATGCTAACTCTCTTATACACGCGGGAGGGAATTTGATCAGGGCCAGGAGATTTGTTGGGGCTTATATCTTTAAGTCACTTTTCAATACCATTACAGGAAATTGCAATTGGTAGCGTCAGCCGCTGAAAGAGGTCAGATAACACGACAGTTGGATCGCCGGAAGGTGGGTTAAAAACGGCTTGAAAGAAGGAATTAAGCAAGTTAACTTTGTCAAGAGTGTTTGTGGCCATTTCCCACTTATCATTCTTTAGTGAATGGACGGTAGACTTATGGCCTTGCACCTCCCTTACGTACGACCAGAAGACTTTTGGATTTTCCTTCAATTGTTCCCCAAGTGTTTGTCTTGTGAATTCCGCAAATGCAATTAAGGGCCCTCTTTGCAGTGGATTTGGAATTTTTATAATTTTCAATTATTACGTTACGCTCATCAGTGGGCATATATTTACTAATTCTTTTCATTTTAACATGACATTTTCGCTGCCGCCAGAGGGATTTTCTCACTCGGCATTGTACCACCTAGGTTCAGTGCTTTCTTTTTTAAATTTACTAGGGATATGTATATATATTGATCCCAGAGCGCATGATATTAATGAACGACTTCCATGACTGGTTGGTACATACGTTTATGGAAGACTTTTTTAAAAACCGATAAGGAATCTCGTAAATAAATTTTAGAGTTAGCAAAGTCTGCTCTTTTAAAAATGTAAACATTTTTTTTGTTTAAAATTTTTATCTAAAGATAGTAAGGTGTATTGCATATTGGTGGTCAGGCACGCAGCAAGGGGCTTGCTTCTGGGGCTTCAGCCCGAAATTATGTCCCAATAATTTTATTGTTCTGATTTTAACTGGGCATCTTAATCCGGATTACACTGCGTATGATTCGAGTGTGAAATGTCTTGAAACGCGATCAGTAGTTTGATGCATGCGTGTTGTTAATAGGTTATTCTTTCCAATCTGATGTGTTGTGCATGTCAACACATCAACATGTAAGTCAACATGTAAGTGTTGAATATATGTTCTGGGGCGGGTCAACTTAAGGTAAGCAGTGAACGTTAACCAGTGAGAAGAGATAGGAATGGGCACTGTTAACGTAAATACCAAGCACTGAAATTGAAAAGAAGATATTCGTAACATGTCGCCACCGAACGGGCGAGGCTCATTTGTTTCAAGAGTTACGTTGACTCAGCCCATTCTCCCCCGAATCATATTTCTGGCTGTTGGTGGTGGAAATGACTGATTTGGGCCCTTATCTCGTAGGGAGTGGATAACTTTGTCTCGGGAGTCGCCTTTGGGGTTTCCAGGGAGGAAGAGCCGTCAGCAACTTTTATGTTGGCTTTGTAGTTGAAGTTTCCGAGGACTGTGGACCCTCTGTCAGCTGACTTGATGAACATATCTAGGTTATTTCTGAGTTTTTGAAGAGCTGTGAATTTTGGAGGTGAGAGGCTAGATTCAAGAGATAAAGAATCCAGGGAGAGAAGATGCACGAGAGTTTCCTCTCTCCTGCACCTCTAATGCTATTGGTCTCCCTTTCTCCTTGCCGACTCCTCTTCCCTTTCTGAATAGTATGAAGGCCTCTCCATCTACGGCCCTACGATCCCAACCGCTTCCTTCATGCTCCTCTCTCTGCATGACCTCCTGACCTGCTTCAGGGTCGGCTCCTCATCGCAGCAGACCCTTGGGATTCGGAATAATCTTGGTGAACATATGCGTAATTCTGACGTACGGTGGCAAGCTTGCATTCACATCTCCTTTTTTTCCATTTTCTGTGTTTAAATTTATCGTACGCCATGTTCATCTCATCACACATCTGTTACTGAAAACAAATCTTTTCCCCTTCCCGTCTTTCACTGAGCAATCTCTGAGAAAACAGACTTAATTAATCAGGCAAATGTGATCCTACTTCATAATGCTACCATGATAGTTGATGGAGCATAAAAGCGCTCAACTGCAATATGATTTTAATGCTTGAAGGGAGAACTCTTGGAGAAGGGGAGATGTATTTTGGAACCAGAATCCTTGCATATCTGACACCCAGACATTCACCATTGGTCAATAACCCATTGAAAAATATAGCCGTCCATCAAGATAGAAGGGGCGTGGGATCTATTATGACGCAACACCAACAGGGATTGTGATGGGGGGGGGGGCATCTTTCCACTTCATTGTTAAAAATACGGCATAAAATTATTCTTAATTTAAATGAAAACGATGACATAAATAAGAAAGCAAATGTTTTCAGGCTTCACCTTTTGTAATTCTAACATAGGTACTGAAAAACTAATAAAAACTAAATTTTATTATCCAATATAAAAATTAGGAGTATAATATTATTTTTAGTTTTCTTCAATGCAAATAATATTTAGTGAATAAATTTTAGTATTTAGAAAGGAATAAAGTTTTTATAATGCGTCTTTCTTTGTCATTCACAAAATTGGTAAAAATGTCAGAAATCAGAATTACATATGAATGATCCCCTAGCCATTAAATATTCAGAAGTGTCTCACCATTCCCGTGGCATTTCATTTTGCGAAGGGAGCCGATGTATCGGGAACCGTCTGGGAAGTTGATTGTGGCATTAGGGCAATCAACAAGGTCGGATGCCCAAAATCCATCGTAAACATGTCCATCACTCGAGGTGTAGACTCCATTTCCTGTAGCATGCGATGTTTGACCGTGCATTAGCAAATTAATCGTACAATTGATGCTAATTTTAATGAAAATCGAAACCAACCTTCCCTAGTAATAATTCCAGCTTTCAAAGCCTCGAAGGAACCTGTGTATGTGTCTCCGTTGCAAAATTCAAAATTTCCATTTCCATAGCCGCAGTTCGAGTCATTCATTACTTCCAAGTTCCAGCTTGAAACAGGCAGTCTCTCTAGTTCCGAATAGGCACTCGATTTAACACGATGGAACGATGGATTTTCAGCCATCCTCTGCCTATTTAATTAATTTATGAAGGCTTCAGAATACGAAGTCAGTATTTGTAGTCTAAGAATGAGTAGATCGGATATCAGCTGAAAAGTTAGGACATGCGTATCTTAGATGGTTGAGCTGCTTTTACGTATTGAAAAAAATCACCATCATCATATTTGCTGCGGATAGAATTTTTAAAATTTCCCAATGAAAAAGAGTGGTGTCACTAAATACAGGCTTATGATTACGTTTCAGGTGAGCCAGCACAGTAAACACAGAAAACAGGGAGACGTGGAAGCGAGGTGAATACTAATATATTTCTGACACAAGGTGACTTCAGCACACTGAAGGAAAAGGCGTAGGTACTTTCCTTTCTTCCTTACACTTTCAGCTCGAAGTTTAGAATTTAACTTTGCCGAAACTATTTTTTTTTGGGATTTGTTCTTGAAAGTGCTATGTAATGCCAATGGTGAGGAAAATAAGTCATTGGATTGAACATTTTGTGCATTCGTTGTGATTTGTTTGTGTCACTTATAGAGGTATACGCTCGGATGGCGAAGTCTCAGGCTCCGCGGCGCGCGCAATATTTTTATGTGTATGGATGGCTTTTTGAGGAGTTTATGTCCTTTGCGAAAATGAAGAAAAAAGCCCATCTATATATTTAAAACAGAGGTCTGGAAGTCAGCTTACCAATATTTTTACGACAGTCGTGCACGGCTACTATTTGAACCCGATTTCACTAAAGATACATTTTTGATACATTATAGACATAGATTCTCAAATGAATCGCGATAAATTTAAAGAAATATTAATCAGAATTATTTAATAAATTAATATGTACTTTTCAAATGCTTGTAGTAGGGCACGATTTTCTGCTTTATCATTAATTTTACCGAGTGCTAATTATATAAAGCTAATGCTTAAATTAAACTTTTATGTAAATTTGCAGCGATGATTATGAAACGCCTGTCTTGACACGAGTTGGCGGATTAGAGTTCTGCACCCTCCCGAAATCGAGGAGGTACAAGAGCGCGAAGGTTTATTATATATGGAGGTGAGCCGCAGCGGGGTGTCTGAATCGTGGTGCCTCTTAATTGTGTGATAATTGGCGAAATAACGCACGAGAATTCGTTTGAGGACGAAAAACATGTGACATCGTGAACGCGTGCCACCCCAACGCTCGTCGGCATCCTCCCGGCACTCGCTTCAGAGGAAAACCGATTTTAAACAAAAGATTGGAAGGGTATTATATGAGTGCGGTGCAAGCGTAAATCTTATAAACTTTTGCTGAGAGACAGACCCAGTATATGACAAGCAGGACATGCGCAGGAAATGTAGTGAAATATTTAGCTAGGAAATTCAAAGTCCGCGAACTGATCGCGTATCCCGGAATATCTTGCTATTTAGCTAAGTTTGAAAACTAAGCGAATACAAATCGGAAATAGAGCTTGGAGCACTGTAACGGTTACAAAAATTGTAAATTACTTGCATAACTAATGCAGCTAAGTGCCAACATTTGAATAAAATCACACTGTGCCAGGAGTAGTCTTGGATGAAACATCTGATTCCTTGGAGAAAACTGTTCATTGCTAAACTATGAGCGTTGTTCGCTTCGACAATATGAAATCCAAAACGGAAGATATAAATGATTATTATTCCAGAGCAAATGAAAAAAATGACAATAAATTCATAAAAGAATACGACCTCCAATAATGAAATTAGATGTTCATATTGAAAATTTAAAACCGTGTGATAACACAAATATTCCAGAAATACCACAACTAGTAAGAAGTGAAGTTCCAGGGTAAGACCAGGGTGGCACACGAACTGTTCAGCGAATCAGGAGTGAATTCTTTAAAAATGACCTATAAACCATTATATATTTTGTAGACATTGATTCATTTTTACTTAATTGGCTACTACATGGATAAATTGCATAATGATGAGATCTTAAATTCAGAGGGTGAATGGACCACTAATGGCACGGTACTTTTAAATTGTATTTCAGACTAATTGA
The DNA here is from genome assembly GCA_933228895.1 of Platycnemis pennipes. NCBI lineage: Eukaryota > Metazoa > Arthropoda > Insecta > Odonata > Platycnemididae > Platycnemis > Platycnemis pennipes. The sequence continues at coordinate 135,892,231 of OW121852.1, read as the reverse complement.
GTGGTATGCTACAATTAAAGTGAACCTCAAAAAATCAGCAGCATCGCCAGAACAGCGACAAAAGCTGTCCTGAACGTTAATTACTGACGGCAGAAAAAGGACATGGCTGTGGTGACCCAATTCAGGGCCCACCAGAGAGACAACCCGCAGAGGCCCCCAGAATGCACACTGGTACGTTTTAAGGCTGCTTACAACAATTGAGGTGAAATCTTAGGAGTGGTCATTTCTGCATCCTTCACATTGTTTGATCAGTTTCACAAAACAGTAAACCACTGTTTCACACTTTCCGCACGCAATCGCACTAGAACTATTCGCTATTTGAATGATGAATACGTTCATCCTTCTAGTAACCATACTTGCGAAATTATAATCATGTATTTTTTATATTTGAAATACGATTAACCTTCCGTGACTGCTAAAGAGCGGACACATTTCGACTGAAGTAGCCAGCGGGACTGATTGCTATAAAGCATGGACTGTTCCACATAGCCTACTTAGTGACCTTACTTGGTGGATAGTTGAAACAAACATCCAAAGTTAGGTAGAAATGCATTGCCACGAAACACAATAATGGACACTCGGCCGATGATGGAACAGGAGCGTACCATACACCAGGTACTAGGAAAATCGTTACGTGCAAAATAAATGGAAATATTATGCAACAAATACCATTCTCTCTTATGGTAGACTATGAAGGATTTCGCGTTTTTCCAACGAACCTTGAGGAAAATGAAAAAACAACTGACTCCCATGGGAAGCCCAAGAAGTATTTTTACCTCTATGGATAGTATGTCTCAATCGCTTCGCAGGTTCTGGTGTTCACAGCGGCCTGAATACCGTAAGAAGTATTCGTGGCTTGGTTATTCTTCAATTTGGTAACTATGATTCTAAATTTTAAATAAATATTAATAAACCAAATGTTATCCGCTACATGAAACTGACAAAACCTTCCATTTCATGACTCGAAATGGTCACCATGGATATTAGAAGGTCCAATTGTTGACATAACCGCGAATACGTCATGATACCGCTGTCGAAGACTTGTATAATTACCTACGCGTTAAACCATTGAGGCAAGGAAGCTTTTAATTGTCTGATAGCAATGAACAGTACCTACGGGGAAATTTTCTAAGTCCATCACTGTTCATCGAAATCTGCAATTTGATCTCTGTCTCACAGAACTCTCGACATAAATAGAATAACACTAGGATAATGATGCAATCTTTCTGCAGTTACACCATTAATCAGCCACAACCACAGCAGGAATGAGTGTCAGGCCGTGACCACGTGAGATTGCATTGTCGGTGGTCACGGTCAGGCCTGTATACACAGACGGCCTTGAACAAATTCACTTATAAATCAAAGTATTAAGGAGTTCATTGGGAATATGGTCCACGTCTCAAAAACACGCATAAGTAGATGCATTGGTGAAAAATAGGTATAGGCATTCGCTTTTCAATTCGAAGTTTGAGGCATTCGCTCAGTATCCCATTGCATTCCCTGAATTTGGGGTGCGACGATTTGTTGACGGTTCGTGAGTGCACGAGTATCTACTGTCGGCGCAGAAATTATTGTGCACTCGAGTTTGATTGCGAATAACAAATTAACAGCTAGGCCAACAGAAAAACTAATCACATCGTAATTTTCCTTATTTCATTCTGCGTTATTGCAGACTTTAATTTTTAAAACCCGTTTTCCTATTTTTTACAAAAGTTGTAACGTAAAAAGTGTCCGGACAACGGCCGTTTTAGACGGTATGTTTCGAGCGAATTTGCGGACTCCTACATCAAAAATAAGGCTTAAAATTGCAACTTAAGTTTAAAGAATGATAGATTTATATGTTTTCAATGAAATCTGTAAGTTTCCAGTGTATAACTTTGATAGAAGAAAAGTTGTATTCAATTTTATAAAAAGTAAGCATTTCGAAACTGGGGTGTCGTAGAATCTCGTTCTTGGTCGCGTTATAATCCCCATGTCCTGAAAGTATCCAATATGTAATTGTATAATATTTCAACACATGCGTTTAATTGAAATCGATTTGTAATAATAATCTGGCGAAAGCGAGCTCCCTCGGCAAGCGACCGGCGCACAGTGGTTCAGGTACACTGGAAATTATGGCATCGTCCAATAAATCTTCTGATTGCTTCCAAATAGGGTAGTTTCCTTCATCAAAGAAAACAGACTTCATTAATTTCGATTTGTGCCCTGACATAAATGTATTTAATTTACGCAAAAAGTTTGTATTGAGAAATCACAGTTTACTAGAGAAATTAATGTTAATTTTAAGGCCATTTGAACAGGCTCTGAAATGGCGGGGTGCGCTGCCTTCATGTTGACGTAACAGGTAGGTAGTTTACGTTGCGAAGCATAGGAAAATTCGTCTCCTGAACTTACCATTGTTGTATTTCAGGGCCCCTCAGCTCTAGTGAATATTTATTAGTATTAGCCTGTAAAAACTATCAAAGTTGGAAAAGTATTCTCAGTTAAACATGGTATTATTAGTCATTTTATAGGCTTCCTGCTCGTTGTGTCTTCTGCTACGACGAAGCATGGCGTGAAGGTCGTGCGGCGATAGGCGAACTACATGGTATGCTTGTGAAAGGAATACTAACTGATTTTAAACGAATCAACTGCATAATTAATGTTAAATAAATAAATAAAGGTTAATTATAATTAATTAACGGAATAAATATGCCTCCAATGCTAGTTCATAAGCTTTAACAACGGAGTGCAGCGTCTACTTGGAAGCGTCCGCAGCACCACCTGGTGGCAGGCAGAGGAAATAATTTGACGTCACACGTAGGATTAACCGGCATGCAATAGTTTGCCGTCACGTTTTCGCGCCATTGATTTTTTTCACTTTTTAATCAATGAGGAAAAATACTTAACGTCATTTAAAAATCGAACGGCTTAAAACACGTACTCCAGAGGTTATAAACTTTCGATCAAGTCAATAAAAAAATAATAGGAAACTACCCAATTGGGTTGATGTAGGCATTTTCGACCGCTGATTACGAATCTGAAGTCAAAATGTTACAATTGTGAATAGGTTAACGAATATGAGTGCAAAGTTTAAATAAAAATTGCAAACATGTCCTTATATAATTCCGATCATATAAACTATAAAGATTTTCCTGCATGCTAATAACGAATATTAAGTCAAAGTACGCAAAATTCGAATAGTTGCACGCATAATAAATGCACAATTTAAAAATATATAAATAAATAAGGTGAATAAATGCACTTGATATATTTTAATATTCGATCCAAGGTTTTCGCGGCGTTCCTTTTCGATGAAATCGGCTTTCGGGCGTTCCTCCGCGTCCGATGGTGTTGTCTCACGGCGACAACAGTTTCTCCAGCCATCCTGCTGCTGGCGTCTTCAGGTCAGCGCATGGATTTGTAATCATCTTGCACCATGGAGTTGAACAATTATTTACTTAATCGGTCATTGTAGAACACACGTGAGCATATGAACGCACTTCGCGAATGAAATCGATTATACTATTTGTTTCTCAACAGCAACCAAAAGAAGAACAAAGAGCGCAACACGCCGACCTCTTCGGATCGATCTCAGATCGGTTAGGGAAAGCGGTAAGCTGAAAACTATAGGCTCCCTTCTCGGATCGCTCTGGCTGACACATTCCGTATACCGGGCTGAGCCAATCAGATCGATCTTCTGACATCGATTGCTAAAAGTAGTTTATCATATGGATGTTTTGACCTTATAAACTGTTCTTATTGTAGTGATTCCCATCAGCTTGATCCTATTAGGATTCCCAGACAGCACCGTTCGAGTTTTACTCGTGCGCTTTTGGTAGATTTCCCGTTTCCTGTTTCCCGTTATTAGCGCGCCACGAGTTAACCACCGTCTCTGGCACGAGTATTACACGGGTGCGCATATTTCAGCTTAGAAAGAATACATTATCCATGAGGGCACACCGCTAAAATTTGTAGACGTCTAAATTTGATCTATTTAATGTCTACGGATAACTTCACCGAGTGAAGTTTGCTGTAGACGTATTAATGACGGACACGGTCGACCAAATTTGAAACCAAAAATTACCAACCAAAAAACATGATTTGTTTTAAATAGTTCACCATGAGACCCGTTTAAATATTTATAGAAAACGGAACATCGGCAAACGTTATTTCGTCATCATCCGGTAAACATTCCTCTCATGCGGCCAAGTTGGCTGCGCTTGCTTCGGAAGTCTTCTTTTGTCAGAAATCGTGCCCGCGCATGGAAACGCATTAAACACACGTGTGCCGAACCGTATTTGAGTGTAGTTGAAATTTATCGTCTCAGTGTTATTTTACACACTCTAGTTACATAATATACAGTTGTTTTATGTATTCTCTTATTCTAAAGAATAATTTGTTCCTGGTTCATCCACTAGGTACTTGTGCACTGAGGCTGTATCGTACTGGTATGTGATATCTTTGAAATTCAAGGCTATGGAAATGTCTGGTAAGAAATCCGGTTTTCTTTCTTTAGCATATGCGTTTTATTGTCTTTACAGATTTCCTCAAACGTAGAATACTTGTTTTCCGAAGTTACCTGTAACGTTACGAAGTTGTTAAAAAATACGTTGTTGAACTAAAGATACTTGAAGTTTCAGCGTGCGTTTCTTTGCTGCTAGCAGATATGGCATTTTAGTGCGGTATTTGGAGCATTTACATTTAATTTATGCCAAGTGGGGTTCCATTTTGTTTGGTTTGCAATATATTGCCGAGTGAATAATCATGTTTGGCAACCAAATAATGCGATATCAGTGAACTTTTTCTTTTCGTTCAAAATTTTTCGTGATTTATGGACGGTGTCTTCGGATACGCTGAGGAAGTGCCATTGATTGAGTATTGAGGTGCTGTTGTGTAAATTTTGTATAATTCATTTGCATCGGGATTCTGGTAAATATAGGTAATTATTATTATATATTTGTTATACTATGTTGATGGTTTCTGGCGTAATTTCTGTAGAAGCGGTTTGATTTGGTGTTTTTCAGGCAGTATGCCAGAGGGTGGGAAATATTTGTTTAGAATGAAGTTTTCTAAGTTTGTAATAGTTTACGTTAATTTTTGTCTTAAATATTTTCCCTTCGTGAAAATTTCAGTCGATGTAGTTATGCCCAAATCAATTTTGGGGAACTGTTTCATGATTCAAAGTAAGCCACCTTATATGGGGAACCATGATAGCGCCCCTGACGGGGGGTTGTGTGGCTATACATGGTATGTTCGCAAGTGTGGTGTAATGGCTGGTTTGTATGTGCTTGATGGAAAGGCTGCTCGGCTGTGTAAGTATTGCGGAGTTGGTTGCTGATCGCCCAAGGAAAGTTAGTGTGGTGACTATTACGAAAATACGTGATTTATGGTAATGTGTTAGGTGTTCAGAAGCTTCAATGGTAAATTCGAAGCGAGGTTAACTCAAGTGTCGGCCGAAACACGAGTAATAAACGAGTTTGGGCGGAAATGGGACCGAAAATACACAAGTTCGACACGTTTTGAGCTGGTCTTGCGACGAATTTGACACGTATGAATTACGAGTTTCACACCATTTTCCGACGAGCGGTGCTGTCTGGGATTAGAGTAATCTCATAATGGTATGTGCACTTTCCGCTACAGCTCAACCCCTATACAGTTTGTGTAATTTGCAAGACAATTCATATTCTCGAAAAAGGTATTCTAATATCTAATTTTCAATCACAGTTATTTTTTCCAAGTTATGTTTCAACTCTCTTTCAAGAATTTTAATATTACTGGATTGGATATATGAATGGGATGATTCGTAATTCTTAGGTTGCAAACTAGGTGGCAATGCTCGCCTATAGTTCTACCCAAGGTCCGTCTATTGCAGGTCGTGACACGCTTTTGTCTAATGTATCCGCCATATTGGCTCGGATTCGCGGCGGGAATGCAAAAAAACGTAAGTAACTGATGTCAAGAACCAATACTTCGAGATTACCTATTAAAGACAGATCTATGATTTTTTACCCTGTATAAACGACGTAACGACCCTTTGGTAGGCGTTCTCGTATTGCACCCGAAGGTTGTGGGTTCCGCTCAAAAAATCTTATAAAACTCCATTCTACCGTGCCAACGTACAATCGCTATACTTACAAAGATTTCCTCTTTAAATACCTCGCACCATTCCAAAGGAAGACATCGCAGCTGCGGTGGAGACTGCCGTGAGCCAAAAAGGAATGCGGACGAAGTGACGTGGCATCCAGGCGAAGCCGCCGCGGCGGCTTCGCCTGGATGCCACGGCGCGCCGACCCAAACACGACGGCAGCGGAGAGGTGAGTCCTCCGGGAGAAAATGAGCAGCTGGTAATCTTGCCAGCCGACAAAGGAAACGCCACAGTCTTGCTGCCTCTGGATAGCTACAAGGCGAAACTAACTGCTCTTCTCAACGAGGAGACTTATACGATGATGAGAACAGACCCTACAGCGAGTGTCGAGCGGCATACGAGGGAACTCATCAAATGGTTTTGTCCATCCCACAAAGCGGAGACTCCTCCCTTGGGCCACACCAAGACTCTATTCGAAGGTCAAAACAAGGAACCCTCTCCGTCCCATCGTTAGCACATACAAGCTCTGGCTACATACCTGGCCAAGATGCTCCTTACATTTTCTGGGCTCACAGATGTGAAGAATTCTTCGGTCCACGTCACCGAGATCCAACGGGGTGGGGAAAGGTGATCTGCTGGTGACCTTTGACGTAGTGTCCCTTTCTACGAACATTCCCTTCAAGGAGTCCATGGAAGCCGTCAGGCGAATCTCCGGTGAAGACCTACCCAAGGACTTCGCAAATATCGTCGAATTCTGCCTAAAGAACTCGCATTTTCTGTAGGATGAGCGGTTTCACGAGCAGATTGAGGGTTCGCCCATGGGTTCTCCGCTTTCAACTGTCGTGGCGAATATTTACATGGAGGAGTATGAACCTCTCAGCTCCCTCCCTATGGCTGAGATATGTGGACGACACGTTCGTCATTTGGCCACATAGCAGACTGGACGTGGATGAATTCCTGGAGCACTTGAATTCTTTGCATCCGATCATCGAGTTTACAATAAGGATAGAAGAGAATGGCCAAATTCCCTTCCTGGATGTTTTGGCAAAGAAGAGAAATGACGGAAGCGTGGGGCACTCGGTCTACAGAAAGAAGACTCACACCAACCGACCATCTGCATGCTTCCTCCCACTCCCCAGCAGAAGGCTGGACTGCTGAAAACCGTGATTCACCGCGCAGTAACCATCTCAGAATCCCTACAGAAGGAGAACGAACACCTGGTGGGTTCTCTCCAAAGGAGTGGAAATAAGAAGAGTATGGTCCTAAGAAGGACGTATAAGAGAGAGAGAGAGAGAGAGGGAGAGAGAAAGGAGCAGATTGCAGGGGAGACGAGCAAGACCACGTTGGAGAAACCCGCAGCATAACATGGCTCCACCATATGTTGTTGCCGGTACTACAGAGAGAATCGCGAGAGCCTCGTCGAAGCAAAATGTGAACACCAGATTCACTTTCTGCAAGAATACAGGAGATGACCTTCCCAAACCGAAGGACAAGATTCCTCATTACGAAGGGGTCTACGAGCTAGAATGAACGTGCGGAAAGTCATACTTCGGGCGAACGGTCGATTAAATGCAGACAGAGTGCTTTGGACATCAACGCGCCTCAGAGAGGAGAAAGCAATTCTCTCGCCGTCTCGGAGAGCACGTGTGGTGGTCGGGACTGCAAGTCGAGAAATTAAAAAGTCATTTGCAATGAGCGATGATCACTAAGACCAAGATTGATCCGGGAGGCGATAGAAATCGAGAAAGACAAGGAGAACTGCGACCGGGAGGACGGATACACACTCTCTAACGCTTGGTCTTCCAATTGGATGAACCAGCAGCCAATCAGAGACGGCACAGGGCTCCTAGCCACCTCTACAAAACGAGCAGTTTTGATGCATCGTCTATTTCTGCAAGGTGCACACATGAAAACGTTCACTACCAGTGAAATTCACAGAGCCCTGAAGGGGAGAAATACCAAACAGGGCCGTGACCAACTTCTTGTTATTATTTATTTAGTTGTGTTTTTTGTGAATCTTTATTGCTCGTTATAGTTGGTCACAATAAAGACATCTTTGAATTTGAATGATGCATCGTCACTTGAAGACGCCAGAAGGATGGCTGGAGAAACTGTTGTCGCCATGAGACAACACTCAGACGTGGAGGAACGCCCGAAAGCCGATTTCATCGACAAGGAATGCCGCGGAAACCTTATTTCAAAAGAACCACGATATTTTTAAATTAAGAAAGGCAGGGTAATGAATCTTTTGTGGTGTGTAAACGACATGAGGACGATTTAAAATCGATTCTCGAATCTAAACCGAAGGTCATGTGTTCGACTCCAAAAATTCCAGCAAACTCGATTTTACCATGCGTAGATTCGCGGTTTTTTTTACGAAGAACCACGATTTGCGTTTTTACTAAGAGAGACAGGGTTTTTGCCAAACGCTAAACTTGTCTTCATAAGTCAGATCCTTAGCTGCTAAACCCAAATTATTGTAATCTGATCTGTTTGCCCTTGTTGACATGTTGATTTTATCCAAATTCTAGTCTATATTGGAAAAAACATCGAATGTGTAATACCTCTGTTGGAAGTTCCTGTGTATTCTATTACAAGTAGCCAGGGATGATTTCGAGGGCATGAAGGTAATTCGTACTAGGTTTTTAAGTAGTTATATCTCCTTTTGATTGCTTCTTTTCCATTACATTGAATGAAACAGAGCATGTCAGAGCACTTAGTAAAAATGAAGCGGTCATACGGAATGAACATACTGAATGTTTATCTAGAATCCCGTCTCCTTGATCATGAAAATTTTTGAGGAATTTAAGAAAAGATTGGATCTTCATGAAAGGGTACAATTTAAAATAATATTTCATCCGCATAAAAATAATCTCTTTAATAAGGAATGGGGCCGTCGTGGCCTACTAGTAGGTGGTAGAGCACTGAGATACCGATCTCATAAGTGTGGAAATGGGGATCCACGTCCACGACAAACTCTACCGCTACGCGGCGCAACAATCTCGGAACAAATGACGAAGGAATAGTGGCGCGAAACAAAATTGGAACTTTGAATTTTTTCACATTTCTTCGAGTAATTTTATTTTTTCCTCTCCCGAATGAAATCATTTCACTACAGGCGTACCAAAAAATCACTTCAAGTCTCAGTGGAGTTTTTTCTTGCATTTGCAGTTACTTTTTTAAAACAATTGATATCACTTAAGTTCCAGTACTCCAGTTCCAGATCCACAGTCTTTCTTTGATTACTTTCAAGTTCACAGAGTCTTAAAGCCATTTCAACTTTGCGTTGAATTTATTACAAGGCACATTTATTTCAATCCAGTTTTTCAACTTCGAACAATTTTTACCGCACGTACGAATATCTCAGTTTGATGACAATAAAGAATGCATGTAGTTTTTGTGGGCAAGAGACTCGACAGTCTAAGCACATTAAGAAATCTTTCCAACTCTATTAATTGGCGACCAATGTGTAGCGTTTAAAAATTGCATTTTTCAAGACCTTTTGCTAACATAAATTGGAATGGACTGGTTTCGTGCCTGAGAATGCTCGTTAAACTATCGTACGGAATATTTCCAATATCAAGATCTATTCCGTACCAATTTTTTCGTCAAACACACATTTTTCTTGTCACAGGTCGCCCCTCCAGGAGGAATCTGGAAAAGCCACGACCTTCGCCACGGTGATTCCAGATCTTCCATGGCCAGCTCCCGAATCACATCCATAGTTTTCCATCGCTTCCCGCTTGGAAGTCGACGATATCTTTGCCCATCCTACCGTGTGCAGCAGATCCATTGGAAAGAGGTTTATGCTCTGGCGCACTGCTTCGTTCCAAACGATATTCTCATATGCCGCACTCCCAGTCTGCGTGCAGCACTTTCCACTGGCCGAAATTGTCGATCCAGTTGATTTGCACGTTGATTGGCAGCACGGATAGCATATCGGACATTCTCTAAAATTCTCGAGAATTCTATCCATCCCAATTTGTTCAATACGATCGAATTACCACGGTGCAGATCAACGAGTGCGGCACCCGATTTGCGATTGAGCACAATTACTCTCTCACCTTGCAGTGATGCAAGAGTGACTGTGAAATTCGGATTTGCAAGTTCGTCTGGTATTGGTTCAGTATTGTTTAAATATTCACACAATGCTTTCTTGTGGGCACACAAACAATCTAGGTTGGATTCAGAAGTATCAAGTCCGTCCAAATCACCGCACTCACGTGGGATGATCAGCAATCTCCCGTAGGCTCGTCCACCACCCGATTGCCAAGCGATGCGAATCTCCATGTTGGAATTTAGTGCAGCACCACGGCAGCAGTATGGGGGTTTGCAATCGGCAAGAGGATTAAGAGGTGGGGGAGAACGGGGCGAATCGGCGCCTTCTTCTTTTTCTTTGCTTTCTCTTCTTGACTTTGAAGTGTTTCCTCTTGATAAATTTGAATAGCTCATCAATGTTCGTATCCCTCTTCTTTTTCACAGTTTTCTGAGGTTGGTCGTTTTCTTTTTTTTCGATGTTTTCCTCCTCCTCCGTCGAGGTTCGGATGCTGAAGACTCTGTTTCATTCAATGCAATGGAAAAGAAGTAATAAAAAGGAGAATTAAACTACTTAAAAACCTAGTGCGAATACAATGTATGAAGTGGTGGGGAAACTGCAGGTGGATGTTTTCAATCTACATCTACATCTACACGATACCCTGCAAGCCACCGCGAGGGTGTGTGGCAGGGGGTGAAGGTCACCAAGCATTCACTACTAGCATGCAAGCAAGCAAGCAAATCGTTTGGCACACAATCAAAACAAAAAAAAACAAAAATCAATCAGCCGAAGCTGTTGGTATTATATAACGTAAAGCCATTATAGAATTATCGTTCGCTAAGCCGGATTTCTTCTTGGTGGAAGAAGAAGGAGAGGAAGCCATTTTGTATTTTCGAAGAAGCGACACTGATGGCTACACAATGCGACATTGACCCTTCCATTTTGGTGGCACATGCGAAACTCTTGTCCTCGGGATCTCTAATGGCGTTACCCTACAAGCGAGTAGAAATTAAAACAGTTACGATTCCGCATAGCACCACGTTCAACAATGATAACTTAATATTAGGTAGGATTCCAAATTCGCTCATCCCCGTAATGATAGAGAGTAATTCATTTCTAGGTATAAGGAATAAACATCCATTTAGTTTCCATCATTGTACGAATGCTCAGTCTTTGTGGATGACCATGAATATCCTTGCCGTGAATTCAAGACCGATTTTGATACTCCTTTCAACAAGTTTTGCACGCACGCGTATCATCAAACTATGAAGCCTTGAGACTGCATCATCGAGATGTCGGAAACCAAGTAACCAAGTAACCAAGTTTGACCACGGTTATTTCGTCCTGGCATGGACTCTGACTCGCGACTGTTCGGGACACGAGAATCATATTCGCTCCACTCGCACGGGAAATTCACGCCTGCAAGGTAAATTTCAAAAGAAACTCAAAAATGCAGTAACTCTTCTCATTTATGCGGAATATAATGCGGAGATTTAGATAAAAACATAGGGAGATTACTTTAATTTAGTCGCGAGAGAAAACTCGAGAGAGAGAGATGCAAACTCACGAGATTGAGCGCGTCCTCGGACATCATCCGCTCACGCGTGACTCTTTGCTTCGCCTCCGATGCCACACCGAATAAAACCAGGCGCGCACATGATTAATTTCGACCATCCAACAGCCTCGGAACTCATTGGGTTGCTGTGCTCGTCATCAACTCGCAGCGTGCAGAATATTCCGATTCTTTTGCGATCCAGCCTTTCGTGCGCGTATACTCACCTGCCTCTCAAAATTTAAGCTCTTTAAAACGAATTCCAAATGGCTGCAAATTTTCAATTCTGATTTACGCGGAGAGTATTGCTGCCTGTACGCTCTCTTTAAATCCACCAGACGTACCCTTCTACAATTCGTGCGAATCTTCTCCCACCCACACATGAACGAATGCATAGTCGTCACATTCTTTAAGAAATTGTTTAGCGCGGGTGTTAGAAATAATCGTCAATGTCATCCTAAATCACAAGTTAGCTGCGCGTTGTCAGAAAATGCGATTTGAAAGCGGAGACTGCTGCAGAAAGAAACACAGTATTCCCGATAAGCCAATATCGGGTGAAATAGTGAACCCCTTCTCAGTTCTGTTTCCACCAGATGTTGAAATAACGCTGAGCTAACTTTAGATTGGACTCCAAAGAGAGACAGAACGTGATTGGTTCAAGATAGCGATAATGATCTAAGAGAGACAGAACCAGATTGGTTGAAGAAACGATTGTGGTCTGAGAGAGACAGAACGGGTGCTTTCCATTCAAGCAACTCATGCGTCGTCTTGAGTTAACTCGCGGAAACTCTAGTCAACTTGTGTCTTCACGAATGGAAAGCAAGTTTAAGATGCGCAAGAGCTGATGCGCTAAGGACCTTCACGGGGACTCGTGATTGGTGCGTTTTTGTGGGAAGGAAATTAGGAGCTTCCTACTATTTGACTTATTGTTAGCGGTGCAAATCTTGATATAGCAAGATCGTTACCAATGAACAGAAAAATGAGTTGTAGGATGATTACTTAAGAAAATACGTAACTTAAACCTTTGTTCTGATTTATCGGTTATTTTCAATATGCCTCTTGCAGACGTATTGTGATTTAGAGCTTGCGCCGTCCTTCTTTCTTTTTTCAGTAACTTACCATTACCGGTGTGTCACCGTGTGTCGACTCGCGTTTGACACACTAGCGACACACACTGTTTGGAAAGCAATACACGCGACACAAGTTGACTTGTTTCGACTTGCGTCGATGATTGGAAAGCACCCAACGTGATAAACATTTTTCCACAATCAACATGCAGACGTCGAGTGGTGTGGTTCTTGAGCAGCCGCTCCCGCAGTGATAGCCGCGCCCACAGCCACTGAAGCAGCAGCAGTCACAACAGCAGTCTTCAGTATCCGAACCACTGCGAAACGAGCTAAAGACTTGTGAGTTCCAAGTTTTGTCATTCCTAGTGTATGACATTCATTGTTTATGTGGAAAGAGAGAGGGATACTGCATTCATTATAATATTGCCATGCGCGTTCCATGTGTTTTGTTCTACCTCTTGAAGCTAGAAAGTTACAGTATGGATAAACACGTCGTTATAAAAAGACCTCGTAGCAATTCAGGCGTGGTGCGATAAATGGAAAGTAGAACCGAACATAAAAAAGTGCGTGACAGCAAATTTTTAGAAGAGGAAAAACTCGATACATAGAAACTATATGAATCGAGGTACGGATTATTTACGAATTAGTAAACGTGGAATCAGTTAAGTACTTAGGGATAACACGTACTCAGGATCTATCATGGGGGAAACATATCAGGGAAATATGCAGTCAAGCAAATAGAAAGTTGCGGTTTATTAAAAGAATATTAGGGAAATGTGAGGAGAGGGTGAAGGAACGTTGCTATTTTTCAATTGTTAGACCACACTTAGAATATGCTGCGAGTATATGGGGCCCTTATGAAGCAGGCTTAATTTACGAATTAGATCGAGTACAAAGAAGAGCGGCGAGATATGTAAAATGGAGTTACGATAGCGAAAGCCGTGTGTCTGGTATGTTAGCCGAATTGGGATGGGAATCGGTGTCACATCGCAGGCTGAACTATAGACTTATATCTTCTGGGAAAATTTAAGGAGGGACATTTCATAATGACATTAATCATATATTGCTGGCTCCGACTTATTATGGTAGGCTCGATAATTCTAATAAAATTAAGGAGATAGATTGCAGAACAGGGAGGTCTAAAATGTCATTTTCTCCACGCATGATTCGAGATCAGAACGTTAGACATCGCGTAAATCGATAATAATTATAGAGGTAATATTCAGAGTAGGTCGATAGTATTTTTTATTACCTGCATGTTCAAATCAATTTGTTACTCGCAAGCTTGTTTTTTTTGCATTAAGAGTAACTATTAAATTGGTGTCTGATTTGAAGTCATGCATGGTATTCGTGGGTGTGTCCTGCATGATTGGGATTTTGTAGTTTTTTCTTTTTTTTCCGTAATTACTTTTAAAGGTGTGGTTTTTGTTTTGTGTTATTCATTTTTGTTTGTTGTGTCATTGTTCCTGGTGTGGATGCACCCCCTTCCACACACCATCGAGGTGGCTTGCAGGGTATGTCGTAGATATATGTATATGTGGGGTGTACATGTTTTTATTTCGTTATGTTTGATTGTTTACTTATATCAATCGCGTTGTCGAACCAGTTGTCGAACTCGAGCATCGCGTTCGACAACTAGTTTCCGACGAAGAACTCGGTGATCGTAAACCGTCGCAATTTCTGACACATTTACGTTCGCTTGCAGGCCTCTCCAGGATAATCTCCTGCGTCAATTGTGGGTTCGACGTTTGCCACCCAACCTGTGCAGGCCATCTCAGGTACTAAAGCCGGACAACAACTGGATAAGGTTGCAGCGAGCTTGCCGACAAAATAATGGAAGTCTCTCCGGGTCCATTCTCCGTTCATGCTGTTAGGCCGCGAATACTCGAGATACTCAAGACGACTCAGTTCATGAGGTGATAGCTGCATTGTCGAAGCAAGTATCCGAACGATACTGCATTCACAAGAAGTCGCTCCAAGAGCCGTCGTCGATCGCAGTCAAGAAATGCATCAAGACGCTGCAACGATGACTGGTGCTGGTACCATGCAAGATTCAAGGAGAAGGCGGAGAAATGCATTGCTCCATGTGATTACAAGGGAAACTACATGAGCAATCAGTAGCGGCGGCAACTGATTGCATTTCACCGGGAAGCAGCCGCCTTTTCGTGACTGACCAAACTTCAAAACATCGGTTTCTCGTGGATATGGGGTCTGATATCATGCTTTCCTCGGCATTTGTTGAAAGGTCGTCGCACTGCAACTACTTATGAACTTTGCGCAGCCTACAGCAGCAACATTAAACCGTATGGTTTTTTAAATTTATCTTTATCTCTTGGTCTGAGAAGGGATTTCTTTTGGAAGTTTATTATTGCCGATGTTGATGTACCTATAATCTGGTCCGATTTTCTCTCTTTTTATCAATTGTTAACTGACTGTCATTCTAAACGTTTATTAGATCAGATAACCAAATTATCTGTCGCAGGGCAATCAGGCAACAATAATGTATGTAATATTAAGGTTGTAAATTGTTCTTCGCCATACAATCATATTCTATCTGATTTTCCAGAAATCACTCGGCCCATTGTTTTTCCAAGAGTTGTGAAGCATACGAATGTTCGCCATCTTAACACTACACCTGATTCGCCGGTTTTCAGTAAGCCGAGGAGGCTTAACTCTGAAAAATTGGCCGTAGTAAATAAGGAATTTGAAGACATGCTGAAAGTAGGCTCTTGTCGTCCTTCTAAAAGTTCTTGGGTGTCTCCTTTGCACCTTGCCAAGAAAGGAAGAGATCAGTGGCGTCCGTGTGGGGATTATACTGCGTGGAATGATCGTACGGTTCCTGATCGGTATCCTGTCCGCTACATCCACGACTTTTCCGTTAGTTTACAAGGTTGTACGATTTTCTCTACAATCGATCTAATGAAGGCTTACCAGCAGATTCCAGTTCACGAAGACGACATTTTCAAAACGGTAATTACAATCCCATTCGGCCTTTACGAGTTTCCTATTATGACCTTTGGCCTCGGGAAAGCAGGTCAGACTTTTCAGCATTTTATTGACGAGGTAACGAGATGTCTGGATTTTTGTTATGCTAACATGGATGATATATTGATATATTCAAAGACGCATGATGACCATTTGAAACATCTTATAATTTTATTCCAACGACTCTCCGACTATGGCATGATTCTAAATCCATCGAAATGCCACTTTTGCCAATCGGAGGTTAAATTTCTGGGTTATGTCGTGAATTCAAGGGGTATTCGGCCACCTGAAGCTCGCGTACGTGAAATTTTGAAATTTTCTTTGCCAGAAACTGCACAAGGTTTACGTCGATACATTGGAATGATCGATTTTTATCGCCGATTCCTACCACATGCTTCGGAACTCACATCACTTCTTCATGACGCGATAAGCAACCCTAAATTAAAAGGTACGCAAAAAGTTGTTTAGACCGCGGAGTTGAAATCCTCGTTCGAAAATTGTAAGAATAGCCTTTCATCTTTCACTTTGATCATTCATCTTCACAATGATTTGCCAATTGGTTTATTTACTGATGCATCAAGTCATTCGGTTGGTGCATGTTTGCAGCAGTTTGTAGATAAAGCTTGGCAACCTTTAGCTTTTTATTCTAAAAAGATGACAGAGAAAGAAAAGAAATGGCCAGCATTTTTTAGGGAATTATTGGCAATATACCTTTCAGTTCAACATTTTCGACATATCCTTGAAGGTTGTTCCTTTACGATCTATACAGACCACAAGCCTTTAATGTACATTTTTCAACAAAATAAAGATAAACTGCCTCCCATTCAGCACGATCAAATATCATTCATCTCGCAGTTTTCGACTGATGTTAGGTATGTTAAGGGGGTATTGTCGCCGATAATCTTTCACGAGTTGAAGCAATTTCAGCAGTACCTGATTACAAAGCTCTCGCAGAGTCTCAAGGAGACGACCAAGAGCTTTCTCATTTACTAAAAAACGAGTCTTCTCTTCAATTAATGAATGTCTTGATACCAGGGACTGACATTGAAATTCATTGTGATGCATCAAGTAAAGTTCTTCCTTACATTACTCCTTAAATTCACGGACAATTTTCCGGTTTTTTCACTCCTTGAGTCACCCTAGCGCAAGAGTCACGACCAAATTAGTGTGCGATCGTTTAATTTGGCCATCAATGCGAAAAGATTGTCACCTGTGGTGTCGTACGTGCATCACTTGTCAGGCCTCAAAAGTTAAATCTCCAATAGGCTCTTTCGGCATGGTTTCTGATAGATTTTCTCACATTCATGTAGATATGATCGGGTAACCGGTTGTTTGTTCAGTGCGTTACTGTCTTACGGTCATTGATCGATTTACTCGTTGGTGTGAAGTTCAACCCATGCCCAGTATTAAGGTGCGTTTGCACGTAGCAGTTGACTGCTATGATAGTCAACTGCTAACAACTGTTAAGCCCTACTCGTATGTGTAAATAGCAACTGCGATGCGAGTTCGGGTCGATACTGGACACATGTCGAATGCTATCAATCCTAGTTCGAGCTATTAGCAAAGTTGAAGTCCATCTACTTCCCAGCAGAAATTAATTCAACATAATCGCAACAATCGCCAACGGAAAGCAATACATGGAGCCTGATACACCGGGAATTTGGATATAATAACAAGGATATCCCTCCCCAAAGGAGAGATTCTACTCTTTAAAGAATGGGAACAAAAGATAATCGTCAATGGAATTTATTACGTGAAGAATTTCATGAAAATTTAAGCATCAATCACTATTGAAATAAAACTTTTTATTTAGTATGACAACGCCTAAATAGAAGTATTTAGGCGTTATTATTTACTGCATAGAAGTTGGTGCAGACGTATCATAGCAGTAGCAATATAGATATATCGCGCATCTCGCGACTGTCATAGCAGTCAAATTGTTGGAATCGTTTCGGTTGTACAAAGAAGATTACTGCAGATCGAGGCTCTCAATTTACTTCGCATTTATTTAGTGAGTTAACTAAACGTTTATGTATTGAGATTCTCCACACAACGAGTTTTCATCCGCAGTCTAATGTTGAACGCCTTCGACGTCTATTGTAAGCGGCATTAATGGCTCATGGGGGTTAGCGGGCCTTCCTTTCGTTTTGTAAGGTATTCATTATTCTTTCAAAGAAGATTTGGGAACTTCATCTGCAGAGTTGGTTTTCGGAGAAACTCTTATTGTTAGACTTCCCGGAGAAATGCTTAGTCCAACGGTCGATCGATTTCAAGACTCATGCAGTTTCCTATCTCGATTGAGGACAATAACTACTCAATCAGTTCCTTCCCCTATTTCTAGGCATTCCAAAGACAATGGTTTTATTTTTAACGATTTGGCTAATTGCTCCCATGCGTTTTTACGTGAGGTCCCCATCAGGAAATCATTGCAGCCACCGTACACGGACCCGTATGAGATCACAGCGAGAGATGACAAGACCATGGTTTTGAAAATTAAAGGAAGAGAAGTCAAAGTCTCAATCGATCGTGTGAAACTGGGGTAAGTGCTAAAGGACAATGAGAATCAAAGACCTTCGTTTCCAGCAACTGCAAAAGCACCCCTTCCCGAAGGCGAAACCAAGCGCACCGTCCGGTACTCCTCTGTCCGCGGACCGCACTCCTGCACAACCTGTCAAGGGAATCAAGGTCTGGAAGGACTGTACGTTTTCCTGGGGGCTTATTACGGAACTCGGGTCGTTATATACCGTAGGCGTTATATACCGACTGTCCGGGTTGAAAAATATCGACCCCAGCGATTACAGAACTCTGGGTCGGTATTTGGAATAAGGCGTTAAAATGGAATAACGACGGGAATGACGTTGTATGACAAATTTCGCATACCTCACTCCCGAAATTTTCATTGACCAATGAGATGATAGACGTTCCTAGTGGTACCGTGGACCAGCCGCAGACGACGAAAATTACGTGAAGACTGAATGTCCTGTATATTTGGGAATATATAAAAAATTAGTTAAATATTCGCGATGGACAGAGAGTACGTGTTTGAATTATGAGTTATTCGAAAAAGTAATGATGTAGGTTTTTTGTTAATGATACTTTTATGCGTCAAGCAGGCGGAAATATCTTGTGCGAAAGCGTATTACGAAGCGTATGCGTGAAGAGTGAGTTTTCTTTCGACTTTAGTGGAAAATGGGAAACACTTTCAAAGCTTGCGAATAGTTTAAGTGCAAATTGCTCTAATTAAATGTTGATTGGTGTTCCATAGCCGTATTTTCACCTAACGCACGAGATGAAAAAAATCAAAGACACTTTACATGCATGTTAAGGCGTAAAATGCACTCTTCATTTGCTCCATAATGATTCCACAGTAATAGCATTTGATTACGAAAGTAACTAGTAAAAAAAGGATTTTAATCACACTCGCTCAGTAACAGGAAAACTTTTTTTTCACGCGACTTCATCAATTTTCGTTTGTGGTTGTTTTTTCTCTATATTTATTTTTATTGCATTTTTCTATTAGTCTGCAGAAGAGGCAAATTCTGGAAAGGAGTTTGGTAAAAGTTCACCTAATATTTTGTTACTTAAGCATTGACTTCAAATTTTTTCCATATATCATTACTTCGCTTTACATATCTTAAGTTTGGGTAGGAGATTATCCAAATTATTATTTGATTTTTAACCTTTATGGTAAAAGAAGACCGCTATTTTTACGATTTTATTTATTCTTAATCTGTGAAGGCAATAAGTTGCCATTACTTTCAAGACGTCTCTTATTTCATTTCTGTATGTATGCTTTATCTCTCTTGAGGATCTTCACCTTGACATGGTGAGAGAGCTTGAAGGTTTTAATTGAGAGAGCAATGGCAGCAGCAATACAGTGAGCCCTTCATTATCTCTAAAGAAACACAATTCTGTTGATTGTAAGCGTCCCTGAGCGTTGTTGTATTGAAAGTCACTCTGCATTAAGTGATATTTGACTAAGTGCTGTTTAGGTAAATGACATAAGTACTACATCTATATCGATATTGCATGCATAAGTGCTCCCTATGTAAATCTTTAGAACAGTCATCCCAGAAACCTCTCAGTAAGAACCTGACCACGAAAGACTCAAATGCTTGACATTCTCATACATCAACATGTACTTACACCATTTATAACTCCTACTCATTTCATTTTCATCAATTTATACTTACTCAGTTCATGAGAAAAATATTATGATAGCATGAATATAATCCTACGTCAACCAAGAAAGTATAATTACTTAATTACTCTTAAGAGTGAAAATCTAAAATAGCATTTGGCTTATAGATCAGTTGATTTTGCAAATTACTGCAAGAATAAGTTATTTTGACAAAGACCTAATATGTACTATCCAAATGAATAGACTGAAAAATACTTTTTTTTTAATATTTACATTAGGATATAAAATTCATTTCAAGAAAAGAAGCATGTGCAACACACCAACAAATATGATAACAACCCAAAGGAACACCTTTTCATTTGCTACCAGTGAAAGAAATTTGAGAGGGTTTCATAGCAAAAAAATTGATATGAAAATAACTTGCATGTATCGTCACTTTAGAATAGTAGGTAATTTTATTCAAAGAAAAGTACTAACTACATTTCAAATAGATATAAGCATTAAAGTTTTCAATTATTTTTTAAACATGAGGCCAATTCCAATAAGTAAATTAACACAAGGAAATATGCAGATTACAAGAGGGATTTTGTCTGGTGAATTTGTGAGAATTAGAAGGCAAAGGTTAACTAAATTAATAAGAGGCATCACTAAACCACTATTGCTGGACGAATACCTATGATGATAATTGCCGGAGAGATCAACATTGATTGATTCTTCCATTGGAAAATGAGACTCCCATTGGTGTGCATTCCACAACTTAATGAGTAAAGATACTGATGTCCCAACTCCGATTGGCTCACAAACTTTGACTTTACCTACGCACATGTACAATACGTTGGCTTAGCAGGTTCACCACGTGAAGGAGGGTGTTGAGTTGATTTGAAGAGGCTGAGAGCTCATATATCACCTTATATTCCCTTTCAAAACCCTTTTGATCCCATTGTTGCCACAATACCCTGAAAAAGTAAACAGGCATTACATTCTGTGAAGGAATGTTTCTCGGGCTTGCCACTGGTTAATAGGTTCGATTACTGCCAACTGCACTCAGAAGCCCTGAAGATGAAGAGTGAGTCGCTCTTTGATAACATTAGCAGTATTGGAGCCTATTAACCGGTGGCAAGCCCGAGAAACATTACCTCATAGTATTCGCTGGGAAAATACTAGATCTTATAGACATTACATTCAATAAAATACATTTATCATTGTTTCATGGAACTGCAGAAACATGAAAAATCAAAATTATATTTCCTATGTCCCTTTCCAAAAGAGGGGTCATAAAAAAACACGTGCTTTCACTGTGATTCATATCTTACACCCATAGCAAGGCTTGCATTACCATAGAAATGTGAATAAACTATTGCAGTTAAGATCACCTAGCAACACTGCTTAAATAATTCTATGAGGATGATTGGAACTGTTTTTAACCTACTTGTCAAGTAAGTGGCATTAACTATAGTTCCAATGGTGCTATTGGTCTTCACATATTGTATAACTTTAGTCACTCACAACCTAGGTGAAATATTGATGAATAATTTGCTGCTGATAGTTTATGCCAATGGTTAGTCTATCCCCATGGCCATTATAGTTTACCACAGAGAAATTCTCAAACTCAGCATCTTAAATGGAATGCATTCTATATTTATAAATCTTCAACCTCTTCATTCACCCTCGGAGTCACTGAAGCTAATGTGTGCAATCAATTGCACCAATAACTCAAGGGAACCCAGTCCCAGTAAAGAATCTAGGAAATTGAATTTGTCAATGCAGAGCAGTAAATGGGAGCAGATGGGAAAAATCCTGTCCAACCCCTCTCTGGTAGCCTCCCTCTGCCAGGAAACGAAGGGTAGCAAGTGCCTACATACAACATGCAAGATTTAACTTTGAAAACAACAGTTAAAAAATATAACCTGCGAACCTATTGCGTTGATCAGCAATTGTAAAATTCATCTCAATGACCGTAAGTATTCAGTAGCGTGAAATCACCAGCAAATCATCTAATCATGTTTTACTCGCCGTATTAAACTAAAAAAAGGGCATAATCTGTTTAAAATTGGCTTTTAAGGGAGTGTTTCGCGATGACAAATAATTGTTATGCATAGACGCTACTCATAGAGGAGTGATGACAGGAATGGAAATCACATTATGACAACTCGAGCAGTTGGTTTTTACTCAAACATTAGCTTCTGCAATTTAACCGCAAACAAAGTTTTGCCTCGTGAAGATACGAATATAGTTAGTAACGAGAAATCACCTGTATGTAATCATGTCAATTATTCACTCGCAATCAAGAATAGAAATATTAATGGCTCCTTATGGGGGTGATTCGCGAAGATAGAAAAATGGTTATGCAGACCTACTACTACTATGTATACAAATGAATTACTTCACAACAACATGAGGAAATAATATTTCCAGCTTACCTCAGTACACACGTACGTACGTATACAATGCAAATGAAAACGATACACAGCGATCGATTTCCCCTGGCAGAATTAAATAGATATATGAAATACACATTCATAATTAATATGGAATACCTGCACAATGAAATCATTACCCGAGTTTGCACACTTAAGCCTGAAGATTTCCTCCTCAAAGTTGGTCTTACACAGGTAGACGTCTATGGGCTTGGAGACTCTGAAACACAGCCGAAAATCCTCATCTCTCGCCTCAAATTATGAACATCTCGGATCTTCCTCCTCTCCCGAGTCTTCCGCCTCCTTTCTTGGTGCATCTCTGTGATCATTGCTAACAGCAATCTTCTCGCTCTCACCCGCCATGACCAAATATGCTACGATCTTAGGGTAAAATAAGAAAACCCACGACTGTTATAGTTCAGACAAAGTCGAAAATTATTTAGCCTTCGATCCTGCATCCTTAGACAAATTGCCAACTCCATAAATATAAGTAATAACAATAAAACCAACTTGCCAATACTCACCCGAACACTGCCGCCAGACAACTGCTAATGATTAACGATAAAGCATTAGTTTAGAAGCTCGGAAATATTTTTAAAAGCTTTCGCCAGTTACAGAATGTTGAAAATGGTTGATCGATTAATTATTCGACTCAAAATATTTTATCCTATTACTATATACCTTTCCAGTAGGTAGGCTGAAATCCCAAAACAATACCGCCATTTTGGTCGTTATCAGAATAAGGCCACCTCCAAAGCCGTCCTTATTTTTGGGACGTTATTTACCGACCCTACACGCCATAACGCCGGCCTTAGGCCCCGTTTCCACTACTGACATTCTACCACGGTTATTTCAGCCCTCATAACCTACCTGCGTTCCAGTTAGCTACGAAGTTACCCTTGTAATCACTGCTTTCGTCACTAGCGGGGCAATAGCGGTTACCAGTATTCCAGTTCAAAAGAAAATCGACGATCGTTATAGAAATGCGCAAAGATGGTAGCACATTGAATTGTGTAAGCACTTGAAGTTTTATTCAAGAATCTATATTGATTGTTATAATAAAATGTCGTTGGGATTATCGCGTACGCCTAATACCCCGTTTCCACTACTAGCGTAAGTACGCGCGTCCATACGCGTGTGACCAAAAAACACCGTGGGAACGCACGTAAGGACCATCGTATTTCGTAGTTCCGAACCATGCCATTTTTCACTGGTTAGGCGCTGGCGTCGGGACGGAAACTAGGAAAAATGAATCACGGTATTCTATAAAGTTGGACAAAATGGTTATTTGTCGGCTGTCCATTGATGAACAAGTGAGAATGAATGTCTCATAATTTTTAAAACGGCAAAAACACGAAGAATGTGCTGGAATACTGAAGGTATTCATAAACTACTTCTACCAACAACTTGTTCAGTCAGATGCCAAGGGAGGGCAGCACTGAGTTACTCGAGTGTCGTGGGAACGCATCGCTGGTTGGTACGCGCGTATATACGCTAGTAGTGGAAACGGGGTATAAGGAGCAAATCCGCGTCCTCGTGAGCAAAGTTTTTGCAATTCTTTTGTTCGGTCATTGCTGGAAAAATATAATTAAATTATGTAAACCATAGGTAATAACAACTCTGGAGCATCATTGAGCATAGACAAAAATCAAGTATTAAGCCAAACAAAGACACCACACCAACTACGTTTTCCTAGATGCACACTCCGCGATCCTTCACCGCTATCCGTGATTCAACTGTTTTCCCATAATTCTTACCAGGATTTTGACTAACTTGCGTTCCAATTATGCCCCGTTCACACTACTAGGGTAGAATGATAGTTAATATGGCGGCTAAAACTAACCTGCGTTCACACGGCCTACCCAGAACCATCGTAAAGACTCTAGTGACATCTATTGGAGAGTGAAATTAAGTCAAAATAACAATGGAGGGTAGGATAGCGGAAGGCTTTGTCTTGCAAAGATTGGAAGCGTATTTTAACTTATGTGCAAATTAGATGCAGTTATTTTATAGAAAATTATCAATGTAGTATCCTAGATCCCTTTTTATAAATGAACCAAAATATTCTTCTTAAATTACTTCCTCATGATTGACAGTGGGTCGCATCTCCGAGATACGGATTCTGTGTTAGTTACTTTGCTAAACATCAATTTTAAATATAAAATTGAATGCAATTAACATTTGCTTTGAATAACTCCAAAGTAATACGTTAAAAATATGTAAAGGTTGTACAACGATGAACGCCCTCCATGACTTTAATTTCCAGATATTTAAGACATTCAACCTTTACCTCTTTTTCCTCGCATATTTCAACTAATACCTTTACACTTTAAAATTATTAACGTTTCCTTGCCTGTATTTCTATTCGTTCAGCTTATATACAGGCATCACGCACCAAGAAATGCAATCAACCATGGAACTCCATGCTACGAAATGATTAATTGTTCACCTCTCAATAAGTTATCGCTCGTGTTAACCCATTTCGTAGGCAAGTTCATGTATCCAAATAGAATACATACAAGTATACATAATGAATTTGTTGCTCTTATCAATATTTAGTATTTTTAAATCCGATATCCCAAGTTTACCATATTCTGCTGTTTGTGAAAGGAGCTATTTAAGGGAATAATGCTGAAAATAGTTTTAATGCCGTCCTAAGGAGTGAATACGTAAAAAATAACACGAGTCGAATTTCCTGTGAAAGTTTGCAACTTCTTAGTTACTTAATTTCTGCGTGTATATTTTCTTCACGGCAAGTTAATCACATACAATAAATATATAAGCGTACGTACTCAGGATTCAGGGGTAAAGCAAACTATTTAAAACCATTATTGAACAACCGAATCAGTGGAACGTGGTAATACAACTACTAAAATATATTACAGTGTGATTAAATAAATATCGTTGTAACTAAGAATCATTTCCAATCCATATCGTGCGATCCGGTCACTTCGTCTTCAAGCACTCTACGTTCATTTCCACTTCCATTTTCAAAACAAACCTTCTTTCTACCCACATTTCTACCAACTTGCGTTCACACGTCCTTAAAATACCAGTAACTAGCGCCAACTATAGTAACTCAATAATGGTAGAAAAGTTTACTAGGTTTAGCGGCAACCTGCGTTCACACGGCCATTTTCCAACTATGGTAAGCCTTACCATAGTAAAAAGCTAGTAGTGTGAACGGGGCATTACAAAAGAGACGCGACGGTAACCACTATTCCCTGATCTAACAAGGGTAACTCAATGCTAGTAGGACTATCTACCATGGTAGGCGTTTTCGAGCGTTTCCATTACTAGCATTGCGCGGGTAGAGAGTTACCGTCGTAGAAATGTCAGTAGTGGAAACGGGGCCTTATGAGTTCCGTAATCGCTCGGGTCCTTATAATCTCGACCGGTCGGTATAATAACGTCTTTCACCACATAACGCCGTCCTTATGAGTTCCGTAATAAGCCCCCTGATCGCTATGAAGCTTAATCATTGTAACTGCATAGGGGGTACTGTGGGGTGTACATGTTTTTATTTCGTTATGTTTGATATTTACTTATGTCGATTCATTGTTTGGATTCAATGTTTTGGTTACTATGTTTAACTTGTTTTGGTTACTGTTATATTGACAATGGGGAGTTGGTTGGCAATGAGCTCTGTGGAAAAAAGTCCCGTAAATCTGCAAATAACATACTAGAGAATATTTCCAGTTATTCTGGTATATCTAACATACCAAAGCAAATTCTCTTAAGATATATAGATGTGTAGTCATTCCCAGTGCGTGACTTTCATTGTTTATCTGCAGGGAATGAGGCACTACATTCATTATAACATTGCCTTGTGCGTCCCATGTGTAGTCATTCCCAGTGCATAGCATTCTTTGTTTATCTGCGGAGAGAGAAAGGCTGCATTGAGTGCAATAATGACTTGTGAGTTCCGAGTTTTGTCATTCCCAGTGTATGACATTCATTCTTTATGTGGAAAGAGAGAGAGAGAGATACTGCATTCATTATAATATTGCCTTGTGCGTCCCATGTGTAGTCATCTCCAGTGTGGGATATTCATTGTTTATCAACAAGGAGCGAGAGACTGTATTCAGTGTAATATTGGCTTGTGTCTCCCAAGTTTTGTTATTTTAAGGGTATGGAGTTCATTATCTTCGAGCGAGAGACTGTATATTGACCGATAAACTGGTTTTACATGCCCCTTGGTGTCCATCATTTAATGTTATATAGGTCCTTTCTCATATGCCATAGTTTGTAGGTGAGAAATGTTTGGTAATAATAGTTAATTTCATGCCTTTTGTAACATCTGATTCCGTTTGACTTGAATGAAACAAAAATATTTGTCGAAAATAAGTGATCTTCTATCCTATTTCCTTCATTCATCGATTTCTGTGGATTATCCTATCATTATGTGGGGAAAAGTGAATGTAAAGACGTCTTAAGCTGTCTTCTCTAGCGGCGTGATTGGAAATTGTACGTTATTTGGCATAAAATAACCCGAATCTTTGAATGATTCAGATTAATCAATCATTGTAATTATTTTACTGTGTCATTCATATTCATAAATTAGGATTGTTAAGGCCGCTTTACACGATACAATTTTTTGTACAATTTGTACATCGGGTGTTACTGATGCTTTTACTGATACTGATGATTTCCTGATGTCCTGGAAAGTTCTCACGACGATGGCTCTTACCTAAAGTATATCAAATCATTATCTAATGCTTAAAAGAATTACTTGCAGTGTTACTCGTCATAGTTTCGCACAGACGGAGGAAAGAAATCGTGTAATACACGTAGTAAGGGCCATAAGCGTCTGCTACGTGCCTCTAAAGAGACTGCAGCGGTATTCGTGGCCAAAGATGAAACTTCTAATTTTTGCGCGCCCAGTGGCAACACTGTTGAAATTGGACCGCCGCACCCGTGCATCTCTCCATTCGGACCCGGGCGCTCTTTTACGGCCGTCAACTGTTTTACCTAATGCAGATGTCGCAGCGAGCACCGGGCCATCAATTGTCACTGACATCGCGTATCTCCTTGCCTTTCCTTTCTGCTAACTGGAACGACCGTGTAAATCTGTGAAGGTTACACGCGCCGAACGTGCAATTATGCTGCGAACTACGTGTATATTTCGAAGCAGTCTTGCGAGGTGTACTTCTAAGCAAGTAACTCGCAGTAGTATATCCAGATGTTTGAGCTCAGAACATGCGAAAGGAACTCATTTTAACAGGTGATGGTGCCTTTCCTAATTTTTGCTTTCTTGCCGGTACTAACCTGAATGCTATGAATGGCGACTGTATTTTGGTTGCACTTTAATGTGTAAATCGGAGCAACCTAAGTTATTGCTGTGCCTCGTTTGTTTATGTGCTAGCTTTTTGAGAGGTTTCAGTGGCGTGCAGTGGAATAAATATTCAGTGAAGCAGTAGATATAAACTGGGAGGGGGGCCAACCCCCTCCCCGAAAACTGTTTGTAATTTTAGTTTAATGCATTTTTACGCCAAATCGTATTGTCACTTGGAAAATTATTTGAAATTTTAGCATCCGAGTTGTGCATATGAAGAATTAATAAGCCAATGAGAGAAGTGTTGATTTTTAAAGTGTCTGAATTTGTGTTATGACACAAAACTAACTGTAAATACAATCAAGTTTGAACCAATTGTAGCAATAATAAAAGAAATTCACACCTATTTATTAAATTTGGGGAAATTGGACAAAGCGACTAATAACGTTAAAAACCACTGTTAAACGCCTTCTCACCCAAATATACGTATCAAAATACAAGAATATAACAACCGTGTCGGTATATAAAATATTGAGGCAACAGGGTTGCTTTAGTTTTACCTAAGCCTTGATATTATTTTTATATTGATAAAAACAACAGTTGCTACTATGTATTCTGTGAAACGGGCAGTAGGCTTACTTACGTACTCACATGCCTATATATATAGAATTTTTTTCTTTGCTACACACTATGATAAAAACTGGAAAATAATGGGAGACATTGTGCATAAAAATCTGTATTGAACAATTACATATCTCAGGATTATATCGGACAAGAGTAGCTTTAAAAAGTAGACCTACCCCTTGACAAAACCATAATCACACAAAAAATGAAATGCAAAACTGACTGATAGATGCCACTAAATGAGGGTAGACCTAACGAAACTGGAAGTCCATTCTTCCATCCTTAGTGGTAAATTCGTTAACAACTTCGTCAAAAAACTTTCCTTCATTTCCTCTTCTGCCAACAGTTCACATTCAATAGATATTATACCCAGGTGAGAAAGTCTCTTTTGTCCAGTGGTATTCCTTGAATACGTTTTATTCTTTTTAGTGCTGAAAAAGACATTTCTACTGATGCCGTAATCACTGGAATTGTGTATATCAATGCAAGCAATGAATTAATTTGGGGGAAAGTTGACTGATGTTTGAGTAAAAAAGTTGGCAAACTTCTTTCAGCATCTTCCCTTTGAACTCTTCACTAGAGTAAAACACTATAAGTTCATTTTTTAAGCGTATAGGGTCAAAAAATTTTCCATATGTGTCCAACAAGGTTTTCAAAGCATAGATGAAGATGATGCTATGCATCGAAACCATGGTTGTGAGTGAGTAAAATATATATTTTGTGGAAGTGCATTGTTTCCTTAACCTCATCATTTTCAAAGCAATTTTCGGGAAATCATTTTCGAGCTTGGAAAAACATAAAGTTGCAAGAAGTCCAACTTTGAATAACCTGCAAAGCGTAACGTGAAATGCCCATCTATACTGTCAAACATCTTGCAGTAGACACTTCTGTAGTTCGTTTGTCTTCTCTTATTGGGTGGTCCAACCTCCACAACTATTTCCTCATAATGTTTTTCAAAATCGTCACAAAGTTTGACAGTACTCAGACGAGTGCTTTCAATTTTCTTTCTACAGCAGACAATATCACTTGCCTGGTGCTGCAGGGCATCAAAAAACACGTCTGTAAAAGCAAAAATGTTATCAAAGACACTACGGAGAAAAACAAACGGAAAGTCCTCTAGTACTAACAGAAACCCATTAACTGGAGCGAGTATGTCAGATTCGATTTCATCTGGGTGTTCAAGCATTGCATTAAACACATCATACTTTTTTCTGTTCTGTTGTTAAAAACTGTGTTTACGAGCCTTGATGAGTAGTTCCAGCGAGAGGGGCATGCACTGGGCAATCTCCTTTTCAAAAATTCATCAAGGAATGCAGCACACTTCGGGAATCTTGAAAAAAATGTTGTAATTCCATTTAGTGTGCTGAAAAATATTTTGCACTCTGGAATCTCACCAACACTTTGATTCACCAGCACCAGATTCAAAACATGAGCATAACAATGTATAAACAATGCTTCCGGGTAAATCTCTTTAATTCTGGCCTGCTCTCAAGTTAAGTGTCCAGACGTACTATTGGCACCATCATATGTTTGTGCAATAAGTTTTTCACTGCATTCAAAACTTATTTGAATACTCAATAATGAGCTGCGCAATAGCAGTGGCATTCTTATCTGAGCTAATGTCACTGAAGCCCAAGAAACGTTATTTAACTTTCCCATTATAAATATATCGGGCGACAATGGAAAACTGTGCTTTGTTAGAAGCATCGGTCGTTTCATCTACCAATACAGCCACAAAATGTGCCTCTTTCAGCTCAGTTTTTATTGACAGTGAAAGAGATGAACTCACTACTTTGATAAGGTCATTTTGGATATGATAGGACAACCCTTTAAAAACAGTAGCTGTTTCCATGTGCTCTGCCAAAAGAGGGTTGCAGTCAACCGTGTACTTCAAAAGTTTGACATAGTTTCCTCGATTAACGGATTCTTCTTTTTCATCACAACCCCGAAATGCTAATTCCTGTTTACCTAAAAGTCACACAGCATTGATTAATCTCCTAAGAATTTCTCTGTTGCGCTTTACCTTTTGATTGTGGAATGAGATGTCCAACTGGGCATCTAATGCAGTTTGAATTCTGCTCTGCCCAAAGGGTGCAATGCATGGAGAAGATCGTAAGTGGTTCACTGATATCACATGACCCGCAATGGATTTCACCAAGTTAGCTAAATGAGTAAATCCACTTTTTGTCCAACAAGTATTTCTGTCTTTCCCAAACAATAAACAGTTCCAGCAAAAAACTGCATTCAGCTCTGAACTACCCGCTAACCACGCACAGTACTTATATGAACTTGATTGAAAATGCAGAGTAAATTTTCCACATTTTTGCACCAAGTCTGGAGTAGGCCTACCAAGTTTTATTATTTCCTTTTTTTCTTCGTACGACTGAGACGAAAAGGGAGAGTTTATAACGTTTTTAATGATGCACTGGGCCATTTTGCAGTAACCTAAAACAGGAAAAAATTCTGTGGTTTTATTTTAAACACATGCCAATAATATTAAAATGCCATATATCCACAACAGCAAGGCCTCCAGTTTGTTTGCACACTGTGACCATGGCATCAGTATGAACCCTTGCTGAGACCAGCAGGGGTTTTCTGTAACTCGATAGCACGTTATATTGACGTCGGAAATTTGTTAGCACACCACTAGGATGAGTTATCGAAAATTTGCTTTCGTACACGCCGCCAACTTTGCTGGGTGTGGTGAACACTGTAGATATCGGCTACAGTCGTGTATCTCTCTGCCATCAACCGAAGCTAGCTTCCTCTGCCCTTTGTTACGCTAGCACCCCTCCCGCTCCCCACTTTCCGCTGCTCGGGAATTGTCTGCGTGCGCATGCTGTCTACCCAAGCTATGAGCGCACAGCTTCACCGGGATCGCAGTCATAACCGGCTGCCGTTGTTTTAAGGGGTATAATGAACATCCGTACCATTTAAGGGAGCTTATAATGTCTGTACACTCTTAATTTGTAGCTTTTAAGCAAATAATGAATAAATTATACAAACACAATTTTTTACTGAAGCAGTACTTCATTTGCTTCATCACACTGCATGCCACTGAGAGGTTTATTAGGAGAAGAATATTAGGTAATGGGCACGATAACGGATAAGAATTAATTGGACAGCATTTCTATTTCATTTGAGTGACTTGCCCTTAATTCAATCGAAGCCTGAGAGCCATGGTAACCGTATGTCGGTTCTTTGTGTTGTGATTTATATTATTTAATTGCAGTTATTGTGATTTATATTATAATTATATTAGTAGTACAATTATATAGTTGTGATTTATATTATAATTAACTAAATGTTCTATTTTGGAATGCTATTACTGCCACACTTGACTGAAGTCCTGCTTTCTTTTAATGTACTTGAAATTTATTGTGCATGTCATATTGAAATATTTTAGGACGTAGTAATGGGCCTTTTTATCTTATAAAGTTCTTCAATGATAAACCCTGCTCTAAATTCATCATCCAGGTCCCCAGTGTCGTCTCATCTGATCACCCCAAGTCGCTGCACTGCTCCACATTTGTGTTGTAAAGTACGCCGTTATGCATCTGCCAGTAATCTCCCAAACCATCAAAGGGTTCTTCTGCCAGCCTTGTCTCCAACCATGGAAAGAGGCACAATTATCAGTTGGGAGAAAAAGGAAGGTTAATGTCATCAATTTTCTGATTCTATTTGAATGCTCATAGAAGTGAAGTGGTGCGAGGTTTTAACAATTCTAGCTTTCCACTTTAAAGGTATGTATCAGCAAAATAAGGAAATTACCTTCCTTGGGGTATACCTTCTCATGTGATGTTTATTTACGTTACGTTTCCTGAGGCGATCGGACGCAAGGACTAGTGGCAGTGGGTGGTAGGCCACCTGCTGTGAAGTTGAGTTTTAGCTTTAAAAAAAATTTATGGCTTATTAATGTTGAAATATGGTGTTCAGTATGTTTGAAAGAAGAAGACTTTGTGTACGTTGTATTCGTGCATTGTGCGTATGAGAAACTAATTCTTGCGTCGCTCGATCCGACATTAATTGTCGCTTCTCTCTGACCCGCTAATGTAATGTGGGGGTAGAAATTTGTGTATAGGTAGTCAGGTTAGAATTCGTGTGATTTCAAATTTTTTTTATGCTTTCCCAGCCAACTCTTCAAATATCTGAGACACACTTATTGTCCGTCCATACTACTTTGTTACAAAACTACTGTCCTTTGTATCTTATGTAGTACTCATCAAATTTTTATTTGATGGATTCTATGTGCTTGATGCTCACTCCAGGTGAGGCCTTGCAAGTGTGAAATGACAGTCAATTAAGCCATGTGCCACAAAAGTTTTGAATATGATTGAGTGACTTAATTATCCTTAGTTTTTACTGAGTGGATTGCTTAAGCAGTAATGCATATGAACGCACTTTCTCCTACTTGTTGTAAGGTATTACTATTTGCCAATTATAGGAAGCAACTGTTGTACTGATATTCGATGCTTCTGAAGCCAATACACTGTTTCTCTTTCAGGGGACAAATTGAATGAGGGAGATCTGCTCGCAGAGATAGAGACTGACAAAGCAACAATGGGATTTGAAACCCCAGAAGAAGGGTACTTGGCAAAGATTCTCATTCCTGCCGGCACTAAAGATGTTCAAATTGGAAAGGTTAGTCTATTGAAAACACTCATTTTAAATAGTTTCAGGCTTAACACTGTGGAAATCTTTCATCGAGGAATGAAGGTTGAAATTGAAACACTGCAATTTCCACACACAGTTTTATTCTCCACGACCATGGTTTCGTTGCAAGGCAACATCATCAGGTGAAATATTAAGTACAGAGAGGAGCAGAAGGTGGTATGGAAGGAGTGAGGGAGGGAAGGGGGAGGTTGGTGTGCAAGGGTTAGGGAGGATGAGTCAGGAGAGGGGGGTGGAGCCTGTGGAGGGTTCACGGTGGGTGGGTAATGAGAGGGCATTGAAGGAAAATGGAGGAGGGGGGAGGGATTCAAATGTTCATTGACCAAGTTATGTATACTGGACTTATACGGCCTCTTCTCTTTTGCTGCACACCAATATCTTAGCCTTCTTCATATTGATCTTCAGCTGATATCAGACCCTTGTCCTTTCCAAGGTTTTTAGAATCTTATTCAGATCCCTTCCTGTCTCTGCTTTAGGTGCTATGTCATTGGCGAATCCCAGGATGTTAATTTTTTCTCCATGGATATTCACTCCAGAAGACTTCTCTATGACATATTTGACGGCTCTCTCGATGTAAACATTAAAAATTATGAGAGGCAGGAAAATTACGGGAGAGAGTGCACAGCCTTGTCTCACTCCTTTTCATATCGTTGCTTCCTCATAGCTTCCTCACAGCCACATTTAATCACAGCTAATTGGGTTTTATACATACTGTGGGTACTTCTTTGGTCATTGTGTTGTACTCCAATTCTTTTCTGAATTCCAATCCACATTGTCAGAATCCCTCTCTAAATCCACAAATTCAATCAACGTCAGTTTTCTCTTCTCCATTCTCTTCCCAATGCGCAGCCTTAGAGCCAATATTACTTCTCTTGTACCCTTACTTTTCCTGAATCCAAAATGGTCTTCATCTAGGAACTGTTTTACTTTTCGTTCCATTCTTCTGTATCCTTGTCTTTGATGCATGTGTTGTCAGGCTTATAGTCCTAAAAATTTGTCTGCTCTCTTCTTTTTTGGGATAGCAATAATGATGTTTTTCTCGATATCCCTGGGTATTTACTTTGTTGAGTACATGTCGCAGATGGTTTTGTAAAGATAGGTTAATGTCTTCTCTCCTGCATTTTTAATTAGTTCTGCAGGAATATCATCAGTTACAGAAGCCTTATTCATGCAAAAGTCCCTTATTGTTGCATCAAATTCCATCTTCGACTTTGCATTCCTCGTCTATCTCTTTCATGCTGAGAGATTGTTTCCGTTGTTTAACTCTTACAGATATTGTTTGCATCTCTTCAATTTCAATCAAAAGTTCTCTATATTTGTCCCTTATATGGCATTGTATCTTGCACTCTGTTCATTAAAGTCGTTCCTCACTATCCTATAGGCTTCTACCATTACAAGTGCAATGTTGTTTTGTACCTCTTGGCATAAATCCTTCGTCCACATTTCTCTAGCTTTCCTTGCTTTGTGACATATTTTGTCTCTTATTCTTTTGTGGCAAAGTTGCTGTGCTGCAGTTAACAAATACCTACTTGTGCTTTCCTCTTTCTTCAATCAGGTCTAAGACTTCTTCCGTTAATGTTTTCTCTCGCTCTCATTGGCAAATGCCGACTCTCTTCCACTGATTTCTCATTCAGGTTCTCTCCTATATTGTTTCCCACTGCCTTTTGAAATGCCAGTTGATGTTGAGCCTCCTTCAGTTTTTCTGCTTGCTGTATGCTCTTCACTGTTGTCTTCAGTTTCTTGAATTTTAGATGGCATATCATCATCACTAAATTGTTGTTGCAATCAATATCTGCCCCAGGGTAGCTTTTGCAGTCCTTAACTGGTTCCTAAATCTCTGGTTCACTAAAATGTAGTCTATTTGAAATCTTCTTCGTCTCCTGGCATTTTCCATGTGTATCTTCTTTGGTTGTGATTTTTAAACATTTTGTTGGTATTGCCATTTTATGCAGTTTTTTTAACTTACCAGTGGAAGGTTAGACCAGGTTTCTTTCTATCTTGATGATTTCTGCACCCATAAGCCAAGCAGCAAAAGGTCTGCGAATGCAAAATTAGCATAGTGTATTTTGGCCGTATGGCATATTTGCAGGCATACATAATACTTTTCAGTATAATACATGCACTATTAGCTACTTACGTACCTTGAGAATACCTTGGTAGATACTGGCTTCTGAGAAACTTGATATTTTCTCTGCATGTTTGCTTATGACACATCCACGAAGCTTGGTAGAGCAACATGGCTAAATGCGCAAGAATACCATTACGCCTGGCTTCACAACAGAGAGCTTTAGTAAGCTCAATGGTTGAAACCTTGGTTTGTTGTGTTAATGAATTGTGTGGATAATATCACTTAAAAGTTGCATGTCGAATTTGAAACTGATTTGTTTGGGATTCAGTGGTAGACGACTTTCAAAAACAAAAATGCATTAGGAAAGATTTCATAAATGAACAACACTAACTTAACTATACTTACTATACGCTGGATTTCATTTGTTTTCCCCTTTAAAGTTCTCCTACCATTTTTGTTCTT
The DNA here is from genome assembly GCA_933228895.1 of Platycnemis pennipes. Classification (NCBI taxonomy): domain Eukaryota; kingdom Metazoa; phylum Arthropoda; class Insecta; order Odonata; family Platycnemididae; genus Platycnemis; species Platycnemis pennipes. Next base: position 135,856,866 of record OW121852.1, on the reverse strand, counting down.
GTCAGATACAATAATGAGGTAATAGGCAAAAATAATCCATTCAGGTGTATATCAATGCAATTAATAAATGGTGTGATGATAATATTGTACTCTTACAAGTAATTACTGAACATTTATGCAATTTTGTATATTGCAAAATTTCTGAAACTGGGAACAGATTAATTGATTTGTCACAAGATGCAATGTAATTATGGGGTTCAGGAGAAAAATCTCTTAGAGGTATGAACGACAAATCCATGTTGAGCTGTAGTCCCATTGTCTCATTGACTTCTGTTGATAGTCAACATTTCCATTGCTTGCAGTTGGTGTGCATCATAGTGGAGAGTGAAGAAGATGTGGCGGCCTTCAAGGATTTTGAGGATACGACGAGTGCCGAGACAGCACCAGCGAGCGTCCCCTCGTCAGCTGCCGCTCCTCCGCCAGTGGCGCCCCCCCCTCTTCCGACCCCTGCACCTCCACCACCACAACCATCGATGACCACCATTCCCCCTTCCCCCCCCCCACCCTTGGCCACTGGCGGTCGTGTCTTTGCATCCCCACTGGCTCGAAGGCTGGCCGCAGAGAAAGGCGTTGACCTCGGGGTAAGCCCAGCGTCAAAATCTCTGAAATGCCAGGGAACGACTTGTGGGGAGAGAGTCTGGGAAAGCCACTCCATGATTGTTGGGTAATCTAAGCACTGGAGAATAATATCAGAAGTGGAATCATCATTGAGGTACAATAAAGTTGCTTCAATGTGGGGCAATGCTCCTTTGAAATTACTTTAACACATCTCCAAAGCAATACAGTCGAAGCCCGTTATAGTGAGTACGGCATATAGCGAGAATCTCGCAATAACGGGTGGTTGGCAATGTACCATTGAAAGGCCCGTGATTAACATGTGAAAGACCTGGCATACCGCTTGCACTTTTTAGTTGTTCTTTTGTTAATCCAAGTTCAAACGGAGGCGTAGGAGCAGAATGGGCGGAGGATGGACAAGCGTCTACTCTCAGCACAGACATTATGTGCACTCGAGTTTGAGTACGAATAACAAATGAACAGCTAGGTCTACAGGAAAATTAATTAATCACACCATAATTTTTCTTATTTAATTCTGCATTATTAATTGGCAAACTCAAATGTTTGAAACATGTTTTCATGTTTTTACAAGAGTTTTAACGTAAAATGTGCCGGTTTTTGACTGTGTTCGAGTGAAGCACCGACTTTGATGACTCATACATCAATAACAAGACGTTCAATTGAAACCAAAGAATAAAGGATGTTAGGTATACATGTTTTCCATGCACACTGTAAGTTTCCACTTCAGTAGAAGAAAAGTTGTTATCAATTTTATAAAAAGTTAGCATTTCAAAACTGGAGTGTCGTAGAATTTCGTTCTCGGTGGCGTTATAATCCTCATGTCCTGAACGTATCCAATATGTAACTGTCTAATATTTCAACATGTGCGTTTAATTTATATTGATTGGTATTTATATTGGCGAAAGTGAGCTCCCTTGGCATGGGACCGGCATTGTTTAAGCCGTGCAGTGTTGCCACGTACATCCTCTCCTGGCCGCCAGTGGTGCCAGGCTTCGCTTGTCAGCAGATATCAACTATAATGTAATCGCATCCTACCTACTTTTACATTTACTTTTCCACGATGCCCTTATCCTGGGTCTAAGGAGTATTATTCACCACTCATGAAATAACTGGTTTATCACTGCCATCAGCTTACTGTGTACAATAGTTTCTCTCTGATTAGTGTGGAGTATACTACGCTGAGGATGCCTCCGAGACCTCCGTTTTCTGAGTACGACATTAGTGAGGTAAACCCAGGACCAGCTAAGAAGCCATTGGTTCACATTGACCAGTTTACAAAAGGAGTAACTTGGAGAACGATTCATGGCTATTCTGTCAGAAAATTATTTCCAAGCATTGAAAAACGTACTGGTCCTGTTTGCCAAATTGCAGGACAATTCACAGGCATTTCCAAAAATGTCAATTTCCAAGCTACAAGAATTATTCAAAAATATTGTATTCCGGCATAAGAAATTAAATAAGAAGCCCATCTGATGGAGTTAATATCTAATGCTGCATCTCGTCAAGCATTTATCAGAAGAGTATGACTACTAAGAAATGAAGGATATAAAATCTTATACACAGACGAAACATGGTGGGGTCAACATCACACGATGAAGTGTGCTTGGCAAGAAAACGTATTTTAAGCATCGAATAATGGCTTCCCAAATTATGACCAATGCTGCGGGCAGCTTCAAGAAGTTTTTGGTTGGCGAGGTGGCTTCAAGGTTCCTTCCGGTGCTGGTAACTGTGTAATTATCCTACATGTAGGGAGTGGAGATGGATTTCTAGAAGGTGCGGGATTGTGTTTTGTTGGGAAGAAAGGGTCTGGTGACTATCACAAGGAAATGAACTCCCAGCGTTTTGAAGAGTGGTTTCGAAGTGTTTTGGCCGTGATTCCAAATAAATTGGCGATTGTCATCGACCATGCTCCATGTCACACAGTGCTGGATCCTAAAATAGAAAACCCTACAATGGCCTGGTTAAAAGCTAACAGAAGAGGGCGGTTAATTGAGAGAATGATCCCATTTCCTGAAGATATCAGTAGCTTTGAATCTCTGTCCAAAGCCGCCCTCTATCAACATGCTAAACCCAACTTTAAAACACAAAAAGAAAGTCTTGAGTGATCCCCGCCTGGAGATCAGAATGGGGGACTCTTCCTCCCGAATATTTCACTTGTGAGGGTTTCATCACATCTTTCAAAACAGAAGAAAGAGCTACAACTCCTTGGGACAATAATGGTGGTGGCTTCCCCTTGCCTTCCACATTGTAGTAGTCATAGTTGGGATTAACGATGAAAATTAATCGTTGAAAATATGGTTAACTATTTACTTTATTGTTACTTTTTAGAAAGACTTTTAAAAAGAACTTTTAACTTTTAATCGTTAAAATTATACTGATACAAAACTATAACTTAACTGATACAAAACTAACTTCATTTAATTTTTTTTGTTAATTTTTGGCGAATGTTGAAGTGTTGGAATTTGGGTGCCAAGGTGGCCAAACAGACAAATGGGAAAATAAAACGGTATCTAAGAATGCAAGGGTGGTTGTGCAAGAATGCAATGGATAGGGCCAAGACGAGTACATGCAAACGAAAGCGGGGCTGAGGGGAGTGACCGCCAAAGTTAAGGAATGCACCCTTATCAGACGAGAAAATGCGAAACCGCGCGAAGACAATGTCCTGGAGGGTGAGTATGCCTTACTCGGTGACATCATGTCTTCAATAGTACAAAGTTGAAGCCAAGAAAGAAGGGTCACCTGAAAACCTATGATGGATAAGAAGGGGGAGGGGTTCATTGAAAGTAACGTATCTGTAGTGCCATGGTATAACAAAGTACTACAACTTAGTGGTACCATGTCTGTAACACTGTGCGCTGGTCTACGAATGCCTTACTCGGCGACATTGCATCGTCAATGCATCAGCCCCCAGTGAATCGCGAGGAAAGGTGCGCTGGCACACCCTCAGCATCTGCTGTACCTCTACATAGCTATGCAGTTTCCACTGAAATTTTATAATTGTGAAGGAATACTTCACATTGAAATGTGGGGATCTATGTCAAAAACTAACCTCAAAGCACTTTCTACCGCTCAGAACAATCTTTGGCAGCAAATTACAGACGCAACATGGTTTGTCAGAATGTCTTACATTCACGACAGCTTAAAAATCCCAGAATAGGAGCTCCACCTCAGAAAAATCGCGGAATCCTTTCAGAAGACACAAGGAAACCTGACCAACAACGCTCTAGACACTAAATGGAATTGCAATGAAAATCCCCAATTCCAATGTATGTATTTTAAAAAAATGGATTCGGAAGAAACCACCATGACAGTTTTCAGTGTTCGCTTTGTTTGTCAAAACAAAAGAAACCATCAAGGCCTCTATTTCCACATCATCCAATTTGCCAACGTAACTGAAAAGTAACTTTCAACGTTAAAGGTACTTTTTTTAACTTTAATCAGATGCTTTTTCAGAAAAGTAACTTTTAACTTTAATTAGTTACTTTTTACAGAGATTAACTTTTAACTGTAATCAGTTCATTTTTTTTGGTAACTTTCCCTACTATGGTAGTGGTATAGCCAGTAAAGTAAATGTTACAGTATCATTTTGAATGTCCTACCTTACCCAGGGATGGACTGGTGCTACCTTGGAATGTTGTCACATGACAGCTTGTTCAGCGAGTGAACTCACTTATATTGCCGCTAACCTTTTGTATCGAGAGGTTTATCCACTGTTGGTCCACCATCTGCAACCCAATAGACACACTCGTTGGCTTTGAGCTCAGCGATGAATACAATAAACTTGGTTGTATTCCACAAACATTTTACTAACCCACCGGTTTCGACATTCTCAGGTCATCCTCAGCGGTTTGACAAGTTTTAAAGTTCCAAGTGTGTTTTTAACCACCTGTGACTCTCGACATATTGTTGTTCAACTTGAAAGACAGATATCCTAACTGTAATAAAAGTGGAGTGTACATGTTGAATTGCAATACCCCTGGCTGCAATTGTTTTTAACCCTTTCAACGCTGAGCCTATATTTGTGAACCCTTCTCCCTGGCTGCACATGTTTTTTTACGTTTTTGGTACGGTAATACGCTACAAAGTTGTCCCCTTATATTTATTCAATCAAAAAATAAAAAATTTTTGTTTTATAAAATTTTTAATTTTGGACTGGAATTCCAGTCCTCAGTCACAGTTCTCAGTTCTCAGTCACCCACAAGGATCTTTTGTGTGATGTGCAGGGTTGCATCGCTTCCCCTGCAATGTTAAGTTTGTAAGATATCTCGAATCTATTTTTTTTCCCAGCCAAAGATAATTCAAATATACTTTTGAATGCTTATTGTTAGCATCCTACATAATTACCTTACTATAGCATAGCTTATCAGTTAATTACATATCGATATAATTGCTTTATTGAATGTTTATTTTCGTTTTTCGCTATTATTTTCAACTTTCTGTTGGGCCGATTGCATAAATGGCGTATTTTTCTCTTAGACACATACATACATCCACCCAAGGCATTACTAGAGTATATATAAGGCATAAATATTTCCGTATTGACGATTTTTGTAATGAAATGTGCAAAAATTCCAATTTTTCTCGTTTAGAATAATTATGGAAGAAAAAAAAATGACGAAAGACTGAAATAAATCTGAATATATAGTACAAGTTAACTCATAAATGTATTTGGACACGTATAATGGAAATACAAGATTTATTTTACAATGGAATAAAGTAGAAAACTGTAAGATACATTAAATCAATTGAACTACAAATCTAAAAATGGAAAAAAATACATAAAAAATACATTATATCGATCAAAATGCAGTACATGAAATGAAGATAAAAACAATACATAAAACGATTTACACTAAAAACATACAAATTTATTCCATAAAAAGTCACTCTTATATTCTAATATTTTGATGATAATTTACAAAACATGGGTGGAGGCAGAGTGGGGGATGGTCCTCGCAGACAGGGCAAAAAAAACTTGTCTCTCTCCGCAAACCCTGTTTCGTGCACTCCCGACACTTTCTTTGCACTGTCCTCTTTCTTTTTCCTTTGTCGTCAACAGGATTTGTCTGTGGAAAATGCTTAGACAAGCCTGTGCCTCTGGAGGGTAGGGAAGGAGAAGGTCGGGTAAAGACAGGTTGTAGCAAAGATTTGATTACCGATAGCCGAAAGTCATAGAGAGAAATTTTGGGGTGCGTTTTTTTGTAAAGAAAAAAGCTATTTAATAGAAGGAGGTGGAAGATGTGAATGCCCACCTTTTTATACCACTTGAGCGTTTTTCGCTCAATCGGGTAATAAGCCATCATCTGATCAGCATGATCGATGCCACCCATTGCCTCATTGTATTTCACCACTGCTGGACCTTAGGCTACTGATCTACGGAAGGAAAAATTCCACAGCTGGGCGGACCCGTGCACACCATCTTTCTGTTTCTTACAATGAACCCCCTCCCAGTGGAAAGTTCCCACTTCCACCCATTGCTGCCAAGTGTTGTTTTGCCCACCGCCTACATTCCTTTTATTTTTCACAATTGAGGAAACCCCACTCCAATTCCCTCCGGCTTGTCGGTCCGTCCGTCCCTTTATCCTTATTCCCTCCCCTAATCCTAGTCCTTTTCACACAGCAATAAAACCTGCCCACCTCTGAGACCCCCCAACCCGGGCATTTACTGCCTCTGTGCCCGCCAACTCCAGCATTTACTGTTACATGTGGGCGAACCCAGGCGAGCAACTGTGAATAAAATAAAAACAAAATATTTTTTCATCTAAAATATGTGAAATATATGAGAATGACTGACACGCTTGTCTTCCAGTATTATCATGTCCAATTCTTCGTGCTAAATGGATTCCTTTTTGTATAATCATTGGTATATTTCGTGCTGACACAAACACTATATATATAATTCATAAACGATAATAACAATTATAATACATAAACTTTTCAAAATATCGCTTGTACATTTACATGATACATATATTATACTCGCAAATGATTTACTTAGCATTCTCATTTACAGACCCTGTTAATCGAATTCACGTTAAAAATTGGTAATTCGTTGCTAATACAAATGCCAGTTGAGAACCTTGAGAAGAATACAAAGAACGTAAAAGCAGTTGTTATTCACTGAAATTCTTCCACAATCACTATTGCATTCTCATAACTGGAGTTTAATTGCAAACGGTGTAAGAATCACATAAGCTAACAGAATTTTTTTCCTTAAAATTAAAAAGTAGGTATCTGCACTATTTTTTCGCATTTGTTACGATATAAAACACTGTGGTTTATAAACAATAATAATAGCCAACCAAGAAAAAACAAGAACCAAGAAAAAACCCTCACTAAACAGATGAAATTAACGAGCACATAAATATACGGAATTGTATTTGAAAGGAATTGAAGATGGTACAGTGATGATGCATTGAAAAACTGGAAACATTATAAATAATTTACTCTATGAAATGTTTTCAAAATTAAAAAAATATAAACAAATTACTTGCTTCAAATATTGATACCAATAAAACACGACATCAATGACAATAACACTACTCCGTTTTCCGTTGTGTCAAAAAGAAAAACATACTAAGGGAATTAGAAAATATGAACAAAGTAACGAAAACAAGAAAACAAATTTAAAAAAATATAGTTCGCATAAATTATCGATATTCATGTGTAATTATGAAAAATATGCTAATTACCAAATGAAATATTAAAAAGCATGCACAGAAAAGCACTTGCCGCATTACTAAAATTTATGGTTTTTATTCCAAGATGATAAACAAAATTGTCACTGAACACATTAAAAACAATAAAAGTACTCACCAGCACAGGATAGAAACAGGAAGGAATATTAATGCGAAAGTGATGGTGTAATTTAAAGTAGAACTGAAAAAAGGACAAGACAATAAATTTTACCAAATATAACGAAAATGAATAAATATAAACAATTTATTTGCTAAAGCTTATGTATTAATAAAAGGGGATAATATTATTCCGTTGTTACCAAATGCCATAAAGATACAACAATGCAGTAAAGAAAACAGGAATTATCAGAAAAGAAACCAAAACAAAATGCAAAATGGTGATTATCTAAACTATCTATTTAAGAAAAATTATATATGCCTATATATTTAACCGAATTCAAAAAAATGTATATTAGTTAAAGCTATTATTATTTATGAATAAATAAAATATATATTAATTATCCATTGGAATATTAAATATACTGCCAAAAAAATTAATATATACCGAAAAGAGTGAAAAACGGCACGATTTACTCACCTCGAGAAAAAAGGTTCGGAAGCCGCAAAAGCACCCGGGCGAAGGAAACTGACCTTCCCCAACCGAAGAGTAGACCCTTACTGATGACTGCAAGGCAACGGAAGCTTCCCCGAGTGACTGACGTGCAGTGGTACCGTTATATATGGAAAGGAGCGCTGGACTGGAATTCCAGTTGTGCCGCCATTGGCAAGGGTGCCTCAGAACTGGAATTCCAGTCCTGCCGCGCTGAACGGGTTAATTCGGGCAAACTGGTAGGAAAATAGGCATGAGTAAATTCGAACGTTTTAATTGTTTTGTAAATGGTAATAACAAGTCTGTGTTTTGCCAAACATTTAATTGAAAATGATCACTCTTCAGATTTTAACCCTAGGATTTTACATGCTTGTGGCAAGGGCCGAGGAAACTTGATTTTATGGAGAATTTTGAAATTGTTTCATATTTTCATGTCTATAAGAATGATGTGTTCAATGACCTATTCCCTCCTTCCAACCTCTCACCATTCTACTCGGTGCCAGTCCCACCGCCACCACCACCACCATTATAGTCCAATAAGCTGTTCTTGACCCCTCACCAACCTGTCTCGTCTGCTCACCTTCCTTCAATGGCTGTCTCATTCTCCCTCCCCCCCCCCCCCCCCTCTCTCTTTTCTGAGCCTGTGTATATATTTATATGTATGTATGCTGCCTTGCCCTTGTCTTTCACTTGTTCAACCCCTGAGAGGATGACCTGAGGAGGTGGAAACCGGTCGGTCAATAAATTTGAATGTGACCAAGTTAATTCTATTCATCGTGACTTCATTCCGCCAGGTGGTGGACTCGCCAGCCACCGATTTCGTTTGAGCTCAGCCCCAAACCAATAGTTGCAATTAAATGGTTGCCAGATTGTGATTGCCTCAAAGTCCTCGCGAATGTATATCCCCTCTGACATGTGTGCAATCTCCAATTCCCACGTTGAACAGGGATTGGGGTCTGGTTCCGGCATGTACGCTTCGATAACGGCTGCTGACTTGGCAGCTGCGCCTGTCGCTGGTGCTGCACCCTTGGCGTCTGCCCCTGCCCGAGTGCCTGGTGCTACCTTCACGGACGTGCCCGTTTCCAACATTCGTGCTGTCATTGCTCAGAGGCTGTCAGAGTCAAAACAGGTATGAGCTCCTTGGAGGGATGAAAATCCTCCCTCTCTGCAGGACATTGTTTCATGTATGTGTTGTAGCAGCCTCTGAATTAGACCTGGTGTGGAATCACGGATGTATCTTTCTCATTATCGCAATATGTATCGATAATGCTGACCCCTAAAGTGGCGCAGGGTAAACAATAACTGTCTATAAAATTCACTCCACTGATTGTGATAAGCGATTTGAAGTGCTGCGTGAAGACTGGAGATCTCGTTCTCTCTGGCATAAGTTAAATCAAAAAATGACGATAACGCTAGCGCACGCCTTATGAAGATCCATGATCGACGCCCTGGCTGGTGAACTACCAAATAATTGCTACATCATTTATTTCAAGTTAAGGTGGTTCTCTGTGGCAAATAACCAAGTTATATGGTTTTTTGGAACCATATAGTTTTTATGGGTATATGGGACCAAAAATGTTTTTTTAAATATGTTTATTTTTGTAATAACGTCAGATATGATGCGCCAATTTAATCTTTCCAAAATAGTTATCTTGGTTTACTTAGTGGATTTGTTGGTCAATCTTTAGGGCTGGATTATCAAGTGAGAGTGTAATAATGGAAGTTGTGGAAATTGAGAGGAAGTGAATAAATGCTATTATTGCTTAATAGATCTAGGTTGCCAATAAATATGGAACCTTAATTCATTATGAATGACATAATAAACTTTGTATTTGCACATTTATTTATCTCACACTACGACCATGGTTTCGACGATTAATGTCATCATCAGGTACAGATTGCAGAAATGTTGTCACTTGTATACAGTTGAGGTTGGTGGGGGGGAAGTAGATAGAGTAGATAATTCAGTGCAATAACGAGTGGGTGGTGTTGGGAAAGGATTCAGTGGTTGAAGACAGTCGAACACAGAGGTGGGGGGGCACAGAGAGAGGTTGAGGAGGGGGAGGCATACAAAAGGTCGTTTGCAATGTTGCAATCAGCGTGCTCACATTTTAGGATATCCACAATTGTCTAGAGCATCTAGCCTTTCCTTTCAAAATGTTACAAGTCCGGGGAAAAATCACTTTCATGACCGTTGTCCAAAAGATGCTTGGCAGAGTTTGGGTTTAAAGTTTGGTGTTTGAACAGTGCAATGTGCTCTTTCACACTCTTCACTTAAGAACTTAAGTTTTGTTTCATTCTGAAGAACCACTTCCAGATGCCAAAAACCATGTACCATGTGTGAAACCCTTAACCTGTGGCAAGGGGCAGCAGCAATCATTCGTGTGAGGAGGCCACTGCACAGAGACAATAATTTCACTGCAAGTGTGGTGATGATTACTTAACCCGTTCACACTGGACACCGCCAAGTGTGGTGGGGTAGCTTTCGGCGTGAATCAAGAGTAGGACCCGCTACTCGGCAGGAAGTGGCACCCTACCATATATTGTATATGTATTTCTTTGCCGTTTCTTAGACAATGTAACTCATTTTCTCTGTCGTGTTTCATTGCTGCTACAGTTGTCTAGTGGTGAGCTTAGTTTTTAATTTTTATTTGGAATTGTTTGAAATTTGCAGATAAGGTAACAACCTCACACTGTGAAATTTTGCTGTATTCAGGTATTATCTTTTTCGGTACATTGCATATATAGTCCAGTCTGCTTTTATCAAACCCATTTATAATGAAGTGAAGGCTCTTCCCCGTCAAAAATTGCCATTTTACCATGCTAAAAATCCTACTTTTAACGAACGTTTATTTATCGGTGGTCTGCTTTTAACAAAGTTTTTTTTTGTGCAATGGGTAACCCTATTCTTTCCGTAGCACCAACCAGTTGTTAACATATGTTCTGTATTATCTGCAAGCTAAACTCAAACGAAGGTATACATCTGATAATTTTCGTCCATAAATACACCCGCTCGCCCCTCACTCTGGCTCCCATGAACGCACACCATGAGAGCCTTCGCCGCTCCTTGATTACGATTGAGTCAGGGTTGTCCGGTGACAGAAGGGTTGAGTGAGAGGAAGGGGTCAAGGTTGCTATGTTGGAAAGGGCAACAGCGCCCATGGCTAGAGATAGATGAAAAGGTCTTACGAAGAAGGAAGACGGGAAGGAAAGGCGAAAGAAAGGAAGAGAAGGGTAATTCTGGTGATTCATAGCCATATGACAACATTCTAATACGAGACGAGGGTGTTGTGTACAATAAGAGGAAAGCGATTGGCTGCGAAACGAGCAGGCGTCAGGGTTTTCCACCCCTCTGACTTTCTGCTTTGCCCTGCCATCGGACAACTCATGCTGCCTTGATGGTACGTCACCTTCGCTTTCTGCCTTTAGCTCTCCCTGTGGCGCTGCTTTCAGTCTGGTCGTCAGCTGTTGCGTCAAGCAAGACTGCGTAAGCTCATGTAGGTGTCAGTTAAGATTACGCTTGTCTTCGTATCGGTTGTGATGGAGAACGAAAAAAGGAAAATTTTAAGCTTGAATTCAAAGTTGGATATATTCAAGAACATCAAAGATAAAATGTCCAAGACGATACATCTTTGAAATATTGAAAAATCGACAGAAGATGGAGAAGGCTAATGAAAGCACTGCTTTTGGAAGTGATCGTAAAAAGATCCGTGGATTGAAGCATAGTGAAGTAGAGGATACTGTATTCAAATGGTTTGGTGACATCTGTGTACAAAATGTTCCGGTGTGGCGTACTATTGAAAGCACAAGCACTCTGGTTTGCGATGGCTTATGGCAAGAACTTTCACCCTGCTAATGGGTGGTTGGATCACTTCAAAAAATGATACAATATCGCTTACCACTTCATTAGTGGGGAGTGTAACTCAGTAGACGACGTGACCTGCCAGCATTGGCCTAGTCAAAAGTATTATTCAGAAGCGTGCCACTTGTGATGTTTATAATGTGGATCAAGCATCCCTCTCTTCTACCAATTGACCCCAAACAAGACAATGCACGTTAGGGGCGAGTCCCGTCAGGGAGGTAAACACACCAAGATCAGAATTGCATTATTGTGTTGCAATCTAAATGGAAGCGATAAAAGGCAACTTCACACCCCAGTGTTTATAGTTGTTTGTCATATGCCCATAGGAGCAACAAAAAGGTGTAGATGACAAAGGAATTGTTTTCTGAGTGGCTCATCAAATTTGACAACAATATGCTGCATCAAAAATTTCAAGTTTTGCTGCTGATGGAAAATTGCAGTGCTCACTGTATAACACTTAACTTGAAGGGTGTCTATATATAGATGTCGATTAGACAATAGAACTCTCGGAAACATTCGTGTGGAAAGATCCACCACTATAAGCCTCTGGGATGCAATTCAGATGATAAATGCATCATGGGGAAGTACGTCACAAGCAACGATTTCCAGCTGCTGGAGGATTGCCGGTTTCCATTGGAAGATTCCGACGATGCAAAAGACGACGCTTCTTTTTATTCCAGGGACTTGAAATCGAAGCTGACTTGAAAATCATGCAACCAGAGCCTGGAAGGAAGGGAGGCTCGGAAGGAAGAGAGTGGGAAAGGCATTGTTTACGGTGTGAATGGCCCGGGAAAAAAAGCCGTGGAGAAGATGCAGATGGTTCGTCCACCCCTATGACGAACCTCGTACCATGTGTGGCCTCGCCTCTGTCGTAGGGCCTCCACAAGTCAGTTTGGAGCCCTGGATTGACCTTCCTTAATCTTTCAAGGATGATTTTGATGTCGAACTTGCTGGGTCCTGGGACCCACATCATCCTCCTTTTAATGAGGTTGTCGGCATCCTGTACGGTGGTCTCCCCAATGGGTCCCATCTTCGTCACTGCCTCTTTCAACCATATGGCAGAAAAGTCATTGCCACAGGAATTTCTACGGCACCATTTATGAGTCTGGTGCCCTCGTACATCGGGGACTCCTGACCCTCCGGAATTCGATCCCAGAGTTCATTGAGTTGCCTATTGATGTTGGCATACATCTCCTCATTTACCAACACCTCCGGATACCCGACTGGCACTATGGCTGTCTATTTAACCCTTTGCAGTCCAATTTTTATTGTGGAATTGAAGTAGTAGCCGAAAAGAATACTATTTGTGGAAATAGGTGAAAAGACTTCATAAGGTCCTATAAGTTCACAAAAGTGACATAAGATAGCAGCACCTTGTATAAAATGCGTATAATTGCAGCGCCATATGATGTCGAGTTCAACTCGACGTTGGACCTGCTGCTAGCGCTAGGCCTGTTGGGCCGGCCTCGATGTTGGACCGCAAAGGGTTAAGGTTCTTCGTTAGCTGTGCATAGGTCTGCTTAGGCGTTGTCTTGGGCCTCTTATTGTCTCTCGACTCATTGTTGGGGGTATCTCCAGGAGTTCGTCCCCTTTTCTGTGTTGCTGAACTTGGGATCGTAGCGACATCCCTGCCACGCTGAGGACTTTTGCCGGTTACATTGTCCCCGGCATTGCCCCTGGCAGGGGGGTGTGCGGAGACCCCAGCTGCACCCTTAGCCCTAAGCTTCTGTAGCTTCCTTCTGGCTGCGCCGCTGAGCTTGGGCTCTGTGGATAGCCTTTGCATCTTTGATGAGATGCTACCCAGAGTAATGTTGGAGATCCCCGAGTCCGACTCCATCTCCACGGGTGAACCTGGTGCCTCTTTAATAGTAGACTCAGAGAAGTCGGAAAGAATGCCTCCCTCTTCTTCCCCCAAAGGGTTCGAGGGGTGGCTAGGGAGAGTGGGGTTCCCAGAAGGGCCCCCCAAAGGTAGGCTTAGGGTTGTAGAGGAGGAGCTCCCGTTGGGTTCCCTTGGGCTCCCCAGCAGTGCTTCCTCCTCCGTTTTTGAAATTGGACTGCTAGAGTCCTTGGTCGGAGTTCGTCCAGCGTCCTCCGCAAAAGTTTTTTTAAGATTAAGGTCCATAATAGGCCCGCAAGTAGCTAGGGAAATAAAGGGTCCGTCCATGCAGAGCCCCACATGCATGGGTAAGGCTAAATAAAACCGGAGGTCCCCCTGTATCCGGAGTTTCTCTGTTAGCCTTCTTACCCTCTGCCCCGCAGATGCGGTCACCCTTAGCACAGAGACGCACCGTGGTGATGGGAGCTGTTTATTGACCTCCAGGTCTAGATCCGTCATGTTCAGCGATACCAGGGGCACCTCGAGGAGGATGTGGCTCTTCACCACGCATGACGGTCTTAGTGGTCCATAGGCATGTTCTGTCCCCGTCCTGCCCTGGAGTCACTGACTCCTTACCCCCTCTCAGTGGGATACCAGTACGCGCAAACTGACGTGAATCCCACCTGCGGAATGCAGAACCGCGGCAAATATAATTCATTTCGCTGCATGCCACGTTTCCCTCATCCCGTGACTAGTCTACAGCAAAATTACTGTGAGAAATGTTGACAGAGGAGTTCATTGTAGCGGTTAAGAAGTATCCATTACTCAATCCAAAAATCAATGAAAACGATTAGGTCAAATATTTATATAAAAGCATGCTTTTGAACATTAATTGCAAATAGTATTTTTTGAATTAGAAAGTATTGCTTGCTGATATTCCCTTCTCGGTATTTGTCTTCTGCCAATACGATTACCAAGAGAGCTTCATCTTTGGCAGATGACACTTCCATAGTCTTAACACTGAATCGGAAGTACTGATGCCCGAACACGCCCTGAAGTCCCACGACTGTATCGCTTTGGTCTGAGGGACGTTGAGTTCGTCCCCTTGGCGAATTTCGCTCCCGCATCCCACTTTTTGTGGGACCGTGTGTTCAGACCACAGATCTTCAGACCTTCTGTTTGCATTTTCTCCACATTTCTGTTGCCGCAACTCATTGTCAAGCGGGCAAGAGTTGATTCCAAACTACAGGTGTTCGGAGCGCTCATTCTAGGTAGTCATTACATAGTTCGATAGGTGAGCATTAGATCATGGTGATGGGGAAGAAGTCTGATGTGATTATCTGTTTCCCTTTTGTCTTCTTTGCTGAAGCCTCCCTAGGCCTCTTGCAACGCCGCTGAAATTTTAACTTTTGTTTTTACTTTTAAGTCTATAGGTTCGTGGACTTCAAACACAGTAACGCTTCCCTGCGAGACATCATGTATATAAATACAGTAGAAGCCCGGTATAGTGAGTACGGCTTATTGTGAGAATCGCGTTACAGCGAGTGATTGTGTTTGTACCGCCAAAAGGCCTATGTTTTACATGTAAAATAAAGGGGATATAGCGAGGCCAAAAAGTTCCTTCCACGGTATACGCTCAGTATTACGACAGATATCTCTCGAGGGCCATGCACCACCTAGCAAAAATAAACTATTGTGTTTTGTATTATCTGCGAATTAAACTAAAAATACAAGATGTGTGCCATATCTACAATACCTAAAGCCAGTTCTGTCCAAACATTAGCATTACGGCCTTCAGTACGCTCTCCGCGCTCCCATTTTGTTCTTCCTTTGTTAGGCCCAGTCATCCATCGGAGAGGAGTGGGCGGACGACGAGCAAGATGAGAGTAGGAGAGGGAGTTAGGTCTAGGCATGGGTGATATTGATAATTCAATATCGGGATACGATAATTTTAGCATATTGTTAGGTGGCGATAACAATAACTCATATCGTGACGATAAATATCATCTTATCGTGCCCTGATATTTTAACGGGGCACTATAAGATATCGGGATACGATAAATATCGCTATAAATAGGTGTCACAATAAATATCTCGATAAAAATCACGATAAATATCGCGATAAAATATCATGATATCGCGTCCTGATAAAATATCACAATATCGTGCCCCGATAAAATATCACGATACATTATCACGATATATTATCACGATGAAAGATCATGATATTGCTCTTGGACAAATATAGCGTAATCGCGCCCGATGAATTATCGTGATATTGCGCCGGTTAATCGTGTCGGAAAAAGACAGCCGTTGAGTTGGCCTTCGCTTAAGCTGGAGCAAGTACGTTCGAAAACTTACTATTCTGCTATCTGCTAATTCAAATTCTCAGCAGTTCTCTCACACTCTCTCTTTCAATTTCATTGGTCTGATAGTTGACGTACTTGCATGGACAGATAGGTGATGTACTTGCATGTCAATTTGGCCTCTCACTTAACAATTATTGTTTCTTCTCCTCTCTGGTAACCATGGCGATAGCTCAATACAAAACAATAAAAAACCAAAAAGTAAATACAGGGACATGCATCAAAGTATGTATTAAAATTTAGGGAACAATGTGATCAAAGGAGTGATAATAATGATAGTACAGTAGAAAATCGATAATTCAGAATGTGTGAGACCCAATGCATTCTGGAATGCGATATTTTCAGGGTCTAGAATACTTTCCTTTTAGTGACTGAGAAAGCTGTACCAAATCATTGCACAAGATACTATAATCAATGATGTGGTGATGTGAAAAACAATCATTTATATTACCATATAATTTATTTGACTAAGTTTTTCGTTCTTGACTGATGAATCATGATGAAAACAGGAGAATCCAGATGAGACAACTTAAAAAGGAAAAAAATATCACTTTGTTATGTGTAATGAGATGACAAAATTAATCCTTAACATGCCCGCCCACCAACACTTCTCTAAATATTTACTCAATCTCACCATCCAGTATTCCTGGTCATTCCAGCTCATCCTTATCTACACCATTTTCCTCTTCTCTATGAATATGGACATGCAAGGGATAGATACAAACAGAAAAAAAGTGTCAAGTGATATTGAAGTTTTATTTAGATAATCGCATTGATACATTAACTTAATGCTGAAAACTTGAGGCATGAACGTGCAGCCACGATTAATTTTCGGTGTTCTTCTTAGCAACCCGTATGTTAGATAGTGTTGCCTTGGGGCTTACCAGAGGGCTCTGCAGCACCTCGTGATTCTTGCATTCAGTGCCTTTGAAGGCAGAAACGTGTACACTCTGTACGTTACACCTTTGTCAATATCCAATTTGCTATTTCCACTTTCATCATCCAGCATTTGTGGTGTGGTCTGTTTCATTGGAAGTGGTGCCTTGAGGGAAATATTCCCATGCAACTAGGGTTTGCTGCTGGTGTGTGTGTTGGTAGTTGCATTTGGAGCTTGCCTCATCATCATCTTCTCCTCTATTGCACAGAATATTCCTCACTACTACCTTTCGGTGGACATCAACATGGACCAAGTGATGAGGCTGAGGCAGGAGTTGAATGATCAACTGGCATCGACACACAAGAAGACTTCAAAGGCCGAGGATGGAGAGAGCAAACCGACAAAGCTGAGCGTCAATGACTTCATCATTAAGGCTGCAGCCCTGGCGTGCAAGAAGGTGCCGGAGGCGAATTCATCGTGGATGGGCGCTGTCATTCGGGAGTAAGTGTGCTGCTGGCTGTGTTTCCCTCCTCCTCCCCCCTCTCTCTCTTTGCTGCCAAGAATAAACGGGAAGGGATCTCCAGATTATGGCGAGGAAGCTAGGGCAGTGGGTGCTTTGAGAGCAGGTAGTGTTAGTGGTTGTTCATAGGGGGGAGTGCGCCATTTGGTGATTGGGTGGAGGAAGGGTTTTGTTTCTGGGATGGGAGGGAGGGCACTGGCATCAGCTGGCTCATGAAAGGCACCAACGGTTTGACGTCCCATCTGAGAAACGGAATGCTGAAAACTCGAGTGCTCTCCGCTCGGGGGCCAGTTGGTCAGTTGTGCTGGGATTGAAACGGTGAGTGTTTGGGGGGGGGGGGGGGGTGCTCAGGTTGGCACGTGATTGAGTGGGAGCGAGATGTCCTGCTCTCTGATCAGTCGTGGAAGCAATGTGGTCTTTGTGTGTCACTAGCGTTGGACTCCCTTTGGAGCTAGAGGAGGTTATTTCTTGACTAAGGAAGCAATTAGTTCCTCTGACCACTATCCCACATTGTATTCTCTTTTGAGGGTAAGATTTTCAAGTGGGATTGTGATGTGTATGTATTAGGATGCTAAAGTATATTTCACCCTCTGCAATAGTAAGTAGTTGTGTGCCTGACTGAAGAAAGTGTCCACTCATTCCTTATATTTCATGATTTTCACGTCTCCATTTTTGAAATCCTTCCTCAGCCTGACTCCTTTTAACCTGTTTCTCATTCTTACCCTGGCTTTCTCACCATGGATTCATTTCCTAATAGATGATAGGAAGTTGATTTTTTACTTGTTTTTTTTACAATACAATAAATTTACTTGTTTTTTTGGTAATTCTATTGTTGCTGTATTTATATATTTATTAAAAATCTAGGATTAAAAAAGTAATGAAATTCAGAATTGAGTATCTGAAACTAAGGATCCGAAACCAAGATAAAGATCTGAACCCCAGGCAAGGATCTGGATCTGACAAAACACCTGGATCCATCCATCACTACATGATGGCACAATAAACCTCTACTGTAGAAAGCTTCATCAGCGTTAAAAATGTCTTTTGGCTCGTATTGCCCAATCAACTTTGGCAACCTTTGCCTCAATTTTTTCTCAAAATCGGGATCTACTGATGGCTCAACCCCAGAAAGTTCTAATAATTAGAGATCTAATTTGAATAAATGTCAGCTTATATCATGCATGACAGTAAAAACTGTGCAATAAATTCATAATTACTTCAGATGTCGTTGATGTTTCTGCTGTTTGTCTAAAGCTGGCCCAATGGCTTATCTTGTTTTTCTTCTCAGCATAGGGGCGAACATTTAGAAGGAATTAGTGCTAATACTTTTTTCCTGTGAAATTTTTCTTCCTCCTGAAATTTTCATTTTCTCCTGTTCCACAACGCATTTCATCCCATTATTTTTGTCTCATCCTGTCCTGCGAAATTTCTTCATTCCTGGATTTTCGTTGTCTCATCCTGGTCCTTTTTTCATCCTGAAAATTTTGTCTTGTGTTGCCCAACATTTCTCTCCATCCCAAAATTTTCATCCAGTCTCGTCCCGACATTATTAACGAATACAAATAAGAGAAGATACAAAGAAATGATCAGAATTAAACATATACCACCCCGAGTGGGGACAGGAGTAAAAAATACATGTTGCTATTCAATATGGCACCATTTATTATTTTTTACTTTTTTATCTTCTGGTGATCTCTGGCCAATGTCCTTTTCACGGTTATTTAAGTCTTCTTAAGATACCTTTCCATTTCTGCTGTGGCTGCTATGTTATAGGGGGGCAAATTGCAGTATTCTAATTTTCTTCCTGTATATATCACTCCCAATGTGTGTTCTTCGACTTCTTCGATGGCTTTCTCAACATAGACATTGAAAAGTGCAGTGGCTAGTGTATAACCTCGTCTCGCTCCTTTCTTTATTCCATCCATTGCTTGGTGCTCATTTGATCACAGCCACCAGGTCTTTATGCAAACAGTGGGTAATTCTCCAGTCATTATATGACACTGTGTGGAGGGCCAAACTCACTTCTTTTGCACCATTACTTTCCCTGAACCCATGTCCAGGAGCTCATCAGCTTTTCGTTCTTTCCTCCATCACAGGCGATACTTTTCTTTGTCTTCGAGGCATGTGTGGTCCTAAAATATTTACAGCCTTCATTTTGGGAATAGGGATAAAGATGGAGGATAGAAGAATGAAACTTTGTAAGGTTCACTTTACATTTAAGTAGGCACGACCCGGGTTTCATAACATAGTTACATGTTCAGGTAGATGAAGATGTAACCTACCTGAAGTACCTGAAGATGTAACTACGCTATGAAACCCGGGCCGTGCCTACTTAAATATAAAGTGAACCTATTACAAAGTTCCATTCTTTTATTCTCCATTATGGAAAGGTATCACAAAGTCAATCCTGAAGTTATCAGCTACACATATATCAGGGATAAAGATGTTCTCCGAGAAGTCTGTGGGTTATCTCTCTAACTGGGGACATGTCGCGCAAATGACGACCTTTTACAGCTGGCTAGATGCCTTCTCTCCAGCATTTTCAATTAATGGGAAATAAAAGAATGAAACTTTGTTCTTTATATTTTCCATCATGGAAAGGTATCGCATAGTTAAGTCTGAAGTTATCAGCTATATTTTCAATGGCAGATCTTCACAAAAGATTGAAAATTTTCGAGCAGCAAGATATTATATTGTACCATTGCAATACAAAAAAGGTGGTAATAATACATTTAAGGTGGTAGTGCCAAAAGAATTTAATCTGATACCGCATGGTAAAACAGATGATGTTAACACTAGAAGGTCGGGAGTTGTTGCCTGCCGAAAAGGCCAACACGAGGTAGAAAAGGTGTCGGTTTGGTATTGAAAAAGTGATATCGGAATGCTCGATTCTTCTATTGGCCAACGTCTTCATATTGACGTAATTCCTCTCCTTTCCATCCTTCACTACCCGTTCCATACATCTCATACGAGGCCTGCCTTTTCCATTCTTCCCGCTCACTTTTCCCTCGATGAGTGTTTTAAGATATGGCCAATTAAGTTGTCCCGTCTTCATCTTAGAGTTTTCAGCAGACTTCTCTTTTCTCCCAATCTTCTTAAGACTTGTTTGTTTGGCGTACAGATTATTCTTCAGAAAACTCTCCAGTGTTGGCATAGGTACTTATTCTTAATGTTATTGTATTTGGTGATTTAGCAATGTTGAGCCTGAGAAAATTTTGGGACATTTTTTTAAAAATCGTTTCCCTGCCCATGCCAAAGGTACCACACGGTGGACATCAGCGTGGCTGTGTCAACGCCCCGTGGCCTCATCACGCCGATAGTGTTTGGTGCCGAGAGGAAGGGCCTGTCGGACATTAGTCGGGATGTGCTGGCACTAGCTGCAAAGGCCAGAGCTGGGAAGCTCCAGCCGAATGAATTTCAGGTAACGAGGTGGTCTCTTCGCAGTTGCGCACTGCTATGAGGGCTGGTGCTTGAAATCTAGAGTGACCACAGTTTTAGGGTTGTGTTGAATGAAGGGAAATGTCCCGGGCACAAAGCTTTGCCGGTACATTTTCTTTGACCCTATTTTCATTGTTTGTCACTGTTTCCAGTTGTAGGTTTATGGGCCACAAGGTTGGATGCCATGTTCCGTTTCATAAAAATGAAAGTACGTTATTCTATTCTTAAGTCGCTATAATTGGCCGAGTAATAATTTTTGCACCTGCGCTTTGTCAGTGAATTATGGGTGAAAATTAATCTGAAGAGAGTAATGCAATATGATTTATGATGGATGGAAGTTGAGTTTATATGTAATAATAGGAGGCGTCAAGTAGAATAGTTTTGTCTCGAGTGGAACCCAGGTGTGGAGGAACGCCCGAAAGTCGATTTCAACGCTTTGGCATTTTAAGAAGTGTATTTACGAAAGGCATTTCAGTTGTAATCTCCTGAATGCTGGAAACTTCGCATGGAAATATAGCTGTTGCAGGACGTGACATCTATCAAGATGGCAGCAATGCAAATTATGTTTTTGTGGGGGACCAGCTCGTGGTGATTTCAAATGCTTATATTTTAAAAATGAAATACTTTCTGTCAAAACTGCTTTTGCAGAAAGTCATGTTTTGGTATGAACTCTACGAAAATGTGTTCATTGGAACGTGTGTCCAGTGGTCTGTTGTGGCCTGCTTTAAGATTTGATGTAGATGAAATAAATGGAGATTTCAAAGACTTTCATGTTTTTGAGGATAAACGTATGATGATGGAGTTGGTTGACAGTGCAAACAGCATCAATAACCCTGAATTAAAGGAAATGGAATTGGTGTACCAATTAGAGGAATGGATAGCTAGTGACCACGATTCTCTCACCACACACATTACACAGATGATGAAATCCTTGAAATGGTAATTAGTAACAATAAATCTGAGTGGGGATGAAGAGGATGAGCCTGAAATTGTTGAAGGAAGACGTCGTGATTGATGGCTGTCTGTAAACAATCATTAAGTCCGATCACCCGCGAGTAGTGATGAACAGTCGTGTAGACGACACCCACTCGTTGACATTGTGCTGAATCAGCTGATAACAAATCAAGCGCAGTAGGAAATAAATTGAGCGAAGCACAGCAGAAGAAATATTAAAATTTATATACCCTTTTCTGATAGTAATATGATGCTTTTAAATGTGCAGCAATATGATGCACACGATGCTAAGCTTATGTTATTTTCACCCACTGCACAACTTCGATACTTTTAAGTAATAACTTTGTGAATGAAGAAACCATTTATTTCTGATTATTCTCTGTGACTCTCTTAAAACTCGTGTTCAGTAAATGGCGAACGAATATATTTTGATATAAATAATTGAATCATTTCAATAAAAACATCCTGGATGTCAAAAATAAACCAGTTGCCAATAAACCAGATGCCATAAATAAACCCGTAGTCCTGCAAAATCCCTAATCCGATACCCTGGAGCCTATAAAACCGCTATTATTACCATGTTGAACAGTGGAGACTTTTTGAACTTGGGTGGTTCTCATAGGACATTATCCCTGCATGTTCACTAGATCTGAGGGTCTGTGAAGTACAATGGCAAGTTCAGGAGACGAATATTCCCAATATGCCTTGCAATGTAAACTATGTAACTGAGATGACTTCTGTTGCATAGTTGTGGAGTTAATTTTAATGGAGAGGTAGTCGTTATTGTGTTGTTAGTTGTGATAGTGATGATACGTGAGGCTCTCATTGACGACTACTTGTCATTTTAAGTATCATGGGCTGCCACTTTAGTCTGGACTGCTTGTGTCTCACCTTTGCAGGGGGGCACCTTCTCCATATCCAACTTGGGTATGTTTGGGGTGAAAAACTTCAGTGCCATAATCAACCCACCGCAAGCGTGCATCTTGGCCGTTGGTGGCTCAGAGAAGAGGCTCATCCCGGATGAATCGGCTGAGAATGGGTGAGTAGTAGTCGTGGTTTGTAGTATGTGGTTGGGGACTCCAGCCTAAAGTTGGATTTGAAAGCCATTCGTTCTTCCTGTGCGTAAGAAGTTAATTATTTGGGGTGAGTGACTGGCAGCCTTGATGTCATTTGTGGGTAAAGATGGATTTGTTGGGGTTAACGTATTGGCTCAAAGAGACTGCGATTCGCTTGCGTTAAATAGCTGACGAATCGCCTGGTCCCTCTATTTATTTAATTATTATATTCTTTTTATCATTCACAGATTTGTCACATTTAGTGTCATTCTTAAATAACTAATGCATATTCTCTGAATGCAGAAACAATGCATATGCAAAGGGCTGTAAAATGTTTCTTAATTGATTTAAAATAATTACAAAATATGATTAGGCTAAGCCAATGGGTTAAGCGAAGTAAGATGGAAAGACGTCAAAGTTACAGTTTTAATAGAGTGAAGGGGAAGAGAATGAGGAGGGAGTAGCAGCTGCGTTGAATGCAACATGAAGAAAAAAGTGCAGTGGAAGCTCTATATTGCAAGAGCCCTCGGGAACTGAAAAATCACTCGCTCTATAGAATTGTCGTTGTGACCGAAGGTAGTTAAATAATCACCCCACAGCTATATTTTGGTTATTTTTGTGAGTGGTGAAAATATTCTAATGAGATTGCTATTAAAAATAAAATCCTTGAACATTTCATTTACCCATGATCGTATCCACTTTAAGTAACATCAAATTCTATGTCCTCTGTCATATGCTGGAGTATAATAAGTCGAATTTTTACATTTAAGCCCTTGCCTCAGACGTGTGTACTGTACAACATGTTAATTATATTGTCATTGCCCCAATTGTTTGGATGCACCAATTACATGTGTCACGACTGCAAGTATTGGCAATGCAACAAACTATTAACTGCAAAACCTTCAGAAACAAGAAAAAAGTCAAACCTTCAACCTCTCCAAAAGTGATGGTTACAGCTGCTAGATAAGGAAATTACTGGGATAAAACTAAAGGGGGTTTAGTTCCACGCTAGCACCGGACTGCTATCTTCTCCAGGTTAGCAGTGGAGATAAAAAGGAGAGAGCAACGGTCATTTGCTGTAAGATTGCCCCCTTTAAAATGGTCTAAATCGTCTCTGACAACAGCTGACTTGGATTTGTCGGAATCTTAGAGCCAATTTAAAGCAGCATTTAGGAATGCAGAAGCATTAGTTATAAATTGTCCAGGACCACAATAATTATGCGTGGAATACTATCTTGAATCTTTGGAAACATATCTGTGACAAGTAACTCCACAATCAAGCAATTGGAAGTTCAAAATTAAATTTTGTCGAGATAGGTACGGGTGAACGTAATATATGCTGATGTACCGACATCTAGCGGCAGCATCAGGAACTTTTTGATACGAATACCAACGGGAGGCATGAGAAGACGACAAAAGGACAATGAAATGCACGCAATTATGAGAAATTAATATATAATGAAAAAGGATGCATGCGGGCATTTCGTGAATGGTTGAAATGAAGATTTAATAATCAAAGTGGGCGGAAAAATTTGCTGTTTGGCACTTAATGCTATTGAAACGAGTACGTGAGCACAACATTTACTTCTCATAATAGTGAATGACCTCAGTTGAGGCACGTTGTCGTCCTCGCTTTTACCGATGTATTTTACATGTAAATCATAAGGTTTTAAATGGTTCCTTCCAAATCCCTCGCTAATTCGATCTTTTCGCTATATGCTGTTCTCATTGTATGGGGCTTCCACTGTATGTAGAACAGGTGTGATAGAATCAGGGTGTCTACCAGTCGGGAAAAGTCGGGAATCCGGGAAAAAGTCAGGAATTTATTTGCGTCGGGAAAAAATCTGGAAAAGGTCGGGAATTCGCTGAAAAATAATCAAAAATCGGGAAAAATGGTTGCTTGCAAATAGTCAGGATAAAAATTGGAACAGCAGACATAGGAAACAATATCTCATTACGAAATGAGATATTGTTTCCCTTTTCCTTTATTTGTCATTATCAAAGAGGTGTTATTTTAAACCTCACCGGGCACCGTTTCCTGCATGCCGCCGCGTGACAAATCGGCTCGGTCGGTTGCAGGTTGAAGATCGTATACTTCTCTCCTGCCCATGAATGCTATTACAAAAGAATGACCTTGACCGTGGTTATTACAACGCTCCCAAAGATTCAGGGAATCCATAGATTGTACCCTAGTACGATTGTGACATTTTGCGTTTTGCCATGCCTCTGAAAGTGTAACTCGATTAAATTCCACTAGAAATATTATATTAAAACCATCGCGTTCTAAGTTTCTATGCTGCGCATCATCATAATCGGGTGGGATTAATTAACTTCACTGTGTAATAGGAATGTTTTTTTTCTCTCATCCATTCAGTAAAGCTTACCGTTTGCCATTTTGTTATTAGCATTTCCCATTGAATTGTGTTTCTTTTATACGCAAGCATAACGTCTTCGTGAAAAAACAGAGATCAGCCCCTGGAAAGTAAAAACATTATATTACGTTTTGGTGTTTTTCCGGCGGAAGATGAGTGAAAGTTTCTCGTGTCTTCCACCGGGTCAAAGGCTCCATCTCTGCCGACGTTTCCGAAAACGACTCGTTTTCCATCTTCAGGGCTGTGAAGATGTCCCTGGCTCACAGCCCTGAAGATGGAAACGAGTCGTTTTTTGAAACGCAGGCAGAGATGGAGCCTTTGTCCCGGTGGAAGACCCGAGAAACTTTCACTCATTATGTTACGTTGTCGCCGACGACGCCATACGTGCCGCCGCCGACGAATATGTTGTTGGCTCCTGGATGATATACCTACTGGAGAACTCGCCATTTGCCAGCTAGTGCGGTGGAATGTCTTTGTTATTCATCTGATGGCGAGCTCGCTAGCTTGAAAGCCGCCGGAAAGTCTAGTTCTTCTGTCGGAATGTGCGAGTTAGCAACAAAATCGTTCGTTTTTACTGGAGAACTCAGCATTCGCCAGCTCGAGTTGAGTTGGTTCGTCAGTCTTCGAGTTGGTGTGTGCTCAAGAGGTGCCTTTGGTTGGACTGGCGAAGGACATCATTTCATTCAAAGGCTCCTTTCACACGGGACGGCGCGAACCCGATGCACAGTGCACAGTGGTTCAGGATCCCTAATACTTGGTATTTATAAGTCTAGAAAAACTTTCTATTTAGGGTTTTTGTGCATATACGTTGGATGCACTGATTGACAAATTCAAAGTCATCTTAAGTAAGGACATATCGCTGTTGCTACTCCTCTAGTAGATAAGATAAAATGTTGCACTGGTAACAAGTGCATCATATGAAAAGGAGCAGGCACAGCTTCACCTTCAATTCTCTCTAATATAACGTGTATTATCCCGATTCTTGTTCTGAAAAATGGGTTTTGTAACTGAAGGTGAGTGATATATAACTGTTTATTAATATATTGCAAATATAATTTGCAAAATTATTATTTTACATAATTTCTTGTTCAAAAATAAAGAAAATGTTTTTGAAACTTCACTTTTATATTTTTGCAAAATAATTAATTTGTGAAAATATTAACATCGAATTTGTGTTCAGAGATCGCGAAAACCTTTGTGCTATAATTTTTAATGAAATGAGAATTTTGAGTTTTTGTAAATCCAAGTAATAAAAATATTGCAAATACATATTTTCGTGAAAAAAGTAATTAGCGAAAATATGAACATCAAGTTAGCATTCAGCGACAGAGAAAATTGAAAAAAAAAATATATTTGTTCACTTTAATCGTGATGTTTTAAATAAGAGTGTAACCTATGTGGAGTTCGAATGGACACGGACCTATTTATACAATCAAGTATGCAACACGATTTAAAAGGACAGATATTCAACACACAAATTCAAATTATAGAATATACTCTCCCATCCGTGCAACAACATATAGCTACAAATCAATACATGTTCCGCTGGCGGAAACAAAGCAAAATATCTTCAATACCTCCAAAATTATCCACGTCACTTTATCAATCCAAATACCATATGCTCCGCCACAGCACCGATCGGTCCATACAGTTCCACACTTCGCCTTCCCACTCCTGCCAGTCAATGCACTTCTCACTTGGTACTCCCACCTCCAAAACTTCCTCCTTCCCCCAATAAAACAGCCAAAATTCCAACACCAATCTCCGCCTCACTCGTGCGACGTGCCGCTCTCGCTCCTCTTCCTCGACTCCTCCTTGTTGATTCTTCCCCTAGCGACCGCGAACTACTATGGCGGCCTTGCGTTATGTTACATTTGCCCCGTCGAAAGAAATTTAGAAAACATTGAGAAATTCTCTTTCGAAACCTCTAAAGTGATCTATGGAAGGTGGCCCCGACACCTCTAATTTTGACTTAAGCTAAATTTCATAGATAAATCAAACCTCCTTATGGTACGTGACTGTGCATCTTACAAACATGTATACACTAATAACATCAAATAAATATATATATACACTGATAACATCAGATAACAAGCAACGTAAATCCTTACTTTCTAATTTTTACAAACACCAAATAAACACTTCCATTTTATCAACATCATCATCACATATCATTACTTTCACAAATTTCAGTGGTCACCAAGGTAACCTTTTGTCCTGCTCTATTCATTCATGTC
This sequence comes from Platycnemis pennipes, assembly GCA_933228895.1. Lineage (NCBI taxonomy): Eukaryota > Metazoa > Arthropoda > Insecta > Odonata > Platycnemididae > Platycnemis > Platycnemis pennipes. Next base: position 135,829,506 of record OW121852.1, on the reverse strand, counting down.
CACTGTACAGCTGATCATTTGACATACCTCACTTTTATCACCACAGTTCACCAATCTCCTTCATTTCACCTCAACCTCAGTTACATGTTCATACACCCATACAAGCCTCAGAGGTAAGCCAGGACAATGTATACATTTGAAGACATGTCTCAACCCTTACAACATCAACTCCTATCCGTGCCAAAATGAACTCCTTATCTTAAAACATATCTCGAAAGGCATTTCTAATTACCTTGTAACTATTTCTTCCGCTACATATTCGCTGCCTAAGTCCTGCCCCTCTTACTATTCGTACTGTCTTTCCCCTTCCTATATCGTGACGTATTCACGCGAATAGCTAGTATTCAAAATGCGTTTGGTGTTGTGTGGTGTGTGCGATTGAACTCCCCGCGATACGGCTTTAGATTAGATACATGGAAAACACCTCGGTCTGCTCCAGTCTCCGGATGTCGCAACATAAATGAAAATTTTCCCCGTGTGTCTTTTATCTCATATGGTCCTTCATACAATGGTAAGAAACCGTGGTAGATTTTATTTTCTTTGTGTGATACTGGGCAAGTACGGACCAACACTCTGTCCCCTACTTTTAAGTTTATTATCCCTCTTCGTTGTTTTCTTTCATTCCTCATTCTTCTTTTTTCTCCTTTTGCTGTGATACGGTCTATGCGGGTCAGGGTGATGCAATATCACTGATCTGCAGAATTCCCTTTTTAGTTCATCGAATATTCGTTGGTGGTCCCCATTCCATTCCCACTTTCGGTCCTTCTTGGTGAGATCATTCAGCATCGCAGTCATCTGTGCATGATCCATGTGGAATTTTGCGTAGTAGTTTATTAGTCCTAGAAATGACTTAACTTGTTTCCTGCTCCTAGGGCGTGGGAAATTTCGGATCGGCGCAAACTTCTCCTCCGCAATCGTTATTCCTTCTGTAGTAATCTCATGCCCAAGAAATTCTATCTTCTGTCTACAGAACTTTACTTTGTTAAAATTCATTGTAATTCCCGAGGCTTTAAGCTTATCCAAGACAATTTCCAAATGCCTTAAATGTTCTGTAAAATTCCGGGAAATTATTAATAAATCATCAACGAAGTTTAAACAGAAATTGTTGACTTCATCCCCGAAAACATGATCAAGAGCTCTCACCAATGCACTGCTACTAATGGCACATCCAAAAGGTACTCTGGTGAATTGATAGATTTTTCCCTCAAATGAAAAAGCACAGTATTTGCGTGAATTTTGATCCAATGGGATTTGATAAAAACTTTGCGTGAGGTCCAATGAGGTCATGACTTTAGCATTCGCACATTCTTGAAATAATTCTTTCGGTGTCCTGGAGGTAGCATAGTCTGGCCTGATTATCTTATTAACAGCTCTGGCATCCATACACAATCTTATTGAATTATCCTTCTTAATAATGCAAACTAATGGCGAGATATAACACGACGTGCTACTTTCAATTATTCCTTCGACTAGCAGCTCCTTAATGGCTTCCCTTGCCTTCGTACGTAGATTTAGCGGTATGTTATAATATTTATTATTAAATTCTCGTTTCTCCCTTATCTCTAACTTGTACGAATACCCTTTTATTTTCCCAGGCGTACTCGAAAATATTTCCTTCCTCTCCTTTACTATTTCCGCTAATAATCTTCTTTCTTCCCTGGACAATTCCGGTATTTGTTCAATGCTGCTCTCTATTTCCTCCTTCGAAATGCTCGCTTTCTCTCGCTTCGTATGGTTCTCCTTCATCCTTATTTCTTCAATGTGCATCACCAGCTGTTGTGAATATATTTTTGGATCTTTGAATGGACATACTACCTTCTCCTTCCCGTTCCGTAAAATTACTTCATGATTTTCCTTTCTATTCTCTTCTCGCAGTTCCCTCACTTCCGTGCGAATCTGACTCTGCCCCTCTTCTACTCTTGCTATGTAAGCGTAGACATTTTCGTTCCTTTCGGCTTTCGCTTCCTTTATTCTTTCCTCAAAATGAGCTGCTAGCCCTTTTTCTATTCTCTCTCCCAATTGTTCGGATTGTTCGACGAACATGGCTCTTAGCTCCTCTCTTCTTTTCTCTTCTCGCTCCATCCTTTCCTTCTTTCTCTCCTCTTCCCTCACTCTTTCTTTTTCTTCTAACCATGCAATAATGTTAGATCCGACTGCGGGAAACTCCATTATTTTAAATTGATGAGTATCGATATTTATTCCCTTCTCCTCAAATGCCGATCGTAATCTGTTAATTAATTCTTTCTTAATCCCCACGGTATCTAAACCCAGTTGTTTTAATTCCTCGACAATTTCTGTCTTCTTTAATTCACCCAAATATTTAACAACCGTGGCCATTTTGCCCAAAACGAACGCCTCGACCAGAGAATTTACTTTAATTGTTGTGAATGCAATTTTTTGTTGACTGGACGCGCACGAACCTAAGCGTCCTTATTGACAAAATGTCCCGATATTGTTGACTCGCCTAATGGTTGCTAAATTCCCGTATTAAAACGCTTCCATAAATTCCGCTTTCTCAGGTCTTCCGCGTGGTATATACTACTAACGTTTCCCTTATTAATTTTCCTCGCAAACGTTAATTTAATAAATCGTGCCCTCGTTGAGCGCCAAAATGTAACCTATGTGGAGTTCGAATGGACACGGACCTATTTATACAATCAAGTATGCAACACGATTTAAAAGGACAGATATTCAACACACAAATTCAAATTATAGAATATACTCTCCCATCCGTGCAACAACATATAGCTACAAATCAATACATGTTCCGCTGGCGGAAACAAAGCAAAATATCTTCAATACCTCCAAAATTATCCACGTCACTTTATCAATCCAAATACCATATGCTCCGCCACAGCACCGATCGGTCCATACAGTTCCACACTTCGCCTTCCCACTCCTGCCAGTCAATGCACTTCTCACTTGGTACTCCCACCTCCAAAACTTCCTCCTTCCCCCAATAAAACAGCCAAAATTCCAACACCAATCTCCGCCTCACTCGTGCGACGTGCCGCTCTCGCTCCTCTTCCTCGACTCCTCCTTGTTGATTCTTCCCCTAGCGACCGCGAACTACTATGGCGGCCTTGCGTTATGTTACAAGAGTTAATTTGAGTAAAAACATTGAAAAACTTTTTGAGAAAAAAATAGTTAACAAAAGTTTTGAATCTAAATTCATATTCAGCGACCTTGAAAACATATTCAGACCAAATTTCATATAAATTGAACATTTTTTAATCCAAAATACCAATTATTAGGGATCCTGCACCTCTGTGCCGTGTGCCGCCAAGCATTCCTGAAAAACAGCCGTGAATATCACGGTACAGTCCATTTCGAGTATATGGCATTTTAATTTCTAGTAGGAGTTTAATCATGAATGAAGTAGATAAGGTGCTGTGCTTGTACTTGTAATAATGTGGATATAATAAGATGGCCAATTCCAAGTGAAAAATTAGACAGGACTGGGCATTGAACTATTGACCGTCACGATGACACGTTAAGAAGTTAGCCTTTTTGGAATTTTAAAATTTTAGTCTTGAAAAGTCTTGAAGAAGTCTTAAATTTCTTTTTCATATATTAGTAGACACCATGTAGAATACTGGTTATCGAAATCAAAGCGATGCCGACGAATGTAGTCGTAGTATGTACAGGTTTACATGCCTACGGGGGGGACATAAGAGAAAGTAGATGAAGTATTTGACCAGTTGGAAGAATTAATCGGGAAAGTTACAGGTAGGAAGAACTTAATAATTATGGGAGACTGGAACGCTGTAAAAGGGCAAGAAAGAGAGAGAAGTGAAGTGGATGGGCTGCTGGGTGGGCTAAGAAATGACCTTGGCGAGGAAGCAGTGGAGTTCTGTAGGAGGAGTAATTTGGTGATTACAGACACGTGGTTTAAACACCACCCTAGGTGTAAGTACACATGGAAAATTCCAGGGGACACGGGAAAATACCAACTAGATCACATCATGGCTAGGCAAAGTTTCAGGAACAGCGTGAAGAATTCGCATAGTTTCCCAGTTGCAGATGCAGACTCCGACCATAACTTGGTGGTGATGAAATGTGAGATGAGACTAAAAAGGTTGAAAGTAGGAAGGAAAATAAAAAGTGGGGCGTAGGAGCAGTCATTGGATGAAGAGGAGAGAATACCAGGAGAGTGTGGATAGATGCATGAGGGAAGAGGAACAATAGATGAAGGGTGGGAGGTGATAAAGACGGGCATAAAAGAAGCAGCTGAGAAAACAATAGGAACAGTAGACGCTAGGAGGATCAAGAAACCATGGGTAACAGCAGAAATGATGGAAAGGATCGAGGAAAGAAGGAAATGGAAAAATGTAAACACAGATCTCTGCAAAAGGCGTTATAAGGAGATAAACAACAGACTTAGGAGAAACAAAGAGAGCAAGAGAAAAGTGGTGGAGTCGGCAATGCGAGGAGATGGAGAGACTCCAGAGAGAAGGAGAAATAGGCAGTCTGTACTCAAAGGTTAGAATTTTATCAGGAATCAAGAAATGGAAAACGGTCCCATGCATCAAAGACAGAAAGGGGAAATTTAGCAATGGAGCCAGAGGAGATTCAGCATCGGTGGAAAGAATATGTTGAGGAATCGTACAGTAGTAAAAATATGCCTAGAAACTTGGACATAGAAGAGGAAAAGGACGTAGATCAGGATGATGTGGGTCCAGGAATACTGAATGGTGAGATAGAGAAGGCTGGAAATGAATGAAGAGCGATTGGTAACATCCCAGCTGAACTTCTGAAGAGGAGGGGAAGGGAGAGATTGTGCAGGCTTGTTGGTAGAATATACGAGGAGGGGGCTTGGCTGCAGGACTTCACAAAAACCATCCCGATACCTGTACCAAAAAAGAGGGTGACAAAAGAATGCAAAGACTATGGAAGGATAAGTTTGATTTCTCATGCGGCAAATGTGGTGCTTAGAACCATAAGCAGAAGGATGGAAAAGAGATGAAACGAATTTCTAGGTGAGGATCAGTTTGGATTTTGGAAAGGGAGGGCCACTTGGGATGAGATAGCAGTTATGAGAATACTAGTGGAAAGGAACCTAGAATATAATCAGGATGTATTTGCATGCTTTGTTGATTTTGAAAAGGCATTTGACAGAGTGAGGTGGGAAAAGATAATGGCCAGGGAAGATTGCAGAAGACAGGAGTAGACTGGAGAGACAGGAGACTGATCTGGAATTTATACATGGTACAGAAGGTGCAAGTGAGGTAGTCGAAGGAGAATCAGATCGGACAATAATAGGGAGGGGAGTTAGGCAGGGCTGTCCATTATCGCTGTTACTTTTCAACATATACTCAGAAGAAATGGGGAGATAGGTTTGGGGTGAGCTGGAGGCTGGAGTAAAGATTGGGAGAGATTGATAAAATCAGTGAGGTTCAAGGATGACCAAATGCTAGTCACCCAGTCAGCCTGTGAAAAATGCTAGATGCGTTGCAGGGACTGTGTGAAAGATATGGGATAAAGGTGAATCGGAAGAAAGTGAAAGCAATGCCAAATTAGGAGAAGGCAGTTAAAGGTGGTGGGGTTTAGAAGGAAGTGATTGTGGGAAGAGCGTTGGGGGGGATAGAGGGAGGGAGGGGAAGAATGGGCAGTTAGCGGACAGAATGGAGTGGGAGGGGCTGATGAGGGACATTGCATGAAATAGACGTAGTGTACCCACTCAGGGCCATCAACGGCCGCACCATCAAATGAAAAGGAGGCCGGCCTACACAAAAGCCGCGTAACCCAAAATAAAGACTGGGAAGAAAAGTGATGTGGGTGAGCAAAATAATTATGGGAGTCATAGGGGATAGGACTAGGACACGGGCACTCACCTGTCTCTGGTTTCACCCATTTCTGACGAGCATTCGTCAGTTGTTCGACTGATATACTGACAACTGGCCTGAGGCCGACTACTGACTCGTCTAGCCAAAGGCCAATTCCACACTGCCTCCTGTCCCGACTTGCGTTGCACACACCGACCCGTAGCAGACGAATCTCTCGGGACAGTCGAACATCAAAATAAAACAACTGATGGATAGTATTGCGCCCAAGGAGGGAGGAGGGGAATTTGTAATAGGGGAGGTAGGGAAATTGAAGAAGGCCTCTACCTGCCGAGTGGTGCCAACACCTACCTTCACCATTAGACAACTTATAATGTAGTGATACGTACGTGTAAGTGACACTTTTCATTGCTCAAGATGGTTATGGACACGTGAAGTCATGATGTGGAAAGAAAGGATAGAGCAAAGGGAGACTCGGAACTAGGAATTTGGGAGGCCTCCAATTAGCTGCTTATTTCTCATCGTGAATGCCACAACTCATAAAAGACTGACTGTGTCAGTCGAATTGGGAGTTCATGTGAAATCCTGATGACTAGCAAATTTTGAAATATGATTAGACAGACATAGGCATTGCATCACTGTTCTTAGCAAACAATGTCAAATAATATTACTGGGACAACATGCCAATACTAATTATGATGAAGGGGCTGGTGATGCAATGGTGTGGACATTTCAGACATTGATTTGATGGAAAATATAATAATGTAGAGAGCGCTAAAATAGGAAACATCTGTCCTTTCTGCTGCAAATAGAAATGTGCCACCGTAAACCAGCTGGTATATTGTCTCCTAATTCAGTTACTAAAGTTGTTCCTTAGCCCTCTCGCCACACTTTAAAGGGTTGTTGAATGCCCTCGGCAAAAGGCATGGGGGGGTGGTTGTAGAGGGTGGGTGGGGTGTGATTGCTGGGTTGTCGGCTCGTCCTAAACTGAGAAGTTTTGCCTCTAGCCATCGGGAAGTGGTTAGAATTTTTTTATCTGGGACTGTGTGTAAGGAGTGGTGGGGAAACTAACTATAAATAGTACGCAAGGGGTGGTGCGCAGCAGTGTGTGTGATGCTTATTCATTGGCAGCCTATGGCTTTGGGATGTTTCTTCGAATGCTGAGCTGCAGATACATGTACGGAAATTCCCTCCCATCAAAACCAGATGCTATTGGTGCACTGGATGAAGGAAATCCATTTATTTTGCTCGTAAAAGCGTGGCTGCACACACAGTGCCTAATGCATTGTAGGGTAATTAATTTGCATTCTGATGTGAATGTTGTTGCAGGCATAAGGTTTCGCAAGTGCTGAGCGTGACGCTGAGCTGTGACCATCGTGTGGTGGATGGTGCTGTCGGTGCACAGTGGCTGTCTGCATTCCGATCGCTGCTCGAGAAGCCGCACACGATGCTGCTTTAGTGCTGCCCCCTGGATGATCTGTCAGGCGTAGGTTTTTGTTGAGTGTCCCGTGCAGATGACAGTTTGGTTTGGGTGCTGCAGAGTGAGTGCTTTTGGTGCCCACTCGTCATCCATTTTGACGACGTCAAACAAGTCTTCTCGATGGGAGTGGATGGGACACTCCGAAAGGATAGACTTGCAATGTCGTTTCTTTGATCCAGCGAAAACATCTGCAAATAATGTCCGGATCTGGCATGATTTCAAGGTGGTGTACTTGGTGTGGGCATGCGGAATGTTTGTCGGGAGCAGCAGTTTTGCTGGAGGCCGTTGCCACGCGTTAGTAGTCTGCAGATGATGGGTTTGCCCTGCAGGAAATAAGAGAAGCTGTTAATTGTTGACATGGACTCTGTCCAGCCATGGGAAGAATGTTACATATTTTATCTATTTATTTACAATGGTATTTAATTTACAGTTGAATATACAGAGGCCCTTGGTTCTGAAATAATGAATCGTTCTGCCACTCTTCTGTGTTGTCACCATTGTCATGTATTGTGCACTCTCAAAGGAATATGAGTTTGTGGATGATATGAGGATCTAAATCAGGAATCACTCCCCCACCTCCAGAGCTTAGCATTTGATTGACTTGGCGTATCCATTCCCTTTCCACAGGCCTTGACCAGCTACTTTAAGTTTCTCTCTCAGTTGATGGTATGGTCCACAAATATTTTTACTTTTTGCTTACATTATCTTTTATTTAACATGTTTTTAAATGTAAATGTTGACTTTTGAAGCTTTTAGTTCCTAAGTACTTCTGCCTGAGGGTGGTAATTGTTAAACAAGTACTCTTGTTGTTTGAATCTATCATCTAAACGTACTCTTTGTCAACCGAGTGTATAGCTTGGATGTCAGTAGTATTCAAGTGCATGGATTTCTAGGAAACAATTTAATTTATTATGTATTTGGTGAAAGAGGAGATATACTTCTACTCTCAAGGAAATGGGGTTAAAGTTACTTCCGGTTAGAATTTTAATGAGTGACATTTGTGAAGTAAGTTTCACAAGTTGTACCACTTCCATGCATGTGTTGTCTAGTGAATTCATTTATTGCTACTTAAGCAGTCAAAATATTTTCCCTCTATTTGTTGTTTGTTGAAATTAAAAATGTTACTCTTGCTATTGCAATGTTATTGTTTACAGGGGAGGTGTAAAATTAAGGTCAAAAGCACGATTAAATCTCAGCGGTTAGATTAGATAGGTTAGTGGAAGCATGGGGAGGGAAACCCAGCGTCGGCTTACTCAAAGCCAAAGGTGCCCTGGGTTACGTCCCATCTAACGCACAGAGTGCTGTACTCGAAGTGCACTCCACATAATACTCAAAGAGATGTTGTACCACGGAGGAACCTGGAGGGACTTGGCAATTTCCACTGGATGGACGGTTGTGCCATTTGCTCTCTGGTGTAAATGCTGCAGCGCTTGCACTTATAATCATCATTCACTTGTTTTCATTCGCTCTCACTGCTGTGTCCAAGTGATGGCAGGATCCAGACCAGTGGATTCAACTTCCACCAGCATGTTGTTTGTTCACACTCAGTCACTACACCCCTTGTCTCAGTGGGCAGAGTGCAAGTGTTGTTGTGTTGGTTAGATAAATTATTGTAGCAATGCAGAACACGAGCGGCAGGTGTGCTTGTCAAGTGAAGTGTGAATTGTAAATTAAAGTACCTACTGTCTGAGCATCTCAATTTCATTACTCCATAAGTACTTGATTCAACTTAATTTATTGCCTACATCATAATGAAGTGAGTACAAACAACTCCTACTGCCATGATTCTGTTGACTGTTATTTCAACTTCAAAGTAGGTAGTAAGTGTGGAAATTGTTAGCGAAAATTCATTGAAAATTGTCAATAAACTGGATAAAACTGGACAGATATATTTATTATGTATCAGTTAAAAAGACTCAAACCTTGAGGTCTTTACATTCGGACAAATGACCGTTTTAATTCTGCTCCAATCATGTTTGTATACAATTTAATGAATGACGTCCTGTCAGACTAGTGTCCCTTACTATGAATGTGGGTTATGTGAGATGAGGTTTGCGTAACTCAGGGATTACCTGCTGTCCAATGTCATTAGATACTCTTCTGTGTTCTTATTTATTTTTTCACTTTTGGACCCATACTTAATGCCACTGGTGGCTTCCTATTGCTAGCGAATATTTGCTATCTTACACCTCTAAATGACATAGTTTTCCCCTACATAGAGGTGGTCCCCTCTTAGCATGGGCAGAAGACAATTTTGAAACTGGAAAAAAGTGTATCATCCAGCACTTAAGTTCCCTAGTTTCGAGAATTAAAGAAAAGTGGAAGGGCAGAGCAACTGGAAGAAGGAAACTTTCCAAAGGAAAAATGCCCGTTGGTTAGACAGCAATGTAAATTTTTTTGACGATGAGAACAGTGCATCTACTTCTTCCACTAAGTTATTGTTTAATTTTTACTGGCAATCGTATTGTGTATCATTTGGAATATTTATACTTTTTTCTACACTTATAGGTGTAATTAGGCATCCTAATGAATCATTTCAAGATGTATCTGTAAAAACAAAGTCCAGGCAGACTGCAGCTCTCCATTCTTCTGCTCATACGGAGGAACTTGTATTTGCAGCAGCCTCAAATTTACATGCCCATGGAGAACGCGAAAGCGCAAAGTTCATTCATGAAGTTCTCTCCACCACACCAACACGTCATAAGAAAGTGAAGCTTGCGTGGATGGCCATGTACTCCTGAAGAGGCGCTAAGTCTAATCGTCCATGCTAAACTCACTGAAGGGCAGTATCTGCTTTTGAGAGATGGCGCCAATTCACACAGTGCTACCAATTTGTATCCAAGCTGTGAAGTGATGGCTAAGAAGGCATGCTATCACCCTGAGAGACGTCTGCACGCATGACAGAAGCTTCTGCAGAAACTCGCCTACAGTCACTCACGGATCTCACAGTGACCTGGCTACTTGCTGTTCTCAAACCTGTTTGCGACTCCCAACTTTCAAATTTGGTGCTAATTTCTAAATGGGGATCTGATAGGAGCTCGGGATATTCAATGCATAAGCAACAGGCCCAAGATTTTTGCCTTGATGACAGCAGCCTTTATATCACATCAGTTGTGCCACTCCAGTTATTCGTCCGACAAGACAAATGTATCAAAAAGAGTTGTTTGGCGAAATCCAAGGCCATCGTCACCATGTTACTGTTGGACGTTAAAATTAGAGTTCACAAAAGAAACCACAGTGCACATTCTGATCCAGTTATTACAGCTGTCCGAAAGCTGCCTAAGAAGAGTGGAGGACAATTATCACCCCCAGTTCTCCAACTTCTTAAAGAGCCCTGTGTGTCTTTGACTTAAATAGAAGACAATGACATGTATAGTGACGAAGATGAGTAAGGGATAATCTCTTAACTTTGGTAAGTTGTAAATTTTAAGCGTTGTTATAATAAGAATATTATTACGTATAAATTTCACCAAAAAGACTTATTTTGTTTTCTTTCAAATTTGAGCAGTTGATAATAAATTCAAAGCTCGCGAGCTGGCCGCGAAAACTTTAGCGGAGTTACCCGCTGAGATGCACGATATTCCACAGAGAAAAAATCATTCGCCTTGACCGGGACTGATTCCACAGAATTCCATAGAATTTCCACAGAGAAAGAGGACGCCTTGGTAGCTCAACTGGTAGAGCACGGAAATCAGGGGGTCCCGGTCAAGGCGAATGATTTTTTCTCTGTGGAGAAAAAATCATTCGCCATCTTGCCAAGTTGATAATAACTTTTATACGCCGATAGTAGCTATCAAGAGACAGAATAAGGCGTTGAAAACATTTAATTTGTGATCGCCGCCAATAGAAAACCCTACAGTATACAATTTTAGCCTGATTTGAGTGTTTTTTTACTTTTTGTCCGCCTAAATCCTCCTCCTAGCGCACTGTGCACCGGTGTGAAACGTAATTCGTGTTTGGTTTCGTTCCGGGGCATTTGGTTAGTTTCGTCTGGAGTTTAGCTCCTCGGGTTTCATTCCGTTTAGTTTCGCTCCTGAATTACACTCCCAGCAATGGAACTATTGGTTTTGACTTCCGATGGCCATCGATGAGTGGAGGGGGTTCTAGAACATTCGGGACCTGCCTGAGGAGAAATGAAAGGACGCGGCACCAGGCGACCAGTCGATGCTCCGTCAGCAACTTCATTGTCCCTACATTGTATCGATCCAAATAATCTGGTTTGTTTCGTGTAACAAAGTCGTATTTCGACTTTTCAAAGCGACTTATGATTCGGTCTTCCATCAGATGCGAGGGCAAATACACTGCTAGCTCATCCGTGCACTCAAAAATCTGACGGCTAACGCAGGTACCACCAAATGACGTCGCATTCCTCACCTCGTCATCTCACGTTGTGGCCATGTTCAATCGGGAACGGAATAATGGGGTCGCTTCATTACCACAGTGTCTTTACTACCGGATCTGATAAAGTTTGTAAAATAAGAAAAACAGCATTTTTCCGTTCTTCGATTTGTCGAGTCGTTATCGAGTTACAAGCAGCGAAAAAATGACGTATTTAACTCTCTTAGAAAGGTGGGCGTGTGAAGTACTTGTACGTCATCCTCTTTGTCCAATCACAACTGAGGCGCACAGCTGACCCTGCCAATGGAAGTGATTGTTAGAATCATTTCGGTTTATTATTCCACTACATCACAATTAGTGAATAAGCAAATAAACACTATCACACTTTAAGTCACGCCAAAGTGTGTACGATAATATTTTGTTGGCCAGTTGTTTTGGGTTGTATCTGATACAGTTTCTTATGCTTTCTTCAGGCAGACCTTCTGCCCCCACCTCCGCTCCCGTTCTTCCTCAAAACAGTCAAGGATGAGAGGAGGTGGATGACGTAGATATCCTTAACGCAGCTAGTTCGGTAGGCGTCACCTTTTGCTTATTTTAATATTTGATTTATGAGTGAATTTCTCTGGTTATAAGATTAATTTTTTCACTAAAATTCATTCTTCGTTTCAGTATAACGATTCCATGTACAAAAGAGCAATATCGGTTCCGTGTAAATTCCATCTATTGTAATGAAAAGAGGTATCCAGCATAGTTGGGAAGTTACAAAAAATTAACTATTAAAGTTAAAGTTAATCTCTGTAAAAAGTAACTAGTTAAAGTTAAAAGTTCATCATCATCAAGGGTCAGAGATCCTAGGATTGGTTTGACGCAGCCCTCCACTCGATTCTTTTATCGGCCAACCTCCTGATATTAACGTAGTTCCTCTCTTTCACGTCCTTTACGACCTGTTCCATGTATCTCATACGAGGCCTGCCTTTTCCATTCTTCCCGTTCACTCTTCCCTCGACGATTGTCTTCATCAGGCCATCGTTTCTCAAGATGTGGCCGATTAAGTTGTCCCGTCTTCTTTTTATACAGGGTTTAAAGGAACCTGGAAAAGTCAGGGAAAATGAAAACGGCCATGGAAATCGTGGAAAAGTCAGGGACTTTAACGTGTGGTCAGGTAAAAATCACAAAATGTTTAAATTTATCACCTGAAAATGCCAAGAGATCAAAAACTGCACATAGGAGTGGAGGAGGAGGAGGGTGAAGGAGGGGACCTCAGGCGGGCTTCGCTGTGGAGGAGGCAGCCCAGGGGCCCTCTTCTGGTTCTTTCTGGCTATAGCCTGCATGATTTGGTGAATAGATTGGCGAAAGGTGTGTGCATTCATATTTTCACTTTCATTCGCTAGCGATTTTGCCAGGAATTGTTCGCTTTGTCCCTCTGGCGAGGAAAAAGTTATTCTCAGTCAAATTTGTAGTCACTTAGCCAAATTTGTAGAAGGGCGTGAGGAAGAAAAAATGAAGATTGATTCCAAGAGCTACTTTAACATGACATCAGGTTGGAAGGAAAAGCCAGGTTAGCCTTCTTTGCGTATCTTTTTCTGCAATTAAAACCCTTTCTGAAGGCATATCAATGTAAGGAATGATAATTTTTATTTTGTTGACTTAAAGTTGTTGATCTCTTATTACTGGAAGTTCATTTGATTAATATGATAATAAACCTACAATTTTTCATAAGTTTAGACTTCTCTGCTTCCTCACTACCACTTTTATCTCTATAAATGACCGAAATCTTGGAGTTTTCAGGCGCTCAAAAGTCAGGGAAAATCACTAATAATCGTCTGGAAATCCTGGAAAAGTCAGGGAAAATGAAAATGAAAACTCCTATAAACCCTGTTATAGTTTTCAGCAGACTTCTCTTTTCTCCCACTCTTCTTAGGACTTCTTCATTTGTCACTCGATCGATCCATTTAATCTTCAGCATTCTTCCGTAGCACCACATTTCAAATGCTTCTACCCTTTTCTTCTCCGCTGCTGTCATCGTCCATGATTCACTGCCGTAAAGAAACATGCTCCAGATGTATGTTTTGATGAACTGTTTCTTCACTTCTATGCTTGTATTTCCTGCTGTAAGTAGATTCTTCTTTTGAAAGAATGCCCTCTTCGCCTGGGCTATTCTACTAACTGTTTCTTTTTTGCTTAGTCCATCGTTGGTTACTCTGCTTCCCAGGTTACAGAACTCTTTTACATCTTCCAGTTTCCGTTTTCCTAGTATAACATTTGTCTAGGCAATATATTGCCTTTACGCAGCAATTAATTATTGCCCCCAAAATGAAAGTGGACTGTATTTTGATAGAGAGAGAACGCCCCAGTATCGCTCCTACCTTCTCGTAGGCCACAGCAATAGTTCTGCTCTCGTCCTCCTGTCCTTGTTTCGGCCGTCCAATCCGCTCGTCAGGAACTCACATTGTCCACTCTTCTCTCCGGACCTCCTCACCTCTACAATCCGAATCGAAAAACGATCCATCGAATCGAGGGCGTTTTTCTTTTGTTGTCGTAGGCCACGACACCTGGCGACCTCTCTCTCATACATTACGAAACATACTCCCCCCCAAAATTTGAGCATCAAATTTTAAAAAATTAAGTAACTACTAACAACAACAAAAAAATACCAATCTCATGGTTGGATCAATTGCATCATACATTAAATATTTGGTCTTTGTTAGGGTGAAGGAGAGAAAGGTTCTTTTTTCACTCTGGAGGGGGCATTCACCAGAGACTTGTTTGGGAAGGAAGCCCTCGGAAAGGTATGTGGGAGCACCAAAGACCAAATACACTAAATTAAAGAATTAAATCTAACGCTTTATGCTTTAGGAGTAACCTGATCTCCTCCAGCTAAATTAAATACATTGTTGAGAGAAAAAAAAATATAACTATACTAGGAAATTAGTTCCCACTAATTTCCTACTGGCAGTTTCATAACCTTTGCTACGGGACGTTTGAACACCCCATCCTTTGTCCGTAGTGTTACTACCCGAACTCTGTTATCTGGGCCGGGGTGGACCTCTTCCACTCTAGCCAAAGGCCATTGCAAAGGAAACATATGTTTCTCCTTCAATACCACAAGGTCATCTACTGCTAAATTTTCTTCTTCTTTCGCCCATTTATTTCTCACTTGAAGCGTGTTCAAATATTCGGTGGACCATCTATTCCAAAAGTGTTGCGTTATTTGCTTCACCAACTGCCACCTTGAAAGTCTATTTGAGCTCAAATCAAGTAGGGGCGGTTCCGGCAAGCCTACCAAGGGAGCACCAATTAAAAAATGTCCCGGGGTCAAAGCTTCATATTCAGAGGGGTCGTGCGACATTGGCGTGAGTGGCCTTGAATTTAAAACCGCTTCGATTTTAGCGAAAACTGTGGATAGCTCCTCAAAGGTTAGAATTCTATTCCCAATAATTCTTTTCAACAAACTCTTTGCTGATTTCATATTAGCCTCCCAAAGTCCCCCAAAGTGAGGGGCTGCTGGAGGATTGAAATGCCACTTAATATTTCTTTGCGAAAGGGAATCCATCATGTTACCTGAACTTAACAAATCCCGCCATTGACGATTAATTCCCGTTATATATCGATTGGCTCCCACAAAATTGGATCCACAATCTGAATATATGTCCGTGCATAAACCTCGTCGAGATATAAAGCGATCTAGAGCGGCAATAAATGCCTCAGTTGTTAAGTTCGACACTAGCTCCAAATGGGTCGCCTTAGTAGGTAAGCATACGAACAAACACAGATATGCCTTCCAGGATTTGGATGATCTCCTTGAAGATTCCCTTATAAGGAAATGTCCACCGAAATCTACGCCTGTGTATAAAAACGGACGTGTTGCCACCACTCGTGGGGATGGTAAATCACCCATTTTCGGTACCTTACACGAAGCCTTCAATTTAGTGCAGGTAACGCAGTTTCTAATTCGCAGTCGAACCACGGAACGCGCTGATAAAATCCAATATTTCAATCCTAATAAATATTGCAATGTCATGGGTCCCACATGCAAATACATTTTATGATAATGGTCCACGATCAATGTGGTTAGATAAGCTTCCTTGGGCAACAGCAACGGGTGCTTGCGATTGTAGGCTAAATCAGCGTTATTTAGCCTTCCACCCACTCTGAGACAACCCTCAGAATCGATAAATGGAGACAATTTCTGAAGCCTTTTGGAACAGATATGTCCCTCTTTCAGATATTCAATATCTTGCTTAAAATAAGACCACTGAGTTACTCTTATGCATACTTTGAAAGCGTTATTGATCTCTTTAACACTTAAATTACTTTCTTTGCATAAGTCTGATGACCTTTTTGCTAATGAAATGAATCGGAGACAATAAGCAATAACTCGTTTAAGTTTAGACAAGGAGGAAAAACGCTCCAGGAGTGCAATGTCTAGCGTGTCTTCATCTGCGACAGCAACATTCGATTTCAGAGATTTCATTTCAGGGAGTACATCATTTGCTCCTGTTAATGCACTAATTTCCCATTGATCAGCACTATTAGATACCCAGGGAGGTGCGTTCCACCATAAATCATCGTTAATTATTTGTTGGGGTAGCAATCCCCGACTGCCCGAATCAGCAGGGTTATCTTTACCAGATATATGATTCCACAATATACCCACATGACTTTCTGATATTTGAGCTACCCTATTCGCCACAAAGGTTTTTAATAAATGTGTTGGAGTATTTATCCAAGAAAGGACTGTTTTGGAGTCAGTCCAGGCATAAACACACTCAATATTTATTTTTTGCGAGAGAGAAGAGAATACGAACTTAATAAGTTTCGTCAGCAAAACTGCTCCCAGAAGTTCTAGCCTCGGGATCGTTAAAGTTTTAATAGGCACGACTTTTGTCTTGGCCATCATTAAATGGACTCGTCCCTTTGTATGGAGTCCTCCACAGCGCAAATACACCACTGCGCAATAGCCCCGCTCGGAGGCATCGCAGAAACCCAATAATTGGCGGTGTTGTGTGTCGCTTACTTCACTACCTAATGCACCGCGAGGTAATTTTATGTTTTCCAACCAAGGCAATTGGTTTACAAAATGCTTCCACGAGTCAATTACATCGGAAGGCAAATCTTCGTCCCATCCGATATTTAATTTCCAAAGACCCTGCATAAAATGTTTCGCCCAAAAGACGACCGGACTAATCCATCCTAATGGATCAAATAGTTGTGCCAAATTTGAAAGAACGCCTCTTTTTGAGGGTGGTTTTGACGCTATCCTCACGTTGTAAGAAAAGAAATCCAACTTAGGATCCCAACATAAACCTAATATTTTTAAATTTGAGTATTCCTCATTATTAAATTCCACTTTGCGTTGCACAAGCTCCGGTGAAATGGCCCTTAGAACATCCACGGAGTTTGTGGCCCACTTATGAAGTTGAAAACCTCCAGCTTTTAACATTCCATTCAATTGTGCTATAAGCTCTATTGCCTTGGTGCTCGTAGAGCTTCCCGAGATTAAATCGTCCACAAATACATCGTTTGGGAGTACTAAAGCTGCGAGGGGAAAGTGTTCCGCTTCGTCATGAGATAATTGCTGAAGTACTCTCATAGCCAAATATGGAGAGGACGTTAAACCAAATGTTACTGTGTTTAATTCAAATTCTTGCAAAGCGGAATGTTCGTTAGCGCGCCAAACTATATGTTGGTAAGCCCTATGCTCCGGACGTATCAAAATCCTTCTATACATTTTTGAAATATCGGCTACAAATGCCACAGCATGTAGACGAAACCTTAAGATTAAATCAGCAATGTCTTTATGCAATTTCGGACCCTTTAAAAGTAGTTCATTCAAACTATGCCCTGATGAGGTGCGAGCTGAAGCGTCAAACACTACGCGCACTTTCGTGGTTGAGCTAGACTCCTTAATCACCGCATGATGTGGAATGACATATTTCCCTGATCCCCATTGAGACCTTGACATATGCCCCATAGTGAGATATTCACTTAAGGATTTATTATATTCTGCTCGCAAATAGGTGTCATGTGCTAATTTCCGCTCGAGATTAGAATACCTCTTTAATGCCTGGGCCTGAGATTGTCCGAGAGAAGTCTCAGGGGACTCGTCCTTAAATAAAATGGGTACAACATACCGCCCATTGTCCTCTCTATAATGAAGTGACGTGAACTGCGATTCCGCCCTTTCGTCATTTTCGGAGGCAGGCGGATTGCTCGGAATCTCTTCGACCTTCCAGAAATGTTCTAGCAACGAGCCCAAGTCACTTTCCTCGTTCGTGACAATACACGAGGAAATGTTTGCACCAGTATGCAAAGAATTGGAGGTAGCTTTTACAGGACCTATTAGAATGTAACCAAAAATCGAAGGCCACGCAGTAGGATTACCTTCGTAGCGAATCGTGGGTCCATCAACCATAATTTGCGAGTATAATTCTGCGCCGATTAAAATATCAATATCCCCCGGCTTATGGAACTCGGGATCCGCCAATATCAAATAGCGGAAACGATCACATACACTATCGGGCATTAGAGCGCTAGGTTGCCTCGAGGTAATTTTTTGAATGACTATGGCAGTAGTGGTTAGTTCCTCGCCCCCTTGACGAGGCCGAATTACCAAAGACGTAATGCCTTTCGTAGTAGTGACGGGATTATCTGCAAGGCCCTTGCATGCGACCATGGATTGCTTTCTCGAGAGACCCAGCCTTTGCTGGCAAGCGGTGGTGATGAAACTAGCTTGCGACGCCGGGTCAATCAAAACACGTACATTGTTGAATATGCCAGACGCCGACTTCACGGCAACAATAGCCGTTCCCAATAATACAATGGAATTTTGACAAACAATATGACTCGTTGGACAAGCTAATTCGTCTTGCATATTGCTTTCAGCGTTAGATAATGCCCGTTCCGTCACGTCATTCGCATTAAATTCTCCCCGCCCTCTCTGGTCGCTTTTTGCCGTGCTAAATGGTTGCGAGGCTATCCGCGAAGAACTTCCAGATACTTTGGTAGTGCACAACAATGTATGGTGCCCCTTTGAACAATTACGACAAGATACACGGGATCGGCAGGCACTTGCTTTATGCTTTCCACCTAAGCAATTGTAACAAATATTCTTAGACTTAACAAAGTCCCTTCTTTTATCCACCGACATTAAAATAAATGTGTTACATAGATATAAACGGTGCTGTTCCGTGCATAGCGGGCATGAAAATAAATTAACATTCTCACTGGCTGCCAAGAGTGAAGTTCTTGGACTTGCGAGGTTCCGTTTTGCTTGAATTAATCTCGCATTTGACGGAGTACTTGACCTCGACCCTGATGAGCGAAGTATATTGATATGCTTGTGTCCAAATTTGACTAGGTCATCAATGCGGGGAAATTCAATTTCATGATGTTCCATTTCAAACTGCTTGCGCGAGTATTTATCTAACGTTCTTACCGCAAGAACGAATAAGATAAAATCGGCCAACTGAGGGATATTCATGGCCTTCAAAGCATTCACGTTTTCAGACAAATTTTCAATTAATGACTGGAAACCTTCTATCGAGTCGTTATTCAGAACGGGAGCATTTATAATTTTCTCTAGGTAATGTAAAGCTAATAATCGCTTATTCTCATATTGACGAACCAAGTTTTTCCACACGATAGCGTAATTTTCAGATATCAATGGAAGACCAGTCACTATTTTCCGCGCATTCCCCTTTACACTCCCAATTAAGTAATGAAACTTCTCAATATCCGTCAACTGAGTACTCTCGTGTATCAAGCTACAGAAAACATCGTAAAAAGGTTTGAAGTTAGCCAATTCCCCGTCAAATACAGGAATATTTATCTTCGGCAACCTGGCCGTTTGCGAATGAGTAGGCACCCCCATACTAGCATTACTAACTTCCGTGGGTAGCATCTGACTTGCCACCGCTTTGATTTCATAATACAGCTCTTCCACACGATCGCTAATGCTTAATTCCTCATCGAATTCCAAGTTAAACTCGATCATATCCTCACGAATTTCATCAGTAAGAGTTAAAAACGAACTATATTTTTCCTCCAGAGCTGCATACCTGCATTTAAGCATCGGGATATCTATCTGATCCTCACGTGTGAGGGCATAAAGCCGTTCTAACGTATTAATTATGGCGTCTCGACGAGCTTTCTTTAATTTTAGGAGGCGATGACCGCGCGAATCACTCATTGCCTCAGCTTCTTGTCCCTTTTCGTTACCCATTGTTCACCTAACTAATGCAGATAATCACTAGGTCGCGTACGAGGTCGAACGGCCGAAATCCAGTAACACTTGGCAATAACCAAATATATTCACCACACAAACAATAAAGACACTAAGCATAAGGACACAAAATCCAACCATGAGATGTATGTACCAGAAACTACTTTATCCGGCCCGAAGGACCAAATAATGTCTAGGCAATATATTGCCTTTACGCAGCAATTAATTATTGCCCCCAAAATGAAAGTGGACTGTATTTTGATAGAGAGAGAACGCCCCAGTATCGCTCCTACCTTCTCGTAGGCCACAGCAATAGTTCTACTCTCGTCCTCCTTGTTTCGGCCGTCCAATCCGCTCGTCAGGAACTCACACTGTCAACTCGTCGCTCCGGACCTCCTGCTCCCTCGAATCGAAAAACGATCCATCGAATCGAGGGCGTTTTTCTTTTGTTGTCGTAGGCCACGACACCTGGCGACCTCTCTCTCATACATTACGAAACAACATTGGTTTTCGCCTCTTCTCTCTTGCTGCACAGCAATATCTTAGTTTTCTTCTTATTGATCTTCAGCTGATGTCTGGCATTGTCCTTTCCATGGTTGTTAGTATCTTATTCAATTTCTTTTCTGTCTCTGCTATGAGAGCTATGTCATCAGCGAATCGTAGCATGCTGATTGTTTCTCCGTGGATGTTCACTCCAGAACACTTCTCCTTGATTTCATTGATGGCTCTCTTGATGTAAACATTAAAAATTACGGGAGACAGTGCACAGCCTTGTCTAACTCCTTTCCTTAATCTTGCTTCTTCAGAGCTGGGTCCCGATTTCATCACAGCTACTTGGTTTTTATACAAACTGGATAATTCTTCGGTCATTGTAGGGAACTCCAATTCCTTTCAGAATTCCAAGCATTCCACGTTGTCGAAAGCCTTCTCTAAATCCACAAATGCAATGAAGGTCGGTTTTTCCTTCTCCATTCTCTTCTCTATGAGCGGCCTAAGTGCCAATATTGCTTCCCTTGTACCCTTACTTTTCCTGAATCCGAATTGATCTTCATCCAGGAACTCCTCTGCTTTCCGTTCTGTTCTTCTTTAGATGATCCTTGTCAGTATCTTCGATGCATGTGTTGTAAGGCTTATAGTCCTAAAATTTTCGCATTTCTCCGCTCTCTTCTTTTAGGGAATAGAAATTATGATGTTTTTCTCGAAGTCCATGGTTATTTCTCCTTTTGAATACATTTCGCAGATGGTTTTGAAGAAATGGGTTTAATGTCTTCTCTCCTGCATTTTTTATTAAATATTCAATTAAAAGTTCAGTTCATTCAGTTAAAAATTACTTTTCTGAAAAAGCATCTGAATAAAGTTAAAACTAAAAAAAGTAACTTATACGTTAAAAGTTACTTTTTCAGTTACTTCGGCAAATTGGATGCTGTGGTAATAAGAGGCCTTGATGATTCTTTTGTTTTGACAAACAAAGCGAACATTGAAAAACTGTCATGGTGATTTCCTCCATCCGTATCCATTTGCTTAAACATATTTGAAGCGGGGATTTTGGTTGCAATTCCATTTAGTGTCCAGAGTGTTGTTGGTCAGGTTTCCTTGTGTCTTCTGAAAGGATTCGGCGATTTTTCTGAGGTAGAGCTCCAATCCCGGGATTTTTAAGTTGCCGTTAATGTAAGACTTTCTGACGAACCATGTTGCGTCTGTTATTTCCGCAAAAGATTGTTCTGAGTGATGGAAAGTACTTCAAGGTTAGTTTTTGATATCTATCCCCACATTGAAATGTGAAGTATCCCTTCAAAACGTAAAACTGTCGTGGAAACGGCTTAGTTATGCAGAGGTGCAGTAGATGCTGAGGGTGTGCCAGCGCACCTTTTCTCGCGATTCACTGGGGGCTGATGTATTGACGAAGCAATGTCGCCGGCATACGTAGACCGGCGCATTGTTGCAGACATGGTGCTACAGATACGTTAGTTTGAATGAACCCCTCCACCAATTGTTATCCGTCGTAGGATTTTAGGCCACCTTTCTTTCTCGGTTTCAACTATGTAGTATTGAACAGTGATGTCAATCTTGTGTGTCAATGATGATAATATTGAATATGAATGCACGTAAATTGCCTTTTTATTAATTAATTTTTCATATCACTTACTGTTTACGGTAACTGCAGAAGCAGACTTAGCATCTTGACTGCCCGTCTAAAATTAATTATAATGGTTAACCCAATACAGGTTTTGGTCCTCTGGGGTATTCCATTAATTTGTATAAATTGTCAAACTTAATATTGTTAGTTGGTAATGGAATAAATACATTATTATTATTATTATATTATTATGTCACTGAGTAAGGCATACTCACCCTCCAGGACATTGTCTTCGCGTGGTTTCGCATTTTCTCGTCTGATAAGGGTGCATTCCTTAACTTTGGCGGTCACTCCCCTCAGCCCCGCTTTCGTTTGCATGTACTCGTCTTGGCCCTATCCATTGCATTCTTGCACAACCACCCTTGCATTCTTAGATACCGTTTTATTTTCCCATTTGTCTGTTTGGCCACCTTGGCACCCAAATTCCAACAGTTCAACATTCGCCAAAAATTAACAAAAAAATTAAATGAAGTTAGTTTTGTATCAGTTAATGCACAATTTTAACGATTAAAAGATAACTCTTCTAAAAGTAACGATTAAATTAAATAATTAACTACATTTTTAATTATTAATTTAAATCGTTAATCCTAACAATGGTATCCAGAGATTAAAGAATGTAGTGCATTTATCGTGCTAAGTGTGCTCTGTGTGTGGAGTAGCACATTTTAAAAGATACCAGAATTATGTTCACAGTAAAGAAACTTATTTATGGCCGGAAAAGGAAAAAAATTGTTAGAAGAAAAGTATGAAATTTATTCAGAGTTGATTCGTTTATGTAGTTCATGCGCATGTAAGCTGGCATATTCGTGTTCGCACGATTGCCTAGCAAAGGACTTGAGATTTCATGTCGACGTAAGTTGGTCGAGAAAAGTGAAATGTTTCCTCTCACTTCACCTCCTCAGCATCTACTGCCAACAGCAGCTTACACCACGCTTGCAGCCAAGGCCCCGTGGTTCGCATTTAAGATCAACGGTTCCTGACTTACTGTCGATGCAGAAATTATGTGCACTCGAGTTTGGATACAAACAATAAAAATAACAGGAGGGCCTACAAAAAAAAATAATCGCACCGTAATTTTTACTTATTTAATCCTGCGCTTTCTGACGGTAAATTGAAAATTTTTTGAGGCGCATTTTAATATTTTCTCCATCGGGTGTTACGTTAAAAGTGCTGGTTTTTGACGGTCTTCGAAGAAAGTGCCGACTTGGAGGATTTTTAACCCAACAACAAGTTGTTCAATGACATCTAAGGTTTGAACATATTTTGCAAGCAAGCGACAGTCCCAAAATCTCCAGTCCTCCTCCAGTTATGCAGGGGTTAAAGGGCATGAGGTCTAGTCAAGCAAACGGGAGCAACAAATGTGACGGAAATGGTTAACAGGGACCATCTTCTTATCTGTAGACCTCCAAGGGATACACCGGGGTGAATTGGTTCAGTGTGAGATAGTCGGGGCAAAAAAACGTGTCATACCGTAGGTTAGAATGGGTGTCAAGTCAATGATAATGTTCCAAGATTATTTCCTACAAATACAAATGCTCTTCATGCTGTTCATACAAATGCTCTTGTCGCCCTCTTCCTTCCATGGGTTGTACGCCAGATTCACATTCAGCGACCTCACCCTGCCACTCCATTTCTCTTTGGCTTTTGTTCAGTCATGATGCTTAGATTCACCATCGGAACAGTATTCCTTAAACAAAGGCTGATATAATCGAGATCCGCACATTGAAAGGAATTTCAAAGAAAAACTGGAAAAGCTTTTTTTGCTACACAGTGGCTGCCTCTAATGGACATAATTTGTGGAGCACCTCAAGAGGAATCCTCAGTAGGCGGCGTCCTCCTTTTTACGTGTGAACCGTGGCAGAAGCCGGGAGTTGTGGCATTTGATCCATTTCTCCATCCAAACCGCAGCCGCGCACTGTGGTTCACGTCCCCTGGAAATCGTGGCATCGTCCAGCAAATCGTCTAATTGCTTCCAAATTGGATTCTTTCAGGTTTTTTCGACCGCTGAGGACGAGCGTTACAATTACGAATAGGTTCACGAATATGAGTGCGAATTTTAAATAAAAATTGCAAACATGTCGTTAAATAAATCCGATCATATATACTATAAAGGTTTTCCAGCACGCTAATCTCGAATAATAACCCAAACGTACCTACTTGAAATTCGAAAAAATGCTCTTGATATTGTTTAATAATGAAAATTCGATTCAAAGTGATTAAAGTATGAGTCTCACAGTCCGTAAAAGTGAAAAAAACGAGTTCTTGCATTTTTTTATTCATTTGCACAACGATAATATGTAAAAGAAATATGACACTAAAAGTCATCACAAATCACTCTTAAGAATTTGATGAAGGGAGAAGTTGATTGCCTGCTGTGACATTAAATAAGTGTGACAAACATTGGGAAATCATTAACTGGGGACACTGGAATTTTTTTCAGAAGCGAACATCAATCGCTTCAAATTTCAAGTAAACAGTAAAAAATTGCCCTGGATATATGAACTGTAAATTTGAAACTGCATTTTACACTGCAGAAAATTTCTCAAATGACACACTTGTGCCACGCATTAGACCCAATGCACTGTATAGTGTACATACAATTTAATGTGGTAAATCAGAAGTAAAACATAATTATATGCATGTTGTAAATTCTGCCATCATTAAAGTAATTATTATTTTTAAGAAAAAAACTACATTTGAAGTTACTTTTCAAGAGATTCTAATACAATTTTACAATAATTGTATCATTTACCAGCCAAATATATCTTCTTGTCAGCCATCTTGTTTATTTTGATATTTATATTCAAAACCAGAACACAGATGGCGGTAGCGCTGCGACGGGTTGATGCGCGCTGGAGCGCTCGGTTCAGCTTTTCGCTAATGTTATGTTTTATTCTCGCTTCTTCGGTTTGTGTGTTTCATTATATGCGTGTATTGTAGAGGAAACCTTGCTCTTCCTTCTGGACCGAAAACTGTCAAAACTTATGAACAACTGTAAATTGTAAGGTACTATTTACGCGGAAAATCGACCTTCAGACGGAACCTACACCATCGCAAAAATAAATTCGCTCACTATACTTACGGATTATTGCAATGTGTATTTTGAAAGTACGTACGTTTAGCTTTAGATTCCATTTTGCAAAACGAAAATCAATCTCGTAGTTAAAGGTTTATGGGTTCTTGCCCTGCTGAAAAATTCCGAAGAAGTTCTTTAAAAGATTTCCTTGGGCCATTCTACTGAGATTCCTTATAAGGTATTGATGAAAGACTTTATAAAGTATTGAGACACGTTTTTAAGGAATTCCGTGGAACGTTCTACAGAAATTCCCTAGCCTTCTGTACAGATTCCTTACAGCGTTCCGTAGGGATTCCCTAGCATTCTGTTAACTTCATGAAGTTAACGCTACTCAAAGTGCACTAATGCACTTGTAACATCAGTTGCGCTCACTTTTGAAACCTACGGGTGCACTCCTACTTTACGTGCCACGAACGTTTTCGAACATGGCGGCATGGGCGTAGCTAGGGGGGTCCCTGGGGGGGGCCGGCCCCCCCCCCCCAGAAGGCTCGTGGCCCCCCCCAGAAAAATTTGACGAATCGAAATTGTGGTGGCCACGCTTCACACAACGCTGGCAACCGCTCGCCTGAGGCCGAGCCACAGCACGGCGCGCGACGGTCCCTTTGGCCCCGTTCACACTACTAGGTTGGAAAGCCAGTAACCCGTACCTATATGCTAGTAACTTTAGTATCAAGTTCGTCCTATGAACACAGCTTGGATAAACGCTGGTAAACTGATTTTACTAGCATTGCGTTACTAGGTTTGGCGCAGGTTACCTGAATTTGTGGCTCGTGTGAACGAAAGTTAGTAAAGAAGGTAAAGAAGAAGGTTAAAAATACAAGATGGACGTGGTGAAATGGAAAAACCTGGAATTGTGAGGGAATTTCGAATTTCTGGAAAAATCAGGGAATCCTCGTATCAGTCAGGGAGAAACTGGGATAGGAAATTCTCGTTATTTTTCTACCATTACGTTTATCGGCCAGTCTTTCCCGCCCTTTATTTCACCAAGTAAAACTAATGTCCGTCGCTGACGTGCATGGAATAAGCTCCATAACCGTAAGCCGTAGTAATTTGTGGAGCATTCAGTGGTGAATCTTAGAGTTATTTAGTTGTGAATCAGACGTACAATCCCTTTTGTATACCCGAGTTGCGATATTTGCCTATTTGTGTTAAAATTCATGATCACAATTTATTTCGCTCATCACAAGGAGTCCGAGGCCATGTTGTTCTGAAAATTGTCTCTCTTTTTTTAACTTCCGAGACTCAGGTCTAGAGGTAGTGGGAGCACACTATCTCGTAGTAAATACATTCTTGCTGTTCTAAAAACACCATTATTATTAAAATGGTAATACAAGTATGATCTCATGTGTAAACATAATCTTACGCAAGATCATCTTCGATTCCCATACTCCCCTTCGTGAGACAGTAAGGAGAGCCCTCCTCCCCTCCCCACCTTTCACTAACAATCCCTACTCTTCTTGAAAGAAGAACAGTTGTCAGAAGTTTTGAGGTACGTAAGAGGATTGGAGCCCAACGAAAGGTTTCTGGGTCTCTTAAATTGTTCCACAGCAAGAGATTCCGAGTCGCTAAGCCAAATGATTCAAGATTTTTTAACGAAATGCAGCTTGGACGATATACCAATGATTGGACAATCATACGATGGTGCCAACGTAATGTCAGGAAAGAACGCAGGTCTCCAGGTGAAAATGAAAGAGTTACACCCACAGGTAATTTATATCCACTGCTTAGCTCACAAAGTAAATTTGGCCGTTGTCTATTCCTGCAACGATATCCAGTCAGCTTATATTTTCTTCAATACTCTTGAAGCCCTCCATATGCACTATTCACAACCTGGTAATCATGCCATCTTAGCAGAGATTCAAAAGAAGCTAGGCATTAAGGGTGGGAAAGAAATGGGGAGCTTAAGTAGTACAAGATGGTGCTGCCGTTACACAAATTGTAACGTTGTAATAAATAACTTCAACGCAGTCAAAGAAGCCCTTGAGGAGGAAATCAACGCTGCACGAGATGCAAGGGGGTATGGTGGAGGCCATCGGTTTGTTGAGATCTATCGCACAACCTGAATTCGTCGTTAATCTTTTCGTAATACATTCAGTTTTATCGGTGACCAACGTGCTGAGTATTTGCAAGGCCCAGGTGCGACGCTCGGGAGAGCAAGTTCAGTTATTACCAGCATTCAAACTACTCTCGCAGAGAGCGGAAATAATTTTGATGGTTTATGTGCCGAGATAGTAGAATTTGCGAACAGCAACGACATTTTGCTAGAGCCTGTGTCTGTCTCAAAGAAAAGAAGGCGGCAGCCGCCCGCAAAAATGAGCGATTACTATGTCGAAACTACCGAAGGAAAAAGCCAGCTGACTGACCTACCATCTGACACCAACCCCAACACTCGAGATTACTGGAAAATCAATGTGTACAACAGGGTTTTGGATAACGTTATTTCACATTTTCAGCACAGGTTTGAGTCCGTTCCCCTGGCAAAGGCAGCGGATGCCATTACACAGTTGAACTTGACTGAAGCTGAAGATTTCATTAATAATTACAAAGAAATTTTGAATATTGATACCCATTCCTTAAATGCCGAGGCAATAGTATTGAGAAATATATTTAAAAACAAGGAACTAGAGGTCAAACTTAAAACTGTCAGAGCAGAAATAAATGAAGATATCATGCCGAATGTTTACAGACTTCTCCAAGTAGCAATCGGCCTACCCGTCAGCTCGGGTGGATGTGAAAGAAGTTTCTCAGTCATGCGAAGAATCAAGTCGTGGGTTCGGTCTACAACCGGCCAATCAAGATTTTAAAATTTATCCATTCCTCACATCGAAAAAAAACTTGTTAAAGAGAGGGTTCCCAGCACTACCATCATTGAACATTTTTGAACAGATGATTGAACAGAAAATTCCTTTAAACCAAATTTTTTGTTTCTTTTCTTTGTTTTCACTTTAAATTAATATTGAAGTTGTGAATATTTAACTTATTAGCAGATTACCATCCCAAAATTTGCTATGATCCCTCTGAAAATGTGTGAATCCTCGTTGAAAATAAAAGTTATTTTATTTTCCAACTCGGTGTGATCAATTTCTAGTCTACAACAATCCCTTTCAGTATTTTACAAAAATGTCATCAGCAATTAGGCTTAATTTCAGTTCTGAGAAGGTTAAATTAAAAATCGTTTCCGGGGGAGAAACACCCCCTCTTGAAGTAGGGGTACCCTCCAGACCCCCGGAGGGTGGGTGGTCCCATGGCCCCCCCCCCCCCCCAGCCAAATACCCTGGCTACGTCCATGCATGGCGGTCAGTTGTCTTCTGCCCCCGCCTGTATAGATCATTAAGAAAGTAACTTGATATGCCATGATTTTCAAGGTGCCTGTGAGGCAACGTGGGTGGAGTCCCAACCTTATCTCCTGCCTGGGCACCCTTTTAAACCTCTGGTATAACACGTTTGTTTGTATTAGCTTGCCTAGACCTCGTGACTTTTGACTCCTTCGTAACCTTGGGGGTCAGAGAAGGCCGGGAGGGATCTTGGGACATCGATTATGGAATCCATTTAAAGCTATGAAACAATATCCCACCCTGATTTTCCTGTCGTTACCTCGTGACCTTTGACCCCCGCATAATCATTGAAGGCCAATAGATGACAAGAGTGACCTTACCATCCACTTTGGCAACCATTGAAACATATTACAGTCTCTTCCTATGATATGACACGTTTGTTCATGGGTTTGTTGCCCCCGATTCAATTTTATCACCTTGACTGCCCTATTATGGGTCACCGTTGAGAATGATTCCATCGTGTTACTCGTGCCCAAGAACCCATCTATTACAGTTTTTGCGAAGAAATTGACTATTTTGTGTCTCGATGATTTTAAAATTTAACTCCTTAAGGTAAATATCCATAGTAAAATGCCCTTCGTACTTTTCCACAAGTTTATTAATGGTACGACGTGTTTCACCGCCTTGCGGCATCGTCTGGTACATATGTACGTGATCTAGGTGAAACGCGTCGTACCGTCAATAAACTTGTGGAAAAGTACGAAGGGCATTTTACTATGGATATTTGTAACTTCCTCGAAGTGAAGCCTCAAACAGTCAATTGCAGCCATAAGGAAAATTTCAATTTGTTTTGGACCTTCATTCTGGGGTCAAAACATCAAATTTTTAAAATGATGCTTACACTGCACAAAACATGCGACCTTTTTCTATCCCTGTACCAAATTTCACCAACGTATCAGTAATAAAAGTGTCTAAAATTTGAATTAAAAAATGACACACATACGATGGAACAGTCTGCAGAGAAACATGGAGTTGACCCGTTATTTTTCTTCTTCCTCACTTAAAAAAACAGCCATACACTGAGCAAGTATTAGCCATTAGTCAGGTAATAACCTCTGATGAACTGCTCTTTCTCTTAGGTAATAATCACCTAATTTTCAGTGAAACTCTTCGCATTTACCCGATGTGGGTAGTGGTAAGATGGCGGAATTTCGTATTATTTCGTGCGGGTTGCGTTACTTTGGATTCAAGTCCCGTCTCTACATGACACATTGCACTGCTGATCTATATCTCTATGTCTGTGCTTACAGCTTACCCCCCGCAGGCTTACAGTGCATCAAAAACAGGTCGATCTCCTTAGAGTTTAGTCATTCCCTTTGGAGCTGCCCTCATTTCGAGGTTACCTGCTACCCAGAAATCCTCCTTTTGTCCCGGACACCGCCCGGACCCGGACCAAGCCAACAGCTCACCCAGAAACTGCTTCTCGTTCTCTCGGAGAGATGGGCCATCTCCTCAGATCTTCGAGTGTGAGAGCATCTTCATCATGCTTCCAACAAGCTCGTCCAATGAACGGATGGACTTGCGAAACTAATTACGTCTCTTGAAACACGTGCAATCTTCGGAGACATCTTCGAAGAGTTTATGTAAAAATATTAATTACCCGCCGAAGGAGTTTAGCCAAAAATTATTTTATTTTCAAAACACAAGAATTTGAAATCGACACGAGTCGGTGCCTCACTAAACGTCAATCACATCGCTGCCATCTTGAATGACGTCGTCAGGTCCTGCGACAGCGGTCGCGGTGCGCATATATTTGCGAAGTTTGAGCGTTCAGAGGATTTCAATTGACATGCCTCTCATAAATGAACTTTTTTTAAATATGCCAAAGCGTTCCTTCAAATGATGTATTGTGCTAAAATGTGATGGCACCAACGGAAATGCCTCCAACAAGTATTTTTTAATTATCTTCAATATTATGGGTGAAGAAAGGATTGAGAAACCAGGCGTGTACAATAAAACGTGTACATTTTTGAGCGCTCACTATAAGTCTTTATTTGTTTTTCTAATTCTTGAAGCTACGTTAGGCTTAATGGGGGCGTTTTCTTGTAACTGAAATCGCTATTTTGTACACGAAATCGTTAGATGGAAACTAAATAAGAATTTAAATGAAAAAAATAATCTTCTAACCAGAGCTATTCACTCATAAATCAAAAATTAAAATAAGCAAAAGGTGACGCCCACCGAACTAGCTGCTTTGAGACACACTACGTCATCTACCACCCGTCCTTGACTGCTTTTAGGGGAAGGGAAGGGAGTGGAGGGGGGTATCGTAAGCTCTGCTCGCACTGATCCTGTCGCAACCGCTCCCATTGGCAGAGTCAGCTGCGTCTCCCCCATTGCGAGTAGGCGGAGTACCATCGCGGGCTCAGTTGTGATTGGACGAAGTCGATATACGTCAGAGATCGCAGGCACGCCCACTTTTCCGAAATGGTTAAAGACATCAGTTTTTCACCGCAAATAACTCAAGAACTAATTGATGGATCAAAAAACGGATGAAAAACGGATCTTTTCATTTTGCAAACTCGATCAGATTCGGGAATAAGAAAATTTGGTAAACGACCCCACTGCATCTTAATTGTGTAGAAACTAGGTCAAAGAAAGCTCGGCTAGTATCACTATTGATGTTCAATATGTGCTCAACATTATTCGGTAAAACATTCTCATTGATTTGAAAATACTGCTACGATATAATAAAGCATGCACATATCAGTAATCAGGTAATATTACAGGGGAAATGTGCCTGACAAACCACGAAAAATCTTTTCGATAACAAGCAATCTATGTTTGAGAAAGTTTGCTAAGTGTATTTCGATTATGTTTTGAATATTGAACCTATGGAGGCTGAGGCCTAACCTAACTTAATATGGAGATCTAAAAAACGAAATACTGTTGCACTAAGTACCTACTACTGAGGCTGAATTAGGTAACAATATAAGGCATCATAAAATTCTAAGGTAATTATTGCAAAAGTGTAGATAATAGAATATAACACGTTGTCAAATACCATGCAAAAATCCATTTTACTATTTTAGGAATGGCTACCAGTATTCGTCAATTATCAACCAAAAATTCGATTTCTGAAGACTTATTACGAGGTTCTACTGATGGTAAATCTTATGCAGAAACAACGTAGCATGAACACCAAATAACTTTTTTACTGTCGTATTCTCTCGAAGCCTGTGAAACTCGATAAGATATAAGTAGGTAATACATACCCACTTTGGTATTGTGCATTAGTATATATAGGAGAGAAATTATTCAGAAAAATAATTGATACAAAAGTCTGAACTTGAATGCATTACGTGCGACCAGCACTTTCCATATGTTCATTTATTGGGGATTATACAGCCGTGTCGAATCTCTACAGAGTACTAAGCAGTACGAGGAGTGTAATCTACACCAGGCAAAATCGCAATTGAATTCAATAATTGCAGCCGGGATAACACCAAAATTAACGGAATTGTCCATAGAAATCGAGTGTACGTTTCTTCGCCATCACTCGATCCTTCTTCCTGGGAATCGGACACTTGCGAGTCGATCGACGGCCACTTCGATAGCTAAGATGGCGGCTGCGGCGGCAATTCCGGCCGCCCAGACCATCGCCAGCAGCGAGGCGTTTATCGAGGGCCTGCCGACAATGGGGGGGGCAGCAGCCAATGGGACGGATCCGGCCGAGTCCAGCCAGTGCCTGGGCAGTCCGGAGGCGGTGGCTAGGGCCAGCGTCCGGCTCAGGGCCGGCTCCAGGGCCATGGCGTCCCTGCTCAGGGCCCACGCCTGTCCGTAGGCGAGGATCTCTGCGCTGCCCACCCGGACGCCGCTGCGCTCACCTGTCAAATCGGACGACACTCGAGATGTAAAAGGAGAACGTCTGTGATCTGGAGTAGCTGGGACCGGAACCCTTTCCGGGACATGGAAACGTCCGGATTTTCAAAATGAGTGAAAAAAAACAGTGAAAAGGCCGGTAAACGTCTACAATGCAAAACCAACTTACTAAAATCGTAGTTAATTCAGTCTGGTGGTGACAGGAGGAGATGAATAAAACAGTTCATGTAGAAATATGTTGTGACTAGTTAACTAAGTAAATTAACTAATCAATACTAATTCTGAAATCAATACGTAATCATGTCACAACGTGCACTGGAACTTGATGCTAAGGATTCTGAAAGAAATTGTGGAGTATCGTACAATGACGGAAGACTTACCCAAAGTTTGTATAAAAACCAGGTGTCCTTAGTCAAATCAGGACCCAGCAGTAGAGAAGCAAGCATAAAGAAAGGAGTGAGACAAGGCTGTGCACTGTCTCCCGTATTATTCAATGCCTACATCGAGAAAGCATCCAAGAAATCAAAGAAAAGTCTCCGGGAGAGAATATTCACTGGGAAAAAATAAGCATGCTACGATTCGCGTTCGACTTCGCAGTCATAGCAAAAACACGGAGATTTAAAGAAGACACAAGGTAATATAGGTCAGGTATCACCTGAATATCAATAAAAAGAAAACTAAGGTATTGGTATGCAGTAGAAAAAAGGAAGCCAGAACCAATGTTAAACTAGGAAAAGAAAAAACATGGAGGAGGTGGATGAGTACTGTTACCTGGAAGACCGAGTAACCAGTGATGGACGAAGTAAAAGAGAAATTGCCACGGCGAAAAGTGTATTTTACCAGACTAAGATTCTGCTTACAGCTGCAAATACAAGCGTGGAAGTGAGGAAACATTTCATTAGGACATATATCTGGAGCATTCTACTATATGGCATCGAAGCATGGACAATAACAGCAGCAGAGAAGTCCAGGCTGAAATGTGGTGCTGAAATTTGAAATGTGGTGCTACCGAAGAATGATGAAGGTGAAATGGATTGATCGAGTGACAAACGAAGAAGTGTTAAGAAGGGTGGGAGAAAAGAGGTCTTCCAAAAAAACTAAAAAGAAAACGGGACAACTTAATCGGCCATTTCTTAAGACTGATGAGGATTCGTCGAAAATCGGTTCTCGCTTCTTGGGCTATGTCATGGCGCGACGCAACTTCAAACAGACTCCGAGAAGTCCTCGGGGTGAGAAGAGGGATGATATTCGACGCGGGAAGAGAGAGAGGATGTTATCATCACGAGGCTGGGAATGAGCCAGACTCCCTCGTATCTACCCCGGGAAGGATGCACCCAATTGCGATACAGCTGTAACTGCCGTTTGAAAATGAAACACCTGTTTCTGAACTATTCTCTGCCTCAGGCAGTAAATCGCTCAATTTGAACTAGAAATCCAACGTCTTACGCCAACCCCAGGAGCACACAATATTTGTATTGCATTGGTGGCCGTTGAGGTGGGGCAGCAGGAAATGAGTTCACTTAATTCGCGGCACTCTCCTTGTAGCTCTCACTGACTGACTAGACTGACTGACTTTGGTCGACTGAGTAGTTACGGGCGTTTCGGTTCCAGTTCAAATCGTTCCTTTAGATCGTCGGAACTACATAGTTCCAAATTTAGTTCCAGGAGGATTCGTCGACGACGATATTTGCTCTAAGCTCACTTAGAGCACAGTTCCTGGAATAGTTCTCATTAGGTGTCGCCACTTTTCGGGTGTTTCACCTGAACTGCTTTGTTCAAAAGGATTTGACGGAGCTACTTAGTTCTCGGAGAAGTTGTTGGCGAACAGTCAGGCTGTTTCCAGCCTACTTCAGGGATTAGTTCCTCGATGAATTCTGCATTCTAGATTTTCGACCGCGTTCGTTGATTGGTAGACAAGAGTTTCGCCATGTGTCCGGCTGGTATGCTCAGACGAGGAAGAAAAAGGCAACTTTTTACTTATGCCACTAGATTTATTAAAAACCCGGTTTCAAGTCATCTTCC
Organism: Platycnemis pennipes; assembly: GCA_933228895.1. NCBI lineage: Eukaryota > Metazoa > Arthropoda > Insecta > Odonata > Platycnemididae > Platycnemis > Platycnemis pennipes. Next base: position 135,795,289 of record OW121852.1, on the reverse strand, counting down.
GGTGAATTGTGAGGGAAGCACAAGCCTTATATACAGGAAAATGTGAGTGGGGGGGGGAAGTGTGTGGAAAAGAGAGGCGGAGGGGGGAAAGGAACACAGGAGGTGAACGCGAGAGAGAGGTGGACTAACATAAGAGGGCAAAGGGTTAAAGCTTTGAGAGGATGGGCCAAGAAGAGGACGGGAACATGCATTCATCAACAAGGAATTTATCACCCTCAAATTGTTTTTCTCCAGCTGTTATAAAGCATTCAGCTTTAGTCTGTCATTAGTAAAATGGAGAGGTGTCATGGTAAAACCACTTTTATGCCCGTGGGTTAAAAGATGTTTGGCGAAGTTGCTTCCGTTAAAATTTTTAAAATCCCTTGTGTGCTCCTGTGCAGATTCCATACACCCTCACCCCCAAAAACTCTTCCTTTGGAGATGTCCATTTAAGTGGCCTTCTTCTTAGCAGAGGGCGTGCTCTGCGAATGCCGATTCCTTCCTCGCTCCCGTGCTGGATGGCTCTCCGATGTTCCTTCAGCAACTCCGGAGGAGTGTACCTATGTGCAGTGGGCCAAGCGGACGGTCAGTGGCGTGTCGGCTAAGGAACTATTGATGTCCCCTCTTGAGCGAGCAATAGAGACACGAACAATAATGTATACAACCCTTCTCCCCTGCCATATACCGGATTAATTTACCTTTCTGTCATGATATGACTCAATAAGCGAAAGATTAGCCAGCAACAAAAGTTGGAGAAACTGCTGGCAGACAGCTGAGAACTAGGAAGAGGAAGTGAGAAATATTGGCGTGGCTGCTGCATCGTTAAGTGTCGATGATGGCTTGAGGAACGCCCTTAGTGAATTTGATGTTTACCCTGGGGCAGCATGCCGGGGAGTCCCCAGCGCAGGAAGGAGTGTTCCGCGAGGACGGCCACCTCTTCCCGCCGCACCACGAGTTCCGCTGCGCAGTCCTCGGCCGACGGCAGCAGCCTCACTCTGGCGCCAGCGGCCCTGTACGTCGGGTCCGACGAGTTGAGGAGGCCCCGCACGGCGAACAGCGAGCTCCTGGGCGCCACTATCGCGTACCTGCAATTCGATTCGATTAGGCGATAGCACTGACAAGTTGAAACGAAGATCGAGAGCGTTGAGACCGTATAAGGCATTCAGGCGTGACAATCACTTAAAGATTTATCGGGATGCAGGCTGGCGGCAGCCTCAACCTCAACACTATAAAATGGCATCATCGCTGTATGTGGTTTTCTTTCTTTAAAAAAAATAGACAGTGTGCAGCGTAGGACAACTAGGTTGGTTGAAAGGTGTTACTATAGGTTTAGTAGTGTATTAGAATAAATGAAAGGTTAGGAACCACTATGAGATCCTAGGTTAAAGTACAGATTGAATCTCCTGCAGAAATTTAAAATAGATAGCATTTCTGAAGATGTTAGATATAAATTAAAAACCCCAACGTATTATGGTAGATTTGACTCGATAGATAAGATTAGAGAGTTAGATTACAAAACAGATTTAAAATGCCATTTTTTTCATGTACCATTAGAGAGCAGAATAGCCAGCATACATCTACATCTACATAATACCCTGCAAGCCACCATAAAGGTGTGTGGTTGGGGGAGAAATCTCACCAAACATGCACTACATATCGTGCATAAAATAAGATTAGTATTCATTTATTAGTCTAAACATCACTATTTAAAATTATAAAAATAGCAACGTAAGCATGCAAAAACATGATGTTAGTTAGGTTACCTTCAAGTCCTTATACCAGCATGCAACTACCTATGCTATACATTGATTCACGCGTACTGGATATATTTACCGTTATTCATATCCCTAATAGTACGAGGAAAAAAGGATATTTTGAATCTGTCAGTTCGGCAATCAATTTCTCTAATTTGATGATTATGGTCCAGTCCACCATAGTAAGTTGTGGTTCGCAAAATATTTTTAACATCATCACTGAATATATGGTCTTGGAATTTGTGTAAGATATTATGTCTAAATTTCAACCTGCGATCTGACAATGATTCCCAATTTAATTCATTTAATAGACTGGTTACGCTAGTAAGGTTATCGTACAAATCTTTACAAATCTTGCCGATCTTCGCTGCACACGTTCAAGTTCATTATTTAGACCGATTTCGTAGGGACCCCATAATTCACTCACATAACTCACTGGCAGCATATTCCAAATGAGGTCTAACAAGGGAAAATTAGCTGATTTCTCGTACATGATCGTCACATTTACCCAATACTCTTTTGATGAATCCCAGTTTACGATTAGATTGACCCATTATTTCACGAATGTTTTTATCCCAAGAAAGATCATGTGTCAGTTTTATTCCCAGATATTTGGATAAATGGATTCCACGTTTGTTATTTCATTTTTACATATTTTGTACGTGCTATGAGAACAATTATTTTTCAAAAAATTCATTACTACCCATGTTTTTTAATTTAATTCTAACTGCCATGTATCACACCATTTTTAATTGCTTGTAGGTCATCATTTCAATATTCTTTATCATTTGGGCATAGAATTTCCCTGTACACAACTGCGTCATCGGCAAATAGACGAAGCTTACTTTTGACCACCTTATTGATATCATTTTTGTACAGAAGGAGCAGGAGTGGACCTATCACACTACCTTGTGGGACACCCGAAGTCACTTCAATTGCCGGGGAGGTAACACTGTCCAAAACAACCATTTGCACCCAATCATGTAGGAAATCATTTATCCATAATATAGTTGATACCTATGGTAGGTGAAATATTGTTGGAGTAGTCTGAAGTGGTATGTCTTAGTTGCATGGTAGCCTTACATGGTTATTTCTAAGTTGCGTGTCTAATGGAGCATGCTTGGCGACCTTCACCCCCTGCCACACATCTTCGCGGTTGCTCTCTCAGGGCATACGCAGATGCGGATGTGACTCACCGGCTGAGTAGCAGGTCCTCGAGGGTCGAGGGCCCTTGCTGGTTGGACGGCGTCACAAGCGACGACATGAGCTTGCTCTGGTACGCCGAGGCGAGCACGAAGCTCAGGCAGCACCAGCAGAGGAACAGCGGGCGGGACACTTTCTGTGCCGAAGGGGCCCATTGGCCCAGCAGCGCCGCCCCTGTGGCCCACAGCGCCTCCGTGATTGGTCGGCGCCTGTCAAAGGATTCAGCGAACGTGAACGCGCCCACGAAGAACGACCGACAACAACACCTGACGACTACCTAAACTCACTTGTGATGCTTGAAATTGGGGCAAGGAGTGCTGGTTGGTGCTGACGCCTATAGAATGGAACCTTAACTATAGTTTAGCCAACTGGTAACAACTACGTGAAACTATCTGCCTTGAAATGGTAAAACGGTTGAACAAATCCAATAATGAGGAACTAGAGTGATTTGTGGTTTGGCGATTGAAAATGTATTAAGGTGACGATTCAAATGCAAAAGACGAGCTGATTACAGTGTTAGAGGTTGAAACAAATTGTCATGATTTATTAATGTTGATGGTGGTTGCCATATGGCAGATATTTTTGTTTACATGGTTACGGTTGTTGTGCTATGCTTGTATGAAATTTTACAAAATTGTAAAGCACAGAATAGGATAATTTTTGGTAAAATCTGCAGAACTAAACATACATCACCTAAACATACTAGCAGCTCGAGTAATATTACTTATTGAAGAACAGAATACCCTCAGAAGAAAATATGACATGCGTGGAAGACGCCATATCAAAGAAAATATTAGGAAACTGAACCAAGACATTAGACAGCAGATGAAGTAGCCATTAACGGAGAGGTGAAAGGGACAACCAAAAATATTGATGCAGATGCAGAATAAGATAAATGCAGTCGGGAAAGAATTAAATCTACATAATACGCTGCGAGTCACCACGAGGGTGTATGTCAGGGGGTGAAAATTACCGTACATGCACTACTGACGTGGAAATATTAGCGGCAATGATACTACTAAATGGAATCAAGTTAGGTGTAGTAGGCACGTGCAACTAGACGGTTATCGTGCGCTTAGCAACAAAGTGAATACGTTTTAGCTACAACCCCAGATTACATAGGGTATTAGATAGGGTTAGTAATTTGGGTATTACATAGGGTTGGAGCCAAAAATCAAAGCAAATCCGGGTGAATGTACGGATAACTGAAGCTAAAACTAGTAGGTGCACGGATGAGAGCGTTGCCTGCTCACTTGGCGGCTAGGGTGAGTGCGGTGGCAAGCCAGGAGGCGCCCAGGCAGGCCCAGACGGGTGCAGAGAAGGGCTCGGAGACACCGGAGGCCGCTTGGGTGCGGCGCAGGAATGCGAAGGTGTGCGGCTCCCGGTTGAACACCCGCGTGAAGTGCACGAGTCGGGTGCGTGCGGACGTGACGGAGATGTCGCCGACGGCGAGGTCGGCGGCGCCTGACGACACGGCGTCGATCATGGCGTCCCACGGGCTGTCAGCAGCGCCGCCCGCTTCCGGCGGCCGCTCCCGGAAGTGCACGAGGCGCGTGGTGAAGTTGAGGCTGCGGCCAGCCTGCAAGAAGAGCGTTTTCGCGTTCGAGTGAATAAGTACCGCATACTGTGTAATCAACAAAAGATGTAATAATTGATGTTTCCTGCGCCTGGTTTGGTAAGCATAAAAAATGTAGGTGCAGTCACTCAACTGCTGAGAATTTGCTTCGATGACGATATTTTGCGTGCAAACACATGCATATAAAATTTGGTAGCAGATGCTTAACTACTGATTAAATGTTATTGTCAATGGATACCCCATCACTGGCAATTAGGATACACCAAGCTTGCCGCATGAACGGCGGTGAAATTAACATAAATTGGCATGCAAAAGAATTCACCTGGACCGATGATCGAGCCACGGACGTTTGGCTTTCCGGGCCACTGCGCAGACCACTACGCTACCCAGGATCCCTAAATCGCATGGCAATTTTACCGAGATTCAAGGTACTATATGTTGAGTCCTCGTGGTCCATCAAGGATGGCAATGCAAGGGAGATAGGGGATCAAAGAAGCCACGACCATGGTAACTAGATCTAGGGATCTAGTTACCATCTAGTACCTTGGAATCCTGGGTAAAAATCTGCCGAATGAATGGACTGATTGATGACATCCTGACAGAGACGTCAGCACTCTGGACAGTCAACTGCGTGGTCTATGCTGCGGCCAATATAATGGCCTGCTCCCAACAGAACACCCCTTGGGAGGAAAAGGCAGCTACAAGCCTAAAAACGTTAGATGCCAAGATCACGCTGGCGCGACAACAGGCGTCAAGGATCCAGTGTGTGATAGAATACATTACGGCTGGGCGAGCATTTACACCCAAGGTTCGGCGCATTGCGCGCAATCTCAGACGTCACTATCACACACTGAGTAAGAGTGTGCAAATACTATAGATACTAACAATCTAGTTGCATGAGACCCTTTAGTTGCTTGCTTGCATGCTAGTAGTGAATGCTTGGTGACCTTCACCCCCTGCCACACACCCTCGCGGTGGCTTGCAGGGTATCGTGTAGATGTAGATGTAGATGAGTGTGCTGCTTACCATTAAGCAGCACGAGGTCGACAGAGTGCTCACCACGGCCAAGAAAAAACTCCTCAAGAGGAGTAGGTCCGTGAGGGAAAATGCAACCTTTCTCCTTCAGCCGTCCCGACCATTCGGCTACCTCCGCCTGTTGTTGACTCTCCGCCAACCGTCCAGGAGGTAGAGCGTTTCTGGAAGGACATCTATGAAACGTCAAAGCCATTCAATGAAGACACTCCGGCTTTACGCCATTTTAAAGAGATTTGTGACCACCACCTACATGACATGGATGGACCCCTCTCAGTCTCGGAAAGTGATGTGAAGAAGACCTTCTATGGCAAGAAGAGCTTCACTGCCCCTGGAAGGACGCAATGAACAACTTCTGGTGGAAGAAGTTCACCTCCACCCATAAACTTCTAGCCAGAATCTTCACGTCGTTTCTGTTAGGGAGTGAACCAATTCCTCCTTCGTTTACTGAGGGTCGTAACGTTATAATACCGAAAAAGGGAGTGTGCCCGATTCTAAGAACTACCGCTCTATAACCTTCCTCAATACTCTATATAAGGCGCTTGCCGCCATCTTGGACTATGTAATCCTCCACCATATCCAGCCTATGTGGGAGGAAGTGTACGAGCAGAGGGGTTGCAAGACAGGATGCAAGGACAACCTACTCATTGTTAGGTGCATATGTCAGGAAGCCATCCAACATAAGCATAACCTATCGTACTATCGGACTATCGTAAGGCATTTGACACCACCTCGCATGAGCTAATCATCGCCAAGCTGAAGTTGATGAAACTCCACCCAGAGGTTGTAACCTGCATTCAACGCCTTTTGCCGCTCTGGAAGACGCGCTTTATCCTGACCTCAGGCAAGCGATCGGTCTCGACAGAGTTGGATACATACCACCGTGGCGTTTTTCAAGGCGTGGGTTTTGCAAGGCAGCTTGAGCCCCCTCCTGTTTTGAATTCCCCACCTCCCACTGACTTTCAGGCTGCGACGAGGGGGAGGATATAAGTGCAGTGTCCCAAGTCACAGGAAGCATAATGTCATTAGTTTGAGATGGATGACCTTAAGCCATATGCTTCCAACGCGAAAGAACTTCGCGTCGCACTGGACACCTTGCGGGAATACATTAAGGAAAAGGGATGGAATTGGGATTGGACAAGTGTGCATCCATCCGTCTGGCGAGAGGAAGACTTTCGGAAGACAAGGAAAAGGTGCAACTCGTTGACGGGAGCGTCATCCGTTACCTCGGCGATGACGAAAGCTACGAATATCTTGGCGAACCCCAGCGCAGAATGCAGGAGGTGGCAGTGGTGAAGGCAAGACTCACCGCCAAGTGTAGACAGACTCTCAGGAAAATCTGGAGTTCTGAGCTGTCTGGTCTGAACAAAATTCGGGCCACTAATATGCTCGAGGTTCCAAAACTACTGTACACCTTCGGTTGCCTGAAATGGAATGTCAACGAGTTGCAGATCCTCGACAGGGGAACGAGGAAAATGATGACCATCTTCAGAAGTCTTCTCCTTAATCTTCCGTCGCTAGATCTCCCTCTCCCTTGTATCTCCCTCTCAATGTAGGTGGTCGAGGCCTATTGAGTCTGAAGTGTCTCCATGACAGAGTTGTCCTGGGTACAGCTTGCCTAGTTTTAAACAGCACTAACCCAATGATGTGTCTCGCAAGACACATCATTGGGCAGGGCTGGAGCAGGGGCGTTTCTCTTCCAGGCACAAAGAGGGCAGCACACGAAATTGGTCTGGACTTCGACCTGTCATCCGACGGAAGCGACAATGACACGTCCATCTTGTCATTGAAGGCAGACGTTCTCACGCCCGAGATAAAGAAAGCAGAAAATATTGCTTACGGCGCATACCGATAAGCCTATGCATGGATGTTTCTATCGAAACATGGAAAAGCATAAGCTGACCTTTGCCTCCCCTACGCTCCACGCAAGGAGAGTAGAGAACTTATCTACTCTCCATGGCTCCGCGGGTCTGAAGTCCGAGACCGAAGGATTCATCCTTGTATGCCAGGGTGGGTTCATAAACACCCTCGTGTACCACCGCTTTATATATAAGGTGGAAGTAGCGGACACGAGATGCAGAGCCTTCCCAGCCCAACCGCAGACATTGAATCTTCTTCACTCTGTAGTTTCTACGCCAAGACAGCGCATTTAGCTCATCTTAACGCGGCTCTGTGAGTGTTATATTTTATGTGTGATATATTCACATGCGGCACCATTATGGCACGGAGGAAAACCTGTGCTGCTATATACAGGTGGTGAGATCGATTCCGTCGTTGAGAACGATATATGTAAAATCTGGTGGAATTCGTCCTTTTCCACCCCCAGGCACTTGACAGCGTCTAAGCCTGATATCGTTCTCCTCGACCAACTCTCCCGCTTCATAGACGTGATCGAGTTTTCTGCGCTGGCCGAGACAAACATGGACGCGAAGGAGGTGGAGAAAAGAACGAAATATCAAGACCAGCTGTTGGAACTCCGACATATTTACCCCGGACACTGTTAAGTTAGTAGTCCTCATCATAGCTGTGCTCAGTGGAGTAAAGAGGTCGCTGGTGGATAACATCAAGTGTATTCTGGCCTGCGTGGCACAGGCGTAATGGCTTTTAGAACGCACGCAGAAAGCCGTCATCTTGGGTTCTCTCTTTCTGCTGCGTAAGCACGATCCCAAAGCAGAGTAGCCACTCATCCGATGGGCATTGGAAGTGTCTACGAAAACTGACGAACCCCTCTTGATTATCTGGTCATTTGACGGCAGTGAAACCTGATACTAGCCGGAGACTAAAAGAGGTGGATGCTACTTAATAGTAACTATAAATAATAATAATAAGAAGAATGGGGATCAAAAACTGTCCACTCGTGGTGTCCTTGGAAACGGCTTCGGCCGGCTAATGGTGGCCGTCTGCTTTTGGGGTTAACCTCCCCACTTTCGGAAATCCTGGGCTCCTAAGAGTTCCAGTAACGCCACCAACAACCGGCCCTTCTCGGATGAGATCCCTAGTAGAGTTGGGTGTGGCAAATCGACGCCATCGAAAAAAGGGAGCTCGCATGGAGTGGACGGAGACCCTGAGGGGAGACCTTCTCGCTTGCCATGCTGCCAGTGAGCCAAGTCGCAGGGGATACATGGCGAGGATGCACTCTTTGTGGTGTGAGATGCATCCTGAATTATAACCATCTGTCGCAGCAGAATCTGCGCGACTACGCCAATCACCTGCACAAGAAAACGACACCCCAACCACAAGCAGTGGCGGATCCAGGCCCATATTATCTGCCAATATGCTATATGATGTATTGGTGATATGGAATATCACCTAATTGGGGGGAGGGGGAGTTCTCACTCAGAAATTTTGTAAAAATATGAAAAAAAGAATGGTGAATTTGCATGCAAGTTTTTCTGGTTTTCAGCATATATTCACATTTTAAATTTTTATACTATTGCCTTATGACTTAGGCAGCAAAAAACTTTGGTTTAACTTCGTTCAGAGACATTCCGATTTCTTTCCTGAAAATCTTACTCTTACTTGTGTTTAGTATGACCAACCTACTACACTGTTTGACGGTACTCTGAGCTACTTAAAAAGGTATTGTCATCGACAGTAAAGTAGTTTGAATTTTGGCAAGTTTACCTTAATGCTTTGTGATATTCACTAAAAAGCGAAATAACATGATTATGAGAATACTTTGTAGTTAATAAGGACTTAGGACAAAGGTTCTGATATAAGTAATAAACCTATCCTACAACGATAATTTATAATTATGCCCAAATTCATGAAAGTCTAAGAAAGTAAAATCAGAAAATAATTAGTATTCAGAAATTTAATTACAACTCTTTTACAAACTACATGCATTCTAAATAATTACCTACTTGTAACTGTAATCTTCTTTTTCCTCCTTTAGCGTAACGTTGAAGCATCTTGTCAACATTTATATCAATATCTTTGTGGATAAATAAAAGACATAATCCATTCAATCTTTCCTCAACGATTCGGGTTCGTAGCCATGATTTAACAACATTAAGGCTGCTGAATGATCTTTCCGCACTTGCAACACTGATTGGCAGTGCGATAAGAATTTTCAATAAAATTCTTATGGTGGGAAATATATCTTCATCACAGCTCTTCAACCACTTACAGTAACCGGAATTTTCTTTCCTTCCTCTTTCTCTCTCAACCACTTTGTTTTCCAAATATTTATATACGCATTGATTACAGCTTCAGATTGAAAATGTAGAAGATGTCAAGTTCCTAACAACTTTCTGAAGCCTATTTTTGACATTTACTTTTTCATTTGCAGCAGTGGTTTTGGAGTTCAGAATGCATACAGGCAACAGTATATTTAGATCAAAACACATTAAGGTGTCTTGGGAAAACCGTGTCTGAATATCAACAATGACATTGTCCTGAAGTGGATTGTACATGGATCTTCTGTAGTTGTCTAGAATTGTGTCAGCGTCATGGCTTTCTCTGTGACGTTGCTTCTTCACGACTTTTGGCATTACTAGCTGCACACCCAGCTTTTCGACAGTGGTTTTGGCCTCACAATATATCTCTGTAAAGGACTCATCGCAGTTATTTCTACTGTCCTTTAAAGAAGTCAGAGTATCTTGTATAGCATTAGAAGCCTTGTTTAGGTCCACGGCTGGCATTTGCAGTAACTTACTCAAAGGAAGCGTTCTTTTCAAAATGTCAATCAAATACATGAAAAAATAAAATCTGTGTAAGTCACTGAGTTAATATATAGTGCAGCCTTTTTGGCCGATTCAGACTCCTTCCATTCACTTATTACTGTGAAGGCATCTACTATTTCCGGTAAGGCAAAGTAAAATAAAATTACAGCATCGTGCCTTTCGACCCATCGAGTCTCACAAAGACTAACAAGCTGACCTCGTAAGAATGAATTCATAATGGCATCTCTTTTGGATGACTGATTGAAAAACGAAATAACTTCCTTTATTATTCCAACAGTATTTTTGATGGTTTGAATTTTGGTTGACTTCGAAAGAGAATTATTAAATGCATGGTTGTAGCATGGTAGCCGTTTTGCATTGACCGCCTCTCTTTGGATCTCTCTGGTACTACCGACTTCTTCCGAAGTTAAAACAGATGCTCCATCTGTACCGATTCCTACACAGAGACTCAAATCTAAACCCAGTTCTTTCACATTTTCTAAAATTCACTATTTTACCAATAGTCTTCCAGTAAGTTTTGTTTCTGTCTTTTCTGTCAATTGCACATCAGTCATATCTGCAGCAGACTTGTATGCATCAATGAATGTAATGAAATCTTCCCTTATATTTTCTTTGCACAGATACCTTACAATTAAGGCAATTTGTTCCTTGCGAGACAGATCGAGTGTTTCATCTAACAATATTGACCAATATTTAGCTTCATGAATTCGTTTTAGCATCTCTTCCCTTATTTCTTCCCCACAACATTCTATCAATAAATTTTTAGTAGTTTTACTTATATAGATAGCACGGGAAGATGCACTTTTTAGGTGTTCTTCAAGCATTTTGTCACCTGCATCTTCCCTGAACTGCAACGGGACTTTGAAATTACCTTGGTTTACAGCAGAGGCCAGAGGATTAACCCCTATGCCCCTTAGATCAGGGGTTCCCAAACTGGGGGGCGCGCCCCACCAGGGGGGCGTGAAGACATGTCAGGGGGGGGCGTGAGTGCGAGACCAGTTAAAAATAAAAATATCTAAGTAAATAAAATCCATACATTTCTTTAACTTGTTTTATGTTGTAGGTTTTTAAAATCAAACTTGATGTTTAGAAAACCTAACAATCCACTTGTGTAAAACTCATTTATAGCAAAATTATGTAGCTTTTTGTCGATGTTTTTCTCGAAACAGTATTTCTTTAAATTAAAACTTATAATGTTAATTTTGTGATAGTAAAAATACATGTTTTGTTTTCAATGTAATACTTGTTATTTTCATATGCTCACAAAATTTACTGTGAAGGGGGGCGTGGAAGGGTTCCATTTTAACAGGAGGGGGCGTAGTACAAAAAAGTTTGGGAACCCCTGCCTAGAAGGATGTTCTGACGTCCAAGCAAGATAATGGTTTTAATAATAGGCCTTAGCCTATTATGATTTATGGTAAATTGACGAAGAAATTCAGTACATATTTGATTGACTACCTCTTTTCTCGGAGGGGGGGGGGCAATTTCCCCGTGTGCCCCCCCCCCTGGATCCGCCACTGACCACAAGGTCAGAGTAGTACACCACCGGCCAAGGCTCTATCTCCGACAAAGGCAGATGAACCTCCTCCTACTGCCGGGGCTTCCGCCAATTTTTCGGTGAAGGAAGACGAGCCGAAGGCCGCTTCTGATCTACTAAAGTGTTTGGAAAGCATTATAAACTACGATGAGACGACTACCAGGCAGAGAAATATTCATCATAAAATTTCTCTGCGGGACCAACAGCTCTCCCAGTTGAATGACATCGTAGATATGATCCTGACCGAAACGAGTTGCCTCTGGGAAATAGACTGCGTGGTATATGCTGCCGCCACACTGCTGGCCTCTCCCCAAGTGTCTGCCACTTGGGAGACTAAAGCAGCAAATAAGCTCAAACAGCTTAATGCCAAAATCACGCTGGCAAGACAAAAGGTGTCGATATTTCAGTGTGTGATGGATTACCTATCCTCCGGTCGGTCCTTTACGCCGAAGGTCAAGCGCATTGAATGTGCAATCCGGAGAGACCACCACACACTGAACAAAAGAGTGCTGCTTAACCTTAAGCAGCACGAGATGGATAGAGTGCGGGCACTTACAAAGGTGAGGAAGAAGTTGGTCAAGAGGACCAACGAGGACCAGGAAGGAGAACTCCACCTTCTCCTTTCAGCCCTCAGTCTCTTACGACCACCTCCACCTGTTGTCCATACACCAACAACTGTCCCCGAGGTGTAACGTTTCTGGAAGGGCATCTACGAGACCACGAAGCCATTCAACGAAGTCCAGCCATTGCCAACTTTAAAGAGTTCTGTGACCTCCACCTAGCAGATATGAATCGTCCCATCTCAGCCACGGAAAGTGATGTGAAGAAGGCCTTCTCTGGAAAGAAGAACGTCACTGCTCCAGGAACGGACGCAGTAAATAATTTCTGGCGGAAAAGTTCCCTTCCACCCATAAACATTTCGCCAGAATCTTCACATCCTTCCAATCAGGGACGGAGCCAATTAAGTCCTGGCTGACTGAGGGGCGAACGGTTTTAATACCGAAAAAGGGAGACTTGTCCAATCCGAAGAACTACCGCCCTATGACCTGTCTCAACAATGTCTACAAGGCGTTCACTTCCATCCTGTAAGACCTTATCTTACGCCACGTCCAAACGGTGTGGGCGGAAGTGTATGAGCTGAGGGGCTCGAAGAAAGGCATCGCGGGATGCAAGGACAACCTACTCATTGATAGGTGTGTGAGCCAGGACGCTTGTCAATACTAGCGTAACCTGGCAATGGGCTGGGTGGACTAAAAGAAGACTTTTGATACCACCTCTCATGAGCTGATTGTAGCCATGCTAAGGTACATGAAGGTCCACTCAAAGGTTGTGTCCTGCATCGAACGCCTGTCACCACTGTAGAAGACGCGCTTCGCCATACCATCTGGTAAGAAGACCGTCTACACGGATTTGGTAACATACCACCGTGGCGTTTTTCAAGGCGATAGTCTTAGTCCCCTCCTGTTCTGTTTATCTCTCCTCTCACAATCCGTTCAGTTGAGACGAGGTAAGGCGTATAAGGTATATGCGGTGTCCCGTCAAAAAGGGAGCATAAGGTCACCCATCTTTTAACATGGATGACCTGAAGCTTTATGCTTCAAGCGCAAAAGACCTGCGCTTGGCGATGGACACCGTACGCAGATACAGTTAGGATATGGGATGGAATCCGGATTGGACAAGTGCGCGACCATCCATCTGGCGAAAGGAAAGATTTCGGAAGACCAGGAAGACGTGCAGCTCGTTGACGGAAACGCTATTCGTTATCTTGATGATGACGAAGCATACGAATATATCGGGCGTCCCCCAGCTCCGGTTGCAGGAGGTGAGAGCAGTGAAGGAAAGGCTTAGAGCCAAATATAGGCAGACTCTCAGGCGAATCTGGAGCTCTGACCTGTCAGGCGAGAACAAGGTTCTTGCGACTAACACCTTCGCGGTTCCAACACTGGTATACTCGAATTCAAAGACCGCGAACTGGCCGCGGAAACTTTAGCGGCGTCACCCGCTGAAAATTGCACTATAGCAAGAAGTTCCACAGAGAAAAAATCATTCGCCTTGAAAAAATCATTCGCCTTCGCGCACGACTACAGCTGCATTGTGACATGATATGTCCCGCAGTCCGTTAACACCTAGTTCCTTTAAGCCTCGTTGATTTCCACAGAGAAAGAGGACGACTTGGTAGCTCAACTGGTAGAGCACCTGGCCGGAAATCAGGGGGTCCGGGTTCGAGTCCCGGTCAAGGCGAATGATTTTTTCTCTGTGGAACTTCTTGCTATACTGGTCTACTCCTTCGGTTGCATCAAATGGAATGACAATGAGCTGCAAAACCTCGACAGGGGAACGAGGAAAATGATGACCATGTATCGTAGTCTTCATCCGAAGTCTTCCGTCACCAGACTGTATCTCCCGAGAAAGCTAGGTGGTAGAGGGCTGATAAGCCTGGAGTGCCTTAATGACAGAGTAGTCCTTAATACGGCTTGCCGCGTGTTCCACAGCACGGACCCCCTTATGCTGCTCGCAAAGAATCACGAGAGTGTCGGCAAAGGGGCGTTCCTATTCCAGGCGGCGAAAAGGGCAGCAGACGGCCTCAGTTTGGACTTTTTTACTAAATGAACTATAGATTTTTAAATGAACGTTTTCAGAATTTTAGGATTTTCGAAGGCGTGCAAAATGACCACGGACATTGGCATTCCACCGTAAATTCAGTTCTTGTAAGTTGCAATCGTCCATCCCACAGCGCTAAGGAAAGTGACCGAGTTGACTAGCAGGAGGATGCGGACGAAGAAGAGGGTGGAGTGGGTGTGGACCGGCGATTGTGCCTCTCTAAGAGGAGCAAAGTCTTACATGCTGCTAGCGGGACCAGCGGGGGGGGGTTCGTGTTTCTAACCATCGGGATTATCTCGAAGACGGTGGTGCAAACACGAGTGGTTTTGCAAATTTAATCTCCGCGTCTGAATCGCTCGTTACAACTCCATTAAATCAAACTCCCGATTGCCCGTGCTCTATGACTGGCAAAGGGTTCACGGATAATCGGGAAACAAGGACAGTCAGCCGATGTTTGTTTCTTTCCGGATTCATTTCTCTGCGTTGCATCGCCAAATATAAATAAACTCCCTGAGAAAATATCACAATCTACCAATGAAAAGATCATCGCTGTACACAATAAAATTTTATGACAAATTAGAATCCAGTATCCAGCTGTCCCGGGCGCAATTAAATTCAGCAAGCTTCGGGTGGTGGCACGAAGTGTGGCCTAAGACATCGAGATAATAGTCGGTAGGGCAGGAGCGAGAGTCACGATTGGAGGAAAATAACTTTGATACCACTGCCGATGCACTAAATAGATTGGCGATGCACGGATCATCCGAAGCCCGGATAACGCTCACCGCGCGAATAATCGGGAGTTTAATGTAACGATTTTCACTTGAGTTTTTGTTTCATCTGTCAATCTGACAAAGAACGAGGTTTTAACAACCCGACATTTGGGAACCGTTCGTGTCTGCACCACGGATGCTGACTCCCTGGTTCCCTATTGCACCCGACGGGTTCCAACAGGACCTCCTGGAGAAACAGTCGCGCGTTGCCATGGCAGCCGGGAGAATCACCATCGCCAGCAGTTTGCCTTCCGGTCCGGAGGCCGCGCCTGCGCACTCGCTTCCACTGGGCGCCTCGCACCAAATGACGGGCGGGAACGGCACGAACAGCACCCGCACCTCCTGGCCCATGAGGTCCCTCCAGTTGTCCGGGAAGACGGCGTCCGGGAATGCGGCGGTGGCGCTCCAGAAGCCGGTGTGCCGGAGGCGGCCGGAGAGCGGGCCACACACGTGGCACACGTCGTACAGGGCCACCGCTCCCTCCCGCCCCCCTGGCACCGCCATCGCCGTGCTCCTGAAGCGGCGGAGCCGGCTGCGGCCTTTCCAGAAGGGCCCCTCGCGCAGGGCCCCCTCCCCCCGGGGGACCACGAAGAGCGCCCTGTCGGCCGGATGGACGCTGCCCTCGGCGGCAGCCAGGAACGACAGGAACCGCGACGGCGTCCGGAGCAGCACCACGTGGATGAGGTGGTGCCCCAGCCTCGGCACCCACCGAGCGCCGCCTCCGTGCGACACGACGAGCCTGGAGGCCGGCTGCGAGCCTCCAGGCAACGAGGTGCGGTCTCCAGCGTCCACGTGGTACACGAAGCCAGCGTCGGCGGAGAAGCGCGCCTCCAGGGCCTCCAGGAATTGTGGGACGACTGTTGACGTCGCTGGCGGGGCGAAGAGTGCTGCGCGGACGGAAGTGCGCACGAGGAGGAACGCGACCAGTGCTGCCGCTTCTGCCGAGTGGACCATGCCTTGGTTGCAACTCCTAGTCCCTTGAACACATGTTTCAACATATAGAGTCAGTCTTGTGAAGCAGTCACCACAGTGTACCATGAAAGATCTTCACAGGTGTGAATAATAAAAATATTAATTAGCGTAGGTGTTAGTATGGAGTAAAAATTGAAAACAGCCAGTAGCATTGGAAGCCGAAGGCGAGACGATGTGTGCCTATTGTTCTCCGTGGCCGACCATTGTAGTATGGCCAGGCGCATATTCTCGTGGGTTATAAGGAGGTGGTCACATCTGCGGGAAACAAGTGCTAAATTCATGGGTAAAGGGGATTTTATAGTTGGTATACGGTTAGCATTGGTGAGAAGAAGATGAATGAGAGGGAGTGCTGAGATCTGAAGACTGAACCTGAGAACAAACCGTACGGTCCGCGCGCTTGCCCGACGCCGCGACCACTGGCGGGCGTTACGCCTGCACTAAAAATATTTTCTTTCTTAAATGAAATATTACCCCTACTTAACTTTTTTAATTTGTAGACCGGGGTTACCTCCTCGCACTACCCCGGTACTACCTCCCCGCACCGCCCTGTCCAACCCCCTCACCCTCAGCTGACACCCCGTGCCTCAAACCCAACACCCTGATGGCCTTTCATCCCTCCGGTACTTCCTCCCCAAGCGTCCAACTCCACATGTACCCAGCACTGACTTCCTCATCGACCTCTCCAAAATCATCCTCACTCATAATTCTGTTTTCCTTCAATGGAAAATTCTATTTACAGACAAAAGGGTGCGCTACGGGTAGTGGATTCAGTCCTTCTTACGACAATCTCTACCTCGGTCACCTGGAAGAAACTTTCCTCTCCAACTATCCCTTAAAAACCTCTGGCTCATCTATATTGACAATATATATTCCTCCTCTGAACACAAGGAACGAACTCCCTTGACACCTTTATTACCCCTCTTAATGTCTCCTGCCTCTCCTTCACATCTTCCACTTCTAACTCCCATACCACCATCCTGTCGACATTATGCTTGAAGACAACAAGTTCCACTCCTCAGTCCATATAAAACCCACCAGCAAGCAGCAATATCTTCATTACAGCAGCTGCCATCCCTCACACACCAAACGCTCCCTCCCCTATTCCCTCTCCATTCGTGGCCACCGCATCTGTAATAATCCCGAAGCCCTAAACGAATTCCTCACCAACCTTCATCACTCCCTTCTCCAGCGTGGCTACCCGGAAAATCTTCTTCACAATAAAATCATGAAGCACTCCCCCAAATCTCCCTCTGCATAGGCTACCCACAGCCTGTCACTATGTACCACCTTCTTTCCAGGCGTCCAGGCCCTCAAGGCCTCTACTCAAGAAGCTTCACTCCATTCTTCTGAGTAATAAATGCACCGCCAATATATTTCCAACCCCACCCTCCCTCACTTTCAAATGGCCCGCCAACATATCCAATATACTAAAATCCCTTAATCCCCTCATCTGGACCATTTCCGCCCCCAAAAACAAGCCCTCCCCATGCCACCGTCCGAGATGCAAAGCCTGCTCCATTTTCACATCACCTCCTCCCACTGCCTTGCTTCCACCACCTCCCCCCTCCAACTGCACCTCCAGCAATCTGCCGGCTACAATGTAAACACTGCCCAGCAATCTAAATTGATAAATCCTCCACTCCACTCAACATTAGATTCAATAACCACCGCTCCTCGTGCAATGACCCCTCTCAGTCGGGACGACTCCTCACAGTCATGTTCCCTTTCCGTGGCATAACACTCCCTCAGCCACGAGAAATCTTTTAAAAACTGTTTCAATTTGTCTGATTTGGCTTCCCTCCCCCCGACAGTATCCAAACTCAACTTAATTCCGTAGAGCTGGCGTACATTTGGGTTATAAAAGCATATACTCCCCCAGGTCTCTATGTTAGCCATTAATCCACCCTTACCATCTTCATTCCCACACTCTAACCTCCTCTCCTGTTCTTTCCCCTCTTTGCAATCCTCTCCCTTCTCCATACTTAACTGTTAAGTGTACTCTATCCGCTGAATATTTATACGACATGTGAATGACACACACACATATGTGTATGCACATACATACATACATGTACATGTAAATGTTCACAGGAAATTCGCAGTGCGAGATACAGATGGCAATTAAGCTGGTCACAGGCGTGACAAAAGTACAAAAGCACATAAATAAAAGACACTCACGAAGATAGTTTTCCGATATTTCGGTGTCCACTACCACCTTTCTCGAAGGAGACGAGAGAACTGACTGAGGGGGCAAGGCAGGTCGAGGAAACAAGTAAAGGGTGGAAGTAAGAGAGGTCAAGATGAGTGGGGAGGTTTGAGAAAATGAGAAAAAGACAGACGGCTCCTTTAATTGAATTTAATTAAGCGGCCCTGGTAATTCCCAGTGTGCGGAAAGGATGTAAGAGCCAAATTAAAGATTGCTCCAATGTTTGAAGTTGAAGGGGAGACGCTGAAGGTGGGAGGAATCTTTTAAACACCTTCTTCCAAAGCGTATTCAATTCATCGTCACACAACACAGTCGGACTACATCCAAACCCTTTCAGTGAACAAATGCCCGAAATAACAATTACATGTTGCGGAATAGAGCAGCAGTTAAAAAACATCAGTAAAAACAAATCCCCAGATCCCGATGTAATTCCATCCAGAGTATATAAAACCGTGGCTTCTGAAATAGCCCCCTATCTAGAAATAATATTCAATAAAACACTAAAGAACCACACAGTACCAAAGGATTGGAAAGTAGCTAACATTACACCTATTTTTAAAAGCGGTGACAGGGAAGAATCTTGTAACTACAGACCCATTTCACTCACGTCAATCCCTTGTAAGATATTTGAGCAAATTGTAGTCAGTTAGATCAAGGGGCATTTGGATATTGAAGGATTACTCATAAACAGCGAACATGGGTTCCGGAAAGGTAGATCTTGCGAAACACAATTAGCTTTATTCGTACACGATATTTTAGTCTACGGTGAATACAGTACTTAAGTTGATGCGATATTTTTAGATTTTATAAAGGCATTTGATAAAGTTCCTAATGATAAATTAATCTTGAAATAGAGAGTTATGGTATAAACAATGACGTTGTATGTTGGGTAAAAGAATTCTTAAGTGGGCGAGAGCAGAGAGTTGTCATAGATGGTATCATATCGGACACAATCAAAGTCACATCGGGAGTTCCATTAATGTAATAGGTTTACTTCTATTTCATTTATACATAAACGATTTGGGTACCGTAGTTAGTAGTAAGCTTAGACTTTTTGCAGACGATGCGGTAGTGTATAGGGGTATATCAAAAGAAGAAGACAGGATATCGCTGAGCAAGGATTTGGATGCAATTCAAGAGTAGTGCGACAAATGGCAGTTAGAACTTAACCTTAAAAATTGTGTTGCTATCAATTTTTGGAGGAGGAATTATTCGATAGAGCGTACCTATAAAATTAGTAACACGAAGATCGAAAGCGTTGAAACCATAAGGTATTTCGGTGTAACAATCACTAAAGATTTATCGTGGGGAAGACGCATCCGGGAAATATGCGGCCGAGAGAAGAGAAAGCTAGGATTTATAAACAGAGTACTTGGGAAATGTGATGAGAAGACAAAAGAGCGATGTTACTTTTCACTAGTTAGGCCCCACCTTGAGTAGATAGCCAGTGTATGGGATCCGAATGAATTAGGTTTGATCAGAGAACTAGACAGTGTGCAGCGTAGAGCAGCTAGGTTCGTTAAAAGGAGTTGCTATAGGTTGAGTAATTTTTCAGAATTAATACAAGAGTTAGGGTGGGAATCATTATCAGAGCGTAGGTTAAAGTACAGATTAAATCTATTAGAGAAATTTAAATCGGATAACTTAACTAAAGATAGCATATTATAAACACCAGCGTATTATGCTATATTCGACCAGACAAATAAGATTAGAGAGATAGATATTCGTACTGATAGATTCAAAATGGCATTTTTCCCTCGTACTATAAGAGAACAGAATATGCAGCATAGCAAAGGGATAGGTAGGTGAAATATTTTTGAGTAGCCTGTAGTGCATGATGCATGTATTAATCCCTTAAATACTATAGATACTAACAATCTAGTTGCATGAGACACTTTAGTTGCTTGTTTGCATGTCGGTAGTGCATACTTAGTGATCTTCGCCCCCTGCCACATACCCTCGCGGTCGCTTGCAGGGTATCGTGTAGATGTAACCAAACACGCGTCTTTTCACGATCCCTAGCTCCAGATCCCCCTCCACTTGTATTCTGATCCCTGCGATGGCATCCCGAGTACTCCTTGTCTCGCGGAATCCAAACTGATCCTCGCCTGGAAATTCCTCCTATTTCCATCCTTTGTGTTGATGACTCTACACACTCTCTTTGGCGCATGAGAAATCAAACTTATCCTTCTGTAGTCTTTGCATTATTTTGTCTCTTTTCATTCTCCATTTCACTATCCAGTATTCAAGTATCTATCTCCTACATTGGGCCTGGGACTTTCTGGACGCATTAATAACACTGATCTACAAAATGAAACTTTATTTCCGTCACACGAAGTAAAATGCCTGTTCCCAAGTCCCAAACCTTTCTCCTCGAACTGAAGAATTCAAATGATTTTTCGGTTAAAAGTGATGATCTGGGACCATGTCTCAGGTAGTCACCAGAAGGGTGTGTCCCTCCTCGGGAACGGTCCTAATCCGCGACCCTTTCCCGAGCTCCGAGGCCCTAGCTGGCCTCTCTCCTCGACCCACGCGGCGGGGGGCTACCTCGGCGAAAAGTGACCGTACCAAGTATAATTTAAACTTTAACAGCTACGCCATATTGCAATGAATACCAGTTTTCATCGTACTCCTGATAATCGTGCGAGTACGCACGTCTTTTAAACGTCGTTCTACGATGAAAAATAACAGTTTTATAGATTTTCGTAAAAATGCTGTGGGCGACTGCCGGAAAAATGGCAACCTCGCAGTGAAATGGAGGGGGTTCCGCGAAGTTTGAATATGTCTGGATGATTTTCTGACGCTTTCCTCATTATGTGTGCGTACGTCTACTGAGTGTAGTTTTGATTTTGGTGTTATTGACGACAATGAATGTATCACTGTCTTTACCGAATTGTTACCTAGGGAATATTTCCAACATTATCTATCGCCCATGTCTATACGTAAAGCAACATATAGTCCGCGATCGATTAAGAATTCCCTGATACAAGATTTTACGTCGTCCCCCAACCCCTGAATGTTTTTTTATAAGTTATTTTCTGTTTGACAATTTACCAAATATATTCTCACAGTCAAAGAAATAGGCGAGGTTTCTCTTAAACTTCCTAGCTGTAGACTTGGTCTTGAATTTCTTTTGGACCTGCATATTTATTTGGACTTCATCTACAACTACATAATATCTTCGAGACACCACAAAGAGCGAAGAGAAAGCTAGGTTTATAAAAAGAGTACATGGGAAATGTGATGAGAAGATAATAGAACGATGTTACTTTTCACTAGTTAGGCCCCACCTTGAGTATGTAGCCAGTGTATGGTATCCGAATGAACTAGGTTTTAACGAACCTAGCAGCTTTACGCTGCACACTAGACAGTGTGCAGCGTAGAGCAGCTAAAAGAGCGTTAAAAGGTGTTACGATAGGTTGAGTAGTGTATCAGAATTAATACAAGAATTAGGGTTGGAATCATTATGAGAACACTAGAACCGCTGGATTGTACAACATTCCTACTACCGCTGAGAGGACAAAAATGTCCCATCGGAAATCTTAGGTGTCTGGTGACTTAACTTGACTTTTTTATTCAGGAATCAATTGTTTTACTAAGAAGAGACTTTAGATTAAGAGCATTATTCATTTTAACTACAATTTGTTGTAGTGTAAATACTACAATATTATGGGATTTCATATTACGAGCAATAAAACCAATATTTTGTATTTCACACTGTCTATTACGTTTATATTTGGTGCATAGTTTTGTTGATATTTTGAGAAGGGAAACATTTTTATGACTTCTTGGAAGTAGTCAAGTGTAGAAGCTTTTATCGCAAATTAAAACAAACTACAGTTAAGTAAATATAATATAAAAATAAATAAATAATGATGCAAACAAATATTCGTATTGAGTACCAATGTAACGACATATCTTATCTTTGGCACCAATTTACGGAGAGTTTGATATTACATTTTGAGTAGGCCACTAAATTACTTGCAGGTATCTATATGTGTTCTTCGTCTCTAGACTGTGTATTACTCGAAATACAAACGTAAGAAACAGCAGCGACACATTTCTTGGACACTAGCTAATAACAATATGCACAATTATAAGAATTTTTTCCTTATATGCAATATTTTCGCACCTGACAGCGGCGATGGGGACCACCAACCTTCATCTACATCTACATCTACATAATACCCTGCAAGCCACCACAAGGGTGTGTGGCAGGGGGTGATTGCTCACCAAACATGCACTACATATCATGCATAAAAAAGGAATAGTATTAATATAGTAGTCAGAACTACACTATTTAAAAAAGATAGAAATTGCAAAGCAAACATGCAAAAACATTCTGTTAGTAGGGTTAGCTTTAAGTACTCATACCAACATGCAGCTACCAATGCTATTCATTGCTACTCTCCGATAGGACATATTTACCGTTATTCGTATCTCTTATTGTGCGAGGGAAAAAGGACATTTTGAATCGGTCAGTTCGGCAATCAATTTCTCTAATTTTATGATTATGGTCCAGTCTGCCATAGTAGGTTGGGGTTCGTAAAATATTTTTAACATCATCACTGAAAATATTGCCTTGGAATTTGTGGAAGAGATTAAGTCTAAATTTCAACCTGCGATCTGACAATGATTCCCATTTCAATTCATTTAATAGACTGGTTACGCTAATATAATTATCGTATCGTCCCTTTACAAATCTTGCCGATCTTCGCTGCACACGTTCAAGTTCATTACTTAGACCGATTTCGTAGGGATCCCATACACTGGCAGCATATTCCAAATGAGGTCTAACAAGGGAAAAGTAGCTGATTTCTCGTACAACCTTCGATGGATCCATGCGATATATGAGAGCCTCAGTATTATAAAGTTACTCTTGAGCTAGTCCGGTACTCCCCCTTTAACTTTGTTCATTATGCGTTGCAAAATTGTTCGTTTGTTTTCAAATAATTTGCTAGTGAAAGTGAAGTAAAAAAGTAGGAATTTGCTTAGGAATGGGCCGGCAAGTTTTCTGACTTCAAATTCTCTAAGACGTTCACCAATAGGACCCATGATAAGGGATGGCATTCAACATACATTTTCAATCCTTATCTACGGCCATATAGTATTTCTGCCTATATTTGTCAGGCTAGGAAGCCATGAATTTTATCAATCGACACCTGCACATTGACGGCAAAAGCTGCTCATCTACGGAAATATATGGACCGGGAATCCACATGCTTTGATAGTTTGCTATAAATCTGATCCAAACCTCTGATATCAGAGCAAACTTGTCATCTTTCAAACACGAATTTGGCAGCGTATTCCAAGTGATGTCCAATAAGGGAGAAGTAGTGTCGTAACTTGAAGAGATTAGATAATCATGTAATACTTTGGATTCGAGAATTCTTAAGTGATTGTGTGCAAAAGTTTGTTCAGACGACGTAACCTCTAATGAAGTGAAAGTCACTTCGGGCGTTCCTCAGGGAGGTGTGATAATTCCACTATTGTTCCTTTTATGCATAAATGACATTGAAGAAATAGTTGATAGTAATCTTAAATTATTTGCAGACGATACAGTAGTGTACAGGGAAATTCGTGGATATAATGGTAGCTCTCACAAAAGACCTAGATGCAATTCAAAAGTGGTGCGATACGTGTCAGCTAGAATTAAATTTGAAAAAAGTGTAGTAATGAAATTCTGGTAGAAAACAACTCTCCTGATTACACTTGACGCATAGAACAAAGCAGTTTGGATACGGTAGAATCTGCGAAATACCTCGGAGTTTAACTGACACATGATCATTCTAGGGGTAAAAATTTTCGCGAAATAACTGGTTCAGCTAATCGTGAATTGGAATTTGTAAGAAGGATTCTTGTTAAGTGCGACTAAAAACTTAAAGTAATAATGTTATTTTCCCTAGTTAGACTTCGGTTACAATACGCTGCCAGTATTTTAGATCCTTAAGATGTATGACTAGAAACCGAGCTCGAACGCTTACAGTTAAGATTTGCACGATATGTAAATAGTCGACATTCACGACAGTATTGTAAGGGTAACAACTTACAAGCCTTCTGCAACTATTAGAATAAAAACGCTGTTCCACCGACACGTCGGCTAAAGTGTAGACTTAATTTTTTGTACAAATACCAAGACGATCTCTTTTCTGACGACACAAAGGGCATTTTACGAAACCCGACATACTACGGCAGGCTAGATCATGAGAAAAAAATGAGAGAAATAAACTGCAGAACGTACTGTTTTAAAATGTCATTTTTCCGCGAACGATAAGAGACCATAACAACTGTAAATGACTCTGTACAGTTTGGTTTGTCGTCAGGTAGTGTAGCTGTTTAGTTTATTATCTTAGTAATGCCTGCTTACTATCATGCTATCGAATACTAACAGCACGTCTCGTTTGTTCTCCATGATCGTTTTTGATCGGTATGCATTTTCACAGTTGTCAATTACTCTCGCACTTACTATTTCTATCATTTGTAGCATATCTGAAGGTAGTGAGTGCATGTTTCTACGTAGGTATGGCTGTCATTCGATTGTCTTGCTGTTTAATTAGCTTTGTTTTATATAGTGTAGTACATGATTGTGAGAACTCACTCCAGAACAGTTACAGAATAACCCTAAAGCCTTTTGGTCATACGTGAGGGAAGTTCTAGGCAATAGATCAACAAGCGACACTAAGAAACTAAAAAGGTGAAACAGTATCAAGCAATTTGGACAAAGCTAACTTGTGAAACTACTACTTTAAAAGGGTTTTCACTGATTCATTTGAGAATACATAAATCACGGTGAATGACAATTTCCAGCAAAAGATATCGCCACCGGCAGAATATATATCGTTCGCTAGAAATTATCATTCACCGTGATGGATGTGTTCTCAAATGAATCAGTGAAAACGCTTTGAAAGTAATAAAGCACCAGGTTAGCCTTCCCCATACGCCTTGATTAAACTCCGCCTTTTTCGTTTCTTAGCGGATGAAGAGTCGGTTTATTTTCCTGAACAGACCTCACATATAACAAAAAGGCTTTCAGGTTATCCAGCAATTGTTCAACCAGAGTTTTCCTTTTAAAATCCGAGAACATATTCCGAGAAGCTTCCTTTTGTACGACTTTAGATCATTTATACTTTTCAATAAGTGAATTATGGTGAGCTATGGGCGAATCTGAACCCAGTTTTTACAAAATACATATTAGTAATAACTTCAGTATGTGGAACCTCTCCATATCGGATATAAAAATTACACTTCGTAATGGTCCACTAAATTGATTTCTCTTTTACGACCCGAGTTTCATCACATGGTGACATCTTCAGGTAAGAATGATAATTTTTAATTCCCAATGCATACCAAATCTGGGAGCGTAGCGGCAAGAGGGGAAAGGAGGGGGGGAATGGGAGGGGAGTAAGGAGGGGGGGGGAAAGGCGGGCATTTGAGTAGGGTTGTTGTAGGTAAGGAGGCAGAAGGGTAAGGGGTTGGGGGAAAAGGGCAGCGTTACCCTGGGTAGGGATTTTCCGGCGTTAATGGGCCTCCGAGCAACAGGGGGTGTAGCAAGAGAGGAGAAGGGAAGGATTGGCAAGGAACAAATGCTCACAATGCATTTTCTCAGAACTTCTATTCACAATGGTCACTGGTGTTCAGCAAATCAAGGCTCTTGATGAGGGTGCATGTCGTTTGGAGGAAATTTTTTTGTGAGTTCGTCAGATTAAGAGGAAATGCACTTGGCATAACTATTTCTTGGATCCTGATAAAGGCTCACTGATCGGTCAGCTACTGGAAATATCGGAGTTGAGGGAGGGGAATCTCCTTCCATTTTCTTCGGAGTGCAGTATGTCTATCAAATGCAAAGTACACAGGAAATTCAGATGTACTGGAAAAAATCGCGAAAATAGCGTTGCGTACTCGCAACGTTGGACAGAAATGGGGGTTTAGAACTATCGTAACAACTTTTAACATATCTTGCCGATCTTCGCTGCACGCGTTCTAACTTCGTTTTTCAGCCTCCTTCAAAAGTAGGGAGAAGTAGTTTATTTCTCTAACTTTTTCGTCCAACTTGCCTAATAATCTTTTTACAAATCTCAATTTATGGTTTATATTTATTCCAAACACTTTTGCTTCGAATTGTAATTAAGTACAATTACACAATTCAAGGCATCTACATGTACCCAATACCCAGGAAGCCACAGTAAGGTGGGGGTGAATTCTCACCAAACATGCACGACATATCGCGCATAAAAAGAATTAATAATAATAAACTAGTCTAAACTTCAATCTTTAAAGAGGATAAAAATAGCAAAGCAAGCATACAATATAATGCTGTTAGTTTGGTTAGCGTAAAGTCCTCATACCAAAATGCAACTGCCTATACTATGGTCTCATATATTTTTTATATTTTTTCCATGCAACCTCACCACGATCGAGCAGCAAAAGTGTAGGGGCGACCATTTTGATTACATCTTGAGAATAAAATTTTGGATATATTTAAATCTTATTTCTCCTGCGAACATTCATAAAGCACTAGTGGAAAGTGCCCATTGACTTTTAACGGAGGGATGGGGGAATCTTTTAGTACAACAAATGTACAGATTGTACAAGAAATTAAATCAAACAAACAACAAACTATTAGCTCTTTAAAACAAATGATCAAATATCAAGCAACTCATAGGACTAGAAGGTGAAAACACCGAGTTTTCCATTCCAGTGTAGACACTATAACTAACTATTCATGTATTTTAATATCCATATCTGTGCACTTATGCACCCAATTATGTATTAACATAAAGTTCACCACTGGAAGAGCTCATTCACATGTACGCAAAATAAATGCCAGTAAGGGTAGGGTAAGTTATCATCCAGCGGTATTAAATTTCAATTGATTGCCAATTATTTTGAATTAACTTCAATGTACACGTGACGCGTACACGTAGGGGCGGCTGGCATTCGATTGACTTGCTGCTTCAATAGGTTTGTTGTTATATATGTAGTGCAGTACATGTTATGGGAACAACCCCATGCTGAAAGTTTATGGGTAAAGAATTGTAATAAAAAGTGATGCAATGAGATGAGACAGTTTTTCATCTTCGTTTTAATGTAGACTTCTTACATTTTGTAATTATTCAGCAAAGATATATAAACAAAATGGCGGACTCTCATTTATGTTTTTTTTAAATACGTAGAGAAAAAGTAGATTGCATCGACGAGCATCACGAAGTAACTTATTTGGGGAAACTCTATGTACAAAGCTTCCACACTACAAACCAGATGAGAGTTATGCTGCGACCGTTTGCGACTCCGAGTTTCACATTATTTTTTCAATCGCGCAGTCGAGTGTGGTACAACCTGTCTGCAACGGGGCAATCTGTCTGTGGAATGGATTGTAGCCGCATTCACTCCGCTACGTAGATTTTCGAGCTTACTCTTTTTGAACTCATTCCCTGCCACACACCTTTAGGGTGACTCGAAGGGTATTATGTAGATATATTTTGTAGTTACCAAATGCTCAGATATTAAGAGTCTCTATGCTATTTGAGGCAAATGCATTGGTAGCGTAAATCACTATTAGAAATAATCACATCCTGAAATGTATTTTCATGTTTCTGCGGATACATAACTGTTATTTTATTAATTTGGTTTTTCATTACCTTTTTAGGAATATAATATATGGAATGTCTGTGAGAATGTACCTTGGAGGTGTCTCGCAGGTATTATGTAGTTGTAGATGTAGTAAGTCCAAATAAAACTGCAGGTTCAGAAGAAATTTAAGATCAAGTGTATAGTTAGTAAGTTCAAGAGATGCCTCGCCTATTTCTGTGACTGTGAGAATACATTTCATAAAT
Source organism: Platycnemis pennipes (assembly GCA_933228895.1). Taxonomy (NCBI): domain Eukaryota; kingdom Metazoa; phylum Arthropoda; class Insecta; order Odonata; family Platycnemididae; genus Platycnemis; species Platycnemis pennipes. Next base: position 135,767,141 of record OW121852.1, on the reverse strand, counting down.
TCTCAAGCACAAAGTCACTTATAAAAATAACATCTTAGGGGTGGACAACGAGGTAATGTCTTGAATCAGGGAATTCTTAAGCGATCGAGAACAAAGTGTAGTTTTTCCTATAGAAATGGCTGACAGATAATGTTGGAAACATTCCCTAGGTAAAGACAGTCTACGTCTACGTAATACCCTGCGAGCCACAAGGGTGTATGGCTGTGGGTGAAGATCACCAAACATGCACTATTGACATGCAACTAGGATATTAAATGGATACATGCTAGATAATACTGCCTCAAGCAGCTACATGGTAGTATCTGGATAATGAGAATAGGTTTTTTGGTTGTTACATCTATACATCTACATCTATACGATTGTTATTACATGCATCATGCACTACAGATGTCTCTGAATATATTTCACCTACCTACCCCTTTGCTACGCTGCCTATTGTTCTCTCTTAAGGTTCGCAGGAAAAATGACATTTTAATCTATCGGTACGACAATCTGTCTCTCTAATTTTGTTAATGTGATCAAACCTAGCATAATACGCAGGTGTTCTCAATATATATCGAATGTCATCAGTGAACAAATAGGATTGGAATTTTCTTAAAAGTTTCAACCTAAATTTTAACCTGCGTTCTGACAATAATTCCCTAGTTCTTCCATTAAACTCGTGACACTTATACAATTATCAAATCGGCCTTTAACAAATCTAGCGGATCTCCTTTCCACACGCTCTAATACCTTCTTTCTCGTACTCTCTCATCGACAGTGTTACATATCATTCATTGACGTCAATTACACCAAAATCAAAACTAGACACGTAATACATAATGAGGAAAGCGTCAGAATATCATCCAGATATATTCAAACTTCGCGGAACCCCCTCCATTTCACTGCGAGGTTGCCATTTTTCCGGCAGTCGCCCACAGCATTTTTACGAAAATCTATAAAACTGTTATTTTTCATCGTAGAACGACGTTTAAAAGACGTGTGTACTCGCACGATTATCAGGAGTACGATGAAAACTGGTATTTATTGCAATATGGCGTAGCTGTTAAAGTTTAAATTATACTTGGTACGGTCACTTTTCGCCGTGGTAGCCCCCCGCCGCGTGGGTCGAGGAGAGAGGCCAGCTAGGGCCTCGGAGCTCGGGAAAGGGTCGCGGATTAGGACCGTTCCCGAGGAGGGACACACCCTTCTGGTGACTACCTGAGACATGGTCCCAGATCATCACTCTTAACCGATTTTTCCATCGGCCTTAGTTTTTACGAGACACTCGGGGAAAAAATCCCTCATTATCCAATTTATATCAATTGTTTGTAAAAATAAGACCTGTACTACTCCCTGTACCCCCAGGCATAGGTTGAAATTTAGGCTTAATCTCTTGTCTCCTAAATTCCAAAACAATATTTTCACTGATTTCGTCAAAAATATTATGTGAGCTCCAACTTGCATTGGTAGATTTGACCATGACCATAAAATTAGAGGACTTGATTGCCGAACCGATAGATTCAAAATGTCCTTCTCTTCTAGAATTAGGGATTAGAATAGCTGTAAATGTTCATTAGTAGATTGTATATAGTATTATATATAGTTATCCCTATATAAACACCTGTGTATCAAAGGATAGCATAGATAGTTGAATGTTTTAAGGCAACCCAACTAATATTTGAGTCTATATAACTACCAAGTGTGCATGCTTGTTTTGCTATTTCAATCTGTTTTTAATTGCTGAGTTTAGAATATAGTTTCTTATCCTTTTTAAGGATGAAATATCATGCATGTTTCATTTAAATTCACCCCCTGATACACACTTCTATGGTATATTTTAGTGCATTATGTATATTGAACTTTTTCCGACTGTAAATATATTCAAATAAGGCAAAAATCAATCAGCATTCATGTTCATCATCAACATATAGCGCGCTCAACATACTAGTTTATTTCACTCCATGATAGTGCTCAGACGGAAGTGTTATTTCTGAAAAAAGTACTTGGATATCTTGTTTGGATGCAGGTGTGTCAGTTTGTAAATCGCTTGGATCATTAAAAAGACATTCGCCCGACAGCGGCGACATGTAGAAATGGTGTAAGGAGTCCTTGGCTCATCTCGTCAACTTGATGAAAAAGAATTGTGCGACTCACAAAAGCAAATAATAACATCCTAAGGTATCTTTCGTACACCTGGAGCGTGTTTCTTAATGGCAGCGAAGCATGGACAGAAGCGGACAAGAAAAGGGTGGAAGCATTGTAAATGTGGTGCTGCAGAAGAATGATGAAGATTAAATGTATCGACCGAGTGACAAACGAAGAAGTCCTAAGAAGAGTGGAAGAAAAGAGAAGTCTGGTGAAAACATTAAAAAGAAGATGGAACAACGTAATCCGCCTTATCTTAAGAAACGATGTCCTGATGAAGACAATCGTTTAAAGACAAGTGGACGGGGAGAATGGCAAAGGAAGACCTCGAGTGAGATGGAACAAGTGATGAAGGACGTGAAAGAGAGGAGTTACGTCAATGCGAAGAGGTTGGCCGATAGAAGAATCGAGTGGAGGGCTGCGTCAAACCAATCCTAGGATTGATGACTAATGATGATGAAGGTTTTTCTCATGATGCTGATCATAAAACAGAAGAATATGGAGTAGCGTAACGTCTGGTCATTTTAATTTTGTCATCGTCGAAACTTCCACCGTTATAAGTTTGGCGCAAACGATAGAATCCCACGATTAGAAAATGTAGTCAAAGGACAATGAAAAAGAATGGAGCATTAGGGGAAAACTATAATGACTATAAGAATATATAAACTATAAGAATAAATAGCACGAAGGGCAGTTATTGTTGATAATTCATAATACGGTTGTGCGGCAAGGGGATTAGATACAAGGATCACACGAAATAGAGCTGCCAACTTTAGAAATAATGATAACAAATCGCAAACTTCTGCACCATGTGCATCTTACGTGCTTATTTTCCGCCGTCTCCGCCAGGGCGCAGTCGAATCTCTTCTCCCTCGATGTCGCCGCGGCTTTTCGAGTGGTTCTAGTCCGCTCATCGAGAGCCAATGATTGGCGCGAGATCTATCGCTGTGTTTGGAGAGGTCTTGGCACTTGTGCATAATTTATGGACTCGGGCAGGGAGGCACATCCCTGGGGCGATCCGATTAGATGTCGCCGAGTGATGCTTTGCTGAGTGAGTGTGCTTTAGGCCCAGGTGGAGTGCGTGACGTGATGAGGAACCCTTTCTTTTCCGCATCTCAAGGCGTCTATTCCTTTTGAGAGAGAGAGAAAATATTTTATTTCATATACAATGCAACATTTTTTAAAAAAATTTGGAACATACTCGGAGGCTACTCAGCCTCATATGAGCATTCTATAAATTTACAAGAGAATAGTCATCCGTATTGTGCAAATATTACAGTATGAAATAAAACAAGAAAAAATTTAAATAAAGCGATAAAGACAACTCAAAAAGACAATGCATAAACCAATACAAAAATAAAATATTTACCAATTTGCTATTCGAACAATTGCATTAATTTACATTTATTATGGTAGGGCCGGATCAGAGGGTGAACTATCTGAGCTTTGTTTTTGAAACAGGTAGTTGAAGAGTCTTTGCCTGAATATTCGGCTATTTTTTGATCTACGTATTTCACTAGATAAGGCATTCCATAATTTGCTGCCACGTACTACGAAAGACCTATTGAAAGCACAAGTCCGGTGGTTGGGGATTTGTAGTTTATCATTTCGCCCTCTTGTAACCCGTTGTTGAAAGCTCTCCTTGAAAAGAAATGGAGAATACAAATAAACTGGTTCCCTAGTGTTGAAAATATCGTACAAAAGACTACCCAGGAAATATTTTCCTCTGTTTTTAACTGTAAGCCACCGTAGTGTATTTATACAAGGTGTGATGTGATCGTACTTTCGTGAATCACAAATAAATCTAATGTAGGCATTTAGTGCTCTTTGAAGTTTTGTATCCAGTTCTTTTGTTAAATCACCATATACTAATGAGCAGTAATCAATCTGAGATAAAATCAAAGTGGTCACTATCTTTTTACGTATGGACATTGGGAGCAGGATTCGACAACGTTTTACTTGGGCCAGAGTGCCAAATATTTTATCTCTTAATTGCGTGATATGATCAGACCAAGATAAGGTGCGATTGATCAAAAGGCCAAGACTTTTTACTGTTTGGGCATACTCAATCTCACTGTCAGATACCCTTATTTTAGGAAGTTGATCAAAATCAATTTTATTGATTAGTTTTTTACTACCGATGATAATGCAATTTGTTTTTGAACTATTTATAACTAATGAACTCTTTTTTACCCAGTTACAGATTGACTTTATGTCTTCATAAACTCTTGCAACATGGTCATGGATTTCCGTAATTGAGCAGTGAGTGTAAATTTGAAAATCATCGGCATATAGGTGGTAACGGCAGTTGACGTGGTAGGTTGATGATATAAATATTGAAAAGGAGTGGGCCAAGTATCGAGCCCTGAGGGACACCGGATGTGATATTTACGCTATTGGAGACAGACCCATCAGGCAGATTCACTGCTTGAGTTCGGCCCTTCAGATAAGCATTAAACCAGCCAAGGACTGAGTTTGAAAAATTGAGGTCAGCAAGTCTTTTGAGTAAAATAGAATGGTTAACCCTGTCAAAGGCCTTGCTCAAGTCAAATAGTACTAATATTGTGACCATTTTTTTGTCAATGGCACTTCTGATGTCATCTGTAACTTTAATAAGGGCAATTTGGGTGCTATGTCTCGACATGAAACCAGATTGGAATGGATCGTAAAAATTGTTTTGGGTTAAATAATCTATAGTAAATGTATGCACTAGTCTTTCTAGAGGTTTAGAAAGAGAGCAAAGAATTGATATGGGTCGAAAGTCACTCATTAACTTTGGCTGTTTTGTTTTGGCAATTGGATGAACTATGGCAGATTTCCACAGAGAAGGGAAATGCGATGTTTGGAGAGACATATTGTAAATATGTAACAATTGATTGGATATGAACGGTAAAGATTTTTTTACAAGATCCATGTTTATGCCGTCAACTCCTTTGGCATTGGATTTGAAACTGTTCACGGTTTTAGATAACAAGTCGGGTGCGATGTAAGGGAAAAAGAATTTTATATCATCAAAATCGGAATTTTGTGCCTCAGTTTGAGTTTGATTGTTTATATTGTGAGTGCTAGCAAAATAATTGTTTAGATCGTCAGGAGGAAAAGTTATGGATACTGGTTCCTTCCGTGGTTTCCCGAGACCCAGTCTTTCTTTTTCGGGGCAATGAGTGTCTCAACTTAATTTATAAAACATAACTAGATCTATCTGAATTGGAAATAAAAACTGGAAATGTGTAAATTCTTTTTGGTCTAAGATCATTATTTATATCCAAAAAGTTCGAGAAATTTATCCATAAACTCATGCCCGAAAGAATAATTCCTCCATAGAATAAGATGTTAATGAAGAGTGCGAGAAACTATTATTCGCCTCCCATCTCGATGGCCCGGGTTCGATTTTGCAGGTGCCTTTCTTCCGGATAGTCTTCTCTGAAGCCAAACACTCTCTGTAGATCAATGCGGCGGCCTCAACAGCTCCATCTAGGCTCGGTGAAAAAGTCGATAATGACGATGCGCGTTTACGATGTCGTAACTTGGGAACCAGAATAACTTTTCAGGGAAAAAGACATGAACTAAGTAGTATATTTAATGAGAATTTCTCCATTACTCTGACACATCCGAATTGAAGGCCGTGGACCAAGATGAGATAGAGGTTGGAGCCCATACACCACCGTACTTGACGGCAGCAATTCACCAATCGTCTGAACCCTTGTCATTCTGTTGAGGCAGTTGCGTCAGTCACGTCACACATCTGCCTTTGCCAGTCTTCATTTGTTTGTCTCCCTCTGCATACACGTTGATTGCTGCCCAAGAAATGTAATGGTGAGTAAACAGAAGTGACACCGATGGCATCAGGACGGTTCTTTTGGCCGTAGTAAACAAAGGCCATCTTTTTGTAAAACCTAGTAGGCCCGAAGCTTGATCCTGGATGCGTTCCATTTCGGTGCAATTGTCTCCCAGGCGTTGAACAAGCCGAGAATTACAAATTCATCCCACTTTCCAAGCAACCTATTAATTTAGTCCTGAAATACGATCGAAGAAAAAAAGAACCATGTGGTACCAGTCTCCATAAGATTCGGTTTTCACTAGAAATGGCAAAATCCAAAGATGCGACCGCTGCTTTTTATTAAATTAGTCTTAGGTCTAGTAATAAGATATGAAATTCAAGGATGGTTAGTTCTTAAAAGAAGCATTTTTGACCGCATATGGTTGTCCACTTGAGAGGTTTTTTAACTATCGCGATGTATTGTCAGCAGTACAAGGCTCCAGATGTCAACACTAGCACTGTCACCAGAAGAAAACAACTTACAAACTCAGTTAAAAGTGAATCGGAGGTATGAGTTGTCATGTGGATTCTTTTTAAAAGTTGACGAATGAACATACATCTACATAATACCCTGCAAGCCACAATAAGGTGTGTGGCAGGGGGTGAATTCTCACCAAACATGCACTGCATATCAAAAGATTGTAATAATAATAGTAATCCTCGCCTCGATAGCGATCTCCACGCGAGTTCTGCTAACATTGCGACACTAAGACCATTTATAAATATATTTCACCTTCCATTGATCATCTCTGTACACTTTCTTATTTCATTATAATGAATTCTTTGTGATTCTCTCGCGAAAAAAAGAAAAAAAAGTGTTCCCGCCCGGATTCGAACCGAGGACCTTCCGCGTGTATAGCGGATGAAACAGTGCTGTGCCTAAAGGCCGCTTTACAAGATACAATTTTTTGTATAACTTCTTGTACAAACTCTTGTATGAGGAAATTGTACCGTGTAAAGCGGCAAATTGTACAAACGCTTGTGCGATTGTCTGAATGACTGAACGGGAAATAGAACGTGTTCTAATTCTATTCAGACAAACATACAATTTCGCTCAGTTTATACAAGCGTTTGTACAAGAAATTGTATCTTGTAAAGCAGCCTTAATACATATGTATTAGACACAGCACTGTTAGCAGTTATGGTGAGAATGGTATTTAGTAATTACTCATTCAAAGACAACCTACTGAAAATATTACCGTAACTGTGTCCGGCAAGACGTAGTGGAATGATATCATAATGAAAAAACACACAAGATATATAAGCACTTATTCCAAGGTTTCAAGGGTGGTACTACGCGTTTCAGCCGCTAAGCCATCATCAGGTAGCATCATCAGGTACATCATCATCACCAGGTACCTGATGACGGCTCAACGGCTGAAACGCGTAGTACCACCCTTGAAACTGTGGAATAAGTGCTTATATATCTTGTGTTTTTTCATTATGAAAATATTACCCATGGAAGGACGAGCGACGGTTTTATAATAGCTTTGGAGCATATGTTGAGAGACGTACTTTTACAAAGGATACTTACGTGAACCACTGGAGGGTAACCTGCAACGGTCGGTGACATCAATGCATGAAAGATCATTCATCTTCGAATGTCACGTCCCAGCGCTGTGCCCTCCATCTTTGTGCAGTGCGTCTCTTTGGGCACACTGTGATTATGGTCTTAGAGACTAATCACAATTAGTCACTTAGACTATCATCACTAACCATAAACTGAATTCAAGCAGCCCCGTCGCACCGCAGACGTTCCATCTACATCTACATAATACCCTGAAAGCCACCACAAAGGTGTGTAGCAGGGGGTGAATTCTCATCAAACATGCACTACATATCATGCATTTAAAAGGATTAGTATTAATATATTAGTCTAAACAGCAACATTTAAAAAGATAAAAATAGCAAACTAAGCATGCTAAAACGTACTGTTTGTTGGGTTACCTTCAAGTCCTTATACCAACATGCAACTACCTATGCTATCCATTTCTACACTCGCATTGGGCATATTTGTACGAGGAAAAAAGGGCATTTTGAATCTGTAGGTTCGGCAATCAATTTCTCTAATTTTGTAATTATAATTTAGTCTACCATAGTAAGTTGGGGTTCGCAAAATGTTTTTAACGACATCACTGAAAATATTATCTTGAAATTTATTAAAGAGATTAAATCTAAATTTCAACCTACGATATGACAATGATTCCCAATTTAATTCATTTAATAGACTGGTTACGCTAATATAATTATCGTACCGTCCCTTTACAAATCTTGCCGATCTTCGCTGCACACATTCAAGTTCGTTATTTAGACCGATTTCGTAGGGATCCCATACACTGGCAGCATATTCCAAATGAGGTCTTACAAGGGAAAAGTAGCTGATTTCTCGTACATGATCGTCACATTTACCCAATACTCTTTTGATGAATCCCAGTTTACGATTTCCATGTTACGTTCCAATGACATAATGGAAGACAGTGAAGATAAAGAACTATCATATTGCCCACGTTGAAAGGCGTCGGATAAGTAAATGTATATGTAGCTCTTACACCATTTTAAGAAGAATTGAATTGAATCAAACAATGAAAATCTTGATGAACTTATACTGACTCTTCCTGGCTGATGTATTTGAGTTTTCTCACCGGCGGCATGGAAAAACTGAATTCTTTGAACTGTGCGCTGTAAGGATGAGGCAAACATGTCGTAACCATTACAGGGTCTATATAATCATTTGAAGACAAACTGGGGTTGTGGATACGACTTCTGTGGATAGGATCCCTTGTGCATTTTCCAAGTATAAAGAAATTGGTTCATGATACTGAATTCAACTTATCTCCTTTTGCTAAGCGCCTTCAAGTACTTAGGGAACATTATAAAAGGTTGAATTGCAGAAGTGTATCTACTGCCAATAAAGGAATAGCAGCGCTGAAGAAAAGAATGTCCACACGGTAAGTTGGGGAGTTAAGGGGAGAAAGTTTATAATTTAAACTGTAGCGCAGAGCGTTGTCGAAAGCTTGATGAACGTCAAAGAATGAAGCTATGGTATTTCTGTTATTGTTTTTATGTTGGGTAAATATTGTAAACAAGGTGGGCAGGTGGATGTGACGTGGGCATGTTGGGAGCGAAGGCAGTCTGTTGGGGATTTGGAGTGGATAGATACGGAATTTCAGTCTTTTGGCAATTATTTTTTCAAAATAATTTCGAAAGACGCTTCGTTTACGAAATGGTTGAAAGTGTTTAAGGCCAGTAAGTTTGTTGGGTGTGGGAGTTGCGATAATATTTTAAGTTTTCCAGACATCGGGGAAATAGCTTAAAAAGGCAAGCATTAAAAATATGTAAATATTATGTATGATCTTGGACAGGTAGTAATTTGCTTGCTTTGGGAGGAATGCTACCGGGGCTTGATGCTTTATTATTGATGATATTGTAAATAAGGCCTGATGGTTCAATATATTGAATACTGAACATCAATATTGCACCCCTATACAGGTGAAGGAATGCCGTCGCTTTTTGTCCACGACTGCTCATTCGACGAGTAAACTCGCTTATCTCGCAGCTAACCTCTATATCTAGAGGTCGACCCACCATCCGCAACCCGGTGGACGTACTCGGTTGCTTTAAGCTTAGCCGCGAGGGAAGTTGCCTACAGGATGGTACGAAATCACTTCAAGGAACGGGTTGCAATGTTACAGCATCAGGGACAAGAATGGAGAACTCTTAATCGAAGATGGGGATAAAGTGAAGGGATGAAGGAATACTTGGAAGAGTTGTATAATGGAAGCTATCTTAAAGCGGAAGTAATCGAAGAGGAAAATGAAGTCGATAAGGATGATTTGGGAGCCCCAATCTTGAGATCAAAATTTGATGCAGCTGTAAGGGATCTGAGGATAAAAAAGGCTTCGGGAACAGATGATATTCCTGCGGAACTAATTACACATACCGGAGAGAAAACATTTACTCAGCTGTAGAAAACCATATGCAATATGTACGCAACAGGAGAGATACCCACGGACTTTGAGAAGAACATCATCATCCCTATTGCCAGAAAAGAAGAGAGCTGAGAACTGTGAACATTTTAGGACCATAAGCCTGGCGACACATACGTCGAAGATATTAAACATAATCATGTATAATATAATGGAGCGAAAAGCGGAGGAGTTCCTGGATGAGGACCAATTCGGGTTCAGAAGAAACAAGGGCACAAGGGAAGCGATTTGGCCCTTAGGCTACTTGTAGAGAAGAGAATAGAGAAGAATCTACCGACATTTGTTGCATTTGTAGATTTGGAGAAGGCATTTGACGACGTGGATTGGAACATGATGCTAAAGGCTCTGAAAGAAATAGGAGTATCATACAATGACCGAAGAGCTTGTATAAAAACCAGATGGCCATAATCAAATCAGGACCCAGCAGTACAGGAGCAAGCATGAAGAATGGAGTGAGGCAAGGATGTGCAATGTCTCCCGAATTATTCAATGTCTGCATCGAGGAAGCCATCCAAGAAGTCTAAGAAAAGTCTCCGGGAGTGAATGTACACTGGAAGAAAATCAGTATGCTACGATTCGCCGATGACATAGCAGTCATGGCAGAAACAGAAGGAGATTTAAAGAAGACACTTGGAAATATGGATAGAACAATGACCAGATATCACCTGAAGAGCAATAAAAAGAAAACTAAAGTATTGGTATGCAGTAGAAGAAAGGAAGCCAGGACCAGTTTTAAATTAGGAAAACAAGAAATTCAGGAGGTGGAAGAGTTCTGCTACCTGGGAAGCTGAGTAACCAGCGATGGACGAAGTAAAAGAGAAATTAGAATTGCCCAAGAAAAAATGGCATTTTACCAGAAGAAGGTTCTGCTTACAGCTGCAAATACAAGCGTTGAAGTGAGGAAACTTTTCATTAGGACATACATCTGGAGCATTCTACTGTATGGCAGCGAAGCATAGACAATAACAGCAGCAGAGAAGTCCAGGCTGGAAGCATTTGAAACGAGATGTTACCAAAGAATGATGAAGATAAAATGGATTGATCGAGTGACAAATGAAGAAGTGTTAAGAAGAGTGGGTGGGGAGAGATGCCAACTGAAAACCATAAAAAGAAGACGGGACAACTTAATGGGCCACATCTTAATTAAGACACGATGGCCTAATGAAGACAATCGTCGAGGGAAAAGTGAACGGGAAGAATGGAAAAGGCAGATCTCGTATGAGATACATGGAACAGGTTGTGAAGGATGTAAAAGAGAAGAATTACGTCTCAATGAAAAGGTTGGCCGTTAGAAGAATCGATTGGAGGGCTGCGTCAAACCAATCCTAGGATTGTTTACTGATGATGATGATGAAAGGAAGAACTCGTTACCTTGGCCCACAGCCGCTCGTTCGTGGTGCAAATTTTGGGCTAAGTATACGGGACTAGGGTCTCCACTATTATGTTATGGCTTAAAGCATATTTTAAAGTGGTGGTAATTTATCGCATCTTTCCCGTGCAATTTATTGCTACTTAACAGATCTTGACGTTATGCGATATATTGACGGTATCGCCACTACTGAATGGTATATTGTAATACTGAAGTAATGCACTGACGATTGCACCGTGTAAAGTTGTGGAGCAAGCGTCCTCGCAATTTTCTACGTCACGGACTCTCGCAGACGACTGCTCAAGCGGAATCAACATCAACTTGCGCAATTTCAATGGCCGTGGTGTAAACCGCCCTTTCCAGTCTGCTTCACATTCAGGCGCTCTTTCCCAGAGCTCTCTTTTCCACCCTTGCTTCACTCCTCGAGATATCCTCTCCTCTTCTCTCCCGCCACCCACTCCTCCCCGAAACGCCATTTGAATAACTCCCTACTCTCCTGTACCCAAGTCCCCTTCTTGCGATTTTCTCATTACTGTTGAATTTTATGCGTAGTTTTGTTATAAAGATTTTATTTATGGATTATGTCAGCCAATGTAAAAGCCTTTGTGGTGTTTTTGGTGGTGAATGAAATAAATAAAATAAAAAAATATTGAGAAACAAATGTCACCGTTCGACCCGCACCCTTGTTTCCTTCAGAAACTATTTTTTTAACGCTGCTCAGCGGCAAGTTTTCTACTGCATTTAACAAACGCCTTAAGACTCCATGCCCTGAACTAAATGTGGAACGCCCTACGCCCGAGAAATCCCCCTGAGGAAGACCATCGGCTCTTTTCGATTCTCCGCGAACGCGTGCAGATACGAGAGACTCCCACCTCATGACGTACGCCGTGGTTGCGGGCACGCCTTGCTATCTTCTCTCTCCGCGTTTCATGTCCACAGTCACCCTTACGCGTAGATTGTGTTCCATGAGGACAACGGAAAACTGGGCGCGAAAAATATTGAAAGATTAGGCACGCCCTTCTTTGGACGGTTGTGACGGGCGGCGATGGAAGTGGAGAAGACTGGAACTAACCGTTCTAACTGGGTGGTCGTATTTTTCGGAAATTATGGCGGAGTTCACTTTAAAAATCCTCAGCTTGCTTGCGCATATCGAGACGAGCTGTTGAAGGACGTCAGTTGATGACGTCGTGCACTTTATCAGTGTTGCTTATCCGATGCAGAGATAAGACGACGCGGCAGTGCGAGTCTTGCCTTCGGCGAGTGCTGTGCCGACGTGGCCTCTTCTACCTGAGAGACGAGCTCAGCTCTTCTTTGACTTTAAGGTAACCCGCCTTACCAGTGTCAATCGCTATGCCCTAAGCTCAAATTGAATTCGAGCTAATTGGTCACAGCGCCTCAAGCAATAATTACTGTCCCATAAAATCGTTGACACCTTCGCTGTACTCGGACAAGCTGCCGAGAATCCTTTGCGAGAGAATAGAGGCTGCGATGGAAAGTGGGGAATGAAGGAGAAGAACATGACAGCCTCTGGCGTCGTTCGGCAGTCCCTCGGTCGCTCGCCTTCTCCCTGGAGGAACTCTTCCCCGTGGAACTCAGCTGAGCCAGCGCACCCAACGGATTGAAGCGGATTTCGCAAGCGGCATCCTGCTCCACCCACGGCGCTTCCTCGAGAGAGAGGAGGGACTTGGCCCGAGGGGGTGGATCATGGCGGAGGGGTCGTTGGGGCGCAGGCTGAGGTCCCTGATGGGCCAATCCGAGGGCGGGGGGCTTCAGCGCAGCCAGAGCTTCCTGGAGGGTGCGGCGGCGGGCGGCACCCGGCGCGGCATGTCGCGGTCGCAGAGCCTGAGGAACATCGTGGCCGTGAACATCGGCATGCGGATCCGGAGGTCAAAGGTTCGCACCCCCTCCTTAACCCTTGCCCACTCTCTCCTCTCTAAAAGCAAAGGGTTTTTCTCAAGATGCAGGGAGGATCATCCGTCTATTTCCACCCTTGTGATTTCGCCTTTTGTGTGCTGTTTTAATGGCGTCTTATTTAACCTTCCCAAGATGTAGAAAACACAGGAGTGGTGTTTTTCACCAGTGACGTCCGGGCTTTCCACGCAGGTGAACAAGTTTTCGTCACGAAAATCTCGTCTTTTATTCGTTCCTTCGCTCAATCTATCGCTCTGAAAACTATAGTTTCGACGTCGGTATCATATTCAGGTTTTTTTATCCTAACTGATATTGTTTTTTGATTTCACAATGAAAACATATGACTGTTATTGTTGCCAGTGACATGTATTTAAGAAGCATTATCTTTCAGTTTAAAAATGTCCTGTAAGTGGTAGCACTTACCTTTGCTGATAAACTGCTCTTCGACATTACGGAAATATCAGAAGCATTCTTTCTCATAGTCGTCACTTTCGGTACAAATGCTCAATGCACTTATCTTCCATAATAAGGAAGAGGTGGACCGAGGATGAAGCTACACACTCATTTCACCCACATCAATGTCACGTAAGGTATTTGAAGTCAAGAGTTGTCAGTTCCATCAAGAAGCTTGTAGATTGGCGGACAGTATTCATGAGCAACCAGTGTGGATTTCAGCTTGCGAGACACAATTAGCTTAACTCAAACGACATTTTTAATCTCCTGTGTTAATTCTATTGAGGCTCATGTGATTTCTTAGATTTAAAAAGACATTCGAAAAAGTATCTCATAGTAAATTAATCTTTGAATAAGAAAGTTTTGGGATATATAAAGACGTTTAAAACTGTGTCCGCATTCATTATCCATCTGGAGTTAAGCATGCAGGACAGGAGGAAAGAAAACATATGACAGTAATAACAGAAATATGTTTTCTTTCCATTAGCCTTCGGGATAGTTTATCAGCGGTCATTTTTAAATCACTCTTGTTGTACTACTAATTTTCGGAGTTAAACAGATGCTCACCGGAGTAATTCTGTTTTGCATTAAAAGTATTTCCCAAGCACATGCCACGGCTTAGGCTCGCGCATGCGCAGAGATTGCCATTATATTATTATTTGAACAAATACTCACTGTCGTGGAAAGACATTCCACCTACGTCTGACATTACAAAGTCTACTTTCCAGTTATTCCAGACAGCAATATCCTTTCACTCTGTTGATTTAATTATTGTAATGCTATGTCCATCATAATTTTACTCATTCTGATTTAGAGTTGTGAAATTTACATGCTAACCTATGGTAACTCCCAAGTAAAATGTAGTACGTCTACTCAGTGCATACAATAAAATGGATAGGAACGAACGTAAGGGTTTCTGCGATTTGTTACAAATAATGTACAAGCAGAAGAGAAAGCTGCCGCGCGGATTTCATTACTCATTTCAGCACCTTCAGCTGTGCATATGTCCCATATTTATCGTTTTTTCCTGAAAACTACATCAGAAAAGCTACTAATCTCGCTGATTTATGCATATGTACCTATTACTTAAACATTTACCTCTACTAATTTTACGTTGATTAGTACCTTAGCAAGACTCAGAAATCATTTTTCGATATTCATAAGAATTGCTTCTTTGTGATTTTTAACATTTTAATTTCAATTTTTCAGGAGGAAAAAAATAATATCAAATGCTTGCATTAACAATTTCCTCTGCTCCATAATGAGCAATAAAAATCATTGAGTGTTTGTTTATATTTTGTCATACACAACAACCATTCTTCTACTCTCCATAGCTCTATGCATTATGGGATTGTTTTTAAAGATGGCGCCGTAAAAGATGCACTTATTGCGGACGGCACTATGAGTATGCATGGGTCATTCCTTGTCAAATCGACCAGGTGATTAACCTTAGGGTCACCATTTTGACCAAATTTAGCAGAAAGGTTTCATTTTATAAGAAATTGAAAACCCCAAAGCCGTTTTTGCAGAAACGCCACCGTTTACGAGAAATTGCAAAGCTGTAAAATTCGAATTTTGCAAAAGTTACTACACATTTTACGGTATATTTCCTAGACTATTTGAGCTATAGACATTATTCAGGGCTTTTATTAAAGGCTTTAAATTTGAATAATATAATAAGTTATTATATTGTGAAATATAAACAATTTTATAAAGTTTATAACAATTTTAAAATTTCAAATTGATATTTGACAATGTGTATACAACTTAGATTTTGCTCATTTTTTTATATGCTGTAGACACAATCCCCCTCTACAAATTAAAAAAGTTAGCCGGAGGAAATATTTCATTTAAGAAATAAAAATATTTTTGAGTGAAGGCATGACGCCTGCCGATATCGGCCGACCGTTTAAAACTCTGGTGTCTTCAGATCTCTTTCTCATTCATCTTCTTCCCAACAAATTTTTAACCGTATGCCAACTCTTTGCCCGTGCATATCGCTATTTGCTTCGCCCCGGTGTGACCGCAGCCTTAGAATCTATGAAGAACGGCACCTGGCCTTTTAGCGGTCTTGGAGAACAATAGGCAAACCTTGTCTCGTCTTCGGCTTCCAATGCTACTGATTGTTTTTACGTTTTTTAAATTGATATTTACTTTATCTAAAGAATTTTTAGCAATAGCAAATGTTTGATCCAAGTCTTGTTCAAACTGTTTAATGATTTTTTTCCTGGACGTACCGACTCCCAGTTTTCTTCTCAAGATTTCATTAGTCCTGCTTTCTTTCGCGGCACGAATACATGCCTCTTACCGAGATCCTTAAGATGTATTTGCTAAAGTAGCACCGTATGAAGGTGCAGCTGCGCCATAAACGGTCCTCTGGTAGTTCTCCTCGGAGACATGCACTGACAGTTATTAATTCATACACTATTACTGGTCTATTACCTAAGCCATCTTTTTCGCCTTGCAGAATTGTCCCACACCCACTTAACATGATGACAAATGTTCAAAACAATGACCTCAGGAAAATTTCTGTACCTTAACAACTCAGATTAAGTTTCTAAAAATGTTCTCCAGGGGGTTTTCCCTGAGGATATTACGTGAGTACGACGGCATGATTATATTGCTCGCATGCAAATTGCATATTACTTGGAAGTCAGAGATAACCTGAAATCATGTGAAGTTTTCTTTGTGGGCGATTTTTCCGAGAAATTTTCTCTTCTGTACCAAGATTCGGTGAAAGGTGTGCACCGGTGTAACTGCAAGGCTACGATCACAATAGAAACATGAACGATGAAGTGTATGCCCCTCAGTATGGTTAATAATTCACACTGCATGAAGCATAACGCCATATTTCAAGGGACGCTGCTCTATAGTGTAACAAGTTTAATAAACCTACTCAAAAATTTTACTTTTTCGACGTTGCGGGGACTCAATATTAGAACCGCTACAAAATGCTGAAATTGTTGCATTGCTTATATTTCGGAGTCGATGTTGAATGGCATTACTCTACCACATTTCAGGGAAAGGGTACAATTGACGGATATAATGGGACACTGAAGACAAACCACACGTCCTATTCTGAAGCTGAATTACAAGAAACAAATTCAGACTCTTGAGGAACTTAACAAATGGGCCACATCGAACGTGAAAGGAGTTTAACACTTAGGAAAACTTGGAGTTTGTAACCATCGAGCAAGTCAAGGAGAAGAGCATGATAAGATGATTCCAAGATACACCTGCCGTGGAGTGTATTCATACCTACCGTACGGCTATCCACAATCGAAGGAAGACTTGCTGTTGAAGTACATCTCAGTAATCCGAGGTTCCAAATTTTCAATTTTGTGGTACAAATAGGGATAGGAGAGTTTGGCGGAGAACATGGGTTTTTTAAGGTAAAGTAAGAAGGCTAGCGTATTTCCGATGTGAAATTGTATATTAAAATATTAATTTGCAAGACCGTATTTTACTTTCATCTTTGAATTCTGTGGCGAGGAGGAAACCAACTTCGGAAATCCAATCTGCCAGCAGTACGGCATCAGGTTAAACGGAGACTGCATTGCTAAATATCCCTTCGATTTTTACTGCATGGATTATTATTGTAATAATTTACAACTTTCATAATATAAGGGATGCGTTGGCTGTAACATAAATTGTGCATGAAGGGTTTGCAAAAGATTCCGTCAAAAGTTTCTCATGTCAACTTTCTGATACTTTTCAAGTTAATTGTGTGTAAAGGTAAAATACGGAATTTAAGGCTTTAGAATGCGAATGGTGTTTACAGATTGGAATAATTTTTATTTTATTTAATAAGGAGAGATAAAAATAATATTTTCAACTCACCTAAGCATTAAATGTGAAACTAATTCCGTTGCCTCACGAAACATAATTAATTTTTTCACTGATTCCGGAGACTTACATCATTTGAATGTGTGAATTTATTCTGGGAAAATGTTTAAAACATGAGTTATGGGTGACCAATTGTATTAAAGGGTACGGGAACATAACTATGGGATGTCAGGGTCTTGCCTTAGCCTGGGAGGCTGTCGTATGTGAAGAGAAAAAATATATCCGTTTAGATGACATGGATCTGCCTTTTCTGCCTTTTCCGTTATATTCTCCGAGAGTACATTTCGAGTGGGAGGTGGTGGGCGACGGAACAGTGCACCCATTTCTTTGAAAAAAAGAACTGAGGAAGAGGCTTCGAAGAATATGCTAAAATAGTATGTGAGGAGAGCCGAGCCGAGGACGAGGTTTGTCAATTGTTCTCAGGTGCCGCTCTTCATAGATTCTAAGCAATTGGTCACAAATGGCGATATGCACGGGCAGAAAGTTGGCATACGGTTAAAAATTGGTGAGAAGAAGATGAATGAGAAAGAGATCTGAAGACACCAGAGTATTAAACGGTGGGCCGGTAGGCGGGCGCCGCGGCGACCGGCAGGCCTTCTCTCAAAAATATTTTTCTTTCTTAAATTAAATATTACCCCTGGAAAACTTTTTTAATTTGTAGAATAGGGTTGTGTCTACAACATATAAAAAAATGAGCAAAATCGAAGTCAAATACATCGTCAAAAATTGATTTGAAACTTTAAAATTGTTATTAACTTTATAAAATTGTTTATATTTCACAATATAATCACTTGTAGTTTATTAAAATTCAAGGCCTTTACAATTAGCCCTGAATAACATCTGTAGCTCAAATAGTCTCGGAGATATATTGTAAAATGTGTAGTAACTTTTGCTAAATTCGAATTTTGCATCGTTGTAATTTCTCGTAAACGATGGTATTTTTTTGCAAAAAAGGCTTTGGGGTTTTCAATTTCTTATAAAATGAAACCTTTCTGCCAAATTTCGTCAAAATCGGTTGCACCCCAAGGGTAACAATTTTTGGCGATTTTCTGGTCAAATTGACGTTGAATGACCCTTATAAATATGTATTTATTTTAAACACCAAGGATTACATAACCGATGCCCTTCTACAACTTGAGGGCACCTCCACTTACTCCCCCTTTGACCTATGACCCCAACCCTCAACGTCAGGAGGAAGTATCTTCGTTCCTCCGACACCCGATGAAGGCCTCTCCTCCTAAGATATTCCCATAATCTCTCCCCCTAACCATGTATCGCCTCAGTTCTACCTCTTTCCTAAAATCCACAAGCCAAACAACCCCGGCTGTCCCATTCTATCTTCATTCAACTGAAAGAATATCCGCATACATGGACCACCATCTACAACCCCTAGTTACGTAGTTCTTAACCCTCTTTTATCCGAGATACCTTTGACTTCCTCCACCGCCGTCACTCCATTATCATTCCCACGAATGCGGGCGTCCCAATGGCAACCATTGACGTCACTTCCCTTTGTGCCTCCATCTCTCTGGATTGAATTGTATATTATTTTGATTAAAAACGGGTGTGTTCCCCGTTATTCATTAAAATTAAGTTCAAATCCGTGATAAAATGAGCTAGGATACGACCCCTTCGGTCGCTCTGTGCCCTAGAGGGTATCCCTAAGGGTATCGTGGGCATTAAAATCACCCAGTACTAAAAGGAAAGGTCTCGGAAGTTGATGAAACAGAGGGCTTCCAGATTAAAACGAGTCACCGGTGCCCCCTCAGTCAGGTGGACACGTTGCATGCCGCCAATGCCTCTGGGGCATGCACCGTCACGCCCACCGCCTTAAAAGGCGCGTTGAGCGCAACTCTGGAGGTGTAAAGGGTGTGGCGATCATGACTCCACCGTGGACTCTTTGACCACTGGTGTCGTCCAGTCTAAAAACGTTAAAAACTTTTAAAATGCCCTTGTCCGTAGGTTTAAAATGCGTTTCTTGCAAACAAATGCAAGAAGGGCTAAGATCACGAATTAAGATAGTCAGCTCCTCCTTATGACGATAAAAAACCATTGTAGTTCCACTGCAGGACAAAAGCCATTAAAATCTAATAATAATAAATAAATAGAATATGTAAATATATGAATCGAGGCCTCTGTTCTATGTAGGAATTAGCGTTTAGTTCGCTGTTTTTCCCCTTTGGTTTTTCGAGAAGGACTTTCGTCCTCCTCCATGGGGTCCGGACACGACTTGTATTGGCCAGTGCGGAACAGCCGGGTGATGGAGTTTCCTCACGCTTGTCCTGCGTTCACCCAGTGTGGGAGTTTTCTCCTTCTTGGAAGAGCCCGGTGGATTTGGTTTATTCATCGCCGGTTTTTAGGACTTAGCCGGCTGGGCCTGGGGTGGTGCTAGTATTCATTCCTTCTTAGATTCGTTCATTTGATCTGTCTGAGAAGCTACTTGATGGAGGTGTCTGATGCGAAGGAGCGAGAAAATATAGGGGCAACTTGTTCTCTGAACTTTTTCCTTGCTTCAAAGTAAGGTTTTAATATCAATGGTTTTAATATCCATGATCTCTTTCTCTTCCTGCCATCTTCCTGGGCAAACGCGAGAGTACACCGGGTGTTCACCCTCGCAATTTAGGTTTTTGGCATCATTGGTGCACTCCGCACCCTCGTGTCCCTCCAGGCCGCAGCGCGGGCAGGTGGCCTTACCCCCGCATCGCGTGGCGATGTGACCAAAGCGCTGGAATCAGCGCATTGGGGCAGGAACGAATGGCCTCACCGGGACCGATTCATACCCCACGAGCACTTTGTCGGGGAGCCGATCTAAAGCAAACGTTAGTTCTGCGGATGCCGTGTTTTTGACTACTTCGTCGCGCTTCGTAGTCAGTCGACGAGCAGCAATTACCCCTTGAGAGAGGCCACCTCTGCCGTGATCTCTTCGATATTTACGTTTAGGAGATCGAAACAGCTGATCACTCTCCTACTGGTGTTGAGGGTGCGATGCTCGTCTACCTCCGCAGGGATATCGCGCAACATTTCTATTTTCAGTAATCTTTCACTCTGCTTTATGTTCGTCGCTTCAATAAGAAGAGAGTTTTCTCTTTTTTTAGTTCCCTTAGTTTTTTCGCAGATTTAAGGTCACCCGGTACAGTTGCAGACAGAACTTTCTTCATCAAGAAAGGGGAAACTTTTTTAAGGGTCGAACCCTCTTTTGCACATTGCATCACTAAGAATTTTTTGCTTCTTATAAAAGCCTCTCCCCCACTCGTGTCCGGGTGGGGTCTTTTGGCTGGTGGAAGATTATTCTCATCCATCCCTTTGAAATCTTCATCCCCCGGGCTCCCCACCCACCACGGAGCCACACATTCGGGACGCCGCACCGCAAACCGGTGCAGTCGCCAGGGCTACGCGAGGGGATATAGCACCCTAGAGGTGGTTGGCTGTTTCGGGTTGGGTCTTCGATGCACGGGCCCACCAAACCAGTACATCTCCGACCGCCCTACGCAGATCCCCACCTCCCTGGCACTCGCCACCGTTAAGCGTAACGCCACGGAAGCCGATTGACCGGGAGTGGCTAGCTCCCGGCCGCCCGTTTACACAGAGTCCGGGGCCAAAGAGGGGTATTGGCCCGTAGTCCATACCGGGCATCCGACACCCGGCTGGGAACCTCAACCTCCAGGATCCCCTTCTCCCCCTTACGGGTCACCGCACACGGCAAACATGCGGGTGGATCGCAGGCCACGTGGTGTGGCCGCACACACAGACAGTTGATCCACACGACTGTCCGGACGCATCCCTTGTTGGCTCTGGGGGTTTGTTTTCGGGGTTGTCTCCCCGCCCTTTTAGTCATCTCTTACGACAAGCAGGGATACGGCGGGAGTATCGTGGATCCCCCTACCCGCAGGGGGGTGTATCTGAGGGAGGGAGAGAGGAAAGAAAAGGAACTTTGAAACAATTCTTGGAAGAAAGAGTTCTGAGACATGTTTAGGGACAGAGAGGCAAGAGTGCGGAGAAGAAGGGATGCAGGACGCGCGGTGATTATTCATGCGGATGCCAAGGCGAGTGGTACACTGGCCAATATAGAAAGCGGGTCCCAAACTACATTTCAGGCGGTATATGACATGAAAATTACATTGCAAGTGCTGTATGACATAGAACTTACATTTCAATTGGTATATGCATGTGTGTGTGTGTGTGAGTTAAATACTCACACCCATTAAGCGTTTAGTTCGATGGACTGCAGGGCCGTGTTAATTCATGGTCCGCCCACTTCCAACGCGGAGCTGGGCAAAATATTGATCCGTCGGCCATTTGTCTTTCTTCCCTGCGGCAGAAATCGTCGGAGGTTGCGGCTGGTGGTGAGTCGCCCGAGGGACATGGCGGAGGTCAGCGCCGCCTGGAGGGATCCCTCTTCCGCAGTTCTTCCTTCACCTCCCTCTGTGAGTACACCAATCTTGCTGAGGCCAGTCTCGTCTGCACGCGTCCACGCGGAGTTCAAGTGGGCCACCAAGACTTTGGGCCCAAATTTCTTACGAGTCTTATCGAAATTCTTTTAAGAATTCTATAAAGCTTATAGATTTTTTTATAACTTATATATTTCATGTGAAACTTTTAGAATTCTAACCTAAGATCTAAATAAGACCTAAAATTTTTATAAGACGCAATAGAATTATTTACGACTTCTTATGAGAAATCTAAAGACTGATAGAATTCTTGTAAGAAGACTGTAAGGTCTTATAAGAAATGTCCACCTTTATAGGCAAAAAAAAAAAGAATTTTTCAATAAGAAGCCTGATGAGTTACGTTTTATGACGAAAGTATATTTTCTTTCTTTCGTTATGATATTCCACCAAATCAAGCCTGAAACGACTGCCTTTATTGTGGGTAATTATGAGTTACCATGGGAGATTAATGAATTAGAATGAGTATTAAATCTAAAAACAACTTTTTCATCTATGTTTACGTTACATAGAACTTTGATTAGTTTTTCTGTTAACTAAAATAAAATTTATTACTGTAATATAAAGTTTTTTAAGCAGTTTAGAAGTCCATAAGAAAATACCTTTAAGTTTCGAGAACTCTTCACTGAAATCTTTACACTTTTCAGATGAAGAATTAGTACAAAATAGTAGGTACTAATTGCAGGTATTACTACTCACTACATATTTACAGTGTCCACATTACATGTCTGATAAGAAAAGTACTCAATTTATGATAGTAAATATTAGAGTATTTCTTTTTAGAAAATTTAGTAAGTAATTCTTATGAGAAAAGTTTAGAAAATTTCTTATAAGAAAAAAAAAGAATGATATAGCAATGATTAAAAATAAAAACTGTCTACGGTCAGACTCGGACTTATGTTAGAGGCCTTTTTCGTTCTACCGGACTCTATGGTCGAGGTAGGACTATCTTTTATAGGAAGATGAAACTTCGAAGGATTCGAGTGAATTGATTTTATTAACGAAAAGGATATTTCATCCTCATCGGTCAACAATCCTAGGATTGGTTTGACGCAGCCCTCCACTCTGTTCTTCACTTTCAACGGCCAACCTCTCCATACGGACGTAATTTTTCTCTTTTAAATCCCTCACAACTTGTTCCATGTATCTCATACGAGACCTGCCTTATCAATATTTTCGGTTCACTTTTCCCTCGACGATTGTCTTCATCAGGCCATCGTGTCTTAAGATGTGGCCGAGTAAGAAGTCGCGCCTTCCTTTTAGAGTTTTCAGCAGACTTCTATCATCTCCCACTCTACTTACGACTTCTTCGTTTGTCATTCGGTCGATCCATTTTATCTTCGTCATTCGAGGATCCATTCGTTTCGGGATTTCTTCCGCGTGTGTCCATTCTGGAGTGACAACAGTTTCGCCAACGTCTCAGTTCGCGTCTTCAGGTCCGAAGTGTTTCATAGCAGAAGACGGTAAGTCTTATATACCATTTACTTCTGCGCTCTGATGTTCAAGAGGGCGCATTTTCATTGGCCGTTTGACTAGTTTTTTCAATTAGGCGCTTCCAAGTATTGGAGAGCTTATAAGCTATCCTCTCTGTTGTGTTGAAATTGTTGGGGTTCTTGGCCTATTCGATCGCCTCGCGTATGAGCCTTGGGAAATAGCGTTTCTCAGTCTTGATCAGCTTGGCTCCGTCAAAATTGATGTTGTGTGTTGGGCCTTCCCAAACGTTCTCCACGATGGCTGAAAGGCGCGGTTGTCTGTCGTTTGTCGCTCTCCTGTGTTCTTGAATAATAAGAGTCTTTAGAGCTCTCGATGTTTGCCCAATGTAGGCCTTCCCGCAATCGCATCGGACATCGTATATGCCGCTCTGTTCTTCCATCGGCGTAAGTTCTTTACCTCTGCACAAAATGTCCCCTGTCTTAGTGACGCAGATGTATCTGGTCAGGATACACCTGCGTCACTTGGGACGTATATGACACGAGAGAAACAGGTGAATACATTCGAGAGACTCCACAGCCGCCAGCAGAAAACAAGAGGGACTCTGGGTCCTGAAATGGACCGGACGGTCGTCAACCTGAGCGGCCTTGCCATCAGTGATGCTGCCATCTCGGTACTTTCTAAAGGGCTCAACTACGCCGAGGCTCCCGGGAGAATACCCACTGCAGAGATCATAACAGGAGTGGAAGACGCCATCCGCAAACTTAACAGACCAGCAGCAGACGAAATCAGGGAAGAAGTGGGACGCATCCTGCTCAAGGCGAAACCACCGAAGTCCAACCTAACCAGGGGAGAGAGGAGGGCGATCAAAGAAATGATGGAAGCGGAAAACTTAGTGATCCTTCCAGCTGACAAAGGCAATTCCACGGTCGTGATGGCGAAAGAAGATTACTTGGACGAAATTGCCAGCCATATTCAAGACGACGCCTATCTTGGGCTGAAATCAGGCGCCACCGGAAGGATACAGTGAGGGACTAAGGCCATCCTCCAACAGTCTTCGATTCCACTCGAAGAACGTAGACGCCTCATCGAGGCTGCTCCAAAACCATCACGCCTCTATGATTTTCCAAAAATTCAAAAGGAAGGCATCCCGCTCTGTCCTATCGTTAGCGCCATCGACTCTCCAGCACATAAGCTGGCGAGATATTTAGCCAGATTGCTGCAACCCTTTTACCGGTAGGACATCCACCTACGTGAAAAACTCTTCGCATTTTATTGAAATCATCAAGGATATGAGAGTTAGCAGAGACGACCTACTTGTTAGCGTCGACGTAGAATCCTTATTTACCAATATACCTACCCGTCAATGAAGCCATCGAGATTACCAGATCTCTCGTCGCAAAAGGACAGCCAGAGGACATCACGAAAATGGTTAGATTCTGCCTTGACAACGCATATTTTATTTGGAAGGGGGTATGTCACCAACAAGTCAAAGGTGCGGCCATGGGGTCCCCCCTATCACCGGTCTGGATGAATCTGTTCATGGAGGCATTTGAAGAGAAGACTCTACCAGAGGAAAAACCAAAACTTTTCCTGAGATACGTGGATGACGCATTTGTCATATGGCCACACGGACGAATTGAACTCGATGGATCCCTTAAACACCTCAACCAGCAGAGCTAAACCATCAAATTTACGATGGAGGTGGAAGAAAACGGGCTACCTCCTTTCCTGGATGTGCGGGTGGAGAGGAATGACGACGGGACCCTAGATTATTCAATATTTCGGAAGAAAACGCACACCGATCAATGTTTGAACGCTGCCTCGCACCACCACCACCACCGACAAAAGACAGCTGTTATCCATACTCTTTTCAACCGAGCCCTCTCCATCTGCGACGATTCGTCTATTGAAAACGAGAAACAGCATCTTTTTAAGGTTTTTCAGGAAAATACATTCCTCCGACACGCTATCCACCGAGTTGCTCAGAGAGAAGAAGGTGAACGAGTTTTGGCCTTGAGCAGGACAGACGAGGCTACTACTACGAGGGAAAAGGATGATGCCACTTTCGCCGTGATACCATACGTTGGCGGAACCACGGGAAAAATATCCATGGCCCTTGCCAAACATAACGTCCTCACCAGATACACCTGCTTCACTAAGGCAAGGGACATTTTGTGCAGAGGTAAAGAACTTACGCCGATGGAAGAACAGAGCGAGGTCGGATGCGACTGCGGGAAGGCCTACATTGGGCAAACATCGAGAGCCTTAAAGACTCTTATTCAGGAACACAGGAGAGCGATAAACTACAGACAGCCACGCCTTTCAGCCATCGAGGAGCACTTCTGGGAAGGCCCAACACACAACATCAATTTTGACGGAGCCAAGCTGATCAAGACTGAGAAACGCTATTTCCCAAGACTCATACGCGAGGCGATCGAATCGGCCAAGAACCCCAACAATTTTAACAGAGAGGATAGCTATAAGCTCTCCAATACTTGGAAGCGCTTAATTGAAAAACAACTTGTGAAACGGCCAATGAAAATGCTCCCACTTGAACATCAGAGCGCAGAACTGAATGGTATATAAGACGATAAAACTCTGCTCAGAAACACCTGAAGACCTGAAGACGCGAACTGAAACGTTGGCGAAACTGTTGTCACCCCAGAATGGACGGAAGGAATCCCGAAACGGATGGATCCTCAAACCAGAAACTCCGCGGAAGCCTCAATAAAGTATCTTCATCATTCTTCTGTAGCACCACATTTCGAATGCTTCCACCCTTTTCTTCTTCGCAGCTCTATTCGTCCATGCCTCACTGCCGTAAAGAAACATGGTCCAGATGTACGTTTTGATGAATTGTTTCCTTACTTTTACTCTTGCACTTCCAGATGTAAGTAGGTTCTTCTTTTGATAGATTGCCCTCTTTGCCTGGGCTATTCTACTCACTATTTCTTTCTTGCTTCGTCCATCGTTGGTAACTTGGCTTACGAGGTAACAGAACTCTTTCAGCTCCTCAAGGTTTTGGCATCTTCTTCCTTGCTGCATATCAATATCTTAGCCTTCTTCCTATTGCTATTATATTAAGGGATAGCTTTGAGTTCTGGAGATAATGACAGAATAAGTTTGATGTGTTTATTGAGTTTGAGGAGGAAAGGCAAATCATTCGTGGGAAGCCAATGTGGGAATTACTGGGGGAAAATGGGTTTGTGGATTTGAATTATGGTTGCAACTGGGTTGGTCGCAGTCTTGGGTTTCATCAGTGTCTTCCGTTATCACTATGATTTCGAAAGGGTAAGGTACGAAAGACAGATGAGGTGAGACTCGCCACAAATTTGTGGAATTCCATTTATAAAATAAAAAGAATTGACTTTTTCAAACCACGGGGTCAAGAATGAGGTGGAACAGTACGGATTTCAACGCATGCGCATCATCATCAGGTGCATAAGTGACAAGTGACAATGTTAACTGCGTGTTTATATAGCTAAGGATGGAGGAGAGAGGGGGGTAGCAGGGATTCAAGGGTCGACGGGCTGCAAGTCTTGAGGAGGGGCTCGACTGTTTGCGAAAGAAATGTTACTCAAGGCTTTTGGGAAGAAGCGGGGAAAAGACAACGCAGCACATTTCGGGTCGTGCGATCTTTTTCAAATTTCGAGTTGCTCTAGAGAGTTCACGTCTATTGCCACTGAATGGTGAAATCACCATCGGTCAGCAATCCTAAGAGTGGTTCGACACAGCACTCCACTAGACTCCCCTAGCGGCCAACCTCTTCATTCTATCGATCCAATTCTTTTCTTTTACATTCTTCACAACTTGCTCCATACATCTACGTCTCATACGAGGCCTTACTTACCTTACCCTTACTGGTATTACGGCCCTGGAAGAGCCCGTGCCTCCTCGATCATATTCCTCTCTTCTCTCGCTCCAATGCACGAAGTCGCCCCCTCTTCACACCCATTTCACGAATGTTGTCTTCCAGCCACCTTTTGCGCGGTCGCCCAGGGAGTCTTCGACCCTCTGGACCAACGTCCTCCGCGCTGTCCTCTTTCCAGATTAGGCGTTCTTTCTAGATGTCCTAGTCACCTCAGACTGGCAAACTTGACTTCCAATACCAGACTAGGTTTACCGTGCAGTCTACATATATAGCTCGGCACTAGTGCGGATACGCCACACGTTGATTTCATCTATTGGTCCATTTTGATCCCTCGCCCTCTCCCACGTGTTGAGCATCTGCTAATCTCGGCTTTCCATGACTTTGGATTCACAGGCATATAGAACTCCTGTTCGAAAAACTGTTCGATATAAGCTTCCTTTCGTTCTTCGACCCAATTAGCCTGACTTAAAAAGTTCCAATTACCTTTACCTGCCGAAAAGAAAATCCAGGAAAAAACCCAATTCGTTTGACTGGACATGTTCAAACTCCACTCCAGAGTGAAGACTTTCCAGCCGGAGTGTGTGCGTGGCATATCATACATTGGGCAGACGAAAAGGTATTCCCAATGCCGGGTGCGCGGACACAAACGGAAAAGAAACAGTCTCCGAGGGTCAGAACCTGGCCACAAAGTGGGATTCGATAACGCAAAAGTCATTAGCAATGATAGCCGAACCTAAAATTGTACGTCAAAGAACCGAGGAATTGAAGAGTTTCTTAGTCGCTCCTTCTAAGCTGCGGTGTTATTGCTAGCAGTGCACACGTTTTCGGCGCAATTCTACCGAGAAGTTGAAGAGTTTCTGAGCTTCCTGAACATCTACTGTCTTCAGATGAGTCTGAGATTTCAGTTTTTCGCTTTAATTGCAATCATATCAGCGCGTTTTTTAATTGCATTTTAATCCTGCAGTTCAATCTAGAATATATCAATTCTGCCGCGTGAACGGCGGTGAAATTAGCATAAATTGCCATGCGAAAAAATTCACCTGGACCGGGAATCGAACCACGGACCTTTGTCTTTCCGGGCCACTGTGCAGACTACCACGCTACCCAGGATCCCTAATTCGCATGGCAATTTTACCGAGGTTCAGGTACCATGAGAATGCGAATTGCCATGCGAATTAGGGATCCTGGATAGCGTAGTGGTCTGTGCAGTGGCCCGGAAAGCTAAAGGTCCGCGGTTCGATTCCCGGTCCAGGTGAATTTTTTCGCATGGCAATTAATGTGAACTGCAGTTCAATCGATCAATTACACACTCTTTGGAGTAAATCGCGAAGGATTGTGAATGTTTCGTCATCTTTGCATAATAATGACCTCGAAGTTGCTAAATATTTAAAAAATAATCCAAAAATACTGAAATTTAACGAGTAAATTCTTTTGTATGTCCTAGAGTGTCCTCTGCTCTAAACGGCATCTGTTGTTTAACTGTTTTACTTGACATTCCTTATTTGTCGATTGAAGAGTTGAGAGTGAGGTAATTACGTTTTGTTCTTCCATCTAAATAAGGTAAATACTAAGCATGTTCTGTGCTCTTGAGTCCTTATGCGTCCCCTTCCACAGTGTATCCAAGTTACAACTTGTCAGTAGGTAATTTCTTTTACTGTTCTCGCGTCAGCGTAAGGCATGATTCACGAGAAAAATGTAGATTAGTAAGTAGATTCTTCACGAGTGCCATTTATTTTCCTATTCGACTTTTGGATACTAGTAAAATTTTCCTTGCAGATCAATTCTTCTCGCTTCACCCGGTCAGGTCTATTACATCCGCCGCCGTGACGTTTTGATTTTTGACTCAGAAATTGTCTTCAGGGGATATGAGAACTTTCATTTTTCTTTCTCTGTTCCCTGTATTCAGGTTTATTAATGCCGATGCGTAAAAATCCTTAGTAAAGGATCATATTCACTCTTCAACTAGTAGTTGTGCACTCGGATTTGTCAAATATTTTGCCGTAGTGATAGCCAGTGGAGAGTGGAGGGGGGTGATCATCCGAGCATCCGTATGTTATTACTATTTTACGATAAATTATGGGTGTGTCTGTTGCCTCCATCGCGTTCATGAATCTATCTATCATTGCTTGTCCAAGAAACGTTTCTGGAGGCATTTAAAATTATTTTCCTTTCAAAATTTGCATAAACGATCTGTTCCTTATTGATCAATTGGTCATCCATTGCTGTCAACTTAATAAAAGTACTTTATGTGTACATTACGGTGATGCCATAATTTTGCCGGAATCTACGGAGACAAAAGCTTACGATCCAACCGGAAGGCGAATCTTCGATATAAAACATTTTTTTCCTCCCTAAAAACTGTGGGAAAATATGAACTGCTTTCTAGCATAATATCAGACGTGGAAGTGATAGAGGAGAAAAGGAAAAGGTTTTTCAGCAAATTTCGTCTGCGTTGTCAGATATGTTGATATTAAGTAGATATCGTACTGATAAAGTTTTCAAGTACTACCCTGATCTACTCAGACTAAAATTATGCATTGAACATCCAATTTAATAGCCACATTGCCAAAATACCTTCGGATATCATAGATAAATATCATCTTCTCAAGTAAATAACGTTATGACGTTCTCTCTCGAGTCTTGCCACCAATCAAAACTCTGCTAATGTGCCTTGGAAATATATAGGCGAGGCGGGTGCCATAAATTGTGGAATGGAATTACAGGTTGCAAATACGATGTGAACTGACGAAGGATATTCGCAACTAGCGGAGCTTAGTGCAGTTCTCGATATGCCGTGTAACACTCCTAGAACGTATGTGGGTGCGGAGGAAGAAGGAAAATGAGCTTTGGACGGAGAGAAACGCAAATGCAGGAGTACTTGACATCGTTTGGGAGGAAGAGAAGCTGATGGATGGGATCAGGGGCAGGCAGAGAAAAGTGGCTTGAACAAGTGGCAATGAGGGGCGATGGGTTGCTCAGATAAGATTTAAATGTCAAAATTAGTTTGCTATGAGACACCTTGTCAAAAGCTTTCTTGAAATCGAGAAATATTGCATCCACTGGAATATTACCTTCGCCAGAAACTAAAATATCGTGGGAAAAGAGAGCAAGTTGAGTTTCACATGATCTACTCCTCCGGAAATCATGCTGAACATTGGTCAATAAATTCTGACTATCCAGCTGCCCCATGACTGAACTGACAATTACATGTTCCAGGAATTTGCAGGAAATGGATGTGAGGGATATAGGTCGGTAGTTATGTGGGTGCTCCCTATCACCACTTTTAACCCTAGAAATGCACACTTACTAAGAGAATCATAAAGTGCACACCGGGGTCCAGCGGACCTGTTATGAGTTATAATTATTTATATTTCAGATTTTTGCTATATTTCATTGAGGAAGATGGCAAATATCATTCATATGAAGCCTTTTCAATGTCAATGAGTTGAAATATTTTAGTTTAAAAATATATAACAGAATAAAAAATACCTTTTTAATTGGAAATTCCTCAGATATTTCAAATTGAAATTTATTTTCTGTTGCTCATTTTTTGAAAATACCGAGATATACTTTTAGGTACTTAGAAATAACACTTTGAGGTGTATGTAAACTATTGTTTTAAATAGTTTTTCTCCAAAAAATATTTTTATTATAACATTCGAAAGAAGCGTAGTTTTCAAGTTTAATTTTTCTGTGATTTTTTCGAAAATTTCAGGAACACCTATAATTTCCATTAAAATGCTTATAAATTTATAGTTTTTTTGCGTATTAAATGTAAATCTTCACATTGTACTGGAAAAAAGTTGATTTTTCACTCCAGGACAGGCAGTACGCAGATAACCTCTCTGCTCGTCGCACATGGGAGTGCTGCACGATAAGCATAGATGTCTCATTTTTCTGTACCTTTCACTCGGGCATAAGTTACGTCGAACCTTCCTTCTCGTTGCTGCACTGCAGGCCCATCAATCTGCAGAATTTTTAGCTTTGTTCGTGAACCGTGTGGTACTCATGGTCTGTGTAATATTTCCTGCAATTCTCCACGATGTCTTCTCAAATTTCAGGAATTGGTGAACATTTATCGAACACCCTGCTCTGTAATCTTGAAGTTTTTTCATCAAAACGCAGTGTTGACAACAGAAACGGGAATCAGTGTAAGCGGCGTGGTACAAATGTATTGTGTAGATCCAATATCAGTTTATAACAGCTCATAACAGATTAGTGTTGCACGTCTTCTGCACCCCAGAAAAATACTAACGTCCAAAAAAATGCCTCCATCTCCTCAGTATCTACATCACTATGATACGATTGGGAACCTAAATCTCTAAGTGCTGCCGTTGTATTTTCTCATTTATATGCATCAATATTTAATTTCGCAAAGCTCTATCAAATAATAACTGCCAAAGTTGATGAGGAGTTTTGACATCACGCGTTGCGCCTTTTGGTCCGAGATGTTCTGAACTCAAATTTTGCTGTTTCCTTCTCTATAATACAAAAAAAGAAAGAAAAATAAAAAAGGTATGTTATCAATAATATCCATCGACTTTCAGGGTCTTCGGAAAATACTCAAAATCATGACAGCCAAAAATAATCATTGCACGGTAATTTTACCATTTAACGTTTTGGTGGTATATGGAGCATGAGGTATATGGGGCAAGTTGAGAAGGATATAAAAGAGAGGAACTACGTTAATGTGAAGAGGTTGGCCGATAGAAAAATCGAGTGGAGGGCTGCGTCAAACCAATCCTAGGATTGTTGACTGATGATGATGAAGGTTTAGGTAAAGATACTAAATCTAAATGAAAGTTCAGGAGAAAGGCTCCCGCCACGAGCGTACAGTCCGGGGCTACGGTGGTTAGCAGGCGGTCGAGTTCAGCCGGGGAAAAGTTGTTTCCTGGAGGGTGGTACATGGACCAGATCTGGAGCGGGCCTGCGGAGGTGCGGAGGCTGACTCCGGTAGCCTCAAGGCGGTCCATGGCGGCAGGCGGAGAGTGGTGTAGTGTCGCCTTAACGAGGATGGCCACTCCGCCACCTCGGCGGGGGTATCGGTCACAGCGGTAGATGCGGTACCCCGGGACGCGGAAAAGGTGTCTAGGTTTCAGGGCAGTCTCCTGGCGGAGGAGGACATCTGGGTAGGCGGTGGAGGTAACGTGGAGGAGGTCCGGGTAGTTGGTAGAGGCGGATAGAAGGTTCCAAGAAGTGCAGTTGGTTGGGAGGGTGTCGAGGTTTATCCATTAAGGAGGCCGGAAAGGATGGAAGGAAGGTCATCAAGAATAATTTGGAGGGTGGTCTTTCCAGGAGGTGGGGACATGAGCTTGGTAATTATGGAGATGACAAGAGGAAGGAGGCGGTCTAGGAGGGGTCTCAGCTGGTCTAAAAGGTTTGGGGGAGGAGGAGGTGGGGGTGGTAGGGAGTAATAACTATTCCAGTAGCTTGATGAACACTTGATGACCACACTCAGCAATAACTTTTTCGAATTAAACACACTTTTTATCCACTTATAAAATACGACCGTTTGGCCCATTTGGCTTTCATTAAGTACATTCGCAGCAGTTTGTATCATCCTTGGAGTCGGAGAGCAACCGCACAGCTCGAGCGATACCGACCGACCTAATTAGGGAGAAGTTGAATGTGGACATGGCTATAAGATGTGTTGCTGGGAGTTTTGTGCTCCTTCT
Organism: Platycnemis pennipes; assembly: GCA_933228895.1. Taxonomy (NCBI): domain Eukaryota; kingdom Metazoa; phylum Arthropoda; class Insecta; order Odonata; family Platycnemididae; genus Platycnemis; species Platycnemis pennipes. The sequence continues at coordinate 135,734,204 of OW121852.1, read as the reverse complement.
GGTTAGGAGTCGGGGTGTAAGTACATCAAAAGGCCATCCTCAGTGCAAGGTGAACTGTCCTTAAAATTATACCTTGATTGAATGAAGTATCAGCGAGAGTCTTAGGTCCTTCCACACGTCCTGATTTGGGATAAATCACGGATTAACTTTCTGATTGAAACGTTTACTACGGATTGAAGTTTAATTGGGTGAGTCTTCGCAGCATGGTGCCAAACACGCGCAGGTGAGGAGAGGTTTTGACCTCTGAAGGGAAGAGTTCTAGGTTGGGGGATGGAGAGCGCACTGCACATTTTCCAGTTTCCTAATTTGTTGTTCTGTACGTCAGCCATTCATCGCGTTTAGCTGCCAAATAAATATTTTTCTTTTGGATAACTGCGAACCCGCAAAAAATCAATGGGCCCTCGAGGTCTGCCTTTGGTCTTCTTGAAAAGGCAACATGAGTCGACATTTTTGGGATTCAGGTAAAGTTTACAGGTCAAGGCCCAGTCATCATATTCATCGATCTGATCGTGGAGATTAATAGCTGTTCATTCCAGGTCTGAACCTTAAACGAGAATGGTGGTGATATCGGAGTGAGGGAGTCGTTGGGTTTAGGAGCGGAGGGAGTGTCATTAACAAAAAAAATGAAGAGGGTCGGGGAAAACATGGCGCCTTGCGGAACGCCATAAGAGATACAATGGATTTATGATGAAGAAGAGTTAATTTTTACAAAAAAATTCCGATGGAGGTGAAAGGTTGCAGAATAAGTTGGATATAATTGGGAAAGTTTAGTTTGCTGATTTTGTAAGTAAAGGTCCAGGTCCAAAGCCGATCAAAGGCGGCTTCGAGGTCTAGAAATAGGGTTTGTATGAACCATCTTGAGTTAAACGCGGGCAGTAAGGCCTCGGTGAGGCGTGGGACTTGATTCGAAAGAGGTTTGATTCGGCCAAGTAACACTTCGCTGGAGATGCGATGATGAATGAGCGCATCACTTCCCATCCTAGATTTTCTGATAACTGTTTTGCACGCGTATTCCTATCGTAATATTTCTTTGGTTTTAGGCAGAATTGTTTCTTATTCAGAAGCACCTAGGTCCTCTTTGGAAGATGAGGACACCTTCACTCAGTGGCGGATCTAGGTTTTGACCAAGGGGGGGGCTAACCGTGGGTCTGGGTAATTCTCCTCAGCCGAAGGGGGGTTCGCGGATTTTGCAAATTTGGGATTTTCAAGATTCAAAAACGGCGGTTTTCGGCTAATGCTTAGATAAAAAAGACACTGCTATGCACATGTAGTAGGTCGTTTTATTAGTAAAAGGTTTATGGTGGTCATTATGGGCCTAGATTGAAATACCGGTAATATTAATAATAAAAACTTATGATGATGCTTTATCTATTTCTTAAAGCTTGGCTTAATGATAAGGAACACAAAAATAGACAAATCAATTTTATGATTAGATAAGTTCATTTGTTTTTTTTACTAAATTTTTACGTTAAACAACAGTCAGGAAGTTAAAATAGGAAAAAAAAATTCAAAATGTAATTATAATTAATTTAAATTTGACTGCTTGTTGATCTTTGAACTAGAGATAATTAACAAATAAAGGGAGAATTTATAATGGGTGCTATAAAATAGTAAAAAAATTACTTCCGATTGAATACAGCGGTTTAATTTAAAAAGCAATACTGACGTTCTTCACCTAGCTGTGGAAGCTGCGTAATGAATCATTTTCCCAGTTTTCTGCATTCATCCGTCTATTCTTAGCCTTGCTAAATATGCTGATTATTTCGCCTACTGGTATCTCCCTTTCTTGATAGGTTGGAGGGAATGAGGCCTTCAAGAGGAAGGACTCCACAGAAACCTCTGCTGAATCTGGCATCTATCTCTAAAATAAAATGATCCAAAAGAGGCAGGAAGACTGATCTCCTGAAATATTCTTCAAGATTTTCTGCGGGCGCGTTGATTCTGTTTCTTTGACGTATGCATGTGTTCGGTGTTGATATTTCAAACCCCAGCTCATCTGCAACTTGAAGGGAGTTTTCGTACAGACTTTTGAAATCAAGTTCGGCTTCGCGCCGAATATTTTTTAAATTCTCCAAAATGTCAGTTACGTTAACTAAAGCAGACGAGATATCCTGCTTGGGGCTTTGCAACCGTTGACTTAGTGTTAAAGTTAAACCAAGGCAGTAGGCTGCAACTTCAAGGCCAACTACAAATTCGCTTTTTTTGATGGCGCACGATAACATATACGCTTCAGACGACACTTCTGGCGTTTTGTTGCCAATCAAATTTTCCAGTACTGTGGCAACAGGTACAATTAACTCTTTAAATGTCTCTTGACCCATCGTGTAGAGTAAAGTGCCTTCAGTCTCTGTTTCTTTGATTCGGAGAAATTCATCTTTTCGAGAACATCGATAAGAGCATTTACTCGATGGGTGGAGGCCGCTAGGGAGACAGAAACCGTTCCAACCGTTCCCATAACATTTCTTATTGCTGGGATTTCGCAACATTTTGTGATGCACAAGTTCAAGGAGTGACTGAAGCAATGCATGTAAATTGCGAGTGGCTGTTGTTGCGATATTCGGGCTTGCACGCCGTGTAAATGTCCCGCCATATTTGATCCTCCGTCGTACCCTTGGCCACACATATGACAAGCCAAGTTTTGACATCTACTCTTCGTCTATCGTTGATTTTATAGCCAAGCTCGTTGTTGATTTGAGCTCAATGAAGCCAATAAATTCCTCCTTTACTATGGATTTGTTCATATCAAGGTATCGTGCATAGAATGTAAGTTGATCCTTTCTACTAACATCGGTAGTCTCGTCACATATTATGAAGAAATATTTGGCTTTTTTTTTTACATATTCAACAAGTTTCTAACGTAAAAAATCACCAATGCATTCTACCACATCATTTTGGATGGTTTTGCTAATAAGTATGTTGTTGCGTTTGCATGTCGAAAGATGCCATTTTAAGTCTTCGTTGCCTGCATCTAATCTAAATGACAAGAGACTTTGAAAACCCCCTGTTTTCCTTGAAGAGCCATTTCTTGGTCTTCTTCACTGCTCAAATTGCCATCATCTTGATGGCCCCTCATGGGGAGGTTGTTCTGGGCACAAAATTGTATTCTTTTTATTATGGGTTTCAATCGTTTTCCATTTTGCTCAACTATGTTTGCTTTTTTTCTATCGATCATTAGACCAACATGTTTGGTTGAAATTCCAGGATCAGATTACATAGACTCTTGAAATGTAGAGCTTTCTCCATTGTAACTAAATATAACGAATATAACTTAATACTTATAAAATATAACTAAATACTTTTTACAAAATGGTAACCTACAAAAATTTCGATTTTATCTAGTGTATGTTTCCACCCAATGGGGGGGGGGGGGGGGGGCTATAGCCCCCCCCCCATAGATCCGCCACTGCCTTCACTTGATTTTAATCACTCATTCGTACATTGATCGAAAAACCCTTTCCTTTGACCTAAGGACGATATCAGCTCTCTGTATTTTCTTCGTGGCAGAGGACTTTGTAATGTATGCTATACGTACGCCTAAGGAGGCGCGAAAACGATGCCATGTTTTCAGGTGTCGTGTCATCTAGATATCATTCGATAGAGCAAGTCATTACGACGGCTCCTAGGCGAGATGTTAGTAAACATCGCGCCCCTGGCGGGTGTGTTTGGAACAGTCGGGATTATCGCGAATAGGTAACCATAGGAGTCACGTGGTATGGACACAAATGGTTTGTAAATTCGGTATTTTTGAATATATCCATGACAGTATCATTAATTGTTTTCACTCGAGGTTTTCTCATATGTCTCGACTATGGATCCTTCAGGTGAAATGAAACACAAGTGTAAACAGTGAATGAGGCTGTGATCAGCGTTTCTAACGCGTCGAGGTAATCCCGACGGTTTCAAACTCAACTCATCATGGTTAGTGAGCATAGGGTAAATCTGTCCTTTCGCCTCCAGGGCACGGGGGCCCCAAGGACCTCAAGGGCCTGCCTCGAGAGAGAGACGGCGAGAACGACGCCGCGGACGCTGCCTTCACGTCGCCCAATTGGTGAGTGCTCCTTCTTCTCCCGTCCCTGCGCGGATTTTCGTTCGACTGTTCGCCGAGATCAGCTGACTTCCGAAACATGTACTCGCACTTACGTATACGTAATTCGAGACTAATGAGTATATCGGGAAATACGAAGTAGAATTAAAATAAGTGATATATAGGACATTTAAACCCCTCATCGCTGTAAATCACTTGGAACAAGGTGTTGACACAATGAGGGAAACGTCAGAAAATACCCCAGACAAATTCAAACTTCGAGGACTCACCTCCTTTTCACCGCGAGGTTGCCATTTTTCTCGCAGTCGCGCACCTCATTTCAACCGAAATCTATAAATCTGTTATTTTTCATCGTAGAATGGCGATTAAAGGACGTACGTACTCGCACGATTATCAGGAGTACGATGAAAACTTGTATTTATTGCAATATGGCGTAGCTGTTAAAGTTTAAATTATACTTGGTAAGATCAGTTTTTGCGGCGGTAGCCCCCCCTGCCGCGTGCGTCGAGGAGATAGACCAGCGTTGGGCCTCGGAAAAGGGTCTCGGAATAGGGCCCTTCCCGAGGTGGGGCACGCCCATCTGGCGACTACCTGAGACATGGTCCCAGATCATCACTTTTAACCAGAATTTGTTCATTTGTGCGTTGCTAGTTGCTACTCAACAAAAACCGTGTTCCACGGAACCCCTACCGAATTATACCCGACCTCGGTAAATGTCACCCTCTCCTCAGGCACTCATGCACAGTGAACTGACATCTCACTCTTGGAATCATTTCAAATCGACTAAAAAGTGAACTAGAAATAAATTGCATCCTTTAGGTCCTGCAACGGGAGACACCTCTCTCCCTCGGTCACTCGAGATGTTTACCTCCATTCTTACCTCAACACCTCCCGGTCCTTTATCCACAGGTGCCTGCCCTTTCGCCTGCCCAAGAAGGATCCGTCCCAGTTTTAATTTGCAGCTAGGATCAATGATTACTCTATGATTTCATTGCAAGTACCAGAGTTATCGCAAGCAGTTGCTAGGCTGACGGGAAATTACTGCGATTGGTTTTTGAAACAGTAAAAAAACATCATGACGGAAACAAAGTGTGGAATGAACCGTCATTGAACATGACTAGACTTTAAACATTCCAAGAAAAACTGTGCATAAAAACATAGAGAACATTGAGATATTTTAAATATTTCAATTTTACAGTCATATAAGTACAATTTTAAAATGGAAATTAAAATTATCACATCACTTGGGCATTAGTTCCTTAATTTTCCTTCAACAAAATCGGTGTCAGGTACTACCAATGCTTCAAAGTTGTCTACAAATTTCCGTTGCATACTCAGATTTTAATGTTGTTCACTGGAGGCTAAGAAAAAATAAAACTAATAGCAGTTACAATTGCTAAATGCATTAATAAAAATAAATCATTATTTAAATAATAACAATAAACATTATAATTTGTAAAAAATGGAATGAATTTATGGAACTAAACAGTCCCGTCGGCAAACAAAGGGTTAATGCCGATAAAGGAATGAGAATCACCAGCAGTTTAGAAAAAGCCAATTCTTTAAAAACCTTCTTCCAAAGCGCATTCAACTCATCCTCTTACAGCACACAACCGATGGACACCTCAGTGAGCAAATGCCCGAATTTGCTACTTCTTATGGTGGAATACAGCACCAGTTAAATAGCATCAGTCCAAACAAGTCACGAGGTCCCTATCGAAATCCTGAGTGCATAAAACATTAGCATCTGAAATGGAATATTACTAGAAGAAATATTCAATGAAGTAATCCACAGTAGGTTCCCGAAGTTTGGAGAGTAGCTCTCATTACACCTCTTTTGGAAGGCGGTGGTGGGGATAAACGTAGTAACCATTTCACTCGCATTGACCTCTTGTGAGGTATTAGAACACATGGTTCCGTAATGGGGGAATTCGGGTGGCCACAGGTGGTGGCTAATTAAATAGCCAAAGCATGGGTTCCGGAAAGATAGATCTCGCGAAACAGAAGTGCATACCTAGAATTATCCGCTAACGATATTTTAGTCAATGGCGTAAAAACACTTGGGAAATTCTTGGACTTTAAATAGGCATTCGATAAAGTTCCTCATAGTTAATTAACTTTAAGTTAGAGAGTTTTGGTATCAATAAAGACGCTAAATGAGGTTGGATGAAGGAGCTATTCAGTGGGCGGGTAAGTCATGGATCATGTTCGACACAAAATCACTTCGGGAGTTCCCCAGGGGTCCTGTTGCATTTATTTTATGCATCATCGATATAGGTACACAGTTGTGAGTTGTAATTGTAGACTTATTGCAGAACGCCTTGTGAGATATGGGAATATGAAGGAGATGACAATCAATAAATACAGACAATAAAAACAAAAGAGCGATGTTACTTTTCATTAGTTTGAGTATGCAGCCAGTGTTTGGGATCCGAATGAATTTGGTTTGATCGGAGAACTAGACAATGTGAAGCGTAGAGCAGCTAGGTTCGTCAGAAGGTGTAACGATAGGTTTAGCAATTTTTTAAACAAAATATTACACATTAAATATATAAAGTGATTGTATATAAACAATATTAATCTAATAATTCATTAACATAAGGCATAAGGGTCAGCGATTGTACTGTCGTTACCTACACAAGATATAACTGTAGAAGTGTTACATAATTATTGGAGGAATGAGGTGAAATTTGGTGAAAAACGTTTGTTGAAATACCGATTATGTCTCCTGCAGAATTCTAACACTGACAGGTCCCACAAAGATGTTTCGGGTGCATTACAATTCACCAGCGTGTTATGGCAGGTTAGTTAACGAAGAAAAAATATTGAGAGAGAGACAGATAGTAGTGATTCAAGAATTCATTTTTTCCGAGCACAATTAGGAACTGAAATAGATTACAGCGACACGGGGGAATAAGAATAGGCATTGTAATTTAGAAATTAGAATAAAGTCACTTCTTTTTTTTGTAACGTGTGCATGATTTTATTCTATTAAATCATGCATAGGTACTCCAGGACATGTAAGATATCAATTTTATGTGTTCATAGAAATTATTAAGCAATTGAAAATTATTATATTGATTTGTACTAACTTGTAATTTAGAGTTTACAGCTGGGCGTGTGTCTCTCTCGTGAGTGCAATGTCCACGGGGAAGCGGCCCACTGTGGGCTGAAATCGGAAAATATTGGTCAAAAATCATATCTTCCCTATTGTTATAGATAGAACGACGAAATCCTCCCAACTATTTCGTTTTCGTCGTATGAACTTAAATATGACGATATTTTGCCAAAAAAATGATCCGGGGCCTTTTTTAAAAACAAATTTGTGGATACTGAAAAAAAAAACAAAAATCGACTAGGCGTACCGCTGCAATACAGAGGGATTATTTTATTTTAATAAAATGTTTCAAATAAAAAAAGCCGTTTCAAATATATTTTAATTTGTTAAACAAAATGTTACACATTAAATATATAAAATGATTGTTTATAAACAATATCAATGTAATAATTCATTAACATTAGGCATAAGGGTCTGCGATTGTATTGTCGTTACCTACGCAAGATATAACTGTAGAAGTATTTTAAACCTTGAAATATTATATAAAAAGTTAAAAAATATATATTACAATTGATTTAACCCGAAAAATTAATTCATCAACCCATTCATCTTCTTGGGATGGTCTTCATCGGATTCCAAATCATCGCTGTCCTCATCTCCTGTTGGCTCCTCCATCATAAGCAAATATCGTGTTCCTTTCGAAACATTTCTTCTTACATTCTTTGAAATAAAACCTCCAGATATTAGGGGATCCGAAATTAGAAGAAGCCTTTGGAAAAGATCCTCCATTTCAGCCAAACGGGAAAATTTTCTCGTATGGTGTGCTCGGTACCATCTAATATCTTTATGCCGAGATTATGCCAAAGCTCCCTCCGCCAGCTGGCCAATGGGAAGCACTGCTGCCTTTGCAATCGATGCTCCATGAAGCTTGTGCACCGTGGGCGGCATGAAATACCACGGATACAATTTCACATATGGGGAAGCGGTCTTTAAACAGTAATCGCTGAAAGTGCCGTAATTTATTTCAAGCCCAGAAGATAGTTATTTCAAAATTGTGGCAAACCTTGCAATAAGTTCCTCGTTAATATCTAGTTTGGTAAAAAGAAAAAAAATATTCTCTCGTAATCTACCACAATAATTCTGAATGTGAATGCCAAATTTTGGAATTAATAAACAAAAAAGACATATCTTAAGTTATTATTGGTTAACATACCGGTAATTTCTGATGTAAGCTTGGGATTAGAAAAAAAACGTCGGGCAGTGTTCCCATCATTAGTAGTCACTTGACCAGGCTTTGGAACGTCAATTAAAAGCCCCATTTTTGTTTTAAACGAATCTTGAATTTCCTTCTTTCCAATTCGGTTTTGCTCCCATTGGTAGCTTTGATCTAAAAGGAGGTCACGAAATTATGATATGAATATGCCTTAATGGAAAAAAATGGTACACTAATTGAATATGTGAGTATATGTAACCAAATGTTTTACTTACCCTCCATTTCTTTTCGTTCAAGCGACAAGAGACTCGGAGTAGGCATTCGAAAAACCTAATATATCGATGAAGTGGAGACAACGCAAACTTCGAGTACTTCGATTCTTCTACGTGCCTTTCTTTAATTCGCTTGAGCTCGTTCATTTCAGATACTTTAACTCCACATACATAGATAGCATTTCAAATTTCTTGTATTTGACGATCACTGCGCACCTGTAACGAGTATGTAATGTGGGAATATATTAAACAATAAAATTTTTTGAAGAAATTTGTTGATATGTGTAGTAAGCTTTCCATCTATCATTGCGAAAAACGTATTATATCTCACGGTGATATTTCCGAACTTTGTAGCCTCCCAATCATTTCACTTATGTAGCGTTCTTCTTCTACCGCTACTTCAGCAGTTTCTCGGATCCATTGAAGACGTATCGGCTGGCAAAATCTCGTAGACGATGGCCGCGAATTTGACCAGACAGCTTCACCTTTTTGAAAAATATGAATAATATAAACAAATTAAAAAGTTATTTAGCTGGCTAATTAAAGTTCGAAAATTTTTATTTCTTGTTCTTGTCACATCATCCAGCAGACGAAGTGTTACAAGAGATGTAGCGAATAAGCTTTCATCAGTGGAATTCGGGTCCTCCCATACCTGCTTGTATTGGAAGTATCCCGAACTGCCATCGAACCCCCATTTGCATATGAGGGAAAGGTTGAAAGTCCCGTGATCATCTCTGAATCTTGATAATGATGTTATAATGCGAGAGGCTGTGTGGTTCAGCAGTTCTTGAAGGCTCACTTTATATTTTTTCCCCCTACTGATATGCCTTCTGGGTATGAAGCATTCTTCTGAAATCTAACCCTTTCATAACTAGGGTAAAGCTTGTGTCCACATTTTTTGGCAGTCTTGCGAAGTATTTTATATTACAATTTTGTTAAATTGCAATCAAAAATTAACGAAAGAGCTTCCTCTGGCGTCAACTCATTTTGAGGTGTAGACATTGACCTCCATTTTTTTAACATTCGTTGTCCTCGGGTGGGGGTTGTTGTAGTCATTTCAGTTATTATTTTCGCTTCCTTCTCTTCGGAGCGCAATGTCATGAATGTGGCCAGCGAAATGTCTGCTGCTGACGCTTTCTCTCTTAAATCTGCCACTTTTCTTCTTTTAGTTCTTTCACTAGACCTATCAAAATCTTTTTTCGGCCTTCCTTTGCCTCTTAACTCAGAAGAACCTGAAACTAGAATGTAATAGCAATACTAAATTGCCTTGGAGTGAAATACAGCCAATGGAAATATGTTAACCAATGATTGGCACCAACCTGAGCTGGGATTTCCATGAAGATATTTATACATATCCGCTGGGAGCGGTATATCCTTCTCTAACCAACAACGAAATTTTTGTTTAAACCTGTCGTTAGTCCTATTACATTCATCCCATTTTTTGAAGTATGAATTGGAAAAATTTGCGTTCATGACATTCATCAAAGTTTCCTTAATTTTCATATCTTTTCCTGGGTTAAACTTACTGTGAAGATATTGAAAAGCTATTTTTCTCTTGGAATTCACCGAATATCCACTTCAATTGAAAATCACATTATGCATTTCTTTTCGGGTCACTTTCGTCCATGTTTTTCTAATCCGGAATGTAAATACTGTTAATCACCGGAGAAGCAAATCAGAATTAGAATAAAATTCCCTCCGTAATACGCACACAATAACAGGGACATTTGTCTAGGCAAACTTACCTTATTATCGATCCTTAGTATCCTCTAGTTCGGCCTCTACGTTGAAATTTCACGCTCTGGGGAATTGAGCTTCAGAGAACTCATGATTTTCGGATTCCATGGTACAAGCACTGAGATACTTTCGCACTCATGACGAAAATCTGACTAATTTGCTCAGTAAAATCGTGAAAAGGAGAATTTTTTCGACCAATTGGAAACAAACATTTGTAGAAAAACCCCTGTCATCTGCTTCGTATGATTCGTCCGCACGAGTCCTAGAGAAACGATCCGCAAAAGTGCAAAAACCCCTTTTCAGGGACGAGACAATAAAGCAATGAGCGGCATTTCCACAAACGAATAGCAAAGCATCGAATGCCATCTTTACCAACACTCAGCCGTACAGGTATGAAAGCTCTCAAACGCTAGATACAAATCAAAAGACTAAGGTCGGGTTATCGGCCGGGTAGTGACCGCGGCCACTGCTGTACCCTTATTCGAAGGTATGAGCGGCTGATAGTTAAAAGGCTCAGGAATGTGTGGGAAGCAAAGTATGTGAGTGCATAATGGTAAAAATTGGGTTTTCCAAAGATGATAAAATATTCCCCTGCAGCCATTCATGAGACAAGTTTCCGACTTGCCGGCGCACGCGTTGAACCTTGCAAATGTTATCATTCTAATTTAAATCGTAATGTGCTCATTGAAAAAAATGGAACAATAAGGCTTACGTAGAGTTAATAATGTAAACTGGTGTGGAAAACAGGAGTGTTGTCTCATTTTTATTGAGTAATCCTTAACTGTAACAAATTCTGAACGAATTCCCGCATCTCAGCTCCGCGGTTGGACCTCTGTAGGTACATAACTTGATCTGAGAGGCGGGGAGGCAGATTGGGGCAGGATTTTTATGTTGAACATTTAAGTTGACACTTTGCTTTATATTATGGTATAAATATTTTTGTCGCTTAAGACCGCTAACATAATGTTTCTTTCTAGTTTATGGTAAAAATACGTGAAAAATAGCATATTTTATTTGTTTAATAAATTTTCAAAAAAAATATGACAACAAAATCTGAATTTTCACAATAGTTGATTTTCAACATACACATCATTCTGTTGGTTTACTTAAAAGTTACGTGTCCCACATTAAAACGGAACAGTAGCAAAATTCTTCCGTCAGTTTTCACAAAAAAAATGGAAAGTAATTGTCGATAATTTTTTTATGAACTTCACAGACGTCTGCTAGTCTAAACGAAGCACTTAAAAATAAAATTCTTTCAGTATTTTGCACACTGATTAATGCATATTCAGAAAATATCATATCATCAGATCAAAATATCATATAAAAAGTGAAAAAAATCATTTTTGTCCAGTTTTTTCGATTTCAGCCCACAGTGCGGCGCACATTGCCTAAAAAGTGGCCGAAATAGGAAAATCTTGTTAAATGTTAACAAAAACCACTATCACAGAGTGTTTGTGGTTGCTTGTGCCGAATCTGAAGTTATCATTTTTTTATGTGACCGTTGAGTTTAGACTACCCCGCAATACACGCGGTTCGTTGTCACAAGAATTTGTAGTATTTTTTACTGTAATGGAAATATAGTACTTATTGCATTAGGAAATGAATAACAAATGTCTGGCTGGGATATCTATTGTTATTTTGGTAAGTTTTGCTAACCGTTAGCAACGAAAAAGTCTTGATCTAAAAAAACGAGCCAAGTGGTCAAGAGAGGTAAAGTTTGGTACGTGCTTACAGAGATGGCTCCACTTAAATGTTTCTGGGCTTGAAGACCCCGAATCTGATTTCAGATATATATTCATCATCATTGGTCAACAATCCTAGGATTGGTTTGACGCAGCTTTCCACTCGATATCGGCCAACCTTTTCATTGTGACGTAATTCTTCTCTTATACATCCCTCACCACCTGTTCCATGTATCTCATACGAGGCCTGCTTTTTCCAATCTTCCCGTTCACTTTTCCCTCGACGATAGTCTTCATCAGGCCATCGTGTCTCAAGATATGGCCGATTAAGTTTTCCCTTCTTCTTTTTAGAGTTTAGATACATATTAAATACAATAATTTAGAGTCATAATCAAGTTCACAGAGCTCAGGTACAGAGCAGAGATTTATCAAGATCCTACCCGAGAAGAATTATTATCACCTCGCAAATTTGTAATCCGATCTGTTCATATTAAGAATAAAGATTAATTAATTTATTAATAAAATCTTCCTAGAGTTATCGATATAGATATAAATTTCAATATTGGTTATATACTATAATTACCACAGCTGTGAATTTATTTGTTTGCATATAATTTTACAGATATATATGCATCATGCAACGGTTGTTATTTAGCATATACATTTTAAATCTATGAAAATGACATGCGTAGCATAAATTTTATTTTCTAATACAAAAACTTTTACGTACCTGCGTAAATATTTTACGTTGAAATTAATTTATTCCAAATGATTGACTATGCCTATGCCATACCGCTGAACCAATTTTATGGTACGTATGCGTGTCATTGGGTGGAACATGGACGCGAAAATGTTGGACTATTTTGTTTAAAAAAGTGGTTTTGCGCTGCTCATGAGAAGAATGTTTTTAAATCAATCGATCATGTTAATCAATCAATCGTTAAACCCGCCGCGGCGAGTTGTTTCATTCAACACTACTTTTTATCTTCCTTTGAATTTAGCAATTCTCTGGAAATGGTCTTTCGGCTGTGTAAACCAAGCCTCGGAGCAGATGCTCGGCGCACTTGCAACTTTATCGATTCGCAGCTGGCTCAATTCTAAGTGAACGAAATTCCGCTGCGACCTGGAATCCGAATTCGTGGAGTGTTATCCTGACAATAATAAGTGACCAAGCCAATGCGATTAATCGTATTCTCGGCGAAGTTCTTGGCGAAGGAACCAAGCGAGAATAAAAATGTGACCCTCGAACTACGTCGAATGCCAGCAACAATATAAAGGTCGTGCATCCACGCACTGGGGTTCCGTGGATACAGGGGGGGGCGTATGCTGGTGGAAAGTGCACTGACCGTGAGTGCGAGGGATGAGACCGTGACTATCAGCACGCGCGCGCACACAGACAAATTCAGCGAATAGTGCCCATGTGGCAAATGACTGCCATTGCTGACGTAGGCGAGAAAGGGTGCTCCCCTTATCGACCGCCCGGCGAACGTCATTCTCCCTCTCGCACACACACGCACGGACCCTTTTGTGACGACCCTTTTCCCCTGGCCCTTTTGGCACCCTTTGCGAGCTCCTCGTGGAAGGGGAACTACGCCGGGTCACCGGTACGCAAGTCATTCGATCACCACAGAAACGTGTGTCCAATCCAGAACGAACACTGATTAACCATTAAGTGAGATTTAAAACATATGAACATCAGGCTCCGGCATGCTTTCGTTGTCTGGCACAAAGTGGCACGATAAAGCAAACCACTCGAAAGTTGTAGATAATTTAGAAACAAATTAGTCCCGAATTTGGTGGCATGAAAGTGAAATTCTTTCTCATTTCCCGTATTTTTAATTTGATAGAGGTAAGAAACAGACTCCAAGAGAAAGACATTAATTGCATGGGTGTAATTCTTATAAACCTCACGCGACTGGATAAACAAGTAAATCCCCTTCAAGTTTAAACTGGATAGCCAAGAACCGGCAAGGCGCAACATAGAGATCAGAAGAGAATCAAGATGGCAACGAATTCGTCAATAAAGGATGAGAATTGAGGGAAACAAAGAGGGCATTGTGGAAGAGAGCATTGTGGGCGAAAAACATGTAGAACACAATATTGACTTGACCAATCTCCGAAATAAATTTCTTATAAGAAATGCTTAAATGACAATCCAGATCATTATGTTCTCAGGTTAGAAAATCATAAGAAAGCGAATTATACTGAATATACTAATTTTATAGGGTCACTCTATGGAATTATTCCTCCTCCAAAAATTGATAGTTAAACACTTTTTAAGGTTAACTGCCATTTGTCGCACCACTCTTGAATGCTTACTACGCGATTTCCTGTCTTCTTCTTTTGATATGCCCCTGTACAATACCGCCTCGTCTGCAAACAGTCTAAGCTTACCATTAACTATGGTACTCAAACCGTTTATATATAACAGAAATAAAAGCGGATATATTACACTACTGGAACTCCCGATGCGACTTTGAATGTGTCCGACATGATACCACCTATAACAACTCTCTGCTCTCGCCCACTTAAGAATTCTTTTACCCAACATACAACGTCATTATTTATACCAAAACTCTCTAACTTCAAGATTAATTTATCATGAGGAACTTTATCTAATGCCTTTTTAAAATCTAAAAATATCGCATCAACTTTAGTACTGCTTTCGCCGTGGACTAAAATATCGTGTACGAATAAAGCTAATTGTGTCTCGCAAGATCTATCTTTCCGGAATCCATGTTGGCTGTTTATGAGTAATCCATGACTATCCAAATGCCCCATGATCTAACTGACTACAATGTGCTCAAATATCTTACAAGACATTGACGTGAGTGAAATGGGTCTGTAGTTATTAGTCTCTTCCCTATCACCGCTTTTAAATATAGGTGTAATGTAAGCTACTTTCCAATCCTTGGGTACTGTGTGTTCTTTAGTGTTTTATTGAATATTATTTCTAGAAAGGGGGCTATTTCGGAAGCTAATGCTTTATATACTCTGGAAGGAATTAGATCGGGACCTAGTGATTTGTTTTTACTAATGTTCTTTAACTGCTGCTCTATTCCGCGACATTAAATTTTTATTTCGGGCATTTGCTCACTGAATTGTTCGGCGGAGGTTCCACTGCGATGTGTGACGATGAGTTGAATACGCTTTGGAAGGAGGCTTTTAAAGTATTGGCATTTTCTAAACCCTCAGTTGACTCTAATTCCTTTATCACTTTTAAGTGTGTGTACCTACCGTGGACCTATTTCCCTGAAGTTCTCTCTCTCACATATGACCAAAACACTTTAGGATTGCTATCTAAATATTTTCCTAACATCTTGCTCTTGAAATGTGATAACGCTTGCCGACATAATTTCCTTTCTAATGCTCTCGTTTTTTTTTATAGTTTTGAACCAACTCATTTTTTTCCTCTACCGATAGACCTGCATTTTTCATTCTAGCGTGGCATACTCTTTGTCGCTTTAGTGATTTCCTAACCACCGCGTTATACCACCTTAGCCCTGTATTATCACTTATGAATTTACTTGGTATGTAGGTATTTATTAACTGCTTTACGGGGGACCTCAAGAAATTCTCTCCACGAATCCTTTGCTTTGCTCGCTAAATACATTAAACTATTCCCTTAATTCCTCTTTCATGCCCTAGTAATTAGCCTTTCCAAATAAGTATACCCTCCTCCTTGGTTTATAATGTCTTTCAACGCGTAAATTAAATTCCGCATGCACTATTTTATGATCACTAATTCATGTGTCAGTAACTATATTTAGAACTCTTTCTGGTGTATTTGTTGCTAATAAGTCTAGAATGTTGTTTCCCCTGGTCGATTCTGTTACTACCTATGTAAAGAATGTGATGTAAAGGTGTTCAACAGTGATTCGCAATGTTCCTTATCCTTACCTCCTGTTATGAAACTACAGGTGTTCCAGTCTATCGAAGGGAGATTGAACTCTCCGCCTACTATTATTCCCCTATCATTGTTCCGAGAAAGTAATGTACCTATCTCTGACTCTAGTTTCATTATAGAATTTACGGCTGCATCCGGTGGCATGTAATATTTATCTACGTATATCCTTTTTTGCGTTACTAATTTTACTTTTAACGGAACAACAAATTCTTTCTACATTGCGCTCTGAAATAAGTTCTCTTCTACTGACATACGGGTCTTTCACAGCTATGAATACTCCTCCTCCGTTTCTGCGTACTCTATCCTTTCTGTATACGGTAAAACACTTCGGGAATACTTCATAATCTGATATGTACTTCGAAATCCAGCTTTCTGTGCTTACGATTACATCTGCATCAGTACTTTTATAAGGTGGTGAAATTCTGCTACTTTATTCCTTAAACTACGACAATTCACTACTGTCACTGAAATTCTTTCTCCCAATCTGTTTCTCTCTTAGTACTTTTTCCAACTAAAATTTTCCCCGATAATTTCTTAACGGACCCACTATTTGATCTACCTATTACCTATGAAGGTTTAGCATGTTCGACCTTTTTATCTGTTTTTCTCTGACCTTCCAAAAATTGCTCTGCATATTTTGTCAATTTCTTCCAAGATTGCTCTTCCGGGGATTGGCCTGCACTCTGGGCTACCACCTGAGCTAAACCCTACGTGTGTGCTCCAGTATCCTACACCCTAGACGATGCCTCGTCCGTGTAGTGGCCGACACTCGAGCGATAAAGGGGCACTCGATTGCTACCTTCCTGCTCTCTGACCATTTGCTCACTATCAGCACAACATATCTAATTACTTGCATTTTATATTGTATGCTCCTTTTCACTTGAAGTGTGAAGCATGTTGGTCACTTTAGGTTAGAAAAGGGGCAGAAGCATGTAGAACTGCTTCTTCTTTGAGAGTTTCTGTACTTCCTTGCACAGAACTTACATATGCAACAGTGTACGACAATACCTGTTATCCAGGAATAAGAAAAGATTTAACCGCAAACCGAAAAAAAGAATGACGTGTATATTAATGAACATTGAGATGAAGTGAAGAGTTGGATAGAATAGAACAATGAAAAGAACGTATCTACGGCTGTAATAAATAACAAATGAAGATTAATATCCACGAAGCCGTAACCAAAAGTGGGCAAAGGAATAAAAAAGGGGGGGGGGGAAATAAGGAGTATACACGAAGTCAGGGAGCTCTCAATCACACGTACAAAATCAAGCATAGTGTGAAACTTGAGTGGCAGTGAATGACACATTCGCACACTCACCCATATTGTTGCAAACAACCGTCACACTCAAAATTTAAGGGAATCAAGGTAAACATAAAAACAAACAGTGACTCACGTAATCACTCACTCACTCAGGTTTGTATACTAGTACAGTCACCTTCGTGAGTTCGATCACACACACACAAGCAGGGTTTACGAAGATTTTTCGATAGGAAATTAGTCATGAAAAAGTCAGCCAGGAAGGGTGAGAGGGGATTTCCCATTGTTGTGCCGAAATCTTGCTTGTAAAATGAGTTATTAAAACAGAAATAATTATGGTTCATTACAAGGGTCGATAATATAATGTATTCTTTGGTGATATCTTGTGGAATATTATTGGAGAAGAGTCAATGTTGTAGAAAATTCAAGTATCTGGGATGGGAACTTCGGGGAAAAGTGACTCGACATCACAGAGAACCAGTACATCCGAGTCTTACAGGGCGATGTTTTTGATTTTGTTGATGAGGTCTGTGGAATTTTTGAGGCTGGAATCCTTGTGGAAGGGCAGTTTCGAGAATTATTGGCTCTACCAAGTAGATAACTGGTACCTGGGAGTGTTTAGGGCTGACACGATAGTTCGCATATGACAATCTTTTCTGTGAATTTTGGGAGGGCGTAAAGGCGGGGCAGATGAGAGTTAGAAACGTTTAGTTTGAATTGAAGGGATTTGTTAATCAGACTTTTGCAGTTGTCAATAGCCGACTTGGTGTCCCGGACCATGTGGCTTAGAGGGTACTTTGAAATCTTGGTGTAAGGTCCACTGTTGATGAGGACTGTCATTTCTTGGTAGTAAGTTTCTTTGTCTAGGATTACGCAGCAATTCCCTTTATCGGATTTCAAGTAGAATCAGTCTTTAGATCGGAGAGATTGGATGATGGGAAGAAAACGATTGTTTATGCCGCGATGTGAATTGTGGGAAATATTATATCTTATCTTTCGTTCACAGCTTTTCCGAATGTCGCTCTTGGTTTCGGTGTCCAGAGATTTGATGGAAAATTCGATGTTGGCAATGAGATAATCAAGGGGGTATTTAGTAGGAGGTATACTGAAATTGAGGCCCCGGGGTAGTAAATATAGCTCATCGTGAGAGAAGGTGGACTTGAAATGATTTTTAACAAAAGGAAATTCGTTTGAAGAGACTGAGGTTGAAATATTATTCTCCGTGAGTAGGGAAGAGAATTTTCTGGAGAGGGAGAGAGAAAATAGGTGTAATATTAGCTACTTTCCAATCCTTGGGTACTGTGTGGTTCTTTAGTGTTTTATTGAATATTATTTGTAGATAGGGGACTATTTCAGAAGCTAATGTTTTATATACTCTGGAAGGAATTTGATCGGGACCTGGTGATTTGTTTTTGCTAATGCTTTTTAACTGCTGCTCTATTCCGCGACATGAAATGTTTATTTCGGGCATTTGCTCACTGAATGTGTTCGGCGGTGTTTCCACTGCGTTGTGTGACGTTGATTTGAATACGCTTTGGAAGAAGGTGTTTAAAGAATTGGCTTTCTCTACACTGCTGGTGACTCTGATTCCATTACTAACTTTTTTAATTGTTTGCGCTGTGGACTTATTTCCCTGAAGCTCTCTCACATATGACCAAAACGCTTTAGGATTGCTATCTAAATATTCTGCTAACATCTTGCTCTTGAATCGTGATAACGCTTTCCGACATGATTTCCTTGCTAATGCTCTCGATTTTATATACTTTTGAAGTAACTCATTTTTTCCTCTACCGATAGACCCCGTCCTGCATTTTTCATCTTAGCGTGGCATACCCTTTGTCACTTTAGTGATTTCCTAACCTCCGCGTTATACCACCTTGGCTCTGTATTGTCACTAATGATTTTACTTGGTATGTATTCATTAACTGCTTTACGGGTGGCCTCAAGGAATTCTCTCCACGAATCCTCTGTATTTAGTCCTTTGCTTTGCTCACTAAATACGTTAAACGATTCCCTTAATTCCACTTTCATTCCGTCGTGATTAGCGTTGCCAAATAAGTATACCCTCCTCCTTGGTTTACAATGTGTTTCAATGTCTACAATAAATTTCGTATGCACTATGGAAATAAAAATGACTTGGTGTATTCCACACCTTTTATTGCAAGACCGACCGCGGTTTCGACGGCTAGAGCGTCATTTTGAAGGCAACATATAATAGAACAACAAGTGCCGAAGGAATGGCCTTAAATACAAAACAGCAGGGGGGTGGGATGACATATTGAGGCATGGGGGGGGGGGGGGGGGGTTCATTTGGTAGGAATATGGAGGGGGGAGGGGGCTGGGGTGGAAACGCTTTCCCTTGGTTGAAGGTTAGTGGAGAGGGTGGGGTTGGGGAGTGGTGTGGTAGGGGACATGTTGCAAAGGGTGACGATTTAAACTCTGCCATGTCATTTAAAATATTTACATTCTGAGATTTGGAGTGTTTTACAATTTCGTATCGTTCTAAAAAATCCAGTTTAAAACTTTTGTCACACACACATGTAAAACATTAATATTAAAATCTGCACTATGTCCAGTGTCTGTCAAATGTTTGGCAAAGGTGGATTTTTCATCTCTGTTCTTTGCACTCCTCTTGTGTTCATTCACACGAGTGGAAAACTTCCGTCCAGTTTGTTCCATATATGCACCATTACAATCCGAACGCTTTAACATATAAACACCACTCTTTTTTGAAGGTCAAGTGTGTCTTTGGAATTGAACAGTAATTTATCTAAAGTTTAGGGGTTATAATAACAGGCTGGTCGAATCTAGCATAATACGCTGGTGTTTTTAATATGTGCGTAACATCTTCAGTAAAGCTATCCGATTGAAATTTCTGAAATAGATTTAATCTGTACTTTAACCTACGCTCTGCTAATGATTCCCACCCTAATTTTTGTATTAATTCTGAAACACTACTCAACCTATCGCAACACCTTTTAACGAACCTAGCTGCTCTACGCTGCACACTGTCTAGTTCTCTGATGAAACCTAATTCATTAGGATCCCATACACTGGCTGCATACTCAAGGTGGGGCCTAACTAGTGAAAAGTAGCATCGCTCTTTTGTCTTCTCATCACATTTCCCAAGTTTTATAAATCCTAGCTTTCTCTTCGCTCGGCCGCATATTTCCCGGATGTGACTTCCCCACGATAAATCTTTAGTGATTGTTACACCTAAATATCTTACGGTTTCAACGTTTTCGATCTTCGTGTTATTAATTCTATATGATCGCTCTATCGAATTATTCCTCCTCCAAAAATTGATAGCTACACACTTTTTAAGGTTAAGTTCTAACTGCCATTTGTCGCACCACTCTTGAATTGCATCTAAATCCTTACTACGCGATTTCCTGTCTTCTTCGTTTGAAATGTCCCTGTATCCTACCTCATCATCTGCAAAAAGTCTAAGCTTACTATTAACTATGGTACTCAAACCGTTTATGTATAAAAGAAATAAAAGCGGACTTATTACTCTACTGGAACTCCCGATGTGACTTTGATTGTGTCCGACATGATACCATTTATGAAAACCCGATGCTCTCGCCCACTTAGGAATTCTTTTACCCAACATACAACGTCTTTATTTATACCAAAACTCTCATTCTTTTCCGTACTATCAGTATATGCATGAAAAAATCATTTAAAAGGTCGAAGAAAAATTCTCGAGAGTGAATATGCATGGGAAATATCAGCATGCTACGATTCGCCGGCGACACAGAGGTCGTGACAGTAAAAGAGAAAGAGATTTAAGAAGACATAAGAAAGAACAACTGCCAGATTTCCGCCAAATGTGAGTAAGAAGAAAACTAAGTGTATCGTATGCGGTAGTGGAAAAGAGACTAAGACTAACGTTTAACTATGAAGGAAAAAGCTTGAGAAGGTGAAACTGTGGGATGCCGAGTAACCGGGATGGTCACAGCAAGAAAGAAGTTCTCAATTTCACCAAGAGAAAGAGAGAAAGGCATTTCACCCAAAGAAGTCTCGACTCACAGCTGGAAACGTAAGTGTGGAGGATAGGAAACATTCCACTGGAACTTACATCTGGGGCATACATCTATTTCTTTACTGCAGCGAGACATGGACGGAAACAGCAGCAGAGAAGTCCAGGCTGGAAGCGTTCGAAATGTGGTGCAACCGAAGAATGAACTGAAGATGAAATGGATGGACCGAGTGACAAACGAAGACGTGCTAAGAAGAGTAAAGTCTGCTGGAAACTGTGAAAAAAGAGGGACAATTTAACATATTGAGACGTGATGGCCTGGATGAAGTCTATCACCCTGGGTATTGTGAAGAATGGAAATAAATGACTCCAATGACATGAAGCAGCAGAGGATGAGGAAGAGAACTATGTGAATATGATAATGATTCATATATTCTTTTTTCATGCTTTTTAATTTTTTTCATTTAGTGTTTTCTTGATCTCGTATTTTAATATATATTTTTAATCAAATTATTTTTAAAAATCAAAACTTACTTTAAATTTTCTCCTGTTTACAAAAATATAAATACGAAGACGCCAGCTGATCTGAGGGTGTTGATGTCAAACAAATGTTAGAGGACTATTGACTTCTGATGATCGCAATAACACGTGCATCACTTCCTTCACACCACACTGAGGACACGGGTCCAAAAAGGTTGCGCTCGATTCAAATGAGCTTCACTTGTTCTTGTTTGGGGGTTTACACCATTCATTTGGACCGACGTGTAACCATAATCTATCTTTTAACGTGATCGTACAAACGGCACTTTTACAAAATAAAATTAAGCAAAAGTGCTTCTAAGATGGTAATAAATTTTTATGTACATTTCCAAACGCAGAAAAAAAGATTTCGTGTACATTTTGGTGATTAAGATCTTTTAATCCGATCTGGTACTCGACTGTCCCGACTCCTCTGTAAATGAGGGAAATTAAAGTGTGATATGGGGAATAAAAAGCAATTCCCCGAAGGCACTCAATACATGAGAAACACTTTGTATTCCCGACAAACAGTTGAGCAGATTACTTTATGGATTAAGTTCACTTGGGATTACTTATTTAATCACATTCAAGGAATCAGAAATAGGGTGATTTAATAGTTCAGCGTGTAAGAGTGAACTAATTGGATACCCGAAACAAGATAAGACATATCAACAATGATTAGCTCCAAAGAAATGTGAGTGGCAGGAGAAGAATGAATTCAAAACCAGCCAACATAGCTGTATACGATATTTAATTTCAAATCCGGAAATAACATATTCTTATTTAGGCATTTGGTAGAATAGAGCTGCCTGGTTGGACTTTTATCATTGTGAGTGCGTTTTATATATCAATGCACAATGGGGGCGTTTGATCGGAACCGAAATCGCAATTTTGTACACGAAATTGTTATATGGAAACGAAAAAAGAATTTTAGTGAAAGAATTAATCTTCTAACTACAACCATTCACTCATAAATCACAAATGAAAATAAGCAAAAGGTGACGCCCACCGAAAATGCTGCTGTGATTACATTGACGTCATTTTCCTCCCGTCCGTGACTGCTTTCAGGGGAGAGGAAGGGAGTGGAGGGGGATTCTCGGAAGGTCTGCTCGCACAGATGCTGTCGCAATCATTCCCATTGGCCGAGTCAGCTGTGTCCCCCCCATTGCGATAAGGCCAAGTAGCTTCGCGGGCTCAGTTGTGATTGGACGAAGTCGATATACGTCAGAGGTTGCACCACGCCCACTTTTCCGAAAGGGTTAAAAACATCAGTTTTTCGGCGCTTATAACTCGGGAATTAATTGTCGGATCAAAAAACGGAAAAATACGGGTCTTTTTATTTTACAAACTCTATCAGATTCGGAAATAAAAAAATATGGTGAACGACCCCATTACTTGAAGGGCATTTATTCTTTCATTCGTTCTTTTTCTGAAATTTTACCGAGACATATCAGCGTCTAAACGCTGTCTTCGGGAGTTCCCAACACCGATGAAGTTTTTGAAGTCTGCATCAAACAAGTTAAGGTGCGGTTGCAAGGTCACGCGAACATTGCACTGTGGTACTTGAATTTCGTCGCCCATTTAGTGAATTTTTAAGTTCTGCTAACTTTTTCCAGACACGATTGATTATAAGGAGCGATTGCACCTGACCGATAAGTGGTTACAAGAAAAAAGAGAACTGATATGAATAGGAATGAGAGTGAAGAATAGGAGCGACCCCGGGCATGATAGTGGCTTCTTTGGTACTAACTTATTCGATTCCATCTGTCCTGTATTTAGTGCAGGATCCAGATTTAAGGAAAAAGGACTGTAAATTACCGAGGAAGTCTGCTGTCGTTTAAGAGCTTTAAAGTAGAAAAAGATACAGCCGAAAGAGGGACTACCTATATCAAAAAGTTCCTCGAGGGCAACAACTTTTCCAGAAATGAACAGCAAAGGCAATGTTTCTTTATAATTCAGTGCCTGTCGTCCATTAATAACGTAATATTTACTATGGTCAGTAATTCCCTTTATAATAATAATTTCTTTATTGTAACAAATAATAATAATATTTATTAGAAGTTAATTATTATATGAATTCCCTCGGATACAATTATATAAGAAGTATTTATCATCAAGGTTCATGCAATGGTCTTCGTCAAAGAGTACATTTCAAATAATCAAAAAACAATATCAAGTTAACAAGTTAAGAAATCGTCAATAGAGAGTAAAAGGCTTTTGATACCAGCCAACAGACACGTTTAAATTTCCAGTAGGTTACACTTCTGGCCTCTCGAGGTAACATGTTGAAAAATTTCAGTTTAATCACATTGAATAGATTTTTTGTTTTCGATAATCTGCAGTGGGGTATAACAAGTTTCTCCTTCCTCTTGGTGTCATGATCATGGACACTATTTCCAGTTTTGTATAGGTCGATATTTTGTTTAACATAAACATTTGTGTATATACAAACTATATAGTGTCATAATTCCCAATTGTTTCAAGATAGTGCTCACGAAAGGGAGAGTGAGAGATGACTGCTCTTTTCTGTAATAGAAATGCATCCTTGGCCATAGGAGCATGGCCCCAGAGTTCAATGCCATCATTTAAATGGCAATGGAAAAATGCAAAGTAAATAGTTCGTACATAATCGTTGGGGACCCGTTCCCTAAGTTTACGCAGCATGAAAATCACCTTAGACAGCTTGACACGGATATTAGAAATGTGAGAGTCCCACTGCAGCCTACTGTCCGATGCAAAACCTTAAGTAGCTTCATTAATTTCATTCATTGGATTTGCAAAGAGAGAAGGTAGTCAGTTGTGTTTTTTCTGCATTTAAAGTGAGTCCATAAACCATCTATGAGCAGCAGCCATTACCGAATTAGTAGAATTTTGGATACCATTCAAATCCTTGTCATAACATATAAATATTGTGTCATCCGCAAACAATACTGATTCTTTTGGGACATTGTCTGGAAGGTCCCATGACCAAATGGAATCATGACCAAAAATAAAAGTGGTCCGAGGACTGAGCCTTGTGGGACACCTTGTTTTACTAGCAATGGTCTGGATAGTTTATTTTCAATACACACTTTCCATACAGTCTGATAGTTTTCCTGCGTGATGCCCTCTCGTATATTATCAATAAATGGCATCTTCCCCCACCCTGGAAGTTTGCAGGGACACAGTTCTTGCCGAATATCTTCATTCATTCATTTGTTTTTCTCCATTGCAGCAAAAAGCCCGGGTGTCGGCCGTGCATAGGTGGCAGCAGCAGCGAGCGTATCGCGAAGCAGTGCAAGAGGCAGCCGTGCAGGCGCTGCGGCCGGCCCTGGTCGCTGGACGTCACGGCCCTGGTGGAGGAGGACGAGGAGCAGCCGGCGTCGGCATCCGAAGAAGCCGAAATACAGGTTTGTTTCCTGCAGTCACATCGCCATAGAACATGCCGAAGCGGAAAATCAGTGCTTCCTTCGGAATTCCGATACAATTCCAGAATGCGGTCCTTTAACCACGTTTCCTACATCCGAAAGCGATGGAGTTGGAAAAGTGAAAAGACCCGGATTTTCCAATTCTTCAATCCGTCACAGAGTTCTCAATTTATAAGAGGCGAAAAACTGATGTTTTCAACCGTTTCCCTTGAGTGGGCGTGCGAAAGACTCGTACGTCATCCGCTTCGTCCAATCACAACTGAGACGGCGCAGCTCCTTCGCCCAATCACAACGGGGGACACACTGCTGACTCCGCCAATGGAAGATGTTGTTAGAATCCATGCGGAGTGTTTCGAAAGGCATTATTGCGTATGCCACTACCTAGTAATTTGTGAAAAAGTACATACATTTCAAAACACTCTTATTCACACCACAATGTACACGAATTGTGCTTAGTGAATTTTGTTATTCAGTTATTTCGTGCTATTTACAGGGGATGCGCAGGAGCTTTGTGCGCAGGCCTCCCCTCCCCACCTCCACTTCCCCTCCTGTTTCCCACCAAAACAATCAAGGGGGGGGGGGAGGGGAGGTGGATGACGTAGATATCCTTAACGCAGCTCTCGTTCGGTGAGCGTCACCTTTTGCCTTTTATTTTAATTTTAGATTTATGAAAAAACGGCTCTGGTTAGAAGTCTTATTTTTTCTACTAAGTTCATTTGTCGTTTTCTTCTGACGATTTCGCAGTACAAGATGTTGGTTCTTATTCGGCAAACGCCCCCGTTCCATCTCCCGCTCCTGCTCTTCTTCCTTCTCCTCAGTCTGAGACGGTGTATCTGCTCTTTGAACCCATCTCTATGCCTTTCGCTCTATGCGCAAGTTCTCTATTCTCAGTACTGTTACGGTCTGCAGTCTCAGCTGAGCATCAAGAACTCCCTGGCGAGCATTCGATATTGTTTATTGAGTTAACTTCAAAGTCATGTAGTGTATTGTATAGAGGCGACCATAAAACTTTTGAGTGGAAAGACACTGACCAAGAGTGTTGTTCACTTTTACTTGAGCATATATTTCAAATCAGGTATCTTATCGCATTTTTACGAAACGTGTATCCCAACTGTAATGTCGAACCTCAACTAGGGAAAATAAATTCCTCAAATGAAACATATTCCCAGGCAGGGAAGTAACGGCTATGAAGCGGAAACCACTGACAAAATCCTAAGAAAAAGTCTTTTACTTGTGAGTAAGGGAATCCACAACGCTGGAAAAATTTAAAGTTTGATTCATGGAAATTGGCGTAAAATCACGAATCTGGGGGAGATTACGTCGAGGGTTGCCAGGGAAAAACCAATACAGGGTTTCATTTTGTTTAATAATAAGAAAAAGCTTGGTCAACGCAACCAAGGACAAAATATAGTTATTCGAAAGAAGTGGTATATATTCACTAGAATGCCATGATGGCGGCGACGCGACATTCGTTGTTGAAACAGGAAGGACGTTTCAAATTAGAACACAGAGGACGTGGATGATGTGACGGTGAGCAAGCACAATGTTGTCATTTTTCGCAAAACACCCGTGAGAGAGAGCCTCACCCAAAGTTTCTTCACTTCGAGACCAAAGGCAAGACGCTAGACATTTCAGAGGAGCTAGAGATTAAGACCGTGTCCGAATTCGCCAATTAGCTGCGTTAAATGCTCCCTTCGTAGGGAGGAAGCCATCTTGTAGTGTGTCCGAATTCGTAGGCATCAGTTTAGTCACCGAATTTAGTCACCGAATTTAGTCACCTAATGTTGCCCTAAGCAAAGTGAGCGTGAAGTGATTGCGACGCCATCTTTAAAAACCATCCCATAATGGGGAATATGCATGAAATTTGTTTCTCGAAGATTAATTATGTACTTGCTGCGAAATTTTCTCACGAATTCAAATATACCTATAAGCCAAAATTTTCTACGCCAGACAAAAAGATTATTAAATGCAATTAAAATGTTCCCGAAAATTGACGAAAGTCATGTGACCTGAAACGCCTTCTGACGTCACCGCATGGTATAGGTTCCATATTGCTACGGAGACAGACATTTATATTTAAAAGAAAACGAAGTAAATATATTGTTTCGAGGTTTTTAGCCGTTTCCCGAACGAAACGATGACTGAAATAATACTGAAAAAAGCACATTCCGACAATTTCCTTTGGTTGACTCCCTAATGCGGCGTTCTTAAAAAAAATGCAGCTGAAACGTATAAACGAAAATTGCATAAACGTGGCTGAAATTCTTGGGCACTATACAGGCATTATATAATTTATGGACGATTTGCTCGTTACCATCCATACTACTTATATCAAAAATCGAAATACAATCGTTTATTGCATTAAACAAATGAGAAAAATACATACGTTTTCACGTAGGTATGTATTTTTACACGTGAAAAAGTATGTATTCATTATACATACTTTTTGTTGTACTTATTCATTTATACTCATGCATACGTATTCATTTAACAACTTACCTCCACGCATAAACAAATAAACAACGCCCATAGTGATACCGTGCCGTGACGTCATGCGATGACGTCGCGTTTTTAAGCTGCCGAAAAGGTACAATTTTCAAAGAGTAATATCTTTGCAACACAACTTAATTCTTCAGCAAAATTTTCGCAAAGCACATTTTAGCTAATAAACTTCATATTCAAAGAGTTATAATAAAATAGTGCATGTTCCCCATTCTTAGCGCCTTTTGAGGATATGGTTGTTGTGGTAACAAAATGTAAACAATTACTTGCGCGATATTTATTGCTCATAATGAGCCGACGAAATACTTCATGTGTGAGTTTGATATTATTTCGTTTTTTCCCTCCAGAAAGATTGAAATTCAAATGTTAAAAAACAAATATAAATTAAATAGGCAATCCTAAGTGTATAACGGAAAATAATTCATGACTATATCTTGATAAGGTATTCAACTCGGAGCGGTAAATGTTCAAAGAACAGAAATATTTCTATAAGTTGGTGAGATAAATTACTTTTCTGTTTTTTTAAACAATAGTTGTGAGGCATGTAATTGAAGTTGCTGATACCTATGAGTTTTTGAAATCTTTGATAGTTTCCTCCTATACTTGTACATTATCTATATATATTAATTTTGTAGCGTGTCAGTCATTCTGTATCTGTTTTCTTTCGTTCTCTTCCAAATTTTCAGCTAAAAGAGAGGTTGGGTGCGTTGAGTTTGGATTCTCTGTCTGTATGATTTGGTATCAGTTCTGGATTTTTAGCAGTTTGCGGTGCAGAGAAAAATGTAAGAGAAAAATGGTGTTTGCTCCATCTTATAACTTGGGAAACCAGTTGCTATGCATATTTGTTTACGTTGCTAAGTAAATGTTTTTGCGTTTTTGGTAAAGGGACAAAAATTGGATTGAAGAATTTGAAGAAATTGGAATTAGTTTCATCAATAAAATTGTGAGCATGAAAGTATTAATTGACGTTTTCGATGTGCAGATAGTTAAATAAAACAATTTTTGCCTACCGGCCCCGGTCTTGTGTATTGTGTGAATTTTAAAGCCACGGGTTTTGAAGTACTTTTATAATACTTGAAAGAAGATAAAATGTTTATTAGGTATTAATGTTCGTTGCTAAAGTTCGAAAACACACCCACCATTTTAAAGTTATCAATGGCTGTCCCACACCCAAACCATTCCGTTTTTTTATCAATAAAAAAATAAAAAATTCACTTATAACTCCACCTAAAAGATAGATATAATTATGTTAAGGGCCTGTGACTACTAAGGTCATTTCGCACCAGATTAAAAACATGTGTTAGAAAAACAGTACTTGGTAAATGTGTAGAATAGTATATAAGTATTACTTAGAAGTAGTTTAAACTATGAGTGGAGACGATAGGCTCAACTCTGTATTGGTCATATGGAAAAAGAGTTGCATTTAGAGCTGTTGGGCAGATTACAGTGCGTATTAAATTTTGGGTAGTGAATTCACTTCATGAAGAAATTTTAGAACGCAATCGACACGTTTGAAATTGTCACCCTATACTTTTCTTAGATCCCCAATAATTTTGTGGTGTTTGTATTCCCATCCTATATTTTACACAGTCGACAAGCAGGTGTTTCATCTAAATTATTTCCAAAAGCTCAAAAAAACAATTGTAAAATGAATCTACCGAGACGATTCCCAGGGGCGGAATTCTGTACATCCTACCGATAGCGATAGGTGCAGCGAAGATCGGCAAGATTTGTAAAGGGACGATACGATAATTATATTAGCGTAACCAGTCTATTAAATGAATTGAAATGGGAATCATTGTCAGATCGCAGGTTGAAATTTAGACTTAATCTCTTCCACAAATTCCAAGGCAATATTTTCAGTGATGATGTTAAAAATATTTTACGAACCCCAACTTACTATGGCAGGCTGGACCATAATCATAAAGTTAGAGAAATTGATTGCCGAACTGACCGATTCAAAATGTCCTTTTTCCCTCGCACAATAAGAGATACGAATAACGGTAAATATGTCCAATCGGAGAGTAGCAATGAATAGCATTGGTAGCTGCATGTTGGTATGAGTACTTAAAGCTAACCCTACTAACAGAATGTTTTTGCATGTTTGCTTTGCAATTTCTATCTTTTTTAAATAGTGTAGTTCTGACTACTATATTAATACTATTCCTTTTTTATACATGATATGTAGTGCATGTTTGGTGAGCAATCACCCCCTGCCACACACCCTTGTGGTGGCTTGCAGGGTATTATGTAGATGTAGATGAGGTGTCGCTAACTCCCCGGACCGACAAATGTCGGTAAGAGCGATTCCGGTGACGCATTCTACCGACAATTGTCGCTAATTTTACCGATACTTGTCGGTAACGACGAGTGAGCCTACCGACGATTTCCAAACCCACGCTAGGCCATACCCAAGGTGTGTTACTCACCTTGGGCCATACCGACATGTATTTCGTCTCTTCGCCAACTGCATGCTGGGTAAAAACAGTGAAAGATCGGTCTACGCATAGCGACGGACGTATGTTTTGATTATCTGCGACCGTGGTTTTGATGAATTGACTTGTGCAAATTGGTAGGTTTTCTGAGAACTGAGATCGTCCTTTATTTGCATTTCCATATTGGCTGTAAGTTACAATCTTAACGATATAATTCGCGCTTAGTTATATTAGTCCTTAATTTGCAAAATTAGCTCATCCAAAACAAGTTTGCTTAAAAGTGTCTTAAAACTGTTTGTGTCAAGCTATGTCATTGGTCAAAACTTATAGCCTCGCGCGCAGGTGCTGCTTCCTTACCGACAAATGCTTGACGTCAGAGTTTTGTCGCTTGCCCCGACGACTGTAGGTAGGTGGCGAGTGCAGAATAGCTCGACCGTCGGTGCAAGCGACGACCGTCGGTAGCCACCGATACCGACAGGTGTCGTTAGGCGTGTACAGAATTCCGCCCAGAAAATATATAACACCAACCTTTACATCGCTATGGAAATAATATTTACCAAATATTCGTCAAAATCATTCGATCGACTAGATTAAAATCTCCTAGAACATTCCATTTTTCATCAATTTTAAAAAAGACATCCACTTACACACCCACCTAAAATATTTGAAAAGGCCAAAAGGACCGATTCTTTTCTTAAACCACCCAGACGATCCCAGAAAAATATCGCAGCCACCTTTGCATCGGATTGGGTCTAATTTTGTACCGTGTCAGTCAGTCCGTCAATCTGTATCCGTTTTGTTTTGCCCTCTCCCAAGATTTGAGCTAAAAGACTGAGGTTTGAGTGTGGATTCTCTGTCTGCATGAATTGGTAGCAGTTTTGTACTTTCAGCAGTTTGTGGTGCAGAGAAAAATGCAAAAAAATACGTGGTTTTTGAGAGTCGGAGACAGCATATGGTGTAGAAAAAAGACCAAAAGCATGTAGGATGATTAGAGTGGGACACATTTCTCTATTTATAAAATAACAATTTCCTTCTCTCTGCATACGAAGTGCTTATCAGAAGTTGCGCACAAAAGTGGAAAAAAATGTAAAGAGTACTTTGAGTAGTGAAGCAGTAACTGCCTGCCTGAAGCACAAGCACTACTGCCACCTATTGGTAATGTGTCATCCAGTAGTTTCCAAACACTTTGTAAAAGCTCATTTGACACTAGAACACAAAGTTCACATCAATAGCACACCAAACAGAGAATGCAAAGCAGGCCGCAAGTCAGCTAGTTTGTAATAAAGCGCGGCCGACATTTAACAGGTATATAAATACCGTCGGCTCCGATTTGATCACCAAACCGAGTATTTCACCGACAGATCTGTTCCTTTCCACTTTATTATCTGCACTAACAACTTGTACGACATTGTACTAGCACGTAACCATGGATTAGCTTGTAAATTGAAGCACTTCAAAACAAAGATTGTTTAATTATAATGGGAAAAGCGTTAAATTACGTAATAGAATAAGCGAAAGGTGATTGCAGTCTGATAGACATCCGCTACAGCGAGTATTTGAGCAAATAATAATATAATAACAATCTATGTCAATGCTCGAGCTTAAGCTATAAGTGTGGTATTTGCTGAGAAAATAGATCTTAATTCAAAACAGAATATCTCCGGCGAGCATCATTTTTTAACTCGAAAAGTTAGTATTAGAGCAAAAGTTCTTAGAAAATGACCGCTAGTGAAATACCTCAATTCAGGTTATTGCTACTCATTTGTTTTAAGTACCACTGTTATACCGCAGGTTGCGACACTGTGGCTTTCGTCCAAATTCATGCTCCCTCTAGTCATCGGAGAATTCGATGCCTAATGGAATGGCGTGGCTAATTCCTAATGGCTAATGAATCGGGACTCGGCCTGAGGAAAACTCCACCCAAGGCCATGTTGTGAGCGACGCTATCTCCTCGGGACCCTCTCCAATTCTCGGCATCGCCCTTTAATCCACTTTGGCCTTTCCTTGGTCCGTAACATTTGACTTAAGCCTTCCCCCTTCCACTATCCGTCCCTCGCTTCATCAAGACTAAGGACCGACATTTTTCTGTACACTCCTACACACACGATGTCCTCTTGTGGAGCAAACCGGTCGCGTTTTATGTTTTTAATCTAAGTGTCGAGTATACAAAGTTTTTAATTTAATTAAAGATAAACTTCTGCAAAGTTGAGCCTAAAACCATGCATGGTTTAACTAGAGTTATCACCAGCATTGGAAATTGATGGGCATGAGCATGTATGGACTTACAGCTTCGTTTATGGACCAAAAGAGATGTTTGCTGGAATACGATTACAGGTGAGGCCTAAGTTTGTAACACTGATGAGCCAGAGGCGATCTATATATCTTCATCTACGCAATACCCTGCATGCCACGGTGAGGGTGTGTGGCAGGGGGTGAAGATCACAAAGCATGCAGTATTGACATGCAAACAAGCTTATAAATGGAAACGTGTTAGATAATATAGTCACATCCAGCTTGATGGTTAGTATCTACATAGTAATAAAGGAATGATTGGTTACAATTGCACATCTCTAAAACTTTTTATCTGCATAAAGAGCTTCGGTAAGAGGAACTAGCTGAGGTTAGGCCGAAAACAGGCAACGAGGATTAAGGGACCAAAACAATCAATTTATATTTAAATCTCGCCAACATTTAACCTACTGAGTACCTGCAATGCTTTAAACTGCGAACTCTGGGTATATTCCTCACATGATATCTCGTGCAATCCTATTAATTATCCGCAAATGATGAAATGTAGCCAGGCAGTGAAATAATTGGAAAATTACGAGAGAAATGCTTTCTTGAGATTTAATGACCCAGCTTGAGTTAAGAAGGTTCCACCGTGACTCCGCAATTCAATATCCTGTAAGAGAGCTATGTTATTTAATGAATAAATACCGATCCAGAAAAACACCTATATGGAAAATCATCTATAGGTTGATAACGCATGCACAAAAATTCTATGAGTATGCTATTATATTGCGCGTTGTAGTTGCATTCTATTTTTTACAAACTCTTTGAAATCATTTTGACTTCGGAACATGGCTGACGCACAGTCTAAACATTATGCTTAGACTGTGACTGACGTGTTGTTGCCTCGTTTAATTTACAAAGTGATAATACATGCCCAATCCCCCTAATAAGTATTCTAAAAGAGGTTTAATATTTTCTTACTTAGTTTTAAACTATTCCCTTGCAAATACAACTCTTTGTTTTGAATTTTATTAATATTCGTATTTTTGAAAATTGTTTGACAACAATGACGCTGCTACTATTTGGAAGCATAGTTATTAATTACACCATATCCATAATCAATGAAATATTTAAATTACATAAAACTAATAGAAGGACCTTGGTAAGGTATATTCCTAAATTAATTGAGTAAATAGGCTTGTAAGCACGTTCCGTCACAAGTACCGTTGCCAATGATAACAACATACTGTAGTGCCACTTTCACATAACTCTACACGCTAGGATGAGCGGCCCGGATCAGCCGACATAACGGCTGATCCCACCGTGTAGAGGCGCCACCATTGTTCAGCCGAGGGGTAGGCTCCGCAAGCCTCGGGACCCCAGCTTAAGTAATACGCTTTGTTTTTGTTTGGATTAAATAAATCGTGTGACGCGAAAACGCGGTTGCTATTTACAACTTGGATAAATAAGATTCTTAATCCAATGGAAGGAAACGGGGAAAAAGTTACGGAAAGTACCGAAGGTAATAGAAAGTGATAATATACCAGTAGAACTAACTCATTCTCTCAATAATCATCTATTCCAGTCATGTTGAGTGTTTACAATGTCATTTGTAAACTTCGGCACCAGATGGCGAAGCGTCGATTTAAGTGCTTCGTGTAGAAAGGAAGGCGGCTCAACGTTCAGGCTGAGCCAAGTACGCTGAGCGCAGGCGGACGTGTAGAAGAGGCATAAGGCTTTTCTGCTTTTTTTCGAATTAATATAAATTTAACAAGTATGATAATGCGGGCTCTTTTTTACAATGCTAAATTCTACATAAAATCACGCATCTTATATTAGTTTTTCGTCAAGACGACATTTCTCTTTGCCTTATTAATCTGAAAATTTTACTGCAAGAGCCATGCTCTTCCGAATAGCCACGTATAAAATATCTGATTTTCAACTTCTCTTTTCTTCAAATATATTATGGAAAGGCCTCACTATTTTATTGCCAGTCGATAGAAGGGCCAAAAAATGATGTTCTGAAATTTTAACAAAAATGACATCTACTTGTTAATTCGGTGGAGCCACCTGAAGTTAGATTTGTCGTGGGTTCCCCAAGATTCCATTGGACCGGCCTCTCCTCTCCTCTCCGCTCTCTGTGTTTGAGCGGCACTGTTTCAATCCTGGGAATCCTGGCGTGATAACAGCTCAAGCACGTACAGCCCATTACTATCTCATATCAACAGCCCATTACTATCTCATCAGCCTATCCTCATGTACATAATTATTCCCTCTCACATTCTTCTCTACATGCACTCGCTAGTAATCTCTTTCTCTGTTTAAAATTTGCTCTTCTAGTCTGATTTCAGAAGCCTATTCTACAAGTCGTTTCCGGTAGTTTGAAGAAGATTTTGTCTCAAACCTTGTGGTCGTTGTTGAGGTGGGGATCAGCCAATAGGCCAATACTTTGGCCACATACGGGAGAAAATGAGGAATGTAGAATAGAAGAAATTAATCAAAACGGCCACGAAAAGCAGATTTTCAAATAATAAAACGAGGCAGTTCATTCGAGTTGTCTTTGCAGAATGCTCGATCCAACTCAAAACCTACGCTCAGCAGAATATACAGTGCATTAGGTAGCTAGATCCAAAATCAAGCTGATTTCTTCACTTCTAGCCGTCTCTTGCCTAGGAAAAGAGTGGTCATTGGCCTCTCAATACCGAAGTTTCACTTTTAAGGAGATAGAAAAGATAGAATGATGGAAGAAAGAGAGGCAGGGGTGATATTTTCCGGCTAAGGGAAAAATGCACGAAATGAGATGAATTAAAACATATGTGGCGGAGTATAAAATGCTGATTAAGAAGTAAAAAGTAATTGAGAAGTGGAAAATCCTTTGCAGAGGGAGCGGTAGTTATTTTAAATGAGCTATTTTCTTAAAAGTGCGGCATTAGTGCTTCTGACAATTCTTTTTTTTATAATTTAAGTAAAATACAATTTTTTGTCCATACCCTGCGGTCCTTGTTGAGGTGGTGATCAGCCAAAATTTTCGAATAATTGCACTGTTATAATTTCCTCGCAGTAATGGCCGCTTAACTGGTCAAAAGTGTGGAAGAAACTGTGCAATTTCTAGAAAATTCATAGTTTTGTTTTAACAAATGCAATGATGACGACTCCTGGTAAGAAAGATCACTGCAAATTACATCACGGAGTAATGAAAATATTTTAAGGGAGAGAAGCTCTTATATCTAATTACTCCATCTTGCTCATTGTGTCTCCAAACTGAGATTGGACGTTAAGCATGTCTTAATAATATTTTCTTGACTTCCTTACAACGGAACAATGGGGGCGTTTACTAGGAACCGAAATCGCCATTTTGTACACGAAATCGTTAGATGGAAACGAAAAAAGAATTTTAGTGAAAAAATTAATCTTCTAACCACAACCATTCACTCATAAATCAAAAATTAAAATAAGCAAAAGGTGACGCCCACCGAAAATGCTGCTGCGATAACATTGACGTCATTTTCCTCCCGTCCTTGACTGCTTTGAGGGGAGGGGGAAGGGAGTGGAGGGGGGTTCTCGGAAGGTCTGCTCGCACAGATGCTGTCGAAATCGCTCCCATTGGCCGAGTCAGCTGTGTCCCCCCCATTGCGATAAGGCGAAGTAGCTTCGCGGGCTCAGTTGTGATTGGACGAAGTAGATATACGTCAGAGGTTGCACCACACCCACTTTTCCGAAAGGGTTAAAAACATCAGTTTTTCGACGCCTATAACTCGGGAAATAATTGTCGGATCGGAAAACGGAAAAATACGGGTCCTTTTATTTTACAAACTCTATCAGATTCGGCAATAAAAAAAATATGGTAAACGACCCCATTCGTCAGACGTTTTCACCAGTGGCCATTCCCCTCCTCATATCCCCCTTGTAGTCCTGATTGCGTTTGCACCCAATGTGCTGCATATTTGTTCCGTCTGCTCCATCCGATGCCAGCAATCCTTTACAACACTGCTTCACCTGCTTTATCTTTGGTATCCCATAATGGTAGTGGCAAGAATCTTAGTCTAATTACTATCGCGCTTGTTTTCTGATGCATCTCGCACCGATTCAAATCCTTGTGTACTGACAGGTGAATTGGGTAAGGAAGGGGGTAATTAACGATCAAAAGATGCTCGACGAATATCATTGGCTTAGCTATGGAGGGGAGATATTGATGATTGGCATTCGCTCGGACGTACGGATTTGGTGATGGAGCGCAGAACTGATTTAACGGAGATTGCCATATACAACTGCATACGATTAATGGGGCTCTTGTGAACTACATAATATAATATTATAGAAAATAAACGAGCAATCAAGGAGGTATTTTGAATTCCATAAAATTGTATCCATAATACGTATATAATGAGATTAAGTATATAATTTTGTTTTATGGCTGAAATCGTTTGGCAACAGGATTAGAGTGAGGAAAAATCGTCCTTCATACAGTGAACGGTGATGATTTGAAGTTGCAGGCTTAGCTTTATGCTTTAAGCTTTTCCAAGGCTTCCACATGCTTCCAAAGGTATTCTATACCTTGATTATGACATTATGTGTGTAGAAACCATTGTTAACAGTAGCATAGAGTAAGTATTATTCCAAAGACTCCTTTTATCAAGCCAAAAATGTACTAGGTTTTATTTAAAAAAATCAAAAAAGTGACTGAACTCACGGATAGTTGCACAGGCAGACATCCTGTAAATGAGGCAACAATAAGACTGATTTCTCAAATTTAGGGAGGATAACAAATTCAACCATCCGAAAAATGTCAGGTCCAAAAAAGATGTGTTTATAATTAACCGTTATAAGCAATGACAGATGGATTAGTGAGGAAGTGTCACTAACGACCCAAAGTTGGGTGAAAAAATGAAGAAGTATTGACATAGATATGGAAGGAAGAGGTTGGTGATGAGTGGCATTCGGGTAGAGTAGAGGGTGGATTTGGGGGTGCACAGGGATGATCGAAGGGTCGGACACGTAGCCAGGGGCTTCGACGTGGGGCTTCAGAAATTTCGTCCCCGTGAGGCCAGGGCCTGTGGTATGCATTCGCCCCGAGGGTAAGGGCTTGCCAAGGGGCTCATTACTCGATTTGGATGCGCTAATCAATTGCCTCCGAATCGATTTGAAAGAACGTCTCGATTTCCTTTCCTTTAGGATCCGAGTCATTATATATACGTAGTATGAAACAATATTAGAAAATTCACTTCCCTTAGGAACAGCACGATTTTTAGTGGTATATGCATGGAAAGACTCGAGAGCATGAAACCAAAGCATGAAAATCACTAAGAGATCACAAATCACTCTGATTTCTCTGATCAAACCTAATTCATTAGGTTTGATCAGAGAACCAGACAGTGTGCAGCGTAGAGCAGCTAGGTTCGTTAAAAGGTGTTACGATAGGTTGAGTAGTGTTTCAGAATAAAAGAATTAGGATGAGTATCATTATCAGAGCGTAGGTTAAAGTACAGATTAAAGAAATTTCAATTGGATAGCTTTCCTGAAGATATATTAAAAATATATTAAAAACACATATTAAAAACACCAGCGTAATATGATAGATGCGACGAGATAAAAAAGATTAGAGAGATAGATTGTCGTACCGATAGATTCAAAATGGCATTTTCCCCCCGTACTTTAAGAGAACAGAATAGGCATCATAGGAAAGGGATAGGTAGGGGAAATATTTTAGAGTATTCTGTAGTGCATGATGCATGTCTTACCCATTTAAATACTATAGATACTAACAATCTAGTTGCATGAGACCATATAGTTGCTTATTTACATGTTAAGTAGTTAGTTGGTGATCTTCACCCCCTGCCACACACCCTCGCGGTGGCTTGTAGGGTATCGTGTAGATGTAGAAGAGAAGTTTCATCGCTATATTTGTATAAGTGGCGAGCAAGGGGGTAAACGTTTATGCGCAAAATATTGGGTGCAATAAGGAAAGAAGAGATGACCGACTTGGATCCGGAACAGCAGATGGAAATGAAAGGGGAAAGAGGAGGCGAGTTCAAAACTAAGGTTGTGCAGGAGCTGGAGGGAAGGGTGGAAGGTGGTGGGAAGCTGGTGGTGGTGCAACTTCCACGACACTTCTGGGCGATCGAAGCTTTTTTGATTTGTTGGCCGGACAGCCTCCGAAGTTTGCTGGGGTAAAACTTGCACAGTTCAAACACTTGGCCGGCTCCGACTTTTAAATAGCTGCCATTGTCTCTTGAGCTCATGTGAGTGTGTCCGTATCGTTGGCATTTTGAACATGGTACGCGACCGTCAGAGGATTTGAAGATGAAGATGTGGTTAAAATCGTTCAAATGTACGGGGGGAGGGGGGGGGGGGGGGGACGCTTACTTGGAACCGAAATTGCTATTTCATCACGAAATCGTTCGATGGAAACGAAAAATGAATTTTAGTGAGAAATACATCTTCTAACCAGAGAATTTAGTGGAGATAGGACATTCGATTCTTCGAATTCTCGAATCTTGAAAAGGGTCCGAGAGACGAATACTCGAATCTTTGTGCTATTTTCATCATTCGCATCTTTCGAATCCTGAAATATGAATCAACACCGAAATTCCTTTGTGTCATAAATTAGAACAGATTAGTTTCGACAGATGAAAACATCCATTACAAGTATTAGGAAAACAGTATTTGGGTGGCAGATGAGGACGTAGAAGAATAGGTACGAAACGTTAAAAAGTATTTAGCAAACTGAACAACACTTTTGATAGTATATAACCACTATTACCAGGAATATTACCATGGAATATAGTATCACTATTTTTGGTCGAAATCTTCGCAGTAAAAGTCTGGGGGGGGGGGGGGGGAATTATATTCGAGCTCAAGGCACCTACTGTCCGTTGTAAAATTCCATCCCCCGAGTTTGGAGGCCAATATCTAAAAACTGGGTAATGCGAGTTCAAAATTAATTATATAGAATTATATCTTGTGTATCTCTACGTTTAATAATTTCATTTGGTGTGCCATGGGCATTTGCTACCGCGTCTTACCCATTTTCTTCGTCAGCATAATATGAATATTGTGAATGATTGCAATAATAATTATTGTAGCAAAAATCCAAGGTGAATCGGAAGAACATTACACTTTCGTCTCAGTTTTTCCTGAATTCGTTTCCTGCTCTGCTGTTAGATTGGATGTCCGAAGGTGATGTGTTTGCCTCACTACAGCAGACCTATAATTTGAAAATTGCAAATTGTCGTGTGAAATATTCCCTTATAATTTCACATCGGGGATACACTCACACGCACTTCGCACTTGATCTTCAAATACTCCTGTGTTCTCCTCCAAACTATCCAGTTCTGTACTACTCTAAAAGTGGTAATTCGTTCCTTTGGGTGTCGGGAACGGCTTTTTGACAGCAAGTGTTGGATTCTGGGATAACCAAACGGTAGGAACGGATGCACTCCGAGGCAAGGATCTTCCCGGAATCTTCTCGCCTGGCTCTTTTTTCCTCCTTTATCTGCTCATCTAAATCTACACGATACCCTGCAAGCCACCACGAGGGTGTGTGGCAGGGGGTGAAGACCACCAAGCATGCATTATAAACATGCAAACATGCTACTAAGGGTCTCAGGCTGCTAGATTGTTAGTACTTACATAATAATAAGGGATTGGTTGTTAATACATGTATCATGCACTGCAGACTACTCTAAAATATTTCCCCTACCTATCCCTTAGCTATGCTGCCTATTCTGTACTCGAATAGTACGGGGGAAAAAGTGACATTTTTAATATATCGGTACGACAATCCATCTCTCTAATCCTATTTATCTGGTCAAATCGCTGGCATAATACGCTTGTGTTTTTAACATATGCCTAACATCTTTAGTAAATCTATCCGATTTGTAATCTGTAAGAGATTTAATCTGTACTTCAACTCACACTCTGATAATGATTCCCACCATAAATTTTGTATTAATTCTGATACACTACTAACCCTATTGCCGAACCTAGCTGCTCTACGCTGCACAATGTCTAGTTCTCTGATCGAACCTAATGCATTCGGATCCCATACACTGGCTACGTGTTCAAGGTGGGGCCTAACTAGTTAGGACTCGTTGGTAAATAACTCGTAGTTCATTATTTTCACGCTCAATTTGGTCCTTATGTAAAGTTCCACAAGAGTCTGAATTTGTTCCTTTGTAGTGTATTTGGCACGTGTAGTAAATATCTTCAGCGTACCTCGAAGTCCGTCACTTGAGTATTTACGTTACGGTACAGAAATGCCTTTCAGGATCGACTCCGAAATCTCCCTGCAACGATTGCAACATACTGTAGCGGTCATCGTACCCAGTTCCCACCCAGTCCAAAAGTAAATGTTTTGCGTAGGTCGAGTACACTTGTTGCACGATGGAGCAGATTACTTTGAAAGGTATAAAATGCAGTGACGTTGTGCTTCATACAGTCTGAAATAATAACCAGACTGAAGTCGCGCTGAGGTGAGTACGCCATACCGCAGAAATTTGGAGGTCCATAGTTCAAGTCCTGGCTGAGTCAAAGTTTCTTTTGGTATGTGTGTGTGTGTGCGTGGGTCGTTCGACGTCCATTCGACCAGACAATCGGCCAGAATGAACCTTAGGGTCACCGATTTCGACCAAATTTGGCAAACCGCCATCATTTGTTCGTAAAATGAAAACCCCCAAGCCATTTTGCAATAAATGCAACCATTTACGATAAATTGCAACGTTGCAAAATTAGCATTTTGCAAAAGTGACTACTCATTTTACGGAATACTTCCGAGATATTTACGCAACAGATGTGAAAAAGGGCTCATTTTAAAGGACATTTGAATTAGACATATATATTAATACACTGTATTACAAATCATAAACAATTTTATAGTTTATAAAATATTTATAATTTGAAATTATTTTTGACCATGTTGGAAGAGTAAAAAAAACTTTAGCACTTTTCCACATTGTATTTAGAATAATAAAATTGCACAACACGTGTTTCGGCTTGCTAAGCCATCATCAGGTGTACTTACACTCATCGTGTTGTGTAATTTTATTATTTTAGATTCATCGTGGAAAAGTGCTAAAAATTTTTTACTCCTCCAATATGTCTCACTCCCACTACGTGACGCCTGATACTGTGAACAATGCATCGTTGTCTTTGATTTTGCTCATTTTCTTTAATGTTGTACGTACAAACATCCTCTACAAATTACAAAAGTTTGGTAGAGGTAATGTTTTATTTAAGAAAGAAAAATATTTTTCAATGTAGGCGTAACACTGGCCGGTCACTGCACGCGCATGCCGAACGAACGGTTTACTCTTTGACGTCTTCAGATCCCAACACACTTCTTTCATCTTCTTCTCACCAATTTCAAACCATATATCAACTGTTATTTGCCTTTGCAACTGCCATTGGCTGTGTAGATATAAGAAGAGGTCCGTAACAGATTAACATATTTTCTTACTTCCTTGTTTATCACCTGATTTAAATCAATATTGGGAAAAATGTTGGCCACATCTAATAGAATGAATAACTAATTAAATTTGATATAACCTAGTTTTGTATGAACGCCATTTAATTTGAAAGGCGTAGAATGCTTAATATTCGAAGGTTACACGTGAAAATGAATGCACTTCAAAATGCATCACTAAATTTTCATAAACTTAAACCGGTAAGTCGTTTAATTGCGACGAAATCGGGTAAAATCCTTCATTACACGATCAGGAACAAAATACTTAACCGTGAAAGCCCGAGATGACGGACTTTGTGTTGATTCCGACAAGGTTTGAACTTTGACCGGGAAACCATGGTGTTGGCATCACATGCGAGACGCAGTTTGGGGCCATTCTTGGGGCCCGAAACTACATTGCGAACCCTCCAAATGCAGAAATCCTTCTTCTCTTGCATCCTCCTCTTTGGACGCTCGGAAAATCCGCTCCCCCGGCAGAATATACATGTGTGTGCATGGGTTTCCATCGGAATCGCATTCGCCCGAAGGAATTCGCGCCTTTTGACTCGGCGGCGGCGGCGAAAGCAGGCCCCGCCCCCTGATGACGCACTTCCGGCCCGCGATCGAACATCCCTCCGCATGCGCTCCCCACGCGGTCACTTCCCTCACCAGCGACATGTGCTCCGCAAGGCACTGCGCGAGGAGAACGTGTGCCTAAAAAGGCCCCTCGGGCCCTGCCTTACCTGCCCGCCGCTTCTTCGCTCGACGTTCCGGCGGCATCTCGGAGGCCTTCCTTCCTTCCGCCTCTCCAGTGGGACTCGAATTGCACGACCACTTGAACGAGGCCCCGCTGAAGGAACGCGCTGGAATGGGTTGTGCTCCGTTTCATGTGGATTCGGCGATTGCATCCGTGCATTGCTCACTCCTGGTCTGACCATCCCGAGTGCTTTTGCGGGAGGTGAGTTGGAGTGGAGACCGGTGGGGCACATGTCCAGCGTTCCCTGCAATTGCATTGTAGACCACGCACGCCCTGTCGGCTCGGCCCAGAATTGCTTCACCCTGGGATGGACAACGCAAACTCGGCTTGTTTTGAGGGGACCCCAATGATCCTCTCCCCTTTGGGATTTTAATCTCCTCGGCCGCTGCACTGCACTCCCTAGTCTTGCAATCCATCCACTCCCGTCTACCGGTGGGACCCATTGTTTGTCGGCTTCTTGTTCTTGCTGGAGTACTCTCCCGGACTGGGCATCAGGTGAAGACCGTGAGCGTATTGCCTCTCTTGGTGGGGGAGCTCGTGGAAAACCGGAGTGAAAAGTGTTGACCCTCGATGGATTCTCGCGGGCGAGGCTCTGTTCCTTCCAAGGCCCTCGCAGACGAGATCCCAAGGAGAGGAGCTGACTCCACTCGGACGAATGTCTCAAGACATCGTTTCCATGCATCGGAAGTGACAGCATATGTTTCCCCAACAGCCCCAACTTCCTTTGACTCGTATTTTCAGTGTGCTTATAATTTGGGGATTTAATCCAAGCGCAGTGACTGCCTTTCTTTGCTTCTTCCAAACTTTGATTTCTCCGCGTAGCATGCGTGCTCCCGAATCCTCCAGGCAAGGTGAAGAGTGCTGTCAGAAGATTGGCCTTGTGCACCGCGCACGGGAGGGCGTGTCGATGAATGCGTGAGACAGGTGACTTCCCAGGAGGAGAAGTTGTCGAAGGCAATGAAGTGGCAGTGGACGTGCGGACGGTAGTTGTGTCAAAAGACATACGCGCTTTAGTGGAACGTCGGAATCACCGGGCGGCAGAGTAAACCCTCTTGACTTTTAGCACGGAAGCGCACGTATAGAGTCTTGGGCGATCACGGGAATGATTTCGTCTTCCTGCGAAAGGTAGAAGTGTCGCGGAGGGTTGCAATCAATCGCTCTTGTTAGAGGAGCGCGTTGTGCCTATTGCATCGCACTCACACACTTTATACTTTATACTTTATACTTTAAGACCCTCGGTGATTAGGAGAGCAGTTTGAGATCATTTGATTAATCATTTCGCGATCGATCTTGACTCCAGATTAAATATAACTCGGTGAATGCATTTGGTTTACTCAGAAAGGGACCGCTGATAGCTTTACAGGTGTGGGCATCATGTGCTCTTCCAAAGTAAGTTGAAATTTTAAACCTGTGAGTTTCGATAAATTTGAGAGTGAAATCGTTTTAGAAAGTTGCAGCTTCGTTATAAGACGTTTTTCGTGAACGGAGGCCCATTTGCGATGCATCAATGAATTTTCCTTCAAAAACGTTTTAGTTT
This sequence comes from Platycnemis pennipes, assembly GCA_933228895.1. Taxonomy (NCBI): domain Eukaryota; kingdom Metazoa; phylum Arthropoda; class Insecta; order Odonata; family Platycnemididae; genus Platycnemis; species Platycnemis pennipes. The sequence continues at coordinate 135,690,219 of OW121852.1, read as the reverse complement.
TAATTCCCATTATCTCGCTCATCCAATCTCAGCGTCTGTTCTCCTTTATTTCAAACAAATAGTGCAAATTCTTGTGATTTGAATAGTTAATCTATTTACTAAGTCTTTTCCAGTCACTGCTCATTTTCAGAGTGCGAACTCAGTCCAGACAACATGTTTTCGGCTAGTTGGGAGCATTGGAGAGTGTTTACAAATATCAACATGTTTACAAAATGAGTTCTTGAGCGCAGGCTGAACTTTCAGTATTGGCTTTTCATTGATCTCAAATGCATATCAGCAGAAAGACACTTAACGCATCTAACCATCTGTCTTCAGGATTGGACGGACGAATTTTCCTCAAGGAATCCTAAAAAATAAAAGCGCGACACTTCAATGAAATAAGCGGCGAGGTTATTGGGTGACGCGTTAATTGTTAATGAGAGAGAGAGAGAGAGGAGAGGCATTTCTGTAATTCGATGAAATGGATGTTCAACTAACTTAGGATAAATGTGACGCAATGTTTACAATAATTTAACTCGAGCGACTTTTTGGGGTCATTTTGAGGTTGGGCATATGTTGCGTTGGATTTTATCTCCAGTTCTAGCCGTGAAGTGAATAGGGACTCTACTAGAGTCGCATGACATTCGGCAGTAGTGAATTTTCGGGCGAAGACATTTTTGTGTGAATATGAAGTTAAGCTCCTAAAGTTAAGAGGCCTGTGGCTTTAGGTGTTTCTGAAAGTAAAAAGATGAAAATAGGCTCAAAGATATTTTTACAGTTGAATTCACGCTTGGTCTGTTAATTAGGTCGCGGTGGAAATATTCTTCTTAAAGGGTCCGCATGTGGAGGAGAGTTCTTCGGCGTCCCATTGATTTTTCCGTCGAAAGTGAAGCTATTATTGACCTCCGAGGGCGAGTAATCCTAAGGGCCGCTAAGGGTGCATCATCAGTGGACGGACGTGTGCAAACTGTCTTGAGAGAGCCTTGCCATTCAATTCCGTGCCGTGCAAAAGGACACAAGCTACCAAATGATTGCAGATCAGTAAATCAAGGATTCAGAAGCGCTCTAGATTCTAGCTCTGGTCTTTTTCCAAACGACGACGCTGTGCCATGAAATTGCTCCGCACATATTAAGACATATCTTCAACTCCATTTCCGTCGTCAACCTTTTTCTCTCATTTACGGATTAGGGCACTCAGTCCGATTTGACCAACTTTACGTTTGTTGAGTTATTGTCTATTTTTATCACCAAAAGATCTGTCCCGCGCAGGCCTTATTGACAAAATATTGGCGTCAGGAAGGATATTGTGCGAATTTTACGGATCAACCGTGACCTGAATACCGCGAAAAAAACCAAGATGCAGTGGAAAAACGGATAATGCCTTTGGAAACCACTGAACTAGACCTCTACACGGTGAACTGAGTATTTATCGCGAGGAATCCGTCTTTGATTTCCATTTGTTTCCGGGAGAGTTTGCGTGAGGCGAAAAGTATCCAATTTCGGCCTGACGTTTCGAAAAATGCGCGCGTCCATTAGGTGCTGAAGCAATGAGCAAAGCGACGTGCCACTTCTGATGCCGCCTCCGGTTCATGCGATGCGACAAAAAAAGCACACGCTTGTTTCTGAACTCGGGAGCGATTTATAACCAAGGAAGGGATTCTTGGTCGTAGGTGGGCGCTTTATTTTCGTCCGAGGTTTCATCTCCTTCCGCCAGAGGACAGCCCCTTCTCTCCGCTGCACAGCTGGAAGCGAAGAGCAAGATGGCGGCCGCCGCAAGTCTGCGGAGTTGTGCCGACTCTGCTCTCGAGGTTAGAACGACAAATCACACTCTCAGTAGGAAGCAATCGAAGCGCTAAGCAAGTGCGAACACCGGAGCAGTGTGCTTGTCAAGTGGCGTTCCTCTCATTCGCTTCTATTCCTCCGTCGGAGATCTGTTCTGCTGCTGTTCCCCCGCTGGAGGAGGAGTGCCCCAACCGGGCCAAGGGCGCCTCGAGAGAGCAATTGATCGTGGGGGTGGCGCCGCCCTTATAGGCGCCCCCACGTGGTGTCGGCTCCATTTCCCGATATCGATTGCGCGCTCTCGTGCGTAGTAGAATTCAGGGAGAACTCCTTCCTGCCGAGGGAGCGTCTAGTTGTGCCAGGAGGTCAATTGGCGCCTGCACCCCTGGCGTTCGCGTTGGAAAACTCTTCGAGCTTCTCTCTCTCTTCACTCGATCATTCGCTAAAGAACCAGGAACGGCCCGGAAAAGATTCATAGGCTGTGCCTTCATTAGATGAAGTGCCATTTTCTGAATATTCATTCAATTACTCGCTGCTATCCGTTGTCATTTGGTGCAAGTGTCACTACAGGGCCCGAGTACGCCAAATCTTGCTCACATTGCTGTAAACGTAACGTTTTTTAATAACTGCGATCAATATTTCATAAGTTCGACTATACAGCAGCCACAATTGGAAAACCATCATCTCTTCATGTCCATGGGCGTTGTCTTCTAGGAGGGGCAACAGAACTTTTTTCTCAATGTTGATGATTATTGCTTTGTAGAACTAAACAAGGAGTAAATTGTTTCCATAAAGTTTGAAGGGCTGTTCTAGTAAGGCCTTTAACTAACCCATTATATTCTGCGGCACTGGAAAACAGTGAACCGATCTAGAATCCAATCGTTTAATTCTCCACATACACAATTCAACCTTAGACATTTACTGGTTTTCCCATCTCTTTTTTTACGGAGAGGAAAGCGTATCTACGGTCTTTTCAATCGCTGCAAATCATAAGGCCCCTTTTTGGGAGGATTCGACCCTCACAGCCTCGATAAAACCAGCGGCGATGATTAAGGAACGGAGAACTATTTCTTCGCTTCAGTTGGCATTCAAACCTAGCGAGGGCTCAATTTGCCATACATCCAAGTCCAACCCTTCAGAATAATGTTTCGCGACCCCTATTCGGTATTGCACGCAATACTTTTCCCTCGCTCCGTTCCTTGGAAGCAAAAATAGCGAGACCAAGGAGAAAATGAAATATTCGTGAGGAGGGAGTTACCTCCCATTGGTCCGATCTGCGACAGTCCCAAGGACCCAGTTCGTCGGAGAATCGAAACACAACAGCGGTCGAATCGATGCTCTCGCGAAAGATATTTCGATATTCGTTGCCCTTTTTACTGACGTGCGCGAATCACGGTGACTCGCGGAAACAGATGCCGTCGGTGACTGCTCTTAGATGCACGTCATGCGAGTTGTGAAGCGGAGAATAAATTGTAATATTGCCTGAGTAAGCTTCAGCGGACATTCTTTTTATGGCGTTGATAACAGAGACCTCCGAAAGTGTTTCCGCGGAATCGGGCGGGTCATATTTTATAGCATGTAATTTTTAACATGCGCGGAATAATGTTGTAGTAGTTGTCACTTCGATTTCCACCTGCATGTAACCTATCATCTGATGCAAGATGTAAGCCAAGGTTGTTGGACCAAATATTAAATTGCATTTCCTCTGTTATTAGATTTCTGCGAGTCTTCGTGCTCTTGGCCACATTTGGCACGCTGTGGGAGGTGCCATGAACCACTTCCCGCTGGCAACGCTTTAGCGAAACTTTGTCTTCCAAATCGTAGCCTATGCAATTCATAAAGTGGAAGAGAATTCACTATTTTTAAGAAGAGTAATGGGAATCCGAAACCAGGTTGACTGTGGTGTATATACTTGCCTGGGAGTTGAGTAGTGTTTGGAGTCATCAACTTGAGCAGTTATCAATAATTATTATTCAAACACTAGTGGATAACAAATGCATAATTTATGATTTCAGACTGATAATCGGACACATGCTTGACTTTTGCGCCTTGCCTTACTGTGGAGCGGTATGCCTACAAGCTCCCATCATATTTCTATCTATTTCCAAAGGTACTAATTTTTAGAAGAATTTTAAATTTATAATAGTGACTTGAACATTGGCGTAATTTTTTAATGTGTTCATTCCCTGAGCATAGCAAGAATGTATGATTCGATATCATGCAGTCCTTCGTGAATGGTACTAGTGCAGTATTTGTTGGGGGGAGGGCGTTTACAAAAAGGTGCTGAATAGAATTCAGAGCGCGGTCTCATTGCGATGCAGGATCAAGTTATGGATATGAATAATTTTGAACTTGTGAACAAATAGTGATACCTTTGACAATCCACGTTGGGAACAAGCAGAGGACAAGGAATTCATTCATAAATACTACAGAAAGAAGGAAGGCATTTTATGCGAGCAAAAAAGCATAGGGCCAAGGGAAAAAATCTCTCCTGTAACATTACTTGGTAAGTCAGCTGTATAAATATATATTGTGAAGATACAGTGGGGGTAATTGGAGTTTCACCCTGATTGTTTTTAGTGCAAACTGTATTTGCAGCAATGAAATGGTATGACTCTCCTATCATCTGTCGTGAGCGGAGGGTACACTGTATATTGAGGGCAATGCTCAGTCATTGCTCCGCGGAGGAAACATATTAACATACCGTGGCTAAAAAACACTCCCGTGTCGTATTTTTATCGCTGATTCAGCGCTACAAACCGTGATATTTCTTGACCATTCTTTTCGCGCCTCCTTCGACGCCTCCTCATCGTTTTCTACTTGGTTTCTCCCGATCTTCATTCTTGCATCTCTAAATCCGAAGCATCATTTTTGGCGTCAATATCTCTTCGTAGCGCAGCAAAAACATGCAGGAATCTTAGGGGTCAGATATACTTCGTGAACACTTCCCTTGCGTCTCAATCGCAAGTGTGCAAGCGATCTGAGGCAAGGGAGTTCACCAGGGTATCTGTTAAGCACCCAAGCAGTGCTGCGCGTAACCACCTCCGAGGCAATGACTCTTCGCTGGGGGTTTCTCGTATTGCCTTCGCCCACTTTCCTCTCCTGCCCGAAACGAACAGCTGCTTGAACAGATCAATTGGATAGAGAAGACAAGCATCCAATAGCAATCGACATCAGCCCTCTTCGTTCGAAATCTGAATAAGATACTTCTTGGTTTAGTTTACCTACCCGCTCCCTGTTCAACCACCGTTCCCTTTGCACCCATTGCTTTGACCTAAGGGGTGCATATCTAGTGTCATTTATTTACGACCTATTAGTGGAACCTCAACAAAAAAATATTTCCACTTGATTTTTGGAAGGTACTTTTTTCTGCTCCTACTTGTTCTTGTGAGAAAATATATACGAGGATGCTTTGTGGACACTATTGAATAGTTCGATACGCTGATGGCGTATCGCGCTTTCGTCAGTGAAAAAATTGATGGGTTCCTGCTAAGGAGAAAATATTATTTTGTGATTGAAATCGTGTTGTAGCCCGGAGAACACTTATCACCATCGAATCCATCCGAATGCATTGAGGGCTTCTGCTTCAAGGACTTCGTCGCTCGCGAGGATTTCGTCGCCGGTGAGTTTAATTATTGTACCAATAGACGGAGCGATAAATGTGGATGACAAATAATATGGCACTGGTTTCCTATGCACCATTCTTCTTACGCAAATGTTAAGGATGGCGAGAAACTTTTCTTCTGGTGAATGTGTCAAAACGCCAAGATAAACGAACATCCTTGTGCGTGAGTAAATACGCGTACGCATGGAGAAATATTCTGTGGAAGCGCGCATAATGTATTCTAAATTGAAGGTGTTAATTCCTTTGGAGATATGCTATTTCCGGTAAGGTTGCCATCGTTGGATTTCAGCGTCTATTTTTATGATCGAAAAAAGTCATGGTTTCGTCGAATTGCTGGCTTGATAGATGAGATATTTTTGCTTGCTGTCCTTAGAATACTGCCTTCTATTTCGAGGTGATATTCTGCCACTGTCTTAGTTGGTATTATTCCTTAGCGATATTCTCACTTTTTCTGATCGTGTTGAATCAATGACGACGTATGATGACGTGACTACCCCTGGGATAACACGTGTACGTAGAGTTTCGTGAGCAATAATTCGTCCCAGTTAAGTTTGGATAGCACTTGGACGCTGGTGCTTGCTCTATGCGGGTCGCGCACCGCTCGGGATACCGTGGTGCACGGGTATGGATGGCGACGACGCCCCCCCCTCAGTCCTGTGAACTGTCGCCGCGATAGGGGGTCGCGGGCAAGAGGTTCCGCGGGCGGGCGGAGCGGTGGGCCCGGCCCTGCAACTTGTCCAGGACTGGCGCCGCCTGCTGGAGGGCGTGAGGCGCCGCGTGAAGGCGGCCGGCCGGCCGGGCAGCGCCCCGGGCCGACGCCGGGAAGACTTCCTCCGCGCCACCATGCGGATTTTCCTGGTGGTATCACCGCCGCCGGCCGGCCGACCCATGCAGGTAGGAGAGCCCGTCTCGGCGACGAAAAAGCACGTCTCCCTTGTACAAGTGACCTCTGGTGGTGACCGGACCCGGTGACCCGGTCACTCTTGACATGTTCCCCAGTGTTTGTGGCTAGTTTGTGAGTAGAACACCCGTTTTGAGTTTTCAACCCCTGATTTTCCTTTCAAAGACTAATGCATCTTTACGGCTACTTCGCTTGAACTTACCGTCCAACCGTGTTTTATCATTACCTCTGCATCCCTTTTGATGACCACCCGTGGACCACAAAGGTCGCAGAAAGACTCCCAAGGCCCTATAAGGGGACCATGCCATTGCTCCTGGAATGGTTACTGGCAGTTCCAACCACAGCAGCGTTCGTTTCGTAGTCTCGACAGAAGAGCGACTGACTGCAGTGAGTCAGCCATCCAAGCGTCCGTGAAGGGACCGGGGGAAGATAAAGTCGATCGCTCTATCTTATAGACACTGGAAAAGCGCTTACCTTCTCTCGATATGCAATCGTTAATGAGAGCAATAGAGTGCAATTCCTGCAAGCATGGGACTCCAGCTTGACTGGGAGGAGAAAGGGATAGCTGCGGAGCGATATGCTATGGAGAGGAAGGAATTAATTTAAAACTCGGGATTGCAAACGTAGTGAAAATACTTGATAATATTGTGTTTAATAATCACAGGCTCCTTCTCCTAGCTTTGTTTAATGTATTGTTATCTCGAGGGAGATTTTATCAACAATGTCTTTCTGGTCCTCTATCCCGTGAACGGCAAATACTGCTACTTCCTTCTTAGTCCTAAATTATATCTTTTTAAAATATCCAAACATTAACTAAACCTCAACAGAAACTACAGCCTGCCGTTGCGTTTATATGAAGCAGCTGGTTTTGAGAGTGCTTAAATGATAGCATTTTTTGCGGGATGTAAGAGCCGAAAATGTATGAAGCCCAGAAGTATTTACCATGACGTGAATGAAGTACACAATATAGTTATCATCATCATCGGTCAACAATCCTAGATTGGTTTGACGCAGCCCTCCAATCGATTCTTCTGTCGGCCAACCATATTGACGTAGCTCCTCTCTTTTATATCCTTCACAACTTGCTCCATATACTTCATACGAGGCCTGCCTTTTCAATTATTCCCGTTCACTCTTCCCTCGACGATTGTCTTCATCAGGCCATCGTGTCTTAAGATATGGCCGTTTAAGTTCTCCTGTCTTCTTTTTAGGGTTTTCAGCAAACTTTTCTTTTCTCCCACTCTTCTTTCTTCACTTCGTCGATCCATTTTATCTTCATCATTCTTCGATAGCACCACATTTCTAATGCTTTTCACCCTCTTCTTCTCCGCTGCTGTCGTCGTACATGCCTCACTTCCGTAAAGAAACAGGCTCCAGATGTTTCCTTACTTCTGCGCTTGTATTTCCAGCTTAAAAGAGATTCTTCTTTTAATAGAATGCCTCTTTACCTGGGCTATTCTACTGAATATAAGGTAGCTTATATGCACATTCAATAAATCGTATAGTTTCTATATCATCGACTATAGTGGCTCCCGTCACAGCGATTCGAACCCGTCCTAAGGCATCCGACAGATAAGATTGCGTTCTCCTACCTGTGTATGACGCACAAGGCGGAGACAATGATCGTACAAAGCAACGGAAACTGTATCTCCGCCCGCGGGGTTAAAGACAGCATCTAGCAATAAGGGGATTATTTGCGACAAAGATTGCTAGCTAGCCTTGAAATACCTTAAGGGAATCACCCTCTGATATGAAAATTTCCTTTTCTCTACTTTTTCCTGCGTAATATTCTCTCTTGTGCGTACCAGCGGGTAACTTCATCATGGTATTCCGCGGTAAGTTTGCAATCCTCGATCGAGGTATATGCAGCGAAACTTCCTATTGACAGCGAAGCGGGCGTCTCCTAAACTTTGGCCACTTTGTCCATGAACGGAGTGTGTACCCCAAATATACGAGCTATGTAAGTGTCCCCTCTTTTCAGCGGCATCCAGCGGCCACTCGCCAACATAACTTTCGGAAACATATTTTGGAGTATGGAGGTTGTCCTCTTCCCTGCGCGTTCTATGGATGGCATATCGGAGCCTTATCATCCATCGCCTCCCCCTGCCACTGACACATTGATAACACACCTCGCTTTTCCGGAAGAGACCACTCCTCCAGCGACCATTTCCGCTTCCTCCATACCGCTGACAGCAAAAATCTAATCCTGGTCATCATCTGTGTTTCCAAGTCCAAACCCTCACTTACATCTACATCTACATAATACCCTGCGAGCCACCACACGGGTGTGTGGCAGGGGCTGAAGATTACCAAACGCACTATTGAAATGCAACTAGGATATTTAATGAAGACATGCTAGGTAATAGGGTCACAGGCAGCTAGAGGGTTAATATCTACGAAATAAGAAAGGGATCATTGGTTGATATTACATGCATCATGCACTACAGACTACTCTGATAACATTTCACCTACTTATCCCTTTGCGATGCTGCCTATTGTTCTCTCTTATGGTACGCGGGAAAAATGGCATTTTAAATCTATCGGTACGACAATCTATCTCTCTAATATCTTGTTATTCTGATCAAACCTAGCATAATACCCAGGGATTCTTAATATACATATAGCGTCACCTGTGAACAAATCGGTTTCGAATTTACTTAAAAGGTTTAACCTAAATTTCAACCTGCGTTCTGATAATAATTCCCATCCTAGTTCTTCCATTAAACTCGTAACACTTATACAATTATCATAACGGCCTTTAACAAATCTAGCGGATCTCCTTTGCACACGCTCTAATTATTTTATCATACCTTCCTCGTACGGATCCCATATACTAACGGCATATTCTAAATGAGGCCTGACAAGTGTAAAATAGCTTCTTTCTAGTACTCTCTCATCGCATTTGCCTAGAACTCTTTTTACGAATTCTAATCTACGGTTTGCAAAACTAGTTATTTCCCTGATGTGTTTCCTCCATGACATGTCTTCAGTGATGGTGACGCCTAAGTATTTAATAGATTCTACGTTAGAAATTTTCTTTTCTTTGATGCAATAATTATTCCGGGGAAAGCTATTCTTTTTCCAAAAGTTCATTATGGCGCACTTCTTCAGATTTAATTATAGCTGCCAACTATCACACCAACCATCAATCGCATCTAAATCCTTAGGTAAAGACTGACTGTCCTCTTCATTTCTAATCTCCTTATACACTACTGCATTATTAGCAAAAAGACGGAGCTTGCTATTTTTAACTACCATATTCAAGTCATGTACGTGGAGAAGAAATAAAATTGGGCCCATCAAGTTTCCCTGGGGAACACCCGATGTAACTTTCACCTCGCATGAGCTGACGCCATCTAATACCACCCTTTGAACGTGTTCATGTGAGAATTCTCCTATCCAGCTAACTTCGCGAGTAGTTTACAGTGGTGAACCTTGTCAAACACTTTTCTAAAGTCAATAAACGCTGCGTCTAACTGTACGTTACCTTCTCCGGAAACTACAGTATCATGAACAAAAATTCCCAATTGAGTTTCGCAAGACCGTCCCTTTCTGAACCCATGCTGGTTTGTTATCAATAAATACTGGCTATCGAGGTGTCCCATTATTGATGTAACTATTATATGCTCTATAATTTTACATGATAGTGACGTTAATGTTATTGGTCTATGGCTGTTCCCTATCACCGCTTTTAGAAAATGGAGTCACGTTCGCTATCTTCCAGTCTTTGTGAACCGCGTGTTCTTCGAGGGATTTGATAAGTATTACTTTAAGATGCGGAGTCATTTCGAGAGCTAATTCAATATAGACACGATCTGGAATTTCATCAGGACCTGAGGACTTGTTCGGGCTAATGTTTTTTTAGTAAGGATACGATTCCGCTACAAGATATAGGCGCTTCTGACCTGGAGGAAATGATGGGAATGGAAGGACGGAGGGTAACATAACATCGTCGGCATAAGTCTGTTCTTCAAGAAAAGGCGCCAAGGGTATCACGGCTTAAAGGTCCTACAACGGTCTCTAGCCCCTCAGGAAAGAGCACTGTGGAAGTCTGATATGGTGATCAGCATCGAAAGTCGACAGTTATGTTGTGTGAAACCGAACCCTAGCCGTTAGGGAGCCGCAAACGTCCCTTCCCCCTTTCCGATCCAGTTTCTGACGACCATGTTTACACAAAAACACAAGACAGTCCAAGAGGAAATGTGGCTTACTGAAAGCACGTGTCCGATGTTGTCGAGGTTCGGAGTAGATAAAGAAAACTGAGATCCAAGGAAATCATCTTGGTATCACAGCGATTGCTACGATTAAATGTCGGCCAGGGGCAACTGCTTCCAAGAAACTTAAGTTTCAATTGCAGTAGGCGCCAGGCACTCTGTTGGATCGCGTGTACATTTCGATTCATTGACAGTGGTAACTGACGTGCGTGAAGGTTGTTCTGAATATCGAGGAGATAAGAAGCGCTATCTTGGAGTGCGAGAAGGGAATATCGGCGAGAGGAAAATTGCTGACATTTTTCATTGGGTGTCACGCAAGTGGACTCCAACGCAAAAAATATATTTTAAGAGATCAGGAGTAAAATAAGGAGTTTTGAATGAAAAGAAAGAGGATTTAAGGGAAGTGAACGATGCTGTTTCCAGGTCGATTAAGAGTGCAATTGCTTAAAAATTACGAATGAGTAGGCCAAAGCCAGAAAGGAGAAGGCTAAGAAAGGTGTCGGAAGATTTCACTGCATAAAACTTTGCGGCAAGCAACGGGTGGCTGGAAAATCTTCAGGAAATGTCACAACTTATCTTTCCATGCAGTTTATGGGGATGAATGTGACATTAACGAGGATGATGGTGATGTCAAGATTGCCGTCAATGTTGGAAGGTGGCGATGTTTTTAATGTTGATGATGATGGATCATTCTATCGATTGATTTTAAAAACGTCTTAGACCCTCCAGAAGTTAAGAGTTCAAATGGGTGAAGATTGCTAGGGAGAGACTTGCTGTTATGTTTTGATGCAGTCCCATGACAATTGGGAAATCAATGAAACCTCGATTGGAGCCCTGTAGTCATGGCATGGAAAGCCAAAACGAAAGTTTGGATGGCAATTGATATTTTTAATCTTGGCTCAAAGATTTCAATGGAAAAATGAAAATTGGAAGGAGAAATGTTGGGTGTTTTTCTGGACAAGGTTCTCCGCCATCCGAGCACCATACTGTAGATGTGAAGTTATTGTTTCTACCACATAACATAACCACGAGATGAAAGACCCTGGACCATACTATCACATTAAGGAAAGAGAGTTCTCAGATCTCTGTTGTCGAAAATGGACAAAACAGATGTGTCGAGGTCTCTTTCAATGTGGGAGATGAAGCATCATGGTACTTGAACTACAACTACATCTACATGCACTCTGCAATACACCATAAAGGTGTGGGGCAGGGGGTGAATATACACCAAACATGCATTACATAATATGCATAAAAAAGATTAATAATTATATTTCCGTCTACACTTCACTCTTCAAAAAAAGATAAAAACTGCAAAGCGATCATGCAATAACATGCTGCTAGTTGGGTTCATTTCAATTACCAACAAGAGGTGATCGTGGTGGCCTAGTGGGTAGAGCACTGAGCTACTGGCCGGAGGGACCCGGGTTCAAATCCCGGGAAAGAGTCTTCACCCCCATCTAAAATCCTCGCGATTCGATTTTCTGCGAGTCAGAACTTCGTAGGAAAGGGGGGAGGCAGTTCTCTCTCTCCAGAGAACTGCCTCCCCCCTTTCCCTTCCTCCAGGGAGAGGAACTGCCTCCCCCCCTATACCCTGAATGTGTGAATTTCACACACGCCTGTGGCTTAGTCCGGGGTGAGCTCTACTCTCACCTATCAAAGACCAAACTCCGGGTTGAATCACTGAGTGAGTGATATCAACAAGCTATCCATTGCCTCTGCTATCCATTGATACAAAAATGGCCTCAATTCTTGAGACTATTGGATATATTTGCAGCCATTCATTTCCATAACTGATGGAATATTCCAAGCATGAGCGATAAGAATTAGAAAAAGGGACGATAAAGAAATAAAAGATATTAAAAAAATGAGATGTTTGTAAAAGCGAGAGCGAGGAAAACGGAAGGAAACGTGTTGGAAAGATACTGAATACGAAGTGACAGGATTTCGTTACTCATAGCGTGAACATTCGCCTTCATGGCGAGACGTCACCTCCGGAGTCGGGATGATTGCGAGAGCCCCACATCGATAGACGGGAACACAAGTTGAGAGGTGCACACCAGAGACAGATTCAAACATTCATTCACTCCCAAAACAATTCGTGGCCATAACTACGCCAACTAACTTCTCACACCACGATGCCAAATTGCATGCATTAGATCTATACGAATCAAAGAAAAGATCAGAACGAGTTGAAATCAATAAGGTGGGTATTTTTAGCGTAAAGCAGCAAACACTTGACTTTCCCACCATTTTGTTCTTTTTTAATAGATTTGAAAGCATGTTCGCATGAATTACTAACGTGTATGATGCATGTATGTCTGCAATACTTCTCCAATGTTTCCTTGCATGTTGGAAGAAGAGTATAACCCTGAGCACTAGACCGCCTTCCTACCTAGAACGCCTAAGCTGTCATTTTGACCGCAGCTGATAAATCGTGAGGACATTGTTTTTTAACCCTCTTTAAACATCATTACAGAAGTTTTATTTTAAGAAAGATGCAATAGCTCCACAGAGCTGTTTCAAATTTAGACCAGTAGGGGCGGTTGCATTCATTCGAGAAAAAATTATAATAATTTAACTACTCTTTTGAAATAATGGGATGGATAATTTTTAATGAACTATTTCTAAAACATTATCTAAGTCAAGAGGTGTTAAAACAATTACATTAAGAAAGCGTGATTCGGATTTTTAATTGAATGGCTGGAATAAAAGTGAATTATCGGGTACCCGAAATCGACAATAAAACATAAAAATGTTGAAGTTAGTAATGTCATTATTTTTCATGTCTGTAAATTACGCTTGTCTATAAAATGCTCCAATTGTTAATAACCTCAAGAATTTGTGTTTACTACCAATAATAGTTTTACAAAATGCAGGTAAAAAAATTCACTTCAAGTAATCTTGATGCGCATTTTCTACGAGTAATTGTTATCATTTGAGTGTGTCTACCGCAAACAGGTTTATTGCACTTCTTACAACTTTGCTGGGTCTTATCACGAAATTTGGGAACGCGACAAGTTGTGCGGTTGATTTTCTCATCGAGCACAGTATTATCACGGTCCGAATCATCACATTGAACATTCGAATTAGAGGTCTGTACGCATCGGAGTTCATCAGTTGGGCGTGAAATTAACTTGAGACGTGAGATCTTATTTCCCGCTACTTCATTGTATCGGACCCACGAATTGATTACACTAAGGTCCAGGATAAATTGGAAAATTGGAAGACGAAAAAAGCGTTCACAACAGAATTGCAGGGGGGAAAAGGAAAAAGGTAAATCCAGGTTCCTACTGATGAGGTGGACGCAGTACCACCAGATTGTTTTGCAAAATCGCATTTTTTTGGATCAAATAAAATTAAAAAAAAGGAAGAGTAGTTTTTGCATAATCTTGCTTCAAAGGTGTGAAGATGGGATTAAATAAATGGAGATTATCATGACAAATTATTAGCGGGGTAAAGTTTAAAATTTAGATTTTAATGTAATAATGCAATTTTCCATATTGTTTAATCATTACTTATTACAATTTCTTCGCTGATAACATAAGTTTTGATGATCCGTGACAAATGAAGGGCGTCTTTATCTGACGTAAAATCGTAATCTTATCCTATTAAAATTTTGACGTTGTCTTCAAAATCATCCGAAAGAAGAATGCGAACGATCGAGGAAAATTACTGCTTCTTTCTTCGTCCTCAGAATCCTCCGATGATGAACTCTCAGCAGCTGTAGCTTCCTCGGAGCCACTGCCGACTGCGCATCGGGGCTCTCACTCGGAGTCGGCTCCCGCCATGTTGTATGGTTCTCTCTCTTGCTATAGACCCTGGGGTGCACTAACATCGATCTTCCATCCCTGCGAAATGCTAGACACAATCACAAGAGAACCTTCCTCGCCACGACTGAAATCACACTTTAGTATTCGACCCAATGCTCGGTCGTAGCGATCCCAAATTTTACTGACGCGAAATTATGTAAATGCATTCCACTGATAGCTCACGAGAATCAATTTCTCACGCCATGACGCAGAGTATAATTTTTACGAACCAGTAGGAGCAAGTGATGCCTCGCTCAAATGCATGACAGAGGGTATCTTCCACGTGTTTTATAAATTAGTAAGAACAGATCTTTGAATGATGGCTTACAAGCGACAACTTCTTATAACGCAGCGTAACATTTTTATGAGCCAGTTTGACTACTTTGTTTGCATGCGAGATATTATATACAGGTACAGCCTCTCAATTCACGCAGACTATCTTCACGCGTTGCACCTGCAGTCGCAATGACCGCACAGGTATCCTAGGGGAAAGTGATTTAAAAAAAAATAACTAATTGACTCATCAAAAAAGTTTTACACCAACATAATGTCATCATGAAGTTGGGAAAAGTCACGGAAAGAAGTGCTTTAATGATAAAGGCGTGGCGGTTATATGGAATCACAATGGCGGTCAAAATGAACTCCGCACCGGCGGAGTTCTCGTGTCAATGTGTGTCCCACGTGATGTTCATAGAAACCTCTCCTCGTAAGGTGGGGAGTTTTACTAGACCTTATTGCATTTTCGGTGACAGCACACCCCTGCAGCTATGATATGACCTCGAGGTTGCTTGCGGGTAGGGCTGTTCGATACTACGATATATCGACTGCGATATTCAATATGCTCTTGATATCGAGACGATATTAAAACGGCGCAGCGGCTAACGCGATATTTTGAAACGCAATATTCCGATATGTCGCTATCACGATCTCTCGATATGAGATATCCTGATACGTCAGTATCACGATATCTCGATATCCAGATACGACGATATCTCTATATCTCGATATAACGATATATCCCGTTATCAGCTGCTGTCGCGATATTTCCAATTTATATCGCGATGTCGACATATCGACGCTTCCGCGATATGCCATTTTGAATATCGATGTTCAAGACGGCATCGGCCGCACTCGCATCGATTTGATTCTCTCCGCGGCCCGCAGGTCCGCTCCAGAAGCCTCACGCACCTGGACTCCCTGGAGCCCACAATGCTGGCCAACAAGTCGTCCGCTCCCGGGCCCGCCGCTGGGTCCCTGCCGCCGGCAGACAGACTGGGGGCCTCGAAACGACTCTCGGGGTCGGCGGAGCTGCCGTCTCCGAGCGACCGGCTCAACGTCCCCGGAGAAGACTCCAGGATGCGAAGGCAGAAGCTGACCCAGTCTCAGGTGAGAAGCGCATCCGACGCGAGCACTTCCGACACCACTTGAATACATCCCTAAACCCAGAAGAGGAGAATTCTATCATTCCACGACCCACGCAGACCTCACCACCATTGCTTTCCTAACAACGGCTAACCCCAACACCCCACAGATCTCAATCAGGTTCCTCCAAATCCATTACAAACTCGTCAACAAATTCCTCAAGAACCGGGCTGACATAATCAACAATTAATCAAATCCCAATTAGACTCCTTCAATGGGTCTCGTCTTCTGCAAGGGTATTTTTGCAACCCTTTTCCTGACCCTCGTTGGGGGCATTCAAGCGGTGTGATTTCCAGGTGTCGAGCAAGTGTGTGTGTGAAAGTTTTATGGAGGGGATTGCGTCAGTTTTATCAATGTATAGGTTTATGTAGGGTTGTCAACTGGGTGCTCCAACAGTTCAATATGTGGATCATGGTAGAAGATTTTGTGTCTTGGATCTTGTAAACTGTGTCTTGGTTCATGTTTCGTCCACATATGCATGTGCCACAGCAAACCAAATCCAGAAATAGCATTTAAAAACATTAAAATAATGTAAAAAATAATTGTTGAATATGGGTTTTTGACTCACGAATATAATGCCAGAAATCAGTTTAAAAATGGAAATTTTACGTTAAATTGAACTAAAAATGTGAGTTTTACCAGAAAACCTGACGTACTGGAATTTTAAATATTTTTTCTGGTTTCAGTGGGAAAAAACGTATAAGAAACAGTCAAAAAATAATATGCAGTTCTTTTGTTTGCAGATCTAAATTATAATTTACCGAAATAAAATTATTTGCCGTCGCGTTTTCGTGTGCCGTTAATTGATGAGGGAAGATACTTAACGCCATATTAAAATCGAACGGCTTCTAATACGTATTCCTGAGGTCGTAAACCTTTGATCTAGAAAATAAAATAATAAAAGGGAACTACTCTATTTGCGTGGAAAAATAGTCGAATAACCCTTAATGTTGGATCACAGGTTGATAGAATACATGTTTGTAGCAGTGGTGCTTGCATGTAGCACGCCCTCCTACTGTATATCTGCTGAAATTGATGCTGAAAACACTGATTATTTTCCTGAAACTTCATCATCATCATCATTGGTCAACAATCCTAGGACTGTTATGACGCAGCTTTCCACTCGATTCTTCTATCGGCCAACCTTTTCATTGTGACGTAATTCTTCTCTTATACATCCCTCACCACCTGTTCCATGTATCTCATACGAGGCCTGCCTTTTCCAATCTTCCCGTTCACTTTTCCCTCGACGATAGTCTTCTTCAGGCCATCGTGTCTCAAGATATGGCCGATGAAGTTTTCCCTTCTTCTTTTTAGAGTTGTCAGCAGACTTCTCTTGTCTCCTACTCTTCTTAGCACTTCCTCGTTACTTACTCGGTCGATCCATTTAACCTGAAACTTCATCCAACTCAAATTCCTTAATCAATAAAAAGTAATACCCATTTTAAAAAGCATGAAACATATGAAATGCATATGATTGTACTTAATTAAACTTCTAGAATATTCACCCACCAAAGCTTTCAGTTCAACTGTCTTACATCGAGAAGCATTATGCACGATGCTGCAAAATAATGTCCTATATTATTCAAAATGATTAATAATAGTGGTAGTAATAGCAATGTTGGTTTAATGCAAAAAAGTTAGTGATGCTGCTAAGTTGGAGATTTCAAGTTCAAATGAGTGGGACTTAATTGATACTTGTACGAATGTCGATCTCCGTATTAAAATTCATTGTAATGCGTAGAGCGTTTAAATTAAATATCTTGTATCACTTCTTAAATGATGACGATAAAATGTTTTTTTTTATCTTCACGATGATGGATGAGGGTAAAATGGAAAACCTGGTGACTGTAACCAAATCAGGACCCATCAGCAGAGAAGCAAGCGTAAAGAAAGGAGTGAGTATCATTCAATGACTACTTCGAGAAAGCCATCCATGAAGTCAAAGAAAAGTCTTCGGGAGCGAATATCCACGGGGATAAAATCACAATGGTGCGATTAGCCGCAGACATAACAGCCGGGGCAGAAACAGCCGGATATTTAAAGAAGACACTAGAAACATGGAAAGGACAATGGACAGATATCATCTGAAGATCAATGAAAAGAAAACTAAGGTATTGGTGTGCAGTAGGAGAAAGGAAGCCAGGACCAATGTTAAACTAGAAGAACAAAAACTTGAAGTGGAAAATCACTGTTACCTGGGAAGCCGAGTAAACAGCGATAGACGAAGTAAAAGAGATATTATCAGTAGAATTTCCCAGGCGAAAAGGGCATTTTACCAGAAGAAGGTTCCGCTTACAGCAGGAAATACAAGTGTACAAGTAAGGAAACAATTCACCAGAACGTACATCTGGAGCTTGTATCTTTTCGGCCGTGAGGGATGGACGATGACAGCAGCGGAGAAGTCAAGGCTGGAAATATTTGAAATGTGGTGCTGCCGAAGAATGATGAAGATAAAATGGATCGACGGAGTCAATTCCCCCTGGTTGTTCCCAAAGAACTGGTTAAGGTGAGCAAACTATCACCGGGAGAGTACTTTTGATTGCGACGCGCTTCCGCGCGCCGCTGCTACGCAAAGGCGTCCCCGTGAAGAAAGAAGAAGTCTTAAGAGCAGTGAAGAAGCCGAAGCTTTGCAAGAATTGAGATCCAACCGTACATAATATCCCTTTCACCAAGGTGGACAAAGTCTCTACAAAAGCTATTTTAAATGCGAAGGAATACATAACCGATGCCCTTCTACAACTTGAGGACACCTCCACTTACTCCCCCCTCACCTATGCCCCCAACCCTCAACGTCAGGAGGAAGTATCTTCGTTTCTGCGACAGTTCGCACCCGATGAAGGCCTCTCCTCCTAAGATATTCCCATAATCTCTCCCCCTAACCATGCATCGCCTCAGTCCTACCTCTTTCCTAAAATCCACAAGCCAAACAACCCCGGCTGTCCCATTCTATCTTCATTCAATTGAAAGAATATCCGCATACATGGACCACCATCTACAACCCCTAGTTACGTAGTTCGTAACCCTCTTTTATCCGAGATACCTTTGACTTCCTCCACCGCCGTCACTCCATTATCATTCCCACGAATGCGGGCGTCCCAATGGCAACCATTGACGTCACTTCCCTTTGTGCCTCCATTCCCCACCCTCTGAAGGATCGCCTTCCCTTTGCCCCTCTCTATCTCTCTCTACTCCTCACATTCTATCCAACGAATTCCTTCTTTACCTATCCAAATTCGTCCTCACAAAAAGTGCTTTCTTTGTTGACAACAAGTTTTACCTCCAAACGAAAGGGACCGCTATGGGAACTAGAATGGATCCGGCGGACGCCAACCTTTTCATGGGCCACCTCTTTCTCTCCAGACAAACTTTCGAACCACTCTTATGGCTTCGTTTTGTTGACGAAATCTTCCTCGTCTGGACAAATTCCTGGCCGAATTCAACCCTTCCTTTTCCCCTAACTTCACATCTGATTCCTCTAATACTTCTGTCACCTTCCTTGACGCCAACATTTGCCTACATAATGGGAAGTTCACCATTTTCATCCACAAAAAAACCCTCCAACCAACAGCCTAAAACTTCAACATTTTCCACACTATGTAGATCAAACCCGCTCCATCCCTAACTCCATCTCATTTAGAGGGCACCTGTATTTGCCACAACATCCCGCCTTATGCAAATTCCTTGACCACCTCAATTCCGCACTTCGTAAACATGGATATCCAGAACAACTTTTGAAAACGAAAACTCTTCAAATGGTACACCCCTCGCGACAAAATATCAACACCTCTGTACCGATAACACAGAAAGAAAAACACGAGCCAAATGCACAAAAATAAAGTTTACTACGACCCGGGTTTCACTGCATTACAGCATCGTCAGGTAGCACCTGAATCAAAGATCATCACCTGAATCAAAGACATCAAAGATGCACCAACATTCTTCGGACCTCACCAATAGTACCGAAGGAGATTTTTCACCATTGCTTCCACATGCACCACCAGAGGAAAGAAACCACAGCACTACATCATCCCTTTGCAAAGAAAGGCATCGCCGTGTCGTCCACTCCCCCCCCCTCCCCCCGCCCCAAGCCGCCTCACCCTCTCTGGGCCCATCCTTTGCGACTCCTCTACGGGACATCTGACTGACCAGGAGCTGCACCGAATTCCACCAACAGGGGTGGGGGAACCCCACTCGGTTGTTGCTCCTTCACCAAGGGGGCAAAGGAACGGAGGCCTCCATCATCGGCACCGCTCAACCCACAGCGAGGAAGGGAGTCATTGCATTTCAGACACCCTTTGTAAAGGGGGTCCCATCACCCAGGGGTCTGCCCCCCCTCCCACATTTACGACCTCTCAACGGAGCACCAAACGGACGGGGTCCGGTGCTGCAACAAACTTCTAGGGAAGGGAAGTGTGT
This sequence comes from Platycnemis pennipes, assembly GCA_933228895.1. NCBI lineage: Eukaryota > Metazoa > Arthropoda > Insecta > Odonata > Platycnemididae > Platycnemis > Platycnemis pennipes. The sequence continues at coordinate 135,670,068 of OW121852.1, read as the reverse complement.
GCGTGTCTTCAAAGGAACCTTCCGAGACTTTTGTTTTTGTATTTGCCACTCATTTGTGACCACCTTAACCCCCTGTTACCTGCACTCCTGCCCACTCCACCCACAATCCCTTTCGCCCCACACCACTGGTCACTTCCGTTGACCACCAATAACCGTCCACTCCCACGCTCCTCCCCTTTCCTCCATTCCCCCCCCCACATTTCAGTTATTTCATATATATGTTGGTGCATCTAAGATATACGCTACCTGACGATGCTGTAATACAGTGAAACCCGGGTCGTAGTAAAGTTTATTTTTGTGCATTTGTCTCGTGCTTTACTTTCTGTGTTATGCTTCGCTTCCACTCCATATCGCCTGAATCTTCACAACCTCTGTACCGCTTTCTTTCCGAAGGCCAATAAACTTAAGGCTACCTTCATAAATCTCTTCCCTGTCTCAACACATGCTGAAAAGACTTACTCCCTCTTGCCGCAATGCCCCTAGCATCCAACAAACCCGCCCGCCAATCTCGGAGATGTCCTTGAATCAGCGAACCCTTAGGTAGGTGTCAATGACACTGCCCACCGCCCTCGCCCCAAAACCTGCCCACCAATAAATGATTGCCCCGAGCACCACAAGCAGAGGCACCCAATCGCCCTCCCCTCCACTCCGCTCCCCGGCCAATCGCTCCTCCAAAAATGTGGATGTGTACATGCCCGCACTGCTACGCCTAATCTACATCTAATGCACAAGTGTGTGTGTGTGCTTCATAGCGTAGAAAATGCTTGGCTGAGTGGCGTGTAATCTCTTTTCTCGTCCCTTGGTTGGAGGATAGGTGTCCAGCTCGGAGTTCTTCAGCGTCAGCTTCGAGTGCCTCGACGACTCGGGCCAGGAAGAATTCGTCCCAGCCTCCAAGGGGACCACGCTGGCGTAAGTTGTCCTCTGCTCTTGCTATGAACTATAGGTCCTTTTGAATTGCAATCCTGCTTGGTTCCACCTCTGAGTGCGGGCTCTGAACATATTTCGACATTGGAGCCTGATACATACGATGATGCTGAAGTTATCCACCACGAAAACGACAAGCCCAATGTAATGAATCATTTATTTCCTACCCCTTTGCGTGTTAAGCTAGGGTGTGGATAGAAAAGGGCTGAGAGATCTGTTAAGTGGGTCTTAAAGCAGGGGTTGGGGATGATTGAGACCGTGGGAATCCTTGGGCATGCAGGGATTCTGGAAACCGAAGTTGGCGATGAGGACGGATCACCGGTTAGACGTCCCAGGAGGAATCGTACCACCCGAAGCGATTGCGAACGAGCTAGGAGGCCAGATCGTACCACTCCAACGGGTTGGTTTTGTATCACCCCCGCCTTTCTGACTCCGCCTAGACCTATTATCAACATGGCATTAAGACCGTGCCATTGAGTCATTAACAATATACAATAGAACGCCGGTGATGGGGACTTCTCGCATTTCTTGAAAACAGTAAGAAAATTAAGCGAGCAGAAACTTATAAATTCACATCTTCCTCGGCCCTGGAAATCATTCATGATCATTGTTCCCGTTGCATTGCGACCTCGCGTTACCATAACTTCTTCTTCTCACGCTATTATCCTTACGAAATAGGTCTGAGTAATAAACTGGAGGCTGTGCAGCGAAGATCGGCAAGAATTTTAAAAGGAAGTTATGATAACTATATAAAGGCTGCTATTCTGAACGAGATAAGGCCGGCCTTATACGTCATAATAGCGGAAAAAGTCGATATATTAAAGATTATTACCACCCAGTCATGATTTGCTATTCTGAATGCCGAAGAGTCACCGGAAGTCGCTATTCTACAGATATCCCATAGCGCGGTCGAAATCTGAACGGCAGATAGCGACCGGCCGGGTCGTAATATTATTCCCCAATTCTGAAGACCGGGCAATCTGGATAGCGCGACGTAAATCAGCTCGCTGAATGACTTCCAAATGTTTATAATGTTTACTTCGAGTAGTATCGGGTAATATTCGACGTTTGTTTGCGAATTGAAAGGACTGGACGTCTGCATATCAAGTTTTGGCAATTGTTAATGCACATGTAGAAGCCCGGGGTAGGCTACGATTAGAGAAAGTGAGACATATATGTGTTTGTTTTTGTGAAATCAGTGGACTGTGGTGTTTCTATTGACTCTGTAGTCGTTGGTGGTGCCTGTTTTAGTTTCTGTGGTTGTTGTATCGGAAAATTTCAAGCATGTTCATTTATCTGGTAAGCATTAAATCTTGTTCAGAATTACTAGAAAGTGTTATTTATAAACTTACCGGAGGACCACAGACTTTCCATCCCATGCCCCTCTGTAAACTGACCACTGCAAATACCCTCGCAAACCGACCACGATTTATAAACAATAATAATAACAGGAGGATAACATGAATTCATTTGAAGTGATGCAGGAGAGATTTATTAACCATTTCCGTGTGTCGAGGGAAGTGAATATGTTTGTAGTAAACTGACTTGATTAAAACTTGCGGCGAGAGAAATCCTGGCTTGATGATGTGTAAATACTCATTAATAGATCATAATAGTAGACGGAGAAAGTGTGATGTGCCATATTATACTTCATTGCAAAGGCAGTTTATTAATATGAACGTATTTTCAATTTATAGAACCTTTCATTAGTTATTAACCTGCCCGATGAAAAGCAATAAATCTCCTGCCGACAATAATCCTTTCCATCTCATTGCGTATTTACAACGTCTCCATGGGGTCGTTCTAAATTGTAAGTATATTAAGAACTATAGTTACCCTTGAGTGTAAACGATTTTTATTTCGATTACATTGTAAACAAACAACAGTGATTTCATGAAAATACCAGTACAGAAACGAAATTGCCGAACGTGAGCAGCTGTGTCACTTAATAATCCTGAAGGGTACAGAAACCACAATCATTTCCATTCTATTAATGTGCAAATTGTATTAATTATGAAACTATTGATCTTTTATGATGATAAATACGATTTTCGTACGAGTACCCTAGCCTCCGTAGCAAAACATATTTGTTTATCAACATTGTCTCTGAAGATGATAAAGTAATTAATATAAGTTCTACCACTTAAGATTTGTGATAATCGGATGAATATAATGAATGTTGTTGCTTACCCCAGGGTGCAGGCATTACCAATTCATCATTAATAAACTCGTATTTTTATAGGCACCATTAATAACCGCCATATGAATATTGATAATGAATACGTTTTCAACGTATGACCTATTCTCTGGCATGCTTTTTTAACGTAAAATATCCTCGGAGAAGTTCATATTTCGTATTTATAGCTAAGGATTTTAATCAACTACAGGCGAAAACAATTTTACGACGAGTTTGGCAGTTTCATATGCAAATGTAAGCAGGAGAGTTACCTCAGTTAATGATGTTTGCTCGACAGATAATTTAATCTGGATGAAAACGCGAATTTTCCAAGCAGGATAATAAATAATTCAATCATAATTTTATAGATTAATATCAGCTGTTCGCTGGCCATTGTGAGAGGCGTAAAGTTGGCCGTAAATCTATCCCAAACTGTCCCAGAAAATGTAAACATCGCTTGCTATTGGCTGCCGGAATTTTTGTTTTCTGATCTTTACGGTTCTCATACCGGAAGTGGCGGGTACAATTATTCTACCTCAGAACTGGGCAATTTATTCCCCACCTCGATTGAGAATACCAGATCGGGCAATAATGTCCCGTGGAATAGCGCGGCCTTATAATAGCGACCCCGATTCCGAATACCAGCCTAAGCGTGATTCACACGGTGCGGAACACACATGGATTTCTTGCATGGAGTGCTGATGGGTGCCTTGCGTGCTCGCGCTTGCTGGAAGCGCTGGAACTGCTGTCCGGCTGCCCCTGACGGATAGCCTACTCGATTTCGAGGTTAAAGTCCGGTGCTATTTCCCTCGCGTGTTTTGCTGATGGCTATGGTTGCCGGCGAATCATCGTTCAGCTTTGCATCACGCGATCAAAATAAAGGTTCCACATTGATAGCATTGTATGGTCGGTATTGTGTTTAAAAAATGAGTGCATATCTGTGGACTAGAGATCAAGTTGAGATGCTTATCGAAGCATATAGAGAAGAAACTTGTTTACATGCAGTTCGTAATCGGAACTATCGCAATAAACATCTTTGTGTTGAGGCTCTAAGAAGAGAAAGAGCAGGAAGTCAGAGCATTGAGGCCAAGCGCGAACGAAAAAGAATGTGGCTCAAAATTCCTTAACCTCCGAAATCAATTCGACGTTGAAAAGTCAAAAGCACCATGAAACTCCACCATGCAATTCACCATCTTAGAATTCCATAATCATAAAGAAACATATAAAATAGCAATATTGCACAAAAAAGCAACGAAGCGCTACTATACATACGATTAAAACAGCACGTTACACCCTCCCAACCATCAACATACAAATATCAACAGTAACATTCCTATAAACAAGCCGAGGTACAATTGAGAACCACCTCAGAATTCTTTCGTAACAGAGATTTTTTGTCCCATGCAGCAGGCCTGTATATCGAAACAGCCTTGGATCGAGGGATCACAAAGATATTAAGGCCGCTTTACACGATACAATTTTTTGAACAATTCCTTGTACAAACGCTTGTATGAGGAAATTGTACCGTGTAAAGCGGCAAATTGTACGAACGCTTGTGCGGAATGACTGAACGGGAAATAGAACCTGTTCTAATTCCATTCAGACAAACATACAATTTCGTTCAGTTCATACAAGCGTTTGCATAAAATATTGTACCTATCGTGTAAAGCGGCCTTAAGGATGATAAGAAATCAATAACCACCATTTTATATAGAGTTGGTTAGCCATGGAAAAGCCCCAACAGAGTTAAAGTATGCAGAAAATTGATCTCTGATTTTAGCAGCTCTGGCAGTCGGCCGATTTCCTCCGTGGGGTGTCCTGCTGGTTAGTGCCGAAGCCACAGGCACACTCTCATTACAAATCTCGGAAGTCATATGGAATGCCTCAACCTCCTACAGTAGAAAGTTTCCCACCGTCCTACGAGCTCTGTTCGGTCGGTATTTGAAAATTTTCTTTTCAAAGTTAAGATCACGGCCTGGATATGGCTTTATGATATTTGTTTTCAAAGGAGGGGCGTCGTCTGCAACAATTACGTGTACGGCATATTTGTGACGCATCCAGGCAAAGGGCTAGGAGGGCTAGCGAATTAGCTGATTAGCTGCTGCGTGATAAGCGAAGCCACCGCCAGAGGCCACCATCGTGTCGCCCGCTGAGTAGCAGCTGGCACGAAATCCAGCACTCAAGGAAAAACGCACCGCGTGGACTGGCCATCAGATTTAAACTCTTAAATCAATTTCAGCATTATATATTCGCTGAAGACGCCAAAAATATTTACTATGGTGAACTGGACCATAATCACAAAATCAGAGAAATTGATTGCCAAACTGACAGATTCGAATAGTTCTTCTCTTACGGACATGAATAGCTGTCAATATGTCCAATAGTAGGTATAAATCAAACAAGCGTATCAGTGGATAGCATAGGCAGCTGCATGTTGGTATACTATTGACTATAAGCTAACCCAACTAACAGCATGTCATTGCATACTTGCTCTGTAATTTTTCTTTTTTTTTAAATTGTGAAGTGTAGACTAGAATATTACCTGTCTACCGAATTACTATTCTAATCCATTTTATTCATAATATGTGATGCATTTTTGGTGCGTATTCACCCCCTGCCACACGCCTTTTTGGTGGCTTGAAGGGTATTATATGGATGTTATGGAGATATTATATAGACTGAAAATGAACCTTGGTAGCACGGTGGTCTATGCAGCCGCCCGGCAAGCGAAAGGTCCGTGGTTCGATTCCCGGTCAAGGTGAAATTTTTTCCATGTGTTTTCGACCACCATTCCATCTCCACACCACCGTTGTGTTCAATGTTTTACGTATGTTAACTATCTCTTTAATTCACCTTCTGTTTGAATTTACGTTAATATATATAAATACATATATATATAGATTGGCTTCATGATCGCTGAAAGATGTTTGTTCCTTGGGCAGGGAGGCTTTGGCGTACGTGTGCTCCAAGCGAGGCATCGCTCTGTCGTCAGTGTGTGTTTACCAGGAGAGCGTGAAGAGGCCGCTGTCCATCTTCACCACGGATGCCTCCAGACTGGGCGGGAAGCACTTGACGATCAGAGGTAAGGTAATGGGAGGGTACCCATGAGGGATCCAGCGATTGTCATTGATTCGCTTTGACTTCGCAGTGAGTGAAAGGCTTCATTTTAATTCAATATGGAGTACGACCGGCACATCATAAAATTATTTCAAAACAATTTTTTAAACCCACCTTAGTCTTTCATGCATTATTCACAATTTGCTCCAGTTTTCAGCGGATTATTATGGAATGTGGCCTTGAAACTGAAAAATAAGAAAACTGGCTTCATACATCTCTGGAATGCATTGAGATAACCCATAAATGCATGTAATTAGAAGCATATATGCCTACTGTCGACCAAAAATATTGTATGTATTCGACTTCGAGTGGTGTTTATTGGTTAACCGAAAGACCGACAGTAAATTCAATGCATCACGTTTAATTCTACGTTAGTACCTACTTATTGTGCACATTGCAATTTTTAAATTATTTTTTGTATTTTAATTACAGTTGGAATGGGAAAAGTGACGGTTTTTTTACGCGTTCAAATTACGCTGACTTCAAAATTGTAATGCTCAAAAACTTGTTAACCAATCAGATCCAAAATTAAAAAATGAACAAGAATATTTTATGCGTCTCCGTTTAATTTCTAAATAGTATCCGCCCAATAAATGATGCCTACTGTTGTCAGAAGCGTGTTTCTCGGCTCTGGGCAGATCGAATAAATCTTAATTGCGTTGTAATCCTTAGATATCTTAGTATACATCATCCTTAATTAAACGTGAGGTCGTAGTCAGCCAAAATGCACCAATAGCAGCAGCAAATATTTGCAAATTTCCCGAGAGACCTGGATAAAAGAGTGAAATGGCTATATTTATTATTTAAGAGACAAGCAGCAAACTATTTCCAATGCAACGCATTGTTTCCGATATCTAATAGATATCAATATTTATTCTTATGCTATAAGTATTCTTTATAGTAGCAACCATAGTGATGCTATTACGCAGGCTTTAAATAGGTGCATGTGTAAATACAGAGCATGAGTTACTGATAAAGTACTCTGTGGTTTAGCGGCATTAAGGGTATTTCGTGGCCACATTCTTTTTGATGAAATATTTTGATAAATAAGAATGTGGCCAGAATGTGGCCACATCAATAAGATGTGGTGAAATTTGGATAACACGGCTTGTCGCGCTCAAAAAACGAATCATATTTTATGTTGGTTGCTTAGCGTTAGTCCCCCCAAATCAACAAGACTTTTGAGATTACGCGACATCTACAACAATGAGGCTGGATAAAAATATCAGAGATAAGATGCAATTAAGAAAGAGATCATTGATGACTTGGGGGTTGTACTTGAACGTGTTGGGCTGGCTGGCCGGAAGGCCTTGGTGAACTTGGCGCCTCCGTCTAATGTCTTTCTTTCTTGTCTCCCTCTCCTTCGGTCTCTGCGCGCAGCCAAGGAGGAGAAAAACTCTTCGCGGTCACTCAAGGGTACTTCCAGTTCCCAGGGTCACTCGAGGAGGACATCTGGGGTGAGTATCTGGTGTACTGGAGATGCAAGTGTTGTCACATCTGGAATTTCCCCGGCAGGTGTGGTGTGTGTGTGGCATAAAGGTGTTGGCCGTCGAGATCCACTCCGAATCAAGTCTGAGCAAACTAAATATTGAAATGGAGCGAGGGAAGTGAATCAAGTAATGATTGATGGAATTGAAAGGATTTTTGTCGGCCTGTCTCCTTTTCCATAGCACCCAATGCACATCAAAAAGTCTACAAGCACCATTCTGATTCGATGTCAAAATTTTAGTGACTTCACTCGGCAATAGGGCAGACTTTGTATTATTTTATTTTGTATCGGTCAAGTTTTTCACTATTCTTGTGACTATTTTCTACTTCGTCTAAATTCCTTTTGACTCACCATTGCATGAACGATAAAACTAATTTTGTTGGAATTAATGGAACTGAAAGGAAATCATAAGTTTTTTGCGCGATGGACTACTATTTTAGCCTTATGCTTATTTATTCAATACTGAACCACCATTTGTCTTGTCTATTCGCACATTTTCTGTTGAAAAAAGTGTTCTATTGCACGAATTTCTCGTTTTAATGAGTGCTCTGTAAAATAAGCACCTGTGAATTGATCCTGTCGTTGGAGAGGATTTACAACTCATGGTCACTGAGAAAGGACATTAGGGTGAAGTTTTCAGTGTGATAAGTGGTGTTGTTGGTCGCCGAAAGAAGAATAATCTGTAAATAATGTTGGCTTTTGAGTGTGGGGTAGTGAGGAGAAAGTGAGTTGGGTGGGCCAGAGAAGAAGAGCTGGGATTGAGGTGGAAAGGAAGTACACCGTTTGAAGAAATTAGAAGGAGACTTGAGTGAGTGAATGCGTAAGACGTAATAATGAGTAGGATGCGGATGGCGTGATAAATGTTACGTGAGAGAAACAGGTGAAAAACTGTGGTTTTTACGTAATAAGGAAAATCAGAACATGAAGGACATTAGGGAAAAGAAAAAATGACCCCATAAGAGGAAATGTGGAAAGGTGTTTATTTAGAAGATTTTGTATCCATCAAAATATATCCTTAACCAAGGGGGCTGTTGATAATGTTTGTCGATGCTGTGTCTCTTTTTAACGAAGAAAATCAGGCTAGAAACGTAACCAGGCAATCATAAAAATTGATCACTCGTATTGCTATTATTTAATATTTAATTCATATTTAACTTCTTTGAACAGTTATATAATGCCAAATTTTCGGAAACCTTTTATTTTCATACTCTCCCCCATCTCAATGGCGGAGAATATGAAAAGTAATGGTGGCAGGTAATTTTCTAAGTCACAAACAAACTCACAAATTGTCTTTCGGGCTTCTACTGGCTAATGCATAGAAGCAGCTGTGGTAATCATTTCTTCAATTTCATTGCATAATTTGCTAAAGTTGTAAAATTTGTAAAAACCCAACTAACTTCGAAACGGATGGCTCAACAGCTGAAGTGGGACCGTTGTTGCCGTGAGGATGTCAATATTAGGAATACGTTTACGTAATACCTTGCGAGCCTCCACGAGGGTGTGTGGCAGGGGGTGAAGATTACCAAACATGCATTATTGACATGCAACTAGGGTACCACATAGAAACATGATAGAAAATAGGGTAGCATGTAGCTAGATGGTTTGCATCTACATAATAAGAAAGGGATTATTGGTTGTTCATACATGCATCATGCACTACAGACTACTCTGATAATATTTCACCTACCTATCCCTTTGATACGCTGCCTATTGTTCTCTCATATGGTTCGCGGGAGAAATGGCATTTTAAATCTATCGGTACGGCAATCTATCTCTCCAATCATGTTAAACTGTTCAAACCTAGCATAATACGCAGGGGTTCTTATTATGTATCCAACGTCATCTGTGAACAAATCGGTTTCGAATTTACTTGAAAGGTTTATCCTAAATTTCAACCTGCGTTCTGATAGTAATTCCCAGCCTAGTTCTTCTATTAAACTTGTAACACTTACACAAGTATCATAACGGTCTTCAACAACTCTAGTGGATCTCCTATGCACACGCTCTAATTTCGTTATCATACCTTCCTCGTACGGATCCCATATACTAGCGGCATATCCTAACTGAGGCCTGACAAGTGTAAAATAGCTCCTTTTTCTCGTACTCTCTCATCGCATTTGCCTAGAACCCTTTTTACAAATCCTAATCTACAGTTTGCTGCACTAGTTATTTACTGATGTGTTTCCCCATGACATGTCTTCAGTGATGGTGACGCCTTAAAAAAATATATATTAAAAAACGCCTAAAAAAATGATCTATGTTGATAAACTGATAAAATTACTAATCTACTGCTAAATGGCTCTTACGGCAACAAGCTGCCTTAATTTAATAAACAGTTTTCTCCCTATAATTGGCAATTTCAAACATTTCCATGGAATTGAACTTCTCTCCTTACTCACCTACTTAAGTTATCGCTCAGTCGTTAGACTCAGACGCTAGTAGGGTTTTACAAATTTCACAATGACTTTAGCAATTTAAAAAAAGTATTTCCTACATATTGTTAAAAACATCATTGGCTTTATGCCGCTGACGTTCATAGGTCACACAGCACCAAGGACACACATTTGGATCATTGGATTTGAAGGCCCGAAAACCGGCTCTCTTTACAAATATAATTTAGTAAAAGTTTACCAACGGTGAGAACGAACTTTTGATCCTCATAAGTGAACATGATATGAGATTACTGCATTGAAATTGGTTCTCGCTCTTGGAAGATACACAGCTTCTGAAACACAGGCGTCTAGACAGGCCGTATTTTCTTTGCACCAGTGGTGCCCTGAATCGAATTGGCTGTCGATTTCTAAGGTAGGCTCCTAAGAGGTGACTGTTCTGTTGGATTTCTTGCAGAGCTACAGGGGCTACAAGGCGGGCAAGTACTTCAGCACGAGCACGGAGGAGACGGAAGGGTCCATCGAAGGGTCAAAGGGATGCCCCTCCAAGACTCCGTCCCGGCAGAGATGGAGCGCCATCTTCGGAAACAACAAGGCAAGACGCGCGCTTTCGTGCCTGCTTGATCACTTACTTATTATTTGTGAGCACATTTTGTCTCGGGATGGCTTGATGTAATTTTAAGCAGGAAATAGTTTTGAGTGTCATTAAACTATTCTTGATCGCCGATAGCCACAAAGGCTAGGCGCTAAATACTTTTGAGAATTCATATTGGGACATCTAATACGAAAAGTAAAATCGCAAAATATCGGGGAATAATTGCTTTATCGTGACTAGTGTCATTAATGGAAGACTTATTTAATATTTAATTTACTGACTTCATCATTCTCATTGTTTTTAGCCATTTCCTTTAATACAAGTAAAAGCATAGCTCTGCTACAGGAGACCAATATGAAACCTTGCGGTAAATATATAACAAGCTATTTTTTTCAATAAAAGTAAATACCTACGTTTTAAAAAATGAAAAAGCATAAATAGTGGAAACCTTATTTATAAATATCACTCATCTCAAATGGACACTCAAAAATTATGTTAGTGTTAAAAAAAATGATTCCACATCACCCTTATAGCTTTGGAAATTATTTGTAACCTTTGCTGTAAGGATTGCGTGTTATATTTATATCAATAGATACCCTTCTCAGCTTCGTAAAGACGTATTATTTATGAAGATATCTTGAATCGGGGACGAGCTTCACGATTTTGATGAGCAATATACAGGATTCTGATTTCTAGTCATATACAATTCGGTCGGAAAAATTAAATTTTCATAATAATTTTGCAATAAAGCTTGCAAAGCATTTTTATCAATAGATACAATTCTTAGCTTTGTAACTACATATTATTTTCAAACATATGTTGAAACTGGACCGAGATTAATGATTTTGAACGTTATACAACGTAATTCATTTCAGCTTGCGGTTGACATTGTGCAGCGCGCGCTGGGTCACAATTAGCAAGTCTCGATACATTCAACATCGATTTGTGGCTAAACTATTTACTGCATGTAAAAAACACATCAATGCTTTTTTCTTATATTTCTCTTGAAAATTACAAATCTGCTTTTAAAATTTTTCTAACGTCAGTACTACTTCAATTATTTAATTTATTGATAAAAAATTGTTTATAACATAATATTTATTTTTATTTTGACTTAGTTTAATTTTATTATAAATAAGTATGGTAAAATATAGTAATATATATATTTTTGTTTTTAAACATTTATTTTTCGCTGATTTATTTTAGTGTATTCAAATAATTGGAAATAATTACGGAATTCGCACACTTTCTGCAGACTTTTATTGCTAATTTTCATTTTAAACATATTTTTCCTCTATTCCTTAGAGTTTTAGCTTTCAAATAAAAAAATTTATGTTAATATCTCAAATCATTCAAAAGTTCTACGATTTTGAAAGTGAGCGCTACCACTGTACCCCATAGTGCGCCGTTTGCAGTGTATTCTATGAGCATATAACATGTGAAGTGATTTTCAATTGAATACGGCGTCTTCTCGCGTCTCACTTGAAGAGAGTTCAACTTCTTGTCAACTCGAGGGACGCGGAGACTTCAGATTTCCTGCCTCGTCACGTGAATGGCGCCCACATCAAAAGCTCTGACATCGATCTCCTGCTGCTGCTCTGAATTGTTTGATTTTCAGTTCCATCATGATGTTGTGATGAACCCTAAGCAGCTTACCAGCCTAAAGCTGCTTCCGATTGAAGGCCGCTGTTCTTGAGCGGTCAGAAGGAAAACCGTTTATTATCTTCCCGCTGTGTCCTAAACCCTCACTGTATCTCTGGACACCAGACACCAGGCCCTTAATCAAGTCTCCCCTTCTCCCTTAGGATACGAGGATGGGAACCCTGTCGGAGACCCTGGACAACTACAGCAAGAACGGCATCCCGGCGCCCTTCGCCGCAGCGGAATGCGATGAAGGTTTGTGCGCCCCTTGGTGCTCGGAGCAAAGCTGCTTTCTTTCAAGTGGAGCACCGCTGCTCGGACGAAAGGCTGGCGATTGGGGGGCGTTCACCCGGAACAGATATCGCCATATATGGAAACGAAAAATGAATTTCAGTGAAAAAATTGATCTTCTAGCCAGAGCCATTCATTCGTAAATCAAAAATTGCAATAAGCAAAAGGTGACGCCCACCGAAGGTAGGTAGGTTTGGATTTATAGGGTGCGTCGACAACTATGGTCATTTTGCACCACGCACAACCTAATTTATATCAATAAATATGCAGAAATATAAATATAGAATAAAAAAATGACAGTATAAAAGGTGCAAATATATGAAATATATTAGATTTTACTCATGAGGTTAGTTTCCTTGAAAAAGGTAATGACACATGGCATAAGCGATCAGCATCATTGCCTAGAGCTTGTTCTAGGTCGGACCTAGTCTGTTACGTGTGTCCCGGTATTTGTCACACTCCGTCAGGACATGTCGCACACTGAGAGGACAGTCACAGTCATCACATCGAGGAGGATTTTTCTCTTCTGTGAATAGGAACGAGTGGGTCAGGGCGCAATGCCCGATTCTTAATCGTGTGATGACCACTTCCTCTCTGCGACTACCCCTGACGGAAGTGGGCCACACCCTGACGTTACCGGTTTAATTGTCCGTAACTTATTGTTTGGGACATCGCTCCAAAGTGCACTCCACTGCTCTAGGACTATTTTACGGAGAGAGGCTTGCAGATCCTGATAGGGTACTAGCGTCGTCGTCGGCTCAGGGATATTTAGAGCTTCCTTTGCAGCTGCATCTGCCTTCTCATTTCCAGCAATACCCATATGTCCTGGGACCCAGAGAATCGCCCACCGAAGAAGCTGCGTTTAGAATATCTGCGACATCAACCTCCCGTCCTTGACTGTTTTAAGGAAGAGCGGGGGAAGGGAGCGGAGGTGTATAAAACTACTTTTAAAAAAAAGGTTCAGCAACATCTTCATTTCGAATATTTTCAGCAGAAACTGAATTTTGGCGTTTTTTTGTATATTTTGTTCAACTTCAAATTCATTCTATCCAAAATTATGGAAACTAAGATTTGTGGAATCGATAAAATCTATTAAAATGGAAACGCTCACTCCCCAGCTAGCGTTCACACTCAAAAGTAAAGGGTCAAAACCCTTGAAATTACTACAAGTCAGGACATTAGTCAGTAAAATAAAATATTTTTATTGCATAAAAATATTTTATTTTACTGCACCCACTTCATAAACCTGCATGGTATAACTAACTATCCAGGGGGGTAACTTTAAGCCATTGCGAATTGCTAATGCTGAGTAATTAACGCCAATTTGAGAGTCACGACGGGAAATTTCAACCCGGCTGAAAAAGTCTATTTCTTTGGAATTGTGGCCAGATTTTTTCAATTTCAGCCCTCTGTGAGGCTGCGGTCAGAGAATTTGTTGTATGTCTGAATCATTTGTTCTGTGATTTCATTAAAAAAGGTGTGTTGTAGTTTTCAAAAAATGAATTTTACAATGAATTTCCAGCAGTTTGCTGCTTGCTCACAATGTTTAGATGAGACACCATTGTTAAATTTAGACGGTGTCTTCCACCAGAACCAATGCTATATAGGGTAGCATTGTCTGAACGCGGTATTAGATCCTGAAGACAAGCATCTTCAATAGATAACAGGAGTCTATTTATGTCTAGAGCTTCTCACTGGGACCAATAGAGTTTCGCAAAATAATTATTGATAGACTAATTACGTGCTTGACATCCGCCCACATGTGTCCCAGAAATTCATTTCTTGGATGAAAATAAGTATGGTAGACATCTATATCTACGCAATACCCTCTGCTAGGGTGTGTGGCAGGTGCATGTGTTCATAATAGACATGCTTTCATCGCTCCACAAGATGAATAAGAGTTTTCTTTATTAGATAGGCATTGCCGATAATCTATGGACAGCGTCAAAGGGGAGTGAAGAGTCATGGAATCAACTCGGCAAGTTGATGAATTGGACCTGACAAAGGTTTACTGTAAAATAGCTATAAAATCTCGGAGAATTGATTCGATCACTATTTTATAAAATTATATCCTCTATGTTTTTAATTCCCGAAGGAATTGCATTTGTCTAGCTACATTTTCCCAATGTTTTAAGACCTCCCGATTTGGCATAATGATCCAAAATGATCAAAGATAGAATACTTGTAAGAAATAAGATCAGCTATGGTTCTTGATATGTACCTGCCACTGTTCACTCTTCCGGCCCTTTCGTGAGCAATGTCCTAGGACGCGAAAAGGAAGGTTACTTAAACATGCATGCCAAAGCTTCAAGTAACATTGCCATTGCAACCTTACTTTTCTCAATGCTGCCGCAACATTGTAGCAGTGTTAGGTTCTCAAAGCCTAAATTCAAAGTTACTTGTTGTTCGGGAGGTGACGTTTTGTCCCTCATGCTCCCAAGGTGTCCACTGCCCTACTTAGTATCTGTACTTCATTACCAGCAGCATCTTGAAGCAGGCATCCGTTCATGAATCGGTGATTGATTCACGGCCCTTCTCCTTGCTTCCAGAGGATCTGTTGTTCCTGGAGGATGACTGGCGCGAGGTCGTCGGCGGCGACGCGTGGGCGGCCCAGTTGACCGAGAGGGAAACCCAGCACCAGAACGCCATCTGGGAGCTGCTGACCACCGAGGTCGCGTACATACGGACCCTCAAGGTGGTCACTGACGTGAGTCCGTCCTGATGAATGTGATGCGCAGCGTCTCAAGAAAATTTTCACGGAGAGAATTCCCCAAATGCCCGGAATTTTTACGAGTGTTTTCTCGGTTGGCTTCCAGCGATCTCTTTTGAGATTAGTATGCTCGGAGGATTCTCCGAGATGAGGAATGTATTGCCATATTCGGCTTCGGTGATTATTAGCTGTGGCCCAGAACTGAGTGAGACGTTGTGAGGCCATTTTACGATGGTTTCATCGCTTTCTACGCAGAAACTTCTCAGTCGAAGAGGTAGTCAAACTGACGAAAATTCAAAACATGCGTCTTTTTACGTTAGGCTTAAAAGATCAGTTCCACTGAGGTGAGGTGTAAAAATTTTAAAAAATCTTTTTATGTTGCGATGTTTCGGAGTATAATTTATCAAAACATCAGGGCTGAAAATACAGACAAGGGTCAAGAAAGAACAACAATATACATAATAGATTTGCAAAAATATAAATGCCAACAATATATTTACCTTAGAATAAATATATTTATAAAGTTAGCGTCACAGTTATTATTTTCTCAGTTATTCATAAGTTATTATCATGATATTAACAAGATATTATTTTATTTCAGTCTACGTAATACGGTCATGATTACATTGCACATAATGGTGTTAATAATCATAGTTTTTTATATGTATCCTCTATCCCTGAAAAAAAGAAGATATGCTACATTTATAAACGTATTTATTCTAAGGTAAATATGCTGTTGACATTTATATTGATGTGCATCTATTATTAGATGTCC
The DNA here is from genome assembly GCA_933228895.1 of Platycnemis pennipes. Classification (NCBI taxonomy): domain Eukaryota; kingdom Metazoa; phylum Arthropoda; class Insecta; order Odonata; family Platycnemididae; genus Platycnemis; species Platycnemis pennipes. The sequence goes on along the minus strand of OW121852.1, from coordinate 135,653,960 downwards.
AGGAAATAGTTTTATAAAAATTGAAATGAGCTTTAAGAACCTCAAGATTAGTGTAATGTCGTTTTATAATTATTTTTGATTTTTCCAGCACAAACAACATGGTAAAAAAACTAAAAATTACAATCGTTTTCCTGTGTCTTGGAAGGGCACACGATATAGTAAGATATGATCATCACACTTAGTCATCAGTATTAAATGTAAGCAGTTATGAATTAAAACTGTAAAGAATAGAGCATTAGCCCATTATGATAGTACACTAACTGACAACTTGACAAAACATTTGATACATTTTTCTGCTTGTCTAACTTGTCTTGGCATTATTTTACATTAGCAGTGGTAGAAGAGCATTCACTTCAGGTTAACATTATACGCTGCGCCTACGTAAGTACCCAAGTTACTTGAATGCAATTGTTATTGTTGAAGTCTCTGCATTTTCTGCTTTCAATCGATGTCAACGTCCGCCGACTAAAATGGAATGCAGAGAGCATGACTTCTCGCCGTCCACGTTGTTCGTGGGTATCCACAAGGATTACATTGAAAATTTAGCAAACACAGGGTTGTCTCATTTCATTGAGCAGTCCCATCGAGCAGTACTGTTCCTAATATAGCATAACCCGCTCTGAGTGCCAAGATCGACAAGAGGAATTGATAATTGAATTTCCTTCAAAGCATTCTGGTTAAGGGGTGTTTTAGATCGAGATAAGCCAAATAAAAGATTTCTGGAATTCGAATATTTAATCATTATTCGAATATCATGAATTTCAAATACCTCCAATACTAGAATTGTGATTCATAAGTTAAATGTAATTCTACCGTAATTCATTTATCTGTTCCCTGATGAAGAAAATAGCTAAAACCACATGAAATTGAAATTTAATTCTGGTTTTAAAATATCAAATAATTTTATTACTAATTATGGACCGTTGAATGCATATCTGGGCAGAAGGCAATACACCAATACACCTTCAACTTCTGGCCGTTGATGAATTAACAACTAACTAGAGCCAAAGTTGAAGTAAATTGACAATTTACATAAAAGAATAAAGTTGGAAATATTAACCTCAGGTCTGACAAAATTAACTATGGTATTACTATGACCAGTTAAAAATTTAGCACATAATTGACGCACAATTCTGCAAGGGTCTATCAGTGAAGGATGTCGGTGTCCCTGTGATTGAGAAGCTCTCTCTTCCAAAAAAGAAAACACCAACTACTTTAATGCAGTTATTTAACAACGGTTATTTTTATTTCTCTCCTTCTCTATACTCCTCACAGTGAAACACTTGCCCAACTCAGGTTTCAGTCAAGTAACCAGTTTCATACTAAGTTTTGACGATTTCCATATTAACGTTTGAATATTTGATCAAACGAAAATTAATCATTGGCTCAATTTTGTTAAAATTTCAAATTAACACTAGGACAGCTAAAAAGTAAAAAAACACGATTATTGGTCGTCAGATTTTAAGGCACTTTTCTGGTCCAAAGAAATTTTCGTAAAAATTTGCCTGGAGTGACAAAAAAATGTAGTTAAACAAATAAATGCAGAAATCATCATCATCAAGGGTCAACAATCCTAGGATTGGTTTGACGCAGCCCTCCACCCGATTCTTCTGTCGGCCAACCTCTTCATATTTAACATAGTTACTCTCTTTCACGTCCTTTACGACCTTTCCATGTATCTCATACTAAGCCTGCCTTTTCCATTCTTCCAGTTCACTTTTCCCTCGAAGATTGTCTTCATCAGGCCATCGTGTCTCAAGATGTGGCCCATTAAGTTGTCCCGTCTTCTTTTTATAGTTTTCAGCAGACTTCTCTTTTCTCCCACTCCACTTAGGACTTCTTCATTTGTCACTCTGTCGATCCATTTATCTTCATCATTCTTCTGCAGCATAACATTTCGAATGCTTCCACCCTTTTCCTCTCCGCTGCTGTCATCGTCCATGCCTCATTGCCTAAAGAAACATGCTCCAGATATACGTCCTGATGAATTGCTTCCTTACTTCTAACCTTGTATTTCCAGCTGTAAGTACATTCTTCTTTTGGTAGAATGAGTTCTTTGCCTGGGCTATTCCACTGACTATTTCTTTCATGCTTCGTCCATCGCTGGTTACTCTGCTTCTCAGGTAACAGAACTCTTTCACCTCTTCCAGTTTCTGTTTTCCTAGTATAACTTTGGTTTTGGCCTCTTTTTTCTTGCTGAACACCAGTATCTTAGTCTTCTTCTTATTTATCTTCCGTTGATGTCTGGCCATTGTCCTTTCCATGGTGGTTAGCACTATAACCCTTCCCCTTCTCTGCTATGTCATCAGCGAATCGCGGCATGCTTATTTTTCCTCCATGAATATTCACCCCAGAACACTTCTCTTTGACTTCATTCATGGCTCTCTCGACGTAAACATTAAAAATTACGGGGGACAGTGCGCAGCCTTGTCTCACTCCATTCATTATTTTTGCTTCTTCAGAGCTGGCTCCAGATTTTATCACAGCTATTTGTTTTTTATATAAAGTCAGGATAATTCTTCGGTCATTGTACGATACCCCAATTCCTTTCAGAATTCCAACAATCAAATTCCAATCCACGTTGTCAAAAGCCTTTACTAAATCCAAAAATGCAATGAAGGTCGGTTTGTTCGTCTCCAATATCTTCTCTATGAGAAGCCTAAGTGCCAATATTGCTTCTCTGGTTCCCTTACTTTTCCTGAATCCGAATTGATCTTTATCCAGGAGTTCCTCTGCTTTTCGTTCTATTCTTCTGTAGATTATCCTTGTCAATATCTTCGATGCATGTGTCGTCACGCTTATTGTCCTAAAATTTTCGCATTTCTCCGTTCTCTTCTTTTTGGGAATAGGAATTATGATGTTTTCTTGAAGTCCCTAGGTATTTCTCTTGTTAAATGCATGTCGCAGATGGTTTTGTAGAGCTGGGTTAATGTCTTTTCTCCTGCATTTTTTACTAGTTCTGCAGGAATATCATCAACTCCAGAGGCCTTATTCATCCGAAGGTACCTTACTGCTGCGACGAATTCCCATCTTAATATTGATGCTCCCATATCACCATTTTCGACTTCGCTTTCCTCTTCAATCACTTTCATGTTGAGACTGATTCCACTGTATAACTCCTCCAGATATTCTTTCCATCTCTTCACTCTGTCTTCATTATCAATCAAAAGTTCTCTATTCTCGTCTGTTATGCATCTTGCGCTCCGTTACTTGAAGCTGTTCCTCACTATCCTATAGGCCGCTTTTACCTTTCCAAGTACAAGGTTTTTTTGTGCATCACGCATAGATTCTTCATCCACATCTCTCTATCTTTCCTTGCTTTGCGACTTACTTCGTTCCTTATTCTTTTGCAGCAAAGCTGCCCTTCTTCAGTTTTCACATTCTTGTACTTTCTTCTTTATTCAATCAGGTCTAAGACTTTTTCCGTGATCCATGGCTTCTTCTTGGCAACTTTTCTTCTCCCAAGAACTTCTTTTGCGGCTTCCTGTAGTCCACGTTTAATGTTTTCCCAACGCTCTTCTACTGTTTTCTCAGTCAGGTCCTCTCCTATGTTGATTTCTACTGCTTTCTGAAATGCCAGCTGATGTTGAATCTCCTTCAGTTTTTGTACTTGCCTAATGTTCAATTCTGTTTTCTTCTATCTCTTGAATTTTAGATGCCATTTCATCATCACTAAATTATGGTCGCTGTCGATTTCTGCACCCGGGTAGCTTTTGCAATCCTTCACATGATTCCTTAACCTGTGCTTCACTAGAATGTAACCAATTTGAAATCTTAATCCGTCTCCTGGCATCTTCCACGTATACATTTTTACGTTTTGATTTTTTAAACAATGTGTGTGTAACCACTAACTTATGTTGTGTGCAGAATTTCAGCAGTCTTTCTACTCTTTCGTTCCGGTTTCCCAATCCATATTTTCCAGTCATTCTTCCAGCTTGACCTTCACCGACGACAGCGTTCCAGTCTCCTAAAATAACTAGGTTTTCTTCTCCTCTTACCTGTTTTATTACTTCCGTGATATCTTCGTAGACGTCTTCCACTTCTTCATCATCGTAGTCCGACGTAGGCATGTAAACTTACACCACAATGGTATCTGTATGCTTAGCTTCAATTTTAACCCTTATAATACTCTCACTGTACTGCAGGAAACTCTTTACACGCAGTCCTGCACTCTTTCTGAGTATGATACCTACTCCAGCATTACCCTTTAATGATCCTGTGCGTATAATCCTGTAGCTTCCGCAACAGAAGTCTCCTTCTTCGGGTTACTTCATTTCGCTGATTCCTAATACGAGGTCCATTCTCCGCATTTCCACCTTCAGGTTATCCAATCTTCCACAGGTCCGAAGTGATCGCACGTTCCACGTTCCTACCCTAAAATATTTATCACACTTGACTGATGTACTCTCTCGGGTAGTCCCCGCCCGGAGATCCGAATGGGGGACTATGTTACCTCCGGAATATTTTACTCGAGAGGGTGCCATCACGTCTTGATAATAAAGGAAAGAGTGGAGTGGCTGCGACTCCTCGGGATATTAATGTGGTGGTTTCCCCTTGCCTTCCAAATCGCAGTACTACAGCCGTTAAATTAAATGTTACCACGCCTGTAGTGAAATGAGTGTCGCTGTACCGACCACTGTGGTCTCCACCTTCACTCATGCGAAGAAGAGCAGCTGCCCTCTCCTCCGGGTGATGAGAAGCGTAATCGTTGGCGGCCTCCCGTCGCCAAGTCACGGCATCTTCACAGGTTCCGTATTATTTAGAGGCCTATCTTACCCAGGGATAGACCAAAACCCCCTCGGAATGCCGTCGCTTTTTGTCCACGACTGCTTATTCGACGAGTAAACTCGCTTATCTCGCAGCTAACCTCTATATCTAGAGGTCGACCCACCATCAGCAACCTGGTGGACGCACTCGGTGGCTTTAAGCTCCGCCGCGAGAAATGCAAAAATAAACATTGTATAAATTACATTTTACTCCATTAAAATTTGTCTCCTCTTTCGGAAAGGTGTAACTTCACAAACGCTCGGCGTATTCTCGACGATGTCTCGACGGAAAATAGCACTAAAAATAGTGGTGATGGTGGAGTTTCTCCTTTTAAGTAACTCTTACACAAAATTCATTAGTTATTTGCGAAAGTACGATATGGAAGAAGAGGCTCATTGTTCGACCTCTTATAAATCAATGATGAATACGTTACGGGAGTAAGCGCAGCTCGTTTCCATCGGCAACCGTCGACGATGTTTACGAACTTGCTTTGATTTTGAATTGTGAATAATTTTGGCACGTTTTTTTTCGTGAAAATAATAGATTTTTGCCGAAATTCCATTTGTCGAAACTGCCTACCAGTGGATGACCCATATATGAACCTGGTGTCCACTGCGCTTTGGAGCTTTCGGGTCACGAACCCTTCTTCAGCTGGAGGAGATCACTACTGGGGTGTCACACTGGAGTCAAGGGTTTCGGTTGGTGCGTGAAAAGGGGATTGGCTGGGGAAGAAAGGAGAAGGGAGGGGAAAGAGGCTGGACTGGGAAAGGGAGAGGGAAATTGGACGGGTGGAGAAAGCTAGCGAATGTTGATGCCGGGAGAAGTGATTGAATTTAATATGGAAATATAGGTGAGCTCCCAGTGGCGGAGGTCTAACGTAGATGTTTCGGGTGGGAATGCTCTGATTACCTTCACTCTGAAGCAGTCATTGAAGGGAAGGTTATGAGAATTGGCGTGCTCGGCTACTGGCAACCTTAAATTTCGGGTGACACTGCTCCTATGGTTATTGATTCGCATATTAAATGCGGTGGTTTTAAAGCGAAGTGGACACCAGGGTCATGGGTCATCTACTGGTAAGTGCCCACTGATTTCCTTCATAAGATCCTTTCCTTCACCCCCACCCTCAATACCTTGTTGCTAGCATTTACTAGGACATCTCTTCTATCTCTTATACACATTTTATATATATGTATATATATACATGTATATTTATTTATTATATAAACAAGCCTTGAGAGTAGCCAAAATCGTGGAAAATAAACAATTTTCACAGGTGTGAAAAATAAACACAGAAAAACAGAAAATAAACACTCACACGTATTGTAGATATTTCGGTGGTCACAGCCACCTTTCTTAACAAGAAGAGGAGTACTGGTGAGGAGAGAGGCGGTTAGAAGGGGGAGGGAACAGGAATGGAGTGGAGGAGAGGGCTAATGTGTCACATTGATTCCAGGAAATTTAAATGCTTCTAAAAGCCAAAAATAAGTTAATTCAATCGCGTGTAGTTTAACGGGTGGATCTTTAGGAGGGAGAGAGAAAAGAACTGTGAAACAAGAGTTAAGAGAAAAATCATGTTCAGAGACATGTTTGGGGACAGGGAGAGAGAAGTGCGGAGAGGAAGGGTTGCAGGAAGCGCGGTGATTGCTTATACGGGGATATTGAGGGGTGTGGTGCACTGGCCAACATAGAAAGCGGGGCAGAGACTGCATTGCAGGTGGTAAATGAGATTACTGGAAATACAGGAGTGAGGGAGAGAGTTAAGAAGATGAGAGAGAGAGAGATAGAGAGAGATTTGGGTGGTGCAGTGTGAAAATAGGGCATGTCTTGCATCTCGCGCGATTACAGGGAGTGGGGTGGGGCTTTAATGGTGTGGGAGTCTTTGAGGAGAAGATTAGTGCTTTTGGAAATAGGTTGCATAGGTTGGCTGGGCGTCTGTAGGTTACTGAAGGGCTGACAGGGAATATTTTGGAGGTGGTGGTACTGTTGGAAAGGATGGGGAAGAGTTCCTTTAATATGCGTTTGAAGGCATGTGAGCCAGGGAAGTAGGCAGTGCAGATGGAGGGGATGTTGTGGCGATTAGGAAGAGGAGGTTTAGGTTTATGAGGAGTTTTGAGGATTTTTTTGGTTTAAAAGGGATTCTGGGTAGCCACGGTGGAGAAGAGACTTATGAAGGGTCGAAAGGAATTCTTGGAGGGAGTCCGGGTTATTACAAAGGCGGTGAATGTAGAGAGAGAGGGAAGGGAATAGATCGTTTAGTGTGGCAGCTGCTTTAATGTAAATATTGAAGTATTAAATTTAATGTAAATTTGTTCAACTTTTGTTTGTACACTGTGGGACACCCATTCACTGTTCCACCCGAATAATTGGATGGGACGGTTTGGATCGCAAAGTGAAGTGGAACTTCGACCTGCTTTTAATTCCGCCGGAAGTGCGAGTTGCCAAACCTTTGAATTCGCCTCCCGCAGCTGTTCCTGGCGTGCCTGCAGAGCCTCCAGGCGCCAGGCGGCGCCGCGATCCTCACCGAGGTGGACACGGAGTGCCTGTTCAGCAACATCCGCGAGATCCACGCCGCCAACCTGGTGTTCTGGCGGCGGCACCTGCTCCCGATGGTGCTGGAGGTGCGGGCGCTTGGCGCGTCCTCTTCGCCGAGGACACTCAGCCCGCAGGCGATGAAGGAGGGCTTCCTGCAGGTGTGCGCGCACATCGACCCTTACTATCCCTCTGCCTGCGAACACGGTGCTTGTGATGGCACTCTTGCCGTCCTTCAGCACTATAATAACACACTTCAGGTCACGCCTTCTTCAAATCCACTAATGCAGGTTCTTCTTCATTCTGTTCTCTTCAAACAGTGTGAGGACGTAAGTCTCTTTAGTCGTGCTCTTGCTTTTATTCTAAGCTCTAATTAGTCCTTATCCAGGAACCCATTAGTTTTTCTTTCTACTCTTCTGCATAAAATTCTTATCAACGTCTCCAGGCAAGTGTCGTCAGGGTTATGGTACTTAAATATATATTCCTATTGCTTAACTTCCTTCTCTTTTGGGTATAGGGATGATGATGTTCACCTTCTTGAACTTTTATCGTGTAGAGTGCATGTCGCAGATGATTTTTTTACCGCTGTGTTAGTGTCTTTTCTCCTGCAATTTTAATAATCGTCTAAGAAGACAAACTCCAATTCCAGAAGCCTTCTTTATCCGCGGTCACTTTCTGCTGTTTCTAATTCCGATCTTAGGATTAAGACCGGACCCAAATCATCATTTTCCTCTTCATTTTCCTCTTTGATTATATTAGTACTGGAACAGCTCCAAATATGCTTTCCATCTCATCACATTGTCTTCATGCTCAATCAAAAGCTTCCCATTCTTGTCCCTAATGGTATTGCATCTTGCAGCCCGGTCATTGAAGTGGTTCTTCACCTTCCTGCAGTAGGCAACTTCCTCCTTTCCAAGTGCAAATTCATCTTGTGCATCTTTTTATTCAGTTCCTTCATCACATTTCTCTTTCTTGCTTTGTGACATTTCATTCCTTATTCTGTTTTAATGAAATTGACCTTAGGTTACTTAATTTTTCTATTTTCTCTTCAATCTATTTTAATTGTACTGCTGTGATCCATGGCTTCTTCTTGAGAATCATTCTTCTCCCAAGTACTTCTATTGTGGCTTCCTGGAGGAGGATTTTTATGATCTCCCATATCTCTTCCACTATTTTCACGTACTCTTCTCTCTTGCTGGTGAAGTCTTCACGGGTTCTCCATCACGGGTCAGGGAAACGTCTAACGCCGACGGTTCGATGGCTAACTCTGCCATCGGAATCGTTAGCCATCGAAACGTCGGCTTTAGCCGTTTCCCTGACCGTGGTGGAGGACCCGTGAATGCTTCACCAGCATTATGCGCTGGGAAAACACCAGATCTTTCACCTCTTCTATCTTGTTTTCCACTGCTTGCTGAAAGACCACCCGTTGTTGACTATAATATTAATACTCGCGATATATTATTCATTCTTTTCTTCAATTTCTTGTATTTCAAGTATCATTTCATCATGACTAAATCGTGGTGACTATCGACATCTGAACCCGGGTAGCCTTTGTTATCTTTCACTTAGTTCCTGAATCTCTGCTTCGCTAAAATGTAGCCTATCTCAAATCTTCTTCTGTGTCCGGGTATTTTCTAGTTGGAATTCCTTCATTTTACTTATCGATTGGTGGTTTTTAAACAATGTATTTGCCACTTTTGCCAAGTTTTGTTGCGTGCGGAATTATAAATGTTTTTCGTCTCTCATATCTATATTCCAAATCCATATTTTCCAATTGTTTCCTTCGCCGAAGACAGCGTTACAATCTCCTAAAATATTAAAGTTCCCTACATTCCTGCTTCATTCCTCTCGCCATAACACAATAGTATTCCTCATATTGGTATTCCGACGTAGGCATGCAAACGTGCGTCACAATTGTACCTGTAGGCTTGCTCTCCATCTTCACAATTTCTATCCTCTCACTGTACTGCAGAAAGTACAGTTCGATTGTGGAAATTTTTAATAGAACGGAGAAGTTTTTCTTAAAGAAGCATGCATTCAAGAAAGACAATCATCTTCACTGCAAAATCCTTAATTCCTTTGACACAGCGCTCCATTTGATTCTTTTGTCAGCTTAAATCTTCATGTTTTATAATAACTATCGTCATGTATATCTGCAACCTCGTTATTAACCCTTTTCTAGGCACCGCTAGAATAAAATATAAATAGTCAGAAAATGCATGCGGCGGTAAAAGGACAATTTTCATTCTCAAATGCATACTTTACAGACCATAGGGTAAGTTCTAAGGATATAAAAGTAAGAAACATTGACAAAAAGAATAATACGAATATCATTATTTATTTCTTAAACTGCATAATTTAAAAAATAATGAATGAATGATATTAATATAAGATTATTATGTGACATTAGGCTTTTATGCATGGCTTTTTTACCTATCTTCATTCGATACACGTCCTGATACCTTTGGCTTCCTCCATCGCCTTCACTCCATTATCATTCCAACGAATTCGGGCGTCCCATTGACGTCACCTCCCTTAATGTCTCCATCCCCCACCCCCTGCCTTCCCTTCGCCACTCTCTATCTCTCTACTCCTCACATTTCATCCATCCTTCTTTACCTATCCAAATTCGTCCTCACTAAAAATGCTTTCTTTGTTGACAATAAGTTTTAACTCCAAACGAAAGGGACCGTTATGGGAATTAGAATGGCTCCGGCTTACGCTAACCTTTTCATGGGCCACCTCTTTTTGTCTCCAGACTAACCTTCGAACCACGTGGCTTCGTTTTCTTCACGACATCTTCCTCCTCTGGACAAATTCCTGGCCGAACTCCACTCTTCCTTTTCCCTTAACTTCACATCTAGTTCCTCTAATGCTTCTGTCACCTTCCTTGACGTCAACATTTGCCTACAGAGTGCATCCACAAAAAAACCATCCAACCAACAGCTATATCTACAACTTCAACAGTTTCCACCCTATACAGATCAAACCCGCTCTATCCCTAACTCCCTCTCATTTAAATGGCACCTGTATTTGCCACAACATCCCCGCCTTATGCAAATTCCTTGACAACCTCAATTCCGCAAAACGTGGATATCCAGAACAACTTTTGAAAACGAAAACTCTTCCGCCTTCATACCAGTACACCCCCCGCGCCAAAACATCAACAACAGCTGCTCTAAACCTCCGAGAGCCACTTACTTTCTGAAGACCTCTAAACTGAAGGCGATATTCAATTTGTATTCCCTATCCTGAGAGATAATGACAAGGCTGCACACGTTAGGAACCGATAAACGAGGACGTTTCGCCATATCAATGCGTTCAGTTGGATCATGAGGATCCACTTATTGCACAATTTTTAGTCAAGCCTAAATTGAAAATATTCTATTTCACTTCGACTTTCCGTTGTTATGGAGTATATAATTCATACCCTAAAGTGATTGAGGATGACATATAAGCAACAACAGACAATATGAGCTAACTCGCCCAGTTTCAATTGTTAATAAGCACTTTTTTTTCAGCTACAGTTCAAATTCATGGCTGGTGTTCAGCTGGCTCAAATTCATCACCCCTTGCCACACGCCCTTGTAAGCTGGTGCCCTAGCGTGAAATGTAGATGTGATACATTGCATGCACCTTTACTAGCCTGAAGTCATAGAGTTGGAAAAATATTATTGGGATGAATTGGAGACTCTTCGCGTATTCCCTTGTGCTTGGAGTGCTCAAGTTGTGCAGCGCTCATTTCCAATCGAAGACGACCAACATGTCATTGAATCCGTTTCTTTTCGCATTATAGTTTGGGGAGATATTTCACCCGTACATCAAGTACTGTGGCGATCAGTCTCGGTGCCAGCACTACTGCCGGGAGAAGATCCAGGAGAACGAACTGTTCGCCGCCTACCTGGCCGTAAGTGCAATCCAGTGGACTACACTTTTTTCTACTTTTTCCCTTCACCTACTTTTACATGTTGAACTTACATGTCGATGACCCCCTGCCGCGGCTCGCACGCGTAGATGTAGCATTTTGATGAATTATGTATTACCTGTATTTTTTCGAGTCTAACCGTGTACACAATGGAAAATATGACCCGGATGAAGTTGAGTTAGAAAGTAATTGTGTTTCACCACAATGGGGTCGTTCACCATATCTTTTTTCTTGCCGAATATGATAGAGTTTGTAAAATAAAAAAAACGGAATTTTTCTGTTTTTTGATCCGTCAATTATTTCTCGAGTTACAAGCGGCGAAAAACCCTTTCGGGGTTTTTCGCCGCTAGTACACACAAGGGGCGAAAAACCCATGTTTTTAACCCTTTCAGACAAATGGGCGTGGTGCAACCTCTGACGTATATCGACTTCGTCCAATCATAACTGCGTCCGCGAAGCTACTTCGCCTTATCGCAATGGGGGGGACACAGCTGACTCTGCCAATAGGAGCAGTTGCGAAAGGATCTGTTCGAGCAGACCTTCCGAGAACCCCCCCTCCACTCCCTTCCCTTCTTCGAAAAGCAGTCAAGAACGGGAGGAAAATGACGTCAATGTTATCAAAGCAGCTTTTTCGGTGGGCGTCACCTTTTGCTTATTTTAATTTTTTGATTTATGAGTGAATGGTTGTGGTTAGAAGATTAATTTTTTCACTAAAATTCTGTTTTCGTTTCCATCTAAGAATTTCGTGCTGAAACTGCGATTTCGGTTCCGAGTTAAACGCCCTTATTGCGTTGGGTACACAACAAACCCGTTGCGCTGTCGCAGAATGTAAGCGTCAAGTGGCAAGTCATTCGGATTTGTTTTGCTTTTGCACCTCCTACATCGAATGCCACGACGAGACTGATTATTAACACTATGCTTAGCCATTATGCAACACACACTATCCATACTAATATTGATGAAATGGTTAAATAAAACAATTTCGGTAATGAATCTCCGATATTCAGCTTTCTCCAATAGATCTCCAAGAGCCGTGTCCTTCCCTCCTTTTTGGAAACATTATTTTCGGGAAAATATCAACTGTCATTCATGCTACGGATATTCTCATACAAGATGAACTAATACATGAATTTTTTTCGTTTTTCCATATTTATCATTTCTTCATTTTCTCCGTTTATTAAGAATAATTCCACACATAAGCCATTTAGAGGATCAAGTTTTCGTATCTTAAAGTAACTCCATTATGGCTTGTGGTTAGGTTAGATCTGCACAGAAATAAAATGTCATAAAAAGTATAATGGAAAAATTTAATACTTTCCCAAATTTGGCGATACATTGAAAAAGCAAATAATAGCAAAAAGTGCAATTACCCAATGCGCAAACAAGGTGAAATGGTGATAGTGCGTTATGTAAAACATATTTGCAATATTTCACATTGTCAGTAATTCATCACATGTGTCACCGATACATAATTTTATAAAAACTGTTCTGAAAAAAATAAATTATACCTTTACCTTCTATATCCAGATATGAGCGTTCATGTCATGGCGTCAAAATATCCCAAATTATGTAAACTGATGGTATTTCGCCAGCAGTTAAAGACTATGTTACTTAAAGATTGAATTTTTGAAAGCCTAATTTTCTCCTAAGTCCGACTCATTTAGTACGAACACCAATTGTTCAAACTTTGAAAATAACTTAAAGTTCTCAAGAACACCCACTGGGTTACGAGTAGATTCGTATCGCGAATCTTGTTAATAGTGGAAGAGCATCATCATTGAAATAAATAATAGCACTTTTGTGACTTCCAAACTGTGGACAAGTGTTTCAATGATGGCAATCTTATGGGCAGTAATATGAAATAGCGAGGATAATTAATGTCTCATATTCATTATTGTGGGTGACAGTACTCAACATTTTCTCACCTGTTTTTCATTCTTGCATCTTCACAAATGTGTCCCAACTTAATTAGTTAATTATTTTAAATTTAATATAATTTCTCTGTGATAGCAATGTGTTCCCAACCCGTTCACCTCTCCTTAAAACCCACTTTCACACCGTTTGGCATTTTCCCCCTCCCACTGTCCCCATTGTTTATTTCCCTCATCTGAACCCTCCGGCATTGTCTTTTTTAACCTATTTCCCTTTCCTTCCCTTACCCATTCCTCCCTGCCAGTCTCCCCTTCCTAGTCCCGACTATATGATCTTCGTATACGGCTCACGACCGAAGACCTTGAAGATGACACGATGTGTAGAAACCTTGGCCAGTTTTCTATCAATGAAAAGTGTGGATTATAGCCTGTGAGTTCTTATCCTTTTATGTTGTCAATTTCTTCATTACCATCATCATCATCGGTCAACAATCCTAGGATTGGTTAGACGCAGCCCTCCACTCTATTCTTCTATCGGTCAACCTCTTCTTATATACGTGATTCCTCTCTTTCACATCCTTCACGACTTGCTCCACATATCTCATACCGAGACCTGCCTTTTCCATTCTTCCCATTCACTTTTCCCTCTGAGACGACTGTCTTCATCTCGCCATCGTTTCTGAAGACATGGCCGATTAAGGAGGTTGATCCGAACAGTGAAAGTCATGTGATTTTTTTTATATTTTCAGCACTCATAGAACTAAAGTTCCTCTATCTAATAAAGTAAAAATAATTATACCAACCCATACTCTTTTTAGCACAAATTGAATTTGAAATTACATACGATTAACGGCGAGAATGGCCATCACGTGGGAATATAACGTTTAAAAATACCATAGGGACAATTCATTTTTGCAAAAAACTGATATTTTATGCGTAATTTCACAAGAAATAAAATGACATGAAAGGAAAGGCATCAACCTACCGTATTTTTTGCTAAATCCACCACTTTCTGCGCTTATAGCAGACGAAATGCGTTAGTTGACTTCAAGTGGCGGTGCGGTCGCCGTAGCCAAAATGGTAGGCGTATGAATAATATGATTACTAAAGAGATATTTAAGAATATTTCCAGAAATATTATAAAATAACGTTTGATAGTAATATTCTGGTATTATACATTAGTAAATTCATTTAGTCTATGAATTTATTTCTGTAATGTAAATACTGAATTGACTCCATCGTCGAGCTGATTAAAATTATCATAAAATATAAATCCTTTGACGTTTTTCTTTGTGAAGCAAGGATCACTTAGCAGGCATATACTCGTACTTAAATTAACAAGATTCCTTAGACAACTTGACTCAAGCAGTCGCGAGCCTTAAGTCGCCCCGTGAGTCTCTCCTCCGCTTCGCGCCGACGATCGACCGCTCCTCCACTTCACTTCACTCGCCAGCGCTCCGCTGCTCGGGACTCACTTCGGCCTCCAAGGAGGGTCTGCTGCAGCCGCTGACTGCTCCACCTGATCAAGTCACTTCCCTCCTTCCGCTCCTGCTGGCTCAAGTCAGGTCAACCGACTCCCTCACACCTTCTCTCCCCCCCCCCTCCCCCATTAAACCCCTTGTACACGCGTGAGCTTCCATTTCCTTTCGCTTTCATGAAACACCAGGAGGAGTTTCAATACGTGCCGTCGGATTCAAAAGTAATGCAACATGTCGGGCGGACGCCGCTTTTCGGAATTGTGTGCCTAAAGTGTTCTGCAGTTCCCATGACATTTCCCTATTCATATGTTAGCGATGAAAATGCATAGGCAATGTGTTTTCCAGGACGAAGGACAAAATTTTCACTAGATTTTATCGATTGGCACGATGAATTGGAGAGAATATATCTAGAGAGTCATATTCACGTATTTCGGAACGATGTTTCGGAACTGTCTTTCGCTCTTCCGGTCTTTGATTGTGATAATAGTACATAATTGCATCAACCTCGTCCTGATCGCTGAGGATTCTCCTCTGCATTGGTTTCAACTTTAATCCACAACTTGAAGTACTGATGCAAAAGAGGGGTATGGAAAATGTATGGATATAATGCAAGGAAAATTTCGTGGTGGTTGTGGCAGGTCAATCAAAGTATAGGAAAGGAGAGGCAGAGGAAAAAGAAGGGATCCATTCTGTAGGAAGACGTTTTTTTCCTCCGTGCTCTACTTCTACAAATAATTCTCTGTTACGTTATTTTTATGAGGAACATTCAAAAAGTATTTTTTGTCCTTTTTCGTATTCTACTGACCCATATAAATCATGATAAAAGTAATTTTCTTTTAGATATAAGAGTGATAAATTATTTTATATATAACCATGCCTAAATTATCGACAACCTTTCCTGCCCCACACTTCGTAAAGAATCATTTAAAGAACTCGAAATATAATTCCTCGGGTAACACTCCGGGTACTCTTATACCGTCAATACAAATCTCTGTGAAGCCAGATTTGAATTCGCTCAGGCATAAGCAGAAATAATGAGCCAATCCTATTGAAATTTGGTAATTGACAGTAAAAGCCTTTAGAAGTGATCAACATGGAATGGGGGCGTTTACTCGGAACCGAAATCGCAATTTCGTACACAAAATCTTTAGATGGAAACAAAAAAAGAATGTTGGTGAAAAAATTAATCTTCTAACCACAACCAATCACTCACAAATCAAAAATTAAAATAAGCAAAAGGTGACGCCCACCGAAGGAGCTACTGTGAAAACATTGACGTCATTTTCCTCCGTCCTTGACTGCTTTTAGGGGAAGGGAAGGGAGTGGAGGGGGGTTCTCGGAAGGTCTGCTCTCACAGATGCTGTCGCAATCGCTCCAATTGGCCGAGTCAGCTGTGTCCCCCCATTGCGATGAGGCAAAGTAGCTTCTCGGGCTCAGTTGTAATTGGACGAAGTCATACGTCATACGTCAGAGGTTGCATAACGTCCACTTTTCCGAAAGGGTTAAGAACATCAGTTTTTCGCCGCTTATAACTCGAGAAATAATTGACGGATCAAAAAACGGAAAAAACGTGTCTTTTTATTTTACAAACTCTATCAGATTCGGCGATAAAAAAACATGGTAAACGACCCCATTGGTCACCTTAGGCGCCCACGTAACTCCAGTTAAAATATTATTAAATGGGGTCATTACTTCTTGTGATTAGTGAATTTTTTTATCAAAACCCCATTTCGAATTTTTCGCATATTCCAGGCTAATCTAAATAACTTAGTCACACTTCTTCATCCTGTTGCCTAGTTGTGCACCGAGGCCTCCCACTTTTCGGTTTTGATTTTTAAGTCTCATCAGCCTCCCTGTATCGCTTCATCCACCTATAAATAGTGCTCCTATCTACTTCTGATTCTCGGGCAATAGTGGCTACTGCCACTCTGGCCTCCACCTATAATTTTATAATTATCATTTCCGGTTCATTCTTCTTTTTTAAGCCATTTCACATGTTCTTACTTGGTTTTGGCTGTCAAATGTAACATTCTCCTCAAATTTTAAATGATGATTGGTGTATAAAATGATTGCCTTTGTAGGTAAGTATTTTGAGATTGATAGTACAGCAGCTATAGCATCACTGTCGGGCAATCCAGTTGTCCATATGTATGGTAGTAATATTTAAATCTATTGTAGGTTAGCGTTGTAGGTTATATTGAAGGTCTGGCGAAGAAAGTAGTAGCGTGCTTTTCCCAATTGGCGCATTTCAGTGGTGCGAAACAAGGAAGGAGTGTAACCGCCTCCGGCTGCAGGACATCCTGGTCAAGCCGATGCAGCGACTGACCAAGTACTCGCTGCTCCTCAAGGCCATCCAGCGCCACTCTGATCTGGAGGATGCAGACAGCCTGGAGATGATGGTGAGCCCCCGTGGTGCTGTTTCGTCGTCCATGGCCCAACAGAAATACTCTGGCCTTTAACGGTGATGGGGAGGAAATGAGAACAAGTCACCGATAGCGATTACTTGTTTGGTGTTTTGCACTTGCTCGATCGTGACATTTAAAACCATGAAACTAGGGATGGGTCGGTTCCACTTTTTTTCGGTTCCGGTTCGGTTCTTAACTTCGGTTCTCGGTTCCGATTCTCGGTTCCGGTTCTTAATTTACCACTTACTTTGCATTGCTCAATGGTAAGATAAGGTAATCAATAATCATTTTCAGAGACTGAATTAGAATAATTCACGGTAACTTTGAAACATCTAAGTACACTATTTCACCAGGTTTTAATGTGAAGCCTCCACTTTCGGAGTGTGAGTAGGTATCAACTGGTTTTCGCGCCAATTATTTCGGTACCGATTATTTTTGGCCTCGGCTCCGGTTCTAAGCTCAAGAACCGGTGGAACCGAGAACCGAAGAACCGAACCGACCCATCCCTAGAAGAAACCAACATGGGTAATCTGCTCATGAGTGATTCCATGTCGGATCAATGACCGTTTTGACCTCACCACTTACTGATATTGATGAAACTTGAACATTCTTGGTGTATCAGAGTGCTTGATCAGCATTGGTTTAATTTTGGGTTCCTCACTTGCTTAAAAGCGTTATTCTATCTTCCATAGGCTTGCACCCTGGCATAAAAATCTACTCCTTTTTGATAAATATTCTCTTGGGCATACCTATGCGTTCATTACAATCCTGTGTTGTCACAAGATGCCTTTTACAGCGAGTGTGCTCTGTGGGATGCAAAGCGTGATGTATTTGTTTTCGCTGTGGGAATCGAGAGATCAGAGTAAAATCAGCTCATCCCCTAATGTAAATTTTAAGATCAGACCTGATATGTCAAGCGGAAGTGAATGTATTTTTACACTCCCATTAATCCTGAACTGCCTTGCCCTCGTGGCGCCAGCCTAATATTTGGACCGTGAGTGGAATAATATTGCGCCTATAAAATATTGTTTTCATAATTTTCTGAGATGCCGAGTTCCGAGATATTAAAGCTTAAAAGGTCACAGTGAATTACACCTAAACTTACATCTGTAGTAAGAAGGTTACATAGGTCATCAATAGAAAGCTCTATATCTTAAGTTTTCAATGGTCATTAAATTTTTACTCTTTATTATTAAGGAAAACTTGTACCACCAGGTTGTCTGTATGTTTGCTCGCCATTTTTTACGAACATTTTTATTTTTATTATGTCTGTTATTCCAGCAATTTTCAAAATAGAAATTTGAAAATTAGCTGAATCACTTACCTTGTCATATGTGTTCTTCACACTAAGTTTCGTCAAAATTAGAGAGAGTACTAAGGTCGAAAAGTATTTATTTTCATTGATGTCACATGGAATCTCTCTCTCTCTCTCTCTCTCTCTCTCTCGTGGTTTTCTACACGCTGATACACTTGTATCAACGGATAGAATAGGTTGTTGCACATGTATTTACTATTGAACATATCTACAGATACTCTAATTGTACGAGGATAAAAGGACATTTTGAATCTGTCAGTTCTGCAATCAATTTCTCTAATTTTATGATCATGCTCCAGGCTACCATAGTAAGTTGGAGTTCACTAATATTTTTAATGTCATATGTGAAAATATTGTCTTGGAAATTACTTAAGACATTAAGTGTAAATTTCAACCTACGGTCTGATAACGATTGCCATATTAGTTCATTTAATAGACTGGTTATGTTAATACAGTTATCTTACTGACCCTTTGCAAATCTTGCCGATCCTTGCTGCACACGTTCAAGTTCATTGTTTAGTTATGAATGACAAAATAAACTTTGTATTTCCATATTTATCATCTCGCACTACGGCCATGATTTCGATGATGATATTAATACACCTGATGATGACGTCAATCGTCGAGATTGTAGTTAATCGTGAGTTAATTGTAGTGTGAGATAATAAATGTGGAAATACAAAGTTTATTTTGTCATTCATGATGAATACAAGTAAATTCCACAAAGTGACGTCAGAAACCATCAATTTATTGTTTAACCCTATTTCGTAAGGATCCCATATACTGGCAGCGTCTTCCAAATGAGGTGTAACAAGGAATAATGAATATTTGATGTCTCAAAACAACATGCAATACATTCTCAACGACCTCAAACATCCATTTCTAGATATTTAATAAGTACTGAAATCCTCTTGTATTGAAAGTCTTGAAATCCTTTAACTGGTTGATTTTAAAAAATATTCGGTACTTATAATGAATGAAAACAGGGCCCGTCGGGAAGGAGGTGGTGAATCCCGAGGGAAAGGTGACGAAGAACGGGTACGTTCCTGGTGTATACCAGGAGGTACGGTGCCCCAGGTGACGAAGGCGTTGAAAGCAACGGTCAGTGCCACTAACTGCTCCAAGCTGCACGTAGTCGCCCATGTCGGCACTAACGACGCCGCGAAACGGGGGTCCGAGGATGTAATGGATTCCGTAAGGGATCTATGCACCGAGTTCCACCGTGTTCGTGGAGGTCTGGGTATCGATATGAGGCTGACTATATGTAGCTTGGTACCTAGGACGGATCGGGGGTCGATGGTTTGGAGCCGAGTTTTAGGCATAAACCGGAGACTCCGTGAAGTCTGTGGGAGCGAGGGAGCTGAGTTTTTGGACCTCGGGCCGGAGCTGGAAACGTGTCGGGTGCCCCTGAATCGCTCGGGTGTCCACTACACGGACGAGGCATCGTCTAAGGTAGCGAGTAGGATACTGGAGCATACACGTAGGGTTTAGCTCAGGTGGTAGCCCAGAGTGCAGGTCAATCCGCGGGGGAAAAATCGTGCAAGAATTTGACAGAACATGCAGAGTAGTTTTAGAAGGTCAGAGAAAAACACATGGAGAGAACGAACATGATAATTCATCAAAGGTAAGAGGTAGACCAAATAGTTTGTCCGTCAAAAAATTATCGAGGAAAATTTTAGTTGGAAAGGAGCACCAAGAGAGAAACAGATTGGAAGAAAAAATTTCAGTGATAGTAGTGAATTGTCGTAGTATAAGAAATAAAGTAGCAGAATTTCACCACCTCATTAAGAGTACTAATGCAGATATAATCGTAGGTACAGAAAGCTGGCTTTCGAAGGACATATCAGATCACGAAGTATTTCCGAAGTGTTTTACAGTATACAGAAAGGATAGAGTAAGCAGAAACGGAGGAGGAGTTTTCATAGCTGTGAAGGACCCGTATGTCAGTAGAAGAGAACTTATTTCAGAGCGAAATGTAGAAAGTATTTGGTGTTCCGTTAAAAGTAAAAGTAGTAACGCAAAAAAGATATATGTAGGTGCATATTACAGGCCACCGGACACAGACGTCAATTCTATAATAGAGCTAGAGTCAGAGATACGCACATTACTTTCTGGGAAGAATGATAGAGGAATAATAGTAGGCGGAGATTTCAATCTCCCCTCGATAGACTGGAATACGTGTAGTTTCATTGCAGGAGGTAAGGATAAGGAACATTGCGAATCACTGTTGAACACCTTTACGACACATTCTCTACAACAGCTAGTAACAGAGCCGACCAGGGGTAACAACATTCTAGACTTATTAGCAACAAATATACCCGAGAGAGTTCTAAATACAGTTACAGACACAGGAATTAGTGACCATAAAATAGTGCATGCGAAATTTATTGTAGGCGTTGAAAGACATTATAAACCAAGGAGGAGGGTGTACTTATTTGGCAAGGCAAATTACGACGGTATGAAAGAGGAATTAAGGGAAGCGTTTAATGTATTCAGCGAACAAAGCAAAGGATTAAATACAGAGGATTCGTGGAGAGAATTTCTTGAGGTCACCCGTAACGCAGTTCATAAATACATACCAAGTAAATATATTAGTGATAATACAGAGCCAAGGTGGTATAACGCGGAGGTTAGGAAATCACTAAAGCGACAAAGGGTATGCCACGCTAAGATGAAAAATGCCAGACGGGGTCTATCGGTAGAGGAAAAAAATGAGCTAGTTCAAAACTATAAAAAATCGAGAGCATTAGCAAGGAAATCATGTCGGCAAGCGTTATCACATTTCAAGAGCAAGATGTTAGGAGAATATTTAGATAGCAATCCTAAAGCGTTTTGGTCATATGTGAGAGAGCTTCAGGGAAATAAGTCCACAGTGCACACACTTAAAAATGATAAAGGAATCAGAGTCACCAGCAGTGTAGAAAAAGCCAACACTTTAAACACCTTCTTCCAAAGTGTATTCAACTCATCGTCACAAAACGCAGTGGAACCACCGCCGAACACTTTCAGTGAGCAAATGCCCGAAATAAAAATTTCATGTCGCGGAATAGAGCAGCAGTTAAAAAGCATAAGTAAAAACAAAGCACCAGGTCCCGATCAAATTCCTTCCAGAGTTTATAAAACATTAGCTTCTGAAATAGCCCCCTATCTAGAAATAATATTCAATAAAACACTAAAGAACCACACAGTACCCAAGGATTGGAAAGTAGCTAACATTACACCTATATTTAAAAGCGGTGATAGGGAAGAACCTAGTAACTACAGACCCATTTCACTCACGTCAATCTCTTGTAAGATATTTGAGCACATAGTAGTCAGTTCGATCATGGGGCATTTGGATAGTCAGGGATTACTCATAAACAGCCAGCATGGGTTCCGGAAAGGTAGATCTTGCGAGACACAATTAGCTTTATTCGTACACGATATTTTAGTCCACGGCGAAAGCAGTACTGAAGTTGATGCGATATTTTTAGATTTTAAAAAGGCTTTCGATAAAGTTCCTCATGACAAATTAATCTTGAAGTTAGAGAGTTTTGGTATAAATAAAGACGTTGTATGTTGGGTAAAAGAATTCTTAAGTGGGCGAGAGCAGAGGGTTGTCATAGATGGTATCATGTCGGACACAATCGAAGTCACATCGGGAGTTCCCCAGGGTAGCGTAGTAGGTCCGCTTCTATTTCTTTTATACATAAACGATTTGGGTACCGTAGTTAGTAGTAACCTTAGACTTTTTGCAGACGATGCGGTGGTGTACAGGGGTATATCAAACGAAGAGGACATGAAATCACTTAGCAAGGATTTAGATGCAATTGAAGAGTGGTGCGACAAATGGCAGTTAGAACTCAACCTTAAAAAGTGTGTAGCTATCAATTTTTGGAGGAGGAATAATTCGATAGAGCGATCCTATAGAATTAATAACACGAAGATCGAAAACGTTGAAACCGTAAGATATTTAGGTGTAACAATCACTAAAGATTTATCGTGGGGAAGACA
This sequence comes from Platycnemis pennipes, assembly GCA_933228895.1. NCBI lineage: Eukaryota > Metazoa > Arthropoda > Insecta > Odonata > Platycnemididae > Platycnemis > Platycnemis pennipes. Next base: position 135,631,677 of record OW121852.1, on the reverse strand, counting down.
CATAAGGGAAATATGCGGCCGAGCGAAGAGAAAGCTAGGATTTATAAAAAGAGTACTTGGGAAATGTGATGAGAAGACAAAAGAGCGATGCTACTTTTCACTAGTTAGGCCCCACCTTGAGTATGCAGCCAGTGTATGGGATCCTAATGAATTAGGTTTGATGAGAGAACTAGACAGTGTGCAGCGTAGAGCAGCTAGATTCGTCAAAAGGTGTTACGATAGGTTGAGTAGTGTATCAGAATTAATACAAGAATTAGGGTGGGAATCATTATCAGAGCGTAGATTAAAGTTCAGATTTAATCTATTGCAGAAATTTCAATCGGATAGCTTTACTGAAGATGTTAGGCACATATTGAAAACACCAGCGTATTATGCTAGATTCGACCAGATAAATAAGATTAGAGAGATAGATTGTCGTACAGATAGATTCAAAATGGCATTTTTCCCCCGTACTATAAGAGAACAGAATAGGCAGCATAGGAAAGGGATAGGTAGGGGAAATATTTTAGAGTATTCTGTAGTGCATGATGCATGTATTAACCCCTCAAATACTATAGATACTAACAATCTAGTTGCATGAGACCCTTTAGTTGCTTGCTTGCATGCTAGTAGTGAATGCTTGGTGACCTTCACCCCCTGCCACACACCCTCGCGGTGGCTTGCAGGGTATCGTGTAGATGTAGATGTAGATGTAATGAATAAAGAGAAGTCGCTGTAACTGAGGCTAGCTAGTTCCTTTTTTGGTTTGGAGATCGTGGTGGCCTCGTGGGTAGAGTGCTGGGTTACCGACTGGAGGGTCCCGAGTTCAAATCCCGGCAGGATCCTTTCCGGACACCCCCACCAATTCAATATTACTGCATGTCAGGACTTTGTAGGAAATCGCAGGTGTCCCAGGGTACATACCCTGAACGTGTACATTTAACGCGACAATGCCTTAGTAAGGGGGGTTGGGCTCTACTCTCCTCTAACAACATAATTTTTCTCTAACGGCTGTCGTCCTTTTCAGATCAAGGCGGTGGACGAGTTCGTCAACGGCGTCAACTCCACACTTCGCCAGAGACAGGAAGACGAGCGGCTCCGAGGAGTCATCGCCAGGATAGAGGCCTACGAAGTTGTGGTGAGGACATGTCCACGACACAGCCCATGGCCCACGTTTCACTCTATCGCTCCCAATTCAGTGGACGGCTGTGACTTCCTTGTCACCTCCTTAAATGCGACTCTCCCGTTAAAACAACTGCCACTATTATAATGTGATTGCGATCACCTTTTTTGGGGACTGGTCATACGTCAATGTTCCTTAACGCACTGCGAGAACTGATTAGTGGAGGGCCTGGAAAATAGTTTCATAAAAATTAAAAATTAGTTTTAAGAACCTCAAAATTAATGTAATGTAGTTTTATGTGTATTTTGGCTTTTTTTAAGCACAAATAAGATGGAAAAAAACTAAATATTGCAATCCTTTTGGGGATCGGGTTGGTGTGGTGGCTAGAGTACTGGCCTCCCATCCCGAGGGCCCGGGATCGATTCCCGGCAGTGGCGGATTGTTCAGTGGAAAGCCGGTCCCCACCTGAGTGCCTAGTGGAGGGTATTTCAATTTCAGTACTCCGTCCGTCGGATGGGACGTTAAGCCGTTTGGCCCCTTTCGTTAAGAGTAGGCTATAATTACCGACGCCGGGTTTCTCTCCACCCTTCCTCCATTCCCTGAAAACGCCTCCCATCACCCAATGGCACCCACCTATCCTCTAAATGGCGCAAATGACCTCAGCTGTCGGTCGCCTCCTGCCCTGGATAACCAACAAACCTAACATCCTTTTCCTGTATCTTGGAATGGCACAACATTGAAAGTTGTTAAAGTCACGGCATTTCCTGGTTTCAATCGGCGTCAACGTCCGCCGACTAAAATGGAATGCAGAAAGTGACGCCGGCTAAAATGGAATAACCTCTCTCTCTCTCTCTCTGTCCACGTTGTTCGTGGGTATCCACAAAGATTGCATTGCAAAGTCAGCAAACACTGGGCTGTCTTCTTTCATTGAGCAGAGGATTGCCGTAATGTCTACGCCTCTGTGTTTTTCACATTTGCCAGCATATCTCGAGCAGTTGTCCTTAATATAGCGTACCCCGCTCGGAGTGCCAAGATAAATATTATCAATATTTTTTGACTGAATTTTCTTCGAAGCATCCAGGTTTGCGGTGATTTAACTACAGATGGGTAGAATGAGAGATTTCCGAAATTCGAATATTGAATTATTATTCGAATATCGTGAATTCCAAGTACCTCCAATACTAGAATTGCGATTCATTAGTTAAATGTTATTCTTCTGTAATTAATTTATTTGTTGGCTGATGAAGCAAATAGCTAAAACAATATCAAATTGAAATTTAATTCTGGTTTGAAAATATCAAATATATAATCAAATAATTTGACTACCAATTATGGACCGATGAATATATAACTGGGCAGGAGGCTTTAATATTCGCCTATGAAATTATCAAAGCTCGGAATCTCTCCTCCGTTCAACGTGGTACCTACTAATAGTCGTTAATATTATAGGACCCCCAAGGGCACCCTGTGCTCTCGTGAAGAGCTCTCTGCTACTGCGACGCCTGGCGTGAAGGTCACGCAACTATGGGCCAACTTCACTGTGCTCTTAGTGAAATGAATACTAACGGTTTTTAAATTAATAAACTGATTAAATAATATAAAATAAACAAATAAGGGGTCAACAACGGACCACCTCTCTGGTGCGTCCCTGGAAACGGCTTCGGCCGGCCAATGGTGGCCGTCTGCTTGTGGGGCTAACCTCCCCACTCGCGGAAATATTGGGTTCCGAAGAATTCCGGTCACACCACCCACAACCGGCCATTCTCGATGACGGCCCTAGTAGAGTAGGGTGTGGCAAAGAAAATATACCGAAAAAGGGAGCTCGCATGGAATGGACGGAGACCCTGAGGGGAGACCTTCTGGCTTGCCATGCTGCCAGTGAGCCAAGTCGCAGGGGATAAATGGCGAGGATGCACTCTTTGTGGTGTGAGATGCATCCTGAATATAACCATCTGTCGCAGCAGAATCTGCGCGACTACGCCAATCACCTGCACAAGAAAATGACACCCCAACCGCAAGGTCAGAGTAATACACCACCGGCCAAGGCTATATCTCCTACAAAGGCAGATGAACCTCCTCCTACTGCCGGTGCTTCCGCCGATTTTTCGGTGAAGGGAGACGAGCCGAAGGCCGATTCTGATCTACTCAAGTGTTTGGAAAGCATTATAAACTACGATGAGACGACTACCAGACTGGGAAATACTCATCATAAAATTCCTCTGCGGGACCAACAGCTGTCCCAGTTGAATGGCATCGTAGATATGATCCTGACCGAAACGAGTAGCCTCTGGGAAATAGACTGCGTGGTATATGCTGCCGCCACACTGTTGGCATCTCCCCGAGTGTCTCTTGGGAGACTAAAGCAGCAAACAGGCTTAAACAGGTTAATGCCAAAATCAAGCTGGCAAGACAACAGGTGTCGAGATTCAGTGTGTGATGGATTACCTTTCCTCCGGTCGGGCCTTTACGCCGAAGGTCAAGCGCATTGCTTGACCTTCGGCGCAATTGCAAGCGCACCGTCCGTCGCCTCATCTTTGGGGCAAACATGACGGACACGAGATACAGAGCGTGCCGAAGGTACTCGGAGACTTTAGGTCATCTACTCTCCGGCTGCAGCTTTTATGCGAAGGACGCATACATAAACCGGCACAACTCGGCTCTGCGGGTGTTGCATTACCATCTAAGACACCATTACGGTATAGACGCGAATCCGGTGCTGCCTTACGTCCCTGGAGACATCGAGTCCTTCGTAGAGAACGATAAGTGTAAGATCGAGACATCGAGTCCGTCGCAGAGAACGATAAGTGTAAGATCGAGACATCGAGTCCGTCGTAGAGAACGATAAGTGTAAGATCTGGTGGAATTATTCCTTCTCCACCTCCAGGAAATTGGAGGCGACGAAGCCTGATATCATTCTCCTCGACAATCTCTCGCATGCCATGTTCGTGATCGAGTTTTCGGCACCGGCCGAAACGAAGGAGATTGAAAAAAGGACTAAATATCAAATTCTGCTGTGCGAACTCCGGCAAATGTACGCTGGCTACACTGTGAAACTGGTAGTCCTCATCGTGGGCGTGCTTGGTGGTGACACCACCAAGGTCACCCACGGTGACCACCCAAGGTCACCACCAAGCTCACTGGTCGAAAATCTCAAGTGCATCTCAGCGTTCTGAGCGCTAGTGGAGGCACTTGCAAGTGCAATGCAGAAGAAGGCTGTCCTTCTCGGGTCTCTCCGCCTGCTTCGTGCGCATGACCCTAATGCCGGGTAACCACCTATCCACCGGTGGCGGACGTGGCTACCCTTAGGCGCGACCCCTCTCGAGTATCCGGCAATTATGACGGCAACGAAACCTGATGCTAGCCGGAGACTCGGAGGTGGCTGTTACTTATGTATAACTAACGATAAATAAATAAATAAAAGCACATCATAATAAATTAATTGAATAAATATACCTCCGATACTCGTTAATAAGCGTTAGCAGAGTGCACTATCCGCAACACCACCTAGCGGAAGGTAGAGGAAAGAGTGTCACGTCACACGTACCAATTCAAAGGCTTGCAATAGGTTGCCGTCACGTTTTCACGACAATGATTTTTTCACTTTTTAACTAATGAGATAGAGCTAACGCTCACTGGTGTTTCCTGTTCCAAATAACATGTCGTTTGATTTCATGCTTTTCATTTGAGTCATCATCAGTTTTCCGATAATTCCCACTCTCATATGCTCCTCTGTGGCTCAAAAGGCACTCTGTACATAAAGGTGTACTTACAAGCTGGAGTAAAAAGAGCTCTGTCCAATAGCCTGACGTGTACGGATAGTTATTTTTGTTTATCATTAGACTCTGCAAGCAATGCTGCATACCTTTTTCATCCAAAGGCCATTTTTTTATCCCTGTCCAGGAAGATAATCAGAAGGGAATTCAGAGCGGAGTAATAATAATAAGTAGTATCTTATTAATGTAATCTTGTTTCGAGGCTGAAGACTTGGCCTCTCTTTATACCTTGTTCCACAATGGGCATAACTTCCTCACTGACTTCCACCTGACTTCCTGTGACCCCGAACAGGAGACCAAAGACGACGAGGCCGAGAAGATGGTGAAGAGCTACAGCGACCTGGACCTGACCAGCCCGATGCCCGGGTGCAGGTCGCAGCAGCGGAGGCGGCTGTTAATGGAGGCTGATGTTCGCTTGAAGGACCACGCGGCCTCCAAGGTAAGACGAGAAGAAGTGAAGATGCACCTGTCCGTTGCAGGAGTTGACTAAGCAATTCATACGCACCCCACCCAACACGCAGCAATATCCAGTGTAGTATATGCAACACCACCGAATTTATCCCATCCGATTTTTACAATATTGCATTTATTGATGTTGATGAAATTTTCTAGTGATTTTTAAAATAAGTGCAGCCATTGATTTCCATTAAATTAATAAACCCTGCAATACCTGTAATAAGCTAACTTCAACTGGTGCCGACCGACAAGCAGTTTGAGTATAGCATAGAGGGGGTGAATTCAGACCACATATGCAAAATGCATATCATGCATAGAAAGAAATAGCAATTATATTCTAGTTCACACTTCACAATTTAAAAAAAAGATGAAAAGTGCGAAGCTAGCATTCAATGGCATGCTGTTATTTGGGTTATCTTAAGTTCTTGTACCACCATGTAAGTACCATTTGATACCACTTATGTTTTTACTATTGGATATATTTACAGCTATTTATATCCCTAATTGTACGAGGATAGAAGGACATTATGAATCTGTTAGTTCGGAAATTAATTTTATGATTATTGTTCTTCTACCATAGTTTGTTGTAGTTCGCAAAAACGTCATTGGTGAAAATATTATCTTGGAATTTATTTAAGAGATTAAGTCTAACTTTCATCCTACGACTTGACAATGATTCTCATTTTGGTTCATTTAATAGACTGGTTACGTTAATGATACCGTCCCTTTACCAATCTTTCCGATCTTCGCCTCACCAGTCAATTATTTAAGCCCATTTCGTAGGGATCCCATGTACCTACTGGCAGCGTATTCCAAATGAGGTCTAACAAAGGAAAAGTAGCTGGTTTCTCGTACATGATCGTCACATTTGGCCAGTACTTTTTTGATGGATACCAGTTTACGATTAGATTGACCAATTATTCCACGTATGTGTTTACCCCAGGAAAGATCATTTGTCAGTCTTATTCCAAGATATTTAATGGATTCCACGTTTGTCAATGTGTTATTCCTTATGTTTCAAGTGCTGTTCAAGATGAATGAATGGCGCCGTGCCAAATACGACAGGAGTCCATTCCCCGTCAATTTCTCCCATTACGAAACACGCACATATTTGGGATGAAGACAACATTTGCCCTATTTAGATCGCGGCCTGACGTGACTTCCTCCTCTTCTTCTCCTGTTCTTCCCCGCAGGTGGACGTGCATGTGTTCCTCTTCACCGACATCCTGCTGGTGTGCAAGACTGTCAGCGGGTCCCGGCGGGCCAAGGAGCAGGGCAGCAATGAGACCCTTGGAGACGGCGGCCCTGGGAGCATCACGCCGGCAGGGTCGTCTTCCGACCTGCGCATGCTCAAGGTCATCAGGCAGCCCTTCCTTGTGGACCGCCTTGTGTTCAAAGACTCCGGCAACGGTCTGTCCTTCGTGTACCTCAACGAGTTCAACTTGGCGACGGCCGCGTTCGCTCTCTCCGCCTCCGAGCCGAAAACGATAAAGGTATGCATGGATGGAGGGCTCACGCCACTTGCGTCAGTCATTACTTCGCCAGAAGGTCAGTTCCAGACAATGTAGCACAAAGTGAAATGGGAAATCCATCGAGACATAGTTGCTCGATCATTGCTTAGGGAAAATAATATTTCCTAGAGTATTTTCTTAAACAGACATTATTCACCCGAGTTGAGAAGTTAAAGGCTATTCTTAGTCGTGCATGTACCTACTCTTATTTTCAAATGAATCACCACATCTACTTTATACGCTACAATTATCGTCGAAGTTTTGTAACGTGGCGTGAAAAATCACGTTACGTGAACTACGAACAAGCACTGTTGCACTACTACTTAATCTGAAAACCCATCCATCTGTCACGTGGGTAAAACGATGTAAAATTCGCCATGTACTCACAGCAAGCTTGATGAATAAAATGAAATTGTCGTAAACAGATAACACTGGTCAACAAAGATTTTGTCCTAAGAGGCGTTGTGGGTGATCTTACAAGGGAAGGTTCCCAACTGTAACCGGCAGATCACGATCAAACTTCGTAGGGTGGTAGAAAACGAAAATTCATTAGATACGTGTTTTCGGAAATGCGTCCAATAAGCCTTAGTTTTCGAGATATTTGCATTTGAAAATCTTTAAAAACGCCTAAAATTAAGCACGACGCACCCCGCACTATACGTACGCAACCCCTGTTCCTTCCTCGGGGCAATCTTCAATCGGGGCCAGCGACGGAGGAGTGGAGATGGGTCATTGTGAGACTCATACACAAACTAATGATTTGCGTGCGGCATTGCCTGTATTCACCGCTCGTCAGAACATTTACCACGACTTTAGTACACGCGTTCGTATGCTGAATGGACCTTTGCCTTGATGCTTTCAGTTGCAGACGAAGCTCGTTGAATAAAAGCTGTAATGAAATCATTGCATGAAATGGGCATCCATCCACGTTAGATGGACAGGGTTCTTCATTTTTCTCCTGAATTGGTAAAATAACATCTGGGAAAATTTATTGTCCCCGATAGCGACATGTTGTCTGGGATTTTATATGACGAAGACCACACACGAAAAATTTCTTTTCCAAGTGCTTTTGCAGGGAGAGAGACATTTTTACTGGCTTGCGTTGTAGTCAAGCTATACTGTCGTAGAAGTTCGCCACAATAATGCAACGGATTTGTTAACTCCTGCTTCTCACTATTTTTCTTAAAAATTGGGATGTTAAATGGGTTTCTGTCTTCGTATATAAAATCCCAGAAAACATGTCGCCAGTTTGTGTAGGCGTGCTTGCGGTCTCCATGTTACTCGGCGTCTGCACTGAAAAAAGAGGTTGGATGAGGCATCCAATTTTAGTTGGATAAGGAATTGTAAGTCCAAAAGCCAATTGTAATCGATACGATGGTTGGGTGAATCGTCCAATTTCATTTAATGGTCTCGCAAAGAGTCTAGCTCCAGCTAGTTGGATTGGACAACCTTTGAAATTGTTACTCCGTTCTGCTGTGCAATATTTTCAAAGTGCATTGTTGTTTCTATAAACAATGCAACAATAGACTTATTTCTGTAAATATTGTGACAATGCAGTTGCTTATTTTGCTTGCATCTGTGAACTGCGTGATAGTCCCGTGAAATAGTTCCCATTCACTGCGTGAAATAGTTCCATTCTTTTATTTTCCATGTTTAAAGCCGATAATGTTCTACTAGATTGAAACCTACGTCATAAAAAATGAATTCTATGAATTATTTTTCATGACCTAACCCCGCCCACATCCCTCCAGGAAAATGATCGCTTTTGAAACACGTGGAAGAAAATGTTGTCGAGGTTGTCTTGGCTGTGTGCTTTCAGAGCTTGGGCGAGTGCCTGGTGCGTGCCCGGGAGCAGTTCGCCCGCGCCAAGGCGCACTCCGAGGGAGGAGCGGACTCGCTCCTGACCGCCGCACCCAGGATGGCCGCCTCCCCGCACGACGGCAGCGTCTGCTGCCTCTGCTTCCGCGAGGACTCGCCCACCTGCCCTGGCGCCAGCAGTCGCCTCTCCAGCCTCCAGCACTCCCACAGGTCAGCCCCCCTCCCCCCCCTGCTGGGAAACCCGTTTGCCGATATAGCACTGCTTGCTATACATACTTGGCCTTGATCTAAAGGTCTGGAGTTGTGCATCCATGTAAATGTCAAGAAAAAAAGAAATTCATGTCACTGACCATTCCTCTATTATAGTAATTTGGACTCGAGGGTCGGTCCGGGTTTCAGGAAGACACTGGCCCGAGTTACGCGTTGAACAGTTGGTGTTATCGCCACGTGGTATATTAATCGATCGACTAGATAACAAAATCTTGGAAACCAGGAACCCAACAGTCTCTTAATCTACCAGATTTAAAAATTGGCACCACTCCGCAAAAGTACACAGTGAATTGCGGTGTTGGTTTGCGGGAAAGGGCAAATCCACGGCCTCTCAACCAAAAACCGTCCTGTGGTGGTTTCCGGCAATGTTGCTTCCTTGCCAGTGACACAACCACACACACAGCGGCGTTGGAAGTGGGGGGGCGGCAGGGAGGGGACGAAGGCCCCGACCCCACTAAGAATTTGCCCCGGGCCCTTGAGAAATGAGAAGTCTTCATTAATAAAAATTGAATTTCACTTGTTTCCAGCTATCATGTTCCCTTTGCACACGTATTCTACCGCCTTCATACGCTCTTTTAGTGAAATTCTAGTCTCTACCCCCTATCCTATCCACACAAAAAATGCGGGCCCTTTTCAACGTTGTCCCCCAGCGAAAATAGTTCCGGCGCCCCTGCACACACCCACTCGGCACAATTGGTATCATTCACAGCGCTGAGTGGACCCAGATCAGGAAGCCTGGGTTAGGATCACAAACACGCTCACAAGAAAAACACTCGAGTGGGCCCTGCAGGGAGAATCTAGCTGAAAACGAGAGTGTGATGCAAGGCGAGGGATGTCGCGGGCACAAGGTGGCCCAGCGAGCTGAGCACTTGCAACGCAAGGTTGTAAGTTCTTGCATGTTGTACTCACCACTACAGGATGGTTTCTGGCTGATAGGTTGTGGTTGGTCTCTGCCATGGCATTGCCCTTTCCCGCAAACCAACACAGCTATTAGTTGTGTGCTTTCATGATGCCATTTTTAACGGTCATTGGAGATTTTTTTTAATTTGTTAAACTAAATAAAAGTATTCCACAAAATTTTAACACCATCATCACAATTTTAAACCATCATCAAATATGATGAGGACTTAACAGCTGAAACGCGCGGTGCGTCGCATTCAAAGGTTGCGGAATAGTGGTGTCTAATGTAATGATGGTTTATGATGCCGTTCCGCCGTACCTTCACTCCGTATTTTGTGGCGACATTTTCCTTCTCTCACGCAGATCGCGGCGGATGGTAAGTGCGGGAAGTGGAGTAAAGGATCTCTTGTTCATTTCTCGGTGGTGTTTTCTGGCTATATTATGGCACTGTCAATTCGCTTTAATGTGGCTTTAAACGTGGTTAACACTGAGTACTCTATAGAGATGGGTAAATTACCGTAATTTTCAATTGAGGTATATTACTGTGGTAAATTATGGTAATTTTCGAAATTTACCGTAATTTTCCGGTAATTTTAAATTTTTAGCTTCAAATCCTTATCAGAGAACTCAATACGAAATCAAATAGCATTGAGATATAAATGCCGACGTTTATATTAAACATATCTCGACGTTTATCTATTATAACTCACTAAAAAATTATAACGAAGTTGGCAGCAACACGCAATTTGCCTCACTTTTGTCACACTATGAGAAATTTTCGTTCCAAAGACACACCTCTGCGCAATGTGCATTTGTTATTTTACTCTGAATTAATTGGAATTAATCACGGACACAATGTAAACGATGCAAGCAAAATCGTTTTTGCTTCTTAATTTATAATAGCACCCATTCCAATGGTTTCTTCGTGAGGAAAAGAAATGTTCTGAAAAAGAACTTTTATGAAAATTACCGTTCATTGCGGTAATTTTCAGGGGTGTTGGTAATTTACGAAAATACCGCAGTAATGTACCGAGTTGCCCACCTCTAGTAATCTACTGCTCAGGGAATGGGGGAGGCAGAGCTAAGGAGGAGGGGAGAAGTGCGCGTTCCACCAAAGTGGCCTACTGCGCATGACGGAGGGGGGGGGGGGATTGAATCGAATGCTCCCCTCCATTTGATTCCCCGAGTGGACTGCATGTCACCGCGTGCACGCCTGCCGATCACGGTCCAGGAGGTTGATCCGAAAAGTGAAAGTCACGTCATTTTTTTATATTTTCAGCACTTATAGAACTAAAGTTACTCTATCTAATAAAGTAAAGATAATTATACCAACCCATACTCTTTATAGCACAAATTGAATTTGAAATTACATACGATTAACGGCGAGAATGGCCATCACGTGGGAATATAACGTTTAAAAATACCATAGCGACATGTCATTTTTGCAAAAAACTGATATTTTATGCGTAATTTGACAAGAAATAAAATGACATGAAAAGAAAGGCATCAACCCACCGTATTTTTTGCTAAATCCACCACTTTCTGCGCTTATAGCAGACGAAATGCGTTAGTTGTCGTCAAGTGGCGCTGCGGTCGCTCTAGCCAAAATGTATGGCGTATGAATAATATCATTAATAATGAGATATTAAAGCATATTTCAGAAAAATATTATAACCTAACGTTTGATCGTAATATTCTGGTGTTATAACTAGTAAATTCATTCAGTACATGAATTTATTTATTTAAAGTAAATGACTCCATAGTCGAGCATGACAGAATTAACTCCATAGTCGAGCTGATTAAAATTATCATAAAAAAGAAATCCTTCGACTTCACATTTACATTTCTTGTGATACTTGTGACTTTCAATAGCTTAGGTAATTTTCTTTGTGAAGTAAGGATCACTTAGCAGGCATGTACTCGTACTTAATAAGATTCCCGAGACAACTTGACTCAAGCAGTCGCGAAGACCAAGCTGTGTGTTCACTCTCCGCAGCGGATCCGTGGAGATGGGTGGCGAAGGGTCGTCGAGTGCGCAGTCCACGACGGCGGCGCACAGTCGCGGCGTCAGCGTCGAGACGGACCTCCGCGGCTCCAGCCTCAGCTCGGACGAGGGCGCCGACTCCAGCAGCAGCACCCAGCAGCACCGCGGGAAGGGGGTGGCGCCGGCGTCTTCGGCGCCCGCGCTCCACCAGGGACCGGCGCAGCCTCCGTCTCCGAGAGCGGAGAGGTGAGAATCTGTGGTGAAGCCTCTGGTGACAGTAACTCATTGCTCTGGGACAGAAAAACACGTAATCGCAGCGTAATAAACTGCCGTAGCACAAAGAAATAAGAGATCGGATGTGATACGCAGATTTTATAGCACAACTACTCACTTAGTTATCGAACCAATAGTTAGTAAATAACAGACAGAGAATGTTACCTTCGGGTAGTGTTTCGGTGTCGATGACAACATGGGAGCTGTCCACGAAGCTATCCATTTCTAGGCGCGGAGAAATTCGAATCTTGCTATTACACAACGGGTGCCAGAATGAAGTTTACATTTGAGGCTTATCCTTTGAATAAGCAAAAAAATCAAAGAAATCTATTAACACTTTTGAGGATGTACTGATCGATAGAGAATAGTCTTGCACACTCTTTAATTGAAAAACCTAATTGAAGATTATTAAAAACACATAATTCTCGAAAGAAATTAAATCTGGACTTAAGCGATGATGGTAATAGTTTCCACGTTCCATTCAGAGTCCAGGGTGTCTATTACGGATCTTTCTATAAGGCAGTTATCGAACGGTCAGGTAGTTACCGTTCGATACGAATCGTTCGACAACTGAAATGCTATTACGGTCCGTCTGTTGATATCGTTCGATAAATATGACGATACGGCGGAGGAGTTGTCGTTCGTTACGGGGCAAATAGTACGATAAAGCTATTACGGTTCTTCATATCGAACGGTAGCGGCTTATCGAAAGCACGATATCCTACAGCGGGTTACGGACCGTCTGTAACTCCCTTGTCGTTCGATACGGGAGTTCACCTATGATGTTTATTCAAAGAAATGAGCAAATATACCGATGGATACTGTATTCTAATGGTTACATTACTATTATTATTGAATGCACTGCAAACTGATATACCTAATAACGCAATGAGGTGAGAATTAGAATTACAATGACATTATTTCTTATCGTTCAATTCGGGAGTTCACCTATGATGTTTATTCAAAGAAATGAGCAAATATACCGATGGATACTGTATTCTAATGGTTACATTACTATTATTATTGAATGCACTGCAAACTGATATACCTCATAACGCAATGAGGTGAGAATTAGAATTACAATGACATTATTTCTTATCGTTCAATTCGGGAGTTCACCTATGATGTTTATTCAAAGAAATGAGCAAATATACCGATGGATACTGTATTCTAATGGTTACATTACTATTATTATTGAATGCACTGCAAACTGATATACCTCATAACGCAATGAGGTGAGAATTAGAATTACAATGACATTATTTCTTATCGTTCAATTCGGGAGTTCACCTATGATGTTTATTCAAAGAAATGAGCAAATATAACGATGGATACTGTATTCTAATGGTTAAATTAGTATTATCATTGTATGTACTTCAAGTTGATATACGTTATAATGAAATGTGGCGAGAATTTGCATCAAATTGTTTTACACTCAAAGTATAGGTAAACGCTGAAACATAATGCATGAGATCGCGTAACGAGGCATAGCTCGCAACTATTAATGCGTCAATCTATTGTGTAGTTTACAAGCACCACTCTTTCAACAGGCTTCTTAAAGGATTTCTATCGAGTTTTATACAACCATAGAATTGTACTTCGTATAAATTCTTCGCAGGGCGCAATCCCCTTATCGACAGCGGTGGCCGAGTGGTTTAAGGCGTGATATCAATATTTTTGACGAATGTTCGGTTCCGACCATGCCCAAATTTTTTTGCTTTCGAATACTTTACAGCATGGCTGTTAGATGCTGATCCCGTACGTTTACGGCAGTAACAACAACATATTTTTATTTTAAAACTATTTGCTGGATTTCCAATCAACCCCTTGAGAGACATTCGAGGCGAATTTCGGGACTGTGATTACGGGGAAGAGGCTTCACATGCTGACAGGCTTAATATGTTTCGATGACAAGGATTACTCTAATGTAAAGCAAAAGGTTTCATAGTTACCATGCCCAAATGGAAATTCAACATTAGGTATCAACAATTTATACAGTGACTTCTCTTCGTAAACTATATTGAACGTATGATGTTCTTACACAAATTAATCTTTTTGCATTGTGAATGAGTAGTTGAAGAAGATGTATCGATTTGCTATCAACCGATACTTGAGCTTGAAAACCATGACTGATGTGTAAAGGCTTTACATTTTAAATGCTATGCTTAAGTATAAGAAATGGAAGGCTTATACTCTTGGCTGCTATTGCTGCAGAAGGAAGGAGGGTCATATTCCCATTGTTATGCTTTTCATGCTCGATGCTATAGGTTAACCATATTTAATGCATAGCATGAACGATAAGTTTAACAATTATTATGATGTTAAATTGAGGAATGGATGGAATGAATTATGTCACCGTAAGCTGTATGCATGTTAAAACATGGGACTTTTAAACTACATCGTCAAAAATATTAAGTACTGTCAAATATAATTATAAACATTTTGCTCACTGACCTTTTATTTAGTGAATTTCGTTTCTGTCCATTTTATATGATGGTATGAAACAAGGCGATTAGATAGCACGATTAACAGCATTAATATGAATGGTTTTGTGTCGTAACTAACAATGCAGCAAGAATTACGGGAGTAATGAAAGCCAACAATCAAATTAAATCTAGATAAAATTCTGAAATTAAATATTCACGTTTGTTTTAAAGTGTTTGTAAATATTTACTTCGTGATCTCAATGTTGCGGTTTGGGGTTATCGTTCGTCATTTGTTAGCATAGATCTTCTGCTGTTTCCTCTGCAACGTCACACAACGTCACCGATGTACGATAACTCCCCGAAGACAGCCGAAGCTTATCGAACGAAAGCAACGCCCGAACCGTAATAGCACGTTAGACAGCCTCCATCATTTCGTTCGATAGTGGTATCGTACGATATCTCCTATCGGCGGAAGTTCCGTAATAGACACCCTGGTAACAGTGCAGTTTACGTCATCTCTCCACGACGAACGGATTGGTTGGTTACGTTACTAAGGGGAGGCGACCGACAGCTGAGGTCATTTGCGCCATTTAGGATAGGTGGGTGATTGGTGGGTAATGGTGGGTGTTCTCAGGGAACGGAGTAAGGGTGGAGAGAAACCCGGCGTCGGCATTAACCTGCTCTTAACGACAGGCGCCAAAGGGGACCAGGGCTTTACGTCCCATCCGACGGACGGAGTACTGAACTTGAAAATGCCCTCCACTGAAAAGCCACTCAAGTGGGGACCGATTTTCCACTGAAAATTCCGCCACTGGAATCCGGGGATCGAGCCCGGGCCCTTGAGATGGGAGGCCAGTACTCTAGCCACCACACCACCCCATTCCTATATGGTCCGAGCAGACGGACGGATGGGCAGACCAAGAACAACAATCGGCCATTGTTATAATACCTAGATGGCAGCGCCTATGGATTCAATGTTATCCATTTCTGTTTTCTCATGCTACAGGATCTCAATAGTGAATTATTACTAGACTTGTACCGAGGCCACTTTTTCCCGATACCAAACCGATGCATCGATACCAGTGGCCGATACAGATAGTACTTATTATTTGCCAATACCAAGTATTATTTTTCTAAATAAATTTGATAAGTGCTTTCCTTCTCGTGAAGTCAACTCAGTGATCAAAAGTGTTTTAAAAGAGCACGTAAATATTGAGAGAAATGACATTGTTTAACTCTTTTATTTTGCTACTCTTACAATTATCACTGGAATTGGATTTTATACACTAAGCCCTCTTGCATTCATAAATACTGAAAATTCTTTTCAAGAAATAAGAGCTGCTGCACATGCTCAGCAACTCATATTCGAATGTACTGTTCATTGACATATTATTGACACGGCTGCTGAACAGGCTTAACAGTTAAGAGGGCTCTTCTATCAGGACCATATAGCATCAGTCTCTGAAAGCATTTGCTGAGGAAACTCTAAACCTGCAGGTACCCCCAAATACAGTGGACTCTTGTTAGCACGTGTTTTTATAGGGATCCGAAATCCTGAACATGGTGACGGGGAAAACTTGCTGAACATGTTATGTTCAGTTTGCCCTTCTCAAATTGAAAACGTATGAGCTGGTTGCATAACTTCCAGGTGAACAATATGCAGGTGAACATTCAAGTTGGTTCATTGCTGGCGTTAACTTTTTGTAACTTTCATTTTCAATTATTACGCCTCCCGAGAAAATACTTACGACACCTTGCGTTGATGCGCACTCCATAATTAATGATGACCATATGACCAAATAGCATGTTTTTTGTATACTGTTCACGCAGAAACTATGCGTAGGCTCGACTTTGAGGCTTGATGTACCAAAAAAAGGAAGAAGCGAAATTCATAGAGAGCATATGTCAGCATGTAGATATTTTAGCCTTTCATTTAATGCAGGCACCAGGCTTTTTTTAATAATTACTATTGAGTTATGTTTTTGCAATGAGGATGAAAAATGGCACGTTTCTTAGAGTCGCCGAGGTCAGCGTTACTCTGGAGATTGTCAGGAGAACAAATGAAAGGAAATTTTGATATAATATGAATCGTACTTTTGCCATGACATCCTTTAAGTTTAAAATATTTACTTATATCCGTTTAAGTTATTCTAGCCAATTTACGAAACCGGGTTTTCTCCGTAAGTAACGAACATTGGAGGCACGCGACAAACACCGTCGTCTCATTTTAAAAGTTCTAATGCGAATCCATTAACGTATTAACACGATTAACATGCTAAGATATTTGAATTTTATAGTTTTGGAAAACGAGCTTGGAAGGTATGCGGAAACGCCGAGCAACGTATGCGTTGAGGAGAACGAACTTGAGTTGACGGCAGAACCTTAATTTTTGTCGCTAGTTCAGCAAACTTTCTTCGTACGTGGATTTTCGTTTACTTTTCGGAGGAGGTTTAGATTTTCGCCACTGACTTTCCCATAGCCAAGTCTAAGCACTTGTCTCACTTTTGCTGTCACGAAGATCACAGCTAAGTAAACAAGTACGTGACAGATGTTTTTAGATGATTTTCACCGAACGAATACTTTCGAATACAAGTGTCAGGAAAGAAGCCATGTCGTTTGCCCAATATATAAGCCTAATTCCCTACGATAAGTATATCGTTGATAAATGAAATATATAGAAATATAGAAAGAGACCTGTTACCCTTCCCTGAGGAACTCCCGATGTGACTTTGGCTCTGTCAGACAGGATACCATCTATAACAACCCTCTGTTCGTGCCCACTTAAGAATTCTTTTATCCAACATTTTTATGTCTTTATTAATCGAAAACTTTTTATTTCCAAGTGTAATTTATGGTGAGGAACTATATAAAAGGCTGCTCCATAATCTACCAATATCGCATCAACCTTGACACTGCCTTCTCTATAGAGGAATAATCGTGTGAATTAAGCTAATTAAGTGTCTGCAACATGTAGACCAATATTTTTCCGGAATCCGTGATGGCTGTCTGTGAGTAATCCCTGACGGTTTGAATGCATCATTATCGGGGTGACATCAATGTGATCAAATGAGATTGATGTCATTGAAGCTTGTCTGCAATTACATGGTTTTTACCAAAAACAGCTTCTAAAAATAGGTGTAATGGTAACTAATTTCCAGTCTTAGAGTACTGTGAGATTCTTTAGTGTTTTTTCGAATGTCATTTCTGGATAGGGGGGTATTCAAGATTTTATTGTTTTATATACTCCGGAAGGAACTTTATTGGGACCTGGTGATTTGTTTGGACGTACGCTACTTGATCGGTGCCCTATCCCGTAACATTAAACTAAAATTTTGGTCATTTGTTGAACGAATGGGTGGTTTAAGCGAAAAGAAACACACCTTCAAATGCATGTATTAAATTTGGCTGTTGAATGCATGACGAACCCGTTTTCTTCATTGAGTTTTATGGCGTTCCTTGTTGCATGTGTATTTTTACACTACTTGTGGTGCCGTCCAACAATGTATTCGGGGCAACAATAAATCTTGGGGAAAGACACAGGGTACAATTCAGTCCAGAGCAACCATCAAAGCGTCAGTCTGCTGCTCGTAATCGCCCGGTCATGCTTCTTCGACTGCTGACGAGGCCTACATGGTGATGAAAACTGGCACATGATCTTTCCTGGGGCAAACGCATACCTGAAATAATGGGTCAAGTGATTCGTAACTGGGATTCATCATAAGAGTATTGGGTAAATGTGACGATAATATACGAGAAATCAGCTCTTTTTCCCTTGTAAGACCTCATTTGGAATATGCTGCCAGTGTATGGGATCCCTGCGAAATCGGTCTAAATAACGAACTTGAACGTGTGCAGCGAAGATCGGCAAGATTCGTAAAGGGACGGTATTAAATTGGGAACCATTGTCAAATCGCAATTGAAATTTAGACTTGGTCTGCTAAATAAATTCCAAGACAATATTTTCAGTGATGATGTTAAAAATATTTTGCGAACCCCACTTACTATGGCAGACCTGACCATAATCACAAACTTAGAGAAATAGATTGCCGAACTGACAGATTCAAAATGTCATTTTTTCCTCGTACGATTAGGGATATGAATAACGGTAAATATATGCAGGACGAGTGTAGCAATGGATAACATTGGTAGCTGCATTTTGGTATAAGGACTTAAAGCTAACCCAACTAACATCATGTTTTTGCATGTTTGCTATGCTATTTTTATCTTTTTTTAAATAGTGTAGTTTAGAACAGTATATAACACTAGTCCTTTTTTATGCATGATATGTAGTGCATGTTTGGTGAGAATTCACCCCCTGCCACACACCTTTATGGTGGCTTGCAGGGTATTGTGTAGATGTAGATGAAGGTTCTCACTGGAGGGAGAGTGATGCGAATGTTGTCGTTGTCGTCCGCAGGCTGTGCAGGTCGCCCAACACCCTGTCTGTGACGTACGGCTCGCCCCTGGGCTCGCACCCTGGCGGGGGGCAGTCCCTGCCCAACCTGCTGGCCCCCTCTCCGCCCCCGCCCTCGCCCTTCCTGCTGCCTCCGCCCCGCACCCCGCCCACCCTCGTGAGCCAGAGGGGCACCTCCTATCCTCCGCCGTCGCCGCCGCGCTCGCTGCGCCGCACCCAGGCCGTCGGCCGGCACCCGCCGCCGCTCACCAAGACGCGGCACGTGGCGCCGTCCACGGACGAGGCATCCGGAGGTGAGGCACCCCCTGCCAACCTTTACCTCCCATTTCTCGCGAGGTCTGTGCAAATCTACACACTGTCGCCGCGGAAATTATGTGCACTCGAGTTTGAATACGAATGACAAATTAACAGCTAGACCTACGGAAAAACTAATCATACCATAATTTTCCTTATTTCACTCTGCGTTATTTTGTAGCAGACCTAAATTTTTAAATGCTTTTTCATATTTTTTACAGCAGTTGTAACGTAAAAAGTGCCTGTTTTTGACGGTGTTCGAGCAAAGCGCCGACTTTGATGCCTCGTAAATCAATAATAAGGCTTTCAATTACAACTAAGGTTAAAATAATGATATATGTATATGTTATCCATGCACTCTGTAAGTTTCCAGTGTTTGAATTTAATAGAAGAAATGTTGTTATCGATTTTATAAAAAGTTATCATTTCAAAACTGGGGTGTCGTAGAATTTCGTTCTTGGTGGCGTTATAATCCACATGTCCTAAACGTATCCAACATGTAATTGTCAAATATTTCAACTCATGCGTTTAATTGAAATCGATTGGTATTAATACTGGCGAAAGCGAGCTCCCTCGGCAAAGCAACACTGCACTGCTTAAACCACGTCAGTCGCTTGCCATTTCTTCTATTAAAGTTATGCACTGGAAACTTGTGCATGGATAACATATACATCTATCATTCGTCAAACTTTGGTTGTAATTGAAAGCTTTATTACTGATTTAGGAGTCATCAAAGTCGGCGCTTCGCTCGAACACCGTCGAAAACCGGCACTTTTTACGTTACAACTGCTGTAAACAATATGAAAATTTGTTTCAAAAATTTTTTTTTCTGCTATGCAATAGCGCAGAATGAAATAAGAAAAATTACGATGTGATTATTTTTCCTGTATGCCTAGCTGTTAATTTGTTATTCGTATTCAAACTCGAGTGCACATAATTTCTGCGCCGACAGTTGATCCCCGATTCACCCATGGCTACAAAGAGTTTAAAAAATCCGTAGTAGTTGCATGCACAAACTCTTAGATTTTATTATTTCTCCTTCACTGGCCATAAATAACAATTGGTTGAAAATTCATTGAATAAGTTTTTTGGTGAAAAAACTTATTCAATGTCACTACTTTCTACTGCTACATTCCACTGTCACTACTTTTTTTTCCTCGCACGAAAATTACCCATGTTATGATGTAAAGTACTGCCTCATGGGAGAAATCGCTCCTAAGCCAATAGTGTTTTTCCTATTCTATTCCAAGGTCTGTAGAGTATACTCTACAGACCTTGATTCTATTCTACCTTGTTAACACGACAGCAGCACCAACTGGTGGAAGGATTTGAGTAACAAGCGCCATATTCAAAAGTCAACCCTTGGACAAGAAGATTGCAATCCATTGTAAGCAGGGGAGTGAAGAGGTGATAGAAGGGGAGGGGTCTCAAAGGAGACGCACCCCCCTTTTCACTTTAGTTCTTCAAATCCAACCCCATTCCTTTCTCCTCCACCTGAATTATTTTTAGAGTGGAATTGCTGCGGCGTTCAGACTCTGGTAATTTTTTCCTTACCCTAGTGTTGAAAGTTCAAACGGTCTGGCCAGTCTGCGTAAAGTCGTTGCAGTGGAGTTAGCTGTTGTTTGATCCGAGTTGTTGTTTGATCTTCTGCTCCAGTGTCACTGCCTCCAGCCTCCAGCGAGGAAGGCGGGGCGACGCGAGGGTCAGAGGTCGCCGGCTCCAGGCACCTGGGAGGCGGCGATTGGCTGAGAGAAGGCTGTTGCCCCCCACCACAACGAGGAGGAGGAGAGGAGGGCGACGCGGCAGGGGAAGAGGTGGGTCACTGCCGACAGTAGTGTATATACATATATGTAGTCCGTTTCAAATGAGTCGGTGGAGTCAAACGGAAGGAGGAGGAGTCACGTGATTTTGAGGTGCACCAATGGGAGCGTGGGAGAGGAAATCGAGCTCTGCCAGGGCTGTGCGATATCACGATATATCGTCGACGATACTCGATATGTACTTGATATCGGGGGTCGATATTTCGAAAGGCGATGTCACGATATGTCGATATCCCGATAATAATAATACATATTATTCATCTTGAAAATGATACGAATCATATTAGATGTCGTCACATATCAAATTTATATCAAATTTACATCACGCTCAAAAAATTCCTAAATAGAATATAGAGGACACTGCATCAAATAAGTGCTTAGTCTTCTTCTAAATTGGGAAGTGTCTTCATTGCTCTCAGCTGGGCAGGCAACATATTATGCAATCTCAGTTTAATGTTGTGGAAGGACTTATAGTTCCTTGCCAATCTGCAGAATGCAACATTCAAGTCATCTCTACCATTGGTGGAGTAGTTATGCTCTAATTTGATCGGCATGTGTGCATTGGTAAATTTTCTTTTACAGAGAGAAGGGGCCTAATAAACACATGTGAACTACCCACTGTCATGATACCACATTGTATGAAAGGGGGTTTACAATGGTCAAGGGGATGGGCATTTGCCGAGATTCTAACCGCTCTTTTTTGAAGCAATAAAATTTGTTTATTGGATGAGGCATGTAGTTCCACTCCATAGCTGATGTGACTATGGAATGTTGCATGATAAAATGTACTGATTAGGAATTAAAGACGTTAGTTTTCTTAACATAAATATTATTCTGCTCAATTTCTTACATAATACGCTACAGTGACTGTCCCATTTTAATTTGGAATCCATTTCAATTCCTAATAATTTAACTGTTTCTGTAGTAGTTGTATTGAGACTGCATGTTATCATTTGGGTTTTATTAATATTTAAAACCAAACCATTATTGTTAAACCAATCAAGGGCCTGCTTTTTAATATCCTCACATCGAGCCTTTGCGTCATGTATGTTATTACATGTTTGAATTAGGGTTGTGTCATCTGCATATAAAACTGACTCAGTTTTCATATTAAAAGGAAGGTCATTAATCATTATGATAAATAAAATAGGACCCAGGACTGAGCCCTGTGGTATGTTTTATGGTACGGGCCTCAGATCTAGTGCCGTTCACTTTCACCAATTGTTGTCTATCTGTTAAACATGACCTAAATTATTTAGGTCATATTTAACAGATATTCGCAGATTTAACAGATTGACATAGTAGATATGTCGATTTCCCGATTTCACGATATCCTGATCACGGTGTCTTTTTTTCTGTCACCCTTAATAATGTCTATATTTAGCGCAATTTCTCGGTAATGGTTGATCGGATTGAAGTGCTATAAACGGCCTCTTCCTTATAACATATTACACTTCCTCAATCGTTAATTATATATTTTAAATTGTTATTAACTATAACTTTTTGATTATAAAATTTGGATGTAGGGAATGGAATGGCCATGGTGCGATCTCCCCTGATGGAAATTTCCCTACAAATTTTCCCTACAATTTTCCCTAGAAAAGTGTAAGGTTTTCCCTAGAAAATTGAACCCCCATTTTCCCTAGAAAATATTTCTAGGGAAAATATTTCCCTAGCAATTAGGTACCGTGGAAAGTTTTCCTTACGTAAATATTCCACTCAATAAACAATAATGCACATGATTATCCAAAAAACATAAAACATAAGCATAAATATAGGGAAGACTTGATAAAAATCCGTGGAATGGAGGGCATATATCACAATGAATGATTGAAAAGAAATCAATGTTACCAATGTTTATTCCTTTTTTAGCAGCATGTTTACATTTTTCATTAGCATACACGTTTATTCTTTTGCCTTCTGCTGGATGAAATCTTATTCTCTTCTTTAATTCATTTATGAATACACCTGAAAATATAGAGGAGGTCAAGGATTATGGTTATAAAATTGAACTAATTATGATCATAATTACACAATACTGAACCCATGCGTGCGAAAACGCAGTCTCCGTTGCCATTTCAATTCTGTTGACAACAATGTAATAAACAAAGATAGAATTTTTAATGACCGAATTTGCCAATTTCAATGATTAACATAAAATTATGGAATGCTCATGATTATAAGAAATGTCTTCATTAACTTACCGAAAATGTTCCCAACCTCGAATAAAAAGGTGTTCTTCCGAAATTATCACTGTTGATACTGCTGATTCGCTTGGCTTCAAGCACTGCACGATGCGGGTTAGCATATATTTGTTTGGTTACAAATGTTATTAATTGTGATTTGTGACTGTTAACTCTGTGATAAATGTATACACAACATAGAAATGGTGAAATGTAATCACTAAATTGATAAAGTGAAAGGGAATCATTCAAATAATATGGGAAATTTCTCCTTAATAACGTTTTCCCTAAGCCTGAAGATTTTCCCTAGAGCAGCGTTTTTTTCTAGGGAAATAATTTCCCAAAGCTTAAATTTTCTAAGGAAAAAAGTTCTAGGGAAAAAATTTCCCTAGACTATGAGAGATTTCCCTAGAAAACACATTTTTTCTAGGGAAATTTCAAATTTTCCCTTGCTTTTCCCTACGTTCTAGGGAAATCTTGTAGGGAAATTTCCAACATGATCGATCATCACTGAAAACTCGAATTCAACAAGAAAAGTTCAAATTTGTTTGTGCATCCAAATTTTATGATAAAATATTTATAGTTAATAACAACAACAAATGAGACAATTTAAAATATTTAATTAACGATTGAGGAAGTGTAACATTTTATAAAGAAGAGACCGTTTATAACACTTCAATCCGATCAACCAATCCAGAGAATTGCTCTAACGAGGATTACAATTACGTCTTAAGTATGCTGATCCTCGTGAAATTGTCAATGTCCCGAAATGTCGATTACCCGATATTTCCATTTCACGACATTTCCCATTTATGTCGCGAAACCGATATACCAATCGGTGAATGCGCGATATCGTGATGATATGATATCGTGATGATATCGTCGTGCGATATTCAAAACAGCAGCATATCGCACAGCCCTAAGCTCCTATCTAGCCCATGATTTATGAATCATTTCATTTTAAATCGACCTATGTTTCAGAAAAATCTAGCTTCACAACCTCAGATTTCAACGAAAATTGATTCATAGATGCTGCCAACCTTCCGGAGTCAAAAGCCGTTCCCCGCTTTCGCAGGAAAAATTTCGCCCGTGACATATAGGCAGACGTGCATTGCGTGAAAAACATCTTTTTGCGCTCTTTTCTACAAACTACAGCAGACTGGTTTTACATGATGCACACATTCAAAAGGTGTCATTAGAAAGCTTATGAAGTGTTCTCGATAGTAAAGTATGCACTTTCAAATGGACTTTCCCCAACAATAAGTGCACTTCAGCCGCTGTAAATGCAACTTCCCAAATTCAAATTTTTCACAAGCTTAGTCTAAAATCACACCAAGAGATAATGAAAAAAACGGGTCCGTTTCTCTCACCACAGCACTCCACTGAAGTATCTACTGCGTGAATATATAAAGTAATTTAAAATGTTTGCATTAATCACTAAGAAAAGATCACTTGAATTTGAGACATTTCGAAAAAAATTGTTTTCCGGGGCTAAAAAAGTCCATGTTGGACAGGGAGTAAAATTATAAAATCATTTTTTAAAAAGTAATAATGTTGTTCTTTTAGGCGCTAAAGGAATTGTTCTGTGTTTTCTAGGGGTCAAGGAGATATGAATGGTGAAAAACTGCTCAATTTCCAAAGGCAATGCGCTTAAAAAACACGCATTCCAACAACATTATTGTCAACTTTCATTATCTCACTTAAACCAATAAAAAGTCTAAATAGCGGCACGTACACTTTGACGTAGGGTTCGAAATTTATGCATGAATAAACAGTTCTCTGGAGGTTCAATTGGTTAGGGAGAGCCTTTATATGGTTAGGTTACTGATTATTCCCCGTTGGAAAATATCAGTAAACTATTGGATGTTGGTGGGAAGGAAATATCTTGCCAACTTTTACGAATATATTGATTATAGCTGAGTAATGTGTGGAGGACCTTGTGGTGGCAAAGCTAGGCCCATTATTTTATTAAAAATGGAGTCATCCTAAAACTAGGATAAATAGGTATTTTTAATTGGCTCTGAGCATTTTCACGTTGTGCTCTCCGTCGCATGCAGTTTAGTCTTCAATGCTTGAGAACACCGGATCAGACGAAACAAGCATTTTTCCGAGAGAGGATTCAATTTTGCCGTCATCGCACTGTCAGTGTGCTTCTAATTACATGCAAATCGCTTTAGGGAACCGAGGGAAGCCAAATATTTAAAAAAAAATCCCCCGTTTAAATCAAATACTACAAATAATATAATGGGTACAGCCAGCAATGACAGCTCACTAGAATATAATGAAAAGATAATGTAGTTAAATTAAACTTTTCATGGTGTTTCTATCAATTTGCTCTATGAAATATAATTTTTATAACGCTGTTATATGACATCAACCACTCAATTTTTGAGATCTCAAAGAATAATATAAAATTCTATCAAGTTTTACTAAAATATTAAATTTTCAAAATTATAATTAATGCATTGGACGATTCACAGTAAGGTTTTCAAAAAGTCACATCCAATGGACGATAGCACTGAACTGCTGTAATTGAACACTGAGTACTGAACCCAGGCGGATTACTTAACTTCATCAAGAATGCATTCTCCATTGGCTTAAATATCAGTGAAGGCAAGCTACGGTAAGAAAACCTGAAAATATAAAGTTTATTTTTGTCACTTTGATAACATTATGGGCTCTACTAGTCGGCGCAGAAATTATGTGCACTCGAGTTTGAATACGAATAACAAATTAACAGCTAGACCAACAGAAAACATTATCACACCGTAATTTTCCTTATTTAATTCTGCGTTATTGTATAGCAGACCTAAATTTTTAAAATGCATTTTCATATTTTTTACAACAGTTGTAACGTAAAATGTGCCGGTTTTAGACGGTGTTGGAGAAAAGCGCCGACTTTGATGACTCCTAAATCAATAACAAGGTGTTCAATTATAATCAAAGTTAAAAAAATCATAGATATATATGTTCTCCATGCACTCTGTAAGTTTCCAGTGCATAACTTTAATAGAAGAAAAGTTGTATTCAATTTTATAAAAAGTTGACATTTCAAAACTGGAGTGTCGTAGAATTTCGTTCTTGGTGGCGTTATAATTCACATGTCCTGAACGTATCCAATATGTATTTTTCTATTATTTCAACACATGCGTTTAATTTAAATCGATTACTATTTATATTGGCGAAAGCGAGCTCCCTCGGCAAGCGACCGGCATGTTGCCGCGTATATCCACTTCCTGGCCGCCAGCGCCGGGCTTCGCCTGTTTTACGCGAACAGATACAATTGTGCGTCTTACACATTTCACATCCGCTTTCCTTGGACCTCCAACGGCAGCTTTAAAAATGTGTGCTTTTATTCATTTCTTAAATTTTATTCAAAAAAGATGGCATATATTTATGAAGATGGCGACATGGTAGTTTGATTTCAGGAGGGATCTGTGCTTATTCTCCTTCGCCCCTCGTAGACTAGCGTCGGTGGACACTGCACCTGCCCAAGTGTCGCTTGCACCTCGGAGTCGCAGAGAGAGTTCGCCTCGTGCCGAGATGCGGTGCCGAGGGAGGGAGGGGGGAGGAGCGGACAAGGGATGTGTCCAGTGCATCGAACCAGGGACAGCAGCAGCACGTGCTGAGGCATTCCCTCTCCGAGTGGATCTCCGAAAGCAATACATTCCCCAAGCACCGTGACAGTTTGTCGGCCTACTCTATACTGTTCTGTATCTTCTTTTAAAACAATTTCCTCGAGAAATGAATGACCAAGAGAACAACGAATATTTTCTTAAGTAATAAACCAAAGTACACTGATGCCTCATATTTTAAGTATTTATTGGGTCCGAGGTCCATTAAAAGAAAAAGACATTTACTTGTGAAATTCCAAGTAACTGCATTTCAATGGCTTTTTGGAGCTTTGGAATGTGTTTTTTAAAAGTAATTATAGTTTTTAGAGTATTTAATGTTAAATTAATAAATTAGCTAATGAATTATGTAGCCTATCATTTCATTTCTAAATTATTACCATACCTGTCTCGTCGTGCTCCTGAAATACCTTGAATTTTCTTCTACTAGCATCTGACGGAATTGATGAGCTGTAATCGCAAATTCCCTTAAATCCCTGCAGAGCTGGAATTGCTGCTTATCTTCTCCCTTTTTGCAGCCACGACAGCGCAGAAGTTGCTTTTGCTCCAGCAGAGTGATAGACAGTCATCCTGCAACACATTGTTCTTTCCCGGAACCCGGGTTTTTGAGACTTTTACACGGTGCTATAGACTTCGCAGCAGCGGAAGGCAACCAAGTTCGGAGCCTGTGAAACAACTACACGTAATTGATGCCATTTTCAGCGGATTAGACTTTCCGATAAACTCCATATCGCCTTATTCATACCGGGGATTGGGGACTCTGAAATATACAGCTCATCCGACGAATATTGCCTACGTAAAATATGAACCTGCTACCTTATCAACAAGGCTAAAACAATCCCACATTTCCTGAGCTTCTTCAAATAAACTGAAGCCTGGTTCACACGGTGCGTTTCTCCCGGATGGATGTCTTGAGTGGAGTGCTGATGGGTGCTCGCGCTTGCTGGAAACGCTGACTGCTGTCCGGCTGCCCTGACGGCTAGAGCTTGCTTGATTTCGAGGTTTAAGTCCGGTGCTATTTTCCTTGAGTGTTTTGCTGATGGCTATTGTTGCCCGCCAATCATCTTTCAGCTTTACGTCACGTAGTCAAAACAAAGGTTCTGCCTTTGATATCATTGTATGGTTGATATTATGTTTAAAAATGAGTGCAAATCTATGGACTAGGGATCAAGTTGCAGTGCTTATCGAAGCATATAGAGAAGAAACTTGTTTACATGCAGTTCGTAATCGGAACTATCGCAGTAAACATCTTTGTGTTGAGGCTCTAAGAAGAGAAAGAGCAGCAGTCAGAGCATTGAGGCCAAGCGCGAACGAAAAAGAATGTGGCTCAAAATTCCTTAACCTCCGAAATCAATTTGACGTTGAAAAGTCAAAAGCACCATGAAACTCCGGCATGCAAGAGTGAGCAAGGAGGATACCTCCTGCTACGAGTGAACCATCAGCGAAGCCAGCTTAGCGACCACCTTGGTCGACCGCTGAGTAGCACGTGCACGAATTCCATCAAGCTAACCACTCAAGGAAAAACGCACCGTGTGAACTGGGAATAACTTGACATTTGAGTTCCTTGTAAACTGGAACTTCTTAATCCAAATTATTTTGTTCAATCAAAGCGGATCAGCTGGAATCGCATTCTTTGTATGAATGACACTAGCCCATTGCAGATGTGAATTGCGTGCGTTAACGCAAACAAGGCATAATTCTTTATAACACACCATGCTTTAATATCAATTTACACTTTTTTCGGTTAAAAGTCATCTTCAGAGTTGGGGACCGACCCTTGCAGTGGATCGCAGAGGGTGAAAGGTCCTTTTGCCGGTCTCTGCACGTCGCTACAGTTTTATCACTAGCAATTGCATTCTATTAATTGCCCTGACACTGTCAAACGTGCAAACGCACTGGACCACATTCTTTTCATCCATATTGAACCACAGTGAACTGCATGCAAGCCATTCGGTAAATACTAAAATCGTCACATATTTTTAGTTGCTGCAATGAATCGCTGGCGCATCATTTAAAGTAATTCATTTTGCACCATAATTAATAATTAGTGAGGCATCGTTTTGATGTCAAAGCAAAGTCACTCTAAATATTTTATTCCGAAATCACGAAGGAAGTGACATTCCATTGTGGATCACGCCTCCATTAAAAAATGTTTTTATGTAAATGGGCGAATCCGTCGATTTAAATAATGTTTTCATGTAATATACGCCAGCTTCAAAATTATGTTGGCACTTGGGTGAAAGCCATATATGAAGAAAAAGCATAGATTTATCAAAATTACTTTGATGGTTAACGAAGCGATCGGATAATAGTCACTATTTTAGTTATTACACGTCGTCCCCGGCATTTTGTTGGCTTTTTTCGTTAGTCTGTTTTTTGTCCATTGTGTGTGGTCTACGAGTGCGAATAAAACACCCTTCCCGTTGTAACCTTCATGTGTGGCGTGTTCCTTTACGATCCTGTCACATCTTTAGAAATCAAGGCGGACTAATCCATTTTTAAAAAAGTAGTTCTAAATTGTCAAATTACGGTAGCTAAATCAATCAACATTATTAATCAGATATTACGAACGCTCCATCATATTTTTTGTTGGGAAAAAACAAGTAAAGACTTTGTCACGTTATTAAGGTGGCTGGAGCGATGATCGTGGGTCATTGAGTGTAGTCACTTTCCAATAGGGTAGTTTCCTATTATTTTTTTATTGTCTTGATCGAAAGTTTATAACCTCTGGAGTACGTATTTTAAGCCGTTCGATTTTTAAATGACGTTAAGTATTTTTCCTCATTATTTAGAAAGTGAAAAAAATAAATGGCGCGAAAACGCGACGGCAAACTATTGCATGCCGGTTAACCCTACGTGTGACGTCAAACTATTTCCTCTGCCTGCCACCAGGTGGTGCTGCGGACGCTTCCAAATAGACGCCGCACTCCGTTAAAGCTTATGAACAAGTATTGGAGGCATATTTATTCCGTAAAATAATTATAATTAACTTTTATTTATTTATATAACATTACTTATGCAGTTGATTCATTTAAAATCAGTTATTATTCCTTTCACAAGCATATCATGTAGTTCGCCTATCGCCGCACGACCTTCACGCAATGCTTCGTCGTAGCAGAAGACACAGCGAGCAGGACGTCCTTGAGCCTATAAAATGACTAATAATACCATGTTTAACTGAGAATTCCTTTCCAACATTGATAGTTTTTACAGGTTAATACTAATAAATATTCACTAGAGCTGAGGGGCCCTGAAATACAACGGTAAGTTCAGGAGACGAATTTTCCTATGCTTCGCAACGTAAACTACCTTCCTGTTACGTCAGCATGAAGGCAGCGCACCCCGCCATTTCAGAGCCTGTTCAAATGGCCTTAAAATTAACATTTAATTCTCTAGTAAACTGGGATTTCTCAATACAAACTTTTTGCGTAAATTAAATACATTTATGGCAGGGCACAAATCGCAATTAATGAAGTCTGTTTTCTTTGATGAAGGAAACTACCCTATTATGGACGTTCTATTTATTTTTCAAGTACTTCGAAAAAATAAAATAGGAACACATTTCATTAGAGGCTGTGTGAAACAAGATGGCGTTAATTCCATTGTGGACATTATAGAAGAATAATATATCATATTTTTTACTAATTAAAGCTTTTTATGACTTTAAAAAACAAAGAATGCCGTGGTTACCGTTGATAATTTTCGGCGCGCTATTCGAAATTGAAATGAAAGTTAATTAGAAATAGAAAATGCGCTTTTTGAGTCGGTATCACACCGTTACATTCGTTAATAGCCATTGTAATTTTATTCCATTTGTCATTTTTTATTTATATGAAAATCTGAACTCGTGTTAACGAATTAAAACTAAATGTAGCTCATGTGCCATAAGGTTATGTGTTTAAAAAAGCGTCAAAATATCAATTCGGAAAAATGCCTTTTTTCACACTTTCACCCATATCCATCACGAATAGTCACGTGTGTATATTGAGTTTCACGCAAATCTGCGCCTGGGCTAAAATCGCTCCATCCAGTATTAAAAAATGTAAGCTTTCAATGGACGATAGTTTCCTGTTACATCTTTTTCTATCTTCTTCATCTTCAAAGTTTACAGCCTCTGGGGCACGTGTTTTATGCCGTTCGATTTTAATATGGCGTTAATTATCTTTCCTCAATGGTTAAGAAGTGAAAAAAATCAACGGCGCGTACACACTAGGGCATTAACTATTGCATGCCGGTTAATCATGCGTCAAACTCTTTCCTCAGCCTGCCACCAGGTGGTGCTGCTGACGCTTCCAAGCTAGAGGCACAGTCCCAATACAGTGCCTCTATTCCAAGCTAGAGGCCCTCT
This sequence comes from Platycnemis pennipes, assembly GCA_933228895.1. Classification (NCBI taxonomy): domain Eukaryota; kingdom Metazoa; phylum Arthropoda; class Insecta; order Odonata; family Platycnemididae; genus Platycnemis; species Platycnemis pennipes. The sequence continues at coordinate 135,600,473 of OW121852.1, read as the reverse complement.
ATGAACTGTTAATAGAGGGCCTCTATTCCAAGCACACGGCGCACTCCGTACGAGTTTTAAATCCTGGCCTAACGGAGGAATATTTATTGAGTTTATTTATTATGATTAACTTTCATTTATTTATTGAAAATTATTCATGAAGTTAATTCATTTTAAAACCGTCACTATCCATTTTAATAAGTATACAGTGGAGTAGGCCCATCGCCATTTCACGCCATGCTTCGAAGTAGAAGAGGACTCCGAGAGAGCACAGGATGCCCTTGGGGGACCCATATGATAATGGCTGCTTTCCATTCATCGACGCAAGTCAAGTCGTGTTTACTGCTTTCCATTCGTCGTCGTGAGTTACCGACACAGGCGGACGCTGACTCTGACGGGAAGCTGACAAGTCGACCGAGACATCGGCAATAAAGATTTGCGCAACTGGAAAATTTCGTGCCAACTTTTTCTAGGTAAAACGTTTATTTAAATGAATAACTATGGTGACTTGAGATTCTACTGCGCAGCATTTCAACAAAAACATTCCAAATCATCATTCTGAATTACTTAGATTGTTCTCTTATTTAGATTTCCCCTGTATAAAAATAAAGTATTGTTGAAATCGATGAAGATTGCCACAAGTTAACTGGCAGATCTACAAGTTCTTCAGAAATGTTAAACTTATTTAAGATTCCCACTCGTTCAACTCGTGACCAACGCGCATCATCTTCTGCGCACAAGTGGTTTCCATTCTTAAACAACTCGAAGTTGACGCTAGTTCACACGAAGTGACACAAGAGTCGCCAGAATGGAATGCACCCAATTATAGCAACTATTAATTAACCACGTTCAACGGAGAGGACTTTTCGCACTTTGTGATGGTTTTCACGGCCTATTATATTAATGCATACATTCGCGAGAGCTGAGTGGCTCCGAAAAACAACAATGGTAATCACAGGAGACGAACATTCCCAGAATGCCTCGCGACGAAAACTACATGTATACTGCACCCGTTACTTCAGCAACTAGGCAGCGCACCCCGCCATCTCATAGCTTTCACAAATAAACTTAAAATCGAAATTTACTTTTTCTATCATTAAACCGGGATTTCTCAATCCAGACTTTTTGCCTGAAATGAACACATATTTATATGTTGGGAATACGGATCGCAATTAAGGAATTCTGTTTTCTTCGATGAAGGAAAGTTCGTGACCACTTTGCGACGTTTGGCATTATTATTTCATTCATAACGTGTATCTTTTTATTTTCCTAGTAAAACTTGAAAGTCAGCGGCATAACTTTCAGAGGGCAAATATTTGTTCCACAGTTCGGGAAGCATATTAAGAGCAATCACACAATCTCATCGCTAGTTTCCTCCACCGGTTTTACTTTTCAGATAAAAGGAATTCTGGTCAGGTAACCAATCAATTCCACACGTAAAATACATTCAAACTATCACCATGTGGAATGGACATCGCTCATTTTCAGATATACTCCCGCGTTCAATCCCACACATTCAAGCACCTGTTCTCTGCGTTTTAGGAATCATACTTATGTATTCAAGATATAAAAGTCACAACCATGCTAGCAGAAATGTCCAAAATCAGGTAATATCACTTATTCTATTTAATACTCTCCACGGGACCTGTCATAGTCTGCCCTTATGTCGAAAATTGGCATGTCATAATTCTAAGACATTTTACTTTATAATTTTTATTTCATCGCCCAAACTCTACTAGTGCGAAGAAACTTCCAATGTACGCATATATATCGAAGATTTTCAGGACAAGCAAACTGCACCCTGAGATCATTGCTTCCCAATTCCTCCGATTCTTTCTCTCTCTTCTCAATGTCGTTCTCTCTGCGACAAAGGGACTCTCCCGTGCAGCCGAACCTATCGTCTTCGCGTCGCTACAATGGAAAACATCAGCTCGATTATTCATATCTCCACTTTCTCCATCTCCCTCTGGTTGGTGAGTCACTTGCTGCACGGGCCATCTGAAGCTGAAGATAATAAATCCTTGAGAAGTGGCAGGGGGTGATTGATTTCGCGCTGATTGCACCAAATTATATTTAATTTTCTTCCCTCTGACGCAAGGCACGTGGCAGCATTTCAGAAAACTCAAGGTTCACGAGAATACGACGCTTATTAATACATCAGTTTGAGTGCGGTCGAACCGTGCGCGTGGCTTAATCGAAATCAACATGTGTATACTAACCGCAGCCTTCGAGGTCAAATAACGATAAAATATTCTTTGTTGTCATCAGAAATTATCTAAAGAGTCAAAGACACTTTGTATTCAATCTCATGTGATAAGAGCAGGATCTGATCTCATCTGATAGGGACAGTATGAGCAAAAGGCCATTTGGAGGGAAGCGCTTTGACTGATATTGATATTTCGATTAGGAATGGAGCATACTCGATGAGAAACAAAGGAAAGGGCCCGATAAGGAATGAGTAGGGCCAAACAATTGGTTGGTTGGTTATTTTGGGGAGGCGACCGACAGCTGAGGTCATTTGCGCCATATAGGATAGGTGGGTAATTGGGCAATGGTAGGAGACTTCAGGGAACGGATTAAGGGTGGAGAGAAACCCGGCGTCGGCATTAGCCTACTCTTAACGAAAGGTGCCAATGGGACCACGGCTTAACGTCCCATCCGACGGACGGAGTACTGAACTTGAAATGCCCTCCACTAGGCACTCAAGTGGGGACCAGTTTTCCACTGAAAAATCCGCCACTGCCGGGAATCGAACTCGGGCCCTCTGGATGGGAGGCCAGTACTCTAGCCACCACACCAACCCGATCCCCCAAAATAAATGAAGATGATTAAGGAAACGAACAGTCCCAGTACGTAAGTGATCAATTGAACGGAGAAGAGTGGGGATGACCAACTTTGAGATTGAAGAATTATAGGGAAACTAAATGCTACAAAACTAGGGATTGATGATGGAAACTAAAAAACCGGTTGTGCTCCGCTGGATTCAATTTTCTGAAAGTATAAACCAGTCCACGTTCCACAAATTAAGGGAGATGACTCCACAAATAGTCTCCAAGAATTAATCACTAAAGTAAAATATCATTTAATTCTTTCCCGGCGAATTATTCTGGTGAAGCCTTCTCGGGATTTCCACCGGGTTAAATTTTTATATAACACCAACGTTAGGGTGTCCCTGAAAAATGAACTTCAATATTTCGATTCGCACCACTTTGTATTCTTTTCTTTTTGTCAAAAGCAGCTGCTACGCAACATTTGAACGTGACCAGAGAATTCTGTCCCGTGCCACAAGGTTTCTAAAGGTTTGCAGTTTTGATTGAAAAACACAATAATTATCACTGGAGAGGAATGAAGCCGTCCAATCAATGCTTATACAAAATACTCCCAGTAGTCTCACTTTCTGAAGTTTGTAAGGCTCCAATCGTTCTTATTTTATCACACACCCCTCCTTCTCTCCTCTCCCCTCTTCTTTACCCTCTTCAGCCTCCCCCCAGTCCACACTGGCGCTACGAACTGCGGAACAAAAGAACGCGTAGAGGGCGGCTTGCTGCTGATAGGGGAGCCCGCTGCTCGTAATTGCAGGCAAAATATACAAAGTATGTCTCTTCTATAAATATCGGTCCGTGAGGGAAAAATAGGCAAGGAGGACAAGTGACAGGTCGCTTGCGCTGCACAACAGAACCCTGGGCTGAATGCCACACAGGACTCTCCACATTATGTCGCGTGTTAGTATGTACCAACCCCAAGGGGGCTCTTCGGAAGCATGTATTTCTCAAAGGGAATGGGGTCGTTTGCCATATTTATTTTATCGGCGAATCTGATAGAGTTTGTAAAATAAAAGGACCCGTATTTTCCCGTTTTTTGATCCGTCAATTATTTCCCGAGTTATAAGCGGCGAAAAACTGATGTTTTTTTAACCCTTTCGGAAAAGTGGGCGTGGTGCAACCTCTGACGTATATCGACTTCGTCCAATCACAACTGAGCCCGCGAAGCTACTTCGCCTTATCACAAAGGGGGAGAGACAGCTGACTCTGCCAATAGGAGCAGTTGCGACAGGATCTATGCGAGCAGACCTTCCAAGAACCCCCCTCCACTCACTTCCCTTCCCCTAAAAGCAGTCAAGGACGGGAGGAAAATGACGTCAATGTTATCAAAGCAGCTTCTTTTGTGGGCGTCACCTTTTGCTTATTTTAATTTTTTATTCATGAGTGAATGGTTGTGGTTAGAAGATTAATTTTTTCACTAAAATTCTTTTTTCGTTTCCATCTTCCACGATTTCGTGTACAAAATTGCGATTTCGGTTCCGAGTAAACGCCCACATTTCTTCTGATGTGATAACGGGTGCCAATCTGTCTTTGTGCACACAGGTATTGCGTTTCTTATTCGGACGCATTCGCAAATATTCGCTTTCACAAGCGTGCAATATCTCCGCAATGGAAGTGATAAGCTTTTGGGAGAAAACTAACTTACCCACTAAACATCTGCCCCCCGTTGTTAAACAAGTGAAGTTTTTATGCTTGGAATGGAGGTCACTCCAGAAAACCCTACTCGCCGCGATAAGGCCCAGATTGCGAGGGAGACACTCCTTCAAAAGTTTTTTGAAGATCTTCTTGACATCGAAATGGCTGATGCTCTGCAGGTGATGACGAATGAGGAAGGTTAAAGCTTCCCTGACAATACCCAGCGGGAGAAAGGGCGAGAGTTGGCTGCATGTGGAGCGAGGACGAAGAGCTTCCGATGAAAGAAAAGCGAAGATTGGACAGAGAGAAGAAAAATAAGGAGAGAGAGGCCCGTCATCCAAAGTCAAGAGAAAGTAAGTAAGATTCGTAGCATTTTATTCTTTAATGCATATTTACAATTTATAATTGCTTGATGAAGTATATATTTGATACTTACATTCTTCTTCGAAGGCTAATGTGCTTCTTTTAACATGCAAAGTGACGACGATTTCAGTGACTGCGAATTGGAATCAAGCCTAGGATTCTTTTCTGAATAAATTGATGGACATTCAGATATGAAAATAGCCCATTTCTGTCCCACAAAACTGATTTTAATTTCTTAAAAGATTTGATTATGCATGAAAATGTTAACAAAAGAGTGTCCCAAACTGCTACAAAAGAATCTCTAGGCATCTATGGTATCATACTGGCTTAGATCCAACTGTAACGTTAGCATGTAAAGGAAATATGTTAGAATAGATAAAGTCTTGTGAATGCCAGAATGCTTCTATGCAAGAGTTCGGAAATACCAAGGCCCGGTAGTTCCCCTTAAATTTTGAAGCCATGCGATGCGCGGCGCCGCCATCTTACCTCGACCCACTTTTCAAAACTTCGAATAAGCAGCCTAATCCAATTTTTTCTGTTTATTTATGACGGAGGCACAATGAGTAATTCCTTTGATACTATTTCCATTAGTGATAGAAAAACACTGTTTTTATCAGCAAACTGCAAACTCAGAGAGGATTATTCCATTTTTAAGATGTATAAGAGCATTGGCTTCTGACTTACTGCCGATGCAGAAATAGAGTTTGGATACAAATAACAAAATAACAGGAGGTTCTATGGAAAAACTGATCACACCGTAATATTTCTTAATTATTTCTGCGCTTTTTGACGGTAAATTGAAATTTTTGAGGAGCATTATAATATTTTTTCATCGGATGGTAGGTACGGAAAAAGTGCCGCTTTTTGATGGTCTTTGAAGAAAGTGACGACTTTGATGATTTGTATCCCAACAACAAGTTGTTCAATAACGTTAAGTTTTGAACATGTTTTCGGAGTAAATGACAGTCCCAAGATCAACAGTTCTCCTCCAGTTACACAGGGGTCAAAGGTCAACTAGGTCTAGGTAGGCAAATATGGGCAGCAAATGGGACATAAATGATTGACAAAGTACGGATCTTATATCCATCTTCTCATCTGTTGATCTCCAAGGACTACACGGGATCATAGATCATGAGGTCTATGTGTGTTATTCGGGGCAAAAACGTGTCGTATCTTAGGTTTAATGAAATAGGTGCCAAGTCGATGATAATATTTCAAGATTCCTCTTGTCATTCTATTCACTCCAAGAGTTACGCTGGAGTAACTTTCAGCAACCTCACTTTGACACTCCATTTCTCTTTAACTTCGGTTCAGGGTTGGTCACGATGGTTAAATTCACCCTGAGAACAATATTCCTTAGTTGAAGGTTGATATAATCGCGATTCACACCATGAGCCGGCGGTGCAATGCATCGTGTATAGAGGGGGAAATGGGAAAAAATTGGCCAAAATTAATACCGTCGATAAATCAACGTACTTACAAAGTAAAATAGTTGAATCCCAAGGTTATTGACCTGCTGAATCCGATTTTGAAGTTACTTTTTATGTATCTCTAAATGCTAACATTTTAAAGAGATATAATTATTTAAACAATTTCCAAATATTCTACGGAATTAATTATCTGGGTACAAAGGACCCACAACTATTTAGATCATATCTCTCCAAAATATTTACGTAATTAATGAATGCATAGTACTTCGAGATCCATTTAATGCTTCGACCCTGTCGTTCACGGGATTCGAACCCACGACCTTCAGCTACCGGCTTGCGCGTTAGCTACCCATTTACAATAATTGAATACTCTAATTTAGGTTAAATAATATGATATAAGTGATATATAACTTCTGGAAAAATAGGAAAAATGATATACTTGATGCTTTCATATAGGCATATTTACTTTGGCATACCTAATCATTTTTATCTAATAAAAGTCTTATTCCGACATCACTATATCGGACTCATTGTCGCAGTGCGTATCAGCCAGGGCAAGAAGATTTTTAACTTCAATTGCTTCAAGTTTACCTCAGTTTTCTTCAACACGCCTGATACTTAAATTAATCCATCTGAGACTAACAATGATGTTTGGAATAAGTCTTCAGTTGTTGCCAACTTAGACAATTTCCCCGTGAGATACTACCGGTATCTTCTTATATCCTTATTATTTGCCTTTATGACTTCTTCTAAGAAGTGTCCAATTAGAATAAATGATTCCTTGGAAATGGCTGCTAAGTGGATCAGCATCTTATGCACAGTAGAAGGCATGTAATACCGTGCGTAGAGTTGGACATTCAGATCTGTTTCTTGATTAGTTTTGCAGCAGTTTCGAGGCCGTTGCTGCGATAGTTAATTGAAGCAGTTAGGGCTACCTCAGCTGGCAACGTGCTGACTGAGTTCTTCTTCTCTTTTCTCTTTCGCTTGACTCCTCAAATAATTTTTTTGGCGGTCGCCCTATTTCAGCATACTCTTGCGAAAATGCAAAATATGATTTTATTACTAACCAATAAAATATTAACATCTTATCAATTAATCGCAATTGTAAAAATCGATACTCACCGTGTGTACTGGGAAGACATGCACATGAAGGAAGTTTAAACTCCATCCATAACCATTTTTTGAACTTTTTCCTGAAAAATTTATCCGAACGCGGGCTTTGTTCCCACTTTTCCAGATACTTGGGGAAAAAATTTCTGCATGCAGCGCATCAGAATGTTTTTGGCAGCAACATCTCCGTTATATTCAATTGAGCAATAAAGTATTCCAGAACGTATTGTTTCTTTGAAGCTAAAGAATATCTATTTTGCTTCATAAATTTCTCGTTCAACTCAAGGTTCGTTATCTCTATGACAATCATTACAACTCTTAAGACATAATCTTTTAGGGCTGAAACGAGAACGCTGAACCAAATACCTACAAGAAAATGCTATGCCAACCACAAAAGAGATCAATCAATAAATATAAAATCAATAAAAAGTGCTAAACTAAGAATTATGAATTAAAATTGGAACAAGGAATAGGAATAAACTTATCTATCCTTTTCTGGCGTATATTGATGGTTAGGTGTCAGGCAGGAGAGGTGTTTCTTTCCTCTGAGCAGGACAAGTTTTCCTCTGCGCGTAGCAGATCAGAACACGCTTCTATGCTCTTCACGCTTCTACACTGAGTATAAATGAGTCCTGGAACGTTTTTGAAGTGTCAATGCTTAAAACTACGGCAGAGTTCGTGGGTGTTCACCGTTATCCTCGTTCCGTAGTATTCCAAGAAATCTTAACGCATGTGCAGAAAGAGTTCTGCTTTGGTGGCCTAGGTGCAATCCGTCCCATCGTCAATGAAGAGCACGCGGCTGGGTTTTTTTGGTTTGAAGGCAATAAATGTGCAACCGAAAGCTGCCCTTTTCAGTCAAAATATCTCTTTCGGGTGGCGAGGGAACAGCAAGGGTATTTTGAAACTTTTATTGCTTTGTGGAAGGCCTTATCCTATTTCCAGAAGCGAGTGGTGGACAGGGTGGTTCAGGCGTAATAGAAATATTAAAATATAGGAACACAAAATAACAATTAATTACTGAGTACACATCTGTAGCTTTTCGTTTGGATTATAATTCGTATCATGGTATAAAGGTATATGCTAGCACGTAAAACCGACCCTCATTAAAAACAGAGATAGACCTTATTGATGAACTTTGGGTTTACAGGAATATCCAATATGCGAGAAAAGAATATAATTTGGTACAAAACAGTGCAAATTATGTATAAAGATGAAAAATCTGTAACATTCCACAAGAGTAACTATTGATAAAACCACTTGGGTCACTACGCAGCAGCTCGGCCGCCGCCGCCGCTGCGGGCCGAAGATACGGAGCGGTGTGTTGTACCGCTCAACTTAAAACAGTCTGGAGGTCAGAAAAGCAAGTATAAGCAAGATTTTTTTTCTTCATCGTGTTTAATTGGCTTTCCTGCTCATTTCCATATGAAAATGCCAGAGGAGCAAAGACGAGCACAAAACAATAATGATGCATTTATTAAAAAAATTACTACATAATGGATAAATATTTCTGAAAAATTTAAATGGTCAACCAAGTACTCCATTGGAACAAAATTACCAGATTTTTATTTTATGAGGTATCAAAATTCCGTGAAAAAATTAGTGAAGGACACTTATGTATTTAAAGCCTTCTACTATCAAGGTGAACTTCACAAGAATTTACAGATTCAACGCGACGGGCGATTAACCCTTGATTTACCCAACTTTCACGAGTGATACACATTTATGTGTGCTATACAGAGACCAATTTAGTACCCTATTTTGTAGGCCATATCCTCTACAATACGAAAACACCATTTAAAGTTTCCTTGCAAAAAGTCGAAAAATTGACTTTTGGCCTGGTATTTCCGATTTCGGACCACTGTGGGGCGTGAAGCCAAATTAACACAAACCGCATGACAAAAAAGCGCTATCCCGGTACTTCCCACTACCCACGACAGTTTAGTGTGAAGAGTGTATCTTTGCAAATTAAAATTTTGGAAAAAAAATTCTGAATTATTGTATCTCGATGTTTTTACATTTAAACCTTATGAGGCAAATTTTGATTTTATTTTGGACCTTCATTCTGGGGTCAAAAAATCAAATTTTTAAAATGATGCTCACACCGCACAAAACATGGGACCTTATTCTAGCCTTGTATTAAATGTCATCATCGAGTGACAAATAAAAGTGCCTTAAATTTGAGGTCAAATATGACACATAATCCATGGATCAGTCTGCATAGAAACATCGAGTTAACCCGTTATTTTTATTCTTCCGCACTTAAAATGGCAGCCATACACTGAGCAAGTATTAGTCATTAGTCAGGTATTAGCCTCTGATGAACTGTGTTTTCCCTTCAGCAATAAACAACACTATTTTCAGCGAAGCACTTTTCACACTGAACTGTCGTGGGTAGTGGTAAGATGGCGGCATTGCGCAATATGTCGTGCGGGTTGCGTTAGGTTGGCTTCAGCCCCCTCTATGCACGATACATTGCACTGCCGATCTATATCTCTATATCTGTGGGAAATACTCGTCCGAAAATCGATTTGAAAGAACTGCAAATGTGGGATAATAGCAATCTGTATGATATTTCTGACCCCTTATTAGTAATTATTCAGAATATTTGGGTTATCTAATTATTTTATTAATAGGCAAATGTGATCCTTGACAGGATTTTCAAGAAGCCTGCACGTTTTTCTCTGATATGAGTGTGACAAATGATACAGCAGAGAATGGTGTTGCACTTACTCGAGATTACATCCGTATTGCAAAAAGTGAAGATAATTTGCAAAATATGCTTATTGTGACGCAATCAACACGTCGAAAGAACAGAAAATGTCCCAAGGAGAATTTGTCTCAACTCATGTTTTAGCAAGTATTTCATGCTCACCCTCATTTTTCCCCTCTATATATGTAGGATTTTTCAAAATATTATTTAGAGTAAATATGTATTTAGAGCTACATACCAACTTATTATTTTGTAAAAATAATTATTTTAAATGCCCTGCAACTTTTAAGTTTGTTGATTAAAATTATTTTTATTTAGCCGTATCTCAGTGGCCTCCTTAGAAAGCCTGTCCCAGAAATTGTTCGAACGGCAGATTAATTTTGCGCTGTCCCACTTTATCCCGTGGTCCCGAGTGATACTATGTTCAGCCACAGCAGACTTATCAGGTTGTCCAAGCCTGAAATGCCTCCGATACTCCTGGTGGCTATCGTTCTACACCAGTCTCCCCCACGTAGACTTGGCCACATTCGCAAGAGATCTGGTAGACACCAGTAGGGGGTCATTAGGCCTACGGGGCCTTCACTTCAACTAGTTGGTCTCTCAGTTTACTTATTGACTTATGGACCGTATCTATGTTGTATCTCTTGAGAATTCTCAAGATCTTGGCAGAGACTGTTGACAAATACGGCAAAAAAGCCCTGGCTACAGGTTTTAATCTTCTTCCGACCCACGAGCATTGAAGGTTCTTATAATCGCCAAAGAGATGTGACGGTCGCTGTATCCGTTTTTCCAGAATGTTGTCTTCAGATAACTTATCAGGAACACTCTTCGCTCCATCTTCGACTTGCGTCGTTTCTCTCGCCTCTTGATTGGGAATATACTGACCGAGCTACTGCTGCTATGGGAGAAATTTTATTAAAAAAGGAGAAAGAAAGACAGAAGAGTAAGTACAACCGCCTGCCTACATCAAAGTCTATCACTCCTCATTTCGACCACAAACGTGTTGTGATTAATTTAACAAATGAAAGTTTCAACGAGGCAACCTTTACGGCCTTATCAAAGGGACTTAACTTTGCTCCAGCACCCAAAAACCATATTTAGACTTTGTGGGAGGAATAGTTGTTCGTAAACTTCCTGGGGATTTGGCCGAAGAAGTACGAGCCGAAGTATCCTATGTTTTGGGTAGGGCCGTCCCACCAAGACCTAATCTATCCAGAGAGGAACAATCTGCCATCCGGGCCCTTCGTAGGAACACAGAAGTTACCATCTTGCCAGCAGACAAGGAAACGCCACCGTTATCTTGAAGACCGAAGACTATCGAAATAAAATGCGAGATATTTTACAAGACCGTGCTTACCGGAAATTGCCTCGAGATCCCACAGAAGCGGTTACAAGAAAAACGATTTCCTTCATCAAGAAGTCTGGTTTACCACCTGAAGATGCAAGGAATCTACGACCTGAGGCTCCTGTTCCCCCCAGGCTTTATGGGCTACCTAAAATCCATAAGGAAGGAGTGCCGTTACGACCTATAGTTAGTTCTATCGCTTCGCCCACTTATAACTTGGCTAAATATTTAACAGGGATCCTCTCTCCGCATGTTGGTCTTTGTGAACACCACGTCAAAAACTCAGCCGACTTTGTGAAGATCCTTGATGTTATTCAAGTGAAAGACACAGACATTTTGGTCAGTTTAGATATTGTGTCCCTCTTTACTCGGGTGCCACTCACTGACACCATTGAGTTGCTGAAGAATATTTTTGACGACAACACGGTCAAATTGTTCCATCACGCACTGACGTCTACATATTTCAAATACAATGGCGAATATTTTGAACAAACGGACGGAGTTCCTATGGGATCCCCTCTGTCTCCAGCAATCGCAAATTTTTATATGGAATATTTTGAAGCGAAGGCACTTTCCACAGCTCCTCTACGTCCAAGGTATTTTTTCCGATATGTGGATGATACCTTTCTCATTTGGCCCCATGGGTCTGATGCTTTAATGAAGTTTTTCAGCCATATGAACAACCAACATGAAAACATACAGTTTACAATGGAGATAGAAAATAACGGCAAAATTCCATTTCTCGATACCTTGATCCATCGGAAGAGTAATGGCGGCCTGGGACATAGAGTATACCGCAAGCCGACGCACACAGATCTATATCTGAATGCTCGCAGCCATCACCACTCCTCCCACAAAGCAGCGGTACTATCAACCTTAGTACACCGTGCCAAAGCCATAGCTGACACCGAGAGTCTTCCTGATGAGTTGAGTTATCTGAAGACAACTTTCTGGAAAAATGGATACAGCGACCGGCACATTTCTTCAGCAATTAAAAGAACCTTCAATGCTCGTGGGTCGGAAGAGGCTGAAAAGTCAAAACCTGTAGCCATGGCCGTTTTGCCGTATTTGTCAACAGTCTCTACCAAGATCTCGAGAATTCTCAAGAGATATAACATAGATACGGTCCATAAGCCAATAAGTAAACTGAGAGACCAACTAGTTAAGGTGAAGGACCCCGTAGGCCTAATGACCCCTGGTGTCTACCAGATTTCTTGCGAATGTGGCCAAGTCTACGTAGGGGAGACTGGTGGAACGATTGCCACCAGGAGTATCGGAGGCATTTCAGGCTTGGACAACCTGATAAGTCTGCTGTGGCTGAACATAGTATCACTCGGGACCACGGGATAAAGTGGGACAGCGCAAAATTAATCTGCCGTTCGAACAACTTCTGGGACAGGCTTGCTAAGGAGGCCATTGAGATCCGGCTAAACAAAAATAATTTTAATAGAGACACAGGCTATAAAATTAGCAATTCGTGGAATCCCATTTTATATAAAATAAAAGACGATAGAACTCCTCCTTATCCAAATTTCGAAGATCCTTCCGGCCAATTAGGAGTAACCTGATTGTTGCAATCGTTTATAGATACGCCTCAACGGCTTTAATTTACTCACTCACCCTGAAGACGATGGACGAGTCGTCCGTTGAAACGTTGGTGTTATACCAATATTTAACCCGGTGGAAAGCCCGAGAAGACTTTACGAAAAGACTCTCGGTGTCAGCTTTTGCCTTGGCACGGTGTACCAAGGTTGATTGAACCGCTGCTCTGTGGGATGGATGGAGATGGCTGCGAGCGTTCAGATACCTACATCTACATAGTACCCTGCAAGCCACCATAAAGGTGTGAGGCAGGGGGTGATTTCTCACCAAACATGCACTACATATCGTGCATAAAATAAGATTAGTACTATATACTGTTCTAAACTACACTGTACATTTAAAAATGATAAAAACAGCAAAGTAAACATGCAAAAACATGCTGTTAGTTGGGTTAGCTTCAAGTCCTCATACCAACATGCAGCTACCAATGCTATCCATTGCTACACTCGTATTGGATATATTTACCGCTATTCACATCCCTAATTGTACGAGGAAAAAAGGACATTTTGAATCTGTCAGTTCGGCAATCAACTTCTCTAATTTTGTGATTATGCTCCAGTCTACCATAGTAAGTTGGGTTTCGCAAAATATTTTTAACGTCATCACTTAAAATATTATCTTGGAATTTGTTTCGAGATTAGGTCTAAATTTCAACCTGCGATCTGACGATGATTCCCATTTCAATTCATTTAATAGACTGGTTACGCTAATATATTTATCGTACCGTCCCTTTACAAATCTTTGCTATTTTATCAAACTAGTGCTAGGAAGAGAGCTATTATTTTTCCAAAAATTCAATACTAGACATTTTTAAAAGTTTAATTGTAACTGCCATGCATCACACCAACTTTTAATTGCTTGTAGTTCATCATTTAAATATTCCTTATCCTTTGGGCATAGAATTTCCCTGTACACTAATGCGTCATCGGCAAATAGACGAAGCTTACTTTTTACCACCTTATTGATATCATTTATGAACAGAAGGAACAGGAGTGGACCTATCACACCACCTTGTGGGACACGCGAAGTGACGTATAACACCGTACAAAACAACCCTTCAAAATTTTTCGACGTCTTCATTTGAACTCAGGGCGTACGGGTGAAGCCCGACGCTGCGCTATTTGGTGAAGTGATCTGTGTGCGTCGGCTTGCGGTATACCTACACTATGTCCCAGGCCGCCATTACTCTTCCGATGGATCAAGATATCGAGAAATGGAATTTTGCCGTTTTTTTCCCTCCCCATTGTAAACTGGATGTTTTCATGTTGGTTATGCATATGGCTTTAAAACTTCATTAAAGCATCAGACCCATGGAGTCAAATGAGAAAGGTATCGTCCACATATCGGAAAAAATACCTTGGGCGCAGAGGAGCTGTGGAACGTGTCTTCGCCTCAAAATATTCCATATTAGAATTTGCGATGCCTGGAGACGAGAGGGAATAGGAACTGCCAAAAATTCGCCGTTATATTTGAAATAAGTAGACGTCAATGCGTGATGGAATATTTTTACCGTGCTGTCGTCATAAATATTTCCCAAATGGCGTCAGCGAGTGGCACGCGAGCAAAGAGGGACACAATGCGGGAAACGTTGGTGTTGTACAAATATTTAGCCCGGTGGAAATCCCGAGAAGACTTCACCAGAATAAATAAAGTACTTTATTTACTCTGGATTCTTTTATTCGTTCTGCAGGAACATCATCGATACCAGAAGCCTTATTCATCCCAATATCCCTTACTGCAGCGTAGAATTCGGACCTTAATATTAATGCTCCCAAATCATCCTTTTCCACTTCGCTTTCCTTTTCGATGGCTTTTGTGCTGAGATTGTTCCCGTTGCATAACTCTTCCAGATATTCTTTCCTTCTCTTCACTTTGTTTTCATTTTCAATCATAAATCCTCCATTCTTGTCCCTTATGGCATTGCATCTTGCGCTCCGTTCCTTGAAGTGGTTCCTATAGGCAGCTTCCTCCTTCCCAAGTGCAACGTTGTTTTGTACGTCTTCACATAGGTTCTTCATCCTCATTTCTCTAGCTTTCCTGGCTTTTCCAATTATTTCGTTCCTTATTCTTTTGTAATAAAGTTGCTCTTCTTCCGTTTTCGCAATCTAGTACTTTCTTCTTTCTTCAATCAGGTCTAAGACTTCCTCTGTGATCCATGGCTTCTTCTTGGCAATTTTTCTTCTTCCAAGAACTTCTTTTGCGGCTTCCCATAGTCCACATTTAATGTTTTCCCAACGCTCTTCCACTGATTTCTCAGTTAGGTCCTCTCCTATGTTGTTTCCCACCGCTTTTTGAAATGTCTGATGATGTTCAGCCTCCTTCAGTTTTTCTACTTGCCTAATGTTCAATTCTGTTTTCTTCTATCTCTTGAATTTTAGATGGCATTTCATCATCTCTAAATGATGGTGTCCTTCGATGTCTGCCCCAGGGTAGCTTTTGCAGTCCTTCTCCTGATTCATAAATCTCTGCTTCACTAAAATGTAGTCCATCTGAAATCTTCTTCGGTCTCCTAACATTTTCCACGTGTATCTTCTTCGGCTGTGGTTTTTAAACAATGTGTTGGCAACCACCAACTTATGTTGTGTGCAGAACTCGAGAAGTCTTTCTCCTCTTTCGTTTCGGTTTCCCAATCCATATTTCCCAGTTATTCTTCCATCTTGACCTTCGCTGGCGACGATGTTCCAAATTCCTAAAATGATTAGGTTTTCTTCTCCACTTACATGTTTTATGACTTCCGTGATATATTCGTAGACGTCTTTCATCTCTTCATCTCCTTGGTCCGACGTCGGCATGTAAACCTGCACCACTACGGTATCTACAGGTTTGGACTCAATTTTCACCATTATTATCCTTTCGCATTTCTGCAGGAAGCTCTTCATACGCAGTTCTGCACTCTTCCTGAGCATTATGCCTACTCCAGCGTTGCCATTCAGTGATCCGGTGTGAATAATTCTATAACTTCCACTCCAAAAGTCTCCTTCTTCGGGCCATCTCATTTCACTGATTCCTAATACATCGAGGTCCATTCTCCGCATTTCCACCTTCAGGTTCTCCAGTCTTCCGCTGGTCCGAAGTGATCTCACGTCCCACGTTCCTACCCTAAAATGACTATCACACTTGACTCATGTACTCTTTCGGGTAGTCCTCGCCCGGAGATCCGAATGGGGGACTATTTTGAATATTTTACTCGAGAGGGTTCCATCACGTCTTGATAAAAGAATACTCTATTCCTGGATGTTGGATTGGAAGTAGAGTTGGAAGTGGAGCAGCTGCGACTCCTCGGGATATTAATGTGGTGGTTTCCCCTTGCCATCCACATTGCAGTAATACAGCCGTTAAATTAAATGTTACCACGCCTGTAGTGAAATGAGTGTCGCTGTACCGACCACTGTGGTCTCCACCTTCACTCATGTGAAGGAGAGCTGCTGCCCTCTCCTCCGGGTGATGAGAAGCGTAATTATTGGCGGCCTCCCGTCGCAAAGTCACGGCATCTTCACAGTTTCTGTATTATTTAGAGGCCTATCTTACCCAGGGATAGACCAAATTCCCTCCCGGAATGCCGTCGCTTTTTGTCCACGACTCCTTATTCGACGAGTATTCTCGCTTATCTCGCAGCTATCCTCTTCATATCTAGAGGTCGACCCACCATCAGCAACCCGGTGGAAGCACTCGGTGGCTTTAAGCTCAGCTGCGAGACTTTTCCACTAATGAGTTTTAATTAAAGCCAAGCATGTTTTCGACGTCTTTACCTCTATTTAACGCCAGTGGCGTGCGGTGGATCAAATATTCAGTGAAGCAGTAGATATATACTGGGAGGGGGGCCAACCACTCCCCGAAAACTGTTTGTAATTTTAGTTCAATGTATTTTTACGCCAAATCGTCATGTCACTTGGAATATTATTTGAAATATTAGCATCTGAGTTGTGCATATAAAGAATTTATGAGTCAATGAGAGAAGTGTTGATTTTTAAAGTCTCTGAATTTGTTTTATGACACAAAACTAACTGCAAATACAATCAAGTTCATTTGTGACAATAATAAAAGAAAATCACTCCAATTTATTAAATTTTTGTGAAATTGGACAAAACAACTAAGTAATAACGTTAAAAACCACTGAAACGCCTTCTCACACACACATATACGTATCAAATTACAAGAATATAACAAACGTGTTGCTATATGAAATATTGAGGCAACAAGGTTAATTTAGTTCCACCTAAGCCTTCATATTATTTTTATATTGATAAAAACAACAGTTGCTACTATGTATTCTGTAAAACAGGCAGTAGGCTTGCTTACATACTCACATAATAGCCTATATGTATAGACATTTTTTCTTTGTTACACTCTATGATAAAAACGGAAAATTAATGGGAGACATTTGTATTTAAAAATCTGTATTGAACAATTAAATATCTCAGGACTATATCTGACAAGAGTAGCTCTAAAAAGTAGACCTACCCCTTAGCAAAACCTTAATCACACAAAAACTTAAATACAAAACTGACGGATAGATGCCACTATATGAGAGTAGTCCTAACGAAACTGGAAGTCCATTCTTTTATCCTTAGTGGTACATTCGTTAACAACTTCAAAAAAAACTTTCCTTCATTCTCTCTTCTGCCAACAGTTCACACTCAATAGATATTATACCCAGGTGAGAAAGTCTCTTTTGTCCAGTGGTATTCCTTGAATACGTTTTTATTCTTTTTAGTGCTGAAAAGGAGCTTTCTACTGCAGATGCCGTAGTCACTGGAATTGTGTATATCAACGCAACCAATAAATTGATTTGGGAATTGACCGAAATGTTCGGGTGATCGGACGAAATGTTCGGGTTGGAGAGAGTTTCGAACCAGGGACGTCGCTTGGAAACTGATAAAATACCAGCGGTAACGAATAATTTTGAAGAATTAATGTATTGCACATTTTCAGGAGCATGTTAGAATCACCCGAACATTTCGGTAGATACTTACAATTATATGATTGCAGAGCTTAAGTTCTTTTTTCTCTTGCGATTAGTTTTCCAAAAAAGCACAGCGCTGGAAAATCACGGCACCAGGCAAATTAGAACAAATGTTGTACATGCGTCGGGACTGCGGGGCCAAAGATACGGAAATTAAAAATCACGATCACACTTCATGCTCTTCCGTTAATTTTGTACACAAAAAACGACAAGGCGTGCGGACGTATTTCCGCCACGTACTAATGACGTGATTTGGGTAAATAACGTAATTAACTATTTTACGTACTAATTACGTAAAATAGTAAAAATGCATCCCGGGTAAACGGATTAAAAATATGTAAAACCAGGGACAGTCGTACAACGAAACTGCGATGAAAAAAAAATTGGTGGCGGAGTGTGACGACCTAGGGACATTGTCATTGTGAAGCCATAAGTTTACCACTAAACGAAACTGTACTAATTGTACATAGTTAATTATTAGCTATATATTGGCAAAAAAATATTTTAAACTAGTTTTTTGACGAAGTTACTGGATATATAACCCTATATGTGGGGTGATTCGTAAATAACTAATCAAGGACTACCTGCCTGGCAAATTTCGTCAAAATCCTAGACCCGAAACTCGGACACTCCCCTTGTGATATCAGGACCAGCAGGGGCTTTCTGTAACTCGATAGCACGTTATATCGACGTCGGAAATTCGTTAGCACACCGCTAGGATGAGATACCGTAAATTACGCTTTCGTACACGCCGCCAACTTCGCCGGGTGCGGTGAACACAGTAGATATCGGCTGCACTCGGCTACATTCGTATGTCTCCGCCGTCAACCGAAGCTAGCTTCCTCTGCCCTTTGTTACGCTAGCAACCCCTCCCGCTCCCCACTTTCCGCTGCTCGGGAATTGTCTGCGTGCGCATGCTGTCTACCCAAGCTATGAGCGCACAGCTTCACCGGGATCGCAGTCATAACCGGCTGCCCTTGCTTTAAGGGGTATAATGAACATCCGTACTATTTAAGGGAGCTTATAATGCCTTTATACTGTTAATTTAGTAGCTTTTAAACAAATAATGAATAAATTATACAAACGGAATTTTATACTGAAGCAGTGCTTCATTTGCTTCATCGTACCGCACGCCACCGTTTAACGCGCCCTCTTCATTTTCAAAGGTCCTGTGAGCGAACACTGAGAAAGCAGCATTGTATACAGATTGGTAGCGGGAATTATAAACAGAGAGCGAGAGGGAGGATATGATGAGTGAAATGGAAAAAGTGCTAAATTTCAGTGCTGGACATAATTAAACAGCATTAATTGGCGAATTCATTAGATAAAGCCATGTTCTGTATAGATGGGCTTCCACTTCGCCCAATTTTAGTGAACACATTGAAGGATTTACGTAGAGGCACGTCTTCTGGAAGGATTTTTGAGGTTGGCTCCATCCACTTAAACAGCATCGTATGGCACTTATACGTCGGCCCAATGTCATTTTGACATCACCACTGTCGTTTTAACATCGACTGATAATGCCCCCATATAAATGATACCTTTCTCCGATTTAAAATTGATATCGTCGATCGTATCTTAAAATGATATTTGATAGATATCGTTTTCCGATGAAAAGATGATGTCAGCTGAGCTGACTAATGAAGGGCATAAAAATGTTCATATTTTTCTGGTCGCTGGATTTTGTAATTTAGAGTATTCACATTTTTTCCCTCAACGTCAGAGAGAAGAAAGTCAAAAATCGCTGGACGGGGTTCACTTTGTTCGTGGCTTCCTTGAAGCCCTTTCTCCCTTGCTTTCCCATCCTTGATGGACCGCGAGGGCTCAACATATAGTACCTTGAACCTCGGTTAAATTACCTTGCGAATTAGGGATCCTGAGTAGTGTAGTAGTCTGCACAGTGGCCCGGAAAGCCTCAGATTCGTGGTTCGATTTCCGGACCAGGGGGGGTGTGCTTGAAACGCTTGGTCTTGATTCCGGTACGTAACTAAGGACTCACTCGTATGTTTTTGCATTGTGTTCGAGATTATTCCGTACCGGAATCAATCTCGAACGATTCAAGCTCACCCCCCCTGGTGATTTTTTTCGCATGGCAATTAATATGAAACCCCATAACTCCAATAACTTCAACAGAATACGAGTTCGAACTATTTTATTACAACGATAACGCTTAAAGATACGCATCTTCCATAAGGGAAATTGGGTCAGGAGTAATGTAGGTATCTGATTACCGTCATAAACACTTAAAATTACCCATTTTTTAACAAGGAGAGTTGGGTCAGGGGTAAAGTGTACGGATTTCAGTGTGAACATTCTAAGATCAATACTACACATGACCATTTCTTTTTTCATTGCAGTTTTATTGTACGACCGTCCCTGATTATAAATATTTTTAACATTTTTATCCAGGATACATTTTAACTATCTTACTTAATAAATTTAATCCGGCCCAATATCGTCAGCAAATGTCATTTTTATAATGGCAAATGTTATCACTTTTGACATTGGCCGATATCGGTAGCCAATATCGGATTGACCAATAAGTGATACGTGACGGTGTAAAAATGATATTGGGCCGATTATATCATGATGCTGCTTGGGTCGTCACTGCAATCCACGTCCAATGTGGGTGGACGGAGGCGAGTCCCATCGCTCTACGCGCACTGAAGTTCGTGCGTAGTTCTTACGTGATTAGAGAATTCCATGAATGCCATTATAACACATTACAATTTCTACCTTTGATCAACATGCAAATAAACATTGGAGAAGCATTACACGCACACATTAATATATCGTGCAGACGTGCTTAAATCACAAAACGAGAAAATAAATGAACATCATTATTTCATCGGATTAATTCATAAATCCGTATATACATCAATGTGTGCAATTTCATTTTCATGTTAAGGTTAGTTTACTTATCATCATCATGGGTCAACAATCCTAGGATTGGTTTGACGCAGCCCTCCGCTCGATTCTTCTATCGGCCAACCTCTTCATATTAACGTAGCTCCTTTCTTTTACATCTTTCACTATTTATTCCATTCATCTCATACGAGGCCATGCCTTTTCCATTCTTCCCGTTCACTTTTCCTTCGACGATTGTCTTCATTAGGCCATCGTGTCTTAAGATGTGGTCGTTTAAGTTTTCAGCAGACTTGTCTTCTCTCCCTCTCTTCTTTGGAATTCTTCGTTTGGCTTCGTCACTCGGTCGATCCATTAAATCTTTATCATTCTTCTGTAGCACCGCATTTCGTATGCTTCCACCCTTTTCATCTCCGCTGCAGTCATCGTCCATGCCTCACTGCCGTAAAACAACATGCTCCAGGTATATGCTCTCTTATGAATCGTTTCCTTATTCCCTAGGTTGATGATTGAATTTTAGAATCTCCTGCGGGAACCGAATGTCTGACTACCGAAGAACAATATTTACAAAACAAGAAACGCGTGTCCTTAATGAAAGAGACGAGTCGAAACCACTTTCCGGGATTAGATTTCGTATCTCTGACTGCATCCGTCTTATCGGAACTTGGACAAACACATCGACTCTGCCCCAAGACACCTCTCGCTTCTCACTCGGGGACGCTATCTCCAGAGCTTCGATGAACTTCGAGCCCGTCCTCAACGAACGATGCCATCGCATCCGACTCAATGGAACTTGAGCAAACGATATCGTCCATTTCTCTGCGTTTTGATCAGCAACTTGCGTCTTGATCAGTGACCAAAGATTGACGTCGATTTTCGACCCCTTCCGCCAAACTCGGACCTCGCCAAGGCAAAGCAGCTCGTTGAACACGCGCATGAAAGAACACCAGAGGGAGACTAATAATAAACATCCATCCTCCATTGCCGAACATACGTGGAGCGAGCTAATTGGACACGTAATCCAATTCGAAGATGCCGAAATAATAACAAGGGAGGCAGGATACTTTCCGAGGGTAATTAGAGAGAGGCGAACATGAACAGAGAGGGCGGATACCCTTTGCATTCTGCTCGGAAAAGGGTCATAGAAAAAAATTCGGGCCAATCAGAGGGCAGCACTTATACGACCAGGCATATATATAAGTACGACGACTTGTCAACCACTTCGACCTGAAGACGCCAACAGGAAAGTTGGCAAAGCTGTTGTCGCAACTGTCAAACGACGTATCCCGAAAATGAAATGCAGAGAACATGCCTTGTGCTTTATAGCGGCCGTTTGCCCTTTGGAAGCAGGAGCGCGCGTCTTATCCAGCATCTATCTCACGCCGGAGAGAAACGTATCTTCTCCACTATTCGCTGCATTCTCCCGAGGAAGCTTTCCATCCTTCTCCTTACGATAGGTTGACATTGTCAACATGTCCTCCAAGTACAACTACGCAATACTCTCTGAGCTGCCGCCAGGGTGTGTGGCAGGGTGGTGAACCATCACCTAATATGGGTTGCCGATCAAAATAACAGCTGTGTAAAACAGTGCAAAGTGCTTAGAGGCCACTTGCACACAGGGGGTCCCATGTTTTCAGACTTCGTGACTTTTGAACGCCCAATATTTCTAGAATGACTCTGAAACAAAAATGCACCAAGTTTCGTGAGCATCGAAGCATTATAGCCCTTGCTGAAATGAACTATAGTGGGAAACATTCACAGGTCAGGGCCCGTCGGATAGTAAGTGTGTGCAGATGGGAGGTAGAACTAACTGTCATTGAAAGTGGTAATCTTTTGACGAGAACGTAATTTAGCGTAACCAGATCTTTGCGTAATTGAGTGTTAGAACTAGAGCGTTACGTTCAGACTAGAACGTAATTACTAATCCTTTTTAAGCATGATATGTAATGCATGTTAGGTGTGAAATTCACCCCCTGCCACACACCTTTATGGTGGCTTTCAGGGTATTGAGTAGATAGCTCATCCAGTGCATCCGTATTTATCGTCTGAACACTCAGATTCCAAGTTCATTTCCAATTTCAGGTGAAAAGAGCGATGATGAGATGGCAAAAGACACTTCGCATGCACATCATTGCAGAATGCTGCAAAGAGATGTCGAAGCGAATGCATCGGAGATTGATGCATCCACGGATGGATGCCATCTGAGGCAGTCTGCCTACATTCTTCAGGCCACGGCATAAGCCGCAATACTGAAGAGCTGAATGCCGCTGCGCTAAGCGAGCAGGGGCATAGAATGAAATTCTTTGCAGCGACACAAATGTCTCAAACTCTGGCCGCTTCAATGTGTTCCTATTACTTGAACAGAATCTGGATAGGGAGTTGATTTTTGCCGTATTCATATCTATGGGTGAATTTTACAATGCGTATAAAAATTTAAAGTACGTACGCGATGTTGCCAACAGTCCCGACATACCTCTTATCAAATATTTTTTTGCAGAAACTGGGAATTTGTCGGCGCAAATAATTTTCAAAATGCCAATATGGATGTGGACGTTCTTTTCAGCCAGTCAAAAATTAAGGCACTGTTATATTTTTATGAGAGTAATCATAAAAACCAACACTGAGAAGCGTTTGTCGTGAATTTATGGAGCAATCGATATTATTTTTTGGGAGGAGACTCAGGAAACAAACAAAAAATACGCCATTGCCTGGGGCAATGCATCAAGAGCGATATCAAAAGCAGTTATTCCGTGAAAATGCTTCTGCAAAGGCAACTATACTTACGCTATCCATTATGGACAGTTTATTTCAACAAAGGCGTGGCTTAACCTCCCATCCACTGGGGGGCTGTGTTTGAAGCCATCGGGGTTATCTCGAATAGGTAACCAAGGAGTCACGTGGTATAAACACGAATGGTTCGCAAATTTGTTGTGTTAAAACCGCTGATTACAACCTCAATAATTGTTTACGCTTGTGTTATATCTCATCTGGGGGATCTGCAGGTCGAGACAGACGAGAAAAACTCTAGTGAAAGCCAGTGAGTGAGAATATTACGAATAATTCAAATTCGCCAAAATTTCAAACCAGTGTTGTTTATACCACGTGACTCCTTGGTTACCTATTCGAGATAATCCCGACGGCTTCAAACACAACCCCCCTGGACGGAGAACTCAACTCGAATGCCCTCCACAAAGCAATCGATTTCAGGGGCCGATTTACGCAGTTCAAAAATATCATCCACTGCCAGGGTATCGAACTCCAGCCCTTCTGATGAGAGGCCCCTGTTACTCTGGCGCAGATTACTTCCCCTCCCGCTCGCTTGGTGCGCACGTGGGCCCCGCGTGCCCTTCTCCCATTGGCCGACGCTTGCGGTGGGCGACAGAAAGGGCACGAGGTTATCTCTCGCTGCGCGATGCTCTTCCCCTCTTCAGTCGCAGTTCACTCCTTCGCCGGCGGCGGAGCCCGCGACAACAGCCAATCGGTGTTCGGCAGCGGACCAGGAGACAGGTCAGTGCGCGCGCGCGATTCATTCGGGAGTGTTCGCACACGCCTCGGTTGAAAACAGAATCAGGGTTAGCGCCCATTGGCGATAAAACTGACGTTGCGATTCCACTCCGCCCAAATCATCTTCGGTGACAAACAAACTTCGTACGCGTGTACCAAACGTGTAGCCCTCTACGCTGTCGCTACGATGTGTGACCGCTGGTTGTCAAATAAATTCGAACTACCGATGCACACAGCAGATGCGACATAGGCAGAGCAGCTCGGGAAACCAGAGTATTTCGTTAATATAGCGCTGATTTACGGAGTTTTTTTCGAACACAGGTAAGTTTTCAGAATTACTTAATACCATTTTTCTTCCACACGCCACCGATCTAAATCCCGATTACCGGTTTCGATGTTTGCCTGGTGTATCGCCGGATCTTAGATATTCGGGCAGGCACTTGCCGAAACAAATGAGAGCGGCTCCTTATCACGGGTCAAAGGCAACCGCGCGGTGTTGCGCTCATTTTCGAGGCAAAGCATTGAGAGGCTGAGGCCAGAATTTACTTCCATTTCTACCCGATCGCAAAAATACAAACGGGTTTTAATTGTGTTGTTTATAACACAGGGTAAAGTGAATGGTCGCCATTCTCTTATTTCAAACCCGTCTTAAAAGGCAACGCATATATAAGTGCATTCTTGGTGATCTTCACCCCCTGCCACACACCCTCGCGGTGGCTTGCAGGGTATCGCGTAGATGTACCAAAGATTTGACGCGGAGGATACACATCCGGGATATATGCGGCCGAGTCAAAAGAAGGCTAGTATTTATTAAAAGGGTACACGGGAAATGTGACGAGAAGACAAAAGGCAGCGATGTTACTTTTCAATAGTTAGGCTCCACCTTGAGTATGCAGCCAGTGTACGGGATCTGAATGAATTGGGTTTAATAAAAGAACTAGACAGTGCGCAGTTTTTCTAAAGTTGTTACGGTAGGTTTAGCAGTGGATCAAAATGCATAGAAAAATTAGGTTGGAAATCATTATAAGATCGCAGGTTGAAGTACAGACTAAATTTCCTGCATAAATTTAAAACGGATGGCTTTACTAAAGATGTTCAACATACATTAAAAACCCCTGCGCATTATGTCAGATTGGACCAGATTAATAAGATTAGAGAATTAAATTGGCATAACCATATGTTTAAAATGTCATTTTTCCCGCATAGCAAAGGTACGTGAAATATTGTTGGATTAGCATGTAGTGGCAGCTCTTAGTTGCATAGTTAGCTTCGCACGGAAGCTCGTAGTTTCATGTAAATGGGGCATATTTGGTGATTTTAACCCCCTGCCCCACACCCTCGCGGGGTGGCTTAGGTAGATTAGAGGCGAGGTGATGGGAAGAGGGAAACCTGGTGTCGGCCTCTACTCTCAACGAGTGTCGAAAGGCACTCGGGCACCTTTAACTTCACACGGCACCCTTGTTCTCTAAACTCTCGTCGTGGTTTCGAATTAGGACTTAGCCCCCGGACAATGCCACCTCAAGACGGTTTAAAGTCAGGAGTAGGTCGACCGGGTTTCAAACTGTAGTTGCATGAAAAGGGTTCGCTAGAGAAATTGGCGTTTGAATCTGTCTTATTGCATGAATGCCGATCGCTTGCTCTGAAAGTGCAACTGGTTCACGTCCTCCACAAATCCCTTGGAGGACTCGCTTTGGAGTCGCCCTTGATTTGGCATTTGCTAGTCAACTACGACTTCTTCAAGAATAGTTTTAAGAACAAGCATGTTCTTCTCTTAGGAGAAAGACGATGGGTGGATTAGTTTTGAAGCTTTTGCGATCCTTTAAAAGACAAATTCTTCGCGGAGTGCCAAGGGCTGATGGAATGAAAAATGCTGATCATTCTAACATATCCAGGTAAAAAATAATTTCATACATTTCAAATTTATAAAATACTCTGTAAGCTACCATAAATGTGTTGTGGTAGGATGTGAATTTACTCCAACACCCATTACCAATCAACATTAAAGAGGAGTAGTAGCTCGTATTCTTGTTGAAACATAACAGGTTGAAAAATATTTAAATGGCAAATAAAAAATCCACAAAAAAGCTGTTGGTTGAGTTAACTTAAAGTCCGTATACCAACATTCAACTACCTAGGTTATCCATTGATACCGCTACACTTACATACTGTTGAATATGTACAAAACTATTCGTATCCCTTAAAACAAAATATGAAAGGAAGGCATTTTAAATCTGTAGTCTCAGCAATCAATTTCGCCCTGATTTTATGTCCATGGCACAGTGTATCATTTTG
Organism: Platycnemis pennipes; assembly: GCA_933228895.1. Taxonomy (NCBI): domain Eukaryota; kingdom Metazoa; phylum Arthropoda; class Insecta; order Odonata; family Platycnemididae; genus Platycnemis; species Platycnemis pennipes. The sequence continues at coordinate 135,573,853 of OW121852.1, read as the reverse complement.
ATTCGGAGTGGTATCACGTTTGTCGAATGCAACGGAAACCTCGGATGGCTAAAAAAAAAACATCGGTAACGATGACTACAGCGATCGGAATTGTTTTTTTTCAGGAAAGAATAACGGCATACACACATTTAATAACCGTTTGAATATATAGAATCTATTGCGTAAAATTTAATGCCTAAAGTTTTGCAAACTTTTTCTAGTATCTGCACGCTTATTAATATGACTCAGAAAGTGATTGAAGGACAATGTTAGTTGCGGTTTTTTCCACGAAAAATAAATGCATTAAATGGTGTTTTGTCCCGCAATGTAAAGGTGCGACTTGGAGAACGCCCTGTAAAGTTTTCCTGACTGCAGAAAACTATATACGAGACGTTATAAGGCTTTGGTATATATATTGCTGCTCGACGCAACTCACCTGTGATGTGATTAAGTAAGCGACTCTGAAGGCAGCTCCAATCTGGTTCTGAAGGCTCTCCGTCTGACTTTTTTTTCAAAGGAGAGGGATAATGAATTGTGCCCGCAAGTTATCACGAACAACAGGCGCCTAAGGGTATTAAGGAATTCTCTGGGAATGGTGCCCTATCGTAAAAAGTCTCAAACTTCGAGAAAGGAATGCCTATTTCACTTTGATAAACCACATAAGGAATGATAATGCATGTTTACAGCCTCCTAAAACGCAAACTAACATTACATAAGCCTGTATAGATTTTTCATTGCATTACCAATGCATTTTAACGTCATCCTTGCTTACCGTCACTTTATTACTCACTTACCGTTAATTTATTAAAGAAGGAAAAATACATTTTCCGAAACGTCGGCCAAACGTTAAATATTTTTTCATTTTCAGAAAAAGGACCTGAACTCCCCAAAAATCATACATATATTTAATAATAAAGAGGTCTGGAATTCAACTTAGCAATATTTTTAATGCCATGCTAATTGTTCTCCCTCCCGCTGAATTTCAATGTACACTTCAGCTAATTGGGAGTAGTAATAGCAGGGGGCATGACGAATACACCATAAGGCATTAACGGCGGACCGTTTTTGGCGGCATGTAAAATTTCCGAATATCGGTTCCTCATACATCGAAATCAGACGCACTCCGTTACTTTTATTCAATCCAATTAAATAGAGATAGAATACAAAGACATAAACAAACATTTAATCTAGGTACCGATTTTCATAGGTTCGAAATATATATTCAAGATGATTGAAATCTCAGCTTTAAATTACAAATTAATTAGATAGCTCCTTATTCATTCCTCCTAGGTATCGCTCTCGATGAAGACAATTGAGCTCAAATTCCTCGTCAATTCATGGGAAACTAACGGTACTGATACCAACACTTTGTCCAAAACATTATTCAGGTGGATTTGTTAAAAAAAACTTTGATAACACTCCGCAAACCGCCAGTCAATTGGTTTCCTCAGTGTGCGATGAGTAGAATAGTAGGTAACAGGAAATACTTGTTGAGAATCTGCTGTGTTGCTTACACGGTGGAATTCGGCATAACCGTGGACTTTTTGTTCAGTTTATGGAACCATTTGCTGAAATGGGACTAATTTAATATATCCGATAATATTTCGCAACTCTTTCTCATAAGGTTATCGAAATAAGTTTTGTGTTCCATTTTTATTGTTCTTGTGTAAGTATTAAATTCATAAAATAGAGTACTACCAGTCATCATATCGGTTATTACACAACATATTGTTAAAACAGTCATCAGGGCAGGCTGTTTAATTATATTCAAACTCCACGACATCCCATGCATGACGGGGGGGAATGCACTCAAAGACACGCAGCAAAAGAAAAGGCCGTTTTCTTTCGAGGAAGAATGCTGAGAGGGCATCAGGGAGGAGACTTGTGGGAAATCCGCGAGAGACTTCCATGGAAGAAACGCATAGGAAACCACTGAGACGATGGCTCTTATCTTCTTCGACGACGACCTTCGCAGTCACGAAGCTCACCGCAGTGGCCGTCTGCCCTGGATTCGACGCAGATTGCGACTGATGCGGACAGATAGAACAGGTTCTCCCGGGAGCAAGGTCGCCTGCCTTCTGGATGACTCCGCCGCTCCTCACTTTCCACGGGAGATCCAAGGGGCCTCGGGCGAATTGAAAGCATTATTGGCCATTAGGAATTTTCTTCAATTGCCGAATCTGATAGTTTATGAAATAAAAAGTCCCGTACATTTCCGTTCTACGATTTCGAGTTAAAAGAGACGAAAAACTGACCTGTTTTCAACCGTTTCGCTCGAGTGTGCGTTCGAAAGACTCTTACGTCATCCACTTCGTCCAATCACAACTGAGACACATCACAATCACAACGGGGGTCACACTGTTGACTCTCCGCCAATGGAAGGTGTTGTTACAATCCATGCGGAGTATTTCCAAAGGCATTCTTGCGTATTCCACTACATCGTAATTAGTGAAAAAGTACATAAATTGCAAAACACCTTTATTCACACCGCAATGTAAACGAAATGTACTACGAAGTGAATTTTGTTATTCAGTTATTTTGGGCTATTTACAGGGGGCGCGCAGGAGCTTTGTGCGCAGGCCTCCCCTCCCCACTTCCAGTTCTCCCGCCAAAACAATCAATGGGGGAAAAAATGGGGGGGGGGGGGGGGTGACGTAGAAGTAGTTCTGATCGTTCGGTGGGCGTCACCTTTTGTGTATTTTAATTTTCAGTTTATTTATGTTCACGGCTCTGAGTAAAGGGTTAATTTTTTCACCAAAAATCATTTGTTGTTTCCATTTGACGACTTCCTGTATAAAATAGTAAGTATATTCGGTTCCGAATAATCGGCTCCATTCCTCATTAGCATTCCAAATGGCTCCCCCATCAATCTTCGACCGTCGCAAGATGGAATCAGAATGGGATGATAAGCCCAGAGAGCGGCCATGGCGACAACAAACGTAACCGCCGTGCTCCGTGCAGTCTTGGGTTTTAATGTGTCACGAGCCAACACCACCGGTATTCGTGTTGTTGCTCGAGCGGCAATCGTGGGCCACCGTTGTGAGAATCTTCCAAAAGTGCGTCGAAAACACAATAGGATCGTATTTTATTCAAGTACACTAATTACACGGCGGAACCCACCAAACATGCCATTGCAAAAAATCACACAAGAATTGTATATTCTATTTTCGCCTTGTTTACAGCACTTTACGACTTACAACAACAAAAACAAAGAAATCATGGTCAATATTAAAAGTTTTCGCCGCAGTAAATGAATTTTAGGAATTCAGTTTTATTTACGTAGCTTATTGCATTTTTGAGTTGAGTTTTATTGCGGTTTTGAGTGCGACACCTGGATATTTGTAATAAGTCAACATAATGACATGATATTCAATATTTATGTTTAGAATATAATCTGTACATGTACACGGTGATACCTTACGATTTTAAAACGCTCTGTAACTGAGCTCGTACCTCAAAGTGATCATAAGTCGAATATCATTCTTCCCGATTTAAATTTATTGAAATATGCCATTAATCCGTTCCAATCCCAAAATAAACCGTGTCATTGGCAATGACTTTTAAGAGTAGTAAAAAAATAAGAATAATTAAGCATACACATGTTAGTAAATGACAAATATGTATTATTTTTATAAAAAATAATAAAAGAGCCATCACCGATTCTCGCTTTTTTCACCATGTTTTAATAAAAGTCTTTATTAAAATGGGAGGGCGGATAAGGAGGATTGCTTCTCATATCCCATTCAGTGCATTTCGGAAACAGCTAAGAAAAGTGTCTTTGATTGAACTCCGATGTCCAGTTGCCACTTTCTCTGGGTGTTCCTTAAAGTCTCTGCCAGACTGCCAACGACGTTTCCTTTATCTCACTCGTAGAGATAGCCTCCTCCACATCTGGGCACTCCGTGGCGCCTATTTCCTGAAAAACGTCTTCTTGCTCTGCTCTGCCTCTCTATCGCCTCCTCCGCTGCCAGTTCCTTTAAGGAATGCTCCTTGATGAGCTCAATCGCAATATCTTCAAGGTTACATCACCTTTTAAGTTTGTTGACATTTTATTCACATCTGTAATTTCGTTGCCAGGTTTATTTCTTCGTTGAACATATTATGTTTCTCTTATTAAATTCCAGTAAATTTTACTTTAATTGGAGATATCTGTTCTTTTATTGCAAATGCTCGTGTGTTTGGAATTATGGAGCATTTCTTTTTGATAAATTATGTTCTGAATCTATGATTTTACTTTCTTCGAATTGAAGCGTGTCAACCCTCCAGCAGGCCTATTCTCTGATACTAGCGGCCGCGCGTGGCACTCAGTGCTGCACTTGGTTTTCCGTTGATAATAATAACAAAAACTCGAATTAAGTAGCGTACATTCCTTTCCTTGTTTTATTAATAGAACTTTACATAGTTAAGACATACAAAACAGATTTCTCCAACACTTTTAGAATTCAAACATTTGTTATTATATTTTTTTAAAGCAATGCCAAAAATTCAATTAAAATATTAGACAGTTTGTATCTCTTAACGTTTTGTCATTTATGTACACTTTTTGCAAGTAGTAACTGTTTCACAGTGCTTTCGGCAAGAAAAGTTATTGCACCTCCCACATTTGATTGTCGTTGATATGTTCTTTGCCCGGCCACACAATACGCACTTTCCGCGTTTCCTACTTACTGTCTCGCTCACCTCTTCAACTTGCAAGTCTTCATTTTGATAACTTAACAAGAATATTTAAATGTCAGCTGGTAGAGATAATATGTTTGACCTGTTGTTAGACCTGAGATAATATGTTTGAACTGTGCGTTCATCAATGTGTACGATAAGGTTTTCAGGAATGTTCTCCTACAATGTTTTTCCGTAGGATTGTTTGCCCTATATAATACGTGAGCATTGATTCCTGCGATGCCCAAAAATTTATAAAACAAAACTAATGGCCACCTTTTCGTAATTCTGGACACAGAACACAAACAAAACATTTGTTCAACTGTGTCGACACCTGTTTTCGTTGCATTACAAATCTAATATAATATGTACATGGTTTATTTGAACCTTCATCTGTAATCCCCTCATCATGCATTGTTGAAAGCAACAACACCGCCTTGTTCTTCGTTGTAACATATGAAAGGAGGGTAATGTCTTTCTGAAACCCGTAGAGAAATGACCATACATCGCGCGTCCTGTTTGGCAAAAATTCAGGCGGAAACTCTCTTATTTTCAGCTTGCCAATGGTTGTAATATTTTTTGTAAGGAGGTGCTTGGCAAGCGGATAACTAGTATACCAGTTATCTGTTGTTAGATTACGATTAGATGCCTCTATTGATCTTATAAGCCTCTTGACAACGTCTACTGGTGAGTTTCACACCAAATATGGACCATTCATCTGCTTCCCGCAATACACTTCGAGATTACTGGTGAAGAATGTTTTGACATCACACATAGGATATAACTTTATCCCTTATTTCGCGAGTTTGATCGGTATATATTGAATGAAACTGCAACGGCCTCTAAATGGTTGCAACATTTCGTCAATTGTCACAAATTCACTCATATTATATGTTTTTTGACAATTTCCTATGAAAAAGTCTATTATTGTTCGGATTGCAGATAATTTATCTGTTTGTTTTCGGAAATCCCTACTTGTCCTATCGTCAGATCTTACTGATCGCAAAATAAACAAAAATCGCTTGTAACTCATAGCAGCCCTTAGAATTTGCATTCCTGATCCATCTACACTCCACAATTCTAAAGTATTTGCATGATGACCTTTTTTATGCCAATTAGAAAAAGTATACCAAGCACAGCCAAAAATTCTGTTCTTGTTGTTTGCTTACAAACCGATTGTAAGCAATTACGCTTGAATTACAATCCGATACAATTGCTGATGTCCACAATAGTGGACATCAGCAATTTTAGTTTGAATGTACTTGTTCGCTTGCATCACAGTTTCATCAATCATGTCTATATCTATACATTTTAGGAAAGCCGCAGCTTCATCAGGTTTCTTGCACAGAGTTTTGTCCCTGGGAGTGATTTTATAATGTTTTTGCGCTTGATCTTTGTAGCACCGGAACAAGAAGTTTTTTCCACTTGCAAGATTTATCAACTTTTCCAAAAATATAATTGTTCTCGCCATCAATTACACAATCTTCAGCAGTAGTAGGTTCTTCCATGTCACCATCAAACGTTGTTTCTTTCATCAGAGTCTCTGCCGTGATCACCAAAGGAAATATTTTCCTCCTCATCCGTATCATCACTTTCCTCAATGCTGACTTCCTGTTCCTCGTCTGACAGCTCTTGTAGTACCCTCAGATAGTCTTCTTCGGTAATGAATCTTCGTGCCCTAAGCAGCATGATAATTAGCTTCTGAATTTTTCTAGATCATTGAAAAACCATAAAAAGGACAACAAAATATGCAATGTAAATTATTCCTAAAAATATACTCACATCATAGGGCTCGCGTTGGAGAGAATGCCACAGGTCAATTTCCAAAAGTTTTTCTCTCCACATACAGCTGCTTCTACACACCATAAGTTTAGCTGTTAGCTCAACCTGATTCAGAGAAGGAATGGTGAAAACTCTTGTGTTCCTACCTACTCACCTCACACTACATCGTACAGAAAGAAACAATGTTGATCAATAAGTGCCACTATATGGAATTGACTTTCATCACCAGGCGCGCGTTGCACAAAGTGCAACAAAGACGACCAGTTCAGCTACTTATTCGTTTTATTACGAAATACGAGAAGCCTTGCGCTTGAATTGCAAACAGAAATCTTCATGGTGATACAAAGAAGGAAAAATTGGTGCGTTTGGTTCACTGACCTTCCAATGTTAATAACGCGAGAACGAAACGGCACAATGTTGCACTTTGTGCCACAGCTGGAGGGGTGCATGATTAACTAATGCACAAAGCTGAATCTTATTTTCAATCGATATTTTGTTCTGGTTAATCCTGTATTTGAAATACATATTGGGTTAATAGGCCTATATAGCTATAGTCACAATCGTTACATGGCAAGGAACAAATTATATGACTTCTTAGCTGTGTGGGGGTTTCCTTGGATTTGACCTCCGCATGACCCGAAACTTATCGAATCTGAAGCGATTTAAAGGTTCTGGGGTTTCCCGAGTGATAGCGAGCCACGGCTTCACATTGCATTCGCCAGTGGCAAGCGTTAAAGAGAAGTTCATGGGGCTCCTTCTCCTCAGCAGTTTGGCAAGCCCTCCTTGGCATCTTCTTCCGGGAGGTCCGTGTCTAGTAGACAGTTAAACACTTGATGAGCTGCAACTGAATGATTAGTACGTATGAAGGAATATAGCAATTACTAATTGGTTAGGCACTTGTTAAAATGCGTCAATCCATTATTTTTATTTCGAATGCAATTGTGCAATTGAGCATGAAGTGATGGGGTAAAGGACATGTTTTAGATGCACTAGATATTACCTTTTTCCATCTTTGCTTTACTGTGCTGCGTAACGTGTTCTCTTATGGTTTTATGGAATTAAAACGTTTTAAATCCATCTACGCGACAGTATAACTGTCTAATCTTGTCCATCTCATCGAATTAAGCGAAATACGCGAATGTTCATAATAAACAAATATGTATCTGCTGCCACCGGCAAACGTATTAGCTTCAAGTTTACTGAAGAGATCCAATCTGAATCATTAATTACGGTCTGGCACCTGGAGCCCTACTTCACACAGTCTCTCTCCTACCTTCAGCTACTTCCTTTGTTGCATTTCCAAGAACATTCCGCTCATCACCACGTCGAGGTTCAAGGCGTTCGGCTATCCACTTTCTTGCATCGCTCAGCAGCTTTTTCCTTCTCAATCAATTGCCACCACCTTGTTTCTCGCTCTCTTTCTCAAGGCTGCCGCAATTACGTATGCCTATTAGCAATTGATGCAGACGCAGGAATAAAAAAGGGGAGATCCGGTGAGTGGTGCAAAAGTGAATGTCGGCTCGATGCGACGAACGATCACCGCATTCACCTCGACAAGAATTGCTCCTTTTTTTTTGAAGAAATGTTTTTGTTTCATAGAGTAATCTCAACGCGTGTATTTGAAATACATAACAGTGATCTTAATACGCGTGGAACAGGGGTTGCGAAAATCACAGTCCTCCAATTGCAAATACGAAAAACTATACGAGGCTGTAATAATAATTGGTGCCGTTGGATCGTATTCTAAAAAGACGTACGATGTCCGCTCAATGTCACTTGGATCATCTGCACGCGTTTTCCAGCGATCATGCGTGTCAGCGGTCGCGAGTGACGTCGTACCCACGTCGGCATCGGCGACTTCTCACGCAGAGGCGCCTGTGGACCTTGGATATTTAGTTTTTGCTCCTTCAAGGTCCACACGCAGTTCCAGAAGTTGCTGGACAGAAAGGGAGAATCGTTTAAAGTGGCATTAAGCACGCTACACGGACACTCGGATTCAAAACATATTAGGGTGCTACGCAGGTCACAGAATCACGGGCGTTCACTCGGAACCGAAATCGCTACTTTGTAACGAAATCGATAGATGGAAACGAAAAATGAATGTCAGTGGAAAAATTAATCTTCTAACCAGAGCCATTAGCTCATGTATCAAAATTTAAAATAAGCAAAAGGTGACGCCAACCGAACGAATTGCAATAAAGGATATCTACGTCATCCTCCTTGGCTGTTTTAAGGAAGAAGGAGGGAAGGAGGGAAGGGATCAGAGATCCTGTCGCAACCACTTCCATTGGCAGAGTCAGTGCTGTGTGTCCCCAAATGTGAACAGGCGAAGGAGAATTGCGGTCCCGGTTGTGATTGGATGAAATGGATGACGTACAAGTTCTTAGCACGCCCACTTTTCCGAAAACATCAGTTTGTCGCAACTTGTACACTCGAGAAGTATTTGACGGGTTGACTAACCGAAATATAGGAGCCTATTTCTTTTACAAACTCAATCAGATTAGGAAATTAAAAAATCACGGTAAGCGACCCCATTCACGAGTGGTACGACAAATGGTAGTCCGGAAGAAAAACAAAAAAAGTGTGTAGCAATCAATTATTGGAATATGAATAATTCGATAATGCGATCGTGTACAATAAGATTATAATTGAAAGCATAAAATCGACAAGGTCCAATCCATTACAATCACTTATGATTTACCGCGGGGAAGACATATACGGGCGTATATATGCGGCGTAGCCAAGAGAGAGCTTGATTGGGAAATTTGATGAGAAGACAACGGTTACTTTTCATTCGTTAGGCCCCACCTGGAATATGCAGCCAAGTTAATAGGATCCGAATGACTTAGGTATGATAAAAGAACTACACTGTGCGGCTTTTCAAAAGGTGTTACGATAGGTGTCTCACACATAATTTGTGGATCACAAAGTTCTCCCTTTTCTGTTTTATAATTGGAAACTTTAATGGGAGTCCACGGCAGTTTATTTAGTGAATTCGTACCCGTGACTCTTAGTTTAAAACCCTCGGAGTCTTGATATTCGATAAGTGACTCGACTTACGGCTCTTGCTCCGCTTCTACCCATGCTCTCAGGACAACATTTCGCCTGCGTTCCAGCTGCCTTCTTCAGGCCCAATGAAGTGTCCACTGAGTATATACACAAATAGCATAAATGCGAGTGTATCAATGAGTAACATAGGTAGTTGCATAGGTGAGCAAAGCATAAGGACTTGAAGCTAACCCAACTAACAGCATGTTCTTGCATGCTTGCTTTGCTATTTTTATATTTTTTTAAATTGTGAAGGGTAGAAGCATTATATTATTTATAATCCTTTATTATGCATGCTATGTAGTTCATGTTTGGTGGGAATTCATCCCCTGCCGCACACCTCTATGGTGGCTTGCAGGGTATTGTGTAATGTAGGTATAGGTGTAGTCCGGGTTTATATAAAGTTTATGAAAACAGAAACAGACAATTCCTGCTTTCAGCAGTGGCAGAACACCAGTCTAACACGCAATATGGAGATTGAGGAAACTCAATTACTACGAAAACGGTACGGTACGTTAACCTTATTAGCGTAACCAGGTAATGAATTAAAATGTGAATCATTGTCAGATCGCAGGTTGAATTTAGACTTAATCTCTTATACAAATTCCAAGACCATATTTTCAGTGATGATGTTAGAAATATTTTGCGAACCCCAACTTACAATGGCAGACTGGACCATAATCACAAAATTAGAGAAATTGATTGCCGAACTGACAGATTCAAAATGTCCTGTATTCCTCGTACAATTAGGGATATGAATAACGGTAAATATATACTGTACGAGTGTAGCAATGGATGACATTGGTAGCTGCACTTTGGTGTAAGGACTTGAAGCTAACCCAACCAACAGCATGTTTTTGCATGCTTATTTTGCTATTTTTTTTCTTTTTTTAATATTGCAGTTTAGACTAATATATTAATACTAGGGATGGGTCGGTTCCACTTTTTTTCGGTTCCGGTTCGGTTCTTAACATCGGTTCTCGGTTCCGATTCTCGGTTCCGATTCTCGGTTCCGGTTCTTCATTTACCACTTACTTTGCATTGCTCAATGGTATGATAAGGTAATCAATAATCATTTTCAGAGACTGAATTAGAATAATTCGCGACTTTGAAGCATCTAAGTACACTATTTCACCAGGTTTTAATGTGAAGCCTCCACTTTCGGAGTGTGAGTAGGTTTCAAACTGGTTTTCGCGCCAATTACTTCGGTACCGATTATTTTTGGCCTCGGTTCCGGTTCCGGTTCTAAGTTCAAGAACCGGTGGAACCGAGAACCGAAGAACCGAACCGACCCATCCCTAATTAATACTAATCCTTTTAAATACATGAGATGTAGTGCATGTTTGTTGAGAATTCACCCCCTGCCACACACCTTTATGGTGGCTTGTAGGGTATTATGTAGATGCAGATGAAAAGAGGCCCGCTATTTATTAGGAGAGCGATATAGTAAACAGCCCCGGAAAACACACACAGACACCGAGATGGTGGCTCCGTGCTCGCTCGCGCGTGGAAACGAACATTCAACCGGATGGACCAATCAGGACTCAACCCAACGGACTGTGTAAACCCTGACATAAAACAGCGAACCTGAAGATGGCAATTGGAACGCGGGCGAAATGTTGCCCAGGTAAATACTTAGATGGACGAGGTAAGAAAACCTGGAAAGCAAGTCTCTTAAAGAAAATTCTGCTGTCGGAATTTTGCGTGACGCCACTTGACGCTTGCACTCGTGATGCGTCGTGAATCAATTCGTGCGGAGTGCAAAGTCTCGCTCTGCCTTCTGATAGGCATCCGTGGAGAGAGATCATCGTAATCAGTCACTGATAAAGATGGAACACGGTGATCCGTGAATTCAGTTTCGCCGAGGGCAGAGATAACAAGAGCTTGGATTGATTACAATCGCATTTAGAAGAAGTAAAGACCGAAAAAAGTCCAAGAAATGGGCCAGTGGAATAAAAAGTTCTCTGCTTTGCCTCTTGATATTTTATTTGCTCACGCTGCACGTGCACGGCTCAACCACCAGAATAATTGTACTTCAATGGCAAACGGAGGTTATTTCTTCGAAAGTGGATTCCCCCTGCACCATTTCGCATTCCGACGTTGATAAAACCATTCACTCTTCGTATAAAAAGGAGAATTTTCATGGGAGGAAAAATCGTTCTCAATTGGGATTCTAAAAGGGGATGATGATTCACGGCAGTCCATCACGGACGCGGTCGCGAAGTGCTTCGACCCATCCATTTCCCTTTTCGGGTCATAGCTTTACTGAAGAAGTTAGGCACATATTAAAAACACCAGCGTATTATGCTAGATTCGACCAGATGAATAAGATTAGAGAGATAGATTGTCGTACCGATAGATTCAAATGGCATTTTTCCCCCGTACTATAAGAGAACAGAATAGGCAGCATAGGAAAGGGATAGGTAGGGGAAATATTTTAGAGTATTCTGTAGTGCATGATGCATGTATTAACCCCTTAAATACTATAGATACTAACAATCTAGATGCATGAGACAATATAGTTGCTAGTTTGCATGTTAGTAGTGCATGTTTGGTGATATTCACCCCCTGCCACACACCCTCGCGGTGGCTTGCAGGGTATCGTGTAGATGTAGATGATAGTGAATGCCAGTGAGTGGCGGGCTCCAGCAAACCAAAGGTGCATGAAAGGTATGAAATACGAGCTATGGTGCCATTTAACATGCGATATTGGGCGACATCGATCAACATACGTGCTCAGTGACGATGCTCTTCATCGCCCATCGCCCACGCCAAAGCGAGGGATGACTCCAGGAAGACTGGAAACGCGCTCCGGGAGCAGAAGCCGCCGAGCACGAATGGATGCGTAGGAGTGTGTGGACGGAAGCAAGGAGGGAAACCCGGCATTCGCATCAGCCTGTTCTGAGCGACAGGCGCCAAGCGGTCCACGGTTTAACGTCCCATGCGAAGGACGGAGTACTCAACCTGATATGCCCTCCACTAGGCACTCAAGCAAGGTCCGGTTTATCCACTATAAATATCACACGGGCTTAGAATTCGAACCCTCTGGGTGTAAGGCCGCTACATCCGGTACACCTATCTCGTTCGATCGCAACCGTATATACACACGAAATTGAACATTCTTGCTCTTGGAATTTGGAGGTGAACCTCCTAATTTGGAACTGGAGTGGTCTGCAAGCGTATGGAATGAGTAACCAAGGAGTCACGTGATAAAAACTAGAATAGTCCGCAAATGTCGTGTGTTTGAATCTCTCATTGCATTCCCACTAATTGTTTTCACTTGATTTTTTTCTCGTCCGGCGACTCTATCCCCGAGAATGATGAGTAATACTCAATTGAAAAGAATTGGTAAGATTGAAAGTGTCTATTCAAGCAACGAATTTTCGATCCATTCGTGTTTGTATCACGTGACCACCTACTCGAGGTGATTCCGAAGACTTTCGACACCCCCCTCCGATCCCCCACGTGAAGATTATTTCACGAGGTAACTGTTCGCTAATCGTCCGCTAGTGGTCGGGGAGTGCAGCGGAAGGGGAAACAGTCGCAGCGCAGATAAACAAGCCGACAGTCGACTACCGTCGCGAAAAGGTGACAGTCACCCCGCGTACTGCGTCAGCTGAATGCGAGCACGCGAAGGCCGGGCGGACGGAGAATTCTCACACAGCCAAGCAAGTACCGGCGCCATCATATATACCATACACACCATATATCAATGAAGATTTCTTATAGGACGCTTTGGTAACTCAACTGGTAGAGCACCTGTCAAGGGGTCCGGGTTCGAGTCCCGGTCAAGATGAATGATTGTTTTTTCTCTGTGGAATATCTTGCTAGTGACTTCTATATATTTAGTGCAGCGAAGATCGGCAAGATTTGTAAATGGACGGTACGATAACCTTATTAGCGTAACCAGTCTATTAAATGAATTAAATTGGGAATCATTGTCGGATCGCAGGTTGAAATTTCGACTTAACCTCTTAAACAAATTCCAAGACCATATTTTCAGTGATAATATTAAAAATATTTTGCGAAAGCCAACTTACTATGGTAGACTGGACCATAATCATCAAATTAGAGAAATTGATTGCCGAACTGACAGATTCAAAATGTCCTTTTTTCCTCGTACTATTAGGAATATGAATAACGGTAAATATATCCAGTACGAGTGTAGCAATGGATAACATTGGTAGCTGCATGTTGGTATAAGGACTTGAAGCTAACCCAACTAACAGCATGTTTTTGCATGTTTGCTTTGCTATTTTCATCTTTTTTAAATGTGATGTTTAGACTAATAAATTAATACTAATCTTATTTTATGCACGATATGTAGTGCATGTTTGTTGAGAATTCACCCCCTGCCACACACCTTTATGGTGGCTTGCAGGGTATTATGTAGATGTAGATTACTATGTCATTTATTTTCAACTCATGCATGTGCCTGCATTAGTACTAGTTTGTCTGTCTTTGAAGGGTTTGCTATCGTTGATGCGTCGCGGAAGAGGGCGGGATAATTGTCAGGGATGATCTTCGTTAGACGAGGAGAGGATTCCTAGGTAACACGACTGTAATCTTGAAGGAAGGGGCCAAGAAAATGTAAGTGAAGCTGTCAAAGAGGAGAGTGACGTTGAATGGATGCGAGCATCGGGAAAGGTGGAAGTGTGAGTGGTGAGTTTGAAAATGCGAGTTAGACGATGACAGTAAGTGACTGACGGAAGGAGGGAGAAGGTGGGGGGAAGAAAGAGAGGTTTCTGGAGGAGCATCAAGGGGCGAGATGAGTAGGCCGAGCAAGTACTAAGGAGCGATGGAACTCCATAAGTGGTTACCGAAGGAAGAATGTGAATAAGACAGTGAGAGAGAGGAAACGGGTATCTTTAGATGAGGGATGAGAATGAAAAGGAGTGGGAAGTGAGGTAATGGAAGACAGATATGGGAAGAGGAGAGAAATAGAAGGAGAAGAGGAGAAATGGAAACGAAGGATTGAAAGAGGAAGGTGTCCGATGCGAGCGAAGGGACTTGCACCTACACCGCTGGTCCCAATTTCGCCCACGGGAGCAGGGGGGCGAAGAAGGCGCGGTGGAATTGGCCTCGCTGCATCGGCGCTGCTTCCCGCGAAAGCGCGGTCGCTCCGAATGGCAATGAGACCACAGGAGGCAGCACCACCAGTGCCTTGCCCGTCAGATCCAAAAAGGAGATTGCGTCGCAAAATGAAACATATGTCATTTATCATTTTTCGGGTAGTTATGTATAGATTTCTTGGAGCTGCAACTGAAAGCGTGCAAGTGAGGAAGCATTTCATTATATATAACACATCTGGAACGTGCTTCTTTAAGGCAGCGAGGCATGGAGCATAACAGAGGAAAAGTCATGGCTGTAAGCATTGGAAATGTGGTGCTACCGAAGAGTGATGAAGATACAATGGATCGACCGAGTGACCAACGAAGAAGTTTTAAGAATGGTGGAAGAAATGAGAAGTCCGCTGAAAACTTTAAAAATAAGACGGGACAACTTAATAGGCCACATCTTAAGACATGATGGCCTGATGAAGACAATTGTCGAGGGTTAGCGCTAAGAGTAGAAAAGGCAGGCCTCGCATGAGGTAAATGTTGTGAAGGACTTATAGGAGGAGAATTTCGTTAATATGAAGAGGTTGACCGATGAGAGAATCGAGTGAAGAGTGTGTTTATAATTAGTCAGCACAAACCTCTAATTTTTGCTCCTTTTTTTCATTAATCGCAGTTTAAATTACACAATAAATTACTTTCAATGGGGAGAATAAGCCTAACCTAGGAAAAAAATCTGTGTTTTCATATCGCACTCAGTCATCAAAAAAGCTCATATTCGATGCGCATGTTTCCGTGGAATAAAATGGTAAAAATATGAACGCTCTGTCCTAATTGATAAGATACCAGCATTTTTTTGCAGTCCTTTTAGAGGAAATTCCTTAGTGCGATTAGAGTGTCTGAGCAACCGGTCATGGACTTAGGAACGCTCATGCAATCTACGCTAAGTTTGAAGAACTACTTAGCAACTCCAACGCACGTAGAACGCCTAATTGTTTAAGTGCTCTCAAAGCGAGGACTCACTTCAGCGCTGTCTAATTAATTTAAAAATATATAAGTCATGCTAAAAGTGATTTTAAAGTCCATTCGGAGGAATGTTCTAAGTAGCTACCATTAGTTTTTAATTTTTATATCATTTACAACATGGTGAGCATTGCATAAACTTAGTTGCATCTGAGCTTAAATACTATTTTGACTCTTACATCTAAATCTGTATAATACCCTACTAACCGCCATAAAGGTGTGTGGCAGGGGGTGGATTCACACCAAACATGCACTACATATCATGCATAAAAAACGATTAGTATTATATACTAGTCTAAACTTCCCAATCTAAGAAATATGAAAATAGTAAAGCATGCAATGTAATTCTGTTAGTTAGGTTAGCTTAAAGTCCTTACACCAAAATGCAACTACCTATGCCATCCATTGATACAATTGTGCTTACACTATTGGATACATTTACAGACGTTCAATATTCTTATTATACGATAAGAGAAGCACATTTTAAATCTGTCAGTACATCAAAGAGTTTCTCTAATTTTGTGAGCATGGTAGAGTCGACCATAGTAAGTTAGAGTTAGAAAAATATTTTTAAAGTAATCAGTGAGAATATTACCTTGGATTCTATTTTAAAAATTAAATCTAAATTTCAACCTATGGTCCGATAATTATTCCTATTTTAGTTGACCTGATAGACTGGTTGCGCTAATATGCTCGTCAAACCGCCCTACAGTGGGACCAAATCAAAAAAATCTGACCAAAAGTCGAAAAATGAAGTTCACAAAAAGCGGCCGAAAATAGATGATAAATATTATTTATTATGTGCTATTCAAGATAGCATGCTACACGGAGCAAATACAATTTCGGGATAATGTGTACGACCTGTCAAAGTATAGCATGTCAGTGTGATTTTCGCGGCCGTAACTTTCGCGTCGAAAACATGAATGTTCTTCATTGAAAATTTTCTATGTAATATTCTGGATTTTTTAAATTTGACATAAAATAACACTACCTTAACGTACAAAAGGAGTTGATATTAGTTTACTTTAACGTTTTTTAACATGTTTAGATTTTTATTTAGAAAGTGCTGTTTTTACGTTAAATTTAATTTTAAATGGCAATTGTCGTTTTCATCGACATCTGCCGACACGGAGTTATCTATACTGCGTGATAGAGTACAGTATAAGTAATAGTTTTCTGCAGATAATTCTTTCAGATTTTAGCGGTTTTCATTTTCCCAAGTATATTTCTTCGAAAGTGCCCCGGTCGCTTCGTCGCTGCCGCGGGGGCCACCCTCTACATGCGGAAATGGTGAAACTTCCTAATATTCACGGAGAGGAATTTCAGTTTAACATCTTCAGCAAGTAATATACATGGTGTACGCGTATATCACACATGCCTATTGAAACAGATTACTGAATTAGCTAAAATTCGAGAATACTCTTGTCACATATTTTCGTCCCCGCCCATTGGCTTAAAGAGACGGCGATTCGCCGGCTGGCCTGACTCGGCCTTCGGTTAAAGAGACGGCGAATCACCGGGTGCCTCAATTTATTTATTTAGTACATTATTTTTATCATTCACAGATTTTTCACGTGTACTGTCGTTAATGATTAATTAATATTCCCTGAATTCAAAAAAATCCATGATAAGGGATGTAAAAGGTTTTTTAATCGATTAAAAATAAGTGCAATATATGATTTCCATAAAAAATAGTGAAATAAATGGGAAAAAAGGAGTAAAAAATACTAAGTCAATGGGTTAACCATTTGGCCGTAAGGTTTTCATGAGATTGAGACAGAATATACGAAATTTCGGAGTGATCAGCCTTCCGTACAAAGTGTTCTTACGACCTGACGATCGCCCATAGGCACAAGGCGCAGCGCCGCGGCTGGAGTGGAAGTGGGAAGAGGGGAAGGTTGTCGTGCAGCGGCAGGCGCCGAGTGGCCAATATAATCTGCTCTCTTAAGATGTTGCCCACCCTTCTGGGTTTTACAGTCAATTCCTATTACTCTAATCCTCTGGTAACTCTCCACTTTACATGTCTACTGCGAAAAATGTCAGTTAGAACTTAGCCTTAAAAAGTGTGTAAATATTAATTTTTGGAGGAAGAATAATTCGATAGAGCGATCCTATAAAATTTGTAACACGAAGATCGAAAGCGTTGACACTATAAGGTATTTAGGTGTAGCAATCACTAAAAATTTATCGTGGGGAAGACACATAAGGGAAATATGCAGCCGAGCGAAGAGAAAGCTAGGATTTATAAAAAGAGTACTTGGAAAATGTGATGAGAAGACAAAAGAGAGATGTTACTCTTCACTAGTTAGGCCCCACCTATAGTATGCAGCCATTGTATGGGATCCTAATGAATTAGGTTTGATCAGAGAAATAGACAGTGTGCAGCGTAGAGCGATAGGTTGAGTAGTGTTTCAGAATTAATACAAGAATTAAAGTGGGAATCATTATCAGAACGTGGGTTAAAAATAACAGATTAAATCTCTTACAGAAATTTCAATCGGATAGCTTTACTGAAGATGTATTATAATGTTAGGGATGTATTAAAAACACCAGAGTATTATGCTAGATTCGACCAGATGAATAAGATTAGGGAGATAGATTGTCCTACTGATAGATTCAAAATGTCATTTTTCCCCCGTACAATAAGAGAACTCAATACGCACGATAGCAAAGGGATATGTAGGGGAAATATTTTAGAGTAGTATGTACTGCATGATGCATGTACTAATCTCTTAATTATTATGTAGATACTAATAATTTAGTTGCATGAGTCGCGGGATTCCCCCTTCCTTTCTTCCTCGATCGATCGATTTAACCTGTGACACCACATTTCGAGTTTGAAGATTAATTACGAATATCAAATGCGGACGTCTCCAAATACCAAAATGCCAAAAACTCTCCATTCTTCCAACCGTAACTGTAGTGTGTTTTATGCTATTAATTGGTAAATAAGCTTGATTATTGAAAATAAATAGCGTTTATTGCTCACATTCCAGGTGAACTTTCAGATGCTAGGCAGCCCAGAGTATCTTGGAATGGTATTTCGTGTGGGCTCTTTTGGAGAACATGTCGAAAAAAAACATGCCCTTGAAACTTACGATCGCAGATTTAATCATACTTCTATTTCTTGTTCCCTCTGAGTTAAGATGTCACGAGGGGCGAGGTGTCGTCATAGTTTCGTGGAGCAGAAATAGGTAACACCTCAAATGCGAGGATGGGCTAGGATTAATTGATTGACCCAACTTCACGTTGGGAGTGGAAGCCACCCCGTGCCCAAATATATTCCTTCTCTCCTCCTCCAGGCGTCACTCTATTCGCTACGAATACCTCTTTTTTGCAGGTTCTTTAATATTTCCTTTTTAGCACAAAATACATAAGAGATACCCAAAAAATAATGACGAAATCACGTTTAGGAGCTCAAAATGCCACAAGAACGTCCAAAAAAACGCATTTAAACCCGAAAACGACGCAGTAATTAATTTTGGCCAGTTTTTTCCAATCGGTCCCACTGTGCGTCCCTTCAAAAATCTCGCCGATCTTAGCTTCACACGTTCCAGTTCATTTACTTAGGCCTATTCCGTAAGAATCCCCTGTACACTGGCAGCGTATTCCAAATGGGATCTAACAAGGGTAAAAGTCCCATCTAATAATTGACACACATTGCATTGAATTATTATTTCTAGAAAAACTTTACCATTTGAACAATTTTTACAAAACTATTTTCCATCTGGCATTGGCGCACGGTGGGAAGAAATGCAACCAAAAGTGACGTGATTAAGTGAAAAGAAGGTGATTTCGAGTGAATTGTCGTCACATTTGCCCAGTTCTCTCTTGATGAATCCCAGTTTACGATCAGCTTGGACCATTATTTCACGTATGTGTTTACACCCAAGAGAGATTGTGTGTCAGTCTTATTCCAAGATATTTGATGGATTCCACGTTGTTAATATATTTTTCCTTCTCTTGTAAGTGCTAGGAGAACTATTCTTTTTCTAAAAATTCATTACCACACATATTTTTCTAATTTTATTCTAACTGCCAAATATAACACCAGTTTTCAAGTTCTTGTGGGTCGTCATTTAAATGTTCTTAATCGTTTGGGCATAGAATTTCCCTGTACGCTACTGCGTCATCGGCAAATAGACGAAGCTTACTTTCTACCACCTTTTTGACATAATTTATGCACGGAAGGAACGAGAGTGGATCCATGCGACTACCCTGCCTACTTTTACTTCTTTTAGGTATTATATTAGAGTGCGCAGTATTTATACGACCGGAGACTGACACATGATCTTTCTTGGGGTAAACATTTCTGTAAAAGAATATAGAAAGAAGTGGAGTTTCTCTCTGCGGTTTTGACTCACGCGAGCGTGCCTTCTTAGCGTGACCGGAGGAAGGGTGGAGAGAAACTTGGCATCTCAGCAAAAAATGGTCTTACTCTTCCCGCAAGACGCCCGTGGACGGAATCTGAATTCTTGGACTGCTCCCTACTACTCAGCAAGCTAAGAGGGGAAGTAGATATATCAGCCGGGATCCGAACTCGGTGCCTTCTCCTCGACCTTCGGGAGAGATTCAAGCGGTGATAGCTGGCAAAAGTGCGGCCTCTCCGCCTATCTTTTCGCCAGGCTTCGAAAGGCGAGAGCGCAGTGACCGTTACATAAAAGTAAAAATAGAAGTGTCCACCCAACAGGTGGACTGCATCAAAATTTAGAAGTGGGCAACGGCGTTTTGGACTGCTTTGACCGATGACAATTGACTGGGACTAAAATGTCAAATTCAGCAAGTTCCGCATAGGACAGAAATTTCTGGCGGTTAAAACAAAATAGTTTATTTTTATGGGACATATTTCAAACGACGAACAAACCTTCTAGAATTCACGACCCAAACTTTTTCGCGGTCAAATACAGTTAATACCCGAATAAGTTCTTATGAAGCTAAGACGCACGTCAAATACCCGACAATCCGGGATTCTACGCCAAAACTACCTAGAAATGTTATATTATTGCGCTGCATAGCCATGTTGGGAAATGTGATGTGTATATGCGTTGATGGCTCCCGTCGAGGGCTAAAGTGACGTGGAGAGAGCCGCCGCCGCCGGAGGCAGAGCTGTTTTGTCGCCGCACTCTCACTGCCGACAATGCCACGAATTAATCGGAATGAAAGGAAACGCAGAAAACAATTGAGCGAGAAAAACTGCGAGTAAAACGAAAGCGTCGATGAAATTATGTGTTTAAGAAGGACTCGTTAGGGGGGAGAAAGGAGATTATAAGTTGACTATGAACACTGACAATGATTAGAATCGGATGTTATTTTAACGACTTACAACACCTTCAATATTATAATACAAAGTCTAGCATGACTGTTGAACAGATTATATATGTGACGGAAAGGAATTTTGGTGCTCATGTGAGTTAGCACCTGCGGCCTATCAGGAAAGAGAGAGGAATTTCGAAGATATTAGTGACATAATGCAGCATAGCACTCAGCAACAAAATGTAGTGCATATTATCGTCACCCTACGAGGGAAAGCTAGGATTTAATAACCCTACAGTGGTGACGTGAATTTTTGGGACATGGGTGTTGAGGTCGGTCTCCTGAACCGATATGGTCTCTGGGGTTTTTCGCAAGGTTGAAATGAGTTATCTTTGCATAGCGAAATCCAATTGATTCATACGTATTGGTTCAACCGTGGAAAGAGCAGCGTAAAATAGGAAGCTGGAGCGAAAAGCATGTACTGGAACATTACATTATCCCTACGAAATCGGTCTAAATGACGAACTTGAACGTGTGCAGCGAAGATTGGCAAGATTTGTAAAGGGACGATACGATAACTTTGCGTAACCAGTCTATTAAATGAATTAAATTGGGAATCATTGTCAGATCGCAGGTTGAAATTCAGACTTAATCTCTTAAACAAATTCCAAGACCATATTTTCAGTGATGACGTTAAAAATATTTTGCGAACCCCAACTTACAATGGTAGACTGGACCATAATTGCAAAATTAGAGAAATTGATTGCCGAACTGACAGATTCAAATTGTCCTTTTTTCTTCGTATAATTAGATATATGAATAGCGGTAAATATATCCAATAACGAGTGCAGCAATGGATAGCGTAGGTAGTTGCATGTTGGTGTAAGGACTTGAAGGTAACCCAACTAACAGCATGTTTTTTCATGCTCATTTTGCTATTTTTTTCTTTTTTTAATATTGCAGTTTAGACTAATATATTAATACTAATCCTTTAAAATACATGAGATGTAGTGCATGTTTGGTGAGAATTCACCCCCTGCCACACACCTTTAAGGTGGCTTGCAGGGTATTATGTAGATGTATGTACATATTTCGCGTGCGCGTCACCAATGAGATTACACCTTCGGTCTGTGAGACCCAGGCGTCACCACTCTAGGGTAAGGTACCTACTAAGTAGGGATATGTGACAATAATACGAAAATGGCGAAGTTGGTTTTCATTAGTTAGGCCTCACCTCGTATGAGCAGGAGGCATATGGAATGCGAATGAAATTGGTTTGATCAGAGACAGTGTGCAAATTAGAGCAGCTACGGTTTGGCAAAAGGTGTTACGATAGGTTTAGAAACCTATCAAAATTAATTGAAGAAATAATTAGGGAATCATTATTAGATCTTAGGATAGAGTAGCGATTAAATCTCCTGCAGAGGTTTAAAAACGGTTGACGGAAGGTGTTAGATGTGTATTTAGAACCCCAGTGTATTATGTTAGGCTTAATCAGACAAATAAGATTAGAGATTGTCGTAGCGATATATTCAAAATGTCATTTTTCCCCGTGCCATTACAGAGCATAATAGGCAGCGTAGCAAAGGGGAAATATTGTAGTTTGTGATGCATGTATTAAAATTACTAACCCATTCATGGTAGGTAAACACAGATGGCGCATAAATGCCATCATAACGGATAATCCCATTATTTCTATGTAGACACAAACCATCTAGAGGCGTGTGTCTCTATTGTCTATCATGTTTCCAGGCAGTAGCCTAGTTGCATGTCAAATATACATGCTTGGTGATCTTCACCTCCTGCCACACACCCTCGCGGTGACTTGCAGGGTATTGCGTTTATGCAGATGCAAGCCATAGCAAGGGCGTCCTGCGGTCACCAGCCGTGAAATTGACTGGTGCTGAAAACAAAAGAATTACTGCTGAATAACAAAGGAAGTAAAAAAGATTTTGGATAATAACTATGGAGTTTACTTTTTTTAATGAGGCTTTGTTAGGTTACCAGGTGGACGCGTATTGTGCGTGGAAAAGAAGAATTCTTGCATGTCTGGGACAGTTAAGTGGATTCATCAGGTGGCAGGAATAACACAGAGCGAATAGGGCGACGCCTGGAGGAGGAGAGAAGGATTATTTTTGGGCACGGGGTGGTTTTCACTCCCAACGTGAAGTTGGGTCAATCAATTAATCCTAGCCCATCCTCGCATTTGAGGTGTTACCTATTTCTGCTCCACGAAACTATGACGACACCTCGCCCCTCGTGACATCTTAACTCAGAAGGAACAAGAAATAGAAGTATGATTAAATCTGCGATGGTAAGTTTCAAGGGCATGTTTTTTTTCGACATGTTCTCCAAAAGAGCCCACACGAGATACCATTCCAAGATACTCTGGGCTGCCTAGCATCTGAAAGTTCACCTGGAATGTGAGCAATAAACGCTATTTATTTTCAATAATCAAGCTTATTTACCAATTAATAGCATAAAACACACTATAGTTATGGCTGGAGGATTGGTGAGTTTTTGGCATTTTGGTATTTGGAGACGTCCGCATTTGATATTCGTAATTAATCTTCAAACTCGAAATGTGGTGTCAAAGGTTAAATCGATCGACCGAGGAAGAAAGGAAGGGGGAATCCCGCGAACATTTCTCGAAGAAGTCTTAAGAAGAGTGGGAGAAAATAAAAGTCTGCTGAAAACTAGGAAAAGAAGACTGAACAACTTAATTGTCAATATCTTCAGGTATGACGGTCTCATGAAGACAATCGTCGACAGGAAGGTCAATGGGAGAAATAGGAAGGTCTTAAGAAGAGTGGGAGAAAAGAAAAGACTGATGATAATTATAATATAAGACGGGAATGACTTAATCGGCCATTTCTTAAGACACACGATGGCTTGATGAAGACAATCGTCGAGGGAGAAGTGAACGGGAAAAATGGAAGAGGCAGGCCACGTATGAGTTACATGGAGCAAGTAGTGAATGATGTAAAAGAGAGGAGCTACGTCAATATAAAGAGGTTGGCCGATAGAAGAATGGAGTGGCTGTGTAATGTCCCGGACGGGCGCATGAATCTTGATGGAAGTTTGCTATTCTAAATTTCACTTTCCCAAAAGATATTTGTGTACTGTTAATGGGCGTCGCTCAGAATAGCCAACGGCCAATGCCTCGAGAGTAAGATTTCACTTTCGACTTCCCCTTCTCCCCTGCCCCTTGACCGAAAAACATCCTCCTTTTGCCTTCTCTATATAATGGCGTGCACGGTGGATTTTAGGAGGGTGATTTGGTGAATCGGTTGCCGTCATTGGAATGTGGTCCATCACTGGCGAGGACCGATGCGTTGGGTCCGTGCTCTAAGCCGTGCCATCCACCCGTGGTACTGAACACGCGTATTCTCTTCCATCCTCCCGAGCTGGAGGTGACGTGAGGTAACTCTCTTTTGGCTATTCGAGACGCGATTGGTTTAACTCTTGATTCCGAATAAATTCTGTCTCTTGCACGAACCTTTTGCTTTATTACTTGTTCCCGACACCAAGGACAAGAACCCACAATTATAGTGTTGGAAGGTTCGAGCCCCCGCAACAGCCTGCGGGGCCGATCCACAGCAGCTGTGACAAACCAATCATGATGATGATGTACCTAGTCGGAGATTTCGGAGGCAGACAACGATTAAGGGAAGGACATAGTCTCTTCATAGCGTTGCAGTACCTATTCTGACCCATGGTCAGCTGAAACAGATGGAAGGCGAATCACAGCATTCTGATTTTTTTCCGTGGATTTTAACTCCAGAAGACTTCTCTTTTATATCATTTGTGAATATTAAAAATTATGGGAGACAGTGCACAGCCAATTGTCTCACTCTTTCCTTACTCTTGCTTTTATTCACAACTAAGTCAACACAACCACTACGACAACAAATAACGCATCTAAGTTAAAGCGCATATTCCAAGTTCACATTCAACTTGGCCAACTCTTTGACCCTTTTAATCTGACTTACTCCATCCTGGCTCCATTAAGAAAAAAACTAAGCGAAAAAGTAATGGTGTAAAAAACATTTGATAATGAAATAGCATGGTCACAATAATAATGAAATTATTTTATGCCTCCTATTTTCCCGACATCATAAATATCTCTCGCCGTTCGCCCATAATATCAATGCTTAGCAAAGCGTTACTTGAACCTGTGACATTTGTATACGCATCCTGAAGCGTTGACTGTGAAGTAAAACTGTTTATCCCACGTGAACACTGGCGACACTAGGCGTCTAGGCAGTTAACTACCAAACCACGCCTTTTGAATATTCGTCCATATGAGATAGAGGTCAGCTGATTGGAGGACAGAGTCAACACGTCAAACCAATCTCTGAAATAGATTTCCGGTCATGATGGTGATTGCTTGCGTGTTGTCGGCCAATTTCAGTTCCCTGTCTCAATTACCAGAATGCACTTTTTTGACTTTGCGCGCCAAATACTACGATTTAAAATAAACAAAAGAAGGAAGAGGATTTCACGGACCTCTGCGACATATTCGGATGCTCACTTAAAAATGGCTCCCTCCCTTCGAAGAGAGGATTCAGGTGCCTTATTGGCGAATAAGGCCTAAGAATCAAATAAATAATTCATTGCGAACGGAACGAAAATTCTCGTACAGGCTTGGTGGAGACACGCGGAATATCGAAGAACATTTTATAGACTTAGTGTTGTTTCGTAAACATGGCAATCGCGTCGTGAGAAATATGTACCATTCTGAAAATTAAATAATTCACTTCTTCTAAGAATAAAATCGCAAAAATCGTGAAGTAGTACTTCAGACATTAATGTGGTTAATTAGCACCATTTTCACGGATTTGATTCTAAACAATGGACACGATGATTGGTGATCTTGCGTGCATCCTCTGAGAATGGTTGTGCAGCAAAACGCATTCGGCAACTCACGATCCAGCTCAAATTTCTCTTTATCGCAGATCTTGCACGAAGAGGCTGTCGTGCCACTGACGTTGGCCAAGGACGTGTCCTACATCCTGCAAATGCAGGACAAAAACTTCGTACCCCCTTCAACGATGTGTGGTTAGACACGGTTGCAGAAAAGGAAGGTCGTTCGCTGGCAATTCGCTTGGCGTGAAGGCTTTCTTTCAGAATCGATCCTCAGCCGTGGCAATCGAACCTGGCGAAGTCGATTGTTGGGGTCGGAACAGCAGTGTAGAGGATAGGTTAGATAGGGTTGCATACATGCTTCCTTATTGTGGTGAGATTGAGCCTAAAAGCCCCCTCTACCATCTAACCCCTCGTCAATACATAAAATATATATAAACGTTTTTCTAAATATTCAAAAAATATATAAAATAGAAAAAATTACAATGAGAGAAAAGTGAAAATAAGATGACAATGAGTAAAGTGTATGAATATATTTTTACAATAAGAAAAAGATGAATATATGGTTTCGATAAGGTGAGAAAGCATATAAAATCACCAAAATGTAAAATGTTAATGTGTAAAGGTATGTGTAAAAGATATGTAAAGTTTTGAAAAAAACGAAAGGATTTTGGCTGATGTCCATCGCCGAAAAAAACCCACTGCAGGAAAACACCCACACATGAGAATATTATGTACCTAGTGGTATTTGAGGTTAGTTAGCGATGGTGCATTTCTCATTATGCTGTCAAGGTCATTCCAATCACGGCAAGCGGTTACCGTACATGATTTATTGAATATGACGTTTCGGTGGTGAGGAATCACAAGTTTTTGATTCCCTCGTGCGTACGATCCATGTACTTAGCTGGGTTTTTGAAAGTCGGGTGTAATGTACTTCGGCATTTCAGTGTGCAAAACTAGATACAGTAAGGAGAGAGAGCGTACGGAACAGAGGCCGAGAACTGGGTTTCAACGCGGAGAGACTGTTTATGAAATGTGTTGTGTGATCAGATATTTGTAGATTGAAAATGAATCGGATACAGGCATTGAAAGGGCGTTGAAGTTTTAATGAAAGTTCCTGAGATAGATCTTGATAGGGTTGACATGAGCGAAGTCAAAGTGGGGTTCAATTAAGGCAGAAAATAGTTCGTCTTCATCTACGAGATTTGATCTACGCGAGGGTGTGTGGCAGGGGGTGAATATCACCAAAACATGCACTATTGACATGCAACTAGCGCACTACATGGAATCATGCTAATAATATTGGTTAGATGTAGCTACATGGTTAGTACCTATCTACATAGTAATAAAGGGATTGGTAAGTAATAAATGCATCATGCACTACAGACTACTCTACAAAATTTCACCTACTGCCTATTTCAAAATTTCACCCTTTGCTGCCTATTGTGTTCTCTAATAGTGCGGGGTAAAATGCCATTTTGAATCTATCGGTACGACAATCTATCTCTCGAATCTTATGTATCTGATCGAATGTAGCATAATACGCTGGTGTTTTTTTTTAGAGAGGCAGGGATGAAGGTTCTCAAACAGAGAAGAGGGAATAATGACTTATTTATTGTTTCGTTACATCTAAGTTACATGAGATAACCAGGGCAGACCTTCGTCCATGATTACTCCTAGGATTTAAATCTCTTCACAATAAAGTATTGGGTCATTTGCTATGCTTAATTGGGGTAACGGGGTCGTTTAACATGTTTTTTATCGCCGAATCTGATAGAGTATGTAAAATAAAAAGACTCGTATTTTTCCATTTTTTGAGCCATCAATTATTTCTCGAGTTATAGGCGTTGAAAAACGGATGTTTTTAACCCTTTCGGAAAAGTGGGCGTGGTGCAACCTCTGGCGTATATCGACTTCGTCCAATCACAACTGAGCCCGCGAAGCTACTTCGCCTTATCGCAATGGGGGGGACACAGCTGACCCTGCCAATAGGAGCAGTTGCGACAGCATCTGTCACGTAGGTCACACGTCCACACATGAGAGGACGATCGATGTCTCCAAGGACAATCGCTGAAAAGGAGAAGTGATGGGTGTATTGTGGGTAAATATTCGGAGATTGACATGGGGTCAGAGGGTCAGATGAGACATCCGCAAAGTGAGTGTTAAGCTCTTCGGTTGAAAATGTTTGGCAGGGCCGAGACAAGTTCCCAGGTGTCTGAGTTATTTCCATAACAGTGTAGAATCGGTGACCCCTACCAGTCTGCTGAAGTAAAAATCGAGTCTCGGAGTTCCTATGGTATTATGTGCAAGGTCACGTGCTTGTCTGAAGTAGTGAAGGTCCAATGGGTGTCGCGTTCTTTTGAAACGACGATATAGTCTATCACGTTCGGTGATCAGATGCCTGTGGTGATGAGTAAATCACGGATGGGTTCTTTTTTTGGGTTTAACTGTTTTCAGTGGAGCAAATTTGTCTATGGCCGAGTGAAGATTGTTATAGAGGCGTCACCCATCTCTGGTGAGCCATCAAAAATAGACGAATCACACTTACGTAGAAAGTCAATAAATTCGATAGAGTGAAGTGCTGTATAGTCGCGATATGTGAAGTCACTCGGTACAGGTTTGAGAATGGGAGTGGTGGGAGGGAGGAGAGGAGGGAGAAGGAGGGTGATTCAAAATATAAAACAAATAAAACACACATCGGCGCACAAATAGTGTAAAAATTAATTTTCTAATCAGGGCCGTTAATTCATAAATCAAAAATTAAAATAATCAAAAAAGGTGACGCCCACCGTGCATTTAAGGATCACCCACCTCCCCTGCCCCCCTTGACTGTTTCAGCGGGAGAACTACCACCGTCCCAGTAGTTCCAAACACGCCTTCGATTTTCACGCTCCAATATGGATTACGTCCCGCACAACTCCCCGCTTGAAAATGTCAAGCACCTTTTATTCCTAAACCTGTATAGTCCTCCCGTAAGGAATCTCTTAGCTTGATCATTAATTCATCATATAATTGTGAATACCAAGATCTTCGATGCGAAGGCGAGAGTTTTTAAAATATTAGAGTAATTCTGCTCCATGTTACGATAGATATTCTTTATTTGAAAGTCGACCAATATTTTTCAATCCATGTCCTACATGAGGGCCAAAATGAAAATATTTTGAAGATACAGTTAAGCCATTTTATAATGGGCATCGAAAAACATTCTGCGCCGAAGATTAATTCACCGAAAATGTCGAAATAAGTTAACCGAAAACGGCATCAAAGACAAAATTTGTGTTGCATTCGAGTAAATCAAGAAGGAATTAGTAGTAGCGTAACGCAATGATCCGGATCTGAAGGGCCAAGGTTCTCCTTGAATTCCAAAAGGTACGCATTAATTTGCTCGCATCCCTGTATCATTTGAGATGATATGATCAGAGCTTAATATCCCTGGAACGTAGCTTTGTGTTCATCCACACCCCCTGAATAGGCGGAGAGTACTTGGAGATCAAGCGGGAGAAATCTGATGCACGGGCTGAGCTAAGCGCGTCGATTTGTGAGAAGGAACTCGGCACGCTCGCAAGCTGATTGAAAATGGATTCATTGGAGACAGTTACAACTCCATTCTACATTCCGACACTGATCACTCGAATCGCGCATTAAGGGCGTTCTCTAGGTGTCAAAATCGATATTTCACTCGCGAAATCATTAGATGGAACTTACAAATGAATTTCAGTGAAAAAATTAATCTTCTAAACAGAGCCGTTAGCTCATAAATCAAAAATGAAAATAAAAGGCAAAAGGAGACGCCCACCGAACGAGGTGCTTTAAGGATACATACGTCATCCACCTCCTTGATTGTTTTGGTGGGAGAACTGGAGGGGAAGTGGAGGTGGGGAGGGGAGGCCTGCGCACAAAGCTCCTGCGCATCCCTTGTAAATAACCCAAAATAACTGAATAACAAAATTCACTATGCACATATTGGCGTGAATGAAAGTGAACAGAAAATTAAATACTTTTCACAAATTACGATGCAGTAGAACACGCAATGCCTTACGTAATACCGCACATGAAATTAAGAAAAGAGCGTATCAACAGCTATGTAAATCAGTTAAAGATTTAACGCCGTAACCTTCTGAATTGGCCACAGGAAGATGAAGTGGCAAAGAAACACGTAAATTGAAAGACAATACACGGGAAAAGGACAATGGGGACGTTTGCCATATTTTTTATTGCCGAATCTGATAGAATTTGTAAAATAAAAAGACCCGTATTTTTCCGTTTTCCGTCAATTACTGCTCGAGTTATAAGCGGCGAAAAACTGATGTTTTTAACCCTTTCGCAAAAGTTACGAAAGTTACAAAACTTACGTTGAACTCTTATGTAATCGACTTCGTCCAATGACAACTGAGCCTGCGAAGCTACTTTTCCTTATCGCAGTAGGGGGGGGGGCACAGCTGACTCTGCCAATAGGAGCGGTTACGACTGGATCTGTGCGAGCAGACCTTCTGAGAACCCCCCTCCACTCCCTTCCCTTCCCCTAAAAGCAGTCAAGGACGGGAGGAAAATTACGTCAATGATATCAAAGCAGCTTTTTCAGTGATTATTTTGATTTTTCGATTTATGAGTGAATGGTTGAGGTTAGAAGATTAATTTTTTACTAAAATACTTTTTTCGTTTCCATCTAACGATTTCGTGCACAAAATTGCGATTTCGGTTCCGAGTAAACGCGAAAAATTCATCCGCAGAGCAGGGATCAGAAAACAAAAGCTACACAAACACAAATACTCAATCACTCTGGTTTGTCCGAAGACCTTGACCCTCGTTAATCTTATTCACGCCAGCACACATTGTTTACACGAATTTCTCCGTTGCCAGTGACCCGCACACAGGAAAAAAAAACAGGTGAATCTATGAAGTGCCCAGAGAATAAATGACCTGACACGAAGTGTTTCCCCTACCAAGCAGAGGTCTCTTCAGAGAAGAATGAAGAAGCATAATAAAACAATGTGGGATAAATATGGGTCTTATTATTTTACAAACTCGATCAGATTCGGCGATTAAAAGAATAAATTGTAAGCGGCCACATCCCGCCATTTCATCTAATGCCGGAGTCCCAGTCCCTGATAAATCTTTTCCGTCTCCACTCTTCAGGGTCTTCGGGAGTGTCCCGATGGCGCCGAGGGACCGCAAGCAATCGGGGGCGCCCCTGTGGGAGGCGCCATCCTACCGCAGGCGCCGGGTCAAGGGGGCGGACATGTGGTTGGCTGGCAAGCGGAGGGATGACAACACTGGCGGGCTCTGGCGGGTCCACGACCAACTGTACGACCTCAACGACTTCATCAGCAAGCACCCGGGCGGACCTGACTGGCTGGAACTGACAAGGGTAACACGTCCGTCTGTCTCATCGGTGCCCTTAGGGGATGCACCGGGAAATGGCCATTCATTGTGCCATTCCCTCCTGCCCATTGTCCACTATACAATCCAAGTATCTGCGCGACTGAGCTGTTGTCACTTTACCGAGCTCTCTAGTTCGTTGAAGGTTCTTAAGACCGCTTTACACGGTACAATTTATTGTACAGTCACTTCCAAAAAAAAGTTAACACTTCAGAGGCGAAATTTTTCCAAGTCCCGAGTTGACGGTGATTTTACAGCGCTGCGTCACGGCTTCCCTCTGGCGGAGCCTCGCGAAGTTCTAACCGAAAACAAACCGCCTCCTCCCCCGTCCTGACGCAGCGTTGTCAAATCACCGTCAACTTGGGACTTGGAAAAATTTCGCCTCTGAAGTGTTAACTTTTTTTGGAAGTGACTGCACAAACAAATGTACGGAACTGAACGGAATTGTATATTTTTATGAATTGAATTAGAACTGGTTCTATTTTCCGTTCAGTCATTCAGACATTCGCACAAGCGTTCACACAATTTGACGCTTGACACGGTACAATGTTCTCATTCAAGCGTTTATACAAGAAATCGCACAAAAAATTGTATCGTGTAAAACGTCCTTTATAGTCTGTTTCAAATGAGTGGGCGGATAGCAATTAGATAGCAGAGAATTCGGCCGTCTGGCTCCGTTGTGCGGTAGGGGAGCGGCGCGGGAGGGGAGGGGCGCGGGAGGGGAGGGGTCAGGCAGACGTTGCCGCGTGTATCGCAATGTATGAGTCATACTAGGACTAGGCATTGTGTAATTCACGTTGAAAATCACTGTTTTTTTTCGCTTCTTTTCCGAGCGTTGCTAAGGCCTTTGCCATTGTCGTCTCCGAAATGAAAACATCTCGTTCATAGTTTGAGTACTGATCTTCACCATCAGGGATCGAGTTCGATTCTCAGCTATAGCAGAAATTTTGGTCCCTACTTAGCGCTGTATAGAGAGATCTTCAAGTTCTGTGCTCCGTCTGTCCGATGGAGCGCTACACCCTGGAGCCTTTCTTTTGGACTCTACTCCGGGTTTTCTTCTCCCATCTTCCGTTCCATGAAATATTCCTCTCTCCACGCAATCACTCACGCATTCTGATTATAGCGCAAATGCTTGTAGCTGTCGGTTGCCTCCTCTAAATAATTATGATTAAAGAATTATGACTGAGGCCGAGGAGGTAGTTTCAAGGGGGTGGCGCCACGACTGCGCCTCTCGAATCGAGCCGAACGATCGTCCATTCCAGGGAACGGACATCACGGAGGCGTTCGAATCGCACCACCTGTCGGAGCGTCCTTCCAGGATGCTGGAGCGATTCCGAGTGAGGGAGGCGGAGGGGCCTCGCAACAGCGCGTACTCCTTCAAGACGGACGGCTTCTACAAGACGCTGAAGGAGCGCGTCAGGAAGGAGCTGGGTGCCACGGAGAGCGCCAGGCACCTCGGCCCCACGTGGCGGACCAAGATGGCCGCCGACCTCCTGTTCGCCCTCGCGCTGGCCGCCGGGTGCCTGGCGACCAACCTCCACCACAGCGCCCTCGCCTACTACTTCCTGATGGCGGCGTCGGGAGCGCTGCTGACGCTGCTCACCATCAGCGGCCACAACTTCTTCCACCAGAGGGACTCGTTCCGGATGCTGTACTTCGACCTCTCGCTCATGTCCTCGCGTGACTGGAGAGTGTCACACGCCCTCAGCCACCACCTCTTCCCCAACACCATGCTCGACCTGGAGGTCTGCCTCTTCGAGCCCTTCGTCGAGTGGCTTCCCAGCACCAAGGTGCGTCTCTTTCTCGGCACCACGTCTCTTCGTGGTCTCCGCCTTTGCAATGATTGCATCTGAGGTTTTAAAAACACTTTGAGTATTCACGTTAATTGCCACGAGAAAGAATTCACCTGAACCAAGGACCTTTGGCTTTCCACTGCGCAGACCACTACGCTACCCAGGAGCCCTAATTGGCCCGGAAAGCCAAAGGTTCGTCGTTCGATTTCCGGTCCAGGTGAATTTTTTTGCAATTAATGCATTTTGCAGTGCAATGCAATTAATGTGAATTTCACCGCCGTTCACGCGGCAGGCTTGGAATATCCTACACTTTGAATATTTTTTCTCATTAATGAAAAAGCTAAAAGTTTTAACGACGCGACGGCAAACTATTGCATGCCGGTAAATTCTACGCGTGACGTCATGAAGGATCCTTACACCCTTTCCTCTCCTATCTGGCGCTGCCTCCGATCGAGAAAGAACATTCAGGAGGTTCCGCTGTGACTCCGCGCGTGAAAATCCCGTAAGAGAACTGTGTTGTTCAATTGATAAATTATGACTTAGAAAATACCGAAATACAAGTTCACCCATAGTCTGATGACCCTTGCACAATGAGCATGCTGTTACATAGCACCTTGCGGTAGCGTTCCATTTGTGATGATCTCTTTATTTTGACTTCGAAGCATCGAGAGTTTGAGCCTCCACCCCTCCATTCCTCTCCTTGTGCCTCTGAAGCGCCCATTGCTGCGAAAACCGAGTTGAAAACACCCGTATGAAGATGACTTCGGAGCATGGCTCTGATATTTTGCTGTCACGTTTATCTTGCCACATTGAGAATAAATTCTCATTCCTGCTACTCCATATTCTAGCATGAGTTGAATATTTTCTTTAACTATTCGCTTGTAAATACTACTCTTTGTTTTGAGTTTTATAAATAATAATATTTCGTAAAAATGTTTCGCAAAAATGACGCTGCTACCATTTGGCAGCGTTGTCATTAATAACACCACATCAACAACCAATGAGCTTATTCGAATTGCATGGAAAACATAAAAAAGACCTTGGAATTTAGGTACAGTCCTAAATTAAGTGAAATAAATAGGTTGTAAGTGCGTTCCGCCACCAATACCGTTGCCAATGATAACAACATACTATAGCACCACTTTCATGTACTCACATGTGATCATTTATTGAAGTAAGTGATGGAAAGGTCAATCCATTTTTGAACTGTTAAAATCTGCATAATGCGGTGCATCTCATTCCAGTTTTTGGTCAAAACGACATTTAGCTTTACTCAATTAATATTTAACTGCAACAGCCATGCTCTATCATAAAATCACGTCTTAAATGGCTGATTTTCAACGTCTTTTTTCTTCGAATACATGAAGGAAATGCCACATTATTTAATCGATAGAAGGACAAAAAACGATACAAACTAAAATTTTTACAGAAATTACATTCCCTTCTAATTTCGGTGGACCCTAACATATTGTTATTAATTAAGTGTCTGAGGAGCACTTATTCGGGTAATTTATTATAGAGCATAAGGTCAAGCCTCTTCAGGGAAGTGGTACATAATACTCTTTTTAACTATGGTCAATTGATGCCTTCGTACAATGCCAGCGAGGCATTGTACGAAGTTACAATTTCATGGCAATGAAATAAATTTTTCGAACTGAAGCAAAAGTCACTTGATGCTAGTCCCTTGACGTTCAGCACGATCTTATCAACTTCATGCAGCAGCCCAGTGTATTCACGTGGCCAATGTGTTTACGTTATTTTATTTATTTAATCATATTTACATGGAGATTTCTTTAGAGGCGATGAACAATCAAATTAATAATGTTTCTATAAGGAATCACAAAAAGCAGTCATAAGAAATATATTGGCCCTCTTCCTCTATTTCAGAGCATCCATGGTGCATGCATCCTTGACCCTATGTGTATTTTTTTAAGTCTTCCTTGGTTGAAAATAATGAATCACTTTAGTATTTCATTTATTATCTAGACATGCATAGGTACATTATTTATAATGTAGATTAGCTGAAGCCCCTTATATCAACGTTTTCTCAGGTTTTGTCTCATAAACAGAAAGGAAAATGAATCCAAACCAATTTTTTAGGCAATTAAATTCTTTATCTGCAGCTGTTTTTCAATTGAAAGTCAGCTATTTGCCTCTTCTTTCAGTATTTCGTTAGTATCATGACAAAATCTTTAAAGACATTTCATATACGATGTTCGCACGAGGACTGGCCACTTTTTTTTGTTCTTTTGATTTCCCTCCCTCTGTTCCCTTTTTTGCCGTGGCAAGTGTCCGCGACCTTGTTTTGTTTCGTGAGTAAGATTTTGGCCGTTGAGGGCGCTCGAGAGGGAGGGAGAGATTTTTGTGTGGGCTAGGCCCAGAAGACCAGGAGACCTGTGCGAGCCAGTGAACGGAGCAGTGACCTGCCTGAACGGCCTGCATGTATGAATGTGTGAGTGACCAAGCCGATCCTCGGAAGACGTCGGACAAGGTATGCGAACGCAAGCCCGGCAATTTCCTTCTCTTTCACCCCCGTTATTAAGTGACAGTTTTTTCGTTAGTTTTTCGTATGTTCCGTTAAAGGCCAGCCTCCTTGCTTTATTTTACCCCTGTGGGGCCTTACTTATCTGGGGGCATCACGGCAACGGGCGCGAACATACGATTTCATAAGTCTTTTTTAACCCTAGATTAAGTCAACAAAATTCCTTAATCACCGCATTTTTTCACTGAAGTTCAGGCACTAGTTTCTTTTTAGTATATCTCAGTATTGTCTGAGGTAAATATATTTTAAGAACATTAATGAATGCGATTTAGCAAGACTTTTTCAATTCAGTCAATTTTTATTCTTGTAAATCATCGTTTTTCGATCAAATTCACATTTTCGCCACTTGTTTGAGTACTTCAGAGTTATTTCTGCGTTAACTGTTAGCAACATTTTTAAATACGGTTTTATAAGACTTTTTAATCCAGATTAAGTCGAAAAAACCTTATTTAATGCGTTTTTTCTATCACATTATTTTTCGTCTTTTCTTTAAGTATATCGCTGCCTTTCTCCTGTGATATGTTTAAATTTTCTTTCTTAAATTTCTTTCAATATTTTTTTCGTGACCATGATAAAATTTTTAGCGAAATTTCATATGCGATTTAATGAAACGTTTTTAACCCTAGGTTTAGTCAACAAAATTCCTTGTTCATCGAATTTTTTCAAAGAAAATTCAGATACAAGTTTCCTCTTTTTGTGTATCATTATTAATAATTTTAGGACTAATGTAAAATGCAAATGAACAATACTTTTTATATCCTTGATTTAGTCAAATAAATTCCTTATTCATGGTGGTTTTTCTATCAAAATTCATGTCTTGTAGTTCACTGGGAATCACATTTTTAATCGTGCGAAAATGTATAGCAAACCAATTAATTGCGATTCTACAAGGTTTTTTCAATCGTAGATGTAGTCACTATTAAAATCGATACAATAAGACTTTTTATCCTGGAATTAATCAACAAAATTCACAGTTTTTTCAATGTTTAGTTTGAGTATTTCGTGGTTATTTATGCGTGAACTATAAGCAATATTTTTAAATGCAGTTTTATAACACTTTAAATTTTTATTAAATAAACAAAAATTCTTATTCGCTGCTTTTTTCTATCAAATTAATTTTTTCGCGTCGTCTTTGAGTATTTCGCTGATTTTCATGCGATAATTTTTAATTTTCTTTCTTAAACTTCTTTCAATATTTCGTTCGTATCCATGAAAAAGCTTTTTACGACTTTTCATAAAGGGTTTCATAAGAAGTTTTTAGCCCTAGATTTAGTCAACAAAATTCCATATTCATCGCATTTTTTCAGTGAAAATTCAAATACTAGTGTCCTATTTTTGTATATCATTATTATCTGAGGAAAACATTTTTAGGATTAATAAAAGTAGAGAATTAAGAAGCCTTTTTATGTCGTTGACGTAGTCAAATAAATTCCCCATGTATGGCGGTTTTTACTCAAAATTCAGGTTTTTGTAGTTCACTGGGGATTACATATTCATCGTGCGAAATTATTTAGCAACCCAATAAATGCGATTCTACAAGGTTTTTTCATTCCTATATTTAGTCCATTTTTTGTTTATTATCGTTTTTCAATCAAAATACACATTTTGCACTTCCTGGAGTATTTCTTAGTTATTTGTGCCAAATTTATTAGCAACATTTTTAAAATCGATATAATAAGACTTTTTATCCCAGAATAGGTCAACAAATGTCCTTATTCACAGCTTTTTTCAATCATAATATAGTTTTTCGCCTCTTCAGTGAATCTTTCAGCATTATCCGTTCGAAAATATTTAGCCATCATACAAAACACGATTTTAAGGATAATATTGTCCTCTTTATGTAACATTTTGTCTAAAAAAAAAGGGTGCGCCATTTTGTGACGCAATAACACTCAAATATAGGACAAAATGTCTGACACTTATGCATAGTATAGGCAATATACCCTGTTCAAAATTAGTAATGTTTTTTATTTCACGAAATTCCTTCAATTACTCCTATTTTTAAGATTTTCGAAGAAAAATGAGAGCGGTCGCTTTGTTCGAAATTTGGTCGTGTTTGAGCCTCGGTATCTAAGTAACGGGTAATACCTATGAAAAATGACTTACCATTCCATAACCACAAATAATTTGTGTGTATATGTGCCAAGCTTCAAGACGTTGTCTCAAAAAAGCAGTTTTGCACTTTTGTCAGGCAATTTCGATTTGAGCCCACCAGAAACCAGCTTTAGAAACCAGCGAACAATAATGCTGCTTTTTCCCCACCTTATTCCTGTTTGAGTTTTGAGTACGTATAAACTCATTATGATTAGGGCATTTTGTCACCGAGGTTGTATTTCCTAAATATGTTTTGTTTATGTCTTCTGTGCATCTTAAATGTAGTGCTAATTTTTCTAGCATTGATGAGCACTATAGAACACCAGTCGTGCATGACTAAATAAAAAAATAATTACAAAGCATAACCCAGTCATAAGAGTGGTGTGTATATGTGATTTTCCATCATGGCTTGTGCCTGGCACGCATGCACCTCTAACAATTTATTTATGTTGACCAAATATTTTCCACCCCCTCCCAACAGCTATGTCGCATGGGGTTGCATCCCTCAGAGTAAGGAGCCCTGATCGAAATAACAGGCATACAAGTTTTTAACGTTGAGCAGTATGCAAACATTAAAGGGAAAATTTGGGATAGATTCTCAGAAAAAAAGAGGAACGACAATTGAGTTCTAAAGAAGAAATGTGACCTGTTATATTTGAACACAGAAACCAATTCTCTTCCATTGCACATTGCAGAAAGGTTTTGTGAAGCGGTACGTGTCTTGGATTTACAGTCCAATGCTGTGGATACTGATATTTTACGCGGAGAAGCTGAAGAGGGTTTTGTCCAGAGAACTGAGCTGGATGGATGCCATTCCGCTAGTCCTCCCCTTCGCATTTTGGGCCTCGACTGGATTCGCTTCCTTCTCCTGCGCCCTCTACACTTGGCTGGGAGTGATTGCAGTGTCGAGCTTTCTTTTCGGATACATCGGACTCAATGCTGGACACCATCATCCTGAGGTAGTGAAATTCTAGTGCCAAAAAACCGAATCTAATTTAAATCTTCGATTCTTGTTTGACATGCTATAGTATAAGTTCTTTCTGTATATGCCACAAGTATTGAGGTTAGCTCCCGTGAGTCGGCTTGTATCTGGGTAGAAAGAGCGTATCAAACGCCAGGTTTGAATCTTTCTCACGATAAGAGGTCTTCCTTACCTGTGCCACTGTCTCCCGCCCCACTCCTCTTTCCATTCTTACCCCCACTCTTTCACTCACGAAGAGGACTCAGCCAGCGGCAGTCAACCCTCTTCTGTTGAAAAAGGCGGCATGTATGTCAGCTGTGTTTCCTTACGTTCCTCTCCTTTTGTCCGTCTAATTTCTCTCCCAGGTGGGCGAATGAAAGCCTAGGCGAGCCATCTCTCGGCCGCCATGTGGGCTACTGGGAAGGATAAAGCCCGCCGATTTCGCTCTAGAACTTGTTTCGTCTTGGTGGTGTAGTGGCACTGCACAGTCGCCCGAAAATCTGAAAGTCCGTGGTTCAATTTCTGGCGAAGGCGAATTTTTTTGCAGTTAAAATCTGGCTTCTTTCCATCTTCCCCACCATTGTGTATGTTCGTTCCTTTGTGTGTACCTATCCTTTTCCAATTACTATCCTTAGTATGACTGAATACGCTTGTTGGCGAATTTTCGTGTTTGTGTGTGTGAATATAGGCCTCCTCGGCCATCTTCTTCTTCTTCGGCTCTGCGTGCCTTCAAACGCACTGTTCAGTTCCTTCATACGCATGGCAGCTGTGTTTCTTTACGTTCCTCTCCTTGTGTCCGTCTAACCGTCCGTGTCCGTGTCCGTCCGTGGGTGCATCATCCTTCTACAGTGCAATTCACACGCCCAGATATTTCCCAATGCTTGTCCTCCTCTATAATATTTAGAACCGACACCGTTCGAATTGACATCGTTCAGTTTATTATCAAGGAATAAAACTGGATGAAGGGAGTGCAGCCTTCAGTGCCAGTGGTTCCTCAAGGGAAAGTGTATTTTCTTTGAGAATTAATAAGTTCAATTTTGGTAAAATACTTTAAAAAGGTTACATAAGAACTAATGGATTAGCAATGGGGAACATGCGCTATTTTTTAAAACTCTTTAAATGTGAAGTTTATTAGCTACAATGTGCTTGGCGAAAATTTTGCTGAAGAATTAAGTTGTGTAACAAATATATTACTCTTTGAAAATTATACTTATTTGGCAGCTTAAAAACACGACGCCATTGCATGACGTAACGGCACGGTATCACTACGGGCGTTGTTTATCTGTTTATGCGTGCAAATAAGTTGCTAAATGAATACTTGGCGATAACGCATGCATTGATCTCATTTTTTTATGCAATAATAGATGGTATTTCGATTTTTTAT
Organism: Platycnemis pennipes; assembly: GCA_933228895.1. Lineage (NCBI taxonomy): Eukaryota > Metazoa > Arthropoda > Insecta > Odonata > Platycnemididae > Platycnemis > Platycnemis pennipes. The sequence goes on along the minus strand of OW121852.1, from coordinate 135,534,036 downwards.
TTACGTAGAATGGATTGTAACGAGTAACTCGTCCATAAATTATATAACGCCTGTATGGTGCCCAAGAATATCTATTACGTCTATGCAATCGCTGGTTTTTTATAGAAGAACGCCGCCATAAGGGAGTCAACCATAGGAATTGGTCGGAATGTGCTCTTATAAGTATTTTTTCAGTCATCGTTTCGTTCGAGAAACGGCTAAAAAGCTCTAAACAATATATGTACTTCGTTTTTCTTTAAAAATAAATGTCTATCTACGTAGCAATATGGAACCTATACCGTGAAGTGACGTCAGAAGGCTTTTCAGATCACGTGACTCTCCTCAATTTTGGGGAACATTTTAATATCATTTCATAACCTTTGTGGTTGGCGTAGAAAAGTTTGGCTTATATATTTGAATTGGTGAGAAAATTGCGCATCTAGTGCATCATTAATCTTCGAGAAACAAATTTCATGCATCCTTTGCCTCTGGATTTTTTTCTAATTCGGTGTCTGTTCTCATTATTCCAGCCGCTGTATTAAAAATAGGGATTCAGCCGCCATTAATGGTAAGAACCCACAGGGGGCTTCACTAATGATAGATGACGCATTCTCACAGGTGTACCATGCAGGAGACGCACCGAGGAAGGACAACGACTGGGGACTGGCTCAGGTGGATGCCATAATGGACCGAGTGGAAGTGTGCGATGGCATCCAGGAGTTCTCCCTCGTCACTTTCGGGAATCACACCTTGCACCACCTGTTCCCAACTGTTGACAATGCCCACCTACCACGGCTGTATCCCGTTCTCATCCAAACCTGTCGAGAATTCGGGAAGAAATTCTCATTCGGGACACTGTGGCAGACGACCAAAGGACAATTCCTGCAGCTAGCCAATAATACGCCAAATCCCAGTCCGCCAAAATGATTCCATCTGCACCACAAAGACCACGTGGGCATCAACCAACGCATAGTCAATGATGACCCGTGGCGAAGTTACCAATGAGTGCTTTCGTTGCTTCAAATGCTGACACAATGTATAAAGTGTGAGGGTGTACCTAACTGTGAAATATGGTCTTCAGCTGTAGAATGCATAAAGCGACAGAGAAACAGCGAGACAGACTCTGAAGCGTCAAGGGAAGCTCTTCTTCAATCGCTAGTCTTCAAGGAACAACTACTGAGAAAGGTTGCAATGGTGTAAAAATGAGCCTGCGTGAGTAGGCATTGTTTCAAAACTTGAGATACTCTGGATGTACACTAATGTAAGTAGCAACTGAAGATATTTCGTTACCTCTCATTCTGTAATAATGAACCTGTAATGATGAACAAAACATATTTTTTCATAAAAAAAATAAATATGGCGAAATTAATTTTAGGCATCTCATCACTGAGGATAATCCGTTGATTATTCCTTTGGTCACCTTTGTGCTAAAATAAGGCGCCATTTTCATGCGAATAATTAAAGATACGTCACCAATCTCTTTCTACGATTCCCATTGCTGTGCTATGTTACTATCTTCACGACTGAGTGCATGAATTCGGTTATTATCGACCCTGGCGAAATGTTCCATTTCCTCGACACGAAGCGTATACCAAGGGTTGAGTCGCTGATGAGCGCAAACAGGCCAAAGAAGGTTTTAGCGCTGATTCCACGAATCCTCGTCCAAACACATGTTTCTAAGCCAGTTTATCGTAAACTGCGGAAGGTAGTACTGTTCTTAAAATGTGATTATATTCATTTGTTACATACCTACCGATTAATTACATGCACTCAAATTGTCACTTGTTTTGGTACACCATTTGTTCATTTTGGTGGGAAATAAGTCAATAATAAAAATAAATACTCTTGATTACCGCAGCACTGGAATAGCTCGTTCAAATGATAAAGAGATTGCGGTTATCCATGAAATGAAGACTGAACATTTTTTAACACTACGTTCCCTTTTTACGGCGCCATGTGTTATCTAAGCTCCAGAAGGAAATATTGGAGCTTCTTGTCTCCATGTCATCAAGATTATCACGGCTTTTATCTTAAATGATGTCATTAAACAGCGGAAGAAGGCAAGGAAAACCCTGCTGCGCGTAAGTGATTCGGATCCAGTTATTCTGATTCCATCTGAGGATATTCGGGAAGCCACAAGCAAATCAACGCCTGGACTACCTATTTTCTTGACAGAATGCATTCTTTGGGAAGATACTGGGGTGTACGAAGAACGTATGTGCGAAGGGTATCATACTTGGCAAGCTCGATCTCTAGGGAAACTGCTTTTCAGGGGTTGAAGGTCCTGCTCGATGACCATTCATCTGCAATTACAATTCTTGGAATGTTTCAGGAATTCATTAATACACATAAATTTTCTTTATGCACTCGAAAAATGCCCATAGAGGCGAGCATGTGAGTTTTAAGTGAACCGCCGTTCACCGAGATAAGACTGTTTACGGCGAGCAACTTCGGGACTTCCTGGAAGGGATCCCAGAAGGATTGGCGGCACGGGAGGTAAGAGTTGTTTCGAATCCGTCGTTCTTTCTCGACGACGAATTTCCCGACTTGTCATTGACCTCTCCATACATCCGCCTGAATTTCGATGCAAGGAAGAAACACCTGAGGATATTGAAGAACGAAATAGGATGGACCGAACTTATCGAAAATGAGAACATTCAGTGATTTGTACGACCTATCCAATACTGACTATAACGGCTTGGAAAATAAGGGACAGATATAGAAAGATTTCGGAGCAGAATTGAAAGAAAAAGGTAATTCCAGCATTATCACTTTTTCTTTACCTGATCAGTGATGTATGTAGCGTTCAACCCGTAATGCATAAAAGATACGGAACTGCAATATGCAAAAAAAATAGGCGCACTGAGTTTTTAGGCAAGTTAGGCATATTTTGTGATAATTTGAGAAACATAGGGGATCCAATCGTTCCGGGATTTCTTCCGCGTGTGTCCATTCTGGGGTGACAACAGTTTCGCAAACGTTTCAGTTCGCGTCTTCAGATCTTCAGGTGTTTCATAGCAGATTTTTACCGTCTTATATACTTCATTTACTTCTGCGCTCTGATGTTCAAGTGGGCGCATTTTCATTGGCCGTTTGACTAGTCTTTTTTTCAATTAGGCGCTTCCAAGCATGGGAGAGCTTATAGTTCTCCTCTCTGTTGAAATTGTTGGGGTTCTTGGCCGTTTCGATCGCCTCGCGTAAGGAACAATAAATAAGGAATTGAGAAACATGGCATACGTTACGCAGCAATGGAGAGAGAGGAGGCCAGGACCAATGTTCAACTAGGAAAACTAAAACTTGAGGAGGTGAAATAGTTCTGTTATCTGGGAAGCCGAATAACCAGCGATGGACAACGCAAGAGCGAAATAGAGAGTAGAATAGCCCAGTTGACCCTTGACAAAGTTCTTTAGAATAGACGAATTACTATAGGCTTTTCGTCGGGGCCGGCAGTTTCGCTTCGTATAATCGAAACTTCGTGTTTTCGTGCTTCGTATTATCGAGTGCTATACTGCATAAGACAGATCTAGAGCTTTGCCAGCATATCTGCTGAATATGTGACGGCGTTGTTCTTCGGACCCGGTCCCCAAGCATTTGTGGGAGATTTAATAGGCAAATTATATCTCCCACATTATTATAATTGGCAAATTATATCTGGTCCCCAGGCATTTGTGGGAGGGCGTGGGGGAATTTGGCTTAACAGACAAAGCCTGCAACTAGAACTTCACAACCGGACCCTTTCCCCCCCCCCCCCCACTGCACCATAAACCCAAACTCCCCGGCCGTCATGCAATCCTTGAGGAGACGATGCGGAAAACATGCCGAATCACGCCCCATTTGTCATCAAGGTCTTAGTTGTAGAAAATAAACAATATTGCCTCCCAAGATCAATTATTCCGCTGACGATACGGAAGACGCAACAAATGATAACCTGCGAATGTAATTTTACTGGAAACGGACTGCGTCCCGAGTTTACAAAGTTAGTTCCGAGCCTTTTTTTAAGCTATAATTGAGCGATAGAGGGCAACTAAAGCACGGTTTGGCCAGCTGCCATCATAACAGCGTAATTTCTTTTTTAGCGTCCATACTATAGTATCCCGTACTACTGACTGGATTCCGAAAGTAAAATTTTTATTGCAAAATGTTCAACTTTTATTCTATATACGTTTTCGAAACTAGGACGAAAATTTGCCAACACTACCGTCGCCGACTTAAAACCATTGACATAGGAAATACAAGTAGGTACTTATTTTACGATCTTTTATGACATGCATCTTTTAAATACGCTTTCACGAACGACCAAAAAGGTTATGCTGCGATGGCAACAACATTTCGATAAAATAAAGATGAATTTTTCACTTTTTTTAAATGTTCGAAATTACGAAGTGCCGATTTTCCGGTCCCGCTGACTTCGTATTATCGAGAGTCTCCTGTAATCATTCACGTAACTCTCCATCTAGCAAAACTCAAATTGAAAACTGGAGACAATAGATCTGGCTATTTCGTGTAACCATGACCCTGGGCAGTGGAAGAAAAAAATAAATAGGCTATCCCCTTGTGTTCAACTTTTCCCAGTGATTGATTGTGTCTGTCATCACTAGAGATGGGCAACTTGGTAAATTACCGCGGTAATTTTCGTAAATTACCGTGGTATTTTCGTAAATTACCAACCCCCCTGAAAATTACCGTAATAAACGGTAATTTTCAGAAAAATTCTTTTTCAGAAAATTTCTTCCTCACGAAGAAACCATTGGAATGGGTAATATTATAAATTAAGAAGCTAAAATGATTTTATTTACACTGTGTCCATGATTAATTCCAATTAATTCAGAGTAAAATAACAAATGCACATTGCGCAGAGGTATGTCTTTGGAACGAAAATTTCTCATAGTGTGACATAAGAGAGGCAAATTGCGTGTTGCTGCCAACTTCATTTTAATTTTTTTTATGAGTAATAATAGATAAACGTCGTGATATGTTTTATATAAGCGTCGGCATCTATATCGCAATGCTATTTGATTTCGTTTTGAGTCCTCTGATAAGGATTTGCAGCCACAAACTTAAAATTACCGGAAAATTGCGGTAATTTTCTAAAATTACCGTAATTCACCACGGTAATTTACCTCAATTGAAAATTACGGTAATTTACCCACCTCTAGTCATGACCATACACCACGTATTCTGAATTGTATTCTGAAACTTGTGAAAGTGTTGTCCTGGAAATAGGTAGATTAAATGCGTTCGGCTAGAATAAGTGAAATACTGCCTCACATCACCCGTAAGAGAAGGAGCATCAAGTAGAGGATAGTTGAAGCTATCCGCAGGTGTTCTCTCAATTTGCTGCGTAGGGAAGAACTGGATTTAACCAATCTTATAACAATTTGGATGAGGAGAAATAATAATATAACACTGACCTGGGGTTGATACCAGTCTTAAATCAATTCTTTCACTGTTATCTCTTCCATATTTCCCTCATTATTGGTATTTTAGTGCCATGTCTTGCATTTTTTGCCATGCGATTCTTGTAGGAAAGAGCAGACATAGAATGATGATTACCTTCTCCTCAAAGTCTGGTGAGCCACATGTGATCAAGGAATATTGCTTAATATATTGCAGAAATACGCTAAGGAAGGTGGGAGGGACCTACAACGTACTAACTCTCCTGGATGTTTTGGATGTGTTTGGCCCTGACACGTAGGCGGTGTAGCCACGTGAGTTAAAAAAAGAATATGAAGCAAACTGAAAGCGTATATAGTTCTTGAGCACATTCCCAATCTCCCCCAAAGTGGGTCCACACCCAAAATGTGGAGAGACATCTTCTGTCGCAATCACCCTGACGCTCTGCACTTATTATAATCTAGCGAAAGAAGGGATGGGAAACCTTTTTTAATTTGGTGGGCTGAAATGTTTAACAAACTGGAATGCACGGAATATTGTCCCCCTCTATATGTATAGCTAGTTGTTGTAGGGAGTTGTTGGAGAACACATCTAATAGAGTCTCACAGATGTCCTTGTCCCTTCCTCCAGTTTTAAAACAGAAGTTCGCTAATCTATTGAGGTAGCATTGAAATCTCCACTTATTATTATTATATATTGATCATACACACACACACATAGCATTTATCTGCCTTCCCTCTTTTAAAAGTGAGTTCACATCAGTGTTGGGTGAACTATAGAATGCGCAGGCAGATATTGATTTGGATTTAGAGCATGTTAATAAACACCAAATACATTCCAAGTTATTGTCAGGAAAGATTTCTGCTTAGATAACGATTGCGTTCTTGACTGCAATGTCAATGTCATGTCATGAATCATGTCAATGAAAGCATCACCGCCTGCTCCGTGATGCTTTCATTGACATGATATCACCGCCCGCTCACTCTGTTATTTCTATGCTGTGTCAAAGATTTGGGAAGTATTTCTGAGTCAGGAATGTCATCTGCCAGCCAACTTTCCGTTGCTATTCTAGCATCTGCATCAGTAGTATAAATAAGGTGATGGAACTCGCGTATCTTATTTTTTAGACTCCGGCTATTGACTACTGCTACGGAAATATACTCTCCACGACTACTTTCATTAAGACTATTTACCTACTATTAAGGCTATGCAGTATCATCTTTGTGGCTTCTGAAGCTCTTTCACCAAAATTTAAGATTCTACGTAAGCCAGTTCCTGACCCATTTTATTCATTACCACTTAAAAAACCAACTTCAACCTTTCAACTAACTACTATAAACAATCAGAATAGACCAAAAAGCAATAATTATATTTATCTGTATCATTTTATTCAGGTGATCACCATTAGCAATGAACACTTCCACAATTAATTTAAATGGTTACTTAGTGATAATCAATGCATCATGGCCATATTTATGTTGAAAAAGCTTCCAGTGCTTGTTTCTGTGTACTGGATCAGGATCAAGGTTATTAAGTTTACACGACTACTTTGAATATATTTTTCACTGGCTTCATGACTAAAGCGACATATGATCAATGATAAACAAATATTCAATCTTGAAAATATTGTTTTCTCATGATCATGATAGACCTCTGATTGGCATCATGTCAAGTGTGGAAAAAATGCCATACTCACTTTTGTCGATTTATAATAATAATAATAATCTCCCACCCTGATACATATATGTAGTTGATCACCTTTGGCAATGAATACTTCCATTTCCCAGTTCCTGCCATACTCCTTTACCATTGAATCCATGAGACTGCCCACAACTCCATCATGAAGTGTGACGTGGACATCAGGAAAGACTTGTTGCCAACACCATCGTCTCAGGGGGCCCTACCATGTATGTACCATGGTAGTGCCCCCTTCTGCATGAAGTCGCCACCCTGGTTCCGTCCAACATGAAGATCATCCCGAGAAGAAGTTCTCCATCCAGATCAAAGGTTCCATATCAGATCGTGTCTACCTTCCAGGAGGCTGGAAGTGTTCCTCAATCCAGTTCCAAATATTCCATTCCTTTTGGCACTACGGGAATCATTCTAGCCAGGGTCGACACAAGAGGGAGTATGTATGCCGTCAGTATTGGGAGGAGCCACAGTTCTTGCTTCGGTGTTCTCCCAACACATGGAAAAATTACTGCCTTTCTTCAGCAAAAGATTGAACTTGTTTGAATGGATGAGCGTTCCCATTCCATAATTTGTCTTACCATTGCAGTATTCTGTGCTTCTTGATGAAATATTATGCCCTTCTGTGAATAGTTGCCCATGCTCATATATTTTGCTACTTTGATGGTGATCAACTCAGGGGAGGTTCATTTTAATAATTCCATTTCAAGTCCGTGAATATTTTTCATTGATGGTCATTCAATAAAATTTTATCCTCTGATCCGCGACAAGCCACTGCATTCCAATACTTTTCTCCATCACTTGGAATACCTTAAATTCATGTCTCCTTTCACTGGTTGCTTCAACTGGCAAAAATTACAGAATTTACATAAATCGTTAGAAGGAAATGGCTGTGTTAAGAACACAGGATACAGTTTGTTTCGACCTTCAAGAAGTGGTATTTCCCCAGAGTTTTAGCCCATAAAATGAACTGTTTTAAATTTACCATGAAAAATGAAACTATTTTTTCCAATGGGCTTAACTAACGATGCCCCACCCACTATTTTTATTTCTAGTAAATACTGCACGTGAAATAAAAATACCAATGACCATATGTATTTAAATACATAATGAATGAAGAATAAATTTGGTATTTATCTCACACTATGACCATGGTTTTGAAGATTAACGTAATAATCAGGTACAAATTACAGAAATGTTGTCTCACTTACATACGGTTGAGGTTGGTGGGGGGAGGAGAGGGTGATGGGGGGGGGGGCATGGTGGAAGTTAGAGCTTTTGCAGTGCAATTACGAGTGGGTGGTGGGAAAGCATTTCTGTAATTTGTACCTGATGAAGACATTAATCGTGGGAACCATGGTCGTAGTGTGAGAGAAAAAACTGTGGAAATAGGTACCAAGTCTATCCTTCATCATGTATGAAAGCAAGTCCATAAAGTAAATCCTGAAACCATCAATTTCATCATATTTATTGTGTAAAAGGAGTAAATTATTATCTCACCCTATTTTATTTATAGGCAATAAATAATGCTATAGCATACTTTGTATTAGAAATAATGTTAGAACTGAAGTTGGTATTCATTATGAATCTTTCATTTCTTACAATATCCACACGTTTGCTAGGGTAACTTGGTAAAAAAATGATATTGTTAATGTTTAATACAAAAAAACTTTCATATGGATAAACGCTTGATAGGCACCACACAGCAGTCCTATGTTCAGTTTAATTCATGAAAAGAAATTAAATCAACCTAAAACCAGAAACAATGCTTAAATACAAAAAAACTAGATGTTACAGAGAGATATTTATTCACAATCACCATGCTCTTCACACTTGCTCTCTACTCAATACTTCTGCTCACTCATACTGCTCATCTTCACTTTCCTTTTATATATATGCTAGGGAAAACCAACTCACGGCTATTGATTTTTGATAATTTTGCCATTCCTGGGTATTCCAGAGCAGTGATTAAAAATGGTGGAGCAGCAATCTTCCTTTGCGATCATAGCTATACGCAAAACACCTCGTCAAAGACAAAATGTCTGAGTGTGCTTTTATGAATTTGACAGCTAGTGGTGTTGAATTTTTTACCGTCTCCATGTATACTCGTCCTGCACACCATATCCTCTTCCTCTCCTTTTTGGTAAAGGCCTTTACCGAGGGACAGATATATCATCCCAATTCCCGCATCCATTGGCTCAAAAGGTCGTCGTCCTCAGGTGCTTGAGTTCAGCTTCTCTCCATTTGAAGGAATTGCTCGGTAAACCAGTGTGGTTCTCACACGCCTCTGCGGAACTCTAACACCTTAGGACGAACTTTGCCAAGACCAAGATCCTGTGCCATACTAAAGATAATTGGGACCGACTGGTAAAAGAAATGGTAGAAATCAGACTTGAGGAAAATCTGAACCTAGACAACGGTTACCAAAGTATCGCTTGGAATCCAGGCCTGAGAGTACTGAAAAAAGAGTGGGAAAGTGCTGGCCAATTAGAGCCAGCCTCAACCAACTAGTGGTAGACTATAAATATCCCAAACTTTGTGGCCTTTTTGTTCACCCTGAAGAAGATGAGACTACACCCTTGAAACATATCAGTGCCATTAAGCACCCTCACCCAGGCACAGACACCCTGAGAAATCTTCATCTTAGATCTAAAATAGTGCTCTTTTAATTCCATTTCCATTGAGGGTGAGAAATTCCACGGTAACTTAATTACTGCAGGAAGTTCCCTGGGGGTTGCTTTACAAGACAGAATATCGACCTAGTGGATGACCCTAAAGTATTTCATGCAATTGAAATGCAGACAAAGCACCATAATGCAACAGATTCAGTTGAAAACCATGCAAATCACACTCCCACAGAAGAGAGAATGCATTTTATAATGCTTTCACCAATTTTCACCAATCTTCACCTATAGCTTAATGCATTAGGAATATTTCATTTTTCCCAAGTAAAATTCTTCCTATAAATGCATAAATTCTTGAATTAAAAGTTATACAGGTCCCTAATTATATATAGAAGTGCATAAGAATTTCCTCAGAATATTGTTAATTTGTCATAAATTTTATTACCACTAGTCTTATTTTCTCTAAATTAGCAGGTAAATTACTAGGAAATGACTGTGTGATGAAGGTAAGACTAGCATTTGGTACCATTCTAATCTCTTGGTCAAAGGAGGGCATGCGATAAGATGCAGATCACCGCAGCACAACAGATGTGCCATCCAACAACAGGAAGAAGCTATCGATCAGATCCTCAAGGAAAGATTCTACGACAGCAGTGGTGAAGCGCTTGAAAGGAGTGACATATGGCATGATGCATGGTTCTGAGGGAAGGGGATACTTTCAAAGTGGGCCAGGGGGATGGAAGGAGAAGCAATCAAGAGACGGTGGGCCAAGGATTGCGCAAACGGACATAACCAAGGTGAATGGGAGAGTGGGAGGGAAATACCCAAGTCCGTTTCACAAGTGTCCCTTTTATTGTCTCCAATAAATAGCCCCAATATTGGGTGAACAATTGGACAATATGTTCGGCATGACACACCAATATTGGTCCCAATGATGCTCACGTATCCCACATGAGTAGACGACATCATATTAAAAAATAACATCACTAGGCTGGTTTATTGAATACGAGACAGAAGATGGGAATGAAAGTATTATTTGAAAAAACACCATTGATACGTGTTGTTGTTTTGGTCTCTGGGATACGGAATGCTAACCGCTGATTGGAGATTGGCAAAGCTGAACATAGAACGTGTCCCACAATGCAATATTGGGTTAGGGATTGAGTAGGAAATTGGTGACGAGGAGTGTCAAGCGGCACGCAATCTGATTTCCAATCGAGTGGCCGATAAATCGGAGCATATCAAACGGGAAGGATGGAATGAAAAACATACTAATATAAAAAGGGAAAGAGGCATTCAGGGAAATTGTGGGGAGGAGAGTTTCAGTGGTTCTGTCAGGAATGAATATGTCTCACTTTACAATGACGAAATCATCAGTTGTTGTGCATTCAGTTTTCTTTATGTAATTTTCAATTTCCATGATATTGCTTCCCAATGTGAAAGATAGCAAAAGTAATGCATTAAATGGCACAGCAGGATATGACACATTAACTGTCACGAAATCCACGTCTGGTGTGCAATTGGAGCCTTCCATTGGCACATTGCCGACACCACACCCTCATTATTAAATAAGTTTGGCAATTTTCCACAAACAAATCTTTACTTCGACCGGTTTCGATGTGATGATGATGTATCACATCGAAACCGGTCGAAGTAAAGATTTGTTTGTGGAAAATTGCCAAACTTATTTAATTATGTTATTCCACCATATAACGCCTGAAACGTCTCTTTTTAACCACACCCTCAATTCTCCCTCAATTCCAACTATATTGGAATACCTCGATAACCATAGGTGAACACCAATTACTGACCATCAATTCAGAGTTACAGCCTATACAGCAAAATCAAATTTAATATGTAAAAGGAAGGATCGAGAGTACATAGTTGTACTGCATGCAATACAATTATGTATACTCATGTCCATTTCTCCCATCACCACCTGAGCCTTTTTTACTTCAACCAGCATACACCATTTTCTTCTTCGTCCACAGCTGCCAAGTCAGCACTCCTGAAAAAGACAACTCGGTCTCTGGAAGAGGAATTTGGCAACATGCAAAGGGCATTCATCTAACTGGCTGCTTCAAACACAAAGTTTATAATTCACATGCCCCTGTATAATTCACATAAGGTGAAGTTTTATCTGAAGTAAAGATGTTACCTGGATATAACACTCATTTTGTTGCTTCATATCCTATCACAAATTAAAAGAGAGACAAATGGAGAATCAAGGAAGAGATGACAAAATTAATAAAGATTTTTTGATTGTTAAAAAATTATTATTTCTTCCCATAATATGGAGGACTAGAACCAAAACTCACAATGCAACATAAAACTTTTATCCACATTGACATCTTTATTCACATTGCACACCCAACTGAAAACTCAACCATTTCAATGAAAACAAGCAACATTTGTATCATTAAGCTTCTCAAGTCTCTATATGTAACCAAATTGTCCTTAACATCTGAGTATGATGGTGTGGTTGATGCCAAAAATCAAAATCAAGTGTCAACTATGGTCTGAAAAGGCACAGAAAACTATACAAAATGATGTTCATGAGATGAACTGCATCATACATTACACCATTGTGTACCTTGAAGTTATATTTGTACTGATAAAACATATTTCCCCACATTCTTATTTCATCAATAATGACTAAATATAGAGTTCTACATGTTAAACAAAATGAATGAAAAATAAAATATGCAAACAAAAGACAACATGACATTAAAGAATGCATAAGATACCGAACAGCATTGAGCCAGTTTTCACTATAAATGCAGAATGCTTTCACTAAATGCCACACAAGTGTTATATTGAGGACTTTCTGCTCTTTTCAAATAATATTTATACAAAATACTGTTCTGATCTGCAAGGCAAAAACACCCTGAAAGACCCCATGTCTTATCTTGGTCCCCAGCAGTAAACCCTGCAGGTTTCTAAGGCTAGGAGTGAGCACTCTAGCCCACATAAACCTGCCAATAGTGACGGAAAACTACCTTCCACCACCACGCAGCAAAAGCTACAGCCTTGCTCCCCTGGATTGCAGAGCTGATTACTACATCAAACATTCCAAAACACAGATTACAAAATGCTTACTGTAGAGCAGCCTCACATTACGAACAAACTGGTAGAAACCACTGACCAGCATGGAATCTCTCACTTTCAGAAGTTTGAAAACATTTCCACATAGCCATTCCCACACAACAGAAAAGTAATATATGCACTACCAATTTACTTTTGTAAAATCTAGGCCGAGAGAAAACTGTAAATACCATAACAAAAAGAGTCTCTTTCAGAACCTTCTTCATTCAGCCCATCAGTCTACCAATCGAGTGTTGCCATTGCTTCATGGGGCAAATTTAGTGGGGTATCTGTGGAATGGCTAAAATCATTGGTAAAACTGCCATCGATATTGATGCAGCATTATAATATCCACTAAATTATAGACAGAAGCATTACTTGGGGCCATGGGATGTGTACCCTTCGAGTTAAATTCACCCTGCAGCAGTAAGTACTCCTCCAGTCAGCAGAGTTTAACTTAACGTGCTGCAGCATCAATGTGTCCTCCTTCCTATGAGAAATGGCCACTCTGGAATCAGAGCAAGGCAATCGAGGAAAAAAGTATCTTTGCAGCACCAATCCAAGACAGCTGGAAATCAACTTAAATAGGGGATCATGATCTTGAGGGTGAGAAGTCGTCAGTGCTTTCACTCTGGGTAATATGTAGCGACAAAGGAACACCTAACAGCTGCTGCTAGCTAAAACAACAACAACACATGGTCACAAGACGCGTCATATGAGAGAGGATACGATCCACACTGCATTACACAGCATTACTTCTTCGTTAATAGCAGACTCATTCAAGTGCCGCACCAAAGTCGGTGCTTGTCAACTTCCCAATAATAACACTCCACATCTGCAAACAGGATTCACTGGCTGCACTTGTTGAGATGCATTCCGTGTCAACAGTTCATATGTTTCAAAAATAGTTTCAGCTTTACCAGAAGAATGAAAGGCAATTGTCACACATGATCACCTCAGTTCACATGACCAAGCAGTAAAAATAAAACATTTTTGGCAGTGAAGCAACAATGGCCTGATCATCATGTTGTGAACTTTAAGTTGAAAGAAGTTCTCATTGACAAAACAGGTTCGGTAGTGAGACTGCCTCTACAGATTGTTACCCTATTTACTCATGTAAGCCGCACCCTCTGTGTGTATAATATGCCACCCACCCCATTTTCAGGCAGTTTCACGAGGAAAAAAATGTTTGTAAAAAAATTTTGCCAGCAAGGATACCACTTTTGATTATACATGAAAGCATGCTTTTCAATAAAAAATAAAAACAAAATGGAACAGGTTAGAAAACAAGAAATACGAATTGGGGATTAACAGTCAGAATTTGAAGAAAAAAGTTTGGTGGCTCACAAGAAAATTCAGAGGATCCCAGTAAGCTACTCCCCTTCCCCCAAGAGTTTGGGAAAGGCTTGCACAAATAAATATGGAGGTACACAATGTCTTGAAAAAATAAAATAAAAAACCCCAGACTGAATGACGCTAATGCTCATACCGTATAACTACAGCTCAAACGTAATTACATCACAGAGCAAAACAAATACTTTCAAGGACAGTGGAGAGTTTTGACATTTTGGTTTACTATTGGAAGCAAGTCGTTTCCTTCTGTACTACCTCATGATGAACATCCATACAAAAAGGAGCTCGCAGCCATCAAAATATTCCCCAATGGCATCATCCACAGCAAGCTTTTCGGGTTTTTGGGCCAACAGAGATGGGGTTGAGCAAATTGTGTACCTCAGAAGACCTTAATATATAACAAAGAAAGAAGTCAACGTTTTTCCACTTTCAACTCACAGAGTTGATACAATTTCACTTATGATCTTCACTTTACTTCACAGTTAAAAGTCTCAGCAGACAATGCTTTACAAAAATATATATATATATATATATTCAGTAGTAATAGTAAGACACATTACTTAAACAACAGTAGGTGTACTTGCAACCATTTCACCAACTAATCACACTCAAATTCATCACAAAAATATCCAAAATTGGCAGGAAGGAATGGCACTGCTATTGAACAATGAATTCTATGTCAACAAGTTTTCAGTTTACTTGCCTCTCTTCATTGCAGTGTCAAGAGTGATACTCTCACCATGGGATCAAAATCAATACATGCCAATGCTTTAAATCTATCACTAACATCAGCAGAACTCATTGACTGATACATAACCATGCCTGAATGTAGTCAGATAGTACTGTGACAACTCCCCATGGCATCTCAGACACCTTAAGGTAACTTACCACCATGAGTATCATCCATTGGACTATATACATTGAATGACTGGCATACAATCACTAAATTACTTAAATCTTCATCACTGAGGTAGCTTAAAACTTTTTCAGCACAGTCACTCGACAATAAAGGAAAGATATTGAAACAATTTTCACTCACTTGCTCCATCAACCTATTTCTTTTTTCACCCATTCTAAGATGGCTACATATCATGCTATCATATATTGGAAATTTTGTGCTTAAATCACATGATTTAATGAGTTGTACCATGTTCTTATTTTTTAACAAGACTGCCAGCTGATATGTACTTTTTGCCAAAATGTCATGAAATGATATGTCAAAGTTGCCAATTTTCTTAGTCTTCATGCTTTCTACCTCTTCCTGACATTCACTTTGAAAATTTCTCAACAGAAAGTCACCTGAGATACATATACACTGTAAATTTCTGTCACTTACGTATAAATTTGCTGCTATCCTCTTAACAATGTGACGCTCAAAAATCTCTTGAATGGCCTCCCATGCACAGTAACCCCTGTCTACATCGTAGTCATCTTCCTCAGAATCATAAAACCTGTTGAGACTCCTAAAATAAAAGCTGATACGATTCTTAGTAATATCAAGGGCTGTTTGTCTGTGTCCATCTGTAACATTAACATCAGAACCATTATCTAAAAGGCATTCAACAACGTTGCTATGGCCTGCTTTGGAAGCAAAGTGAAGGGCTGTCCAACCATTTTTATTCCTGGAATCAATGAGGGCACCATGGGATAAAAGATTCTCAACAATTGTTATGTTACCTTTCTCAGCAGCAATGTGGAGAGGGGTTAACCCCATTTTATTTTTGGAGTTAACATCAGCATTAAATTCCATCAGAGTTTCAATTACTCCCACATTTTGCTTTTCTATGGCGGCATGCAGTGCTGTATTACCACATTTCGTTCGAGCATTTATATTTGCTCCCCGGCTCAAAAGCATTTTGGAAATTTCCCGTCTAACATCAACATCATCAGCAATCGAACATCCCAAAGTGTAAGAGCATGAAGTGACAGCAGAAAGATACAGGGCTGTTCTTCCATATTTATCTCTGATGTTCACATTGGAACCATGTAGCAGAAGAACTTCCACAATGTCTTTAAAACCGCTCACCACAGCAATTATCAATGGTTCAGGATCATCTTTCACGCAAGCACCATGCTGCAAAAGATATTCCACAACTTCCCGACATTCATTCTTAACAGCAGCATGCATTAATTCAGATTCGTCTTTCACGGGAGCACCATGCCGTAACAGATGTTCAGCAACTACCCCATCTCTCCTCTTCACAGCCATTTCCAATAATTCAGAATCATCTTTAATATTAGCTTTATTAGATAAAAGTAGCATGAATATGTTTCTATCTCCATTTCTAACAGAAAAAAATATTGGAGTTTTGCCAGTTCCATCTGTGGCATTAACATCAGCTCCATGGTCAATCAACAATCTAGCTACCTCTTCTTGTTTGCGTTCTGCTGCAACATGCAAAGGAAAAATGGCCTTTCCACACCCAGACCCGCATGGCAAATTGACATCAGCTCCGAATTTCAGAAGCTCCTCCACAATGTTTAAATACCCGTTTACAATTGCAGAATGCAGCAATTTACGATTATTGATATCTTCTGGGATGACAGAAAAACCATTCTTGAGTAGGTACTCTACGATCCTGCCGTACTCTTTGCCCACGCCAGAAACTGCAACAGTAAGAGCCATCCGGTTCATTTGGTTTTTCTGATCAGGACAATATTTCAGCACATGCTCCACGATTTTTGATCGTCCTCTTTCAACAGCTACATTCAACATTGACCGAGGATAATCGACATTAGCTCCGTGAAGCAAAAGCAAATTAACAACTTTTTCATCACCACGAACTATGGCAAGAGATAACGGAGTGTCTCCTTTATTAGCAGAATTGACATCAGCACCATGCCTTAAAAGAATCTCAACTATTTCTAAACAACCTCCCTTCGCCGCAAGGTGAAGTGGTGTCCAACCGGCCTTCGTTGTGACGTCGCTACGAGCCCCACGTTTTAAAAGGTATTCCAACATTTTCGCTTTACCAGCGTCAACAGCCCTATGAAGAGGAGTAAAACCGTACTTGTTTTCTGCATGTAGATTAGCTCCCCTGTCAAGAAGCATCTCGACTATTTCCAGATTACCATTTACAGCAGCAAAATGAAGTGGAGTATCTGACGGTTTACGCCCACTACTCTTACTGTTAACTTTGGACCCATTATTTAAAAGTAATTTACCAACCTCTACATCGTTTCTTTCAAGAGCATCACGAAGTAGAACATATCCTTCCGACCATGCCTGCGAGTAAGACAGGCCATATGAACTTATCAGTTCTTTTACTTCTTGAAGAGATCCTGAGCGAACTGCCAAAATCAAACGGTACTCTACATTACCACCAGCACACTGCATGACTTATTACCCTTCACAGACCAAGTACACATTAATAATGCAGGAATTTTCCCCGCATCGCCTCCACTGATAGGTGTAAATCGTGAATAAACTAGCTAGCCTGATGCTATCGTGGTTGCATCTGCATATGTTGATTAGAATTGAGTCGTTCATGAGAGAATCGTTCAATGTGAATGATTCATTGGGATGAAACGGGTGAATTGAATCATGTGGTTATATAAAGGCCGTTTTACACGGCGAATGATCATGCGCATGAAGTACATGCGTCGTGTAATACATAAAACTCCTCCATGATCATGCGATCAATATTAGAACATATGCTAATTTTGATCGCACGATTCCTTGAATGATCGCGTGATACGAGCGCACGACTTCCGTCTTTGTTTTATGAGCGGAGACCACGCTAGTGACACTCGGAGGTTTGTTTGGCTCAATCTTGAAGCCGTGGCGAAATAGTGAAGTACGTGGCGCTGGTAGTCATGACGCCCAGAGAACTCCCGTCTGCTTGGGGAAACTCAAGTTAATTTGGAAGTGGATGAATTCGTATTCTAACCCTAATATCGCGTGGAAGTATTTTTATACTGCTTATAAATAGATGTCAGTCTCTCCAATGCCTTTTATTGGTCGTAATACTCGCATACAAAAGCTTTCGTTGCCTCTTCGGTATCAGACGGTCTTTACGAGACGATGAGTTGTCACCATATCTAATAAAAGCATCTAAATGTACGCTACCTTTTTGAACAGAACATGCGAATAAATCCTGCTCCCGATTTTTATTGGCTGCCCCAATGGCATCACTGACCTTTCGGGATTTTTCACAGAAAATTCCAACCGCAAGTGAAATACGCCATCACAATGTAATTATACCGAAATATCTTCAATATCTTTACTCTTCATCTTATTCCGTTACCACTCCCAAAGCCCACTGAATATGAACCGAGAAACCTAAACTAATGCACAATTATGTACTCGATGTATTCAATTAAGAGAAACTCAGAAAAATACTAAGTTACAAGGCATTGCAGAAAAAGGCAAATAGGAAAACAAATTCAAGAATCAACATTCGTTTATTAAGCAAGTATTAAAACCATTAAGTCATAATACAATGTCACAGTAAGATTGTTGAATAGCATGATGCAGTTTACTAGGATATTTGGTCGAACGACATTTGTAAAATTTACCCTACACCAGTGACTCGAAAATGCCAAATGCATCTACAAGTAACACAAAGCTGATGTGATTCACAAGGATTCAATGTGATTCGAAAGTGATCTAATTTACCCAAGCAGCATATTATGGCAGTTATACTTCGGCCCAAGGTCATTCCGACTTCACCAATGTCGTTTTAACACCGGCTGACAATGCCGATATATAAAATGACACATAGATGATACATTTCTCCGATGTAAAATTGATATCGTCTATCGTATCTTAAATTCCCATGTAGCACAGACGGTTGGGCCAACGTTGGGTAACGGTGCCATTCGCACAGTTATTTATGATCCGTTGGGCCTACGTTGGGATGGCCTGATTACAGCGCAGCCAAGCTGAATAGTATCTCACTTAGCACATTCTCAGCTACATTGCGTTTGTTATCCAAGAGTTTTAGTCGAGATGTAGTGAATCCGTATGGAACAACTCCGAATAATGACCCTTTAAGTACTAATTTTTTCATGCACCTATTTGCACGTTTCTCTTCATCCATCCTATATTACTGGATTTTACGCATCCGTTGCATAGCTTTTCTCCCTCGTTGACCTAATATTCTACCATTTACCTGACCTCAGTTCCATTCAATACACATATACTGTGCTAATGTATATACATTATGTGTTTATCACTGTCATCATTAGTACCCACATAACACAAAATATCTTCTAGATATCGACAGCATATCTTCAATGTCTTAAATATCTTAAATGTGTACAAAATGTCCATAAAATATCTTAGATAAATCCTAGATCTGAAAATTTTATTTTTTATTCATCTCATATGGATTCAAATGTCATATTCATCTCATATCCATGAATGGATGATTTTTCTCAGTAGACGGTTTCGGACTTCGGAGAAAATGGGTGCGCTCGCCGGAAAAATCTAAGGATCGGTGAGAGTGAAAGTAAATCTGAAATGTGGTTTTTTGAACGCGATTCACGATCTTTAACCCTTTTACTGCCAGCCCCTTTAAAGTAGACTGTGCGAAAAATGCCAAGCCCATTATACCCAGCCAATGGACAAGCTCATTAAGATATATTATAAGCACTTAATATTAATATATGAATTTTTTATTTTATTTTTTATTTTGATCATATATTTTCACTTTTTAAGAGGATGAAAAAATTATTCATGCTGTCTCTGATTTGATTGAATTGTAACCATTACAAATACATGATGATGTAATGTAGGTGGGCCGATATATCGGCCCCTTGGCAGTTTTCGCACAACTATAGAGGGCCGATATATCGGCCCTCTGGCAGTAAAAGGGTTAAGAGCGATTGAACATTGGTCCACGGATGATTCTCCTCAGTCCCTCATAGACGGTATCGGACTTGTAGAAAATACAGGTGCGCTCGCCGGTAAACAGGTTCTCAGCATTATGGAGGAAACTCTTATTTATCTCTCCTGGAGTTATATCAGTTATGTATTTTTCAATGGTCATGCTTATTTTTAACCTCCCAGTCTCATGCCCGTAATTGGAAAATGTGTCAGGTCGTACATCAAAGGAACATGAGTGAAGTGTAGGTTGTTAGGTCGGCGTATCTATAGTATGCGAGGTACAACTAGTCATCGAGTGAGAACCTCGATCATTTCCCTTTTTTGCAACTTTGTTCCGTTGGGGAAGAGTTGGGCTAATGGTTGGGGAAGAGTTGGGCTAATGGTTGGGGAACGGTTTGGCCAACGGTTGGGGAACAGTTGGCAAAACGGACATGAATAACGGTTGGCCAACCGTTGCACCTAACCGTTCCCCAACGTTGGCCCAACCGTCTGTGCTACATATTTAATAGATATCGTTTTCCGATGCAAAGATGATTTCAGTTGAGCTGACAAATAAAGGACATAAAAATGACCATATTTTTCTGGTCGCTTGCTTTTATAATGTTGTGTGTTCACATTTTTTCCCCGACGTCAGAGAGTACAAAGTCAAAAATTCGTGATTGGTCAGAACATCAGGAACCATTTGCAGGCCTACATATAAAATAAGAATTATTATATAACCACCATATTGGGTTGCAAAAGTTCAACAGAAAACGAGTTTGAAATATTTTATTACAATGATAACGCTTTAAGTTACGCATCTTTCACTAAGGGAAGTTGGGTCAGGAGTAAAGTAGGTATCTCATGACTATGATAAATCCCAAGCAGCATCGTATGGCAGTTACACGCCGGTCCAATGTCATTTTGACATCACCAATGTCGTTTTAACATCGGCTGATAATGCCGATATAAAAATGACATATAAATGATACCTTTCTCCGATGTAAAATTGATATCATGGCGTATCTTAAAGTGATATATAGATATCGTTTTCATATGCAAAAATGATGTCAGCTGAGCTGACTAATAAAGGGCATAAAAATTATCATATTTTTCTGGTTGCTGGATTTTATAATTTTGAGCATTCACATTTTTTCCTCTGACGTCAGAGAGAAGAAAGTCAAAAATTCTTGATTGGTCAGAACATCAGAAACCATTTGGAGGCCTACATATTAAACAAGAAACATGATTATTAAAGCATTCGATGTTTGCTTACAAGTTGCCATTCACGCGGCAGGCTTGCAATATTCTACATTTACCGCCAAGCGCGGCTTTAGCGCTGGATAGAGTTCACCATTGGTCGTGGCTTCCTTTGACGCCCTTTCTCCCTTGCGTTGCCATCCTTGATGGACCGCGAGGGCTCAACATCTAGTACCTTGGTCCTGGGTAAAATTTCCATGCCAATTATGGGTCCTGAGTAGCGTAGTGGTCTTCGCAGTGGCCCGGAAAGCCAAAGGTCCGTGGTTCGATTCCTGGTCCAGGTGAAGTTTTACGCATGGAAATTAATGTGAACTTGGTTATAATGTGAATTGGGTTATAACTCCAATAACTTCAACAGAAAACGAGTTTGAAATATTTTATTACAATGATAACGCTTTAAGTTACGCATCTTTCACTGAGGGAAGTTGGGTTAGGAGTAAAGTATGATATCTCATTACTATTATAAATGCTTAAAATTACGCATTTCTAGATAAGGAGAGTTGGGTCAGGGGTAATGTCCAATATGGGCAATGTGCAGGGTTATCAATATGAAAACTCTTGGATCGAAACTACCGCTCGCCATTTCTTTTTTCATCGCAGTTTTATTGTACGACCGTCCCTGATTATAAATATTTTTAACATGTTTATCTAGGATACATTTTGATAAATTTACTTATTAAATCATCCCAATATCATGATAATGAAAAATCAGTCCATGGCAATATCAAACATACGTCGGCCCAATATGATTTTTATGCCACTGTATAGTGGTGAAAGATGTCTTTTTATCATCAAATGTATATCGGTCCAATATCGTCAGCAAATGTCATTTTTATAATGGCAAATGTTATCACTTTAGACATTTGCCGTTATCGGTAGCCAATATCGGATTGACCAATACGTGATATGTGACGGTGTGAAAATGATATTGGGCTGATATTATGATGCTGCTTGGGTAGGATAGGTACTTATAAAACCTTACAGTAACCTAAATGTTCTCCTAAGAGTTTCTGAAGAAACTTTGGAGATGTTTAAGGTAACTGTGATGTCCACGGTAAGCAGGGCCGCCCACAAGGGGGATATATGGCGAACGTTAAGCGCCATAGGAAAAACATTTGGGGGGAATGGAAATTTTCATCTACATCTACACTATACCCTGCAAGCCACCGCGAGGGTGTGTGGCAGGGGTAACTTTTGGGAGGCAATACAAATTTTGAGGGGTATTTTTAAATGCATAAAGATATTCACATTCAAAATGTAAATATTTTTACCCATTTACAGTAATTAGTATACGTATCGAAAGGTCATAACAATAAATGAATGTTAAGCGTTAAGTATGGACAACGTGCAATTATAGAGAATCAATCAGTCAGCCGAAAACTTGTTTTATTTCGGTCGCGTCTCTCGCCATACTCTTCCTTGGCTATCGTCGTCTACGCCTCAGAAGTAAGTTACTCTGAGGTCAAGGCCACCAGATCCCCGAACGCCACCCAGGAGCATTACTGACCCAGGAGCATAACTGACTCGAAGCATAACTGACTCGGAGCATAACTGACCCAGGAGCATCATAACTGACTCGGAGCATAACTGACCCAGGAGCATAACTGACTCGGAGCATAACTGACCCAGGAGCATCATAACTGACTCGGAGCATAACTGACCCAGGAGCATCATAACTAACTCGGAGCATAACTGACCCAGGAGCATCATAACTGACTCGGAGCATAACTGACCCAGGAGCATCATAACTGACTCGAAGCATAACTGACTCGGAGCATAACTGACCCAGGAGCATCATAACTGACTCGGAGCATAACTGACCCAGGAGCATAACTGACTCGGAGCATAACTGACCCAGGAGCATCATAACTGACTCGGAGCATAACTGACCCAGGAGCATCATAACTAACTCGGAGCATAACTGACCCAGGAGCATCATAACTGACTCGGAGCATAACTGACCCAGGAGCATCATAACTGACTCGAAGCATAACTGACCCAGGAGCATCATAACTGACTCGGAGCATAACTGACCCAGGAGCATCATAACTGACTCGGAGCATAACTGACCCAGGAGCATCATAACTTACTCGAAGCATAACTGACCCAGGAGCATCATAACTTACTCGAAGCATAACTGACCCAGGAGCATCATAACTGACTCGGAGCATAACTGACCCAGGAGCATCATAACTTACTCGAAGCATAACTGACCCAAGAGCATCATAACTGACTCGAAGCATAACTGACCCAGGAGCATCATAACTGACTCGGAGCATAACTGACCCAGGAGCATCATAACTGACTCGGAGCATAACTGACCCAGGAGCATCATAACTGACTCGGAGCATAACTGACCCAGGAGCATCATAACTGACTCGAAGCATAACTGACTCGGAGCATAACTGACCCAGGAGCATCATAACTGACTCGGAGCATAACTGACCCAGGAGCATAACTGACTCGGAGCATAACTGACCCAGGAGCATCATAACTGACTCGGAGCAAAACTGACCCAAGAGCATCATAACTAACTCGGAGCATAACTGACCCAGGAGCATCATAACTGACTCGGAGCATAACTGACCCAGGAGCATCATAACTGACTCGAAGCATAACTGACTCGGAGCATAACTGACCCAGGAGCATCATAACTGACTCGGAGCATAACTGACCCAGGAGCATAACTGACTCGGAGCATAACTGACCCAGGAGCATCATAACTGACTCGGAGCATAACTGACCCAGGAGCATCATAACTAACTCGGAGCATAACTGACCCAGGAGCATCATAACTGACTCGGAGCATAACTGACCCAGGAGCATCATAACTGACTCGAAGCATAACTGACCCAGGAGCATCATAACTGACTCGGAGCATAACTGACCCAGGAGCATCATAACTGACTCGGAGCATAACTGACCCAGGAGCATCATAACTTACTCGAAGCATAACTGACCCAGGAGCATCATAACTTACTCGAAGCATAACTGACCCAGGAGCATCATAACTGACTCGGAGCATAACTGACCCAGGAGCATCATAACTTACTCGAAGCATAACTGACCCAAGAGCATCATAACTGACTCGAAGCATAACTGACCCAGGAGCATCATAACTGACTCGGAGCATAACTGACCCAGGAGCATCATAACTGACTCGGAGCATAACTGACCCAGGAGCATCATAACTGACTCGGAGCATAACTGACCCAGGAGCATCATAACTGACTCGAAGCATAACTGACTCGGAGCATAACTGACCCAGGAGCATCATAACTGACTCGGAGCATAACTGACCCAGGAGCATAACTGACTCGGAGCATAACTGACCCAGGAGCATCATAACTGACTCGGAGCATAACTGACCCAAGAGCATCATAACTAACTCGGAGCATAACTGACCCAGGAGCATCATAACTGACTCGGAGCATAACTGACCCAGGAGCATCATAACTGACTCGAAGCATAACTGACCCAGGAGCATCATAACTGACTCGGAGCATAACTGACCCAGGAGCATCATAACTTACTCGAAGCATAACTGACCCAGGAGCATCATAACTTACTCGAAGCATAACTGACCCAGGAGCATCATAACTGACTCGGAGCATAACTGACCCAGGAGCATCATAACTTACTCGAAGCATAACTGACCCAAGAGCATCATAACTGACTCGAAGCATAACTGACCCAGGAGCATCATAACTAACTCGGAGCATAACTGACCCAGGAGCATCATAACTGACTCGGAGCATAACTGACCCAGGAGCATCATAACTGACTCGGAGCATAACTGACCCAGGAGCATCATAACTGACTCGAAGCATAACTGACTCGGAGCATAACTGACCCAGGAGCATCATAACTGACTCGGAGCATAACTGACCCAGGAGCATAACTGACTCGGAGCATAACTGACCCAGGAGCATCATAACTGACTCGGAGCATAACTGACCCAAGAGCATCATAACTGACTCGAAGCATAACTGACCCAGGAGCATCATAACTAACTGGGAGCATAACTGACCCAGGAGCATCATAACTGACTCGGAGCATAACTGACCCAGGAGCATCATAACTGACTCGAAGCATAACTGACCCAGGAGCATCATAACTGACTCGGAGCATAACTAACCCAGGAGCATCATAACTGACTCGGAGCATAACTGACCCAGGAGCATCATAACTTACTCGAAGCATAACTGACCCAGGAGCATCATAACTGACTCGGAGCATAACTGACCCAGGAGCATCATAACTTACTCGAAGCATAACTGACCCAAGAGCATCATAACTGACTCGAAGCATAACTGACCCAGGAGCATCATAACTAACTCGGAGCATAACTGACCCAGGAGCATCATAACTGACTCGGAGCATAACTGACCCAGGAGCATCATAACTGACTCGGAGCATAACTGACCCAGGAGCATCATAACTGACTCGGAGCATAACTGACCCAGGAGCATCATAACTGACTCGGAGCATAACTGACCCAGGAGCATCATAACTGACTCGAAGCATAACTGACTCGGAGCATAACTGACCCAGGAGCATCATAACTGACTCGGAGCATAACTGACCCAGGAGCATAACTGACTCGGAGCATAACTGACCCAGGAGCATCATAACTTACTCGAAGCATAACTGACCCAAGAGCATCATAACTGACTCGGAGCATAACTGAGCCAGGAGCATCATAACTGACTCGGAGCATAACTGACCCAGGAGCATCATAACTAACTCGGAGCATAACTGACCCAGGAGCATCATAACTGACTCGGAGCATAACTGAGCCAGGAGCATCATAACTGACTCGGAGCATAACTGACCCAGGAGCATCATAACTGACTCGGAGCATCCCCCCAGCCTTCTTCCCGCCACCTCCTCCCAGCATATCTGCCAACATGTCACATCACAGTACTTCGGTTTATGAGGCTTAGACTTATACGGGTCGTGCATACACTGCACGTTACCTTACATGGTGATTTTTTACTCTCACTTCCAGTCGACAACCTTTTGTCCACCTGATTTACCAGGCACCAGAAGAAGGCCCCATTCTTGATAGTGAACTGGAAAAAATGAACAATCCCTTCCTTTCACCGGATAATTCAGCATATCCAAATGACGTTGGATAATCCAACAACTTGCTATAGAAACAATAAGCTTTCAGCTGAACTTATTAATGATACTTTGAAATTAGAATCCCAAAATCAATTTCCTTCGTTTTTACAACTTTGTGTGGAAGGAAATTCAACCCAGAAGTAATAACAATTCTTCTGCCAAACTGAATAGAAAAAGGACGTACAGGCATACCTCGACTTACGTCGTTTCCCATGTAGCACCACCAACGGTTGGGCCAACGTTGGGGAACGGTTACATAAAACGGTTGGCCAACCATGTTATTCATGTCCGTTTTGCCAAACGTTATCCAACTGTAATGGCCCAACAGTTCCCCAACAGTTGGCCCAACAGTAGGTCCCACCATTCACAAACAATTATACAACCATATATTCCTATTAACCTGTGTGTCGCCATTAGGCATAGCATTGGGTGATATATATGCGCCAATGCGGAAATGCCCTGTACTAATTACCTTCACCTTTCTCTAAGCCACCACCATAACTAAATATTTTAGTACGACCTCAGATAGCAGGTATAGAACAGATGACGGAATGGAATTCCACAAAGTGACGGCTACAACCAATAATCGTCATAATATAACTTCCAGGAACAAATGGAAATCACCATGAGCAATTTAAAACAAAACAGCTGTATATTTAAATATTTATTGGCACTACTTCAAATTTCAATGATTGCATTCTTTTGCCTACATATCACACATTTGAAATACGATTCCACATTTCAGGTATTATCCAACGCGACATGAGCCAAAGTCACACCACATGGCATGTGAATCGACAGTTGCAATCGAGCTTGCTTCTTGCACAACACTAAATTTTAAAAGGTTTATCTGGATATTCAGTAACCAAGGGTCTTGAAAAGAACAATGGTCATCACACTCAAAATTAGCAGTAGATTTTTCGAAGAGGGAGCTCTTTGAAATTTCTTCGAAATTCATCACTGCACTGAGGAACACACAAATACACAAAACATTTTCACGTTAATCGCAAAGTTGATTGGTGAACGAATCTTCATTAGCTCATACCTAATGTCCCAATGCGTTAATAATATAACTTGTCTGTAAAAATAAATAAATGCGGTCACTTCTTATGCTAAGAACTAAATCAAGACTACGGAAGGCAGATCAAAACAAAAACAATGACAAATTCGTGAATTACCTCGCTTTGCAAAGAAAAAACTTGACTCAGCGTACCTTAATCGTCAATTCCAATTTTAAAGCAAGCTTCTATGGTATCGAACTTCATAAAAACACTATGCTTCGAGATCACTTTAATTCCAGTTGCTTGCCTCCGAGCTGACTTTACATGATCATATTATTCACAACCGTGGGCATAGAAACAACACAAATCACAACTGCCATTTTGAATGCAGAATTCGATTAGCATTGCGATTATACATGGCCACCTTTAATACTGGTATTTAAAGGAGGCTATGGATTATATCGATATAGTCGATACCTTTCAAAACCGCGAACTATTAAATGAATAATCGGGTTAAATTTGTTCCTGTGCACTAAAGTTGTGATTTATCGTTGATGATAAAGCTCTAATTAAAAAATTCTAAACTGTAGTGTGTTTGAATGCATGTAATTTGAATGTCATCATTGAAAATTAAAACGTAATTGTTCAAGATATGAACTTTTTGATCCTAGAATTTTATTTCTCGCATTAATATTTTTTTTAAAGCAATGGTTTTTAATTTAACTAAAACTGAATAGCCAGTCCGTAATGAATTTTTCAATGATTAACAAAGAGGTGAAAATTTAGTGTTTCGGCACTTCGGCAAGTCCTTCACTACAGCCAGACTTCTTAGAGTTTTTGCTCAGCTAAAACCGCTTAAACTCTCGTATTGCAACCCCGCGTACCGAGCTGAGCACAGCGAAAGTGTTTAGTGAGACGATATTCAGCATGTGTGGCTATGGGCGGCATGCACAGCGCTGTAATACAATCAATCCAATAGCCTTCCTATCACAATCCCCCAACGTTGGCCCAACGGCTAAAACCCATCCCAGCCAGCACAGCAGATATTTCTTACAGAAATGAAAGCGAAAAAATGGGGAGAATATATCGCTAGAGAAATTACAGGGTAAGAATTTCCCTTCTTTTTCGGTTCGTAGAGAGCCCGTAAGATCCTTTGGGTCTAATGCTAATAATGCTGTGAATTTACTTTTAAATTATATTCGGAGGACTAACGCGGTTGGATAGATACTTGATTTTTCTTGCTCCACCATGCAAGAAACAATTTTAAGATACTCTCAAGCATTTGGAAATCTTGAGGTGGACGTCTGTGCACGAAAAGTTGTTATTGTGTGAGTACTACAACTTCAATTTGAAGAAGGACTTTGTTCGCTTAGGTCTATGGAGGAATTACATTTAATTTTGATATAAAAGCAACTTTATAACAACTCAGCTGCATTTATCTGGCACGCTTTAGAGGACGAGATATCCCTTATACCCTTTTTGAGACGTTCCGTCTGCTAACCGGAAGAGAAGACCGAAAAGACTATCGATATTATCGATATGCTTGCAATCGAAATGCCTTTCCGGTAGCAACCACGAACACCACAAATCTGTTGTATCCTCTGACAATGAGCGAAATATGTAGAAGTGATTGAAGTGGACAAAGTATGCTATACCATCGGAACCGTATCTCACGCCCTGAAATTTACATGGACGAGTAGTGTAGCAATTGGATCTGTATTTCAAGTGAGTACCATTTATTTCTCTTTCGTTATTATCCTCTGCACTAGTCTGGTTATCGAGGACTTTGTGACCACGCCGTGTCGATTACTAATACATTAGGTACTGGAATGACGTATTCTATAACCATATTTCTTTACATGTTCGTTTATATTAACGTATGAAATGTGCATTTCTTAAATATGTCCCAGGGGAATCACGCGACTGGAACTCGATATTGTTGGTGTTGGTGTCTATTCCTCAGCATGAGACGTGAGTATCATTCCTTTCTCGTTATTTCGTTATTAGAGCGGAGTTGTTTGTTTGCAGTACACTCATTCAGTCGTATGGTGGTTCAACTCTTCTCGGTCATATGGCGGTTTAACGTGTTTCCATTACATTTTAGTCTATTTGTTGCGAAATGATTGAGGCGTGATTCACTCTCTTAGCTAAAACTTAATAGAATAGGAATTTATTCAACATGTTCTGGCCATACAAAAAACTGAACACAAAGTCCAGTGGGAAAGGTTGACTACCCCAACGGGCATACATGTTTACCACTTATTTTACTTAGATTGGCTGACCACAAAATATTGTAACGTGAATCATGTCGGCTTTTATTATTAACATGGAAAGCTTTGTTGCGGGTTTGCCTACTATTAGGTACTTTACAAGTAAAGCGCTGAATACTGGAATGCATTGAAATAAATATTTGTAAAATTGCTTGAACAATAGCAGAGCAGTAAAAACATCTCTAATATACTGAGTAAAGTCAAAATCATTTTTATTAGTGTAGTAATAAGAGTATATGGACACCAAAATACATAATTGTCGTCAAAATAGAACCAATGAATTTCACTTCCGCGAGTAATTATTGTATAAATTATTACAAATAATATAACTAACCGAGAAATTTTTCGGTCGCTTATTTTATATTTAGCTAATGTCCCACTGTTTTTTGCAGAGGTGCTGAAAACTAAGGGGAACACGGCCCCAGATGGAGCTCCTTACAGTGGGAAGGAACACGGGCGAATTGTTTCGCCTAGCAAGGAGGGTTAACAAGTTAAATGTAAATGATGGTGCAGCAGATGTGCCTGAATAAAGATCATTTGTTATAGACTTTCGAATTTATTTTGTGTACAAGTACCCCATTGTGAGAAATCCTTTTTTTGTTCTGAGTTAGCAATAGTAACAAGAGCAAATTGTAGGCATGTTGATTACTGTATGGACGTGTTATTATTATTGTTGATGTTCAGGTTGTGGATTTTTAACTAATCTAACCACTACATCCTTTGGTTGTAAGTTTGTTGCGAGGTGAGTCTTTTTTATTTCCCTAATTTCGGCAACTTAATGGTCGAATAATGAACTTTTCTGTAGCATATCATTAGTAGCAGAGTGGAATATATATTCATTTATAAATGTATGACGTTACAAAAAGTAGACCCCATAAAGGGCGAGTGTAGGAAGCGAACGTGGTACAAATAATAGCCGTCAGGTGGCGGTAGCGTGCCTAAAAGATCGCTGTTAGTTCCTCCTAAGTCCGCTAGGGAGCGCCCTTCTCACTGTTAGAGAAATGATTTCTATCGCATTTCGGAAACCTTTCGCTTTGATTTCTCCAGCATTTCTCTAACTTGCTACTGCCATATACAGAAACCATTTCCCTTTCCGTATATGATTTCTCCGTTTTATATGGAAGGTTTCTGTATATGTTGGTTCTATTTACAACCTTGTGCTGGCTGGGATTCTACAATGGACGTAAGCCGTAAGACGTAAGCTGTAGAACTTAAGACGTAAGGATTTCCATACGACAGGCAATCTCCAATGCTGACGTATGCCGTAAAAATATCAACATCGATCACGGTGCATTCGGAAGCACTCCGGTCGTATATACATGGATATTGAAGACAAATGAGTGTCGATTTTTTATGGCGTAGAATAGAGAACACCGTCAACAAATATACGATTACTTAATTATTGAAGAGAAGCATTTGCAATGCTAACAGGGCTGTCTGGGATGTGATCAGAACTGAAACAAATTATGGTTGTTCGGTCTTAAATGACCAAATAAACTCAGAGCAAAGATCATTATGGACCTCAATGCACTTATTAGTCCGCTGTCTAACTATTGATTTCTATATAAATAACGGTCAAGAAAGTTAATAGCAATTCATTCTTTGATTTGCATTATTTATTTCAGTGTACCCTTTCTTCTTATCATAGAATTACAACTGTCCATTCCACTGAGTTTTTGGCATTTTGGACGATACTGGTGGGTGTCGATCAGTATATGCCATTTAAAACTTACAAGACCACTTATCATCCAAATAAACCAAGAAACTGGTTCATACAATAAAGATTTATTTAGAAAGTGGGATGAAACAATCCAAATATTATTCAATGAGGCATCAGTTAATGATAGGCTCGTCTAAACTCGCCATCTTTCAAATTCACGACCAAAGATTATTTCAAATACGTCCGCAATTCTTCTCGAAGTCAAAAAAACTTCCATAAAAGCAATAACCCGTGACTGACACTGGCAGTAGTAATGAGGCGCTCTGATTGGCCTGCCGTTAGACGTAAGACGTAGAGATGGGACTTGGCCATGTCCCTTACGACAGCTCCTTACGTCTTAACCCTTTCGCGCCCGAGCTTCGTGGAGGGAAATGCTTCCTCGTTACGAGTCTCTTGAAAATTTTCTTCACTCCCCTGTACGAAGCTTCTTCGCGTCCACGGAAGGCAGAGGTTCCCTCCCTAACCATTTTTGGACCCAACTCAGCGGGTCGCCGATCCCTTTCAGGGCCTGTATTTTGTCGGTTCCATACCGATCGGTTTACCTTTTCACTCAACCGATCGGAACAGATTCCGTACCGACTGGCCCTCCCGCACCGACAAAACCATCTCGATAGATTCTGTATGGCTTTCGGTGGCAAACCCAGTCGGTTTGCTTCCCCCTCCCAGGAAAAAGAAGGAGAGGGAGCAGATTTCCGAGTGTACCCGAAGGTAGACGTCACGTGATACGTATCTGCCAACCGGAGGCAGAGGAGAGGAAACAAATGAAGACTGAAATACGGCGAGCAACTTCTACCGCCAAAAGATATCGCAGCGTAAACAATGGAACGCAGCGGTACGTAATGAATGCTTGTTTCGGCTCGTTTCAATATTTACTTGCTGAAAGCTCTGATTTAATATGCTTAATAATTTTTGATTGCATATTTACTTGAAATATGGATTTATAAAGTGCTCTGTGAAAATATTGCGAAGGAAATTATGATACTTACTCCAAATTGAGTGGAATATGTCTTAGAAATAAATTTTGTGTGAGGGATAACTATATGATATATCCATTGCTTTTATATTACGGAACGGAGTTACCGCGAGTGTTAATTCTTGTTTTAATCGATGGCATTAATTATTGTTTTTATCGATGGCATTAATTATTGTTTTAAGTATTTCATCACGGTTACGTAGAGTTGTTAATAGCCCATAGTGTCACTTTGCCGTTGTAATATCCATTGAGAATAAACCTAAAGTTGTAAAATCGGTAGTTATTTATTAAATTGGGTATAAATGTCTACGCTTATTTAATTTAAGTGTAAACGCAAGTTGTTAGGCGAGTAAGATTTGATGGGATATCGTAATTTAGGCCTACGCGGATGTTTACTTTCATCTTACTGTGCCAATTAATGAAAGAGAAGCCTTATAACTCAACAATATAGCGAGGGAGATGTGATGAAGGAATAATGTATGATGATCAAGACATGTATTTATCTTATACTTCATATTCTTTGTGGGTAATCAAGTAGATGCCATGGTTGATATTGATGTTAATGTTTACTATGCTGTTGAAAATTACATACATAGTTTTTATTCAAATGGGAGCTGAGGACAAACTGAAATCCACGTTGTGCCATACTACTGAAATGTACTTCCAAGTGTTTACAATTTTCAAGACAATTTCAACACTTAGCGATTTAATATACATTTACAAAGCAACGTATGTGAGAGCCGAAGACTAATTGCGTCAGAAAGCATTATCTTGATAAGCTATTACATCATAATAGCACTGTTCAATAAGAAGTATGCACTTTATTGACGATAGCAAGCTATAATACCAACATTCAGTTATCATTTAGTTATTTCTATCATGGTAATGAGTTGAAGTTGGTGTTAGATGCCCGACAGAGTCGTTTTTATAAACTTTTTACATTAGGTAGAGTAATCACTCATGAAGTTATAAAGAGAATTTAACACTGCTATCTTTCACAATGAGAAAGTTTGGTTGGTTCATCTATAGGAAACCAACAATAGAATTTCCCAGTGGATAGTCAATGAGGGTGCGAAGACCGAGAAAAGCAATATTCCATTGAAGCAGAGCGGAAATACATATACGAAAATAACTGAGGCAAAAGCAAATGCACCGCATAAAAAATGACAGCGTATTGCTGCCGTTCACCGGTATGTACACAGAGAAAGATAATGCAAGATTTCGATATACTTAATATCGTCTGCTACGTTACATAAAATGTTGGCGCAATAGTAAAATGATGTCTTGCGCATAGTATTCCGAGAAAATTATCAGTATTAGTGATATCTTATTACCTTTTTTCTAATTTTCACTCGTATTGTTCTTGGCAACATTTTACATTCTCAGTTCACCTCCACTCACGATAATTACAGAATGATTATGTTGTCAAGTAAACTTCGTGTAACTATTATAATATATTTTCAACATTTTATATCGCAAATATATCCCAGAAAAAATGATAATTATCTCCAATACCCTCGCCTTCAAGTATAGGTATAGCGGTAAACAAGCCAAACCGACTGAAACCCGAGCGTACCGACAGCAATTAGGTGTCGGTAGGATTCCCTGTTTCCCACCGACTGGAGGTCGCCGCCGCACCGATCGGTTGCGTACAGAATCGCACCGATGTTCCCTCTTCGTCGGTTTGCCATCCAAACCGACGGAAGGTCTCCCGTACCGATCGGTTTGGAGATACAGAATACAGGCCCTGGGCCGCTGTCCCAGACCCTCAAAGGATTAAAAGACTCCTTAACAGCGCGAGTCCACGGTCAACTGACTGAAATTGCAATGTTTAATATAAACAAATATTTGTTGTTCGTATCGATTTTTTTACATTTAAAATGAATTTATTGTGATTTTCTGAGCGTGCAGAAATTTTAAACGAAGTTCTAACGTTCATATTGACGTATTTAGTACATTTCTAATCCAAATCGACTGTTCTCTAACTCCGTTGATATTAACGATAGAATTTCGCTTGAAATTTCCATGCGGTAAGCCAAAAAAGATGAATTCATTTCTAACATTGGATTTTTAAAGTAAGCAACAAATATTTTTTTTGGAGAAAACACTGCAAATGACAGTATTTGACCGCGTGGAGAGGATAGGAAGGGGTCGACCTGAGCGGCCGAGGAAGGGCCTGGGCTCGCGCTAAGCCGGATCTCGAGGGGCGACCGCGTACGTGGGTCTATTGTTTCCGCCACGGTCAATTTCTTCCGACCTGTGCCGCACAGGAGCGGCTTTCGTTGGTTAGGGTAGGAAAATTCACGCCGCACATGTGAGGCATTCGTTGTTTAGGGAAGAATATCCTCGCCGCACAGGTGCGGCCTTCGGCGCGAAAGGGTTAAGACAGCCCTTACGACAGCTCTTACGGCTTACGTCTTACGGCTTACGCCCATTGTAGAATGGCCTTAAGTCATATAACCGTGCAAATTGCACCGTTTCTCAGCCGTTGAAATTTAACCGTGCGAATGGCACCGTTTACCAAAGTTGGCCCAACGGTCAAAAATTAACCGAACCATTCCCCAACCGTGGCACCATTTCCCAACGTTGGCCCAACCGCCCATGGAGCTGCATGGGTTCCGTAGATACGTCGGTTTTTTTAAATAAATGGATAAAATTAGTTGAGATGTGACTGCATTACGGGTTACGGCAAAAGTGCTGAAATAGCAGAAATACTTGCAAATGTGATAAATCACACTGAGTCAAAATAAATAGCTTAAAAGATATAAATAAATGGAGTTCATAAAATAAGGATTTAATAAAGAATACGGCACTGCATGGAAATTTAGAAACTGCTCAACTGAAGAGATACTGCTT
This sequence comes from Platycnemis pennipes, assembly GCA_933228895.1. Lineage (NCBI taxonomy): Eukaryota > Metazoa > Arthropoda > Insecta > Odonata > Platycnemididae > Platycnemis > Platycnemis pennipes. The sequence goes on along the minus strand of OW121852.1, from coordinate 135,498,897 downwards.
GAGAAATGGTGTGTATGCGTGTTCACCAATCAAGGTAAAGCGAAGTAGTATGCCATCAGAAACCTATCGTATCCGGCTTAGCACTTTTAATAATTATAATGTATACATGTGTATACAACCCTCTCAAGCGGAAACAAGTTGCGATACCGAAATGCAGCCACCCAGCCAGCACAAATAAACATTTTACCTTCAATTTATTTGAAATTTACGTAAATATGTCGTAAACTGTTTATTTGTTTACAAGTTGCTCACGTAAACTTCTAAGATGCATCTCGTAAAAATCGCGGCCACATGTCCTCATCGTGGAGTAAGCAACACAGAAACGGTTTACCAGAACGTCCGCCATAATGCATACGCATCAAATACTTTGTTTGCCATATATATTCCCTCACTACGTATTAAATGTGCAATTAAATCCAGTGTACCACGTTTAAAAATTTTCACGAATAAAAAAAAGGTAAAAAAATAAAATTACATATACATCACTAGCATCGCTTTCGCCCCTAGGTGGCTCAGGGAACCGAACCCGTGTCGTTCGCTTCATATCTCGGCACGCTACCACCAGGCTAATTGCTTCGTTGATGTGAGTGTTGCCAGATTGCTAGTTGTTGTGACGCGGTTCATGCATGAACTTGCGCCGGTTCATGAATGCGAAGTAAAGTTTCAATAGTTGATTATAACTATAATTCATTACATAACTAAAAGTTAAGACTATCGAAGGAACTGTAGTAATGATTTACGATCGAATTTGCTTTCCTAAATTGTCGAACACATGAATTCTTCGTTAATTGTGCTGGCGTGACAACACCCCTTAGAAAAATCCTTGAAGATTAAAAATTAATTTCTCTTCACCAATGGTTATGATTACTGGTGAGCACCAATTAACTACTTGTGAATGATGATTAATTACTAATATTTGCAGTGATTACCTACTTTTTGCAAGGGAGCTCAGGGGTGGATTTTGGAACAAATATCAAACTGCCATCTCATATCGGTGATCAGCTTGAAACATGTGTACTCCACATTTAATGAAAAAGATACTTGAAACTACTTCATGTATCTACATGTTAACTTTATGAGCCAAATATTTTCATTAAACATACGCGCAGAGTATAATCTATGACATAATGCTGTAAATTTACTAATTTCTTAATGGCCCACACTCGTAAGAATCACGTAAATTCGTTTACGTGTGCGGTTTAAAAACCGTTTACGAGATGCTTACATAAGCATTAAGCATTTACGTTTACGTTCATTCTCATAAAATGATTGCTTAGAATTAACGTAAACATGAAATAATACGCGGAGATTATGTTTACGTATACACACGCACATTAAGTTTACGAGGATTTTACGTAAACATGTTACTGTGTGCTGGCTGGGCACAATCGCAGTCCCTTCAAATGTTTTTGATGACGTTACTTCAGGGGTATCGATTATTCGATACGATTTAAACCAAGATTTCGGATGCCAATGTGAGCGGCCCAAGTACCAGAGGCTCTTTACTGAAGAGTTTCGGGATCGAGCGCTAATGTTTCAAGCACATGTTTCACTACTCCTTTGGGAGAATGCCTTCGGAGGAAGCCTGTCCGACAAGAACGAATTGTGAGGACGACAGTTGGTGTCGCCTTGCAGCCTCCTTCCTCCCTCTCTTGCTTGGCAAAATGGACCCGTTGGTAGGACTTTTCTTGGCAGGTAAGCAACCGTTATCTTCGGAAACTTCGGAAGAAAATCAAGAATCATACTTGCATTTTTATTGCTCTGCTTATAAGTTATACCTTCTGTCTCAGTTGCCTGACCTCTTGTCCCCAAACTGTATCTTATTTTTATCCTAAACTTTAAAACCGCAAATTCTTATCTGCCAAGGTGAAGCGTCAGCTTGATTTTTCTTGATATCCAGAGAAAAATGGGTCGTTTACCATATGTTTAATTGCCGAATCCGATAGAGTTTGTAAAATAAAAAGACCCGTATTTTTCCAGTTTTTGATCCGTCCATTATTCCTCGAGTTATAAGCGGCGAAAAACTGATGTTTTTAACCCTTTCGGAAAAGTGGGCGTGGTGCAACCTCTGACGTGTATCGACTTCGTCCAAATACACTGAGCCCGCGAAGCTACTTCGCCTTATCGCAATGGGTGGGGGTCACAGCTGACTCTGCCAATAGGAGCAGTTGCGACAGCATCTGTGCGAGCAGACCTTCCGAGAACCCCCCTCCACTCCCTCCCCTTCCCATAAGAGCAGTCAAGGACGGGAGGAAAATGACGTCGATGATATGAAAGCAGCTTTTTCGGTGGGCGTCACCTTTTGCTTGTTTTAATTTTTGATTTATGAGTGAATGGTTGTGGTTAGGTGATTAATTTTTTCACTAAAATTCTTTTTTCGTTTCCATCTAACGATTTCGTGTACAAAATTGCGATTTCGGTTCCGAGTAACCCCCCACATTAAAGGAGGCGGTTCTTTGAAAAACTTATAAACGTTGACGCCATATAAATTGTTAATACCTGATAATCAGGACAAATTACATGGGATACCAAATGCACCAAACAATGGAGAATCACCATGAGAAGTCCGGGATGAAAAAAAAAACTTTATGACTTTTGAGCAACTTTTTCTCGCTTTCAGTCTCTTGTACGTCGGCGGCGTCTGGGTTAAGTCCCCTCTTGGTGCCAAGGGGATAACGGTTCGACGCGCCGTCCACCGGGCGGAGTACTCTACTCGATGTGTCTCCACGAAGAAGGGAATCATACTTACATGATTGGGAGAGAAATATGGGGATAGCAAGATAACACGAGGACAATGCAATCAAAGGCTTATCTGTGATCCGTTCTGTTTCCTAATCATTAAGGGACGAGTACCACGGGAATTGAAAACAATATTAAAATACCAGAGGAAATCATGAGTTGAAGACAAAAGTTTCTTTACTGTCAATCACAATAGTACATCGATTATTCGTGAACAATCCCAGGTTGTCATGGACGCAAACAAACTCCGGTCACCATGGACGCCACTCTCACGCCTTCTGGCCCATGATCTTGATGGAGAAAGAGAGGCCTTTGGTGAAACTGGACTCCAGGTGGATGCTCACCCTGGTGCCTCCGATGGTGCCGTTGGTGATGGTGGCCGTGGCTCCAATGTCTGGTCTCTGCAACGAATGCGGAATCAGAGAGGAAAGTTCGCTACTCATTGCAGTCTGCCATTAATGGATGCATGCGATCTCAAATGACTACAGGGACCCAAACCATTAATATGTTCACGTTCTCTTCGTCCAGGATTTCGCGAAGAGATATTTTCAAATCGGAGCCAAAATTGTGGCTATGCGAACCGTTTTGTTTTAAAATAAGGAAATGATTTCATTGATAGAAAATGATGAGTAACAGATTGAGGTAGAGGTTGAGAACAGGTTCAGAAAAATTCATCTACATCTACACGATACCCTGCAAGCCAACCGGAGGGTGTGTGGCAGAGGGTGAAGATCACCAAGCATGCACTATATACATGCAATCATGTTATTTATTATAGGGTCTCAGGCGAACCATGTTATTTATTATAGGGTCTCAGGCAACTAGGTTCTTAGTATCTACATTTTAATAGAAAGGAGGTGGATCATCAATGACCCGAGTGCCTAAATCTTCAGATTGCCCCACGAGATGCCTCTATGGTGTGTGGCAGGGGTTGTGTCGTCAACAATTATGATCCACATCAAAAGATTTACATACACGTTAGAACATTATAAAACCTAGTGATGAAAACATGTTAGTCACACACGCACCAGCCGTTTTTTAGGAAAGATGGACTGAATGTCTTATAATCCACTTCGAATGCTATGCTACGTATGATGTGACAGTCTTTCCTCTGCCAGCCACCAGATGGTGCGGTGCTTCAAATACTTTAGATTACGTACGGTGCCTTCTGTTAAAGCTTAGTGACTAGTATCTGAATGTATATTTATTCATTGATTAATTACGATTAAACCTTTTATTTATTTAAAATTATTAATGCAGTTGATTCATTTTACAAAAAAGTTCGTATTCATTTTAATTAGCATACCGTGAAGTTGGTCCATATTCGCGCGAACTTTTATTATATAGAATATATTAGAAGATTCCGCGAGAGCACAAGAGCCCATATAATATAATACGACTATTAATTGATACTATATTCAGCAGAGGAGACTTTTCGAACTTTGAGATGGTTTTCAAATAGGCTATTATTAATACATAGGCTAATATTCACTGGATCTGAGTGGCTCTGAATTACTAAAGGTGAGTTCTGGAGCCGAATATTCCCAGAATGCCCTGCAACGTAAACTATACGTAAATGTTACGTCAGCAGCAAGGCAGCACAACCCACCAATTCTGGTTCTTTCAAATGGTCTTGAAATTAATATTTATTTTATTTTCTGGCAAATAACACGAACCTACCACATAACACGCATTTCAAAAATGTCTTCACAGTAATAAATCTATAGATAACGGGCAATGCAAAAGTTTCTCTGTGATAAATATATTTAAAACGAGCATTTCTAAATTGTACTGTTTTTCATAATAAAGCGCTTTAAATATCGTTACTTTGCTGTTAAAGTCGCAGCGAAATTTATTACTGTACCTTTCTATGGACTAATGGACTAGGAAGTAAACTAATTTTTTACGTGGTATCGAAGGCTGTGAAATAGCAACTATTGATGATTGTAAGGCCATGGAAGAAAGAGAAGCGAAAACACGCAAATCGGCTCAGTTCAAGCTAGAAGTTATTGTAAATGGTGCAGCAAGGAGAAAATTCAATGTAAATAAAGCTATTGTGATAGAGAGTGGCGAAAAAATGAAGAGTTTTTTTAAGAAACTGTTTTATGGGAAACGGTCCATGCGCTACAGAAAGTGTTTCTGGCCAACACTTGAGAAAGAACTTTACGATTGGGTTATTCTTGAAAGATCAAGAGGAATAAGGCTCTCAACAACTCGAATTTTACTTCAAGCTAGGCGAATTGCACGAGAGAAAAGCATAATTGACTTCAAAGCTTTATCCCTCTTGGGGATTCCGATTCATGAAGAGAAATAATTTAAGTGTTCGTGCCTCGAAAACCATTGGCCGGAAACTGCCTATGGATTGGAAGGCCAAGGTGATACAATTCAGACAATTTGTGAAAGCGATCATTTCCGGACTAGAATCGTGGACTTCCTATCCAACCTTCTCGTGGACTTCCTATCCACCCTGGTCTCAGAGAGTAATTCTGGACGGTATCTCCTCTCCATCCCTCAAAGTAACCTCCGGTGTACCCCAAGGCAGTGTTCTTGGTCCTCCTCTTTTCACCTTTTATATTGATGACATTACCCAATCACTTTCTTCACGAGACATTGGCATTCTTCTGTATGCTGATGACTGCAAGGTTTTTAAGACAGCTACGCCGATAGCTCTGTCCTGCACGATGCCCTTACTTCCATTTCAGAATGGAGCTCTACCTGGAAGCTTAAGGTGAATCCCATCAAGTCCAAAACCCTGACCTTTACATTACGCGCCAATCCTGTCAAATCCTCCTATAATTTTATCTACGCAACCAATCCCAGAAGTTACATCCCATAGTGATTGTACTCTTTGACTCCAAGCTAACCTTCGCCCCCCACATTAAACACATCTCTTCCAAATCTAGTTGGACTCCTCTACAGATTCACAGAAATACACAGTCCTCTGGCTCTGAAATCCATCTTTTCCGGCTGTGCTCTTCCAGAAATAGATTATTGTTAGCCAATAGGTATGGTCCTCTGCTTGTCCTGCCAATCTCAAACTTCTCAATAGGCCTCTTAACTTCTTCATAAGTATCGTCAAACATCGCAACCCCCCTCTTCGGAATCTTTCTGCTAATGCACTGCTGTCGGATCTTGAGATTTTTCCTTTGCAACGTCGGCGCACACTTAGTGACCTCAAGTTTTTCCACGGAATTATGAATGGCCGTTTCAGGTCGAATGGCCTTCTCCCAATTCTCCCTTCACGTAAAACCCGAAATTCGTCTCTATTTCATCTCCCTCACCTCCGTTTATCTGTGACTCAGAGATCCCTAACCTACCGGCTGCCTCTTACCCACAACTCCCTCAATACCCCTTCCATTGACATAACATCATCCATTTCATCTTTCACAACCGCTATCAACAGACTTCCTTCCTAATTTGATTTTTCTTGTTTTATTTTTTTTTGTCCTATGTCTTATAATTGTGCTATTTATCATTTGTTAAAAAATCCAATGTGAAGGTCTCGTTGGCTGTTTTTGGATTTCATGTTAAATAAATAAATAAATAAAAATAGAAGAAATGTATGTGGGTAACATGGACAAAATGCCAGTACGTTATGACCTTCCAACTGCAAGGACTTTGAATCTTAAAGGTGCAAAGGAAGTGTCCATTACTACGACAGGACACGAAAAGTTAGCTTTTACAGTTGTATTGTGCGTGACGTCAGATGGTTCCAAGCTATCTCCTGTGGTAATGTTTAAGGGGAAAACCATTCCAAAGGGGTGTTTTTCGAAAGATCTCATTGTTACCGCGAATGAAAAGGGATGGATATATAAAGAAGTGATGAAGACGCGGTTGGATAAAAGACGTAGGCATGCTTTCTTCTTCAGCCCTAATTCTCTTTTAATTATGGATGCACTCCGAGCCGATTTAATGCCCGAAGTAAAACAAATTGATCAACAAATACCCCAAGGTCGCAATTATACGCGGTGGACTGACGAAGAAACTTCAACCCCCCTTGATTTAACGGCGACTAAATCCTTCAAATGAAAACTTCTAGCTAAGTGCTAAGTAATGAAGAAATATGCAAATGGATATTTGGAAAGCTGGAATTCTGTGACATTAACGTGCATCCAGAGAGGGTTTGATAAATCATTTGCGGATTTGGAGATTACAGGAACAACAGAATCTGAAAACGATTAGGTTACTGAGGAACGCGAAGTTGGTGATGTTCCGGTGGAAATACTGAGAACTATGGAGTCGTTCCAGTTGGACTCGGGAGATGAATTTGATGGTTCGACTGTGATTTATGTTTGCAGGTTTCAATGTAATTCTCTGATTAATTGTTTTATTTTACTTTTTTATGATTTCTTCCTTTGTATTATGCTGACAAGAATGTTTTTTCACTACTGTAATGTTCTATAATAAAAAATTACTCTTGTGTTTTGAAATGTGATTATATGATTACATTAGCATTTACAATATGTTGGTTCATATCCCTTATTTTACGACGAAAGAAATTAGATTTTAAATATGTTGGTTCGGCAATCATTTTCTCTAATTTTATGATCATGGTCCAGTCTACCATAGTTGGTCGGAGATCGCATCGTATTTTTAACAGTGCAGTGAAAATATTATCTTGGAAATTATTTAAGAAATTAAGTCTCAATTTCAACCTGCGGTCTGACAATTCTTCCTGCTTTAGTTGATCCGATAGACTAGTTAGGCCCGTTTACTTGTCATACCGTTACTTGCCACTTACCAAGTCTTTGATCATGATGCAATTGACGACGTTGGACTGGGGTTCGCCGTCCGGCGGGTAGACAATGTCCAGACTGGCCTCCCCCAAGTAGTGACCGTCGTCCGAAACCTGCATGAAGCTCAGAACCTGGTCACCGGGCTGTCAATTAAAGCACACGCGCGCGGGTATTAACAACAGGGGGCTGAACAACAGATTGGATATGGAAGCTGCCATAACACGGTTCACAGGTAATAATCATATTTTATTTAACAGATTTTGAGCATTAACTGTTTCTCATTCATAATTATATGTGCACACGTATAATATACGTGGCGAGAGAAGATGGGAGGAAATTAGAAAAAGTCGGCGAGGTTCGACGACGATAAAGCACTAGTCATCCAGTCAGCCCATGGTCTACAAGAAATGCTAGATGCGTTACAAAGACAGAGCCATAGATGCGGGGTGAAGGTAAAAGAAGAAAGCGTAAGTAATGGGATTTTTAAAATCAAAAAGGACCTGCTTCCATTTAAAAGAAAGAGGACAGAAGCGAAAGCCGTTGTAGCAATCTAGGTGCTGTGTTGGAAGATGATGGGTCCAGTGGCACTGAAGTCAGAAGGAGAAACGCGTTCGCCAGAGAAGCTCTTATTTGTACGCGTGACTTATGAAAGAGGCGTCAAGAAGGAAAATAAGTTGAAAGTGCAATGTGACACTACTGGCGTGATAATATCATACGGTGCGTGTATTTTGGGATTTTGAGACAAGAAGATGAGAATAGACTGGGTCTTTCGAGATGTATGGAGAAGGGTGGTGGAGAGTGTAGTGGAAAGGAGGAAGAAAGACGTGCTTAGATGTGGTATAGGAGAGGAAAGAAACTTGATTGAGAATATTGGGAAAGGGCAGAGAGTGTGGATGGCGAAGGTGTGTCGAAAGATTGGGGGAAGAATGTTGGGTAAGCGAGGAAGAAGAAAATAGTTTGGATAGAAGTATAGGAAGTAGGAGGTATTAGGGGCTGATGATGGACTTCGTGTAAAATGTAGAAGAGTTATTATGTATAATTGATTGTAGTTATGCCTGAAATTCCAGAAAAATAAACATGGGCAAAATCTAGGGGATGACGGAATGCAAAAATAATACCATATTGTAGAACAGATCTCTGCCTTAATTACATGCAAGTTTCATGATTAAATTGTAATATTTACCATATATATAGCACCGGATGGAGGACCCAAATTTAATTAATATTTTGCCTTCATGTAGAAAAATAGACGAAAACTACGTCGAGCTGTAAAAATTTAACTACATCACGATATTCCACAAAGTATCCAGAGTTAGATTATTCGTTGGGGAACTTTTGCGACACCGAGAGTAAAATCGATTTTTGGATCTCGCGGCGATATATAAAGCGCTCCTGGAATATATAAAGCAACGTTTACACGTAGCAGTTGACTGCTATGACAGTTGCGAGATGCGCGATATATCTATATCGCGCTTCTCGATATGCTGATGCGTCAGCACCACTGCTATGATGCGTCTGCACCAATTTCTATGCAGCTTAAAGCCACTATTTAGGCGTTGTCATAACAAATAAAAAGCGTTTTATTTCAATAGTGATTGATGCTTAAATTTTCATGAAATTCTTCAAGAAATAAATTCCATTGACGATTATCTGTTGATCCCATTCTTTTAAGGAGGTGAATCTCTCCTTTGGGGAGGGATATCCTTGTTATTGTATCCGAATTCCCGGTGTATCAGGCTCCATGTATTGCTTTCCGTTGGCGATTGTGTTGGATACATTTCCACTGGAAAGTAGACGGGCTTCGATTTTGCTAATAGCTTGAACTAGGATCGATAGTGTTCGACATGTGTCCAGTATCGACCTAACTCGCATCGCAGTTGCTATTTACACATACGAGTGGGGCTTAATAGTTGTTAGCAGTTGACTGTCTTAGCAGTCAACTGCTACGTGTAAACGCACCTTGACATCGAGGCTAATAGCACTGTGTGGTGCCTTCACAAACTTATCTGTGCATACACAGAGGACAAATGGCATGTGACACCAAATGCAGCGACCAATGGAGAATCGCAGTGCCAAGTTTCCAAATCCTTGCAGAAGGACGAAACACTTTTTGACTTTTGAAGCAGCTTTTTGGAATCCAGCAGAGCGGTGGCGCGGCGTGCCGTGTTTCTCTTCTGGATCCAGCGCTGCACAACCTAAGCGGCGTTTGCCGAACTAAAAAAAAAGCTACTACGGCTTCTCTCTCACCTTTGTCGCGCAGACTGTGACGTCGTGCTTCAACTGTTTCTCGTCATCCCCCGATGCGAGTGCCAAAGCGAGCACCACGGCCAAGACGCAAACTGATGTTCGGAACATGGTGCGCTCCTTGAGAAACAGGACGGCGAGTCGCGGAAGAGGACTGACTGACACTCTGCCTTCCGAAGCGCGGATATACGCACCAGAGCCAAGGTCGCCCTATCTGCCCGGACTCTTCTCTTTAATCTCATCATTTAAGCATGACTCTTATCCGAATTTCCCGAAACAAGTGTCGGTTTTTGGTGACAATTGTATCTCCCCTCGATTACCTTACGGCCTCTCAAATTCGGAAATTTACGATCGCTGGACCTTAGAAAAAAATCTTATTCGTTATAACTCCCTCACTGACTTCCACCAGCGACCGATCGCGATTTCGACTTTACTCTTCAGAGCACTGGATTCCCAAAAATATCGAACGTGTTGCTAACTGATTCGAAGACACGTGTCCTGGGAAAGCCACGGGAGCTGAATAGCGGGAGAGGGTCCTCGTCGCCGCTTTCGACGTTCATCTACACGTCTACATCTACACGATACCCTGCAAGCCACCGCGAGGGTGTGAGGCAGGGGGTGAAGATCACCAAGCATGCACTACTAACATACAAACCAGCAACTATAGGGTCTCATGCAACGAGACTGTTATTATCTACATAGTAATAAGGGATTGATTGTTAATACAAGCACCATGCACTACAGACGGCTCTAAATTATTTCCCCTACCTATCCCTTTTCTATGCAGCCTATTCTGTTCTCTTATAGTACGGGGGAAAATGCCATTTTGAATCTATCAGTACGACAATCTATCTCTCTAAACTTATTTATCTGGTCTAATCTAGCATAATACGCTGGTGTTTTTAATATGTGCCCAACATCTTCAGTAAAGCTATCCAATTGAAATTTCTCTAATAGATTTAAACTACTTTAACCTACGCTCTGACAATGATTCCCACCCTAATTCTTTTATTAATTCTGAAACGCTACTCAACCTATCGTCACACCTATTAACGAACCTGGCTGCTCTACGCTGCACACTGTCTAGTTCTCTGATCAAACCCAATTCATTCGGATCCCATACACTGGCTGCATACTCAAGGTGGGGCCTAACTAGTGAAAAGTAACATCGCTCTTTTGTCTTCTCAACACATTTCCCAAGTACTCTTTTTTTATAAATCCTAGCTTTCTCTTCGCTCGGCAATCTCTCGTTCTCGTTGTGACCTATCGACACTCGTTCACGAGACTTGTGATCTGCACCTGCACCTTCCAGAGACGTCGGCACGGGTTGCAGCGATGGCCAGAGGGAATGTCCAAGAGGGGGATTATTCAGGGTCGTTTTCAGCCATTCAGGATAAAAGGATCACTGAGCAGCAGCGGGAACTTTCCAGGGAAGGGATGAGGAAAACTCGGCGTGTTTGAATTTGCTCTCTGCTCTCAGCGAGAGCTCTCATGCGACAGACCGAGCGATTATCTGCAAGTGCTCTCCAAGCAGCAACCAAGTGGCCACCGGTATGCTTAAGAAAAATATCTACCCCTGCCGGGCCTCAACCTCACGGCTTAGGGATAGGAGGCCAGTACTCTGCCACACTACCAACCCTTGGAGTGCTTGTACCTGTGGACCCGTGTTTGATCCCAGTCCGAGGTAGACATTTGTCAGAGCCCCCAGTTGTGAGGAGTGTCGTCTAAATCAAGCACCCGGTCCTTCGTTAAAGCGGCGCCTTTTCGTGAAGTGCAGGCTCATTCCGACGCCAGGTTTCCCTCCACCCTTCCTCCGTTTCCTAAAAAAAATCACTGACTGCCACAATCACACACTCGCAAAGCGCAAACGATACAAACTGTTGACCTATCAACACTATGCGAGGCAAATTGTCGCCTCACTAGCGGAAATTATGACAACCAATCAAAAATCTAAAGAGCATGCCGATTGCGGCAGCAAGATCGGTCGCAAACACAACTGGCGACACAAGGGTCACGGGTTCAAATCCCGCCACGGGCATGCGGGATTGTCTTAGGGCTTGGAACTTATGGTTTTCTGGCACGGTATAACCAAAGCACTTAGCACCAAACCACGCCAAATTCTGATCGAAGGTTTTCGCAGCGTGGATGATGTCCAGTTGTCTCTTTCGGTAGCTGCTGCTGCAGGACAGGCATTGTCGTTCTCCAAGCTTTCGACGAAAGCTTGTAAAGCATGGAAGCTTGGACTACAATGCCTGTTACGCAGCAGCTACCGAAAGAGACAACTGGTCACACCAAATTCTATTGCTGCTCTGCTAAGAGAGCACCGTGATGCTCTCTTAGTAGTAGCTAGTTTGCACAACGTTGTCAAGTAGGCTCTTCGCAACGCCAAGAACACTTTTCCAAACCTCTCGTCGGAGATGGCAACATGTGCGAATGCAGGAGTCACTGGAGCGTGATTCGCCTCCAGGGTGCGTGTAGGGTCGAGCGTAATACGATCTTGGAAGGGATATCCACCGCAGCACTACTTCAAGACGTTCTTCCTGAGCCAGAGTTTGACGGAGTAGACCGTACCGCAGTTGAACTATGACCACCAGTTGACGCGATGTGACGTTTATAGAGAACGCCAACCTAAGTAGTAAAGTCTACTAGATCGCAGGCCCTGACGGCATCTCCCTCCCAATGATCCGACTACCCCTCCCCGCCCTCTTGCCGTACCTTGTCCACATCTTCAATTCCTCATTCACGTTCTCCTTTTATTCTGAAAATGGATGAGGTTATCTATTTTCCCAGTCCGGAAAACACCGCGTCCGAAAACAGCGAAGGACTATGAGCCCATTTCCCATCATTAACATCTTGGCCAAGATCTTTGATCGGATCGTGCCCATGTTAACCCTTTTCGCGACGAACGACGTTTTAACACGGCGTCAATTTTTCTACGCAAACGAACGAACGACGCGTTAAAACGGCGTTGCCGCTAAGCTAGCCCTAAAAGGTGTGTGTTATAAAGGACTCCTACTTGGGACGCCGTAGGTACCCTTTCTCGGTCCCTAAGAGAGGATTATCTGCACCCTTCGTTGCAGTGAATGCCACAGCAGGGGTCCGCGGTCAGTTGCTTGTTGGTGCAGTGGAATAACCAACTTAGACGTGTTTCTGTAATTGGCAAATTGAGCATTTTAAGCATATTCCTTATGTTTAGCTCTGCAACTACAATATTTAAACGGAGTACTACCGTTATTTTTAACGTAGTTCGTGTGTAAAGGAATCTCGGAACTAATATTTGTTAGTTATTTAGTTGTTTAGTGAGTGATTTGTTTCATGGTTTTATTTAGTTCGTGAGTTTTTTTTTAGGTTCAACAACTGAATGTTATTTTTTCATATGAGTTGACGGCCATATTTTTCATGAGTTTCAATGTTTATTTTTCCCAGTAATTACTAATTCTAATTTAATTATGACAGCTGACTATTTCAGTTATGTTTTCGTTGGTCATAGGTTTCCACCTCTAGAATACAGTGATTCCTGGCATTCCTTCGAATCCCGAGGTACACAAATGTTGAAGGTATAACATTAGCTTTGAAGAATTTCGTAATTCCTGAAATCGGGTGATTTGTAATTGAAAATAACAGTTCCGGCTTGCACGGTACCATATTATGTAGATCTAGATAAAACGATTTACGAAACCTGATATATCGTGCTGCGGTAGATTAGAGCATGAACCCGAAATTAGCGTAATAGGCTGTAAAACGGACAGATAACAATAAAAGACCACACTAACAGTAATGGAGAATGTATGTTGAGTCTTTTCGATAGCTAAAGCAAACTACTTTTTTTATTTATTCTCTAATTTATTAGTCTCAGCTGCTAGGCAGTACTTAACATCACGTCCAAATTACGGTCAGAACCATTGACGAGTGCCAAATAAAACGACAAAATTATTTGTTTAACAATTGATATGATTATGTTGCTGGAGAGCTTAATATTAATGGTAGAATTTCGTTTAAAAGCTGTAAAGGCACTGTAAAACTAAAATAACTCGCTTCCAATAAAAGTAATTTTGAGGCTGCATCAAAAAATGTTTTCAGCAAAACCATTGCATAAACAAATAGTCGTCCTCGACGGCATGCCGTAATGGGCGCCCGGGAAGCGGAAAAGGTGAAGATTACCTCGGCCCGGTGCCCGAGAAAAAGGATCGACACCCCTCCGGGCCCCGAACCAAGTTAGGGGAACTGAGAGGATCCTGGCGTATGTGAAAGCTCCGCACTGGCAATGCGAAGAATATTTCACGGCATTCGCGAGGGAAGTAGCATTTTTGAGACATGTGGTCCCGAAAGGGTTAAGGGGTCGACAGGATCCTCCACGACAAGCACATTGTTTCTCGAGAGCCCCAAAGCACACCCTGAGTGTGCGTCCTTGACGTCACCCGCAATGGACAGCATCAATCAGACATTTTACTAAGTACGACACGGTGCCTTGTTGGCAGCACAGACTCTTTCCATGAGTCACGATACTTCTACCTGGTTTTCAAGTTATTTTTGCGGGCGATAGGTTGCCATCAAGTCAACGACATCCGAAGAAACCTCATGGCATATCCAATGTCCCGCTGTTCCCAACTCTCTTCAGCATCTTCGAACGGGGCATGATCTCGTTACTACTGGCTGCCAAAAATGAATTCTCCTAAAATGAAATCCTGGAAGGTAGGTACTCTGCAGCTTAGGATCGAGGGTCAAAGGCACCTCGAGATAGTAAATTTTATATTGGCAGTGGACGATGTGTATCGTGGTGTCTCAACAGTCACTAGTCTCTGCTGTTAAGCCTCGTGAGTCGATGTGTCCGTTCCCAGCAGCCAGTTCGATGGATACCAGGAAGAATCGAGCCATCTGCACGCTTTCACAAAATACGAAGTATTCGTTGCTTGAGCGCGGGAACCGTGGCTGCGGATTGGACGGAAAGAGGTACCTAAGCATGGTGACCCAACTTGCAGCGTTACCCGAATGAAATAACGATTTTATTCGTGGGTTAAAAATCCTTTCTAATCTTTGGTGACTTAAGACGAGGGCGGATAAAACAAGAAACACGATTATGAGTCTAACCGTACTAGACATTTCGCTGCGGATTTCGTTTCCAGCACAGTGCTCCTCTATGAATTGTCATTCATCATCATTGGTCAACAATCCTAGGATTGGTTTGACGCAGCTTTCCACTCGATTCTTCTATCGGCCAACCTTTTCATTGTGACGTAATTCTTCTCTTTTACATCCTTCACAACCTGTTCCATGTATCTCATACGAGGCCTGCCTTTTCCAATCTTCCCGTTCACTTTTCCCTCGACGATAGTCTTCATCAGGCCATCGTGTCTCTATATATGACCGATTAAGTTTTCCCTTCTTCTTTTTAGAGTTGTCAGCAGACATCTCTTTTCTCCTACTCTTCTTAGCACTTCCTCGTTACTTACTTGGTCGATCCATTTAATCTTCATCATTCTTCTGTAGCACCACATTTCAAATGCTTCTACCCTTTTCTTCTCCGCTGTTGTCATCGTCCATGATTCACTGCCGTAAAGAAAAATGCGCCAGATGTATGTTCTGAAGAACTGTTTCCTTACTTCTATGCTTGTATTTCCTGCTGTAGGTAGATTCTTCTTTTGAAAGAATGCCCTCTTTACCTGGGCTATTCTACTCACTATTTCTTTCTTGCTTCGTCCATCGTTGGTTACTCTGCTTCCCAGGTAACAGAACTCTTTCACCTCTTCCAATTCTGTTTTCCTAGTTTAACGTTGGTTTTGGTCTCTTCTTTCTTGCTGCACACCAATATCTTAGTCTTCTTATTTATCTTCAGCTGATATCTGGCCATAGCCCTTTCCATGGTTGTTAGCATCTTATTCAGCTCCTTCTCTGTCTCTGCTACCAGAGCTATGTCATCAGCGAATCGTAGCATACTGATTGTTTCTCCGTGGATGTTCACTCCAGAACACTTCTTCTTGACTCCATTTATGGCTCTCTCGATGTAAAAATTAAAAATTACGGGAGACAGTGCGCAGCCTTGTCTCATTCCTTTCCTCATTCTTGCCTCTTCACAGCTGGGTCAAGATTTAATCACAGCAACTTGGTTTTTGTACAGACTGTGTATAATTCTTCGGTCATTGTAAGACACTCCAATTCCTTTCAGAATTCCAAGCATTGAATCCCAATCCACGTTGTCAAAGGCCTTCTCTAAATCCACAAATGCAATGAACGTCGGTTTGTTCTTCTCCATTCTCTTCTCTATAAATACCCTACGACACAAAAATCAACCACAATATAGTCAATTAAGGGTTGGGGGGCGTGGTAGCCGCTGAGGTAGACTACTGACCTACTGACCGTAGACTTCCGGGTTCAACTTCCCGGCAAGAGACTTTCTGGACACCAACATCTAAAATCCTCATGATTAGATTATCTGAGGGTCAGAACATCGTCGGAAATCGCAGATGGACCAGGAAAAGGAACCAGCCGCCTGCCCTGAAAGTGTGAATTTCACGCGCCAATGGGGTCTCGTTTTTTTATTGCCAAATATGAAATAAAAAGTAAAATAAAAAGACCCGTAAAATTTCCGCTTTTTGATCCATCAATTATTTCTCGAGTTATAAGCGGCGAAAAACTGATGTTTTTTAACCCTATCGGAAAAGTGGGCGTGGTGCAACCTCTGACATATATCGACTTCGTCCAATCACAACTGAGCCCGCGAAGCTACTTCGCCATATCGCAAAGGAGGGAACACAGCTGGCTCTCCCAATGGGAGCGATTGCGACAGGATCTGTACGAGCAGACCTTCCAAGAACCCCCCTCCACTCCCTTCCCCTAAAAGCAGTCAAGGACGGGTGGTAGATGACGTAGTGTGTCTCAAAGCAGCTAGTTCGGTGGGCGTCACCTTTTGCTTATTTTAATTTTTGATTTATGAGTGAATAGCTCTGGTTAGAAGATTATTTTTTTCACTTAAATTCTTATTTAGTTTCCATCCAACGATTTCGTGTACAAAATAGCGATTTCGGTTACAAGTAAACGCCCCCTTAGAAAAACAAATAAAGACTTATAGTGAGCGCTCAAAAATGTACACGTTTTATTGTACACACCTGGTTTCTCAATCCTTTCTTCACCCATAACATTGAAGATAATTAAAAAATACTTGTTGGAGGCATTTCCGTTGGTGCCATCACATTTTAGCACAACACATCATTTGAAGGAACGCTTTGGCATATTTAAAAAAAGTGCATTTATGAGAGACATGTCAATTGTAATCCTCTGAACGCTCAAACGTCGCATAGAAATATATGCGCACCGCGACCGCTGTCGCAGGAACTGACGACGTCATTCAAGATGGCAGCGATGTGATTCACGTTAAGTGAGGCACCAACTCGTGTCGATTTCAAATTCTTGTGTTTTGAAAATAAAATAATTTTTGGCTAAACTCCTTCGGCGGGTAATTAATATTTTTACATAAACTCTTCGAAGATGTCTCCGAAGATTGCACGTGTTTCAAGAGACGTAATTAGTTTCGCAAGTCCATCCGTTCATTGGACGAGTTTGTTGGAAGCATGATGAAGATGCCCTCACACTCGAAGATCTGAGGAGATGGCCCATCTCTCCGAGAGAACGAGAAGCAGTTTCTGGGTGAGCTGTTGGCTTGGTCCGGGTCCGGGCGGTGTCCGGGACAAAAGGAGGATTTCTGGGTAGCAGGTAACCTCGAAATGAGGGCAGCTCCAAAGGGAATGACTAAACTCTAAGCAGATCGACCTGTTTTTGATGCACTGTAAGCCTGCGGGGGGTAAGCTGTAAGCACAGACATAGAGATATAGATCAGCAGTGCAACGTGTCATGCAAAGACGGGACTTGAATCCAAAGTAACGCAACCCTGCCCTGAAAGTGTGAATTTCACGCGCCAATGGCTTAGTCCGGTGTTATCTCAACCCTTACGTATCAAAGAGCTACATTCGGGTGTTTTTCTTTCTATTGTCAATTCAAGGGTCGGGATGCAGGCCCCGCTACCCTGAAAGTGTGAATTTAACTCACCAATGGCTTAACACGGGGTGAGGTCTACCCTTACCTATCAAAGACCTACCTTAGGGTTGACCCCAGCTTTATTTCTTCCTATAGTCAATTTTAGGGTCAGGACCTGGCCCCACTATAATGGAAGTTTAAATTTCACTCGCCAATGGCTTAGTATGGGGTGAGCTCTACACTTATCTATCAAAGATCAACCTTCGGGATGAACTCAACTTTCTCTCTTTCTATAGTCAATTAAGGGTCAGGAACTGGCCCGAACACACCCCGAAAGTGATTATTACACTCGCCAATGGGATAGTACGGGCTGAGCTCCACCGTTACCTATCAAAGACAAGCGTTCGGCTTGCACACAATTTTCTTCCTTTCTATTGTCAATTTAAGGGTCAGAAACTGGTCACTCTACCCTGAAATGTGAATTTCACACCCCTACAGGATGACCTCTACCCATACCTATCAAAGACTAACCTTCGGTTCGAACTTTCTTTCTATTCTGAATTAAAGGGTCAGGAACTCGTTACCATTCCCTGAAAGTGTGAATTTAACTCCCCAATGGCTTAAGTACGAGGTGAGCTCTACCCTCTCCTATCAAAGATCAACCTTCGGGTAGAACACAGCTGCCTTCTTTCTTTCGTCAATTTAGGCTTCACGCTGCGCTGCACTACACCCACTCGTTTTGTGAAACTTTCAATTTCTGCACATAGGTAACAGCACAGGTCCTTTCTTTGCTTCTTCTCAGAAGAAGAGACTTGAGTGAATAAGAGAGCGTGTTAATTTAATATTTTTTCGACACCGTGGAGAAAATTCGAATGGTTCGTTCCAGGAGGAAAACATTTGGTTGAATTTCTTCGATTTCCACAGCGAAAGGGCTAGTGAATTTGTTTCACCAATGACAGATCGAGTAATAACCTACAACTGAATGAGTATTATTCCCTTCATGGATCTCTTATAGTCTGGAACAATAGCGAGTAGCAACTAAGACGCCCTCCAGAAAACGACAGAGGGTCCGACCGTCGCGCGCTGTGCAACGCTTTGTCGATTCGAACTGAGGGTGCGGCTTGAGAGAGGGGAGGTTTCTTCTTTTGACGACAGGAGGGGATGTTTTCGGTGCTGTTTCCTGCGCAATCCCGATTTCATGCGTACCAAAAGTTTCCCAATGCATTTAACACAGGACGCAGTGTTCACTATGCAGTGACGGAGCCTATTAACCGGTGGCAAGCCCGAGAAACATTTCTTCATATTATTCGCCGGGAAAATACTAGATCTTCTATTTCTTCACCATGCACCTGTCCGTGGCGCACTGGCATTGTGTAAAACGACCCTGCCTCTTCCCTTTCGACGTCTTCCCGTTTTGAATTGAAGGTTTATAATGTATCCCGTTGCATTTTATGCAGTGTCTCATGATTGTGCAAATATTCTTAGGCTTAAGTCGTTTGAGGTTTTGGAATTGACCTCACTGGATTGAAACCTTGTCTATGGATTCACGGGCTGTATAGTTCCTGCTCAATACCATGGTTTGTTTTGTGGTAGAGAGTGCTGTCTCCCGCAAGAGGTGCAAATTGTCCCAAACCTTTCCCCAAACCACTCATTCACTCGCCACCAGTGCCCCCCCACACTTCCCTCCCCCTCCTAGTTGGGTACATATTTATATATCGCTTCCTTGACTCATTATTTTTGTATCTGATGCTGGCTTAACCGCAAAAACGCGTTGTACCGCTAATAATAAGAACCTATGGAATAAGGATCTGTGGATAAGAACCTAAGAATCTTGTGTCTTAGTGGTAGTATATCATTCCACGACACATCGCCGGGCACCGTCACGTCTATTATTGGCAATCTGGTGGACTCTGCACTCGGTTACAGCTTGTTTCTGAGGTAAGGTTTATGTAGTTAATTTATTACGATTAACTTTTTTATTTATTTATAATTAAATAAATCAGTTTATTAATTGAAAAACAGGAGGTATTCATATTACTGAGCGCTCCGTGAAGTTGGCCCATAGCCGCGCGAACTTCACGCCGTGCGTCGCAGTAATAGCTGAGGACTACATACGAGAGAGCACAAGAGCCCGTGTAATGTAATAGAACGACTTTTAATTGATATTCAGCGGAGAGGAGACTTTTCGAACTTTGCGATGGTTTTCAAATAGGCTATTATTAACACATGGGCTAATATTCACTTGAGCTGAGGGGCTCTGAAATACAGCAATGGTAAGTTCAGGGTACAAATATTCCCAGTATGCCTATGCAACGTAAACTATATATACTTGTTACGTCAGCAACAAGGCTGCGCACCCCGCCATATCTGAGCTCTTCTAAAGTGAACTTCAAATTGCCAGTTGTCTCCTTCATCGGGAGCCGCCGCTGCATTTGGAGCTGCTCTGTCGTCCTTACTTCCGCGTCCATTGCAGAGGCCATTGCACCATCAGGGTGAAATAAAGAAAGAGGAATTTGCATCTTGGGTATTATTTATTGGGGAGACGTTCCCTTAGCCTTAATATGGAGTCGTCTCTCCTATCCCCGCTTGCGTCCAGATGTCCACCCCGGGTGTTTGTGGAGAGCCTTCCGTAGGGCGGACGAAGGATTCACTTCCACGGCGGTTAGTTTAATTAAATACGCACTGCCATTCGCCCTAATGATGCAATGACCTGCAATCAGCGCGAAAGTAAGGACGGAGTAGCTCCAAACGACTCCCGATGATAGAGACAATTGGCAATTCTTCAACCACGCCGCGAAAACAAACCCTCGACTGAACTCCAAATCGACATTCAATTCTCTGGTGAACTGGGACTTTTTGAATCCACACTTTTTGCATAAAACGAATGCATTTATGGCGTGGTGCGAATCGCAATCGATGAAATCTCTTTTCTTTGATGAAGGAAACTAACCTGTTAGCTGCTGATGAATAAGGAAATAAAAGAAGCACTCTTGTCACACTGCTCTCTTTGAAAAGAGACAGCGGTTTCAAAACATTGCATTAAGGAGAGAGCATTGCATTCTTTATTGCACAATTATTACACGCGTTGAACGCAGGCGCAGAGAGAGAGATTGGCCGCCTCTACGCACGCACCCTCTGTCCCATGAGTTTAATGGAATACGAGAGGCCTTTGGTGAAACTGGACTCCAGGTGGATCGTCACCCTGGTGCTCCCGATGGTGCCGTTGGTGATGGTGGCTGTGGCTCCCGTGTTTGGTTTCTAGAAAGATGGAAAGCAAGGATTAGCCTTAATTAAGAACGCGGTGCCTTTCAGCAACACTTCGCCCACAAGATCTCGAGTGTGATCGTGGCCGGTGTGGTGGGCCTTGTTCTGGGTCTGCGTCACTTGTTTTCGGGCGATCGGAATGACAAGCCAATCGGGACTTAGCTTCAGTTATACCATCCGCCATGATTTGTTCAACAGCCTTAACTTTACCTCACTACTTTTATCACAAGTTAACCAGATACCCATCTTATTCAAAATCGCCTCGATAATGTTCGCTAGATATTTCTCCCCTGATTACATATTTACACCCGTATTATTCACCGATTCTGTCACCGTTGACGAATTTCAACTATTTTATTGAAAGTCGGTCCTATTCCTCGAGAGTGTTCGTCGATATTTACGAGTTTATTCCGTCAAAGTCTCGACAGTATCAATTGTTTGCTTCGATCGGAACTTATCGAGGCTGCGACGTCAAATAATCGTCGTGGTCGAGACTTGATGATGTGGAGCTCATACTGAATAGTGCCAATGCCAAAGCACGATCACTCAATCGTCTCGCCTGCACCCAATAAACATTTCACGAAAGATTTTAGCGGGCACTCACGTCTTTTCTCAAATACCGCAAAGATAAGGAAGTACTTCTTGCAGGAATCGATTGAAGGCCCCAAGGCCACATCAAACAAAGGAAGACACACCGTTCTTATGATTGGGGAAGTGATAAATTATTTAGCGAGTCAACGCTTCAATCGAGGCTTTCAGATCAGAGCGAGGGTCCACGTCACGGATACCAACGTCGCTTGTCTCCGAGACTCGGCGTTGCCTAGGCGATTGAGTTGTACTCACAAGGAGACATCGCGAGAGTGATGTTCGGGATCCGAATGCCGATGTTATTTTCTGAAACTATACAGGAAATGTAGAAAAAGTGTCACGGCTTTCTCTCCCATAGGCCCGGGTTCGAGAGATAAATGCCAGTAAAGATTTTGCGCGGAATGACTATCTGCGAGTAAAGGAGTAATTATTAACATCCGGCGTGGCCGAGTGCGTTGAGGCGCCCGGTCGTTGGTTTTTGCCCCGGGCGCCCTGGGTTCGAGTCCCGGTGAAGTCAATTTTTTTTTTCTTTCTTATAATTTAAGGAATCAATGATACAACCCATCCCCATTCATTGAAGTCAGTTACATTAGTATTTTTTCTATTTCCAACTCATTTAATGGATTTTTAATGGACCGAGGACTTACGACGCGAATTAAGGGATTTTATTTTCCCATTACAGGCTCACATGCCGCTCGACGCATTAGGTTTGGATTTCTAAGATCCGTGAATACTTCTATGAACACCAAGGGCTTCAATTGTTCGCTGGACTACCTCAAGACCGTAAAGAATGAACTAGATGCTTATTACACTGCGACGGTTGCCCTCGTAAATTCCTCGGAACCGCCCTGGAATTTTCACTTTTATCACTTAATTTTTCCTAAAATAGTGAGCATGATTTCGGCAGAAAATAGATGGGCGTGTGAAACATATTTAAAATGATTTTCTCACGGAAAAAAATATTTTACTGATGTGAATCATCTATCGTGGGCAACGCACAGCACCAGTGATGTCTTCTTGGGATGGTGACAACACCGATGGAGAAGTGTCATTATCATTGTCTGACAATGAGGATCCGTCACTGAACGACGGACAGACTTCTCGGACACTCTTTATTTAGCTTCCGAGAAATCCCGACACAACGCCGCAGATAGGAGGAAACTAAATAATGCACAAGACTTGCTGCAGGAAACTTAAGCTACGCTTCACTTTGCCTGCACTGATCAAGAGCTGGATTGAAACTGGCAAAATAGACGGCCCAATACAGCTACCACGCGTTGCTGTATGTAGAGAACACCCCTTCCCAGCACTCAAAACGGTGTCTCAAACCGGGATTTTCCGACTCCTACATTCTATTATTCATAATATCATTTCCACCGGGTTTTCCCCCATTAAATTTTCTCCACAGCCCACACACTGTCTTTCAAACAAATTCTCCCTCCTCCTTACTACAGAATGTCCTTCCATCCACCCTGTCTTCTTTATGACACCCTGTCTCCTTTCTTGCGCCCTTCAAAGAGTTCCGCCCCCAGCAACCTTTCCTCCACAGCTGACCCTCGCTAATCCCTCAATGAGGCACCAGGGCCAACCGTGTGAAGACGGGTGCGAAAGATAGACAAAGAAGACTTCGAGACCGCTTTGAGCAGACTACTGGAACGCAGGGTCATTGCACTTGACGGGCCACTAAAGGGTACAAGGGGGAAACTGGCTAGGTTTAGTAACTGAATGTGAGGATAGCCAGTTGTGTTTTTAGTGGTGACAAGAAAGAGTTGGATCAAAAATATATGAAAGGGTTGAGGGAGGGGCGTAGAAGAACGCATTACCGGGAATTTCACGTGCAGTTATATTGTCTTCGCCCACGATAGAGGATTCACATCAATAAAATATGTTTTTCTGTGAGAAAATCATTTTAAATATGTTTCACACGCCCATCTATTTTCTGCCGAAATCATGCTCACTATTTTAGGAAAAATTAAGTGATAAAAGTGAAAATTCCAGGGCGGTTCCGAGGAATTTACGAGGGCAACCGTCGCAGTGTAATAAGCATCTAGTTCATTATTTACGGTCTTGAGGTAGTCCAGCGAACAATTGAAGCCCTTGGTATTCATAGAAGTATTCACGGATCTTAGAAATCCAAACCTAATGCGTCGAGCGGCATGTGAGCCTGTAATGGGAAAATAAAATCCCTTAATTCGCGTCGTAAGTCTTCGGTCCATTAAAAATCCATTAAATGAGTTGGAAATAGAAAAAATACTAATGTAACTGACTTCAATGAATGGGGATGGGTTGTATCATTGATTCCTTAAATTATAAGAAAGAAAAAAAAATTGACTTCACCGGGACTCGAACCCATGGCGCCCGGGGCAAAAACCAACGACCGAGCGCCTCAACGCACTCGGCCACGCCGGATGTTAATAATTACTCATTTACTCGCAGATAGTCATTCCGCGCAAAATCTTTACTGGCATTTATCTCTCGAACCCGGGCCTATGGGAGAGAAAGCCGTGACACTTTTTCTACATTTCCTGTATAGTTTCAGAAAATAACATCGGCATTCGGATCCCGAACATCACTCTCGCGATGTCTCCTTGTCAGACCGGACGCAAAGCGTAACTCGCTCGTTATGTTGGCGCTGATTCCATAACGGAAGTCGGAAGAGCGTCACTTCCTCTCGAACGTCCATAAATGTTTTCATAGTCTTGCATTGAAGAGTTCCGCGGAGAGGTTCTTAAGGTGAAATTCTTCCTTGGTTCCTTCCGCGTTGCTCATCTTGTAGGACAAGAGTTCACCATACGGCTTCTTCTGACCTGAATGTGCCTGTCGGTGACACTGTCGTCTAACAAGATTAAACTACGAGGAAGGAACTCGGGAAGGATTAAATTTTTACAGGGCCTTGCTCATTGAGCGTCCGTCATGAGCAGTAGCGATGTACTCTCTGAAGGAAATAACATGGCTACGGCCACAGTCTCTCATTTTTCCCGTTTGTTTCCAGACAGTCTGAGGATGCACACAGTGTCGAGAATAACACATTCAAGGTTCGCGAGCTCGCCGCGAAAACCTTGACGGTGTTGTCCACTGAAATTGGACGAGAGTAGGACTTACAGAGAGAGGAAAAATCATTCCCCTTGACTGGAATTCTGGCCCGAATCCCTAGGCTGATTGCAGTGGGCTGTGTCCTTAGGGGCTGATTACGGTGTTCTCAGCCCCTAAGGACGGTCTCTTTCCCTGTGGAGACCACCTGGTCGGAAATGGGGGGCTCAGGGTACACGAATCCCGGTCAAAGAGAATGATTTTTCATCTGTGGAAATTTTGCTATCATCGAGAGTATACTGTTATGAATTGAATAGAGATTGAGGAGGTGGAAGAGTACTGCCACCCAGGAGTAACTAGCGATGGAAGAAGGAAATGAGGAATTGTCAGTAGAATAGCCCAGGTGAAAAGGGCATTTTTCCAAAAGAAATTTTCTACTTGCAGCTGCAAATACAAGCCTGGGAGTGAGGAAACATTTCATTAGAACGTACATCTGGTGCATTTTATTATATGGCAGCGAAGCATGGACAATAACAGCAGCAGAGAAGTCCAGGCTGGAAGCATTTGAAATGCGGTGCTACCGAAGAATGGACTGAGGATAAAATGGATCGATCGAGTGACAAACGAAGAAGTCCTAAAAAGAACGGGAGAGAAGAGATGTCTACTGAAAACATTAAAAAGATGACGGAACAACTTAATAGGCCACATCTTAAGAAACCATGGCCTGATGAAGACAGTCGTCGAGGGAGAAGTGAACGGGAAGAATGGAAAAGACGGGCCTCGGATGAGATAATTGGAACAAGCTGTGATGATGTAAAAGATAATGATTAAGTTTATATGAAGAGGTTGGCTGATAGGAGAATCGAGTGGCGGGCTGCGACAAGCCAATCTTAGGAATGTTGACCGATGATGATGATATTTCTTATCAAAGAATATCATCGTCTTCGTCGATAAAGAATTAACTTCTTGTCATTGAAATATCGCACAGAAGGAGAATTTATTGACATGCCGGGATAATAATACCGGCAAATTGTCTGATGTCTAGCGCGAGCCAGAGAACGGGGAGGAGGTTGGAGAATCATCGGATGGAATGATGAGAAGCACACGGAATAAAAAAAAAAGATCGGCCTGCGAAATGCAGTTGCGTTCCTGACGTGTGCAAGTGGAAAGGGGCGGCTCTTTTTGATGAGAGTACGCCATGGTGCTACGCCACTTAAGATTCAGACAAGGCTCTTCACGCGTGCCAAGGAACCCTTGGTGTCGTAGCAGGCGAGGAGGCAATCATCTGGCCGCAAATCATCGTCAGGGTCAAGGTGGATTTTTGATTCTGTGTTGGGAACCCTGCTATTGTGCATTTCATCCAAAAGTGACTCCGCGGAGGTAATCGCTGCTGGTTCGCAACCCTGGAATGCAACTGTTTCGAGAGTGAGAATGCAGTAACTACTCACCAAATCTTTGGCAATGATGCAGTTAACGGCGTAGTACTCTGGTTCCCCTTCTGGTGGATAGATCACGTCCAGACTGGCCTTTCCCAGCTTGTGACCCTCGTCCGTGACCTGCAGGAAACTCAGCAGCGCGTCACCAGGCTGCCAATAAACGATCGCTTCGTTAGTGCTGAGAACAAGTATTCTTTCTTAGGAGATGCTTGTGTTTATGGGGCTGCGTATCTTTACTGGCGGTCGTGTCCAGTTCCAAGCGCGCCAGACCGGGCTGGCGACAAGGACTTCGCATCTTAACGTGAAACGATTAATACGACGCGGCATTTAATAATTAACGGAGCCGACCGCTTAGGTGGACGTATGCAGTTCATTTTTATTTACGGAGAAATCTGTAAGTCTCCTTGAGGGTGTGAGAAACTCACCAAATCTATATTGTCATTAGCTCGACATCACTGGCGTTTTTTCCTCGGAAAATACGCCTTGACATTTGGACGCCATATAAACAATAACATCACTCAAGAGCGCATCGTCCTCGAGAAATGGGAGGGGATTCGGCAGCGCAAGGAGTGAGGGAAACCCGGCGTCGGTGAGCGAGAAATACTCCGCGGCACTGCAGATTGATCGTACCACATGTTTGGACCATAACCATACAACCATAATCTCCATGACAACCGATCTGCCACCAAGGGGGCAACCGAATCATTCTCCATCAACGTCAGTTGTTCGTCTTTGGGAACACATTAATTCACAGTTTCACGAATATGATTGCGACATTGCAGGCGTATGGATACCTGGGAGGCGCAGGCAATGACATCATCCCTGAGATCCTTCCCAGCATGCCCCTCTCCTGATGCGGCGGCCAGCGCTAGGGCGAAAACAAACGCCGTCAGGTGATGCATCATCATCTTCCGCGTGCCTTGGTCCACGACTGTCGGCTGCAGACTGCAAATATTTCTCTCCCTCTCGATAAGTTATACTCTGATTGCTATGATGCCTAGTCGCCTGATATCTATTGCCTCAGCTTATTCGTTTTATCTTTGCGTTCCAAGAAAGTTGACTGGAGTTTCCCAGCACTAGTGGTTCCCTATTGTCCTCTAATCTGCGATATCACTCCAACTTTTCCTTAGTCCCGTTATTTATTGGAGCGGGTACTGCTGATGCGTCGCCTTCAACAGAACCCTTCCATCTTCTCGAGCAGTTGGAAACTTTTAAGTTATCTCTATCTTGTAAATAACCGCATGATTCCTTACACGAAGATGGCGCTTGTCTGGTGAGAAGTCACCCTCCAGGAGGCTTGCTCGGTAATATTCAGATTTCATTCGCAGCTTTAGCTACTGGCTAATGAAAGAAATATTCTAATTTGGAAACACCACAGAATACATCACGAACTTCCTCACCTATCTAAAGCTAACATGCATGTAGACTAAAATCGCAGTTCTCTGGGAATATGTCACGAGAAATTTTCACAACCCAAAACTCTAGAAATTTAAATGTTTGCATAATAAAGTGTCCTTAGAGTACAACTATATTTATATCCTCTAGAGATAAAAGTCTGCCGTAACATATTTTTGAATAATATATTTACTATTCTTTAGCATAGAATCCAACTTGCAGGCAACAATTGCATTTGTTTAATATTCCATTCGGAGTTATCTCCCGTGAAAAACAGTTGTCGGCTGTCCTGGATGACATCTACTTTTCATTGGTGGCAATTAAAAATCATTTAACCTATAGTCCCTGTAGCCATCACACCATGGGAGATGTGGAGCCTCCCGGACACTCCACAAGGAAGCGCGCTGTTTCTATTTTTAGCACAAGCTTGTACTTAAGTAGACTGAGTAATTGCTAAGTGCAAAAAATAATGCATTGAATTTTAGTTGCAAATGGGGGCAGATGAAATACATTTAATTGCTGAATAAATATATCTCAATACAACTAGCCGCAACTGCTTCCTACGAAATTGGTCAGCTCTTCAGTTTTCGGTCGAGAAGAACAGGATGTCTGACAATTTGTGGTCGTACAACCAGTATTAAAACAATTTATTTCTAACAAATTAGTGCGTGAATACATTTGATCGGCTTGTATAACTCTAATTGACTTCGATAATTCTGCCAAGATATAGATTATCCCAAGGTATTTCACGATTCTAGAACATTCTGAGACCGTCGCTAAGATGCATCAGGCCTCTCTTATACCACGAGACTTGCGCAGACTGAGGAAATGTTCTCTGAAAATCGTATCGCGTGAAGTTATGGACTTTATCGAATTCGGGAAGTTGAGCTGCAATTGGCTCTGGAGGCGGTGACGGCTTTCCTCGACTTAGTCTCTCGGAATGCCACAGAAGTCACTTTGACTTGGCTCGCAAACTCTCAACCTGGTTTCCACACCGGCTCCTTTCAATCTGCGAAAAGCACATTAAATGGGCACGTTCTGTTTTTTTTCTCATTATCTGCGTTTCTTTCCAATTTTTCTTTAGTTGGCGAGCAACACCTTTGCTTCTTGGATTCAAATGCTCGTCTATACTACGTACATGTGATTGGTCTAGCCTACCCTCATAAACTACCACTATATGGATATAGAATTTTTTAGGACGGAAGTGAACAATTGAATGACCACAGTGAGAGTGCTTGAATCTTCCCTAATACAGTTTTAATCTAGCATTTAAGGAGGCTCACAAAATTCAAAATTTTTCGTGGATGTTATTTCACTGAAACATTCAGCTAATTTTGCATTAATATTTAGGGTCACAGCGGTTGAGTCTCCAACCACCAGGTGAGTTCAAAAATGTAATTATGCTGGCGTTGCAATTATTTTACCTTTGATTGCAAGCACAAATCAGCAAAACATACGTTCATAGCAAAACAATATATTCATAGTGAGAGAGAGAGGTTTATATTTCATCAGCTCTGTTACAGGAGATTCGCTTCCAGGATTGGCAATAAGTTCCTTCCGAGAAGAAACTATAAGAAATGTTTTATTCTCGCGTTCTTATCTAAGATTTATCTCGGTAAAAGAGATACAGAGCCTCTATAAATGGGTCAGAGTTGCATGTTGCGCGGTTTGTTCCTGCAGACTGCCTCTCCGAGAAGTATGCCGAGGCCTTGTCTGGTGTTCGCCTTCCTCCTGCTGGCGCTGGCGTCGTCAGCGGCGGTGGAGGAAAAGACGGAAAGCGGCGACGTCATCATCTGCTCATCTAAGGTCGGTAATGCAACGTCATACACAGGTGACGTCCCAGTCAACACATGAGTCGTGAAGAGGTCGTATAAAAGGTCATACGTGAGACCTCTTTTCGACTGGACTCTAGGAGGGCTTCAAGAGGTCTCCACGACTCAATCTGTATGGCCTCTTTTCAACTCGCCACTAGGAGCTCTTTAGGAGGCTCTTAAAGGACCTCGTAAAAGACTCCTATATTGTTGCATCTGACCTCATTTAGATCTCGTCGTGAGGTCTTTAGGAGTGTCTTGTAAGACTCCTACAAATTCCTAAGACCTCCTTATTAGCTCATGTAGGACTCCTATGTGTTGACTGGGGTCAAAAATTCCATAACAAATGACACACGCAGCACACGCTCCTTGAAGAGAAACCGCATCGTGAATCCCATTTCCTCTTTGAGGCAGTGCACCATTAAGGAGCCTCATGCCAGCTAACCCCTAACTCACATTGCATCTATTTCTTCTGTTTTGATGAAATTAACGGTTCGGGTATTCCGTTTGTGAAATAGCTCCATTTTCCAATCTCGTTACTGAGCGACTCTTCTCTTCCAGATCCTTCTCTACTATGGCATTAAGAAGACGAGTGTCTTCTTAATGCCATAATGTTTCAAGATGCGGCCGATTAGGATGTGCCACCATCACTTTTAATTCCTCCTCTCCTTTTTCCCAACCTTCTTAGCACTCCTTCCTTTGCCTCTCGGTCGATACTTTTTTCTCACCATCTTCTTCAGTGTCGCCACACTTACCACCAGTTTTTACTTTCCCGAAATGGTCATCTTCCATACATTGCTGAGATATAGTTGAATACTCGAGAGGCTCGCTCAAATGATTTTTTTTCTCCTCCTACCTCCAAGGTAGTGTTTCTTGATGTTGGGAGATTTGTCGTCAGCTAAATGATACATACTCTTCTCCTGGGCTATTCAACAACTTATTTACTTCTTTCTTCTTCGTCCATAGCTGTTTCCTCCCCGTCACAATTCACAAAACTCTTTCTCCTCTTCAAGATCCTGTCTCCCGAGTTGAGAATTCGATTTACCTAAACACTATTGATTTCTTCAATTTTATTTTGCGCACATGTTTGATGAGCTAGAGAGTTCAAAATTTTAGTGTAGATGGCTTTTGGCACCGCAAAGGAATGTCAGCCATTTACATGGCAATGCAAACCCATTCATGTTTTCCTTTTTGTTATCGTGTGGGACACTCAAAATATTTACTGCTCCGAAAGTTTTGATTGCCGAGAGTTTTTGTGAAGTTTTTATTGTGAACATTAGGTAAGTGGATAGCGTGTTCTTTCGGAAAAAAATGGAGTTCAGGGGATCTATTCGTGGGTTTCTGTCGTGCGCCTTTCCCACTGCCAAAACTTGCTGTGTGGCTGAATGTGGACCGCGTGTTTTGCTTGCATTTCGGCGTTTTCATTGCTTTCATGGAGAAGGAGATCTATATCAGCTGAGCAGGATGCCGCGGAGGCCCCCAAGAAGGGCACATGCAGCTCCCAAGATGAAGCGCTGACGCCCAGCGAAAAATCCACGTCAAAATTATGTCGAGGAATTAAACGCATATTAATAAATGCCTTTTGTTAGCGAAATCGCTTCTTTTACTTTCAATTCACTTACTTTTCTGTTACTCGCCCCGAAACACTCATTTCGCTTGATAAACGTGCTGTGGTTCATTTAGCCCCACCCGTGGCCTATTTGGCCCCACCGTTGGGGCTAAATGGACCGGATGCGCACTTTCCAATAAACGGCCAAGTTTGTAGCAGTTATAAAGCACAACATTTTCTATCAGATAGACCGTTTTTCGGAAGTAAAATTGCCCAAATCCGCCCACCAAGATGTCGCAAACAAAAAATGTTCCATTTAGCCCCACCCCCCCCTTACTTTATGCGTAAAATGAATACATTTACTTATGGCAAGACAGGAATCGCAATTCAGGAATTCTGTTGTCTTTGGCGAAGGAAACTGCCTTATAGAAGGAATTGAGGAGGCCTCAAAAGAGATTTTGGAGCATATTGCGAGATGTGAAAGAAAAGTCTTATGTGATAATGACGAGATTTGTAGATAGGACCGGACCGGAATTGACCGGATAGCTACGCCAAGCCAATCTGGTGATTTTTGACTCAAGATGATGATCCTATGGACAGGAAATCCGTAAGATTGCTTTTGGATGGAATTTCACAACAATGAGGAAAACGCTGCAAGAAAAGTCAGACTTCGCAAAAAACTAGCGTCCTATAAATAAACTCAGATCATAATCAATTGTCTCCGACCGATAGCTCCCATTGTTCCCAATCGTAATCATCCCTTACTCAGTGTTAAAGAGATAACCGATTGAAAAAAGTAGGTCAGGTGATAAGGGAAACTGTTTCGGAACTGCAGGGAGTGTGTCTTTAATTGCCGCCGCAAATTGAGCTCGAGTATCGAACCTCGATATATCGATACTCGTCGAGTGCAGCGGTGGTCGAGGTTGGTTTGACGAGAGTGGCGAGAGTGCGCACTCGATATATATGGGCATGGCATATGTGTTTGTGTTGCACCCGAAGTTACCCTCGTAATCTGGTGCGTTGTGATCTTGATAACAAACGGCTTGTTTGTTGTACCGTAAACATTTTTGCGTCATTGGACACAACAGTAACTTCGCTAATGACACGCATTCTGCGACACCTTTGTTGGCTAGCGTTAATTGGTAGCATTGATCTTTTCAATGTGCACTCACTTTAGGGGACAAATCATTACGAGCCAAATAGAGTAATAAAACATTCATAATAACAATCATCTACGTTTGTTTCAAAGTCCATCCAATGGAATCAAGATCCCTTTTTGGTTAACCTCGTATCCCTATCAACTCAAAAGAGGATAAAATACATTAACATTGCTCGAACCAAATAAAATCTATTCGACAAGTAAGAAGTTGAGATTTGAATACGGCTTGCCTGTTGTCGAATCATGAAATGCATTCCATTCTGAGATGTCTCTTTAATTTATTTAGGGCAGAGGTGTTCCTAAGACCAATCTCAAAATGATTGGATTCCATGTTAGCCTGCAAGTCATTTCCAAAGAAGCCTCAGATTGATAACTATGATTGAATTTCGATCTAAAGCACTCGTCAACCAGCAGTTCCTGATTCAAGTGAGGGGAAAGTACCTAATGCGATAACTCGTACACGAGAGCCGGGAAAATTGTTGCGCGACTTCCTTTGACGTATTCTTATAGTGCATCGCCTTGTGTCGGCCTCTCTCTGCTCCACCCAACTCTGGCGATCTGCAGGATTGCCAAATCGCTAAAGAATTTTTTTATTTTTTTTCAGTAATCCTTAAATTTTACCGCACGTTGCCGTTCAAAAAACTTGTTTGGTCCTCTTTTCACCCGCTAAACGATCAGTATGATAATTTCGGGTTAAATTCATGCACTTTTAAATAGCATATTTAGCTGCAGATGGTCAACTTCCGCGGTTAGGCCTCCCGCTAGGCGAGTCGGGTCTTTCACAAGATTCGAACTCCAGCGAAGGCGTATACACGTAGCAGTTGACTGCTATGACAGTCGCGAGATGCGCGATATATCTATATCGCTACTGCTATGATGCATCTGCACCAACTTCTATGCTGCTCAAAGCCGCTATTTAGGCGTTGTCATAACAAATAAAAAGAGTATTATTTCAATAGTGATTGATGCATAAATTTTCATGAAATTCTTCAAGAAATAAATTCCATTGACGATTATCTTTTGTTCCCACTCTTTTAAGGAGTAGAATCTACCCTTTGGGGAGGGATATCTTTGTTAATATATCCAAATTCCCGATATCAGAAGTCGTGTATTTCTTTCCGTTGGCGATTGTTGCGATTGTGTTGGATACATTTCCGCTGGAAAGTAGACGGGCTTCAACTTTGCTAATAGCTCGAACTAGGATCGATAGTGTTCGACATGTGTCCAGTATTGACTTGGACTCGCATCGCAGTTGCTCGCATTTACACATGCGAGTGGAGCTTAATAGTTGTTAGCAGTTGACTGTCATAGCAGTCAACTGCTACGTGTAAACGCGCCTTAAGATTAGCTTCCTCGAGCGCTGGGACCCAACAAATGACGGTCGACCGTCGCACAGTGGAGCAGGATCCCTAATAATTGGTATTTTGGATACAAAATGTTCAATTTATTGAAATTTGATCTTCGTCTCTGAAACTTAGAAAGTGCTCTCTGCGCGCACAAAACATAAGATATACCTACTAAAACCAAGGCAGGCGGGAAAAAAGGAGAGGGAAATTTAAAAACCGAAAAGAATGGAAAAATAAAAGGAAAATAGGTCTGTTCCGGCCCGAACAATAGGTTTTCGAGGTCGCTGAAAAATAACTTGGATTCAAAACGTGTGCAACCTACTTTTTTCGCGAAAACATTTGCAATTTTTTTACTTATTTTAACTCATATTAAAACATTCCTCATTAACGTAAGCAAATATAGGTTCTCTCAGTCACTGCATGCTAACTTGATGTTCATATTTTCGCAAATTACTTTTTTCACAAAAATATTTGCATTATTTTTATTGCTTCGTTTTACATAAACTCAAAACGTCTCGATTTTTTTTAATTATGGCACGAAGGTTTTCGCTATCTCTGAACACAAATTAGATGATAACATTTTTACAAATTGATTATTTTGCAAAATAAGCAATTTTGGCATTACTTGATTTTACACATACTTAGGAGATCGTCATTTATTTGCAATTATATATAAGTATTGTTTTCCTGGACGTTGAATGCAAATTTGAGGCCAACCTTTTGTGAATTATGTTATTTGCAAAAAAATTTATAATCTTTTTCTATTAGTTGATTGCTCATATAACATGATAAATTGTGTATCATATAATGATTCTTATAAATTAAATGAATAAATAGACATTGAAAAAGGTTTTAAACAGTTGATATAATAATCAAAATATAGAAATAGATATTACAAACAAATATTACCTACATCGACAAGAAATTAGGTTTACCCTGTCCCATTTCTATATGCACACAATAACACTTATTATTGACACAAGCCCTGCGTACATATATACATGTATACAACACAAACATGAACAAATTATATTAATAATGATATCTGTTATTGATGTATTAAGAATATTTACCGTTAATGCAATTTTCGTGCATACAACAATAAATAGATATGTGCAAATAGTTCAAATATGGCACCATTAATAAGTTATCAACAAACTTGGGGAGTTTTCCGTTTTTGGTATATCATAACTCTTTTCTGCGAGTATATTTTGACAACGTTTGAATATCTACTTGTAGGTAAAGAATTCAAGATAATGATAAAATAGGTTTGGTTCCTTAATATTGAAAACAAGTTTCACTTTTGTTCATTTCAGGAGCAATTTTTTTTGAATTTGGTTTATATGAAAAATATAATGTTGATCTAAAATTTTTGTTGAGGTTTGGGTAAACTTCTTTTGTATCTGGTATATGCAAAATTGTATACGTTATGACGAACAATATATTTTTTTCACAATCCCACATTTTGTATATAATTTTGCAACTTTGAATGAGAATTTTCAAAAAAAAATTATTTATTTTTTAACAAGAAATTATAAAAAAAATAATTTTGTAAATTATATTTGCCATATATTAATAAATATTTCAAAAGAACTCACTTTCAGTTACAAAACCCATTTTGCAGAACAAGAATCCGGGCAATCCACATTATAATCGAGAGAATTGAAGGTGATGTTGTGCCTGCTCCTTTTCAAATTATGCACTTGCTACCAGTGCAACATTTTCTTATCTACCAGAGGAGTAATTACAGAGATAAGTGAAATGACCTGAAATGGTTGTCAATTCGTCAATTATCGGTGTATCCAATACATAAATTACTCGTGAACCCTGTGTGGAAAAGGTTTCTGGACTCGTAAGTATTAGGGATCCCGCACTGGTTCTCCCCGCGAGAGCTCCTCCTCCAACACTTCAACCCTCTCTGCTTCTTCCGCAGCCTGGGGATCGCGTGCTCAGCCTCGTCCAGGTCACGGACGAAGGTCACAACGTTGGCAAGGCCAGTCTCGACGTCGCGTTCCCACCAGAGGGAGAGCCGGAGTCCCATGTCATCAACTGCATCATGGTCACAGACTTGGTGAGTTGCCACTTCCCAATGGTGTGCACTAGATTAGGGGGCGTCCACGTGAGGTGTTTAGGGGGTACAGCCGAATCTCACCCAACCTCACGTGGGGGAGAAGGGTCTCGGTGAATATCATCACGTAATTTGTTTTCCGCAACGAACGAAAGTGAAACCAGGACACACCCCCACTTATGCGAAAAACAGACAAAGACCTACTGAGAGGACACTAATGCGAAATGGGGAGGATTATCAGGTACAAACAGGCGCGTAGCCAGGGGGGGCTTCTGGTGCTTCAGCCCCACACCCCGAAATTTTTTCCCAATAATTTTGTTGTTCTGATTTTAGCAGTGAAATTTACCAGTGAGAGGACATGGGCACTGTAAAAGTAAATACCAAGCACCGAAAATTAAGGGAAGAGATTTGTAACATGTCGGCATCGAATGGACAAGGCTGATTTGTTTCAAGTTACGCAAGACTTACGTGAGGTGTTTAAGGGGGGAGGGGGTCTAGCCGAATCTCACCCAATCTCGCGTGGGCGAGAAGGGGGGGTGTCTCGGTGAATATAACGTAATTTCACCCCCCCTCCCCCCCGAAGAAAATTTCTGGCTACGTGCCTGGGTACAAATATCGAAATACCACGAAATATCCGTCAACTTTCTTCTCCTCCCAGATTCCACATTTCAACTTTTGCAAACACGTGTTCAAAAATCCAACTTATAGGTTGGATAATAAAGAGGAAATTGGAGAGGTGAGACAGGGATGTTGATCATAAAGTAATTATGACATTGACGATAGAAAAGATCAAAGAAGTAAGCAGCATAAACGGGAATAGCACACTTTCATCTCTTTATCTTTTTCCCGTCTGTGCACGGAACCAAGTGGCTACAAAGCACGGTCCTTGTTCTAGAAACCAGAGGCCGGAGCGGAGGCCACCATCACCAACGGCACCATCGGAGGCACCAGGGTGAGCATCCACCTGGAGTCCAGGTTCACCAAAGGACTCTCCTTCTCCATCAAACTCCTGGGGCAAGACGTTTGAGCGGGAGAGAGACA
Source organism: Platycnemis pennipes (assembly GCA_933228895.1). NCBI lineage: Eukaryota > Metazoa > Arthropoda > Insecta > Odonata > Platycnemididae > Platycnemis > Platycnemis pennipes. Next base: position 135,462,523 of record OW121852.1, on the reverse strand, counting down.
CAGAGACAAGTCCCCGCGCGTCAAGTATCGAGCTGGAGGCGGCCATTTGTAAGCAAGCAATAAAGAACTTGGAGAAAAAGTGTCTTCGCGTGTTCTTTCTCCGTAATCAATGAAATTACTATGCTCTGTATAAACTTATAAGTGAACACAATGGTGCTCCAGTTCATTGAAACATTTGGGTTGCGCGACGTTAATATGGGTTCCCAAGCAGAGTGTCGTGGCGTGCCTTTCGAACAGTCACATCCGCCATTGAGGGTGATTTGACTGATTTTTTTGGCGCATCCGGACTATTATTCTGTTGGTCCATATGCCCCTGGGATCCCAATAGGCATTTTGCCTGTCATCAGGTTTCCCAGGGGCTGAACCAACAGAGCTTGACAAACATCCGTACCCTGGGTGGAGAAAAACCCACCCAGGCGAGACTCGAACCCGCAGACCCTAGGATCAGCAGGCGAGGAGTTAACCTCTCCTTTACCTGGGCCGGCTGACACAACACTGGACCACTTACGTCCAGGATGGAATATTCGAAGTGTTTGATTTTTGAAAAACTCCAAGGATTGAGACGAGAGTAAAGTAAAGAAAACTTTCTTCTTCCATACATCTACATCTACGCGATACCCTGAAAAACACCGCAGGGTGTATGTGGCAGGGGGTGAAGATCACCAAACATGCACTATTGGCATGCAATTAGGGTACTACATGTAAACATGCCAATAACATGGATCACGTGCAGCTATAGATGCTTAGTACCTACATAAAGTAGTATATCTAAATTGGGCAAATCTATTTTTATTGGGTGCAGCCCAAGGACCGTTTCCCGTGTCATTCTCAAGGGACAATACAAAGTTCTCCTGGGACGGTTCTTGGTTAAATTGCATCCACGGGGGAGGATTGGAATGTGGGGACGGGGAGGGCTTGTAGGGGGGAAGGATGACTAAGGGGTAAAGGGGCTGTGGTCGGAATATTTGGCTAATGAAAGGGTATAAAATTCTCTTGGGACAGAGGGACAGGAACCCTCTCCCTCCTCCTAACACTTTACCCAGAATTCATTGAACTTCCCGGAGCTATTAATAAAATATCGCATTCACAATTGTCAGGAGCTTGCATTTATGCAGGACATCTCTGCTCCGTGGAGTGCCGCATGAAAAATACATCTACATAATACCCTGCAAGCCAGAGGTGTGTGGTATGGGGTGAATTCTCACCAAACATGCACTACATATCATGCATTTAAAAGGATTAGTATCTATATGCTGTTCTAAACTTCACCATTTAAAAAACAAAAAATAGCAAAGTAAGCATACAAAAACATGCTGTTAGTTGGGTTACCTTCAAGTCCTTACACCAACATGCAGCTACCTATGGTATACATTGATTCACTCGTATTGGACATATTTACCATTATTCATATCCCTAATAGTACGAGGAAAAAAGGACATTTTGATTCTGTCAGTTCGGCAATCAATTTACCTAATTTTGTAATTATGGTCCAGTCTACCATAGTAAGTTGGGGTTCGCAAAATATTTTTAACATCATCACTGAAAATATGGTCTTGGAGTTTATTTAAGAGATTAAGTCTAAATTTCACCTGCGATCCGTCAATTATTCCCATTTTAATTCATTTAATAGACTGGTTACGCTAATATAGTTATCGAACCGTCCCTTTACATATCTTGCCGATCTTCGCTGCACACGTTCAAGTTCGTTATTTAGACCGATTTCGTAGGGATCCCATTCACTGGCAGCATTTTCCGAATGAGGTCTAACAAGTGAAAAGTAACTGATCTCTCGTACATGATCGTCACATTTACCCAATACTCTTTTGTTGTATCCCAGTCTACGATTCGCTTGAGAAATACAGATGTGTCCAATACCCATTTGAACAAAAGTGATCAAAACAAACAATTAGGCATGTGGTTTAAATAAAAAGGCCCAGAAAAGTCCGTTTTATCATAAGAATCCGGCCACGTCATAAAAAGTCCCAAAATAACCTCAAGTCATTAAAAACTACTTTATTTAATGAGATTGGTGAAGATTTGTATTTAAAACACTAAGGTCCTACTTTTGCGAAAAATCAAAAACTCTTGTCCCGCGCTGTATTTGTAATGTAATTTCGAGATACATACTACTATTCCGCGAGGTTCTAAATGGGCAATTATCGAAAACTTTGTTGGTTTATTGGGCTTTATGAGTTATTACACAAGGAGAATAGATGTGGTGGCCAATTTGTTGCCGATGAGTGAGCGGTTCGCATTCGCTGGAAGATTAAGTGCCCCATTTCTTGCTATTGAGGCGATTCATGCATTGTGGCAGATAAAGTACTGTTAGAGCTCACCTAGAGGGTCCGTCGAGTGTCAATTATTACAAATCTTAGCAATTTAGGCGTTGTTTATCCTGGAGATGCACGTGCACAACAGTTTCCGCTTCATTGACCGCTACGTCTTACACGTCCAGTTTCTGACCAACTCGAGTCTACGCTTTGGCCGATCTATGGCTTGGCGTCCCCATGTGGCGTTAGACCATTCCTCATTTTTCATTTCTTCGAAGGCGTTCCGATGTGGAGAGTGCTCGCTGGCATGTGTCAAACTCGAGGGTTTTTTCGTGATTGAAGTGTAAGGGGTGCCCCAAGGGGCCTAAATGCTAAAATAAAAAATATTTTTTAACAATTCCGGCCTTATAGTAAACAAATCAACTTGTGTTCCATCGATCGAAAATTTCGTCTGTTTTCACGAAACTTTTCAATTTTTTTCTTTGATTGCTAAGAGATTGGCCAATTATACGTGGAGTTTAGGCATGCAAGATCAAATGCCTAGTAGCAGAGTATCATCTTTAAAAACGTTAAGTTCATCATTATCCCGATAAGAACCCTCGTAGAAACCGCATTGCATCCATATCTGAATAATATTTTCTGATTCAATCCGGCGTATAATCGTTACAACTGCGCAATTTTACATTAAAACTCAGCTTTTTGCATGGGCATATATTAAAAGCTTATATTGTTTGATTTTTTGCCCAAACAAGTGGCGAATCACCTTAATTCTTGAAGGTGATTCACACTCCTATATAATTTTAAGGTGAAGTTAGAAGCCTTAACTCTGCACAAAGGGCTACAATTCTCCGAGGTGTTTGAATAAGCCTCCCTCAGACTACCACTTGTTTGAACAAAACAATCAAACAATATAATGATAAACAACAAGGTATGGCACTTATTGCATAGGTTTTTATTAGTGGTACAACGCGTTTCAGCGGTTAAGCCATCTGAACTGAAGGACTGAAGAGAGACATCATTTCACACTACCATCTCCCAGCTTCATGTGTCGCTGACTTGGACATTAGAGCACACCGAGTCTTTGGGTGAAGGAAAGGGTTTGTGAAGTGGGATACAAGAAGTCGGAGGTTATTCGGAGAAAACTACAGAAACGAGTTAGTGACAAGCACCCACCCAACAATAACAACCCCCTCCCTGACCAGAAGTGCGACCATATGTTTTACGATCGTGTTCTGAATCTATCCAATACGTCCTTCTCAGCAGCTGAAACTGCCCTCCTTCAAAAAGGTTTAAAATTCTCCCTTCCTACTCCATCCTCACGGCCCATTGAAAACTTGGCTGTAGACTGTGAGGCGGCCCTCGGCCGTGGGGAATCCGGCGTGAAACACATTTGTGCGGACCTCATAACCTCTCACATCCGGCATTTCTAAGGACAGAAAAGTGAATTTTCCCCTGTGGAGAAGTGTAAGATCCATTAACAAGAGACTGAGGAATTAGTTCTCACTAAAGCAGACAAGGGGAGTAGCATTGTAATCTTGGATAAAGAAGCTTATCTTAGCAAATGCGCGGATTTTCTCAGTGACAATTCTTTCATTACCTCCCCCAAGGATCCAACCCAACTTTTTCAAAGAAGCGTCAGGAAGGCCGTAGCGTCATGTTCGGGACTTTTTAACGAAAGGGAGAAATTTAAGTTAATTCAAATGAATCCCCCCCCCCCCCAGATTATTTGGCCTCCCAAAACTTCACAAAAAGGGAGTTCCTATCAGACCCGTGGTCTCAAACATCGGAGCACCGACCCACAAATTGGCAGCCAAACTCAACGGTATCTTTAGAGAGACCTCACCTCATTCACCTCTAAATATAGTATCACGAACTCCTCTCAACTAGCGGATTGCCTTAATGAAATCAACCTACCAGAGAACTGCAGGTTGGTATCCTTCGATGTCGATAATCTGTTCACTTCGGTCCCCACTGACGAGACACTCAGATTGACGAGAGACATACTACAAGATCCGCTAGTCAACAACGTCATCGTGGAGGAATTTCAATCCGTCCTGGAAACCTGCATCCAACAGAATTATTTCCTTTTTAACGGCAAATTTTACCACCAGACGGAAGGCCTAGCCATGGGCTCACCCCTTTCCCCATTGCTGGCCGAGATTTTTATGGATAATTTAGAATCTAAACTTTTTAATTCTGGACATATTCTTTTAAACAATGTGACGTATTGGTTCAGGTATGTGGACGATGTGTTATGCTGCTGGTCCGGTAGCAATCGTCAGTTGGATTGTTTTTTAAATCTTTTAAATAGCCAACACCGTCGTATCAATTTTAAGATGGAGAGAGACATTGAAGGACGGTTGAACTTCCTTGATTTGGAGATGTCTAGAGTTAACGGCAGACACAGTTCCGGGGTATTTCGGAAACAGTGCTACAACGACGCAGTTATTCCAATGGACTCCTGTCATCCCATGTCTCATAAGTTTGCAGCTTTCAACTCGTTAATTCACAGACTGGTGACCTCACCTTTGCCAAAAACGGCTGATGACGTCATACGCCCGTACCATTGTTGCCAACTTACTGAAGGGGCCCATTGAAATTCAACGGGAGGGAGAAAAATTATGAATACGCATGATATTAAATAATTTTGAAACTCTCCATGTCATGACTATGTCGATCTTGTGCTCTCCAGCTGTCATTGGCTTAAATCGAAATCCTAATTCGAAATCCTAAATCCAATGTATGCTGATGCACAGGCTGCCCGGGTGCCGTGGGAATGGAAAAAGATTTTATTTATTCGGGGATTGACAGCTCAATTCATGTCTGACAAGCTAATTTACTACTTACTTTGTACTACTACGCCTAACTGGTGAATATGCGTGAGATCACGGTTTGAGAAGTGGGGGGGGGGGGGGGGGGGGGGGGAGGGCGCTGGAACACTCTCTCGCACGACTAAAAATTTTGCTCTGCTGATGTACTCATAACTTCGGCCAGTGATTGAGTGCGGGCCTTCACAAAAACGGGAATAGTTTCTCGGACTCTGCAGTATCGTGAAGGTAACCAAGTAAGCTAGAAGGAGGGGGCATGCAGGCAATGAAGCCAGAATTGGGAATACTTGGGGAATAATGGAAGAACACCACCTCCTTCTTCCATGGGTAAACTACGACGAATCTGACGAATCACAATCTGCAGAAAATGTTCCGTATTTTTAACGTAAGATTTCGCCTGCCCCATTGTTGGTTGCAAAAATCTTTCTAAATATTTGGCCAACTTAATTGTATGTGGGAGAATCTATAGGTACCACTTACGATGGGCCTTAATGGTACATCATCTTCGTGGATCTTCGGTATGATCCGTATATGCATGGGGTTTTTGGATCTTGCGGTGTGAGGCGTTTCCTTCCTTCCGGTTCGGTGATGTGCTTCTTAAGGGTTTCAATTACTCTCCTTTTGTAAGGAAGAGGTTGGGTCGCGTTGCAGCAGGGGCCTTCTCTTCGTTCCATCTTCTTCTCGTATGCCTCAGTATCCATAACAACCGTTGCGTTTCCTTTATCGGCTGGCAGGATATGACGATTTCCTCATTGTTTCTAAGTTGCCGGAGTGCCACCCTCTCCTGTTTCGATATATTATTCCGGTTCATCGGGACACTTGCCTTTCGTAAGATTCGGGAAGCATGTCTTCCCGTATTACCTCTGCCTCGGGAAAGATGGCTGACGGCACTCTCTACACCGGAAATGATTTCTTCCACGGGGATGCTTGTGGGAGTCAATGCGAAATTAAGTCCTTTTTGGAGAACAGTCTCACAATTGCTGTTGAGAGGAATTTTAGAGAGGTCTACTACGACATTTGGGATGTCTCTGGGTCTGGGTGGTGCTTCTTTAAGGCTGTTAAATTTCTTCTGTTGTTTTTTCTTTCTGGACTCTGCAACGGCTTCCATATGTCTCGCGGTTATTCTGTCAAGTTATCAAAATCCTCTCTTTCCATGGGTATCTGCGAGAGAGAGAGATGAATATAAAGGAGTTGCTACCCTATCTGGTCCAGGTTGCGTCGTGTTTTTTGGATGGCGGCCCGTAGTAGTTCCGTGAAAGCGAATTGTCTACCGACAATACAACGTCGATAGTGGATGCTATCGAGTTACGGAAAACCCCTACAGGGCCGATGAAGTATCTTCGGCGTCCGGCTGGAACGTAGGTGATGCTGAAGTTTCAGGAATGTTGGTATGATGTGTTCCTCCCGGCAGCGACTGAGGAAAGCTAGATGGCTGAGAAGTGAAGAATCCTTGCTGCGAAGTTGGTCGAATTTCTTCGATCCACGACGGTGATCCTCCCCGTAAAGGCGTCTTAATTCTTCGTTGAGACTTTCGCGGTTCATACTGATGATAAAGGTAACTTTTTCGGGTGTTACGGCGTACTCGGGTACCAGAGTATTAAGTGGACAATGGAGATTGAGCAAGAAGGGAAACTTCCCTTTCTCGATGTTTTAATCGAAAAGAAGGACGATGGAGCTCTAGGGCATACAGTGTATGTATAGGAAGACCCACCGTCACCTCCACGCCACATCGCACCACACCACCCGGCCCAAATAAATAGCGTCATGACCAGTCTAATCCAACGGTCAATGCGGATCAGTGACAAGGCCAACTATCCAGCCGAAAAACAAAAACTAGAAGACATTTTACGCCAGAATGGGTACAACGACGGAGCTATTTCCCGAGCTTCTAGAAGAATTAATGACAAGGGCAATCGGCACACGCAGGAAACACTCGCCTCTCAACCTGACGACATCACGATCGCGAAAAGAAAGCCTGTCTCCCATACATAAAAAAAGGCACGACTGATAAGATAGGAAATATACCAAAAAAATATAAAATCAAGACCATCTTCTATTGCCATTATGCCTACTCTAGCGTTACCATTCAGTGATCCGGTGTGAATAATTCTATAACTTCCACTCCAAAAGTCTCCTTCTTCGGGCCATCTCATTTCACTGATTCCTAATACATCGAGGTCCATTCTCCGCATTTCCACCTTCAGGTTCTCCAGTCTTCCGCAGGTCCGAAGTGATCGCACGTTCCTACCCTAAAATGAGTATCACACTTGACTGATGTACTCTCTCGGGTAGTCCCCGCCCGGAGATCCGAATGGGGGACTATTTTAACTCCGGAATATTTTACTGGAGAGGGTTCCATCACGTCATGATAAGAAAGAAAGGAGTGGAGCAGCTGCGACTCCTCGGGATAATAATGTGGTGGTTTCCCCTTGCCTTCCACATCGCAGTACTACAGCCGTTAAAGTAAATGTTACCACGCCTGTAGTGAAATGAGTGTCGCTGTACCGACCACTGTGGTCTCCGCCTTCACTCATGTGAAGGAGAGCTGCTGCCCTCTCCTCCGGGTGATGGGAAGCGTAATTGTTGGCAGTATCTTCACAGGATCTGTATTAATTGAAGGCCTACCTTACCCAGGGATAGACCAAATACGCCCTGGGAATGCCGTCGCTTTTTCTCCACGACTCCTTATTCGACGAGTAAACTCGCTTATCTCGCAGCTAACCTCTATATCTAGAGGTCGACCCACCATCCGCAACCCGGTGGACGCACTCGGTGGCTTTAGCCACGATATTATCAACATAGACCTTGAAAAACATCACTTTGACTCATTCAAAACCCGCAATATAATAGCCTGGAAATTTTGATAAATTTAGCCTTGAAATCCTGGAATTGTGCCAGAATTTAATATTTTGACATTTGTGGACACCCTGAATTTGGAATAACAGTGCATCAAACTAAGCGAAGATGAAAATTCATTTAATTAAAATGAGTATTCACAAAGATTGATTGATAGACTATAAATCAATGTATGAAAGCCTTTTGATCAATCATGAGGCCCTTCAGAAAGCTTTTGGGTGACAAAAAAAATTAAAATTGTGTGGTTGTCCTGAATACAAAAAAGCATGTAAAACCCAGTGGAGAAAGTGCTCTCTAGAAAGCAAAATTTAATCCTGTAAATCTCCTTCTGCATTCAGTGTCATATATTACAACCTTCAGTTCACCCTTTTATTGAATGATAGTTGTATGATTATTGTAGCTCATCCTGTATTTAGATTGTTTCATTTCTTATTATTAGATGTCAGATAGCACTAATGTTTTCAGATAAGATGAACTTCCATGACTAGCATAAACTTGAGCTTGATTGGGTAGTCAAAAGATTCTAGATTATTGATTCTAGGGTGAAGGCCCACATGGCATAGAGTGATTCACAGAGTATGATAAGACATAAGCAGGGACATGACATTTTCGCGAAACGTTTTTTGCGACAGGATTCACGAAATAAGCGACTTTTTGGGTTTAATCGCGAAATAACCGTGTCTTCTTTGAAACGCGATTTTTTTAACGAAATTTGAGATATTTTGCAAATGCCGAATTTTTGTAGCATAAATATTTTCTTTAGTGATGACCGGATCGGATCTTTCATTTTTCTCGGTTCCGGATCCAAAGACACGGAGTAAAATCGGATCCGGATCGTAGATTTTAAATTTTCGCGGCTTAGCGATCGAAGTGCCCCCGTGAATGGAATGTAGGTGTGGTAGATATTGACAAGAAGAGGATGTGTAACTCAGGTCATGAAATTAGATGAAAATGTTCCCGTGGAACTAGAAGAAAAATAAAGGTATATGACTTTTTTCCCCCATTACCCCGGTACCGCGGGAAAAAAAATACGTAGGATGACATGCGGGTAGCCTACATTCGCCGGGATCAGGCATATGACGAGAGCCATGAACGAGATCTAGTGTACTGTGCGAAGTTCGATCCCAATCGCAGTTTAATTTTTTCTTTCAGTCACTGCATCGAAAATGTTATCATATTCAATTTCAAACCATTTCATCTGAATACTCACTTTATTAGACTTTGTTGTTTAAATTAGATTTACAAATGAACCACTCATAAATTAAGGATGGTCGGGTCAGATCCAAAGAACCACGGGTCTTTCATTTCATTCGCTACTGAAATCATATCCGAGGACAGTAAAAATTCAGATCCGGATCGGAGATTTTAACATCTCGCGGCCTCGTGATCGATGCGCCCCGCGAATGGAATGCACGTATGGTAGATACCAACAAGGGGAGTTAAGTAACTCGGGTCACGAAATGAGAAGAAGATTTTTTCCGTGCCACAAACGAGGAAAACAAAATAAAAAATACTCGTATTGACCTTTTTCTCCATAGGCTCGGATATGCGAGAAAAAAATTAAGCCGAATGTCATGCGGGTCGCCTACATTCGCCAGATTCCCGTGAACCTATGAGAGCGTAGTTGTTAAAAATGAGGGCTAGTGTACTGCCAGTCGCGAGTTCGATCCTTAACACTACCTAAGAATACAGCCGTGCTGTATTCCTAGGGTAATGCTAGTAGGCTGTTAAAAAAAGTAAGTTATCAGAAATTTCATGCCAAATTATAAATAAAAAAATAATTAAATTAGGCGAAAGGAAATGATTGGAAAAAAATTATATTTTATTATTATATTATATGTAGATATATATTATAGATTATATGTAGATATTATATGTAGGATTTTCTGCAACCGTCTAAGGGAATAGTTCACAATTGTTACGGCATAAAAGGTTAACACACTTGGTGCATAAAAAGATGCAGATATTGAGGGGACTTGCCAGTGGATTGGATTATATCCACTCGTAAGTTTCTTCAACCTTGTGAAGATAACCAAACCTTTGAGCAAATTTATCTCTTGGTGGATCCTGAAAGCATAGGAGATAGAATAAAAGCTCAGGATGTAGGTTATTTGAGGGCGGTTTCAGGGAAAAGGAACCAACATCATGGCTGTTTTGTGGATGTTATTTTGCGAAAATGATGATACTGTTAAAGAATTAGTTTTATCATCAAAAAATAATTTTGAAGTGAAAACCCTTGCACACGTTAGCAGTGTTCTAGGGATGAGGTTAACCAGTGAGGGAGTTGAACTGGATCAGGAAAATTATATTTAAAGCATCCTAGTTAGGTTTTATATGTCAGATGCGCTCTACACCCACAGATATAAAGCCTTGAGATCCAGGCCAATGTCCAGAAGTGCCTCATCAAGTTTTAATTGGTTGTCTCGTGCATGCGATGACATGCACCAGACCGGACATTGTTTCTGCTGTTTCAAAATAAAGTACATTCAATAGTAATTTTACTATGGAACATTGGGAATGTATTAAAAGATTTGAAAGTACATCTACATCAGGTACCATGATCTCACCTATTCTAAATCTGGTGACTTCCTTGAAGGTGATGCAGATTTTGCAAGCAATAAGATTGACAAGGGTATGTTTTTAAATTTTCTAAGGGCGCAATACCATGGGAGAGTGCGAAACAATCATGTGTAGCTTTGTCCACGATAGAGTGTTATACTCTATCGTGGACAAAGCTATGGCGTATTGCCTTCGTTGTACCGCTAGTACGAAGAAGGCAATTGCACAGTGTGGAATACTAAAGGAATTATCAAAGAAATATTGCAAGAAAATATTTGACAGAGAATCTTTGTGCCTCTATGACAATAGTAAGTTAGTAATAAAGAATTAAAATTGTGATGAAGTTGAAGAGAGATCACAAATGTCGCGGCAATATTTTACGTTCGTATTAGTATTACACATGAGTTGCTTTGTATTTAATGCAAGTAGATATCCATTCATGCTTAAGTTTTTGCTCGAATAGTAATGGATGAATAAAATTAGGATATGGTTAGGAATTGGACTGGTGGATTTGATGGTTAATAACATTCCAAATCGATTAGAAACAATTATTGCAATTGGATTACTGAGGCAGCTAATACGGTGATGTTAAACAATATTACTTTTTGCAAATGGTGATACTCATTAAAAAGGTATCATTGAAGTTATATAAGCTAATTAAGATACGACAATTTCGTCATATGCACTCCCGTACTGGCTACTAGGGAGACATCACTTGGGTAGCGGTGGCACTAGTTTCCATTTCAGCGATTTGTGAACAACCCCGATTGAGGCAACCTGTATATTACCAAGTAGTATAGTTTTAGCATTAGTATATTTACCAAGTGTACAATAAAATATCTCCAAAACGTGTAAACCTAAAAGTTGCACCCTAATAAGAAATACTTAATTAGGGTGGAGGTTGGTGCGATGGAGGTGGGTGACGAGGATTGTTTATTTTGTTTTTGGTTCCCCGGTCAACCATTCACTCATTATTTCATAAATGTCACTATTTATTTCTGTAATGGTCTTCTATACTGTTTGGAAATGTAACTGTGTATTTTTTTAAAGTGGGAGAGTGCATTTATGTCGTAACTGTAACATATGTTGAACCTAGAGTCTGAAGGACTATGTTCTTGAAATAAATACTATTCTATTCTGTATATTCTAACAACCTTGTGCAAGGCTATTGCATGCGAAGAGAAGCTAAATATCTGTTGAGTTGTGATAAGAGTTTCGCCTTCCCATTTGTTTACCGTGAGAGTGAAGTATGAATGGTGGGTGATGGTGGGTGAAGGATGAGCACCAACCTTGAAGAAAAGAGAAGTGTGGAAGAGGTTTCGGAGATCATACTAAAAGATTTTGCTAGGAAAGTAGGATAGGGGCTGAGCAACGCAACACCAAAAGCCAAAGATGGAATGAGGCTTGTCTATTATTCTCCGAGGCCGACTGCTGTAAGGCCTGGGTTCACCCTTGCGTTTTCTATAGGGCGGTGGTCACATATAGGGGAAGCAATTGGGGAATGGCAAAGGGGTGTTTAAGAGTAGGATTAGGGTTAAAATTGGTGAGGAGAAAAGATGAAAGAGAGGGTGTGCTGAGATATCTATGCGATAGCCTGCAAGCCACCGTGAGGGTGCGTGGCAGCAATGAGAAAGGAGACATTAGAAGAATTACATGCAAAGAAGAGTTGAGACACTGCAACAAACCAACACTGAATGGTATTAAAGTGTCAATCAATGGATGGAATTATTAAAAACATTTAATGACTAATGATTTATATACAATTGTTAACGACATTTCTACAATAATATTGTTTTAAACTATTAACACACTGGTATATGTAGCTATAACAGGTTGAATAGTCCATGATGAACACACTTGAAGACCTTCACAAGTTGCTCACAGTAGACAGTATGTCATCACAACGCAACTGAACAATTCAGACATATATTCAAAATAGGTGCTATCACATCCAAGACTTCAGTCTGAATATTAAGGAACAACATATGATATGATACACCATAACGACTTAACCTTCAACCAAACAAGAAATTTGTAAAATGTGAATCATTCTTTTGAACCAATTGAATACAACACAGCATGACTTTAACAAGGTCACATGTGTGCTATACAATCCCTTCAAACCTCAAGGTATGTAAACCAACATTCAGCCCAATTTCTCAGCAACTATACAAGGTTTTTCACAAAACAATTCAGCAATTCAAAAAACACAATATCATGAATGTACACACATATAACTGTTAAAATAGCTCTTGTAAATATAATATCGTTCCACACGAGGTAGAGGGAATCTCAAAATGTGCACACACGCAGCAATGATAAAGAGCGCTTCCTCTGAGGTCCCTAACGGTGCACCACTGGCAACGCTCAGAGCAGAATGTGCACCCGTCCCCCGCTGTCTGCAGACGCCAGCACCATTCGATTCGGGTGGAAGGCATTCACAGGGCACACCGTGTTGATTGGGAAGTGGCCGTCCTGGCCAAGGGCGCACAGCATGCGTCCATGCCTCCCGAAAACCTCCACCTGCACAGGGATACACAGGGACCTTGCGTCATTGCACTGCCTCGCAGCACATGCTGAGCCACAATCTAAAGCCCGAGGGTGTCCCACAGTCTGATTTTCATCAAATCCCTTTTGAGGATTGCGCTTTCAACCAGCACGACGCAAGAGCGCAATCGGGCAAACAGGCCTCCCCTCTAGGATTCCGCTCTCTCTATGCTTTCGGTAATGATTGCGGGAGAAGGCCGTAAAGTGGCATCGAAAGGAACACACAAGGATTTTCATCTGCTGAGGATGCAAGTGACTGGGATTTTATAGGATTCGGATTCGAGGTGAAACTCAATGTTTGAGCATTAAACAATTTGACTAAAGAGGCATCATTTGACGGATTTGAAGATTTAAATGTCCCATCCCTGGTCCATCCAAATTGTTGGATGAAACAGAAACCCAAGGGTGCAGTAGTGTTTCGGTCCAAAACAGACGAACCAATGAAATACGAGGGAATAGTATGCAATGAAAATGGCTGCCACAACGGAATGCAAATAAGTCACGGCAACTGTAATTTTCACTATGAAGCCGTGCATAAATAGAATTAAGTTTACATAAACGAATCATGCATGAGGTAGTGCACATAAATTCATCTTTTTCGTGCACTCAGTAGGTTCAATAACTGCCTCAGTGCTTCATAATTGTGTCAGTTTCATCTATTCCGAACCCCTCCCCCCCCCCCAATCCAAAGAGCTCCAATCAAATCACTCTCAACAAAGCAGAGGACGACACTCACTTTTTTGGAAGTCTATGATTGGTGGGTTTCATACGTTTGGATGAAAATGTTGAGCAAGTTCTATATGCTTGGACCAAAATCCATTTGGATAAAATTCCACCCTATCACACAGTCACACTCAGCTGTATCCAATTTGTATACAAAAGTTTGATGAAAGTTTGACTGAGGGACACTGGCTTTACACCACATGCATTTCACATCATGCCACTCCACACCGAGGTTCCAACGGTCCTTCACCAGCCTACCACGGCCAATTTAATGACAAGAGGCAATTATTGGCATACAGAATTCACATACAGTAATATCATGGCTACCATGAGTTGGCTCTGTTTTGTTTAATAAACGCTTTCATCACACAGCTGGTGACTTGAAGTGAGCAATAACTATGAAATGACTTACCTAAGACTGTCCCAGAAACCCTGCCAAGTGGTCAAAATATATTTTAATCGAGTGACATTCTTTTTGGCTGACTTGCCTGTCACCTGCACCAAGGAAGCCTTCACTTTGTTTCTGAGGTGATATTGGAAAATGCAAAATTGAGTGACAAGCATCTCAAAATATTATTTATAACTGTTCAGAGCTTAAATAACCAAATTCCTGACCTCAATAAAAGGTTGCTTTCATTGAAAAAAAAGGCATTATTTGCTTTCTACTATCATATTAACCAACGCAGTTCCCCTTAAATTTCGAAGCCATGCAATCTTACCTCAACCAAATTTTCTGTCACCCTTAACAATGATGTCTCTATTGAGTGCAATTTCTCGGTAATGGTTGACCGGATTGAAGTGCTATGAACAGTCTCTTCCTTAATAAATATTACACTTCCTCGAATATTAATTATATATATCTTATTGTGTCTAATTTGTTATTGTTATTAACTATAACTTTTTTATCATAAAAATTGAATGCAGGGAATGGAATGGCCTAGGTGCGATATCATCACCGAAAACTCAATTTCAACAAGAAAAGTTCAAATTTGTTCATAAAATTATTGTTTTTAAACCATCATTCAGAATTAAAAACTTTTTCACGGTTCTTCGACCAAGTAAAAATGGTTATATTTCAGCTCATTTGGGCCGTATCAAAAAAATTGAAAAGAACCTCTATGATCTAAAATTATATGCTCTTTTGCCTTAAGTTATTATATTATAAGTCGATATCTCGATATGTCCATATCCTGATATGTCCATATCACAATATTTCCTATTTATATCGCGAAACCGATATATCGGCAAAAGCGCGATATCAGAGTGATATCGTCGTGCCATATTCAAAACAGCAGCATATCTCACAGCCCTACCTGCCGCCACACCAATACTCCCCCATGGACTTACCCTTCTCGGGTTGGCTAAGCTCCCCACGACAAATGCGTCATCTCTCTGAGGGTGCCACGCAGCGCGCATGGGGGTCAGCCAACTCCACGTCTTGTGCATGTGCTTGATGTCTGTCTCGACTGCAACAATCGAATAAGAAGACAACCAGATGACACAGCAATCAGGGAACCGATTGTCAATTGCCAATTGCCAAACACAAGAGTGTTCCGGGCAGAGAGACAATCGCTTTTCTCACCATACCGCATGTGCAGGTCGGTACAGACAAATTCTCGTCAGAACCTTCATGAAGGGACCCACAATTCTGAACGTGGTGACAAGGAGAACGTGCAAAACAGGTGAGAGGTCTTCAAGGGCAGGCCTTCAAGAGAGAGTTCCTTCCACGAGAATGATTTGCTCCATTTTCATGTTAACCCAACCCTTAAATAGCACTTCCAATTAAAAAAAAACTTTTTGCACATATTATTACTTCTCCCAAAAAAATACATACCATGCTTTACGTTGATACAAACTAGATATTTAATTACGACAATAATATCCAAACAGCACATTTTAATTATACTTTCCACTCAAAAAATTGAGTTTGATCTCAAGAATCAAAGAAAAATATGAGAATACAGACCATATGAGCATACAGATAATTTAATCTTGCACTTAATGCAGGTATTGGAATGTTTAATAATTACCTTGAGTCATATCTTAGCAGTGAGAGTGAAATATGGTCCCAGTTTCTTAAGAGTCACTTTTGGCAGCATCACTTTTGGTGTTTAGCCACAACAACAATGGGAAGTTTAACATAATTCCTTTTCATTCAAAATCAACCAAAGACTTTGAATACATCTTCAGGAAAAACAATTTCAAACCTGCATTCGTGTTCACCAATATACTTCAATACAATCTTGCCAACCCAAAATATCTCTTTACAAGCCCGTTATATGAATACCAAATCTCTTCCCTGGAATACAATGCATCATACATTTGCTGAACCCAGAGGAAACTCGATACTAGATTCAAAGAATATGCAGCCTGCGTCCGGCTAGGCCACTTTAACCCCAACACATCATCCCAACATTGCATCACCATTGGTAATGTGAAACTGTTAAAACGAATCCCAGACCATTTATTAGTAGCATATGAAACTATTCACCGACAGCAGAGTTACACCATGAACAGTGACCAAGGACCGATTTTCTCACGTGCAATTTCCCTTTGCGTGCAAAGTGACCAATTCCTTGGCCACCCCCCTCTGCCACTCCCCCCCACTTCTGTAACCACCCAACCAATCGTTGCCTCCAATTAAACCTATTGACAGATATCCACCATCAAATTAACCAATAAGGTAATTATTTCCCTGGGACAACTTTGTCTTCCTTCAAACGAGCTAAAGAGGCAACCACAATATGCAAACCAGAATTATTTACGAGTGCTGTGACGGAGACCTGCGGAAATGAAATGAGGAACTTATGCTATCGAGGAACGTCCTAAAGAGAGTGTATATCTAAAGATGGGCTGGGGATTTCATCCTGAATGGCTATTTCCAACATTCCTCCACGCATGATGCTTATTAATAATATAACAGGTGGCATTAATAGAAAGTAATAATAAAATTTACTCCACACATTAACTTCAAAAGCCATGACAAAACACTGAACAGCAGCACGCACGGGTAGTACAGAAATGTACTAGGTCACTTGAAAATAACTCATAATAGAAAGCAATGTATTTTCAATTAATATGAATATCTAAAGCTTTCTCGATCTCTCGTCTGAACTCATTAATATTTATTCAGCCGAGTAACAATTACTGCATTTAGGGAATGAAATTTATAGTTGAAAAGCACCGCATCAATGGTGCCCGGTGGTTGCAAAAACAATTCGACAGTGTTAAATGGCAGCTCGTCACGCCAATGCACTCCACAAAACCACAACATCACGAAACGGGATCGGTTCAAGCAGGGGCAAAAGGGGGGTCACCTCACCCCTGAACACGCAAGGACCAGCGTTGCCCTCCACCAGCTTGGACGTGTCGTAAATGCGAATGCAGTCATTTGATGATGTGGTCAGGAGGCCACTGCCCGTCACGGGCGAGAAGAACGCCGACGACAATCTCCCGTGGATGGACAGCTGACAAATGGAGGCCCCACTCTCGACTCCCACCTTAGCACTCTTGCGGCTGAACTTTCGAAGGTCCCACACTGTCACCAGCCTGCGGAGAGAGCACCACATTATTAGGGGCCAGAGGTCCATTGCCTCACCAATACACAAAGGAAGCACCACCTCCACACCTCAGAAGGTCAAAAGGAAGTCACACCAAACACCCTCCAGCACACCACTATAGGACCATTGACATATGCATGGGAAAGCGAAAGCCATGGGTTTGCATGCATAGCATGACATACAGAAATTCTTTGCCATTAATCAGGGCTCTGCAAGCAGGGATCTTTTAAGTCGAGCGAGATTGACCGAGAATTTGAAAAAAATCTTGAATCTCGAGCGAGATCGAGCAAGATTCAAGTGCACTGAAAATCCATTGGAATTGGTCTAATGTAAATGTTAAGAATATTTAAGAAAAAATTAATTTTTATTAGGTAATTAAGTTTAATCCATCATTTTGCTTCTTTTCCCACATTTCTCTTGAATACGTAGAACGTGTTATTTAATAAACATATCTTCCATCATTGCCATCATGAATGTGTAGAGTAAACTTGAATAAATAAATACATAGAGGCCTCCACATCGTGATGGCCAGAAGATGGCATTACTCCCAGTACATCACAACGGATTATCTCCCTCTGAGTGAGGACACGTTAGAATGCCACAACGGATTATCTCCCTCTGAGTGAGGACACGTTAGAATGCCACAACGGATTATCTCCCTCTGAGTGAGGACACGTTAGAATGCCACAACGGATTATCTCCCTCTGAGTGAGGACACGTTAGAATGCCACAACGGATTATCTTCCTCTGAGTGAGGACACGTTAAAATGCCACAACGGATTATCTTCCTCTGAGTGAGGACACGTTAGATTGAGAGCCACTTACCCGAGAGAGGAGCAGGTGGCCAGGTACATTGGGTGCTGGGGGTGGAGGCTCACTGTCCGGCACGAGCGATCGTAGCACCCTAGCACGGCCTCATGCCGTGAGCTGCTCCGATCGTCCACCACATACACATTTCCACTCCCTGCAAATGAGACACATCTGTGAGATTTCCACTGCATCAAACACCGTGTTAAATATCAACATAACCACCCCCCAAAGCCCACAGTGAATATTTAACATAGTTCACTGGCAGGGATCAAGGGATTTGGCTCTTCTGCACACACACACATCTGCGTAACCAAGAGCTGAAACTTACAAGAAACAACAACTTTACTTTCTAATACAGGTTAAAGGCAGCTCACATGAGAGTGGTACATGGAAGAAACATCCAAATAGGTCCCAATAAATACATGTTTTACCATATTTATTGGTCCATATGTTGGGTGCTGGCCCTCAAGGTGATATGTGATTTTTTTCGTTCCATTAAGAAGAAAAATAAACAACTTGTAAAATGGTGGCAATTTGTGAAAAAAAAAAACATTTTGCCTATTCCCATGCGTAGCAACTGCAACATTAAATTCACCTGTGTTGTACAATCCCACACTCATAATAGTTGGAGTGCACCTTTATCTCGCTGCCACAACGTAGTGTGCAGTGGAAGTACTGCATACAGACTGTCCCAATAATCATGTGACATTTTTGACTTTAATTTTAGACGCTTCCGTTGGTGCCATGCCATTTAGATAAAAAATGCAATCGATTTGCAAAAAGGATAGGAAAAGGTCGTGTGGTGTATTGCTAAGTGCAAACAACATTTTGGAAATTTGACCTTGCATGGAACTCCGCTATACCGGTGGCAGGCCTCGAGGCAAGTCTCTCAAGGGGCAGGGAGGAGGAGGAGTAACAACCTCGCCAAAAAAACCCTGGGTCCATCTGGCCCCCAGACGGTAGCACCCCATGAGGGCCCCTTGCCAAAGTGAAGCCCTCAACGGCAGCGAAGGCGGAGATGATGGGACTTGGGATACACCAGGGTTAAACAGAAGATGCAAGCCACTGCCTTGGGGATTGGAGAGGCATCTTTGAAGGCTAAGGGAGAGAGAAAACGGGGCCAGCCCCTCCAACCGGCCACCTCGGTACGGCCAACAACCCACTTGAGTGAAACAAATGATTCAGAGTCGAGTAGAGGGACCAACAGGATGGATTAACAGGAATCGACTGAGCGAGCGAATGGACATGAAGTGAAGCGACTCACTCAGAACAGGAGGGAATTTATAATATGCGGCCGAGGGATGCCTCAGGGGATTAATAGAGAAAGAATTGCATTGGAGTTGATAGTGCCCATTCACAATTTGAGCATTGTGTCTGTGAATAACAATATGCAAAAGCAGATGAATCAAAACATAGCATTACCCTCAACACAAATTGATGCAGGCCAATTTAATAATGTATTTTCAAGAAAACAAGTGCATCTTAAGAGACCAAATATGGTAATTAACAGAGTAATTAACATGAAAGTAACATCACGTAGTTTTCATGACATAATGAAAAAACTGGTTAAAACGCTATTAACAATAGGAATAGATTCAATCAAACAGGCCCATTGAATTGTGGATCTCTCCATTTTCCCAGGTTTTTGTTGCTCGGTTGTCTGTGACAAAAGTTCCTACTATTCCCATTAAAAGAAAACTACTATTACCAGTACACTGAAGATTACTGAGAATAAATCCCAAAGAAAAGTCAAATGGAGAGAGAGTACACAAGAGTGATAGCATGCTTCAATTTAAGCAAAGCTCTGCACCTACCTTGAGATGCAAGGAGAACGTTCGCTGATAACTGACAATGCCATTGCATCCAATAACCCTTCATGTCTCTTGGCGATGACAGCACCTGCACAAATAATAAGACCAAGGGCGTTGCAGAGCCATTACATATTCACAATAATTCAAAATGGACAGGAAGAAAGTAACATTCTTCTTTTCCCACTAAACTTTTTAAAAATATTCCTAAATTTTCACTGCCTATACACCTCATGTAATTTGATTGATTCATTTTAAAAATACTATGTAACCTTGATACGCTCAATGTACAACGTCAAGTTCTCACTGTATGAGGTGAAAGCAAAAGTGAATATCACACAGGAAGTTGCATCCAGTCCAGTGAAACCAGAACAGAATATTTCCCTGATATCAACCTAATGTGGATACAATTCAAAAAATACAATTCTCAAAAAACATTAACACAATAAACATAACTGACTTTGTATACAATGTTGAATAATTACTTTTAAATTTGTTGCTTTATGGTTGCGAGTATGCTATTGCCACAGCAGCCATTTCGGATATCACTGCACAAATCTTTATGCAAATATAAGGGGTAGCGGACAAAAACTGTCTCCTACAGGGGCTGGTTAGGCCAATGGTTTTGGTTATTAGCTGTTTAGAGCACATTTAATAAACCTTAATATTCATTGATGCTTGAGTGGTGAAGTAAAATTAGCATCGACCACAAATAATTCCATGTGTTGCCAGTGTCTGAAATGAAGCTACCACAACTTAATGGAAAGGTTAACTTTTCATTTGCAAATTCAGAAGCACCTCATTTCAATTGTTTTTCTCTACACCATAGCAACTAAGTGGAGACAGGCTCTCAAGCAGATGGCAACCTTGTGATGAGGCAGAAAGAAGATCCCAACTGCACCACAACCGATCAACTGAGACAACCAATCACAGAGACAGAATAATTAAATTAAATTGTGTGGTAAGGCACTGATGTCAATTCTATACACATCCTTTACTTTTTCATGATAACTTTTGGTAATCCCCCAACAGGCGATCCCATTGATCCTTGAAACTTTCGATCTTTGGAATAACCTAAACCTTTACAGTTTAAAGTGTATTGTAAAACTTTGTATCATATGGAAGCAATATATTTTATCATACATAAAACACAAAAAAGGGAATACTTATAACACTTAGGAGTGGATATATTAAATTATTCTTTTACAACAGTTTTCATGATGGTTTTACAACTGATTTCATGCTGGTTAGTTAGCAGGCTCATTAAATACCACACATGGAACTCCTTTGAGATAGAAAGAGAGAGACATGCAGGAGTGTGGCATCTAAGACAGGACCACTCACCTCATCATACACCAGCTTCTCAAAATTCAAGGACCGGACAGTGCCATCGTAGCTGCTGGTGATCAGTCGGTCGGCACGAAATTCACAGAAGGTGGAGCAGTTGATCTGTGCCGAATGAGGCTCAAAGCGGTAAATGCCGGTGGCCGACTCCTGCGACTCGGCTGCTTTCACCACACCATTTCCCACGCTCAGGGCGGGATTCACTATCCACAGCCCTGCCAGTCAGTCAGAGAGGAGATGGGAATTCTCACTTTTACACGTTCCAACACAAGTCAAAGAGCTGCAACCTTAGCAATAAGGTGAAGGGATATATAAAATTTAGCTCTGTAACCAACCAAAGAGAAATCAAGCTTGTTTCAATCAATGAGAGAAGAAGAGGATGTTTTGAAAACACTGAAGCTTGATGATTTCTGTCCATCAATGCTCACATTATACAACTTTTGGCACCAGATAATTCACTTCCTAATTAAGTATTCATAAAATAAAGCCACTTTTCAAGCATTACTTGAATCCTGAAGACTTTTTTCACCCCTTCTAGTCTTCAGTCCCTTCCTCCCTCAAAAAAAAATGCTCTCTTGACCAACATTCCCTAGTACATGGAAGTTCACGAATAAGTTTTCTCAACCCTCAAACCGTCCACCCAACATCCATCTGTCTCACATACCACTACACCCCCCATGAACCTTTACTTTAAGTCCCCTTTTCTTTTACTCATGCCCTTCTCCCATTTACCACCTTCACGTTTCCTAGAAAACTTTGTAGCAAAGTGTTGGCATTTGCGTCTGTAAAGATTTGATTTTTTCTAAAAATCCAGGTCCAGGAGATCAACATCACGGTTAATATAACTTTTTCAACCATCATAGTCCATGAAAGGGAAGGCTGCATGCCCGACTTTTTTGGCATACTAGGTAGTTCTGCAATATTCATCACTAACATAAATAACTGCAATATATTTGTTATGGCATAGTTTCTTGTTATTTTAGACCTTGAAGAGCAACCCAGGGCCGTCTCATTTGTCAAAGTAGGGAAACTATCTGATTCTGACTTCGGGGAATAAATCCATACAGTATATTTTTATAGTTTCAGTGATGAGTCTTGGTCAGGTCAGATTGTTCTGATTACTAAAGCACAGCTATTGCTGAATTCCGACGGAAAATCGAATCTCTTTTGCTCTACTCTATTCAAAGTCCACTTGAGGAAATATTGAAGGCCCTTTTCCTTTGGTCGTGCTGACTGCCATCATTCCAATAGAAAGAAAGAGTTTCGAAGAAAGAGATTTGAAGTGCTAGTCAAGTGTCTTCCTTTCACTGATCACACTGAACGTGTAGATGGGAAGTAAACTGAGCTGTTCATTTTCAAGCTGGTTCTTAACGAGACACTTGTGTCACGACGCTAGACACAGCCATCTACACCGAGGCTCTAGCAGTCTCCCGACACCCAGTTGCGACACTCGGGAGAGCTGCTCTAGCCAGAGCAATGCCGGTGCCGTCTTAACACATTCTCTCAAACACTGTCGAGAGAGCCGTGTGAAACGGCAGGTGGGGAAGCACAGCTCAGAACGCCACTTCTCGTGCCGCTGCTGCCGTTTGTAGTTGTTTCGATCATAGCTTTACGTACAAAAAGAAAGCAGAAAAAGAAACTAGCTAGTGAATGGCTCCTCCTTCAGAGTAGTGCTTTAGTTTGTGAGTGGGCAGTGAACAATAAAAAAAAACATAGATAAAAAAATAGATTTATACGCCCATATGTGGGGTGATTCGTGAAAAGCATTCGGAGTTCTATGTGCATACGAATTTTCATCAAGATCTACGACCCGTTTATTGGACACTCCCCTTGTCAGTCCTAACAAGCGTATCTCTTCTAGGTTCCAGATCACATTAGTACCTTATCTTTACCCTTCTGTTTTCCACTATTCTTTCGTCGTTCAAATATGGCTGCTCCATTCTTTGGCAGAACTAAATTCAGAGCATGCAGACTTGTAGGCGAGAATATCACGGAGTTGATCAATAGCCTCCTCCAATGTCTTTCTTTCTCTTCTTTTTATATTCTGCTTCAAACATCTCATTTTCATTTGTTTATTTTGCAAGCGTTTTTGACGCAATCTACGAGAGATTTCACATGGACAGTCCTTTGGAATAGTTGCATCTGTTAAGTCTCCTCAACTTGAGTGTTCTGAAATTTATGTGAACTTTGTGAATTACCAACTCTAACATACGATTTGTCAGATAATCCTGAGGTACCAGCTACATCACTTTCAGAGGGTAAAATGAGAAATATTAAAGATTAACCAAACAGTAACCTATTAAGAAATGTAGTTAAGTAAATGTTAAGCCTCAGATTGGGCAAATTCAAAATTGAGAAATTATTTGAGAGAATATATTTGGATAAGATGTCAAATTGCGACATTCATTGCGATCCATACACAAACGGTAATGAAGACGTACTGCCAACGTCAATGATCTAGTTTCTGTAGCTTCTTCTGGGGCCTAAAAATTATTTCAGTAAATTATGTACTGCAGTTACAAAACTTGTTTTCGAATAAAACTACGCGAGTTATATGACCTGACATTCTTATGGAAGTGCTTAACAAATGAAGATCATGCGAAGCCATTACCAAATTTAGTTTCTCATTATTGCTGTCACGGAGTGGGTTTTCATTTCCTGCAGTTTGATGGCTACTAGCATTCATAAAATCTTCCATGATATTACTGAAAACATCTCATTCATTTGACTTTTCTTCCAGCAGGCTGCTCCAAGTCAGATTTTTGAAATGCTTTTCTGCTATGATAAGGAACCAATACCTCAAAAGGAAAGTGTCTAACAACATGTCTCACCTTCGCTAGATTCAACGAAGGACAATCTCTTGGAAGAAGATTCTCCCTTCGGGAAACTGATTTGTTCATGCAATTTTGTATTATGAAATGAACTACATTTCATGAAATCAAAGAGAAATCTTCTGGGGTGAATATACATGGAGAAAAAATTAGCGTTCTGGGATTCGCTGATGATGAATAAGAAGAAGACGAAGATATTGGTATGCAGCAAAAGAGAAGAGGCCAAAACCAACGATAAACTAGGAAAACAAAAACTGGAAGGGGTGAAAGAGTTCTGTTACCTGGGAAGCAAAGTAACCAACAATGGGCGAAGCAAGGAAGAAATAGTGGAGCGGCCCAGGCAAAGACGACATTCTTTCGAAAGAATAATCTACTTACCACTGGAAATACAAGCTTAGAAGTAGGGAAGCAATTCATCAGAACATACATCTGGAGCATGTTTCTTTATGGCAGGGATGCAAGGACGATGACAGCAGCGGAGAAAAAAAGGGTGGAAGCATTCGAAAGGTGGTGCTACCAAAGAATGATAAAGATTAAATGGATCGATCGAGTAAGTAATGAGGAAGTCCTAAGAAGAGCAGGAAAAAATAGAAGTCTGCTGAATACCCTACGAGGAAGACGGGACAACTTGATCGGCCACATCATGAGACATGATGGCCTCGTGTGAGATATATGAAACAAGTGATGAAGGATGTGAAAGAAAGGCAATTCGTAAATATGATGAGATTAGCAGACAAAAGAACTCAGTGGAGAGCTGCAGTACAACTGAGGATTGATGACTAATGATGATAAATTTTGCATTTCGATGACAGGACCAAGCAAAGGACCAAAGAAAAAAGGCATTTTAAAAGTGAAAAAATATGTACACGCTGACATTGAAATGTGTATTGAATGAAATATTTAAGCAAATCTATTTTAAGCAAATCTATTTACTCATCAGTACAGTTGCTCGAATTTTTCTGCAATGCTCTACAAAATTTTAGTGCAAAAACTTGCCGATGTGTTTTTGTTGAATGATTCTCTGGAATCGCTTTACAACCGTAAACGCTTTTCCTTTTTCCTGTTGGAATTCCCATGGTCAACTAGGATACACTGCTAAAGATGAAGAAGACAGCAAGCATTACTGAGTGGGCCTTTCCACCATTAAATTTACTTCTTCAAAACATTCCTTTGCCACTTTTGAGACCTCTCGGTCGTTGTTTTCCACGTCCCAGTTATAACAGATCATTTGGTTAACATTTTGTTCCAGCGAGGAGACGCCCGCGCCTGAAATACGGTCGGCGTCCCAGCTGGTCAGCCTCCCCTTGCTAAAGGTAATTTTTCAGCCAACATCCAAAACTGTTTGAAAATTAGCTTGCCAGCAGTACCACATTCAACTCACTCCCTTTTGGTGATAATGGAATTAGTTATCTGACATTTTTTGGCCAAAAATATTGCTAAGAATTTTTCAAAAAGGACAATTTAACTGCTCAAGAATGTTTTTCAGACATCCTAATAGCCTTGTGGTTATAGCCACATTATTTCTTCTGAATTGAGAAATAAAAGAGAGAGAGAATACTTTTTGAGTGAAATAGTACACCTTGAGAAGCAACCTTTCTGCATGAAAGAAATTGAGAACTTGCTCGAAGTTTTAAATGCGTTGACTGAAGAGCCAGTGGTGCTAGATGAACAATTTGGATTTTACCACCAATTAGTTCCAATGAAGGCAATGTTTGGCTTAAACTTTGATATAAATGGGCTTGACTGCATCAGTATTTGTGATCTACAGTTATGTAAACAGCAACATTCCACAGTCATCTGCAACTCATCCACAGAAGAGAGACATCCCTGATCACACCAGTGAGCCTACCGAGGGATCCATCCTTGCCACCAGCAGCAATGACCAGCTTGTCCTTTGAGGGGTGCACAGCAATCGACGTAATCCTCTCCGTCAACAACCGCGCCACGCCCCCACACCACATCGACAGCTTGCTCACCCTCTCCTTGAACCTGCCACGCAGCGAGAAGAGAAAGGGATGAGTCCGTTAGACAAGACTCATTATGGTTCCCCCAAATGTTCACTTCACCTCTGCATGCACCCTACAGAGAATCTGCCTAGAGAGAGAGAGAGGCTGAGCATTCAACCAGCATTTCTTGCACAACCAAAGAAATTTAGCAGGGCAACAGAAAAAAGTAACGTTTCTTCCCAAGTCCCTGAATGTTTGTCCACAAATTTCCCATGGTCTTAACTAGACTTGGACTGATACCACTTTTTCTGATACCAAACTGATACCTCGATACCAGCGGCTGATACTGATATTATTATTTGCCGATATCTTACTTATTTTACTCAAAAAATTTGACAAGTGTTTCCCTTCTTGTGAACTAAACTCAATAATCAAAAGTGTTATATAAGAGCAATTAATGAGAGAAATGAGATTGTGGAAACTCATTCATTTCGCTACTCTTACCATCAATCACTGGAATAAGATTTCTGACGCCCTCTTGCGTTTGTAAATACTTGAAATTCTCTTCAAGAAATAAGAGCTGCCGAACATGCTCTCACAGGGTGTCCAGCAGCGGGGCATTTGATAATTCCCTGAGATTTCCAGGTTTTCCAGACATAAGTTTTATTTTTCCAGAGGAAATATAGATTTTTTCTCGTTAAGTATAAGCCCTCTAGAGAACGTTGGGTACGTTTTTTTGTGAATAAAAGTAAGTATTATAGCTAATCTTGCATTTCGGGCAAAATTAACCAAATCCTGGTATTTGGAGGAAAATAAACAAAAAATCCAACACCATACAACACTTTCATTTAGTTCGTGAGAAATCTTCATCTCCTTCTTAGAGTTAAACATTATTATGCTGGCGCTCGGGAACAAGGTTACATACAACCAGACTTCGCTGAATATCACTGATACAAAATGATCAAAACTTGAACATTCAGGATCCAGGCATGAAATTCCCTTTTTTCCCCACCACTTGTTTCCCCACCAATGTCTTTAGGTTAGTAATCCATCCATTATTGAAGAGAAGAATACCCTAATATATCTTTGTGACTATAACCTCTTTAGCCTATCTTGGTTGCATATCCTACATTAAGATCTTTTGTGGAGATCAGATTTACAGCTTTACTCAAGTCAATATGCTTCACGATTCCAGGTGCCAAAACCTCCGGCTTTACCAATCTAGTCATCACAGTTTTAAATAATTCAGTAATAACCGAGCCATAGGCTTGCTGGATTGAAATTCCAAGAAAAATTGTTCCAGCTCCACTGCAGCTGTGGTAAAGGAAGCCAGTTTAGGACCCAACATTTTGTCTTGGATGATGAACTTTATTAATCTAAAACTGTGACACATAGGCTTACATTTCTTGCACTTGATCGCTTTTCTCTTCAATCTGAAAGCTTTTGACATAATTTGGCAAGGGTTGAAGAATATCGAGGGCTCAGAGAGCGCAATATTTTCATTGTCTAAACACCTAACTACAGGCAGTACCCGAGTTACGTACGTCTCGACTTACCTAAAACTCCGTACTAACATAACTGAAAAATTGATCTAAAGGGATGCCGTAGATTTACGAAGGTGAGCACCAAAAAGTAAAATGTTCGTTTTTATACTTACAGGCGGAGAAAATATCGAATAGCTGTTGAGGTTTTAAAGAGGTACACAGAAGAAATTGGTTCATATATATCATTCATCTACAGTATTTTCATTGCCATTAATTAATTTTTGTCGAAAAGTCCCGTAAAAAAACATCTTATCTTCTACGCAAATGACCAATCTTCGTAACAATTCATACAGTCGTAGCGATATCGCTATTTAGCATAACAGGTTTTTAATGTTGAAGAAGCGGGCTTTTCTGGAAAATAATGACTCGCCGTACGCATATTTATAAAGAAGAAAAGTCTGCTCCTGGCTTTAAGGCAGCAAAAGATCGTGACTCTCTTGCTACGAGGTAACGCGATCGTAGATTGCAAATTGAGACCTCATCTAATTTACTATTCGGAAAATCCGCGAGCATTAAAAAATATTTATAAGTCCTTTATTCCGGCCACCTGGAAATCAAACGCAAAATCTCGGGTACATCTGCCTTATTTGAGGACTGGTACTGCATCTATTTTATACCAGAGTTCAAGTAGTACTGCCTTAAGAAAAAATCTATTTTATACCAGAGTACAAGTAGTACTGCCTTAAGGAAAAAATTCCATTTAAAATCTTGCTGTTGCTTGATAATGCACCCGGTCACCCAACACACAATTGGGAGGATTTAAATGACTGCATTCTTCGGCCTCCAAATACAGCGGCATTTCTACAACCCAATGATCAGGGAGTCTTTGCGTCCTTTAAAGCTTATAACATGCGCAAGACCTTTGCTGATGCTATTGCTGCCTCAGATGGGGATGGTGGAAAGACACGTAGTGAGTTTTGGAACGGCTACAAATATGCACAATGTAATAAAAAACATAGCATCATCCTGGGAAGAAGTAACCACGATTCACGGTCATATTCGCACAAGGAGTTAATAAATGAAGAAATGATAGAGATGGAGTGACGCTAGGCAGAAGTAGGGGATGGAGATAATGATGGGAGATCTCAAAAGGATGTGTGTGGACAAAAAAAATGTTGTACAACTCAAGGGTTGCTGGAGGTCTTCGAGTATATTAATTCGGCGGTGGAAAAACTTGAGCAAACGGATTGTAACATCAGCAGGTTCGCTAAGGTCATCAGGGCACTTGGCATGGCACAAGGTGACATGTCTTGCTATGAGGAAATTTATCATGAAGAAAAGAAGGCCCCCATACAAACCTCTCTGTACAGTTACTTCACGAAAAAGTTGAAGCCACATCACCATCAACCTCATCAACAGCTGACGCAGAGTGGGACGCCACAGTGCAGCGTTCGACCTCGCAGTGAGAGAAATAAAATGTCTGCGTGCGTGCAGGATGAAGTGTGTATGTTGGCGTGATTGTAAAGCGTTAATGTGGACGTCGTAGTGACCTAATCCTCTGCCCTCCTCTTATGAGAATAAACTGTGACAATGAAACCACCAGAGCCATTAGTCAACTCAACTTAAAAGGCAGAAGATACAGTAATTATTAAAGGCTAGTAAATTACACAATACTAAATGGCTCCTTCAATGGCATGATAACATAAAAAAAATAATATTAGTCGTCATTATAGTGAATTAACCTTAAGATACCGTGCTTTCGCAAATCCGTGCAATTGGTCAATTCGGACTAACAATATTACGCAACTTGGGGGCAACTTCCAGGCGACATTATCGTTTACTTATACAAATAAATTAATTATAAAAATAAGAATTATTGAACTTCGCAGGAAATAACTGAAGGAAATTGTCCAAAAAAATTCCCCACATTTCTCCGCATCGATTGAAATCTCCGGAATACGGACATAGTTTTGGAGAACGGACTTCATTTTCGGCTTACGTAAATTTCGACTTACTAAGATCCATTTGCTGTTTATTAGCAATCTTATTGTGGCTTGCATCAAAACCCACAATAAATTGCTGGCAACTCTCTACATGTTCCATTTAGAGTTTCGTTCGAAATATAGAGATCATGAACAACTAGTTTGTTGTTATTGAAAGCCGTTGCGACGGGCCGAAAGAACTCGGGCGCTTCGGTGAGAAATGACATGGCCACTAAAAACAAATATTATATATTCACGGGACGGGACTATGTATCGTACACAGTGTATGGAGAAATCATTGCACTCTCGGTAATTGCAGAAATGCTAAATGCGACAACACAGGGGAAATTTCAACTTCCGGAATTGGCACATTATTTCCGTCGCTGTTTTACATATTGACACCACCGAAAATTCCAGAGTCGAATACAGATTTCCCTGATATTTCCAGTGAAAACAAAATTCCCTGAGATTTCCCGGTCTTCCCGGTTTTCCAGAGTGCTGGACACCCTGTCTCAGCACAGGTAATGGGGTTCTTCTATCAGAAACTTGGTGATCTTCACCCCCTGCCACACACCCTCGCGGTGGCTTGCAGGATATCATGTAGGTGTAGATGAAACCATAGCACCAGTCTCTGAAAACATTTGCTCAGAAAAGACTGAACCTGCAGGTGTACACAAATACATAGTGCTCTCGTCAGCACCTCGTTGTAGGGACCCGAAATCCTGAACGTGGTAACGAGGAAAACGTGCTCAACAATTTAGGTCTTCCTGGGTAAGTTGAAGACATAAGTGTGCATTGCATAACTTCCACGGGAACAACATGCTGTCTGTCAAGTTATTTCAACCCATAGATTGCTAGTGTTAATGCATTGTAACAACGTTTCATTTTCAATTATTTTGCCTCTCAAGAAATTACGCATGATACCTTGCATTGATGCACACTCAATAACTAATTATGACAATAAAGACCAAACAGCACGTTTTGTATGTACAGTCCACGCATATAGATGAGAGTTTAAGGCTATAGTATGTCTCAAAAACGAAAGAAGCGATATTCAAAGAGAGCATGTCAGCATGTAGATAATTTAGCCTTTCGTTTAATGCAGGTACCAGGCTTTTTTTTAATAATTACTTTTGAGACATATTTTTACAGTGAGGATGACAAATGGCACATTTCTTATAGTCGCAGAGGCCAGCGTCACTTTGGAGATTGTCATAACAATATGAAAAGCACAAATGAAAGAAAATTTTGATAGAATATGAATCGTACTTTTGCCATGACGTCCGATAAGTTTCAAATATTTACTTATATTTGTTTAAGTTATTGCAGTCAATGTACAAAAACCAGGTTTTCTCCGTGCGTAAGGAACATTGGAGGCATGCAACAAACACCTCCGTATTCATTTTAAAATATCTAATGCTAATCCATTAATGTCCTAACACTTGACCATGCCAGGATAATTGAATTTTTATATTTTTGGAAATCGAGCTTGGAATGTAGGCAGAAATGCCGAACAACGTATGCGTTGAGAAGAACAAACTTGAGTTGACGGCAGAATTTAAGTGCCATGGGCGAAAAGTGCCACGAGCCGATATTTAGGCTCGAGGAGCAAATTAATGTTTTAACTATTTTTGTCATAATAATTACATTCATCCTTTATGCAATGTATCAGAATACGATAAACAACAATTAATCCATTTTTAGTTAAATAAAAAAACATTACATTCATATCTAAAAAGTAACTTCATATTGTTTATATTTTTCACAAGGAGTTACGAAACTCAACTCAAAATCATCACGCTGCGGCACTTTTCGTTAGTGCCATTCCGTGGAACTAAGAAGAGGGTTAATAGATATAGTAGTGTAAAAAAAGTTTATGACTTAAGGATAGAATTGATTGAGTCTCAAATTGGTGCCACCAATAGGCAATAGACCGCTCCTTGGACCATGGACTTCTCGCACTTCCCAGCGGACACAGAATCTGGGGAGAAACTCAAGCAGCAAAAGCGGTGCCGTCCGTCCGTCAAGAGAAAGGGATCGGGAGGGTTTTCAGTTGTACCTCAACAACTTGTAAATATGCATGTAAAATAATAAACAATATTTGGCTTTGGGTACTAGGATTATGATTTAATTGATTCACTTTGTAAAAGAGTTCTAAATCATCTTTGAAATAGATGATCGTCAATTATGGAATAATATTAAATACAAAATATTTATTTGTAATTACGGTTTATCAAAGGTTCATTAGCGGCACTGCAAAAACAAAATCCAAATATTTTAAAGAAAAATCAAAAAGGAATCGAATAATTTCAAGCATCACATAACTTGGAAAAACTTGAAGCAAAAAATATGAGCGTGTGTGTTGCGGGTTGCTTTTTTTAAAGCTGTGGCGAATGACATACATGTATGTCATTGCACAATTTTGCATTTTTATAACAAATTTCTTTTCAAATCTTATAATTACCTTCATTTTGTTGTTATTTTGTTGACTTTAAATATTTACAAATGATCATCACAAGCAACGATAGGGAAAATTTCAACCGCATTGAAAGGGTTGAATACAAAAAATTATTTTTATTCCCCGGCAGCATCTTTTGCATCCCTTTGTGGAGCTGTCAGCGCACAACAACAAAGCCTGGAATGAACTTGAGGAGCAGTAGCATCCAGAAACTACTTTCCAGGAATCAATACAGAGATTCCGTACTGGTGTTTTCCTTGTCACACTGCAATGCAGCTGTCGATATCAGTGTGATGCACTGACGCAACCCTTCTGTCTTCACCGAGATCCCTCGGTCCCACTCTGGAGCCCAGGGACCTGCTGAGGGGAAAGCAACAAGGACGAAGGGATGTCTCACCTGTCCAGGGTCTCCGTGCCCTTGTTAGGGTATGCCCACGCCCGGCACCCCTTCCCCTCCATTGCCTCCACCCACCACCGAGACTTCCCCTTCACCTCTCCCACGTTGGCAGCACGAGTGCTCAGAAGGGGAGGCGGGTAGCAACCAATGTCGCTCACATACTTCTCCCATCCTTCCTTGTCCACGCTCTGCACACAATCTTGCAACCTCAATGGACCTGAGAACAAAACGCGGCACCCTTGAAGCACGTCACCACAGAACAGACAATCACTCCGAAGGCAAACATCAAAAACTGTGACTAAGGCTTAGCGTATGAGAGCAGGATCATGTAAAACACTAAACGATGGAACAAAAGCTTAGATACCAATACAAAGGGATACAACAAAAGTTAACATTGTCCAAACTGAATAAAATTGATGACACTTTTAGCTCACTTTGAAACTTTGAAGTTTAATCGGCACCAATAGATTCAGAGCAAAAATCTTATTTGTCTTTGCAATGCTTATGAAACAAACAGCATTTTAATAACAGCAATGTTGCCAAATTAATGTTTGTAAAAACTCAGCTTCTTTTCAATACTTAATCATTCTGGGTTTATCTCACTTCTCTTTCAACATTTCATCAAAACAAGGGGATACACCGACAAAGAAATTCATTTATGACAACTGCAGTATTAGTTTGAAATACACCCAATCAGAGAATTATCCTGGGACTTCAGTGTTTCACTGTCAACCTTCATCATCATTAGTCATCAACCCTCAGATTGGTTTGATGCAGCTCTACATTGAGTTTTTCTAATGCTAATTTATGTATTTCGCTGCCAACCTTGTAAGATAATTCCCATTCCATGAGTGATGCTCCACAAAGACAGTTACTTCTGTAGTCCATTAATTCGCCTTAATTCCAGGGGAGATTTGTAACCATGGCTCCCAGATGGATCGTTAATGACATGGCAATTACGGTCTGAGATTATCACTTGCTATTTTATTTCGAGTTATTAATTGATATGCTGAAATATGGAAGCATTGAAGGTTGTGCTTAGATGGAAGGAAAATAGAATAGCTATGCTGCTATTTTTTAGTAAAAAATGAACTAGGAAAAACCAGAGAAAATTAATGCATAAAATCTGAAGATCTATCAAAGATCTATCCACCAAATTTTCTATCAAGGGAAGCACTCATTTTAGTGCACCTAGATGATAACACTCACGTTTTCCAATCAGTTCCTGTTCCATATATGTAGGATTCCCGTAACATAACACAGCCTGTCTTTATTCAGAGAAGAAATCACACTCAGTGATTTCATCAGCAAATTATAGCCTCCTAAATCAACTAAGTTTCTCTCATAGGTATCAGTTACAGAATGGCATTCAAAAAACGCTGTGGATGTACGAATCATAACATCCACAGAGGCACATCCCACTCAATGCACCCGGACAAGCGAAGCATACCTTGAGGTCAGTGTGGACGTAATTGCAGTGCTGCATGGTTGGTCATTGACACCATTCAAGATGGGAAGGAAAACAACACTCGTACATGGATTTTTGTAGACACACTAAATGCTTGATAATACGAAGTCAGCCGGGCCAGAAAGGGCCGGAAAATCGGCACTTTGCAATTTCAAATTTCATATTTTCTAACAGTTTAAAAAAGTCATGAAAACAATTTTATCTTTCTTTTCTCTAACTTTTGTTCTCTTCGGCAACATTGTATATACTTTGTGGTCGTTCGTGAAAGCATTCTCAAAAGACACATGTTTTAAAAGATCGCAAAATAAGTACCTACTCTGTCAATGCTTTTAAGCCGGCAATTGTATTGTTGATGAAATTTCATCCCAGTATCGAAAATGTATACAAAACAAAAGTTGAATATTTTATAATAAGAATTTTATTTTCGGTATAGAGTAGGGATGGGAATCTGGTATGTACGCTAAAAGTAGACATTTGCTTCAAACATCTACGCTGTTATGATGTCAGCTGGCCCAACTGCACTTTTATTGTCTTCTATCGCCCAATCATAGCTATAAAAAAGAACGGGACTAAGCCCGTTTCCAGAAAAAAAATCATTCACAGGTTATTACTTGTAGCGTCTTCCGTCTATCGTCAGCAGCATAGATGATCTTGAATTTAAAATGATATGAATTTGGCTGCTGCAACTACTGAAAGGGGTATATTTAGTGCTAGTCAATTTGTGTTTAAAGTGGCCATTTTAACATGGGAAAGCCAGGGATGCATTCTAAATAGGAAATTTTTAAACAAAGTGCCGACTGACCCAGTATATTTCAGTGAAAAGACCAGGAAATGCCTTTTTTGAAGAAAGCATATTGTTTGAAATAACTTCAATAATATATCGCAGCTGATGAAAGTCAATTTTAGGATATTACTTTAGGTTAATTTGAAATTCTCTTTTTCTGAATATGCAGTCTACAGTGACATCATCTAGCGGTGATTTGCGGGAACTATTTACTTGTGGGTACTGAAAGCAATAAGTCGCGATCGCAAATTCTTACCTAATGACGTAAAACATTTCTAATGAGAAATTAAATATTCAAAATGCATCAAGATTTGAACATAAGTAATTTATTATTACAAAATTAGTATTCTTTAATGAAACTAAGTTCCAAAACAGCTGCAGCGAAGAACTTCCAACAGGAACGCTACTTTCAAGTGAAAGGCTGAACCAAGTTCTGAGTTGGGTAGTGGCAGCTATCTTAAAGCTAATTTTAAATAATTCAGAGAAAATATGGATCCTTTGTGACGACGAGTTAGATATTCACAATAGACAAAATGATAAAAAAGGAATAGAAATTACCAAGCACAAGTCCGCTTATTCTATGAACTCGGGCTTTGTTTACGAGAAGTAGACATCGCGCCATGCGTCTTTGAACATTTTTACCTTGGATCATATAATTAGGATTGAATTGCAATTTGGATGATCAGCCTCTCGGATTTTACTACAGTTTAAGCACTTCAAAAAGCAGTATGCTCACATTCGATATTTCCACATTTTCGCATACATGCGAAAATGTGGAAATATCGAATAAAATGTGGAAATATCGAAATAAATATATTCTTGGGCCGAGGGCCCTCTCAACATGAACGATCTGGCTTCAGCTGCTTCTGTTGCGGTATACAGCGATCGTTATTCCATTGTACTGAGTTCAGTGCTACAAAATCATTTCAAAAACTTCGTAAAACAGAGGTCAATCACTCCTAGGGACCAGCCCCTCACTTCGTAAATCAGTAAAATAGAGGTTTCGTAAAACGGAGGTCATTTTACATGCTTTTCCAATATACAAAGATCAGGACCGGCAGAAAGGTTTGTAAATTGGTGACATTTCGTAAATTAGAGGTTCATAAAAAATAGGTTCTACTGTATTCATTATCAAATGTGATGAGGTTATCCAATAGAAGATTCAAGTGTTAAAGCAAACTCAGGTCTGATGACTGTTCGTGATGATGATGAAGAGGCTAGCCGTTCCGAGAAACAAGGGGAGGTCTGCTTCAAACCAAATTTTAGGGTTATGGACCTTTGTTGATGACCTTCAAGGGCACACGAGTCAGAGAAATATGGTTGAAATGCCTCCTGTTTAAGGACGTTTGCCAGAAGGACTCTAGTAAGTCGCCTTTTACGACCCATTCTCATCAAATGACCTTCCACAACAATTTCAATATGCAACAATTGAAAAAAGGCACACGCACGGCCATTGCTTACCCTCTGGCCTCCTTGAATTCTCCTCTTCAATACTGGGCATTACGGTTACGTCTGCCAACGATTCTTCTCCTCGCCTGGCCTGCTTGACAAGGCGAGGCGAGATGCGCCGAAAAGGATGGAAATTATCGCTCTCTGCCCCCTTCTTGCGCAAGCGCATCTTATATGTTGTAGACGTAGCTTCTGTAATCTGCTTTCTGCTGCAAATTTAAAAAGAACTTGCTTTACCCCAGGCACACACACCATTTAACTCCAAAGAAAAAAATCAAACATTTCTTTATTTCTGACAACAAAGGGATTTCTCCTTTAAAAAGACTCTTATTATAGTTGTTAGGAATATAGCAAATTAACCCATGGACACCCATGCAGGGAATTCATTCAATCAGCAACTACCAATTGGATTCGAAACGGGACACTGCCACTCCCCAGGCATTCCCACGCCTAATTCGCGACACATCAGCACACACACCCCCTCTGCAAGTGAAGCACACGCTGCACCAAGCGCCTTGCAGACTTGCGCCTATCCTTAGAATGCTCCTCCCTAGCGATGGTCAAAACTTGTTCACCAAAATACCAGCATTGGTTTTTCATCCATTTCAATTGCCTTTTTCTAGACTTCCTTTTATTGAACTCTTCCACATTAAAAAAAAATATCTTCAGCCAATTAGCTCTCCTTCAAAAACGTTTTTCCATAGATTACACCAGGAGTAACACATCATTTCTAGAAGTAATGCGCAAAGAAAGAATTCCAGATCACTTCCTTAGTAGCATTAGTTTTGGATTTCTTGGGGGATTGACAGCTAATGCCACTAAACACCATGCACTTCTATATTATTTATTTAAAAAACCATATAAACAGTTGTACAGACACGCATTAATGTGAAGTTGAATTTAAATGAGGATCAGTAGAAGTTCTGGATTCATTGGCAAACAACATCACTTGACTGCATATTTATCAGTCAACATCATCTATCCGTCTTTACTCCTGTCTCCAGAAGACTGAGAGGATACCTGGGAGTCATATCTGTAAATAAATAACCTCTTGTACCCCTACGGCTAAGCACCAACACAAATAATGCCTGCATGCTACAAGCCTTTAGGTGGTGTGAGGCGAAGCGTATGCCTGAACCAAAGGGTTGAGACATGGATGGAGGTAAGAAATGGCTTGTAACGCTGGCCTTAGAATACATCACACAGAACACAATACTGCCATAGCCAGGATGTCCACCCTTGATGTGAGTAAACACTGCTCAAAGGTGTGGCTACTCCAGTCATTTGCGAGAGATTAATTTAAGGACAAGCTACTTGACAGGACGTATGACCAATCTGCAAAGATAACCCAAGCACAAGGGTATCACTCAAAGAGTTCATGTGAGATGACAACATTATAGCTACCTCTTTTCCCTCAGCATTGGTTTAACCAATAACACCTCTGGCTTCTAACTCTTTAGAAGAGTTCCATTGTAAATATGCAGATTTCTGAATCAAGGGAACAACATGTTACTTCACCTGAATTAAAGGCAAACATTTACATTGAAACATGCAGTTTGGGGCCTAGTTAAAGAAGTTCAAGAAAATATTTCAAAACTATGGTTAAAAAATAATACTTAAACAAGGACAGAAAATGTTTGCTGACACTCTTCATCACCATCATGAGTCAACAATCCTAGGATTGGTTTGACGCAGCCCTCCACTCGATTCTTCTATCGGCCAACCTCTGCATACCAACGTAGTTCCTCTGCTTCACATCCTTTACGACCTGTTCTATGTAACTCATACGAGGCCTGCCTTTTCCATTTTTCCCGTTCACTTTTCCTTCGACGATTGTCTTCATCAGGCCATCATGTCTTAAGATATGGCCGATTAAGTTGTCTCTTCTTCTTTTTAGAGTTGTCAGCAGACTTCTCTTTTCTCCCACTCTTCTTAGGACTTCTTTGTTTGTCATTCAGTCGATCCATTTAATCTTCATCAATCCTCTTTAGCAGCACATTTCTAAATCTTCCATCGTTTTCTTCTCCGCAGCTGTCATTGTCTGTGCCTCACTGCCGTAAAGACACATGCTCCATATGTATGTTACTATTTTTTGTTTCCTTACTTCTACGCTTGTATTTCCAGCTCTAAGTAGATTCTTCTTTCAAAAGAATGCCCTCTTTGCCTGGGCTATTCTAATGACTATTCCTTTCTTGTTTCGTCCATTGTTGGTTACTCAAATTCTCACGCAACGGAACTCTTTCACCTCTACCAGTTTTTTTCTTCCTAGTTTGACATTTGTTTTGGCATCTTAGCCCTTGCTGCACACCAATATCTTAGTCTTCTT
The DNA here is from genome assembly GCA_933228895.1 of Platycnemis pennipes. Lineage (NCBI taxonomy): Eukaryota > Metazoa > Arthropoda > Insecta > Odonata > Platycnemididae > Platycnemis > Platycnemis pennipes. Next base: position 135,424,093 of record OW121852.1, on the reverse strand, counting down.
CTTATTTATCTTCATCTGATATCTGGCCACTGTCCTTTCCATGGGTACTAGAATCTTGTTCAAATCCCACTCTGTCACTGCTATGTCATCAGCGAATCGCAGCATGCTAATTTTTTCTCTGTGGATATTCACTCCAGAAGACTTCTCATTGACTGACACTCTTGCACATAAAAATTTTTCTCCCAATATCAAATGGTGCATAATTCTCGCTCCAACATAGACACTACAGGCAGTCCCCGAGTTACGTACAAGATGCGTTCCAACACATGCTGTGTAAGTCGAAATTTACATAAGTCGAAAATTTCTCCAAAACTAAGTCCATGCTCTGGATATTTCAATCGATGCAGGGAAATTTTTCCGGTAAATGTCCTTCAGTTCATTTCAAAATCTAAAACTCTTATATTTATCCTTAACTTATTTGCATAAATAAATGTTAATGTCGCCTGGAAGTTGCATTACATGAACTAGTAATTCACACGATGCAACGTGATTTTGATGCAATCAAAATGCGTAATATCTTTACGCCGAATTGACCAATTGCACAGATTAGCGAAAGTACGGTACCTTAATGTTACATCACTTAAATGATGACTAATATTGATTTATCATGTAATTATGTTATATTATAGGTGCCATATGTAGTACTGAGCAATTTGCTAATCTTTGATCGCATTTTCTGTCTTTGAAGTCCCCTTAGGAGTGCACAATGGGCTCCAGTGGACCCCAGACATTTTTTTATTCGCTGTAACTTTCACAAAACATGAAATACAGGAAGCTAATTTTAATGTAAATTCCTTTTTAGGAATTAGGAACAGATTCTTGCGTGCCCAGCAGTTATTAAAAAGCTTGGTGCTTCATAAAAAAATATTGAAAATGGTCTGGAGTCCACTGGACCCCATTGTGTATCTCATGGTAAATTTTGAGACATTGCGAAAAAATCATATAGCATTGTTTATCTCCTTTTTTACTGCAAATATATTTTTTGAAATAGTATTCAATCATTCTAATTATTTAAAAACAATATTTTTAATGTTTTTAACAATCATAGGATATTTGGTACCATCAAAGAATTTTGGGAATTATGCTATTTTCCTGCTTTCTCATCAATGTAGAAAAAACTTCACATGCATGAAGCGTAGTTTAGCAGTACTGAAGAGTTTTGGTTTTTCAATTCCTAAATAATGCATTATAATAATTTGGCATTCGTCATCATTTGGAGATTTTATATATTGGAAAATTGTAACGGGAGCTATGGACTGCAACCTTTTTGGGACTTGCACTTGTCACAAAGGGGCAATGAACTGAAGCCTCAAAGGGCAAAAGGGAATTTACAACTAGAGCCCGAGAATTTGCAAGGAATGGATTGTCCTCAAAATTCATGAAGGGAGTAGGCATTTCTTAGAAGTAGTAGTTTGCGACCCGAAGCCCTTATTCGTCAAAATCTGTAGAAAAAGAGAGGATAAGGCAATTGCTGGTCATTTTAGCTTAAGACAAATTGATAGCCTGCACACTTCTCAAGTGAGTGGTGCTGCACTAGAGATGATGTCGTTGATGATGCGGGCACTGGGATAATGATTTCCCAGAAATGTAACATTGAAGATGTACCTAACTACGTTCTGAAACCCGGGTCGTGCCTATTCAAATATTAAGTGAGCCTAACAAAGTTTCATTCATTTATTTTCCTTAACATTTTCCTTTTTTGTGCTCACGTTCGTAAATCAATGGCATCTCTTTAGATAAATTTACCTCTTACGTAAGCACAGATTTACGTAAGTCGAGACACACGGAAGTCGGGGACTGCCTGCATTAGAACAGGATAGGTGCTCAGTTTTTAAAATAGACATTATGTGGGCAAAAGAACAAATAAAAAAACCCTGAGTCAACCTAGACTTAGTTAACACCCTGTTAAGATGAAGGAAAAACACAGAATTAACAACGGTACGAGACCTAGCCTTGACAGAGCCTCAGTGGCCCCTGCAATCAAGCAGAGGAACTGAGTGGCTTCCACATTGCATCACACAGTTTGCCAGCTGCAGCCCATGGTGAGAGAATGCATTGTACATTCTTTCCACTGAATTCAACAACTCCCACATGTTTCTCATGATTTGAGATTCAAATCACTCGACCCAATTCCAGTTCGTTATCAGTTCCCGAGAGCCTTGCCACATACTTATCAACACGAGCTGAAAAAGCAAAACTATATCAATAAACACATTAATTTATTAGCTCTTATATTTGGATATCACTTACCTTACTTTCTTTTCTTTCTGCTTCACATTCTTTTCATTAAGCAGTGCAAGTTCTTCTAAAATTTCTTTGGGAATGCTGCGTTTCAGACAAAAATGAAGGAACTTACATTAGATGAGGTATCATACTACATACTGAAAACCCTCTTAGCCTAGATCATCATAAATGTTACCCATGACGATAATATGCACCCTTTCATGCGACATGCACATTATGGTATGAGGGAAAGAGAGAGTGCTTCCATGAGTCAATCGATTGTTAATCTCTTTGCAGATTGATTAGTTCAGTGCACAGTAATGACAGTAATATAGACACCTCCTTTCTTTCTGCCTCTAGCTCCATTGGTCTGAAATGTTGCGAAATCAAATTGTCTACTGTTTTTAATACGGTTGATGGCACGAAACCTTCAAAGGTTACTGGCCCAGATGGCATTTCTGTGCACTTCACTAAAAGTTCTCTCTTTCAGCTTGCAGTCCCTTTATACTTAATTTTTACAAAATCATTGGAAAATGGTAGTTTTCCAGAGTTTTGGAACCTTATTAATTAAAAACCTATTCATAAAACTAATGATAAATCTGATGTCACAAATTACATAAATTTATTTATCTCATATACCTAACATTCAGTCAAAGAATTCTTAATTAAGAAATGCTATTATGATGTAAGAGAATTTCAAAGTGATTGCACGTGAATAACGTTGTATAGATATGTCCATTATTTTTGTAATGATGATATTGTAATTTTGAACAACTTTGTATATATATGTTCATTAATATTGATATGATGACATTGTAGTTCTTGCATGTATATGTCCTGTCCAAATTTCTTGACGAAACCATGCATGTACTTGCTAACGGTGTAATAAAAAGTATTATTATTATTATAACATCAAACTTTTTAAAAATTTTTGAGTCCCTAGTGCAAAACAAATTACTTCCTGTCATTACACCAATAATCATTCATAAACAACACGGTTTCATTCCTGGAAAATCTACCTGCACCAATTTAGTTTGTTATGAACAATATATTTAATGCCATAGAAAAGGGCCTTCATGTAGACTGCATTAGCACCGAATTTTCAACAGCGTTTGATAAAGTGAAGCACCAGATTTAAGTGCTAAACTGAAAGAATACGGCAAATTGAATCCACTCCTTACATGGTTTGGAAGTGTTTTTATCAAACAGAAGTCAATTGGTTAAATAAAAAACTTCACTTCCAGACCAACGTGTGACCTCTGGTTAGGGCCATCTTAAGAACAAATATTCTCCCAGGCAAGAGAGTATCCCACCAACTTGTCAAGCACTGTTGTAACACCAGTTAAACATAGCAGTAAAAACATTAGCAAATTAGCTTGTTGAACATGAAATAAGGTGCCAATCCTCAAATAAAAAAGAAGCTTTTTTCCAATTGGCCCTCGCCATTCGTGGTGCCCCCGGCTGAAACAACCACCCTTGGAAGAAGACACGGCAGCTAGTGTGACTGTTTGTTGCGGTAGTTTTCATATGAAAAACCCAAGTTCACGTGTGCTGTTACCAAATGATTTAAAAATTTCTTCATATACTAACCAACCAATCGTACCAATTGGTAAAATCAAAGTCAGAGTTAGACTTTGACTTTCTTTTTATTTATTTTTTTAGTTAGCTGCAAAATGTTAAACTGCTTGACATGTATGTTAACCAGAGAGTCACATCCATTAATAGGAGGTGATTGGCTGCAAAGATTGGGCATAGACATTTCTTTCGAAAATGATTTGGACCTACATGGCATTAGAGATTCAAGTAAAACTAGAGATTATTTTCACCTAATGATCGATAGTACAAAGATTAGCTGAAGTTTTTACAGACAAAATAGATCAGTGCAGAGGGAAACCAGAGAAATTGGTTCTTAACACTAGAAGTGACAGAGGGGTCATTTTGACCGTTTTTTAATTTCAAACGCCACCGATTTTTTTACAATGGATAAAAATTGTTGATATTTGGTGACTTTTAATGAATTTTAATCTAACGTTCACATGCCAAAAAGAAAATATTTTTGGCCTGTTCATTTATGAATTATATACACCTAAAAGCACAAGAGCGGTCATTTTGACTGGTTGCATAAATTTTCATCCTATAATTGTTTTCCTTTCAAATAAGATTTCTTCTGGCATGACAGGTAGTAGTAATGTGAACGAATTGAATTGACATCTGTTTTCTAGCATGAATCCTGAGAATTTTCTTTTTTATGATTATGCAATTATATTACGGTGATATTTCATAGACTTTCCCAGAATTGTCTCAAGAGATACATCAAAAACCTTTGGGATACACGTACACAGTTCTGCATTACCCCAAGGGATACGATATGTGCTGTTTTACACCACCCTCATCGTCCTTTTTTTTATCCCCACACCATCAGTCGAGCTCTGACTGAACTTTGGTCTTACTTCGGAAAAACTTCAATATACTATTTTGAAAGAAAATCCAGGACCATCATCAAAAGCCAAGCACAGTGTGTCTAAAGATTATTTCTGTAGCGCATGGCGTTTATCTATCGATGAACGCATGCTCCAGCATATCAAAATATGCACTGAAGTGGAAGCATTGAGCTTGGGTGAGGGAAATTGGGCCACAACTGAAGAGAATTCCAACATCTGACAGACGAAGGTGTTTAAACTCCTGTACATTGCTCTGACTGGGATACATGGGTTGCACCTGTGTGAAAGACTAATGGTGACACTAGATTTCAAGGTCACATTGAACCAGCAACTGGAAGTTGATAAATGCCCCACCACTTGTATTCAGGATTTATTCCTAAGCTTACATAAAGGTAGGTATTTCAGTAAAATATATTTGAGCAATGTGTTTACGCAGTTGACCTAAGATACAGAGTCTCAAAAGCATTGCCTGTACCAGTAGTGTACACACAGGTCCCCTTTATTACACATAGAGTGCCCTGGGGTATTTCTTGTGCACCTGGGGTTGAGAGAAAGCCATTGAACTAACCTTGTCAGGGTTAGAAGGCACAGTTGTGTTTTTGGGAGATATTTCGGTTAGCATCCCAGACAGTAAAACTCGCCGTGAGCAGCGAGTGAGTGTGATACAGAGGGCTCACAGGGCTAAACGTTTCCGACCTAGTACCTACTGGAAGGTTCCCAGAGATGGCAAGGGAAGAATTTTTCGCGATACGTCACAAACAACATATACCTATCGCTTCCATTGCTTAAATTTTTCTAATCAACTTAAGCAGCACATAATATATGCTATTGTTGTAGTAATGTTATTTTATTATAATGGTGCATTATGCCTTTACCTAACATCAACAGTCACACGGATAAGTTAACATTTCTCTCATTATTAAAGCAAATATATTTTGTTACAGGAGGAATTCCTTGTTGTTTCATTAAAAGCACATAATCCACCGCTGCAAGGAGCAGACTACGAGACGCTTCTTGATTGTGCCGCTTAAGGCGATTAGAAAAACGAAAGCAATGGATGCGACATATATATCATTTTTGAGGTGACGCAAAAAATTCTTCCCTCGCCATCTCTGGAAACCTTCCAGTACTACAGCCAAAAACGTACAACAGTTTTGCCCTTTGCCGTGAACCCTCTGTATTGTACTTAAAATATGCTATGTGCGAGTAGAGGTTGCAAGTAAATATCTAAGTGAATACCATCTAACAATAAAAAAAGAGATAAATGCAAGTTTTTGGCTGGTAGAGATAGAGTATTTGGGATTCACTACTGACAAGGTTGTATACATCCCATGATGAGGTAGCAGCAATTGTGAATACACCCATACCTAAGTTGGTCAATGAAGTTCGAGCCTTTATTGGCTTTGTAAATTATTATTCAGTTTATGATAAATTTATTAAGCTTGTAAAAAAATATATCAACTATCTTAAACCCAATGTATAGACTATTACGTAAAGATGCTCCTTTCAAATTTGATACAGAGTCTTAGAACATTGAATGAAGTAAAGGAAGTTGTGACACGTCCACCAGTGATGGCACAATCCAGAACAGCCTGTCAAGTTAGCAGTTGGCGCCAGCTCTACGGCACTGGATTCTGTTCTGAGTATTAGATTAAGAATTTTGGTCGAGTTACTCCTGAGGAGCCTCTGAGGCAGTTAGACCTGTTGGTTCATTCCACTGTTAAAGAGATGAGCCATAGAGGCCAATAGTCTAGCTGAAAGCCAGCAGGTCCCCTCTGAGGATATCCCTAACTTCATTGGGTTGAAAGAAGGGTGAGCCAAGACATCTGCTCCGAGTCCTCATGATAGCAGGGCACTCGCAGAGGATGTGAGAGGTTGATCTTCTTCACACCACCTGCATCTGGCTGATTCAGTTATCTTCAGGATAAGTTGTTATTGTTCATAACTGGCTCCCACTTGGTAGGAACAGTCTTTTGGCAAGGCCAGGTCCAGGTCCCTCTTTTGTGTAGTTTAGTGTGCCTTAGCCTCAGTGTATTCTGACAGTGTTCTGAGTATAGTTACTCCAGAAGGTATTGAAAAACCAGGGGCTTATAATTCACACACACCCATTCCTATTCTGAGCATCACTACTCACAGGTTAATAAGAAAACACTAGGTGTTGTTTTTGGTGTCAAAAAGTTTAACCAATACTGGTATGGTCGATTATTTATTATATCTATATATATATGGTCAATTATGTCAAAAATAAAACTCAGAGCTATCCTGTCTAAAGGATAGTGTACAATTCCATTAAGCATGGGTGGACTAACTTCCTCTCAGAGAGAAATCAAGAGATTCAGCTGTATTTCTTCAAGAAGGATGAGTAGACTGTTGAGTATCATTATGTGGGGTTACAAAATTGTTGTCACAAGTAACTTGCATGACCATGTTCATGTTATGAGTCACATTCAGGTCACCTGGTTTTGTGAAGATGAAATCTGTGGCTAGAAATCGTTTGGCTTCCTAACCATTGCTCATCCTGCCCTAGGCAACGCCACAGGCTTCCCAAGAGTGAACTTCATGTTCAGCATTATCCGTCCTTACCATAGGCAAGGTTTCATGTGAACTATTTAGGTCGTTTTAAAGGTAAAATGTATCCAGTGGTAATTGATGCACACACTCAGTGGCTAGAGGTGCTTGAAGTTGTCTCTGCTAGCTCAGCTATAGAAAAGCTCACAGAGCTAAGATTTGTACTCCCTGTCTCCTTACATTCAGATAATGGTCCCCCTTTAACTTCATTGCAATTTTGGAAATTTATCAAACCAAATGGCACTAAGCACTCATTTTCCACACCATTTCATCCTCAATCCAAAGATCAGAGGCAAGAGAGCTCTCTGTTAAGTGTACACTAAACCTAAGTGAAGTTGTGCTTTTCTTGAAAATACTGATGTCAATTTACATTTAGTAATATTCTCTTTAGTTAGCAGTAAAACTCTGTCCATAGTAGGTTCAACCAATGAAACTCCCACCAAACTAATGTTTGACAGACCCTTAAGATCTATTGAGGCCTAATATTTTCAATACAGTGGAACTAAAACAAGAAAAATCAAAGGAGCAATGTAGTGATAGGAAAACTAAGTTGTTAAGTAACAACTTAGTTTTCCTATCACTACAAGTACTTTAAAATCAGCCCTTTCCAATAAGGGTTTATCGCACCACAGACAAGTGGGTAGGAGGCAATGTTTTACAAACAACTCAGTAGTTTTATATATTCAGTGATGCTAAAATCTGGTTTTGCTTGCAACAGACATATTGATCAGCTCATTGGGCTACACACACACATTGTTATCAGTGCAGCTAATGTAAATATGCCGGGTGAGTGCAATTTTGATAGCGAGCTAGTAGCAAATAGGGTTCCTAACCGTAACAACCCTCCTTCCAGCTCAGTTGGTGATCATTATGTCACCAGACCAACTATGAGGCTAATCTCTAACACTCTTATTACGTCACGTCCCAAATCTCTTCCCACCGGCCTGGCAGTTATCACAACCATCCCTTCTCCTATCACTGGAACATCCTTTCATAGGAGATACCCTCAACGCCTAAGGAAGCCTTCATTGATCACCTTAACTTATAACAATGGTAATTTCGTGTTCATTATTGTATTAGTTATCAACCTGTGCTAGTTATTAGTTCATTTCTGGTTCCATTTAGTTCCTTGTTAAAATTGTTTGTTTAGGTATAAGTTATCTTTGATTGAGCTAATTTGTTTAAGTTGAGACTTTTTACTTCCGAAGTATATGTATGTGCAATACTGTACTTGAAATCATGCTTGGTAACCAGTTTACAATACTTTAAAGACATTGAGAGGGAGGCAAATCACATATTTAAATGTCCATTGCAATATATAAGAATGAAGGAATCTGATTGGATGGAATATCGATATCCCATGGTGCCCCTCACCAGTCAAAGACTCATGTCTGTGTTCCCACGAGAGTAGGTTGTTCCAAACCAGCGGCCAGCAAGTTCACGCTTGCGTTTTATTCTGAATGCAAGGTCCATGAATGAAATGTGTGTGAGGCAGACACCACAGTTCTTGTTGAAAGTAAATATGAAAGGAAGTAAATGATATGGGTTACCTAGACGTAAATTAAATTCAAATTAATTAATTCAAGTTTTATGTGGGATGATCCTTAAGTTAATGTAGGGTTTCCCAAATTTTGTTCCATACAGCCAAAGGTGTTTGCATATACTAGAATCTGGCAGTGTTACACATTTAGTGTGTGCGTACACCTTTCCTCAGCATGTCATTCTACTTATTCAAGCATGACTAATCCCAGAAACATACCAGAAGCTTCCTACGTTGTTGCTTCGCTAAATGTCACACAAGCAAAATTTAGATAGGGATCTTCTTGAATTCAAGATTTGAGGACTATAATAAAAGTGATCAAGTGAGTGCCAAACAAAGAAGCCCTCGGAAGAGCTGGTGAAAAAAAGATTTTGCTGAGAACTTTGAGATTAGAATGCTCCATGATACTACTGAATAAAGAGGCTTTGAGAAACTGGTGCATGGAAGTAGAGCAAAAAAAACCTATACATTCCATGGTCATTATTGAGAAAGTAAAGAGAGGGGAGTAACTGACTTCCAGCGCTCACACGCGTAAATTGTCACCAACTCGCTGAGTATATTCAATACCGTTTAAAGACTATTTTAGTAACAGTCCGTTTCCTTCGATCGAAATATAGTCACCACTTTCCGCCAATTTCACGGAGCAAAGTAAAATTATACAAAGTGAGGATTTTGTGGTAAAAGCGTTTTCTTTGAACGGAGCAGTAAATTGAAATAGTAACCGTCATCTAGCTCTTATGCACAGACTACCGACAAAAAGGTGGAACTTATTAACCCATAGCGATTCTCAAAAATAAGAAATAGATTTCACACTTGAATGTAGACTTAAACCCATGAAGTTTAGAGATTCTCACACACGAACTATTCGCTGTTACCAAACGACGACAAAGAAACTTACGCTCATTCGGCAGTATTAACCCAGTTTTATGGAATAGCCACACCTCATGGTTAGTGTAACCTATAAGCATTTCTATTATATTACCGTCATGTAATATTCAGAACCCCAAACTTCCGCTGCGTTGTGACTATTTTACGCGAATTTAACCCGATTGTTCATTCCCTGTATTTCCACCTCATGAGGGTCATCGACTATCCAAAGTTATGGCTTACGGATTATACAACCCAAGCTCAATTACTTCATCACCACCGTCATGCACTTAACCGCAGTATAGTAAATATCGAGAAAATATCACTTACACCACAGCAGCTGCTTTTTCCTTTTCATTATGCTGAAGGACTTTCATGTAAGGATTTTCAACTTCCATGACTAGGCCAGTTCAATACAGCTGTTGTGTTGTTAATCTTCAAGATGAAGCACTAGAGTTTATTGATGCACAATTACACAACAGCCCCTCACGCTGACCAAAACAGACCAAAACCAGAAGCAATGCGATTTAGATTGTTACCATTCTAACAATCCACCAGCCCGCCAAAGTTAGCCAATGAGAACGAGGGTGCCCTCCGATTCGCTGTTCCATGGAGAAGGTCCAGCAAAGGCCAAAGCCACCTATACGGCCGCAGAGTTAACTACCAAGTCTAAAATTTCCGTGGTCAAGAACACTGTAAGGATGTTGATTTCCAATTTTAACAGTGTTGCCAATAAGCGCGCCAAAAATAGAAGTTTCATCTTTGGCCACGAGCGACGCTGCAGTCTATTCAGAGGCACGTAGCAGACGCTTATGGCTCTTACTACGTGTATTATCACGATTTATTTCTTCAACCTGTATGGAGCCATGACGAGTGACACTGCAAGTAATTCTTTTAAACATTAGATAATAATTTTATATACTTTACGTAAAGAGCCGTAGTCGTAAGAACCTTCCAGGGCATCTGCAGGGTCTTTAATGTAGGTGTCAGCAGCTTACTTAAAGTCCACTTAAGCAATATCCCCGATTTAAAGTGTGTGTAGACATTTGTTACCCATTAATATGTCGTCAAGCGCACAGGGTGACTATAAGAAATCAAGTCTTGGGATATTAAATTAATGGAATAGATGCATATGCATACAAAATTATTAAATGTACACACTCCCTTAGTCAAGTCATGTCAATACAAACGTATGTTAACGAGTTAAGTAGTCAGTGAGCATCTTGTCAATCATGACAATCATGAATATTACAATAATATTATCACCATAATTTATATAATCTCTACAATCACAAACATCGAAAAAAAACATAAAAAATTAAGGAAAACTAATAAACCTGATTAATAACTACTGCATTTATTCTATTCCGAATGGTTTCAACCAAGAAAATGACCCCTAAAAGAGCGGACAATTACAATTATGAGGAAGTGATTCTCTTCTCAAAATATGGGAAAGTTATGCCGTAAATGGCAAATTTAAATCACACACCAAGCATTACAATTTGTTTAGCATTAACGTTTCAAAGGTTTGCTTAGGTTTTTATTGCGAAATTTTAATTTTTCTGTCACAAAATGAAATAATGCAAACACAAGAAGCCTGCGAGGTAAATGAATACATAAACAACCAACAAATTTTGAGCAATAAATTATGTGACACAAAATTAAAAGCGTTTGGGAGAAGGGCTGCTCGTTCAAAATGTTACACAGTGAATCACTACATTATCCATTTACTACGTACTCATCAGTGGCACGGGTCTGAAAGTCCGAAACATTTTCACAAGTTGAAAATATCACACATAGTAGGTAGAGTCTGTCCTAAAGCTCATGGCCCCTAAATGCGCTGAGCGGTGGTGAGTGGAGGGGAGGGTGCGCTTGGGGGAGGAAACTTGGAGGGGAAGGCATATCTCTGCCCTCAGTCGGTTCCTTGTTGAGGAAGGGAAAGGGATGAATGGTCAGCTACTTTGTACTTTCACCAAACCCCCAGTGGGAGCCGTTCACGAAAATGGACTCGCCCAGGGCTCAAAAAGGGTTTCTGCGCATGGGCCATAAGCTTTCGGACAGACTCTACGTAGCGACTTGACATATAATTAAATATGATTTTTCAAAGGTTCTCTACTAAGTAACGACTCGTCTAATAATCAGTTACTCAGAAGAATTAAATTATGAATATACGAGCGAGTCATTTACACTGAGCTCGCTTGCACGTCTTCGAATGTTTTCATTCTTTGTTTTTAGTTATTAATCCTGAAAGCCGTGACTCTGCAGCCAACTTAAAGTGCATGTGTAGAAGACGTCCAGTCTACTCCGATGAGAGCAATGGGAAACTGGCTGATGAGCCTATCTTCTGTTTTAGCAAACGTTGCCAAATTATGAATGTACCAGTTGAGTATGTGGAAACGCTGCGCAGCGAGGAGGGATTTTTCAAAATAACCTAATAGGGTGGACCGCAATACTTTTCAATTAAAATTTATCCGGAAAAATCATACTGAGTTAAATTCAGTTTCATTAAATATGAATATGCTAGGACAATAAACCAAGGGGAATATGAACTCAGAAATAAAATTACATGTTCATTCCCGCGATTACATTTTTATTAAAAAACAGTAACTGAAAATACATGTAGCAAAAGCAAAAAATACACTTTCATTTCTACATTATGGGTCAACATACTTTTTGCAAAATAGTTTAGCATATAACATGAACCATATTATGTTGCAAGTACATCAATTTTAAAAATTAAAATCACAATATCATGTACATTTCAAATGAGTAGCGTTAATTACGATCGCTCCTATTTATTTACTTCTGACAATAAGCTGTTCTCCTTGAAGTTGGTCTACTCTTGTACCTCCAATGCCATAAATTGCCTGCAAAGAAGGACACACCCGTGAAAATCATTAAAAGAGCACGAAAAAGTTACATTTAATAGTAAATACCGTTTTACACTGTTCAATTTTTTTGTACAAACGATTGTATGAAAGTGAACGAAATTGTATGTTTGTCTGAAGGGAATTAGAACAGGTTCTATTTTCCATTCTCAGAAGCGTTCACACAAGTTGCCGCTTTACACTGTACAATTTTCCTCATACAAGCGTTTTTACAAGAAATTGCACAAAAAATGTACCGTGTGAAAAGGCTTTAAGGCGTCATGGTAAGCTTTGGGCGACCGTTTCCGACCTTTTTTCGCTCTGTCCGTGTTTATATATCACTCAACTATGGGATAACTATTAAAGATAGAGACTTGCAGTTTCCTCTTTTTTATTCAATAGATGTCATTCCACATATCAATTGGAAAGAAAAAATTTATTCCTCCAGGTTAGCAGGAAAATCTAGCTGAACTTTGGCTTATTAAAACTTGCTTCGAAGACAGAAATTCAAAAATCGGAAAAAAATTAAAACATAGCGACATCATTCTTCTACAAGTACCCTTAAGCACATCGGTTAGAATTAGTTTTCAAATCCGCCATCATCAAAGCGGTGGACCCCTGCACGCCGAAAATCTTAATTTTTCCAGTGGCTATTGTGGCGTACTAGGCCGTTATGAATTTAATCCTCCCCAGCGCTGTCCCTGCGGCATTAGGTGGTTTGATCGTCCACTCGCCGATTTCGTCATCCGCTCAAGGTTTTCTCCTGCCTTGGTTCATCAACTCTGTTTCTAGGAATTCGTGAGGATCCTTTTGGACGCGTATTCGCATTGGAAACAAGCTAACTTGCGTCTTCACAGGGTGTCTCGGGGTGGCCTAGTGGGTAATAGCACTGAGCTACCGACCTCGGGTTCAAGGGGCTTCCTGGACGCCCCCGCCTAAAATCCTCGTGATTCGATTTTCAGAACTTCGTATGAAGTCGCAGGTGGCCCAGGGAAAGTAAGTGGACCCCCTTATACCCTGAATGTGTGAATTTCACACGCCAATGGCTTAGTACGGGGTGAGCTCTACTCTCACCTATCAAAGATCAACCTTCGGGTTGAACACCGGTAATTAGAGGGGACCCTTTAAACCATGTATGTTGCCACAACGCTGCAGCAACGTCTCACTGCAACCTACTGGGAGTTGCTGCAACGTTATGACAACGTCGTAAAAGCCTCCAAATGTCCTCCCTACTACGTCCTGGCAACGTCTTCACAACGTTATCGCAACCTTCCTGCAACGTTTAAATAATACTCATAATTGTGCCATTTAAAAAATTATATCCTTCTGATAATTGTTTTTTCACTCCAGATGACAATGAAGTGCGTATAATAAACTTTTTCCAAGTTTATTTCTGGCTCAAAAATTTTGAACTTTTAATTTTTTCTGAGTCCTCAACACTATTGGAGACGTATTCACTACGTAGCAGGAACGTTGCAATGTGACCTGAATAGCGCTTCGAGTGGGGAAATTACGACGCTAGGTTTCTCATGCAAGATGAACGGCTTAAGTGGAAAATACTTGTGCCTGGGTTTCTCATGCAACAATAAATTATGCTTACAACGGATCGCTCGATTGATATCCCCACGGGAATATTTTCAATGCCCCAAGTCTTCTCATATAGGGAGTTAAAAATATGTCCTTCTGGCAATTGTTAATTCACTTCATATGACAACGAAGCGCGTATAAAACAACATTTTCTAAGTCACTCTCTGCCTCAGCTATTTCGAACTTATAAAAATTTTGTTCTCGAAACTATTGGAGACGTAATTATTACGTTGCAGCGACGTTGCAAAGCGACCTGAATAACGCTGCAACCTCGCACAACCTGTTTGCAACGTTGCTGCAACATTTTGTGTTTACTGGGGAATTTTGCGTATATATCTAGAATTTCGAAGAATTTTCGGAAATTTTCTTATCTGAAAGGGAATATTTTTTAATTATTTTCAAAACATTCAGTGAGAATTCAGTCATGATTTATCGAAATCCATTTACACTCGCTTAAGAACAAGAAATTTCGCATTTTTATGGTAATTTTGTCGAGTTTTCATACTGCAACATTACAGTAAAGAGAGTAAAGTGGTTGCGTCAATGCGATAAGATATATCGGTACGGGAAATGCATTAAATTTCACGCCCAAGACTTTTTTTTATTGCATTGCCATCATTACTCTGGTTTTTTACAGCTTCGTCGGACGATAGCCACCGTGTCTCAAGGTTCCCTTCGATAATTTATGAAAGCACTATTGTAATGTGGTATTCACTCACTCGTATTGCTTATTTAGTACTTCTTAATGGTAATTAAAATGCAAATTAGGTTTCCTGTTATCGTCTTAGCCAACTAGCAGAAACTAAAAGGATTCCTTGACTACAATGGTTCTGTGTTTTTTTTAGCCTCAGATGTGGGCTCAGACGTTAAAGACTTTTCAACTCTATTTTCCATGCGCATGCACTATTCTTACCTGTTAATCGGGTTAACTTCATAGGCGAGGAAATGGGAATATGTTACTCCAAATGTGGACATTGCATCACACATTTCCGCGTAACGCTAGTAAAAACACAACGCAGAAGGTACTTTCCCGGAATATTTTGGTTTCTTGGCCGATACGTTCTTTACCCTGCTTCAACGGCCGGTTCTTATTGATTATTACAACTTGTAATCTGCTGTAAAATTTAACGCAGCATCATACTGTCGGAGCGCACTATTCAAAATTGATAGCTTTCGTTAAGGGGTGTGACTGATGTGTATAATTCATCCTCTATTGTGGTAAGTATTCGTGAACAACGGCTAATTAAACATTGTGGAAACCCTGTAACGTCGGGAGATACGTTTTGCGGTAAAATTAAGCCGCAGGTATTAGGTAACCACTGTACTTAGGTTTGAGTCGCTTTCTCGATGACATAGGTCGTGTCGGCTTATTTTGATAACCCTTAACTGTTGTCAATACATATTATAGAACGAAAAAGTTTCTGGGCATTAACAAATATGATTAAAAATGAGATAAATCAATGATAGTGGCAAGTCATCCCGAACTCCGTCACATTTTCACGATTGAAAAATTAGGGGCAGAATCAGATATCCTTTCATGGTGTGGGTAACGTTATCGCAAATTGCATGAATTCATTTCGAAGCGCATTTAGCGCAGTCATCACATTAACCGTCCAAATGCTCGAGATCCAACTAGATCGAGGGATCACGTTGTGCAGTGGAACGTGATATAATTGAAGCGCTTCGCATCTTCATCAGCAGACATCTATTACGAAAGTGACTGAATCAGCGTTTCGCAGTATTTCGACCAGCATATTGCAGTTTCTGTTTCGATTCTCACAAACCGCGCTTATATGGTAAAGGTATGGTCAAAGCTGACAGAGGGCGCTAATTCGTATTCTGGTTTGCATGACGCGCTTCCTCGACTGCGCATTGCTTTGCAAGATGTAACTTGGAAGTTTTTACTGGCATGAATGAATGTAAACATAAAATGCACGGATATTATTTTTCAAGTTTTTTCTCTTGAGGAACATGAAACGCTAATTCTGGAAGCACATTATTGTAACATTCAATTGTTTTAGCGCTCATCCGCACACCAGATCGAATGATAAAACGCTATTGCATAAAAAAATAAAGATAACGCAATTTCCTTCAAGATGGAGTTCCGTGAACGACGCCAGACATCTAATGTATGCAATTTACGAACACTTGAAATGCAAAGTTACAAATTTCAGAAAACGCACTGAATTACAAGGTGTATTCGGAAAGTAAGGACCTTTTGCTTATGTTCAAATGTTAGCTGCTTAGGACAAAGTTTCTTGAGTGCTACGCCATCTATTGATTGTTTATGAGTTCACTGAAGTCATTATGTTGATACAGTATTCGTTTGACTATCCCTGAAAACAAGTAACATTAATGGCTTCGAGTAGTAGTATTTTTTGGGCGAGTCGACAGTTTTGGTCATTTGCAAATGGCTTCGAAAATCGTTACTCCCGCCAGTTGCGAAGAGCGTCCTGTAATTCGACTGTTGTGTGCAAAAGGATCTACAGCTACTCCAATTCATCAGGAGTTGTGCCTAGTTCATGGGTTTAGAGTAATAAGAGAAGAATTTGATAGACAATGGTGTCGAGACTATATAAGTGGCCGCACAAATGTGCATAGTGAGGAGCGGAGTGGCCGGCCCAGTGTCCAAACCAATAATATCGCAAAAAGAGGACCAAAAACTGCGATCTCTAGACGATTAGTGCTCTGGATGATAAATTTACTCTATTGGACTCACCAATATTTGAACAATGGTCACGGAGACGTGCCATCCAGGATTTCCGTTGGGAACCTTTCGATCACCCATCTTACAGTCGCTATAGCTTATATTACCTCATCTTGCACTTGAAGCAAGGTTTTGTGGAATATTTGAAGATGGCGAAGATCTCGAGACTGCCGTTTTCAACCTGCTCAATTCTCAGGCCGAGAACTTCTATGCATTTTTTTTAAAGAATGAGATGTAATACATGTTTGGAGTGAACTCACCCCCTGCCATACACATTTACGGTAGCATCAAGGGTATTATGTAGAGATATATGCATGCATAGGAGATTGAAAAAGCTAGTGCAACGTTACGAAAAGGGCTAAGAAGCGAACGGCGAATAAGTGAGAAAGTAAAGTATATTTGCGGATTACGCCTCGCATATTCTTGATGAGATACCCAGCCACTGCATGACGTCCAATGGACGTCCATTTAACATCCTGACATCCAGAAGTCTCTTATGGACATCCATTGGATGTTCATTGGACGTCAGTAAAAGGACATCCCTAAAAGGTCCATGCAGGACATCCTTTGGATGTCAGGAATGGGACATTCTGTGGATGTCAGGAAAAGGACACCCTTTGGATGTCCATCCAATGCCATGAAAATGACATCCTAAAAACGTCCATGCAGTTACATCAATATGCAGGCCAGGAAATGATGTCCAAAGTTTTAGTTGTAAATGAGCATTGAAGGGTAATCTCGATATACACAGGCCTGCTACATGGGACGAAAACTACTCTTGTTATGTCAAGAAAGAAATAAGAACGAAAGGTGTTGCTCAATTGTTTCCCGGCTTGTTTATAAGATTTTTATTGTTGATATTTGTATGTTAGGAGTGTGAAACGTGCTGTTTTAATCGTACTTGCGTTTATTTGCATTATTTGTACAATATTATTATTTTATATGTTTTGTTGTGGTTTTGGAATCCTACGCTGGTGAAGTGCACAGTGGTAAAACAAAATTAGACAGGCAAATAACGTGCCTATTTCATTCTTTACCTTGGCGTACTAGGTTTCAAGTTAAATCCCTT
This sequence comes from Platycnemis pennipes, assembly GCA_933228895.1. Taxonomy (NCBI): domain Eukaryota; kingdom Metazoa; phylum Arthropoda; class Insecta; order Odonata; family Platycnemididae; genus Platycnemis; species Platycnemis pennipes. The sequence continues at coordinate 135,406,224 of OW121852.1, read as the reverse complement.
CTCATTCCCTCGTAACTGTTATCAAATACTTTATATTTTCTTTGGGTTTATATATGTATTTCGCCAGCAATCTTTACCTTCGGGAAAATTTGAAAGGTGTATTTCTTTTAGTTTCTATTTCTTTTAGTTTCTGTATCTCTATCCATTGGATGTCCACAAGTGGCAAATTTGGACATCCAGAGGACGTCCTTAAATGGATATCCATTGGATGTCCACAAGTGAGACATTTGGACATGCATAGGATGTCCATTGGACGTCAAATGGATGTCCATGGATGTCAGTAACATCCATGCGGGACATCCAATGGATGTCCAATGGACGTCAGTGCAATGGCTGGGTAATAAATGATCTGGATTAATTTTTTGTCAGTTAAGACAAAGATTTGCCTTGTTTTGAGGGAATTTATCGTTAAAAAATTGGAAAATTATATAGTGTGACCTCAAAACGTGGAACGTATGACATGTGTAAAAACCTTAATAGTGTGGCAGCGAATTACCTGAATAGGAAACGTATTAATTACGTAAAAATAAATCCTTGCTCCCGACAAACATTCTGCGGCCATAAAGTTCACTTACCATTTTCAAGGGAGAGTCCACAAATTGGAGGCTACAGTCCTGGTAAATAATGATCAAACCATCGCTTTTCTTCGGATGATGCTATATGGAATTAGTCTTGTCGTCCTCCCTTGGTACGGTAGGAGGATTTGCATTGAAAATATGAGGGACCCTCATATCAGCAAGGCGATAGAGGAGAATTTGACGACAAAATAATTTCACCATATTCTTATAAATAAAAAATATTTATTCAACAATTCATTATTATATTATTTAAAAAATAACTAGGGGGGCAATCCCCTCTGTATTGCTATGGCGGGCCAACACCCTTTTTACTTTACACTCGCTACGCAAATATTTTTCATCGTTCAGCGAAAGAAGTTTTTGATGTTGCGACGGCACAATTTTTCCATGAATCGACGGAACGAGATTAGAAGGCGCAGGAGAGGGTCATGCTAGCCTAAGAGTGACAGCGAAGGCAGAAAATCCGTTAGGCCCCAACGCCTGTGGACTAAACCTGGTGTTTTCTTTGGCCTCTTCTGGGGATTTTAAACGTATTACAATGTGAATAACAATTGAGACAGAGATTGTGTGGTCATTATAAATTGAGTACTGGTCTTCACAATCAGGGATCGGGTTCGATTCCCGGATGTAGAAGAAAATTTTCAGTGGTTTTTTGGTCCCTACTGGGTGCTGTACAGAGAGATCTTCAAGTTCTGTACTCCGTCTATCGGATGGAACGCTACACCGTGGGCCTCTTGGAGACTTTGTTTTGGATAAGGCTAACTACTCCGGGTTTTCTTCTGCCATCTTCCGTTCCACGAAAGCCTCTTCTCTACGCAATCACTAACGTACTCTGAATTGTGCAAATTATTATAGCTGTCGGTTGCCTCCTCTAAATAATTATGACTAATATTACCCTTCAAGGGTATCGTGTCAGAAATACATTTCGGCGGCGTCAGCAGTCCTTGTAAAGAAAAATTTAGAAAAGTATAAATGTATTTTATTCTACAGGAAGATAAGTCTTTCCTCAACAGCAGGTAAAATTTAAATATCTTGGAATTACATACGTTTGCCTGAATTGTCACTTTTTCTATTATTTTCACGAATTTTACTCCGAATTCTATCTGCTACTCCTAGTTTTCCCACGTGCATCGACAAAATCATCCATGAAGAGTGCGAGTGAATATGTTTGTGCCAATCGAAGATTCCTTGCCTCGGGAATCAGCTGCGAAGCCGCCTCCAGTACCTTCTAACCTCCTTGCATCTGCTTACCTTCCCCAGACTGTCAGTGCCTAACAAAATGGCCAATCTTGCGTCACGAATCAACTGAGATGTTGCTTCGAGTGCATCTAATATCCTTGTGTACAGGCCTATCTTCTGCATATAAGATGATCTTCTTATGATAGCCAACTTTTACCATTCCATTGGTTGTGAAGTTGGGGGTTATAAAAACCATAAAATTTATTTCTATTTTTAATTCATTTCAAAAATTTTATTTTTATTTAATTGTAAATTACAACTGAGCAACGAAATATTTTATGGAAGTTTACATGATTTGAAACAGGCAACTATATTTATTGTTAAGGATTAGATTTTTATGGTACTTTCATTCATCTGGTTCATGTCTGGTGTAGGACAATAAATACTACTAAAATTTTCGGAAAGAAAATACGATTGTAGATTGTAAGACGAAGAGCGAATATAGTTGTTGCTATTTTTTTTACAAAGATATGGATATACATACATTGCGGTTGTTCTCAATGAACTGAAATCAATCACTTTCACGAGGAAAAGTCTCGAGTGAAAAATTAGTGATGGTATCGAGAGGTCACGAGAAGCGAATAATATCAATCTTAGTTATTTAGGTAGCATCTCACAATCAGAATATTGCAGAACGCCAAAAGAAAGAACTATTTTAATGGTTGATTACGTATTTCTTAGGACAATAATTTTTATTCCCGCCTGCCATTGTGTCAGATGCAGTTGAAGGTTGTTCAGTTCAAATTTGGGCCAGGTAATTAATGTGTTTCATACGCAGTACCTTTTTGAATCCCTTAACCCTTCTTAATTTCGAGCATACTTTAAAGGAGAAAGGTTTTGGAAGAATAACCAAATTTATACTGGTAATTGTTTATGTAAATGCTGTTTCTTATGTGGGACCACGGAGGGCTAAGTAAAGTAATCATGTGCCGTAAGTGATAAAAATGAAAGGCATGGAAGATATAGAAACTTTTTCCCTGAGGAAGAATTGCTGTAGAGAGTATGATAACCCATTAGTAATTGTAAAATAAATTAATTAATTTAAAGACAGTTCCGAATGGTTATTAATAATTTCCGGGAGCGCGAACGAAGCGTTATTATCTCACTTCTTATGTCTCCCTCTCTACAATTATTAGTTTTCGCAAAACTTTAAAAATGAACTCGGAGGGTTATAAAACCCATGGCAGCATAAGGGTGTGTCTATCAAGGGATAGACAAACATGTTATGCTGGTCTATCCCTTGATGCACACACCCTAGTAGTGGCTTGTGGGGTAATGTGTAAATTAAGTACATCTACATAATACCCGGCAAACTACCACAAAGGTGTGAGGCAGGGGGTGAATTAACACCAAACGTGCATTAAATATCATGCATAAAAAGGATTAGTAATTATATTCTGCTTAATTTTACAAATAAAAAAAGATTTAAAAAAAACAAAGCAATAATGCAAAAACATGCAGTTATTTGGATTAGCTTTAAGTCCTCGTACAAGAAAATTACTACCCGTCTGGTGACCCCGCGATTCGCATTCGTGTGTACCAAGTGAGTAGGTAACATACGCTTAAATTTCACTCATTATACTAATTACATATCAGTAATAAGTATAATGAGTGATCAGTCATTACATTTCATTCAGTGGAGTAATTGCGCTTCACCAGATATACTCATTACATTGCAGTCAATACATTCATTACGTACTCATTGCATTTCGCTCAATTCGTCGGTTCCATTGCCTGAAATATTTCCGACGAGGTCTAGGGCATTCAATTCGATAGACCATTTTTAACGATGCCTCATTTTGTTCTGAAGTGCTTCGCTCTCGACCATGAGAGCGAAAGCGAGGAGGAGTCATCTCAGCGACCCACGACCTTCCAAGTTCAAGAACGAAGCAAATCTTCGTCTTAGTTCCACGTTTTCTTCGTACGAGGCAACAACACAATCCCGAACAGCTGTTCAGCGGTGTGGAATCCTTGCGAGAATGCTTGGATGCGTTTTCGTCATGTAATAAGAAGCTGATTTTCGTATTAAGTCATATGCAAGAAGTGTCCGCTAGTGTTTCAGTGAGTGAGAAAGTCTAAGATTGGCGATGTATCATGATGAGAAGTATCGTGAACGTGAATTACTCCCGTGAATATCATGTTGCTCACCAAATCCTGACTCCAAAGAAGCCTGTTAGTAAATCGACACTCCTCAAGATGTTAAATCATAAGAAGACGTAATCCAGCGTAATTTGTGAGAGTGTTTATCAAGTACCGAGCAGTGTTTCATCCTCCAACATAACCTCGCAAGTGAAATGTGAATAGTAGTGCTTCAGTTGCATGAATCACTGCATGAGTGACCAAGTTATGTCGTGTCGTGCGTCGTAGTTAGAAGTGCCTTGCCGAGAAGAATTAACTCGAAATCGTTGCAGTAGATCTACTACCCTAGCTGTAATGACGGTACACAGGTCATGGTGTTCCCGTAAAGGTAAGCAATTGCATGGTTTGCTTCCATTTCCCATGTTTACGTAATTACACATGTCCAAATGTGATTTGTGTTGCTGAAGTATTCTGCTAACGATGCCGACGAATTTCGTTGTTGTGGTTGCAGTAGGAAGGTTACTATTGGCAACTGCCAATCTTTGTTGTAATTCAAGGTAGATATACGACAGATCCAGATCCTAAATACTATTATATCCAGAAAGCAACTAGAATGGCGGTTGGCAGTGGTTTGATTGAAGAGTTTCTTTCATTCCAATGCTAACAACATCGGAGGAAAATGGACTTACGATTCGAACGTCGATGGGCATTTTAATCTGAAAATAAATTTCATGTGACTATTTAAATAATTATAATAATTCTAGCAATGCAAAATTGAAATCAGTTATCAGATGTCATTCAACTGTAAGTGTTGGTAGACCCGAAATAAACCCCCTGCAGGTTGCATAATGGTGTCATATTTGTTTGAAAACAATTTCTCTTTTTTTAATATTTCATTATGGGACATTTTTCAGAAACTTGAGGATTACAACGTCTATTGGGTATTTTATCACTTTTTCCCGCCAAAACGAGTAGTTAACGGACGTAATAGCAGGTGGAGCTCTTAATAATTTTTATAGTAAACTATTTTCGGAAAACGAATCTTCTTGCCATTGTAGGCAATTGTGAATATCTAAAACGCAATTCCAGTAATAAAATATGCAAGGAAATATTTAAATTGCGAACATAATTAAGCGTTTTCGAAATTATTAACCACGACGATTTCCATAATTGCGCTTTGGTGATTGGTCCGGTCTCGGTGACGTCACGCCAGACCGTGACGTACAATCGCGTGATCAGACTTCAGTCTTCAGTATTCGTCTGGACGCGGTAACAGAAGGCCAGGTGAGTTTTCAGCCCCAAATTAAGAAACTTTTACTTTAAGTCAGTTTCCATTATTAACCTTCACATTATATTCTTTCTTGAACTATTAATAAGATGATTCTAGTAAACCATATTATTAACGTTCATCGAGTTTGGAGTTACCTTAAAAGGGAAATCCGGAGCTACTAGTGACTTAATTTTCTGGATGTACATACGAAGAGTAGAGATATATTCCGAGATACATATACCATGTACTTTGACTACATTTGAAATTCTTGCTATACTTAGTAATTCAATTCTGCATATGTCATGAATGAATCTTTTCCCATTGATTGATGGGTAATTACAGTAGCAGTGCAGCAACATTTGTGGTTCCGTCTGTTAATGGTTTGAATATTTTTACAGGAAGGAGTTATTCGAGTTGCCTGCGACTTAAAACGGGATCTTCGTCATCGATCACGTGGGACTTTAAGAGGGGGACAACTGGGAATTCGAGAGACTGAGGAACGGTCTTCAGTGGGTTCAGATGGTAAGTCCGCTTAATTGCTAATATTTTTCATTGACAAATTGTTTTCATTTCCACGTAATATTTTTTCGCGCTTTTTTTGTGATTCTTTTACTTCTGGTCGATGCTAGGTTGTTTTTTCTTAAACCGTGACTTCCCGCCGAAAATCTCAAAAGGTTGTTTCGACTCCTAGAATTTTCCCGGGCGATCCTTGACTGTTCTTGCTGCATCTCCACGCGTTATTCGAGAAATTTTAGTCTATTTCAAGTTCGTCGTGTTTGAAATTAACTTTAAATCTAGACTAAACGATTGCTGTCAATAAAACAAAGTCGTAAGTACAGTCGCGTATCTTCACGTTATACCTTCTTGGAATTAATTTGATTTTGTTAATAATTTCAGTCTCGAAAAATGATTTCTTAAATAATTAACAACTATTGCATTGACTTCGTAGTAGATCTCCATATATAAGCCCAATTTACATTGTGCAATCAATTCTCATCCTGTATGTTACGGGAGAAAGTAGGTAGTGCGTATTCTACGTCACCTTATTCCGTGATAATTTAAAATGGCCCAGGTTCAAGACGTTAATTTTCGAATTTTGAGTCTATAGCCGACGTTTCAGCTACATTTTTATGATTTTTTTTAGCGATATTACTGTTTCTTGTTGCTACGGAAGAGAGACGGCTAACACTATAGCATATCGGAAAGGGATATAGCTGTACTGATTTTCGTCAACAGTTTTGCTCGGGAGCAACAGATGCGATATATGAACTGCCTGTTCGCTACGTGGCGCAGGATTATGAATATTATTTTTTATGAAGTAGGCAGAGTCCGCTATTTTTCCATTAACTGATGACTAATTACAGCATTAAGCACTTCTGGCCCGACACACAACATCAATTTTGACGGAGCCAAGCTGATCAAGGCCGAAATACACTATTTCCCAAGTCTCATACGCGAGGCGATCGAAACGGCCAAGAACCCCAACAATTTTAATTTAAGATATTACAACCCCAGATAACTTTAACCCCAGATATTAACTGCAAATAGCTGTGTCATTCTTGGTGAATATAATGAGTTCAAATATGAGTTTGTGACTCCGCGTCATGTTTCATAAGCATTTTTCATTATCCACGAACGGTTTGTTTACATTTCCAACTCGGAATAGATACCATTTTCACTTGTGAGTGTAAAAAACTTGGTCATCTGATTTGTTTGAGTAATTTATTTGTATCTTTGGAATAAATTTATGTTCCTAGTAAATTGGGATTGTTTCACATATTGTGCACGACTTGGGCAGTCATTATTGAAACCCTTCGTCGTAATGTTATAACTATATAATATTTAAATGCTTAATAGATTTAGTTTTTACGATTTGTTAAAAATTCGCGTAAGTGCCTTGACTTCAGGAAGGTGCTTCACGAGGTTTTTCGGTTGAAAGTTCCTGGCACGACACAAAGAAGACGCTGTGCATTGAAGATCGGTTCGATGGAAGTGACAAAAGAGAGTGCCTGTTTCTTAATCAAACCTCCTTTTAACTGGATTTCATCGAATTGAGATTGTCCAGACCAAAACTGGGTTTGAGCGCCAGTGCCAGGAATTTTCAACCAAGCTCTTGACATTGCACACAGACCAAGGTTAAAAACAGCTTGAAAGTGTTTTCAACTTTCGTTCAGTATCAAAGATTCAAGTTCAGGGTTCATAATGCCGTAATAAATTAACATGGATAGTTAAGCCATCAAGGCCCTTTTCCACGCATTCCATTTGTTGCACTTCCTTGTGCTTTTGTTTGTGCTGATTATTGAACAGAAAAGATCACTTCGATCGCAAGTTGAGTAAGAGTTAAACTTTAGAGGCATGGGATATATGGCTCGTCCGTTTGAATTTAAATACGTTTCAACTATTGTTGAATTACCGGTTAACATTATTAAGTCTTCTGAAGTCCAATAATGGATCTTGATAATCTTACGCGCCTTGATCACCAAACATTGTTATTTCATATGGCTTGTAGCTTAATGAAAATTAACTTTTGCCAGATTTGCTATTTTTGCAATTGTTCTCCTTTAAGTTAATCGGTGTTTTGTTCATTGATGTCGTAAAACAGAGAGACCAATTTTTAGCAATATTTAGTCATTATAGTAAGCATTATTTATTACCTATGTTAGGTACCAGTATTTCTTCGTAAGAGGACATGACACAGGATTTTTAGTCTCCAGATTTCATCAGTTTATTTCGCACAGTTAACAACACATCAAAATACTCCCTTCCCTCATAGCGCGAGATGATGGAAAGCATTAAATCCGTGATGAAGGAATCATTTAATAACAACTACTGTGGATTTTAGAAATGAGTTTACAGGCTTTCATACTCGTTGAATTTCAAATTATTTTTTCACGGTATTTCGCCTAATTCATACCTCGCACAGTAAATCTAATTCTAATGCAGCTATACTTATAAGTTGTTACTTGAGTACACAAGTTTAAATCACATGATTTCCAGCCTACTGCGTTTGTGCTCTTTATTGTTTCGATTGGTTGCTATGCGTTGTTTATTGCAGGAAGTAGAACATTCATTTATAAAACTAGATGTGATCCATAATTTTATTTCATATACATACTTCATGCACGATCAATATTTCTATATCATAACAATAACCATTGAAAGACTTTTGTCAGCTGATTAGCATTGCTTCCTTAGGCGGATAATCAGTATCCATCATTTTCGGTGTCGATATTTTGTTCCTTTCTTGTCGATTGAATTCAGATGAAGTTGATACCATTCGTATAAGAAGTAGATACGATTACACGAATATATTTCGAAAAACGAAGTTGTTATTTTCAATGTTCGACGAAATATACGCGGTAAACATAAACTTTTTAATTTGGAAATTCAATGTGCATACAAAATGGTGTCTGCCGGTGGAGTAGTATCGATAAAGTTGTGCTGATATGATTTAAATTTGCGTTTGTGCCTTGATTCGTCGAAATTTGGAAACTTCAAGCAGTGTTCCAATTAGATTGTAGACCCAATTTTCCTGTCTCTAATCTTGAATGCATATAATTATTTTCTCATATGGATTCAGGCGTGCTAAATAATTTTAGCTTTTTTATTTAATTCAATTGCTAATTATTTATTTTTGCGTTCATAAACAAGACACGTATTGGCTATTATTAGACTCCTGAGCGCGTGCCAGTCTTTTTCAATATGAACAGGATCTTTTTCGAAATTAAACTTTGAGTATATTTATATTCTATTTTAGATAACGATTGTTATTATTTGATTTGATCCCTTATTGGGTTGCGGCATTTATTCTGTTAATAATGTCAGTACAAACTAATACGATATTGCCATTGGGCTCCAGTTTCTCCGGCCTTCTATGCTCTCCTGAAATTCGAGATGTAACACCTGAGTTTCGACCCAGAGATTGGTTTTTAAGCGCGGAAGATTTCAAATCGCGTGTCGTTAGAGTAAAATAGATTACGACTCTATTCTCCAACGTGTTATTAGAGAGTGAATTTGTTTTTTTTAAATAGATATGGGAGGTTCCATCACTGTCTGTAAATAAACTGAACTTGAAGGTTATTTCGCCTTTCATCATTTGCCATACTCACATTTTGATGAGAATTGATTACAATTATTGATCACACGACCTTTTTCGTTGCTCGATCGATTTATTTCGTAACACTTAATTTCTGTAGTATCACCCTCGCGTGAGCCTACTCCTATAATCTTCCTAATCCTTGTAAAATATCTTCACTTTTCAATCGATGCTTATATGACTGGCTGGAAATTAACTGCTCTTCGCTGACCAAAGCGGTTACCATGCGCGACACGCGAATACGTGATGTAAACAACCGGTTTGGCTGTGGGAGATAGACCATCGCTATAGACAACCGTTGTAAACAAGGAAGTTAGAATGTACCAGAGGACGTATGTCAGCTGATTTGAGAAGAGATCTAGGTAATAGGTACAGACATAACAGGCTTGCTACTTGCGGTATTCGTACGGATGAAGTTTTTTTGGCGCCCAGTGAAACTAAGACTATGAAGAGAAATAATCACATGCCTTTTTTAAACGTCAAAGAAACGGAAGATAGATAGGAAACAAACGCCAAATGTATAGTTTAAATTGGTTAAATTCTAACCTGATAAAATTAAATAGTTATTTAAGGGATAAAATGCATCAACACCTACGTTAAATACATCTACATCCACGCGATACCTTGCAAGCCACCACGAGGGTGTGTGGCAGGGGGTGAAGATCATCAAACACGCACTATTGGCATGCTACTAGGCTACTACATGAATATATGCTAGATATATCGGGTCACGTGGAGCTAGATGGTTAGTACATACATAGTAATAAAGGGGTTGGGTGTTAATAAATACATCATACACTACAGTCAATTCTAACAGTATTTCACCTACTGCCTATCCCTTTCCTATGCTGCCTATTGTGTTCTCTTATAGTACCGGGGAAAAAATTACATTTTAAATCACCCGTTACGACAATCTATCGCCCTTAATCTTATTTATCTGGTCGAATCTAGCATCACACGCAAGTGTTTTTAATATGTATGTCAGTCAAGCTGTCCGTTTTGAATGAATGAAATAGATTTAATCTGTACTTTAACCTAAGATTAGCGGGTACCGAAGGGATTGAATTTGTGCCCGATTTCATCGTTATTTATGTTTAAATACACATAAGAGGCCTCCGTGCAAACACAATGTTTTGTACGGGGTAGGTGGGCTTTAATCGTTCCCAACCACCCCTATTCTGAGTTCATTGTCACCCAGTGGCTAGTATGCTAATTTCTCCTACATGTACTTTCAGTTCTACTTGAGAAATCACCATATCTGATCTGTTGCATGCTGCATTGCAGTTGCATGACGCAGGTTATCTTGTTATCTCTCGTTTTCATGTAAATGTTGATACATGTACATCAGTTAGGTTTAATTTCGGGTATCGTATATCTAATTTTTTTAAATCTGAGGTTAGAATTTGATTATTATCATATAAGTCCGAATCAACTGGAATTTCAGGAATACCACTCCGTATTATTCCACCATTTTGTGTGAATATTTTTTTCAAGATTTCTCTTGTTCCTAAAGCGTGTTTTTGTGAATACAGTTCTGATTATCATTTGTATATCTTCTCTTTTTAAATAATAACTCCATTGTTGGAACATCATTTAGGAATGTGAGTTTTTCTGAGTGTCAAAATGGTTATGAGTTCTTAACAACTGCAGATAAGTGCTGTGTATTCAGGAGCAGAGGCGTGGAAGTACACAAACTTTGAACGAATTCAAATCGATTCACATTTTGGGCACATAATATTTACTATTGTTTCTGTAATTTTTCACTATAAATTTGAGTCTAAAAGAGTTGTATTTCGCCGTAAATTATGAACAAAACATCTTAGAGTTCGGAGGACTTGTCTTCCCATGCGGGGGCCCCGACATCATTTACAGAGGCCTTTACATCTCGATGTGATTTAGTAAAACTGTACCTTCAAACTGAGTATACAATGAGAGAAGTTGGTAACAAAAATTATATCCACTATATTATTCTTCACGCTGAGCTTTGTGTTAGTTAAAGATTTCCTTTGATTAGAGGTACTATGTTTTGACGGCAGGCTAATTTAAATTGAATTTATTTCTGCCGTTGCAGGACCTGAGGCGGTGCTACGACTGGAAGGTCACTTCCCATAAGTTGTCGAGGTTAGGGTGAGGAATCTTCGCAGCTGCCCGAGACAGAAGAACAGGAAGCAGTCTCACCAGGAGGACGAACATTGGTTTGCTCATGGCTTCGCAATGCTCTGGTAATACTAACTTTTGTTTCAGGATCTACGATCTAAAAGGTAAAGAGAGCAATTGTAAGAGAAGGTGAAATGTGTGTTCACAATTATTTGGTTCTCTTATATTTGTCATAGGAGCCATTTGCCCCTATTTCCATACATGGCCATGGTCTTGTGAAATTTGAAGGTATTTTGGTAAATCAAGCTTGATTATTGGTGTAAAGGCCTCGGTAACTGATGTCGGGTACCCGACATAGGAGGACTAGTCCTCCGCACTATAAGGCAAGTGGCCACTTGCCTGGTCTAGCGAGTTCACTCTAGGCAGGAATATGTTTGCATACTGTGTATAGTAATATATTATGTGAAGTCCTGAATGTTTTGTTTGTCGTTTTTCCTTGAGTGTATTTTTTGTGCCCATTTCTATTGTTTTAATGTATTTTCTTTGTGATGGATGTTTTTATCTTCTATGCTCGTTTATTCAGATTCTTTCACAGGTGTGCAGACGCCTTGGGTTACGCTGCATGCCGAGTAGCGTGTAGGAATAGTTAGTCAGTTTAGAGCCTTTTCCGGCCATTATGGCCCATCGTATCAATCCGTTAGCGTTGAGTTAGTGAAGGCGTTAATATAAGTATTTGTGGATGTTGAGCTTGCTCTAGAGTTAAATTTCAAAATTAAGGGTATTGGTTCGTCAGTTACGATGTGCATCCAGGAGTACTTAGTTTCTGAGTGACCATTCCTCGCATTTTTTTAAAATGCACTGTTGGATATCTCCATTAAATGTGAGCAGCTTGGCATTCACTCTATTTCATTTGTTGTTTATTATGTCACTAACCCGCTCTCTCCATAGGAAACTCCACAACGCCCCGGCCTGCTAGAGAGTAGGGTATGTAGTCAGTTTCCAGTATTTTGAATTCAAGGCCCTTTTGGCCCGTCGTAACAGTAGGGTATCTAGGTGAATTTCATTTAGCTCTTAGCGTTTTTTGTGGATGTTGAGCTTGCTCTAGAGTTACATTTCAAAATTAAGGGAATTGGTTCGTCAGTTACGATGTGCATCCAGGTGTACTTAGTTTCTGAGTGACCATTCCTCGCATTTTTATAAAATGCACTGTTGGATATCTCCATTAAATGTGAGCAGCTTGGCATTCACTCTATTTCATTTGTTGTTTATTATGTCACTAACCCGCTCTCTCCATAGGAAACTCCACAACGCCCCGGCCTGCTAGAGAGTAGGGTATGTAGTCAGTTTCCAGTATTTTGCATTCAAGGCCCTTCTGGCCCGTCGTAACAGTAGGATATCTAGGTGAATTTCATTTAGCTCTTAGCGTTTTTTGTGGATGTTGAGCTTGCTCTAGAGTTACATTTCAAAATTAAGGGAATTGGTTCGTCAGTTACGATGTGCATCCAGGTGTACTTAGTTTCTGAGTGACCATTCCCCGCATTTTTTTAAAATGCACTGTTGGATATCTCCATTAAATGTGAGCAGCTTGGCATTCACTCTATTTCATTTGTTGTTTATTATGTCACTAACCCGCTCTCTCCATAGGAAACTCCACAACGCCCCGGCCTGCTAGAGAGTAGGGTATGTAGTCAGTTTCCAGTATTTTGCATTCAAGGCCCTTCTGGCCCGTCGTAACAGTAGGATATCTAGGTGAATTTCATTTAGCTCTTAGCGTTTTTTGTGGATGTTGAGCTTGCTCTAGAGTTACATTTCAAAATTAAGGGAATTGGTTCGTCAGTTACGATGTGCATCCAGGTGTACTTAGTTTCTGAGTGACCATTCCCCGCATTTTTATAAAATGCACTGTTGGATATCTCCATTAAATGTGAGCAGCTTGGCATTCACTCTATTTCATTTGTTGTTTATTATGTCACTAACCCGCTCTCTCCATAGGAAACTCCACAACGCCCCGGCCTGCTAGAGAGTAGGGTATGTAGTCAGTTTCCAGTATTTTGCATTCAAGGCCCTTCTGGCCCGTCGTAACAGTAGGGTATCTAGGTGAATTTCATTTAGCTCTTAGCGTTTTTTGTGGATGTTGAGCTTGCTCTAGAGTTACATTTCAAAATTAAGGGAATTGGTTCGTCAGTTACGATGTGCATCCAGGTGTACTTAGTTTCTGAGTGACCATTCCCCGCATTTTTATAAAATGCACTGTTGGATATCTCCATTAAATGTGAGCAGCTTGGCATTCACTCTATTTCATTTGTTGTTTATTATGTCACTAACCCGCTCTCTCCATAGGAAACTCCACAACGCCCCGGCCTGCTAGAGAGTAGGGTATGTAGTCAGTTTCCAGTATTTTGCATTCAAGGCCCTTCTGGCCCGTCGTAACAGTAGGATATCTAGGTGAATTTCATTTAGCTCTTAGCGTTTTTTGTGGATGTTGAGCTTGCTCTAGAGTTACATTTCAAAATTAAGGGAATTGGTTCGTCAGTTACGATGTGCATCCAGGTGTACTTAGTTTCTGAGTGACCATTCCCCGCATTTTTATAAAATGCACTGTTGGATATCTCCATTAAATGTGAGCAGCTTGGCATTCACTCTATTTCATTTGTTGTTTATTATGTCACTAACCCGCTCTCTCCATAGGAAACTCCACAACGCCCCGGCCTGCTAGAGAGTAGGGTATGTAGTCAGTTTCCAGTATTTTGCATTCAAGGCCCTTCTGGCCCGTCGTAACAGTAGGGTATCTAGGTGAATTTCATTTAGCTCTTAGCGTTTTTTGTGGATGTTGAGCTTGCTCTAGAGTTACATTTCAAAATTAAGGGAATTGGTTCGTCAGTTACGATGTGCATCCAGGTGTACTTAGTTTCTGAGTGACCATTCCCCGCATTTTTATAAAATGCACTGTTGGATATCTCCATTAAATGTGAGCAGCTTGGCATTCACTCTATTTCATTTGTTGTTTATTATGTCACTAACCCGCTCTCTCCATAGGAAACTCCACAACGCCCCGGCCTGCTAGAGAGTAGGGTATGTAGTCAGTTTCCAGTATTTTGCATTCAAGGCCCTTCTGGCCCGTCGTAACAGTAGCATATCTAGGTGAATTTCATTTAGCTCTTAGCGTTTTTTGTGGATGTTGAGCTTGCTCTAGAGTTACATTTCAAAATTAAGGGAATTGGTTCGTCAGTTACGATGTGCATCCAGGTGTACTTAGTTTCTGAGTGACCATTCCCCGCATTTTTATAAAATGCACTGTTGGATATCTCCATTAAATGTGAGCAGCTTGGCATTCACTCTATTTCATTTGTTGTTTATTATGTCACTAACCCGCTCTCTCCATAGGAAACTCCACAACGCCCCGGCCTGCTAGAGAGTAGGGTATGTAGTCAGTTTCCAGTATTTTGAATTCAAGGCCCTTCTGGCCCGTCGTAACAGTAGGATATCTAGGTGAATTTCATTTAGCTCTTAGCGTTTTTTGTGGATGTTGAGCTTGCTCTAGAGTTACATTTCAAAATTAAGGGAATTGGTTCGTCTGTTACGATGTGCATCCAGGTGTACTTAGTTTCTGAGTGACCATTCCCCGCATTTTTATAAAATGCACTGTTGGATATCTCCATTAAATGTGAGCAGCTTGGCATTCACTATTTCATTTGTTGTTTATTATGTCACTAACCCGCTCTCTCCTTAGGTAACTCCACAACGCCCCGGCCTGCTAGAGAGTAGGGTATGTAGTCAGTTTCCAGTATTTTGCATTCAAGGCCCTTCTGGCCCGTCGTAACAGTAGGATATCTAGGTGAATTTCATTTAGCTCTTAGCGTTTTTTGTGGATGTTGAGCTTGCTCTAGAGTTACATTTCAAAATTAAGGGAATTGGTTCGTCAGTTACGATGTGCATCCAGGTGTACTTAGTTTCTGAGTGACCATTCCTCGCATTTTTTTAAAATGCTCTGTTGTATATCTCCATTAAATGTGAGCAGCTTGGCATTCACTCTATTTCATTTGTTGTTTATTATGTCACTAACCCGCTCTCTCCATAGGAAACTCCACAACGCCCCGGCCTGCTAGAGAGTAGGGTATGTAGTCAGTTTCCAGTATTTTGAACTCAAGGCCCTTCTGGCCCGTCGTAACAGTAGGGTATCTAGGTGTAATTCGTTTAGTTCTTAGCGTTTTTTGTGGATGTTGAGCTTGCTCTAGAGTTACATTTCAAAATTAAGGGAATTGGTTCGTCAGTTACGATGTGCATCCAGGTGTACTTAGTTTCTGAGTGACCATTCCCCGCATTTTTATAAAATGCACTGTTGGATATCACCATTAAATGTGAGCAGCTTGGCATTCACTCTATTTCATTTGTTGTTTATTATGTCACTAACCCGCTCTCTCCTTAGGAAACTCCACAACGCCCCGTCCTGCTAGAGGGTAGGGTATGTAGTCAGTTTCCAGTATTTCGAATTCAAGGCCCTTCTGGCCCATCGTAACGGTAGCGTAGCTAGGAGAATTTCGTTTAGCTCTTAGCGTTTTTTGTGGATGTTGAGTTTGCTCTAGAGTTAAATTTCAAAATTAAAGGATTTGGTTCGTCAGTTACGATGTGCATCCAGGTGTACTAAGTTTCTGAATGACCATTCCCCGCATTTTTATAAAATGCACTGTTGGATATCACCATTAAATGTGAGCAGCTTGGCATTCACTCTATTTCATTTGTTGTTTATTATGTCACTAACCCGCTCTCTCCTTAGGAAACTCCACAACGCCCCGTCCTGCTAGAGGGTAGGGTATGTAGTCAGTTTCCAGTATTTCGAATTCAAGGCCCTTCTGGCCCATCGTAACGGTAGCGTAGCTAGGAGAATTTCGTTTAGCTCTTAGCGTTTTTTGTGGATGTTGAGCCTGCTCTAGAGTTACATTTCAAAATTAAGGGAATTGGTTCGTCAGTTACGATGTGCATCCAGGTGTACTTAGTTTCTGAGTGACCATTCCTCCCATTTTCATGAAATGCATTGTTGGATATCTCCATTACATGTGAGCAGCTTCACATTCACTCTATGTCATTTGTTGTTCATTATGTCATTAACCCGCTCTCTCCATAGGTAATGCAGTGTGTGAGATAGGAGGGAAGTGACGAAAAAGTGTTTTTGTGAACCAGGAAGATAGTGAAAGTGCTGTCAGTGTGGTGATAGTGTGGTGGCAGTGTGGTGGCAGTGTGGTGGCAGTGTGGTTTAAGTGAGTTCCGATTTCATTCGTGGGTGAGCATCAAGAGGATTAGACTCTAGTGAATTGAATTTTATTTAAATAAATTCTTGTGTAGTTTTTTATGCTTCTTTCCCTACCTACCCTTTCCATAGCTTCGCGGTGGCAGCAGACCAGAAAGAAGAGACAGTCATTGCGGCTGACAATGAGTACAAATGTTTTTATGCAAGTCTGGCGTTTATATATTTGATTTTTATTTATTTATGCATTTGCGATATCTGTATTTCTAAGTTATTGTATTATATTTAACACTCTTAGTGTGTAGGGGTTTGCATATCGGTCGTTTGACCCGGGTCAATCCAGGTTTGGTCGTTGAACTCCGGTTTCGCCTTGTGCACGGGCTCTTAGTGTTTTTACTTTGGTAGGAATCACACTCTTAGCGCCATCATGCGCTACCACGCAATTTATGTTTTTAGATTATTCCCCGTGTTTACGAATGTATGCCACTGTTCCTGTGTTTTATTTTTGACGGTTTTATCAACTTCCTTTTTCAGGTTTTTCCATTAATGAGTTTTCTTTTGCAGGTACATGTGTGAATGATATATTTGAGTATGTATTTTGTTGATTGGTGTATGAATGATGATGAACAGGGTCAGCGCCGATAGGTATGCGAATGGAATAGGTAGGCCTAGGGTAATGTAAGCAGTAGATTTAGTTTAGTGGGTGGGTGGATGGGGAGAATAGGGCTTAATGTCGTAGGTGCTTAGGTCATAGTCCATACTTGATATCTCGTCTCGCGTCTCTTGCCCTGGCCCTGGGAGTGAATGCGTGGAATAGGCCTCTGCGCAGCCCGGAGGGGAACGCAGGGGGAAACGCCACGTTAAATAAAGGTTAACGAGCCGGTGGCGTTGACCTCTTGGGTCCGGCATGGAATAACGCCCGTGTGTTGTGTGAATGACGTAACAATTATAATTACTCCTTTCTTGGTGATCGTAATAGTGTTGTTGACTTAAAAATGTAAGATGTTTAGTGTATTTTTTGCTATCCATGAGCGTACAATATTGTGGCAGAGTAGTATATTTATATATTTTGCGTATGGAAGCCTAGTTCGTAAATACTGGCCTAGCGACACCTACTCTATTCCTACATTCGGCTGCAATATTGTTACAGAGGAAGTATTCAGAACATTACATTTGAAATTTCCTAACGTTTTCATCTCGTAATTCCCACTTGTATCTATTTCCGGACATTAACTCAATTGGACATTGTCTTTCTGCATGCGTAAGCTATAAGGTCATCAAGTTTAACCTATATATTCCTAAGTAATTTTGTAAGTTTCATTTGTCTTGACTTAAGTTGGAACGTAAACCCTTGTGATCTTAATTGCGTAAGGACGAACTGTGCGTTAGACTGCGTTTTCTTATTGAATCTAATTGTGAGAAGAGTACTAAAATTTCCCATTTTAAAAATGTTATTGAGCGTTGAACAAGTGAACCATATTTTTTCAAATATATTATTGTATTTACACAATCTCCTTCAATGTAACGTACATCTTACGATTTGGAATTTTTCTATACGCCTTGAAGTTTCCAAAAGAGATTAGTGTCTATAATGTTTGTTTTATTCCTGTATTTTAAAATTGTTTTTACTCTAATCCTTTCTAAATGTGACTTCATTTTATTCTTTGGAATGAACGTTTATTCACTATTAAGGTAATGGAACCGACTCTATTCTTGGCTCTAAATGGCTCTAATTATTTTACTAGAAATGCAATGATTACAAATATTTGCTATCTTTGCAGTGGATATTTTTAATCTTTAGAACTTTCACCTACCAATCATAACTCATGACATCATATTTTGTTTTCACTCGTGTTCATTCATTATGTCGAAGACCATGTTTTACTGCCTCATATTCATTGTTGTCCTTTACTCTTCCACCGTTTATTCAATCATATAATCGTCTTCTTTTTTTAATGTGTTTATTTCTCATTTTATTATCTGCTGGTCTTTTTTTTCCTGTGCGTGCCGAGCGTCCATTGACATCTGCGTTCTATCTCTACGCAAATCGAGTGACATGACATCAGTTCATGTATTCTTGCAAATATATTATTTACTACTACTCGTAGTCATATATAGACTGATTTTCGCAGTCAGCATGAGAAGTAATAATCATATAATATTGTTATCATCATTTACTCCTGTCTAACACCTAAGGAAATAGTAAATTTCCATTACATTGCATTCCAGTTTCTGTGATGTTTATCGCCATGACGACGAAAACAACGATAAAAATTCGGTCATCATTTTCACCTGAGTTATCTAATCACACCCAAAATAAGCAAATTCTCTAAGCTATATGTCTATCAAGTGTGTGTATATAGTGAAATGTTCGGTATATGTGTAATGGATCTTTGCGGTGATAATTTACTCGGCGTTCTTCCATAGGTTGATGTATTATGAAGATGAAGTATCGTATTTATTTCATAATATTCGCTATTCATATCAGACCTAAGATATATATTTAGGGGATATAAGTTTAGAAAAAACATGTTGATGGAATTATACCAAAATGTGATTCCCTGTTGAATGTGAATTATGCTATAGTTTTTCAAACTGAGTAGTATTTCAGGAAATGTCCACCTTTTTTCCTCCTGGTGTTAAACGTCCCATTTACAAAGAATTTTCAATGGATGGTGTTAATTTACAAATTCGTTTCAAAAATTATTATCTTAAATTTGCTTTGTTCGATTATCGATGTTCTTTTTGCATCACAAACATTCGACATCATTTGCAAACAAAGTACGCTTTCGCCTTTTTCCCATGCTCTTCTGAGGATATTGTTTATAGTATGATTCCTTTAGTTTATTGTTACATGGCATTGTCTGATTCAAAATTTACAAATATTAGCTCGTGTCGATTTACGTATTTTTTATTGAAAATTTTACATTTTGAATTTCTTTTGTTCATTTATCGATGTTTACTTCTTTGTCACAAACTGTCGTCATTTTCAATAAAGTATGCTTTCACCCTTTTCCAATTCTCGTCTGAGTATATTATTTACGGCATGATTTTTATTGTTTATAGCTATATATTATAGACTGATTCAAAATTTAC
Organism: Platycnemis pennipes; assembly: GCA_933228895.1. NCBI lineage: Eukaryota > Metazoa > Arthropoda > Insecta > Odonata > Platycnemididae > Platycnemis > Platycnemis pennipes. The sequence continues at coordinate 135,386,527 of OW121852.1, read as the reverse complement.
ATGCATGAGATGGCGTTCATTTACAAATATTGGCTTTAACATAATTGTTTTGAAATTTGTTTTGTTCAGTTGCCAACGTTCATTTTGTGTGACGAACATTTAATGTTGTTTGCAATAAAGCACGCTTTACCCTTTTCCTAAGCTCCTATCTGAGTTAAATATTGTTGGATTAAGTTTTTATTCAAATCAATGATACAACCATTCTCTTTTGTGTTCAATATCGTTATGCCCCGAATCCTCGTTATCAACAAACTATTTCCCCCATGACAACCATGGAAAAACAAAACATTTATTTTAATTTGATCCGCGATTATTATTTAACAAATTTACTTTGCTTCAAATTCCTCCTTTCGCGTGACAAATTTTAAATAATTAAACTCAAGTTTGGAATGTGCTTCTTCATTAATGCTTCGCTGACGTCCTTGGTCAAAACATCAGTTTCCAAGTCTGCTGAACCCACGTGATGAAGAACCACCTCACCATTTTTGATTTCATCCTTGACAAAATGATACATTCTTCTGATGTGCTTGTTTTCTTTGTTGATCTTCTCATTGTTATTCCAATTCAATGCTGATTGACTGTCAGTTCGAACTTTTATTGGTCGTTCAACAACTTCAAATTGTCCCAGCTCTTCTAACAACTCTGTCAACCAGATGCCCTCACAAACTCCATCACATAATGCCACCAACTCCGATTCCATAGTTGATAAAGCTACCATCTTCTGCTTTCCGCTTCTCCAACTGATCAATGCGTCTCCAATCTTCACTGAATATCCGCCAAATGATTTCGAATCCAAAGTGGTACACCAACTGGCATCTGAACTAATCTCCAATCTTCCAACTTCTCTGCCAATCTTCAAACGATACCCTTTGGTCCCCTTCAAATATCTCAAAACTCTCTTCAACGCCTCGTAATGAATCATCCTTGGATCTTTTGAGTACTGCGATAGTTTGCTGTAGGTGTATGCCAAGTCCGGCCTCGTCCCTCTCACCAAATATCCAATACATCCAAGTATTTCTTGGTACAAATCCTTGTTTGCTTTCTCCGAATCTTCGTAATCGTCAAGTTTGACTCCACTTGCTGCTGGTGTCTTCACTCCATTGCAATTCTCCATTCCGAATCTCTCAATAACTTCTTCGATGTAGCTTGATTGTTCCATGATAAATCCTTCTTTTTCTTCTTTGATTTTTATTCCTAGGAACTTCACTTCATCCTCCTTTGACACCTTAATCTTCAATTGCTTTTTCAGTTTTTCCACCAGTTGATCAATCTTCTTTTGACTGTCACCAACAATTATACAGTCATCCACGTAGCATCCAATTGCCAAAAATCCCTTCTTTGACTCTTCGACAAATACACATGGATCTGCTTTACATGGTTTCAATCCCAATTCCTTCAAAATTCCAGATAATTTCTTAAACCAACATCTTCCTGCTTCTGGAAGTCCATATAAACTCTTCTTTAGTCTAAATATCTTCCCTTCTTCAATGTTTACTCCTTTTGGTGGATTCATGTACACATGCCTGTCCAATTCTGCGTTCAAGTACGCTGCTTCGACGTCAATGAACTCCACTTTGTAATTTTTCTTCGCTGCAATTGCCAACAGTGTCTTCAATGACTCTTGCTTCATCACTGGACTGTAAGAGCTTTTGTAATCCACTCCCATTCGCTGTCGTGAACCATCAGCTACCAGTCTTGCCTTGTATACTTCTGCATCTTTGGTTCCCTTTTTCTTGAAAACCCATTTGCTTTGAATTAGTTTTACCTCTTTTGGCTTGTTAACAATTTCCCAAGTCTGATAATTTTTCATATTTTTCAATTCCTTGTTCATTGCTTCAATCCATTTGATCTTGTCCTTGGACTCGATTGCTTCTTTGTAGTTCCTTGGATTGATTTCTTGCACCATATTGACAATGCAATCGGGCTCCTTCTTCTCTCTCGTTGACCTTCTTACTCCTTGTTGTCTTAATTCATCTTCTATTCCTTTTAATTCTTCTTGGTGTCTCTGTTTCAGGACATCGTTCGTGTCACCTTTTTTTCTCCCTCTTCTTCTCTCTCCAGCTTGAACAATTACCAACGGATTTTTATGAGATGAATCATCATCACTGTCGAATTGTCCTTGAAAATCTTCAACAACGTCATGGATAATTCCTGAATTGTTTTCTTCCTCGTGTCGTTCGTCTCGATTCTCTTGCCTCTCAATTGGGATAAAAACGTAGTTAGTCTCGTCATAACCAACGTCTTCTTCCTTCTTCTGAAAACCCATTTTTTCTTCAATGAACTTTACGTCTCGACTCTCGTGAATCTTCCTGTCACTCAAGTCAAATACTCGGTAGGCTCTCCTGTTCTTCGAGTATCCCACGAACACAGCTTCCTTTGATCTCACGTCAAGCTTCTTTTTTTGAACATCTTCATTTTTGTAGAAGACCTTGCAGCCAAAAACTCTGAGATGTCTGACCGATGGTTTCTTGTTTTTCCAAATCTCAAGTGGAACTTGATCCCTCTTCTTCGTAGGTGAAAGATCATGCAAGTAGCTCGCAGTCCACACGGCTTCTGCCCAAAACATCAGTGTTAATCCAGCTGCAATGAGTAACGTTCGAGCCATTTCCACCAACGTTCGATTGGCTCTCTCAGCAATTCCGTTGCTCTGTGGAGAATAGATCGTCGTTCTCTCGTGCTTGATGCCTTTCTTCTTGAAATATTCTTGCAATGTGTCGTTGGTAAATTCCGTACCATTGTCTGAGCGAAAATTCTTGACCTTTTGTCCTGTCTCGTTCTCTTTTCTCTCAATAAACTCGATCAGTTTATCGGCAGTTTCACTTTTACTCTTCAAAAAATCGACGAAATATCTTCTGCTGTACTCGTCCACAATAGTCAGCATGTACCTACTCCCTCCAATTGATTCTTGTTGCATTGGACCACACAAATCCGCGTGCAGTCTTTCCAAGATCTGCTGTGCACCTTCGATTTCGACTTCTTTGAATGGTGCTCTCGTCAGTTTCCCTTGAATGCAATCCTCGCAGTTGTCGTCCTTGATCGACACATTTTCGAGTCCTCTGACAAGATTCTCTTTCGCCAATCTAGAAAGATAATTATTGTTAATGTGACCAAGCCTCTGGTGCCATAAATTACTATTTATTTCGCTTGTGCTAAAGCAAACTTCTTTCTTCAGCTCTCGTTCATCGCTGTCCGTGCTCATTCGAAACATAAAAGCATCTGCTTCAAAGATCCCCTGTGCAACTAATTCTCCTGTTTTCTTGTCATAAATTCCAAATCCATCTTCATCAATAACTATTTTCTTGCCCATCTTGACCAGACTTGGAACTGACATCAAGTTGCTGTTTAAATCTGGAACATAAAGTACGTCTTTTATAGTCAATGCTACCTCACCATCGTCAAGATAGCTGGTTCCTTCAATTTCTCCTCGAAATTCAGCGTGAATCTTTCTGCCTGCTTCAGCCGTCACGATCTCCACATTGTCTTTCCTCTTATTAATCAATAACTCCTCTTGATGAGTCATGTGAGATGTGCACGCCGAATCAAGCATCCAAGTGACTCCATTTTCTGCATTTATCTTGTGATGCTCCCTCACTTCAAATGCATGTTGATTCTTGCCTCCTTTGAAAATTCCCTTGAATTTGCTCTTATTCTTGTAAAAATCCTTTGAATTTTCTTTAGTCTCAATTGAATTCTCCTTGTCCTTGTGCCAGCAATCACGAGCAAAATGTCCAATTTTGCCACAACAGAAACATTTTTTCTTAGTCTGCACCTTCGCCTTAAAAGCCTTGACCTCTCCTTCATTGGTTGATTTTTTGTTTTTTTCCTCATATCGCAAAAGTGCTCCTCTCATGAATTCGAAATCCACCGTTGGATTGGAAGAAATCGCTGTTGCAACTTCACTGAAACTCTTTGGTAGACCCTCGATTACGTACATAATTAATTCATAATCTTCAATATTATTACCCATTTCCTTAAGTTGAGTCTCTAATGTTTGAGCTCTAGTTAAATAACCGTCAATGCTTTCTTTCTCTAATTTTTCTAATTTAGCCAATTCAATCATTAACTGAGTCTTTCTATGTTTCTCAACACCGCCATGACGTTTCTTTAACAAAAGCCACAACTCTTTTGCATTGGAAATACCTTGACATGCTAACGCCTGCTCCGCCGAAAGTGTCATAATGATCAGCATGTTGACCTCGTCGTTCTTCTTTGACCAGGCTTCCCACTTCGCCACAGCCGCTGCATCAGCACCATTCTTCTCTGGTTCATCACCGAAAATGATATCTTGATACAATCCTTTCGCCTTAAGAACTGCAACCAATCTCATGCTCCAAAGTCCATAATTCTTGTTTGTTAGAGGCTCGATTCTTGAAACTCCAAAGTCTGACATTTTCCCTTGTCACTTTTCTTGACCTCCTGGAAATTTCACTCGTGTATCTTATAACCACGCTCTGCTACCAAATTGTTGGATTAAGTTTTTATTCAAATCAATGATACAACCATTCTCTTTTGTGTTCAATATCGTTATGCCCCGAATCCTCGTTATCAACAAACTATTTCCCCCATGACAACCATGGAAAAACAAAACATTTATTTTAATTTGATCCGCGATTATTATTTAACAAATTTACTTTGCTTCAAATATTAATGGCATGATTCCTTTCGTTTATGGTTATATGTAGGCATATTGCCTGATTCAGGATTCATATATATTAGATCATGTTCATTTACATTTTTGTACTGTAAATTAATGTTTTTCATTTGTCTATGTTCACATTTTTTGTCACAAACATTCATTGTTAATTGAAATAAATTACGCTTTCGCCGTTTACCAATAACATCTGAATATATTTTTTGTGGTATGATTTCTATTGTTTATCTTTTTACGATACTGTCTGATTCAAAATATACTAACTATAGATCGTGTTACAATAGGTTACAATAGTGTTACAATAGATTTTATAATAGGTATGGAATAGCTTTGTTTCAAAAATTGTTTTGTTAATTTGTCAATGTTCATTTTGTATGACAAACATTCAATGATTGTTTGCAATGAAATACTCTCCCCTTTTCCTAAGCTTATACTTGAGTAAAATTTTTGTGATATGATTCCTATTAATAGGTCTATTAAACAATTGTTTATTTTTATGTGTTATTGGATTTCTAGATTTACAAATATGAGATCGGGTTAATTTACAAATTTCTTATAGTAATTTTATCTTTATTTGTCGATGTTCACTTTTTTCACAAACATTCAATGTCGGGTGCTTTGCAATCATCGACGCAAGTCGACACAAGTCAACTTGTGTCGCGTGTAGTGCTTTCCAATCAGTGTGTGTCGCTGTTGTGTCAAACGCGAGTCGACACACGGTGACACACCGGTAATGGTGAGTTACTGAAAAAACAAAGAAGGACGGCGCAAGCTCTAAATCGCAATACGTCTGCAAGAGGCATATTGAAAATAACCGATAAATCAGAACAAATGTTTAAGTTAAGTATTTTCTTAATTAATCATCCTACAACTCATTTTTTTGTTTATTGGTAACGACAAGAAGGAAACATCTGTGGATTCAATTTCCTTCCCACAAAAACGCACCAATCACGAGTCCCCGTGAAAGTCCTTAGCGCATCAGCTTCTGCGCACTGAAACTTGCTTTCCATTCGCGAAGACACAAGTCGACTTGAGTTTCCGCGAGTTAACTCAAGACGACGCATGAGTCGCTTGAATGGAAAGCACCCGTCATTAGCAATAAAGTAAGCTTTTACTCTTTTCCTCGCTTATCTGAGTATATTATTTATGTACAAGCATTTCATAGGTTCAAATTTTGACATTAAACCTCGATGAAAATGTAATCTGTCCAATTTTTTTCTCCATATGCGATAGAATTTTTAATTTCCTATCTTTTTAAGTTTACATTTTGGTCTTACGCAATTTTTTGTAGTCAAGGCTTCACATAGCCACTTTCCAATTTTTTCATTTGAATTTATTGACAGATAATCGTTTTGAGAGTACATACATACTTTTTTTAAAATATTGCTTGAAGTAATAGAATGTGAACTCACTGTCTTAAGGTTTTGTTTCCGTATGTTTCGAGAAAAGTGATATTTTTGGGCTTTTCGACTATTGTAGTGCATCAGTATAACTTAGTTATTGATATTCATTTGCCATTCAACGTTCATTATACTAATACTTTAAATTATTTCTTCAAGAACTTGAAATTCTTGGTATTAAATTTTAAGTTTCTCATTCCGTGATTGAACTTTCGTTCGATATATTGGCTTCATCGTGATATCTTCGACTCGTCGTCATTTCCAACTCGACGCAATGAGGAACCGTCTCTATCTTTATAACCATTTCACTGTGAAGTTCATTAGCTGTAATGTTCCTGGCGAAAATTATGCGCAAAAATTGAGCTGTGTTGCAAAGATATTACTCTTTAGAAATTGTGCGTCCGCGGCATCTTATGGAAAACGCGACGTCGTGGTCGCATGACGTCACGGCACGGCATCACTATGAGCGGTGTTCATCTGTTTGTGAGTAGAGGTAAGTATGGATACTTGGCGAAGATGTATGTGTTTACCTCATTTCTACAATGAAATAAACTAAATGTATTCGATTCCTTATAGTAGTAGTGTTGATCGTAGCGATAAAAACGTCCATATAAGATCTTATAAGAACACTCCTTGAATCTCTGCTGAAATAAAGCAACCGCTATTTTTCTTTAAGAAAAGAGACGCCATAAAGTCGACCAAAGGCAAATCTCCGAATTGTGATGTTTCAATTCCTCTCTGAGTCTTTTTTTCGATTGAGGAACGGCTAAGAATCTGAAAACAATGCATTCGCTTCGTTTTCTTTTAAAATTAACCTGATCCCGTAGCAATTGGCGTCAGGAGGCATTTCAGGTCACGTGACTTGCGTCAATTTTCAGGATATTTTTAGCAGTGTTAATCTTTATGGTTGATATAGAAAAGTTTTACTTATATATTTAAATTTGACAGATAATTTCTTACTAAGTACATAAACAATACACGAGAATCATGTATCATATATATTCCGCACACAAATTGTTAAAATTCAACTGTCAACTAATTAAAAGGAAATTTGGAACTCGTCGTTCTCTACGATGTTGGCCCTTTTCGCTACGATTCGTTGATAAGAGTGGAGTTTGCAGCTGTTAAACAGTGACTTTGACTGATATACATCTACGCGATACCCTGTAAGCCCTCGCGAGGGTGTGTGGCAGGGGATGAAGATCATCTTCCACATTTCGCGGAACTAATAGAAGCGGCTGACCTTCCGCTAAACACGATGGCATATACCAGGGGTGGCCAAAAAGTCGATCGCGTGGCCAATTTTGGTCTTTCTCTCGCAATGTCTGGGGTAGAACTCCCGTGACTTTGAAGCGATTTTAGAAGACAAAACTTTGTAGCAATAGTTTAATGTGTTCTGGGAACTTGCCAAGTTCATTAATACCTAGAATTCTGACAGCCGGACACAGTTATCTCCTCTCGCCCAGCACAATACATTTTGAATTATGTGTTGCATTGTCACCGGACACAACGCGCGAACGCAACAGTCACAACTCGACTCATCGAAGAACACAGTCAGTCAGCTTGAACATTTGGTCGTGCCATACGGTAGCTTCTTTTCTTTTGTGTTTTCTGTGTCATTGTTAAGCAATATTATTTATACTCGGTTACCACGTTGGATTTCAATTTTTCTTCTAATAATAATAATATAATGTTTATTTCTCCATATTAAATACAAAACAAAGACATGCAAAATATAGGAGCTGTATATTCTGTTTAAAATGTAATTACATTTTTTTAAATTACATTGCTTTTCTTACCTATCTATTTACTTGATAAGTGAGCATTCTCGGCAACAGATCTCTAAACTGCGGTCATTACACTGGGAGAAAAATAAAGGACGGTATTACAAATATATATTAGGAATAACAGTACTTATATCTAACGTTGGAAGTCAGTATTGTAAACCGTAATATATATATGTATATATTGTAACTTTAACATACTTCTTGTTATTTCGAATATATCTATATTAGATTTTAATATACTTGTATTGTTGTCCCCGATTGTAGTATGCAGGATTGTTATTATTTCTCTCAATGTAACGGAGATAATTGACGCAGTTCACGACTTTTTGAATTTTCTAGTAAAATATTTAATTCAATTTTTATTCTTTAAATTGTCATATTTCTTTGCATTCTAGTGTACCCATGAACGTGAATAGTAAACCGGAGAAATCTAAAACTTATCACTTCAGTGAAGAATGGGAGCTAGATTACTTGTTTACAATGGTGAATGCTGTTGTTTAATATGCCTTACCTCGGTAGCCATTGCTAAGAAGGGTAATCTGGAGAGACATTTTTTAGTTTTACATAACAAGTAGATATCAAACAGATTATCCACCAAATTCTGAACTGAGAACACATAAAGTTAGGGATCTTAAATCTCGATGAACAAATCAACGAAGCGTCTTTAAAACGCCAAGGTTGAAGTCGCAAGCAGTAACTACTGCATCATTCAAAGTAAGCTATCTCTTAGCAAAAAAATGCAAGCCATTTTCCGACGGTGAATTTGTAAAGGAAGTGTTTTTGGAAATGTCAGATTCACTTTTTAACGATTTTAAGAACAAGAGTGAAATTGTTGCTGCAATTCAAGATCTACAATTGTCTCGAAACACAGTGGTGCGACGAATTGAAATGATGAGTGGGAATGTAAAAGAGCAGTTAATTAATGATACTGATAGATGTTCTTGTTTTTCCATTCAGTGTGATGAATCGACAGATAAAAGTGATACAGCACAATTCCTTGTTTTCGTTCGTTTGATTGTTAAGGATTTTACATCTAAAGAAGAATTGTTGGGTGTGATTTCCTTGAAGGAAAGGACTAGAGGTGTCGACGTATTCAAAGCCTTTAAAAATTTGCTCTATGATTTGAAAGTACCACTTTACAAATTAGTCTCGTTAACAACGGATGGCGCAGCTGCAACGATGGATTTATAGCCCTATGTCGAACTGAAGATGAATTCCCAGCCTTTTTGAGCTATCACTGCATAATTCACCAGCAAGAGTTAGCTAGTAAGAGACTAAACACAAAAGAGGTAATGGACGTAGCATTTATAATTGTTAATTCAATTCGAGGAAGTTCCCTCTTCCAACTGCAGCTCGATGAAGGCCAACCTGAATTATTACTACAATCCGATGTCAGATGGCTGAGCAGAGGTAAATTTCTGCAGCGATTTCGTGACTTATTGCCTGAAATTATAGATTTTCTTCACGAACAAGATGGAAACTGGGAAAATTTAAATGATGAAACTTGGCTTAGTGACTTGGCATTTCTTACCGATTTTACTTCAATATTAAGTCATTTAGAATTACAAGGTAAAAATAAAACAGTAATTGATAAAATCAGCTGCATATACGCATATAAAACAAAATTTATTTTGCTAATAGGAGATCTGCAACAAAATAATCTGAATCATTTTCCAAATATGGCGGATAACCTACAAAAACATAAAAATATTAAGTATAAGATCGACAAATACGTCGAGGAAATCCAAAAAGTAATTGAAGATTTTGAGGTAAGATGCCAGGATTTTGAAAAAATTAAAGAAACGGTGGAATTTATATCTTTTCCTTTTAAAAAAGATTTAAGTGTGAAACGCATTATCCAAAAAATTTCAGACATATTTCCTATGGATCAAAAGACATTAGAAAATGAAATTATAATTTTACAAACTGACTTAAACTTACAAGCCAGAAAATCTGAAGAAGATTTTTGGAAATATGTCAACCGAGAAAAGTATCCCAGTGTCACCAAATGTAGCGAATATTCTTGTATCGGATCTACATACCTTTGCGAATCGGCATTTTCATACTTGAAGCTAACGAAGACTAAACAACGTTCTGTCCTGACTGATTCCCATACAGAAGAATCATTATTATTATCTTTGTCAGGATATACACCTGATTGTGATTCCTTGGTTGGAGACTCATTCGCCCAATAGAGGAAAGAAAAAATGTCCTCGGTGTCCATCTCGGTCACCATATGCTAGAGCAGGTGCTAGTAGGTCTCCTTTTCAAAAGGAAGCCACCCTGAAAAATTAAGGACTGCAGCGAAGAGAGAGGGAGATACATATGTGCACACATTTTCTAGAAGAAAAAATGTCGAGAGCCTAAAGAAAATCTTGTGTTTATTCTAAATTCTTCGAATTACTTCAAATTATAAGTTAGAGCATTGCAAACATAAAACAGCAATGAAACGATGTTTTGTTCCGAACAAGGTCATATGAATGCAGTGAAATACGTATTTTTAAGATCGTAGACATAAAAATAGAAGTTAGTATAACTAAAGAGACCTGTGGCATAATTATTCTGACAATTCAAACATAAGTATCAAAATATAACACAGAAAAAGCAAGTTCACGAGAAAAATGAACATAGAAAAGTAATAGATTTACATAAAACTCCTTCACGCAGTGGAGCTATTTAACAAAACTGATCTCAAACAATTCCCCAGCGTAAGGGTTTACACATCGCAATCAGTGAAACGCTGTAGATAAGTCAAATATTAAATTTATTTACATCCCTAATATCCAAACGGAGAAAATTACGACTGTATTTCAACGGTAGTTAGCTATACATATCAAAAATATGTAGCAACGATAGTATTATATAGTGTTTGACAGTTAGCGAATGCCAGCCATTGACAACCTCTGCCATACACCTTTCAGGTGGCTTGCCGGGTACTACGCACACATAGATAGACGAAAAAGAGCAGATATTCTGGATACCAAATGATTTACGACACAAAGTCAGATTATACGCTGAACTCATGATAAAGATAACACTTTTGTTTGCAAATATTACGTAAATATACATACGTAGGCAAAAATATCTTCACTGCATATAATTCTTTTGATGAAACACCTACTTTTAAATTTATAAACTTTTTAGGCATCTTTCTTGACATCACTAAGATATATGAACGCAATCGATGAATTAAAACTAAAAAATATAATATTTACGCAGAGTTGGCACGTTAAAATTTACAGCCACACTTACCAGGTGCTACCGAGGATTTTTTTCCCCGAGATCTCGATGAGGCCGATGGTGTAGCGTAAGAACCATACGGTCTGGAAGATGGACCTGCTTCTAAATTAAGAATAAAATTAATTAATGATTACATCGATGAAAAAAAGAAAGAATTTTTGCGTAGAAAAAAAATCCTAATGGGATAGCCTAGGCAGCAATATAAAAATGAAAAAAACTTACGTGGCTCGAAAGATAGAGAAATACTCCTCTTCATAGCTTTTTTAGAATTCTACAACAGAAATAGGTAATAATTAAGCAAAGCACTAAAAACAGTCAATATATAAGGCAGATTTATGGTTAAAAAATGTGTATTTAACGTAATTACGCGTGCAAAAAAAGAAAACAGGGATGTTGGTACAGTAAAAATGTAAAAAAGAACATGGTATATATAAACTAAAATAATACAAGTAACTGATGTATAAATATTGATTAAAAAAATAATAACATATACGTACGTGGACTGCAAAATGTGGACGAAAAATACAGGGAGGCTCCCGCAACGTTTCCGTTCAGCCACAGCTATCTATTCACGAACGACGCACACCGTACGACAGATGGAAGACTACTGAAGGTCATATACTCGGTCGGAAGTCTCCGGAGCGGGTATTAGCCTCGTACGGAAGCGAAGAATTGGGTCCCCGGCCCGACTGGCGGAGCACGTCAATTGACGTGCTCCGTATCTCGGCTTGGACAGGAGCACGTCAATTGACGTGCTCCGCGCTGAATGCGAAGAGACTGCGTTTTTATTTGATCGCATAGGAACAGGCACTCAGTTCAAAAAATAAAACTCCCTAATTTGTTTAAAACTCTTGGAAGTGCTTGAAGATTGACTCTCCTTGAAGCATCAGCCAAACGTCCAAATTCTGCCGTGCAACTACGCAGTATCCTGACAACGGGAGGAAATAAACAAAGAGGATTGGATTGGAAGAGGTTAGATACGAACAATCTAATTGCATAAGACCCAATTTGCGCTGAGTTTGGATGTTAGTAGTGCATGCTTGGTGACCTTCACCCCCTGCCACACACCCTCGCGGTGGCTTGCAGGGTATCGTGTAAATGTAGATTGTTTGCGCGCCCGTGGCAACGATTAGTTATGCGGGCTTTCCAGAAAACTGACAGAAGGCGAAACCTGACGTCCCGAGCGAATTAAGGGACCTTTCAGCGAGTCACCTCTGATTTCACGGGTTGCGAATCACTCCGATTTCACTCGGATCCTTCCCACAATGCACTCCACCAATCCGAGAACCACGGAGGGGAATTATCTCTTTCGGTAGATATGAAGTTCACATTTAATGGACAGGTATGCCAAAAATTTTATATCTTGCAGTAAGTATGAAATTCATGACAAAATGCCAGGTATGCCTAAAATGTTTTCACTTGCGGTGAATTTGAAATTCTGGATAAAAGGTCAGGTATGCCATTATTATGTGCATCGGCACTGGTCGATAGTCCATTAAATTTAAATTTTGTTGAAAATATTACCATACTTAACGGAGATGTGTGTCAAAAATATTATATCTTGCGGTCTTTTGGAAATTGATATTTTTAAGTTTCGTCAATGGTGTAAATCAGTTCTTTAATTTCCTATTAGGGTTTTCATTTGTATCATTCTATTATACACTTAAATCTATTCATTGTTGCTTTATTTTAATACATTGCTGCTCTATTACTTTAAGTTTCCTGAATTACCGCTCCTTGCGCCATATTTGATGACGTAGGTATGCCGTAAATGTCTTCTGTTCCTCCAATCGGGACGGCTCACCCCGAGGTACTTCACAATTTAACCTGTTGCGCAGCAAGCAAGTGCGTACGTTATCCTAGATTCTTGGTTGAGCGGTGTGATTTTGTTGTGTTTGGCATATGCGCTGATCTCTACGTGCAGACACGGTATGTTGACCTTGGGTTTCTTTGCTCATGTGGTGTGGGTTGGGTTGGATACAAGGAGGTTAGAAGGATAACCTTCTTGGTTGGATATCGTTAATCATCTCTCACTTGGGTTGTCTTACGTTTAGTTCAGGAGTAATTGTTGAAAAATGAACGGTGCTGGTTCCGGCAAAACCGTAGGTACTACTTGGGCGTACTTGTCTCTAAGAGCCGTTATTGGAGGCTACAGTCCTGGTAAATAATGATCAAACCATCGCTTTTCTTCGGATGATGCTATATGGAATTAGTCTTGTCGTCCTCCTTTGGTACGGTAGGAGGATTTGCATTGCAGATATAAGGGGGTCCTCATATCAGCAAGGCGATGGAGGAGAATTTGACGACAAAATAATTTCACCATATTCTTATTAATAAAAATATTTATTCAACAATTCATTATTGTATTATTTTATAAATAACTAGGGGGGCAATCCCCTCTGTATTGCTATGGCGGGTTAACACCCTTTTTACTTTACACTCGCTACGCAAATATTTTTCATCGTTCAGCGAAAGGAGTTTTTGATGTTGCGACGGCACAATTTTTCCATGAATCGACGGAACGAGATTAGAAGGCGCAGGAGAGGGTCATGCTAGCCTAAGAGTGACAGCGAAGGCAGAAAATCCGTTAGGCCCCAACGCCTGTGGACTAAACCTGGTGTTTTCTTTGGCCTCTTCTGGGGATTTTAAACGTATTATAATGTGAATAACAATTGAGACAGAGATTGTGTGGTCATTATAAATTGAGTACTGGTCTTCACAATCAGGGATCGGGTTCGATTCCCGGATGTAGAAGAAATTTTTCAGTGGTTTTTTGGTCCCTACTTAGTGCTGTACAGAGAGATCTTCAAGTTCTCTACTCTGTCTATCGGATGGAACGCTACACCGTGGGCCTCTTGGAGCCTTTGTTTTGTATAAGGCTAACTACTCCGGGTTTTCTTCTGCCATCTTCCGTTCCACGAAAGCCTCTTCTCTACGCAATCACTAACGTACTCTGAATTGTGCAAATTATTATAGCTGTCGGTTGCCTCCTCTAAATAATTATGACTAATATTACCCTTCAAGGGTATCGTGTCAGAAATACATTTCGGCGGCGTCAGCAGTCCTTGTAAAGAAAAATTTAGAAAAGTATAAATGTATTTTATTCTACAGGAAATAAGTCTTTCCTCAACAGCAGGTAAAATTTAAATATCTTGGAATTACATACGTTTGCCTGAATTGTCACTTTTTCTATTATTTTCACGAATTTTACTCCGAATTCTATCTGCTACTCCTAGTTTTCCCACGTGCATCGACAAAATCATCCATGAAGAGTGCGAGTGAATATGTTTGTGCCAATCGAAGATTCCTTGCCTCGGGAATCAGCTGCGAAGCCGCCTCCAGTACCTTCTAACCTCCTTGCATCTGCTTACCTTCCCCAGACTGTCAGTGCCTAACAAAATGGCCAATCTGGCGTCACGAATCAACTGAGATGTTGCTTCGAGTGCATCTAATATCCTTGTGTACAGGCCTATCTTCTGCATATAAGATGATCTTCTTATGATAGCCAACTTTTACCATTCCATTGGTTGTGAAGGTGGAGGTTATAAAAACCATAAAATTTATTTCTATTTTTAATTCATTTCAAAAATTTTATTTTTATTTAATTGTAAATTACAACTGAGCAACGAAATATTTTATGGAAGTTTACATGATTTGAAACAGGCAACTATATTTATTGTTAAGGATTAGATTTTTATGGTACTTTCATTCATCTGGTTCATGTCTGGTGTAGGACAATAAATACTACTAAAATTTTCGGAAAGAAAATACGATTGTAGATTGTAAGACGAAGAGCGAATATAGTTGTTACTATTTTTTTACAAAGATATGGATATACATAGGTACATTGCGGTTGTTCTCAATGAACTGAAATCAATCACTTTCACGAGGAAAAGTCTCGAGTGAAAAATTAGTGATGGTATCGAGAGGTCACGAGAAGCGAATAATATCAATCTTAGTTATTTGGGTAGCATCTCACAATCAGAATATTGCAGAACGCCAAAAGAAAGAACTATTTTAATGGTTGATTACGTATTTCTTAGGACAATAATTTTTATTCCCGCCTGCCATTGTGTCAGATGCAGTTGAAGGTTGTTCAGTTCAAATTTGGGCCAGGTAATTAATGTGTTTCATACGCAGTACCTTTTTGAATCCCTTAACCCTTCTTAATTTCGAGAATACTTTAAAGGAGAAAGGTTTTGGAAGAAAAACCAAATTTATACTGGTAATTGTTTATGTAAATGCTGTATCTTATGTGGGACCACGGAGGGCTAAGTAAAGTAATCATGTGCCATTAGTGATAAAAATGAAAGGCATGGAAGATATAGAAACTTTTTCCCTGAGGAAGAATTGCTGTAGAGAGTATGATAACCCATTAGTAATTGTAAAATAAATTAATTAATTTAAAGACAGTTCCGAATGGTTATTAATAATTTCCGGGAGCGCGAACGAAGCGTTATTATCTCACTTCTTATGTCTCCCTCTCTACAATTATTAGTTTTCGCAAAACTTTAAAAATGAACTCGGAGGGTTATAAAACCCATGGCAGCATAAGGGTGTGTCTATCAAGGGACAGACAAACATGTTATGCTGGTCTATCCCTTGATGCACACACCCTAGTAGTGGCTTGTGGGGTAATGTGTAAAATGAGGTGGCTCACTAGCTTGGCTGAAAGTGTTCCTGCAGGCCATTTCTAAATACACTTTCGTAGCTAAAATATAGCTCGGAGGCACTTCTAGTTTTCTCTCTTATCTTAGAAAAGGATAGATCTTCGCAATCGTTGCGCAACTTTATCATTGTAAATTACGTTGTTGCGTTGATTTAGAGGAGAAATAGTGTGCCCACCGACGCTTTCCATCGTTTTTCAGCACGCTTTAGTTCAATTTCTGTTGCGTAAACCAAAAATATTACGCAGTGATAGTTAAGTTTCAATCACCATCTTTGAAGCAGAAGTATTTTCAGTACTTAATATACAAAAATATAGCTATAGTTTTGAAAATACGAACGCATGTTTCCTATCTTTTCACTCGCGTGTCCACGGCCAATGCCCCCACCACCGCCGCTTATACCCCCACCTCCAACTACTCTCTCACCGCCGCCGCAGCGCGGAAGGGGCACTAACACGACCACCTAGAGCGAGTATCACCCGCCATCAGACAAAGTAACTGGCGAGGGGAGAACGGACGAGGCGGTGCGGGGAAATCGTAATCGTATAAGGAATGTTGTTTTATGAGAAGTCATTGTTGTGATTTAGAAATAATAGATAGTTTGACCAATTCTCAATTAAATGACTAGATTATAATATTTATCGCAATTGCCATTACTATAACAGCGATGTGGAATGTTCACAACATCATATTTATCGCAGAGAGACTATGGAATTGGATTCCTGCGCAAGAGAATTCAATCTTCATTTTACACTAAAAAAAGCCAGAAAAAGCTGATTGTGAGACAGAGGTTAGAAGCTATTTCACTTATCCTTATGACATTTTACGGATTTCAAACAATTTTTTTTCTGGCTAACGTTATGGAAAAATACACAGACCCAAGCTGTAAACTCTTTGCAATGGTAACTTTTCTTTCACTGGGTGCTGGTAATGAAATTGTGATGTTTTGAGATCAAACCATGACGAATAACGAAAACATTGGTGGTAAGAATGAAAAAACAGTGGAAGGCAAGGAGACATTCTGGTAAATCGTAAGACTGGTTATACTGCATTTCCCCACGCAAAATCACTTATTTTCACTGTGCGATACTGAAAATATCGACCGTGGACATGTGGCATTCACGAAGTTTTCAACTGCTATGATATTAGTGCAATATTGTGGTCCACCAGGCATAGTATCGCATTGTGCTGTAAATGCACAATGGAATAGTATATGCGAGATAATTGCGACATCAAAGTTACGAACAGCGAAGTTGAGCTGCGAACGAATACGTTCACGCGTATTTATTTGTCAGCCGACTCCCCTCTCTTCCCTGCCATCCTGCGCAAGGACACTCTAGGCTCGTCTACAACCCAGTGACGCGCGCAGACCCCCTCCCCTCCAATCCCTCGTCGATTTCCCCTTACACGCTGCGAGCCTTCCCATTCCACCCGGGACTGAGTAGGGGGAGAACCGACGAAGCGAAACTGAGAGCTAGTGAGCCACCCCCGGCAAACTACCACAAAGGTGTGAGGCAGGGGGTGAATTAACACCAAACATGCATTAAATATCATGCATAAAAAGGATTAGTAATTATATTCTGCTTAATTTTACAAATAAAAAAAGATTAAAAGAAAAAACAAAGCAATAATGCAAAAACATGCAGTTATTTGGATTAGCTTTAAGTCCTCGTACAAGAAAATTACTACCCGTCTGGTGACCCCGCGATTCGCATTCGTGTGTACCAAGTGAGTAGGTAACATACGCTTAAATTTCACTCATTATACTAATTACATATCAGTAATAAGTATAATGAGTGATCAGTCATTACATTTCATTCAGTGGAGTAATTGCGCTTCACCAGATATACTCATTACATTGCAGTCAATACATTCATTACGTACTCATTGCATTTCGCTCAATTCGTCGGTTCCATTGCCTGAAATATTTCCGACGAGGTCTAGGGCATTCAATTCGATAGACCATTTTTAACGATGCCTCATTTTGTTCTGAAGTGCTTCGCTCTCGACCATGAGAGCGAAAGCGAGGAGGAGTCATCTCAGCGACCCACGACCTTCCAAGTTCAAGAACGAAGCAAATCTTCGTCTTAGTTCCACGTTTTCTTCGTACGAGGCAACAACACAATCCCGAACAGCTGTTCAGCAGTGGTGTGGAATCCTTGCGAGAATGCTTGGAGGCCATTCCGCCACGTAATAAGAAGCTGATTTTCGTATTAAGTCTTATGCAAGAAGTGTCCGCTAGTGTTTCAGTGAGTGAGAAAGTCTAAGATTGGCGATGTATCATGATGAGAAGTATCGTGAACGTGAATTATTCCCGTGAATATCATGTTGCTCACCAAATCCTGACTCCAAAGAAGCCTGTTAGTAAATCGACACTCCTCAAGATGTTAAATCATAAGAAGACGTAATCCAGCGTAATTTGTGAGAGTGTTTATCAAGTACCGAGCAGTGTTTCATCCTCCAACATAACCTCGCAAGTGAAATGTGAATAGTAGTGCTTCAGTTGCATGAATCACTGGATGAGTGACCAAGTTATGTCGTGTCGTGCGTCGTAGTTAGAAGTGCCTTGCCGAGAAGAATTAACTCGAAATCGTTGCAGTAGATCTACTACCCTAGCTGTAATGACGGTACACAGGTCATGGTGTTCCCGTAAAGGTAAGCAATTGCATAGTTTGCTTCCATTTCCCATGTTTACGTAATTACCCATGTCCAAATGTGATTTGTGTTGCTGAAGTATTCTTCGAACGATGCCGACGAATTTCGTTGTTGTTGTTGCAGTAGGAAGGTTACTATTGGCAACTGCCAATCTTTGTTGTAATTCAAGGTAGATATACGACAGATCCAGATCCTAAATACTATTATATCCAGAAAGCAACTAGAATGGCGGTTGGCAGTGGTTTGATTGAAGAGTTTCTTTCATTCCAATGCTAACAACATCGGAGGAAAATGGACTTACGATTCGAACGTCGATGGGCATTTTAATCTGAAAATAAATTTCATGTGACTATTTAA
The DNA here is from genome assembly GCA_933228895.1 of Platycnemis pennipes. Classification (NCBI taxonomy): domain Eukaryota; kingdom Metazoa; phylum Arthropoda; class Insecta; order Odonata; family Platycnemididae; genus Platycnemis; species Platycnemis pennipes. Next base: position 135,367,770 of record OW121852.1, on the reverse strand, counting down.
ATAATTATAATAATTCTAGCAATGCAAAATTGAAATCAGTTATCAGATGTCATTCAACTGTAAGTGTTGGTAGACCCGAAATAAACCCCCTGCAGGTTGCATAATGGTGTCATATTTGTTTGAAAACAATTTCTCTTTTTTTAATATTTCACTATGGGACATTTTTCAGAAACTTGAGGATTACAACGTCTATTGGGTATTTTATCACTTTTTCCCGCCAAAACGAGTAGTTAACGGACGTAATAGCAGGTGGCGCTCTTAATAATTTTTATAGTAAACTATTTTCGGAAAACGAATCTTCTTGCCATTGTAGGCAATTGTGAATATCTAAAACGCAATTCCAGTAATAAAATATGCAAGGAAATATTTAAATTGCGAACATAATTAAGCGTTTTCGAAATTATTAACCACGACGATTTCCATAATTGCGCTTTGGTGATTGGTCCGGTCTCGGTGACGTCACGCCAGACCGTGACGTTCAATCGCGTGATCAGACTTCAGTCTTCAGTATTCGTCTGGACGCGGTAACAGAAGGCCAGGTGAGTTTTCAGCCCCAAATTAAGAAACTTTTACTTTAAGTCAGTTTCCATTATTAACCTTCACATTATATTCTTTCTTGAACTATTAATAAGATGATTCTAGTAAACCATATTATTAACGTTCATCGAGTTTGGAGTTACCTTAAAAGGGAAATCCGGAGCTACTAGTGACTTAATTTTCTGGATGTACATACGAAGAGTAGAGATATATTCCGAGATACATATACCATGTACTTTGACTACATTTGAAATTCTTGCTATACTTAGTAATTCAATTCTGCATATGTCATGAATGAATCTTTTCCCATTGATTGATGGGTAATTACAGTAGCAGTGCAGCAACATTTGTGGTTCCGTCTGTTAATGGTTTGAATGTTTTTACAGGAAGGAATTATTCGAGTTGCCTGCGACTTAAAACGGGATCTTCGTCATCGATCACGTGGGACTTTAAGAGGGACAACTGGGAATTCGAGAGACTGAGGAACGGTCTTCAGTGGGTTCAGATGGTAAGTCCGCTTAATTGCTAATATTTTTCATTGACAAATTGTTTTCATTTCCACGTAATATTTTTTCGCGCTTTTTTTGTGATTCTTTTACTTCTGGTCGATGCTAGGTTGTTTTTTCTTAAACCGTGACTTCCCGCCGAAAATCTCAAAAGGTTGTTTCGACTCCTAGAATTTTCCCGGGCGATCCTTGACTGTTCTTGCTGCATCTCCACGCGTTATTCGAGAAATTTTAGTCTATTTCAAGTTCGTCGTGTTTGAAATTAACTTTAAATCTAGACTAAACGATTGCTGTCAATAAAACAAAGTCGTAAGTACAGTCGCGTATCTTCACGTTATACCTTCTTGGAATTAATTTGATTTTGTTAATAATTTCAGTCTCGAAAAATGATTTCTTAAATAATTAACAACTATTGCATTGACTTCGTAGTAGATCTCCATATATAAGCCCAATTTACATTGTGCAATCAATTCTCATCCTGTATGTTACGGGAGAAAGTAGGTAGTGCGTATTCTACGTCACCTTATTCCGTGATAATTTAAAATGGCCCAGGTTCAAGACGTTAATTTTCGAATTTTGAGTCTATAGCCGACGTTTCAGCTACATTTTTATGATTTTTTTTAGCGATATTACTGTTTCTTGTTGCTACGGAAGAGAGACGGCTAACACTATAGCATATCGGAAAGGGATATAGCTGTACTGATTTTCGTCAACAGTTTTGCTCGGGAGCAACAGATGCGATATATGAACTGCCTGTTCGCTACGTGGCGCAGGATTATGAATATTATTTTTTATGAAGTAGGCAGAGTCCGCTTTTTTCCATTAACTGATGACTAATTACAGCATTAAGCACTTCTGGCCCGACACACAACATCAATTTTGACGGAGCCAAGCTGATCAAGGCCGAAATACACTATTTCCCAAGTCTCATACGCGAGGCGATCGAAACGGCCAAGAACCCCAACAATTTTAATTTAAGATATTACAACCCCAGATAACTTTAACCCCAGATATTAACTGCAAATAGCTGTGTCATTCTTGGTGAATATAATGAGTTCAAATATGAGTTTGTGACTCCGCGTCATGTTTCATAAGCATTTTTCATTATCCACGAACGGTTTGTTTACATTTCCAACTCGGAATAGATACCATTTTCACTTGTGAGTGTAAAAAACTTGGTCATCTGATTTGTTTGAGTAATTTATTTGTATCTTTGGAATAAATTTATGTTCCTAGTAAATTGGGATTGTTTCACATATTGTGCACGACTTGGGCAGTCATTATTGAAACCCTTCGTGGTAATGTTATAACTATATAATATTTAAATGCTTAATAGATTTAGTTTTTACGATTTGTTAAAAATTCGCGTTAGTGCCTTGACTTGTCATTGTTATAAAACTTCAGGAATGTTTAGGAAAGGATTTCACGATGTTTTTCGGTTGAAAGTTCCTGGCACGACACAAAGAAGAAGACGCTGTGCATTGAAGAACGGTTCGATGGAAGTGACAAAAGAGAGTGCCTGTTTCTCAATCAAACCTCCTTTTAACTGGATTTCATCGAATTGAGATTGTCCAGACCAAAACTGGGTTTGAGCGCCAGTGCCAGGAATTTTCAACCAAGCTCTTGACATTGCACACAGACCAAGGTTAAAAACAGCTTGAAAGTGTTTTCAACTTTCGTTCAGTATCAAAGATTCAAGTTCAGGGTTCATAATGCCGTAATAAATTAACATGGATAGTTAAGCCATCAAGGCCCTTTTCCACGCATTCCATTTGTTGCACTTCCTTGTGCTTTTGTTTGTGCTGATTATTGAACAGAAAAGATCACTTCGATCGCAAGTTGAGTAAGAGTTAAACTTTAGAGGCATGGGATATATGGCTCGTCCGTTTGAATTTAAATACGTTTCAACTATTGTTGAATTACCGGTTAACATTATTAAGTCTTCTGAAGTCCAATAATGGATCTTGATAATCTTACGCGCCTTGATCACCAAACATTGTTATTTCATATGGCTTGTAGCTTAATGAAAATTAACTTTTGCCAGATTTGCTATTTTTGCAATTGTTCTCCTTTAAGTTAATCGGTGTTTTGTTCATTGATGTCGTAAAACAGAGAGACCAATTTTTAGCAATATTTAGTCATTATAGTAAGCATTATTTATACCTATGTTAGGTAGCTGTATTTCTTCGTAATAGTAAAAGGACACAGGATTTTTAGTCTCCAGATTTCATCAGTTTATTTCGCACAGTTAACAACACATCAAAATACTCCCTTCCCTCATAGCGCGAGATGATGGAAAGCATTAAATCCGTGATGAAGGAATCATTTAATAACAACTACTGTGGATTTTAGAAATGAGTTTACAGGCTTTCATACTCGTTGAATTTCAAATTATTTTTTCACGGTATTTCGCCTAATTCATACCTCGCACAGTAAATCTAATTCTAATGCAGCTATACTTATAAGTTGTTACTTGAGTACACAAGTTTAAATCACATGATTTCCAGCCTACTGCGTTTGTGCTCTTTATTGTTTCGATTGGTTGCTATGCGTTGTTTATTGCAGGAAGTAGAACATTCATTTATAAAACTAGATGTGATCCATAATTTTATTTATTTCATATACATACTTCATGCACGATCAATATTTCTATATCATAACAATAACCATTGAAAGACTTTTGTCAGCTGATTAGCATTGCTTCCTTAGGCGGATAATCAGTATCCATCATTTTCGGTGTCGATATTTTGTTCCTTCCTTGTCGATTGAATTCAGATGAAGTTGATACCATTCGTATAAGAAGTAGATACGATTACACGAATATATTTCGAAAAACGAAGTTGTTATTTTCAATGTTCGACGAAATTTACGCGGTAAACATAAACGTTTTAATTTGTAAATTCAATGTGCATACAAAATGGTGTCTGCCGGTGGAGTAGTATCGATAAAGTTGTGCTGATATGATTTAAATTTGCGTTTGTGCCTTGATTCGTCGATATTTGGAAACTTCAATTAGTGTTCCAATTAGATTGTAGACCCAATTTTCCTGTCTCTAATCTGGAATGCATATAATTATTTTCTCATATGGATTCAGGCGTGCTAAATAATTTTAGCTTTTTTATTTAATTCAATTGCTAATTATTTATTTTTGCGTTCATAAACAAGACACGTATTGGCTATTATTAGACTCCTGAGCGCGTGCCAGTCTTTTTCAATATGAACAGGATCTTTTTCGAAATTAAACTTTGAGTATATTTATATTCTAATTTAGATAACGATTGTTATTATTTGATTTGATCCCTTATTGGGTTGCGGCATTTATTCTGTTAATAATGTCAGTACAAACTAATACGATATTGCCATTGGGCTCCAGTTTCTCCGTCCTTCTATGCTCTCCTGAAATTCGAGATGTAACACCTGAGTTTCGACCCAGATATTGGTTTTTAAGCGCGGAAGATTTCAAATCGCGTGTCGTTAGAGTAAAATAGGTTACGACTCTATTCTCCAACGTGTTATTAGAGAGTGAATTTGTTTTTTTTAAATAGATATGGGAGGTTCCATCACTGTCTGTAAATAAACTGAACTTGAAGGTTATTTCGCCTTTCATCATTTGCCATACTCACATTTTGATGAGAATTGATTACAATTATTGATCACACGACCTTTTTCGTTGCTCGATCGATTTATTTCGTAACACTTAATTTCTGTTGTATCACCCTCGCGTGAGCCTCCTCCTAAAATCTTCCTAATCCTTGTAAAATATCTTCACTTTTCAATCGATGCTTATATGACTGGCTGGAATTTAACTGCTCTTCGCTGACCAAAGCGGTTACCATGCGCGACACGCGAATACGTGATGTAAACAAACCGGTTTGGTTGTGGGAGATAGACCATCGCTATAGACAACCGTTGTAAACAAGGAAGTTAGAATGTACCAGAGGACGTATGTCAGCTGATCTGAGAAGAGATCTAGGTAATAGGTACAGACATAACAGGCTTGCTACTTGCGGTATTCGTACGGATGAAGTTTTTTTGGCGCCCAGTAAAACTAAGACAATCAAGAGAAATAATCACATGCCTTTTTTAAACGTCAAAGAAACGGAAGATAGATAGGAAACAAACGCCAAATGTATACTTTAAATTGGTTAAATTCTAACCTGATAAAATTAAATAGTTATTTAAGGGATAAAATGCATAAACACCTACGTTAAGTACATCTACATCCACGCGATACCTTGCAAGCCACCACGAGGGTGTGTGGCAGGGGGTGAAGATCATCAAACACGCACTATTGGCATGCTACTAGGCTACTACATGAATATATGCTAGATACATCGGGTCACGTGCAGCTAGATGGTTGGTACATACATAGTAATAAAGGGGTTGGGTGTTAATAAATACATCATACACTACAGTCAACTCTAACAGTATTTCACCTATTGCCTATCCCTTTCCTATGCTGCCTATTGTGTTCTCTTATAGTACCGGGGAAAAAATTACATTTTAAATCACCCGTTACGACAATCTATCGCCCTTAATCTTATTTATCTGGTCGAATCTAGCATCATACGCAAGTGTTTTTAATATGTATGTCAGTCAAGCTGTCCGTTTTGAATGAATGAAATAGATTTAATCTGTACTTTAACCTAAGATTAGCGGGTACCGAAGGGATTGAATTTGTGCCCGATTTCATCGTTATTTATGTTTAAATGCACATAAGAGGCCTCCGTGCAAACACAATGTTTTGTACGGGGTAGGTGGGCTTTAATCGTTCCCAACCACCCCTATTCTGAGTTCATTGTCACCCAGTGGCTAGTATGCTAATTTCTCCTACATGTACTTTCAGTTCTACTTGAGAAATCACCATATCTGATCTGTTGCATGCTGCATTGCAGTTGCATTACGCAGGTTATCTTGTTATCTCTCGTTTTCATGTAAATGTTGATACATGTACATCAGTTAGGTTTAATTTCGGGTATCGTATATCTAATTTTTTTTAAATCTGAGGTTAGAATTTGATTATTATCATATAAGTCCGAATCAACTGGAATTTCAGGAATACCACTCCGTATTATTCCACCATTTTGTGTGAATATTTTTTTCAAGATTTCTCTTGTTCCTAAAGCGTGTTTTTGTGAATACAGTTCTGATTATCATTTGTATATCTTCGCTTTTTAAATAATAACTCCATTGTTGGAACATCATTTAGGGATGTGAGTTTTTCTGGGTGTCAAAATGGTTATGAGTTCTTAACAACTGCAGATAAGTGCTGTGTATTCAGGAGCAGAGGCGTGGAAGTACACAAACTTCGAACGAATTCAAATCGATTCACATTTTGGGCACATAATATTTAGTATTGTTTCTGGAATATTTCACTATAAATTTGAGCCTAAAAGAGTTGTATTTCGCCGTAAATTATGAACAAAACATCTTAGAGTTCGGAGGACTTGTCTTCCCATGCGGGGGCCCCGACATCATTTACAGAGGCCTTTACATCTCGATGTGATTTAGTAAAACTGTACCTTCAAACTGAGTATACAATGAGAGAAGCTGGTAAAAAAATTATATCTACTATCTTATTCTTCACACTGAGCTTTGTGTTAGTTAAAGATTTCCTTTGATTAGAGGTACATTGTTTTGACGGCACGCTAATTTAAATTGAATTTATTTCTGCCGTTGCAGGACCTGAGGCGGAGCTACGACTGGAAGGTCACTTCCCATAAGTTGTCGAGGTTAGGGTGAGGAATCTTCGCAGCTGCCCGAGACAGAAGAACAGGAAGCAATATCACCAGGAGGACGAACATTGGTTTGCTCATGGCTTCGCAATGCTCTGGTAATACTAACTTTTGTTTCAGGATCTACGATCTAAAAGGTAAAGAGAACAATTGTAAGAGAAGGTGAAATGTGTGTTCACAATTATTTGGTTCTCTTATATTTGTCATAGGAGCCGATTGCCCCTATTTCCATACATGGCCATGGTCTTGTAAAATTTGAAGGTATTTTAGTAAATCAAGCTTGATTATTGGTGTAAAGGCCTCAATAACTGATGTCGAGTACCCGACATAGGAGGACTAGTCCTCCGCACTATAAGGCAAGTGGCCACTTGCCTGGTCTAGCGAGTCGACTCTAGGCAGGAATATGTTTGCATACTGTGTATAGTAATATATTATGTGAAGTCCTGAATGTTTTGTTTGTCGTTTTTCCTTGAGTGTATTTTTTGTGCCCATTTCTATTGTTTTAATGTATTTTCTTTGTGATGGATGTTTTTATCTTCTATGCTCGTTTATTCAGATTCTTTCACAGGTGTGCAGACGCCTTGGGTTCCGCTGCATGCCGAGTAGAGTGTAGGAATAGTTAGTCAGTTTAGAGCCTTTTCCGGCCATTATGGCCCATCGTATCAATCCGTTAGCGTTGAGTTAGTGAAGGCGTTAATTTAAGTATTTGTGGATGTTGAGCTTGCTCTAGAGTTAAATTTCAAAATTAAGGGAATTGGTTCGTCAGTTACGATGTGCATCCAGGTGTACTAAGTTTCTGAGTGACCATTCCTCGCATTTTTATAAAATGCACTGTTGGATTTCTCCATTAAATGTGAGCAGCTTGGCATTCACTCTATTTCATTTGTTGTTTATTATGTCACTAACCCGCTCTCTCCATAGGAAACTCCACAACGCCCCGGCCTGCTAGAGAGTAGGGTATGTAGTCAGTTTCCAGTATTTTGAATTCAAGGCCCTTCTGGCCCGTCGTAACAGTAGGGTATCTAGGTGAATTTTAATTTAGCTCTTAGCGTTTTTTGTGGATGTTGAGCTTGCTCTAGAGTTACATTTCAAAATTAAGGGAATTGGTTCGTCAGTTACGATGTGCATCCAGGTGTACTTAGTTTCTGAGTGACCATTCCTCGCATTTTTATAAAATGCACTGTTGGATTTCTCCATTAAAAGTGAGCAGCTTGGCATTCACTCTATTTCATTTGTTGTTTATTATGTCACTAACCCGCTCTCTCCTTAGGTAACTCCACAACGCCCCGGCCTGCTAGAGAGTAGCGTATGTAGTCAGTTTCCAGTATTTTGCATTCAAGGCCCTTCTGGCCCGTCGTAACAGTAGGATATCTAGGTGAATTTTAATTTAGCTCTTAGCGTTTTTTGTGGATGTTGAGCTTGCTCTAGAGTTACATTTCAAAATTAAGGGAATTGGTTCGTCAGTTACGATGTGCATCCAGGTGTACTTAGTTTCTGAGTGACCATTCCTCGCATTTTTATAAAATGCACTGTTGGATATCTCCATTAAATGTGAGCAGCTTGGCATTCACTATTTCGTTTGTTGTTTATTATGTCACTAACCCGCTCTCTCCTTAGGTAACTCCACAACGCCCCGGCCTGCTAGAGAGTAGGGTATGTAGTCAGTTTCCAGTATTTTTAATTCAAGGCCCTTCTGGCCCGTCGTAACAGTAGGGTATCTAGGTGTAATTCGTTTAGCTCTTAGCGTTTTTTGTGGATGTTTAGCTTGCTCTAGAGTTACATTTCAAAATTAAGGGAATTGGTTCGTCAGTTACGATGTGCATCCAGGTGTACTTAGTTTCTGAGTGACCATTCCTCGCATTTTTTTAAAATGCACTGTTGGATTTCTCCATTAAATGTGAGCAGCTTGGCATTCACTCTATTTCATTTGTTGTTTATTATGTCACTAACCCGCTCTCTCCATAGGTAATGCAGTGTGTGAGATAGGAGGGAAGTGACGAAAAAGTGTTTTTGTGAACCAGGAAGATAGTGAAAGTGCTGTCAGTGTGGTGATAGTGTGTTTGCAGTGTGGTGGCAGTGCGGTGGCAGTGTGGTGGCAGTGTGGTTTAAGTGAGTTCCGATTTCATTCGTGGGTGAGCATCAAGAGGATTAGACTCTAGTGAATTGAATTTTATGTAAATAAATGCTTGTGTATTTTTTTATGCTTCTTTCCCTACCTACCCTTTCCATAGCTTCGCGGTGGCAGCAGACCAGAAAGAAGAGACAGTCATTGCGGCTGACAATGAGTACAAATGTTTTTATGCAAGTCTGGCGTTTATATATTTGATTTTTATTTTTTTATGCATTTGCGATATCTATATGTCTGAGTTATTATATTATATTTAGCACTTATAGTGTGTATGGGTTTGCATATCGGTCGTTTGACCCGGGTCAATCCAGGTTTGGTCGTTGAACTCCGGTTTCGCCTTGTGCACGGGCTCTTAGTGTTTTTACTTTGGTAGGAATCACACTCTTAGCGCCATCATGCGCTACCATGCAATTTATGTTTTTAGATTATTCCCCGTGTTTACGAATGTATGCCACTGTTCCTGTGTTTTATTTTTGACGGTTTTATCAACTTCCTTTTTCAGGTTTTTCCATTAATGAGTTTTCTTTTGCAGGTACATGTGTGAATGATATATTTGAGTATGTATTTTGTTGATTGGTGTATGAATGATGATGAACAGGGTCAGCGCCGATAGGTATGCGAATGGAATAGGTAGGCCTAGGGTAATGTAAGCAGTAGATTTAGTTTAGTGGGTGGGTGGATGGGGAGAATAGGGCTTAATGTCGTAGGTGCTTAGGTCATAGTCCATACTTGATATCTCGTCTCGCGTCTCTTGCCCTGGCCCTGGGAGTGAATGCGTGGAATAGGCCTCTGCGCAGCCCGGAGGGGAACGCAGGGGGAAACGCCACGTTAAATAAAGGTTAACGAGCCGGTGGCGTTGACCTCTTGGGTCCGGCATGGAATAACGCCCGTGTGTTGTGTGAATGACGTAACAATTATAATTACTCCTTTGTATGTGATCGTAATAGTGTTGTTGACTTAAAAATGCAAGATGTTTAGTGTATTTTTTGCTATCCATGAGCGTACAATATTGTGGCAGAGTAGTATATTTATATATTTTGCGTATGGAAGCCTAGTTCGTAAATACTGGCCTAGCGACACCTACTCTATTCCTACATTCGGCTGCAATATTGTTACAGAGGAAGTATTCAGAACATTACATTTGAAATTTCTTAACGTTTTCATCTCGTAATTCCCACTTGTATCTATTTCCGGACATTAACTCAATTGGACATTGTCTTTCTGCATGCGTAAGCTGTAAGGTCATCAAGTTTAACCTATATATTCCTAAGTAATTTTGTAAGTTTCATTTGTCTTGACTTAAGTTGGAACGTAAACCCTTGTGATCTTAATTGCGTAAGGACGAACTGTGCGTTAGACTGCGTTTTCTTATTGAATCTAATTGTGAGAAGAGTACTAATTTTTCCCATTTTAAAAATGTTATTGAGCGTTGAACAAGTGAACCATATTTTTTCAAATATATTATTGTATTTACACAATCTCCTTTGTGTAACGTACATCTTACGATTTGGAATTTTTCTATACGCCTTGAAGTTTCTAAAAGAGATTAGTGGCTATAATGTTTATTTTATTCCTGTATTTTAAAATTGTTTTTACTCTAATCCTTTCTAAATGTGACTTCATTTTATTCTTTGGAATGAACGTTTATTCACTATTAAGGTAATGGAACCGACTCCATTGCATTGAAATAATTTTTTTACATTTTATAACCTTTTGAAGAAAAATGGCTCTAATAATTTTACTAGAGATGCAATGATTACAAATATTTGCCATCTTTGCGGTGGATATTTTTAATCTTTAGAACTTTCACCTACCATTCATAACTCATGACATCATATTTTGTTTTCACTCGTGTTCATTCATTATGTCGAAGACCATGTTTTACTGCCTCATATTTATTGTTGTCCTTTACTCTTCCACCTTTTATTCAATCATATAATCGTCTTCTTTTTTTAATGTGTTTATTTCTCATTTTATTATCTGCTGGTCTTTTTTTCCTGTGCGTGCCGAGCGTCCATTGACATCTGCGTTCTATCTCTACACAAATCGAGTGACATGACATCAGTTCATGTATTCTTGCAAATATATTATTTACTACTACTCGTAGTCATATATAGACTGATTTTCGCAGTCAGCATGAGAAGTAATAATCATATAATATTGTTATCATCATTTACTCCTGTCTAACACCTAAGGAAATAGTACATTTCCATTACATTGCTTTCCAGTTTCTGTGATGTGTGATTCACTATATACACACACTTGATTCTATCAAGTGTGTGTATATAGTGAAATGTTCGGTATATGTGTAATGGATCTTTGCGGTGATAATTTACTCGGCGTTCTTCCATAGGTTGATGTATTATGAAGATGAAGTATCGTATTTATTTCATAATATTCGCTATTCATATCAGACCTAAGATATATATTTAGGGGCTATAAGTTTAGAAAAAACATGTTGATGGAATTATACCAAAATGTGATTCCCTGTTGAATGTGAATTATGCTATAGTTTTTCAAACTGAGTAGTATTTCAGGAAATGTCCACCTTTTTTCCTCCTGGTGTTAAACGTCCCTTTTACAAAGAATTTTCAATGGATGGTGTTAATTTACAAATTCTTTTTTCAAAAATTATTATTTTAAATTTGCTTTGTTCGATTATCGATGTTCTTTTTGCGTCACAAACATTCGATATCATTTTCAAACAAAGTACGCTTTCGCCCTTTTCCAATGCTCTTCTGAGGATATTGTTTATAGTATGATTCCTTTAGTTTATTGTTACATGGCATTGTCTGATTCAAAATTTACAGATATTAGCTCGTGTCGATTTACGTATTTTTTATTGAAAATTTTACATTTTGAATTTCTTTTGTTCATTTGTCGATGTTTACTTCTTTGTCACAAACTGTCGTCATTTTCAATAAAGTATGCTTTCACCCTTTTCCAATTCTCGTCTGAGTATATTATTTACGGGTGATATTTATTGTTTATAGCTATATATTATAGACTGATTCAAAATTTACATGCATGAGATGGCGTTCATTTACAAATATTGGCTTTAACATAATTGTTTTGAAATTTGTTTTGTTCAGTTGCCAACGTTCATTTTGTGTGACGAACATTTAATGTTGTTTGCAATAAAGCACGCTTTACCCTTTTCCTAAGCTCCTATCTGAGTTAAATATTAATGGCATGATTCCTTTCGTTTATGGTTATATGTAGGCATATTGCCTGATTCAGGATTCATATATATTAGATCATGTTCATTTACATTTGTGTACTGTAAATTAATGTTTTTCATTTGTCTATGTTCACATTTTTTGTCACAAACATTCAATGTTAATTGAAATAAATTACGCTTTCACCTTTTACCAATAACATCTGAATATATTTTTTGTGGTATGATTTCTATTGTTAATCTTTTTACGATACTGTCTGATTCAAAATATACTAACTATAGATCGTGTTACAATAGGTTACAATAGGTTATACAATAGGTATGGAAAATCTTTGTTTCAAAAATTGTTTTGTTAATTTGTCAATGTTCATTTTGTATGACAAACATTCAATGATTGTTTGCAATAAAATACTCTCCTCTTTTCCTAAGCTCATACTTGAGTAAAATTTTTGTGATATGATTCCTATTAATAGGTCTATTAAACAATTGTTTATTTTTATGTGTTATTGTGTTTCTAGATTTACAAATATGAGATCGGGTTAATTTACAAATTTCTTATAGTAATTTTATCTTTATTTGTCGATGTTCACTTTTTTCACAAACATTCAATGTCATTAGCAATAAAGTAAGCTTTTGCTCTTTTCCTCGCTTATCTGAGTATATTATTTATGTACAAGCATTTCATAGGTTCAAATTTTGACATTAAACCTCGATGAAAATGTAATCTGTCCAATGTTTTTCTCCATATGCGATAGAATTTTTAATTTCCTATCTTTTTAAGTTTACATTTTGGTCTTACGCATTTTTTTGTAGACAAGGCTTCACATAGCTACTTTCCAATTTTTTCATTTGAATTTATTGACAGATAATCATTTTGAGAGTACATACATACTTTTTTTTAAATATAGCTTGAAGTAATAGAATGTGAACTCACTGTCTTAAGGTTTTGTTTCCGTATGTTTCGAGAAAAGTGATATTTTTGGGCTTTTCGACTATTGTAGTGCATCAGCATAACTGAGTTATTGATATTCATTTGCCATTCAACGTTCATTATACTAATACTTTAAATTATTTCTCCAAGAACTTGAACTTCTTGGTATTAAATTAATTTTTATGCAAAGTTTTTTATTCTTGGTATCATTTCGGTCGTCTTGGGTTGCTCTCCTCAATATTTTTAAGTTTCTCATTCCGTGATTGAACTTTCGTTCGATATATTGGCTTCATCGTGATATCTTCGACGCGTCGTCATTTCCAACTCGACGCAATGAGGAACCGTCTCTATCTTTATAACCATTTCACTGTGAAGTTCATTAGCTGTAATGTTCCTGGCGAAAATTATGCGCAAAAATTGAGCTGTGTTGCAAAGATATTACTCTTTAGAAATTGTGCGTTCGCGGCATCTTATGGAAAACACGTCGTGGTCGCATGACGTCACGGCACGGTATCACTATGAGCGGTGCTCATCTGTTATGTGCGTAGCGGTAAGTTAATTGATGAATACTTGGCGAAGACGTGTGTGTTTTTATCTCATTTGTACAACGAAATAAACTAAATTTATTCGATTCCTTATAGTAGTAGTGTTGATCGTAGTGATAAAAACGTCCATATAAGATCTTATAAGAACACTCCTTGAATCTCTGCTGAAATAAGGCAACCGCTATTTTTCTTTAAGAAAACAGACGCCATAAAGTCGACCAAAGGCAAATCTCCGCTTTGTGATGTTTCAATTCCTCTCCGAGTCTTCTTTTCGATTGAGGAACGGCTAAGAATCTGAAAACAATGCATTCGCTACGTTTTCTTTTAAAATTAACCTGATCCCGTAGCAATTGGCGTCAGGAGGCATTTCAGGTCACGTGACTTGCGTCAATTTTCAGGAAATTTTTAGCAGTGTTAATCTTTATGGTTGATATAGAAAAGTTTTACTTATATATTTAAATTTGACAGATAATTTCTTACTAAGTACATAAACAATACACGAGAATCATGTTGCATTTATATTCCGCACAAAATTCAACTGTCAACTAATTAAAAGGAAATTTGGAACTCGTCGTTCTCCACAATGTTGGCCCTTTTCGCTACGATTCGTTGATAAGGAATGAGTTTGCAGCTGTTAAACAGTGACTTTGACTGATATACATGCACGCGATACCCTGTAAGCCACCGCGAGGGTGTGTGGCAGGGGATGAAGATCATCTTCCCCATTTCGCGGAACTAATAGAAGCGGCTAACCTTCCGCTAAACACGATGGCATATACCAGGGGTGGCCAATTTTGGTCGATCTTTCGCAATGTCTGGGGTAGAACTCCCGTGACTTTGAAGCGATTTTAGAAGACAAAACTTTGTAGCAATAGTTTAATGTGTTCTGGGAACTTGCCAAGTTCATGAATACCTAGAATTCTGACAGCCGGACGCTGTTATCTCCTCTCGCCCAGCACAATACATTTTGACTTATGTGTTGCATTGTCACCGGACACAACGCGCGAACGCAACAGTCACAACTCGACTCATCGAAGAACACAGTCAGTCAGCTTGAACATTTGGTCGTGCCATACGGTAGCTTCTTTTCTTTTGTGTTTTCTGTGTCATTGTTAAGCAATATTATTTATACTCGGTGACCACGTTGGATTTCAATTTTTCTTCTAATAATAATAATATAATGTTTATTACTCCATATTAAATACAAAACAAAGACATGCAAAATATAGGAGCTGTATATTCTGTTTAAAATGTAATTACATTTTTTTAAATTACATTGCTTTTCTTACCTATCTATTTACTTGATAAGTGAGCATTCTCGGCAACAGATCTCTAAACTGCGGTCATTACACTGGGAGAAAAATAAAGGACGGTATTACAAATATATATTAGGAATAACAGTACTTATATCTAACGTTGGAAGTCAGTATTGTAAACCGTAATATATATATGTATATATATTACGGTTTTATAAAACACTAAAGAACCACACAGTACCCAAGGATTGGAAAGTAGCTAACATTACACCTATATTTAAAAGCGGTGATAGGGAAGAACCTAGTAACTACAGACCCATTTCACTCACGTCAACCTCTTGTAAGATATTTGAGCACATAGTAGTCAGTTCGATCATGGGGCATTTGGATAGTCAGGGATTACTCATAAACAGCCAGCATGGGTTCCGGAAAGGTAGATCTTGCGAGACACAATTAGCTTTATTCGTACACGATATTTTAGTCCACGGCGAATGCAGTACTGAAGTTGATGCGATATTTTTAGATTTTAAAACGGCTTTCGATAAAGTTCCTCATGACAAATTAATCTTGAAGTTAGAGAGTTTTGGTATAAATAAAGACGTTGTATGTTGGGTAAAAGAATTCTTAAGTGGGCGAGAGCAGAGGGTTGTCATAGATGGTATCATGTCGGACACAATCGAAGTTACATCGGGAGTTCCCCAGGGTAGCGTAGTAGGTCCGCTTCTATTTCTTTTATACATAAACGATTTGGGTACCGTAGTTAGTAGTAACCTTAGACTTTTTGCAGACAATGCGGTGGTGTACCGGGGTATATCAAACGAAGAGGACACGAAATCACTTAGCAAGGATTTAGATGCAATTCAAGAGTGGTGCGACAAATGGCAGTTAGAACTCAACCTTAAAAATTGTGTAGCTATCAATTTTTGGAGGAGGAATAATTCGATAGAGCGATCCTATAGAATTAATAACACGAAGATCGAAAACGTTGAAACCGTAAGATATTTAGGTGCAACAATCACTAAAGATTTATCGTGGGGAAGACACATAAGGGAAATATGCGGCCGAGCGAAGAGAAAGCTAGGATTTATAAAAAGAGTACTTGGGAAATGTGATGATAAGACAAAAGAGCGATTCTACTTTTCACTAGTTAGGCCCCACCTTGAGTATGCAGCCAGTGTATGGGATCCTTATGAATTAGGTTTGATGAGAGAACTAGACAGTGTGCAGTGTAGAGCAGCTAGGTCAAAAGGTGTTACGATAGGTTGAGTAGTGTATCAGAATTAATACAAAAATTAGGGTGGGAATCATTATCAGAGCGTAGATTAAAGTTCAGATTAAATCTATTAGAAAAATTTCAATCGGATAGCTTTACTGAAGATGTTAGGCACATATTAAAAACACCAGCGTATTATGCTAGATTCGACCAGATAAATAAGATTAGAGAGATAGATTGTCGTACAGATAGATTCAAAATGGCATTTTTCCCCCTTACTATAAGAGAAGAGAATAGGCAGCATAGGAAAGGGATAGGTAGGGGAAATATTTTAGAGTAGTCTGTAGTGCATGATGCATGTATTAACCGCTCAAATACTATAGATACTAACAATCTAGTTGCATGAGACCCTTTGGTTGCTTGCTTGCATGCTAGTAGTGCATGCTTAGTGACCTTCACCCCCTGCCACACACCCTAGCGGTGGCTTGCAGGGTATCGTGTAGATGTCTAGATGTAGATCTATTTACTTGATAAGTGAGCATTCTCAGCAACAGATCTCTAAACTGCTGTCATTACACTGGGAGAAAAATAACGGACGGTATTACAAATATATATTAGGAATAACAGTATTTCAATCTAAAGTTGGAAGTCAGTATTGTAAACCGTGATATATAATTTGTAACTTTAACATACTTCTTGTAAATTCGAATATGCGTATCTATATTAGATTTAAATGTACTTGTATTGTTGTCCCCGATTGTAGTATGCAGGATTGTTATTATTTCTCTCAATGTAACGGAGATAATTGACGCAGTTCACGACTTTTTGAATTTTCTAGTAAAATATTTAATTCAATTTTTATTCTTTAAATTGTCATATTTCTTTGCATTCTAGTGTACCCATGAACGTGAATAGTAAACCGGAGAAATCTAAAACTTATCACTTCAGTGAAGAATGGGAGCTAGATTACTTGTTTACAATGGTGAATGCTGTTGTTTAATATGCCTTACCTCGGTAGCCATTGCTAAGAAGGGTAATCTGGAGAGACATTTTTTAGTTTTACATAACAAGTAGATATCAAACAGATTATCCACCAAATTCTGAACTGAGAACACATAAAGTTAGGGATCTTAAAACTCGATGAACAAATCAACGAAGCGTCTTTAAAACGCCAAGGTTGAAGTCACAAGCAGTAACTACTGCATCATTCAAAGTAAGCTATCTCTTGGCAAAAAAATGCAAGCTATTTTCCGACGGTGAATTTGTAAAGGAAATGTTTTTGGAAATGTCAGATTCACTTTTTAACGATTTTAAGAACAAGAGTGAAATTGTTGCTGCAATTCATGATCTACAATTGTCTCGAAACACAGTGGTGCGAGGAATTGAAATGATGAGTGGGAATGTAAAAGAGCAGTTAATTAATGATACTGATAGATGTTCTTGTTTTTCCAGATGTCTTGTGCTCCGCGCTGAATGTGAAGAAACAACGTTTTTATTTGATCGCATAGGAACAGGCACTCAGTTCAAAAAATTAAACTCCCTAATTCGTTTAAAACTCTTGGAAGTGCTTGAAGATTGACTCTCCTTGAAGCATCAGCCAAACGTCCAAATTATGCCGTGCAACTACGCAGTATCCTGACAACGGGAGGAAATAAACAAAGAGGATTGGATCGGAAGAGGTTAGATACGAACAATCTCCTGTAGTGGCTTGTTTGCATGTCAGTAGTGCATACTTGGTGATCTTCACCCACTGCCACACACCTTCGCGGTGGCTTGCAAGGTATCGTATAGATTTAGATTGTTTGCGCGCCCGTGGCAACGATTAGTTATGCGGGCTTTCCAGAAAACTGACAGAAGGCGAAACCTGACGTCCCGAGCGAATTAAGGGACCTTACAGCGAGTCACCTCTGAGTTCACGGGTTGCGAATCACTCCGATTTCACTCGGATCCTTCCCACAATGCACTCCACCAATCCGAGAACCACAAAGGGGAATTATCTCTTGCGGTAGATATGAAGTTCACATTTAATAGACAGGTATGCCAAAAATTTTATATCTTGCAGTAAGTATGAAATTCATGACAAAATGCCAGGTATGCCTACAATGTTTTCACTCGCGGTGAATTTGAAATTCTGGATAAAAGGTCAGGTATGCCATTATTATGTGCATCGGCACTGGTCAATAGTCCATTACATTTAAATTTTGTTGAAAATATTACCATACTTAACGGAGATGTGTGTCAAAAATATTATATCTTGCGGTCTTTTGGAAATTGATATTTTTAAGTTTCGTCAATGGTGTTAATCAGTTCTTTAATTTCCTATTAGGGTTTTCATTTGTATCATTCTATTATACAATTAAATCTATTCATTGTTGCTTTATGTTCATACATTGCTGCTCTATTACTTTAAATTTCCGGAATTACCGCTCCTTGCGCCATATTTGATGACGTAGGTATGCCGTAAATGTCTTCTGTTCCTCCATTCGGGACGGCTCACCCCGAGGTACTTCACAATTAAACCTGTGGCGCAGCAAGCAAGTGCGTACGTTATCCTAGATTCTTAGTTGTGCGGTTTGATTTTGTTGTAATTGGCATATGAGCTGATCTCTACGTGCAGACACGATATGTTGAAACGTGCATCGCAAAGGTAATGCAAATAAATAAATACTCCTCCAAGCATCTTATTAAACATTTTAATCTCCTCTTTAGTTACCTTTTGACATTTGGGGAGATTTAAAATTTAAAAAAAATAATTAACTGTTCGTTAATCGAATGAACAAAATTAAAATATGACAAATTTGTCTTTATTATGATGCATCATATCACTCGCATGCGTTTATTACCTGAAGAATTCCCTTCACCGAGTCTTGCCCTTTTTTTAACATGTTGCAGTTAGTGTATGGGATGGGATGTATGTTGTCATTGTCTCGAGCAGAGGTATGACCTCGGCCTAGTCCACCTCGTGTACGCGAGAGCGATTATTTTGTCGTAGTATTGATATTAGCGGAGATGCATGTCCGTTTTTGGTTATGCGATGCCGTTGACCTTGGTTTTCTTTGCTCATGTG
Source organism: Platycnemis pennipes (assembly GCA_933228895.1). NCBI lineage: Eukaryota > Metazoa > Arthropoda > Insecta > Odonata > Platycnemididae > Platycnemis > Platycnemis pennipes. The sequence goes on along the minus strand of OW121852.1, from coordinate 135,348,674 downwards.
GTGGGGGGTTGGGTTGGATACAAGGAGGTTAGAAGGATAACCTCCTTGGTTGGATATCGTTAATCATCTCTCACTTGGGTTGTCTTACGTTTAGTTCAGGAGTAATTGTTGAAAAATGAACTGTGCTGGTTCCGGCAAAACCGTAGGTACTACTTGGGCGGACTTGTCTCTAAGAGCCGTTATTGGAGGCTACAGTCCTGGTAAATAATGATCAAACCATCGCTTTTCTTCGGATGATGCTATATGGAATTAGTCTTGTCGTCCTCCTTTGGTACGGTAGGAGGATTTGCATTGAAAATATAAGGGGGTCCTCATATCAGCAAGGCGATAGAGGAGAATTTGACGACAAAATAATTTCACCATATTCTTATTAATAAAAAATATTTATTCAACAATTCATTATTATATTATTTTATAAATAACTAGGGGGGGGGCAATCCCCTCTGTATTGCTATGGCGGGCCAACACCCTTTTTGGTTAATGGTAGTTTTCTGGGGGGCAGACCAGGTAGTCGGTCATTAGCGAGGGTCTCTGCTCGCGATCGTCCTAATCCGGACCCTCGCTCGGCTTCGACCCTCATCAGCGACCGGACTCTCGCGGCATGGGGCCGCGCGGAAGAAACTGACCGCGTGCAATACGATGTTAAAAGTTATTAACTATTTAAATGAGCAACAATTTATTACCGCCATTGTATCACACGTTCTAAGAGAATTACGGGCGTCTTTTGATCGACGTTCTACGATAAAAATTAACGTTTTCCATGCATCCTTCATAAACGTGCCGTTTACACTTGGCAACGTTGCATTTTCTGGAGGTTAAACGCGGTGGTTTTAAACAGCTAAGACCGTTGATAGAGGGAGATCTTGATGGAATAATGTAATAATAACTGTTGAAACATAAGTTTTAACATGTTAAAGCAGTTTAATACATTTAAACTGTTGAGTGCTTGAAATAAATTAAAGTTATTGCCTGGAAGATGCCCTATTTGTAATGTTTAATATGTTATTTATCGAGACATTCATCCATTCTGCTAACTTCAACAGAGAATGAAATTATTAAAAATAGTATGATACTTTTTCGAACTTATTTAAAGTTTCTTACGCCATTATCAACTCCCAAGGATTGACTAGTAACAATTGCGAATCTCCGTGAATTCTCGGTCGCGTAAATGTTGACGTTTTTGAGCCTTCGATAACGTTTGTTTCTCTGAATGTGTTAAGAGTTTATTTTAGCATATTTTCACGGAACGAAATGAACAACAAATCATGGAAAATCACATCCGAGACGTTCAAATATAAATTTTACATGAGAGGAAATATTGTTTCTACTGTGATCTTCTAGTCCCTACCATTAACTCGCGCGCAACTAGGCTGCTACATGGAAGAATACTAGACAATAGATCTAGCCAATAGACAATATCGATATGGTTAGTATCTACATAGTATTAAAGGGAAAATTGGTTACAATTACACTTATCTACGTTTTTTTATCTGCATTTACCAACCATGAATGGGTTTGTACTGTCAATACGTGCAGCATGCATTGCAGACTACTCTAGCAATATCTCACCTACCTATCCCTTTGCTATGCTGCTTAATGTGTTCTCTTACAGTACGTTGGAAAAATGATATTTTGAGTCTATCGGTGCGACAACCAATCTCTCTTACGTTATTTATCTGGTTTAATCTAGCATAATACGCTGGTTTTTTAATATATGCTTAACATCTTCACTAAAGCCACCCGATTACAATTTCTCAAATAGATTTAAACTGAACTTTAACTTACTCTCTGATAATGATTCCCACCCTAATTTTTCTACTAATTCTAAAACGCTCCAAAATCTATCGTAACACCTTTTAACGAACCTAGCTGCTCTACGCTGAACACTTTCTAGCTCTCTAATGAAACCTATTTCATTCGGATACCATACACTAGCTACATGTCTGATGTGGGGCCTGACTAGTGAAAAATAACATCGCCTTTTTGTCTTCTCATCAGTTTCCAAGTAATCTTTTTATAAATCCTAGCTTTCTTTTGTCTCGGCGGCATATGTGTCTTCCCCACGATAAATCTTTAGGGATTGTTACACCTAAGTTCCTACTTATGGCTTCAATGCTTACGATTTTTGAGTCACTAACGCTATAGTATCGCTCTATCGAATTATTCCTCTTCAAAAATGAAATAAAGACACACTTTTTAAGGCTAATTTCTAACTGCCATTTGTCGCATCACTCTTGGTATGCATCTAAATCCTTGGTAAGTGATTCTCTATCTGATTTTGTTAAACCCCTGTGAACTACCGCCTCGTCTGCAAAAAGTCTAAGCTTACCACTAACTACTGTACCCAAATTGTTTATGTATAAAAAAATAGAAGCGGGTCTATTACACCACATAGGGTACTCCCGATGTGACTCTGATTGTGTCCGACATTATACCATCTATGTATAATAAACCTTCTTCTCTCGCCCACTTAAGAATTCTTTTACACACCACACAACGTCTTTATTTTTACCGATACTCTCAAACATCAAGATTAATTCGTTATGAGGAACTTTATATAATATCTTTTTATAATACCTCACGACTCTTCTTCTCATATCCTACTTGATGGTGGACCAGATGGTTTTCAATGCACTGAGTTGCGTTTCCTTATCCCCGGGCTTCACGAATTGTAGGGAAAGATTAATAGTGTCGTGAATGTACCCTAATTCTTTTAATCTGGAGTAACTCCTCAACACTCTCTCAACATTTTAACACAGCTGCCTTCACGAAGCTCTGAATTGCCTTGAGAAGCGCTCTTAGCCTGCTTAAAGAGAAGAGATTGGAGAGGAACGAACAGAGGTTATTTGCATTTGTGGAATTCGAGAATCATTTTGATAACGTGGATAGCAATTCAATGCTTCAATTTCGCTTGGAATTCTGAAAAGAATTACAAGCTGAATTTGAATTCTGAAAGGAATCTTAAGACACGATGACCAGATGAATACAATTGTCTTGGGAATAGTGAGTGGCAAATGAAGGCCACGTATGAGATATATGGAACAGTAAGGTATGTGAAAGAGAGGAATTAAATTAATATGAGGAGGTTGCCCGATAGAAGAATCGAGTGGAGGGGTGTGTCAAACCAATCCTAGGATTGTTTGCCGAAGATTATGATGATGATTAATATATTACGTCGGGAGTAAAATATATATATAAGAAGATCTGAGATGGTATTGATGAGATAAACAAGGTGAGAGAGATAGATTGTCGGATAGATGTTTCCATGTAGTTGTATCCTAGCAGCTCTTAGTTGTTTGCCAGTAGTGCATGTTTTACTCGTACTGATAGATTCAAAATCCCATTCTTCCCTCAAACTATAAGGGATTTGTTATCTACATCTACGTAATACCCTGCGAGCCATCACTAGGCAGGAGGTATACGAGAACAGAATAGGCAGCATAGCAACGGAATAGTTAGGGGAAATATTTTAGAGTAGTTTTCTAGTCATGTAGTGCATGATGCAGGTATTAACAACCAATCCCTTATTACTATGTAGATACTAATAATCTAGTTGCCTGAGACCCTATAATAGCATGTTTGCATGTTTACAGTGCATGATTGGTGATTTCACCTCTTGCCACACATCCTCCCGGTGGCTTGCAGGGTATCGTGTACATTTAGATTACCAAATGTTCAGAAATCCAGCTCATCTCCTCAGAATTTTAATTAATTCTTTAATAATCGGTTTTTCTTCGGGTTCCAAATAAGGAAGACATATTTCACCTCCTTTAGTATTTGTACTTTGCCCATGTGCGGAGAAAACTCATCTATTGCAACACATCCTCGAGGATAGTCAGAACTGAGCCGAACTGACAGATTAAAAATGTCCTTTTTTCCTCGTACAATTAGGGATATGAATAGCGGTAAATATATCCAATACGAGTGTAGCAATGGATAACATTGGTAGCTGCAAGTTGGTATAAGGACTTGAAGCTTCCCCTACTAACAGCATGTTTTTGCATGTACCTATGCTTTGCTATTTTTATCTTTTTTTAAATAGTGCAGTTTAGAACAGAATGTAAATACTAATACTTTTTTATGCATGATATGTTGGGTGAGAATTCACCCCGTGCCACACACCTTTATGGTGGCTTGAAGGGTATTATGTAGATGTAGATGTAATAATAATATAGATGCCAATTCGATTAGAGATTTTAGAAAACGCCTTTTTAACATCATCAATGAAATCCTTTTTGAAATGCCAAGGATGCAACTTGTCAGTTGTCAGTCCGCATTTGGATAATGCTCTAGTGTGCACGGAGATATGGTAGTTTCTCGACATTCATAGACAGGTAGGCGTTGAATGGTCGGAAGGGGACAGCGGGGGGTTAATGGGAAGGGAAGGAAGCGATCGCGGAAAGCGGACTCCCCACTGTCTCTCTTCTGCAAAAACTAGCCCTCTCTCCTTTCCCTTGGCCACTGGAGGCGCCTTCGGTGTCATTACATTGCTATCAGAGTAGGTACCTTTCCGCCAACTTGTATGCATGCTTGTTATTTCAAAGGACGCTTGCCGCCCCGAGATAGTCGTAGCGTCATAGTGAAACGTGACTGTTATATCAAACTTGTTGCCATGGAGTACACATCCTCATCTACATAGTACATCTACACGATACCCTGCCAGCCACCGCGAGGGTGTGTGGCAGGGGGTGAAGATCACCAAGCATGCACTACTAACATGCAAACAAGCAACTCTGCAAGCCACCATAAAAGTGTGTGACAGGGGGTGAATTCACACCCCATACACACCTTTCACACCCCTACCACACATACTCCTTGTTGCTCACAGGATGTTATGTAGTAGTATATCTACTGTATAACCTGAAATTACTGAAATAACGAGGAAAGAAGAGGTAAAAGAATTGCTTAATGTATTTAGCGACAAAACACAGAATTAGAACAGAAGATTCGTGGAGAGAATTTCCTGAGGTCGCCCGTAAAGGTGTCAAAGAGTACACACCAACCGAATTGAGAAGTATACAGTGCCAAAGTGGTATAACACGGATGATATGAAATCATTAAAGGGACAAAGGGTATGCCACGCTAGCATTAAGAATGCAAGAGAGGGACTCTCGGTAGAGGAAAAAAAAGAGTTAGTTTAAAACTATAACAAATGGAAGCATTAGTAAGGAAAGCATGGTGGCAAGCGTCATCGTACTTCAAGAGCAAGATGTTAGGAGAATATTTAGAAAGCAATTCTAAAGCGTTTTGGTCATATGTGAGATGAGAACTTCAAGGAAATAGGTCCACAGTAGGTACACACGCTTAAAAACGATAAAGGAATCAGAGTCACCAGCAGTGTAGAAAAAGCCAATACTTTAAACACCTTCTTCCAAAGTGTATTCAACTCATCGTCACACAAAGCAGTGGAACCACCGCCGAACACTTTCAGTGAGCAATGCCCGAAACAGTTATTTCATGTCGCGGAATAGAGTAGCAGTTAAAAAACATTAGTAAAAACAAATCACCAGGTCCCGATATAATTCCTTCCAGAGTATATAAAACATAAGCTCCTGAAATAGCCCCCTATCTAGAAATAATATTCAATAAAACACTAAAGAACCACGCAGTACCCAAGGATTGGAAAGTAGCTAACATGACAGCTATTTTTAAAAGCTGTGATAGGGAAGAACCTAGTAACTACAGACCCATTTCACTCACGTCAATCTCTTGTTGGGAGCTTGAGCACATTGTAGTCAGTTCAATCATGGGGCATTTGGATAGTCAGATATTGCTCATAAACAGCCATCGTGGGTTCCGGAAAGGTAGATCTTGCGAGACACAATAAGTTTTACTCGTACATTATATTTTAGTCCACGGTAAGAACAGTACTGGAGTTGATTCGATATTTTTAGATTTTAAAAAGGCATTCGATAAAGTTCCTCATGATAAATTAATCTTGAAATTAGAGAGTTTTGGTATAAATAAAGACGTTGTATGTTGGGTAAAAGAATTCTTAAGTGGGCGAGAGCAGAGGGTTGTCACAGATGGTATCATGTCGGACACAATCAAAGCCACGTCGGGAGTTCCCCAGGGCCCCCAGGGTAGCTTAGTAGGTCCGCTTTTATTTCTTTTATACATAAACGATTTGAGTATCGTAGTTGGTAGTAACCTTAGACTTCTTTCAGACGATGCGGTAGTGTATAGAGGTATAACAAAAGAAGTACACAGGAAATCGCTTAGCAACGATTTAGATGCAATTCAAGAGTGGTGCGACAAATTGCAGTTAGAACTTAACCTTAAAATGTGTGTAGCTATCAATTTTTGGAGGAGGAATAATTCGATAGACTATCCTATAGAATTAGTAACACAAAGATCAAGAGCGTTGAAATCATTAGGTATTTAGATGTAACAATCACTAGAGATTTATCGTGGGGAAGACACATCCAGGTACGGCCGAGCGAAGAGAAAGCTAGGATTTATGAAAAGAGTACTTGGAAATGTGATGAGAAGACAAAAGGGCGATGTTACTGTTCAATAGTTAGGCCCCACCTTGAGTATGCAGCCAGTGTATGGGATCCTAATGAATTAGGTTTGATCTGAGAACTAGACAGTGTGCAGCGTAGAGGAGCTAGGTTCGTTAAAAGATGTTACGATAGGTTGAGTAGCGTTTCAGAATTAATAAAAGAATTAGGGTGGGAATCATTATCAGACCGTAGGTTTAAGTACAGATTAATTCTATTAGAGAAATTTTAATCGGATAGCTTTACTGAAGATGTTAGGCATATATTAAGAACTCCAGCGTATTATCGTAGATTCGACCAGATAAATAAGATGAGAGAGATAGATTGTCGTACTGATAGATTTAAATTGGCATTTTCCCATGTACTATAAGAGAACAGAATAGGCAGCATAGCAAAGGGATAGGTAGGGGAAATATTGTAGAGTAGTTGTAGTGCATGATGCATGTATTAATCCCTTAAATACTATAGATACCAATAATCTAGTTGCATGAGACCCTATAGTTGCTTGTTTGCATGACGGTAGTGCATGCTTTGTGATATTCATCCCCTGCCATACACTCTCACGGTGGCTTACAGAGTATTGTGTGGATATAGATGTAGATGAAAATGTTAGGCATGTATTAAAAACACCAGCGTGATTAGTTTAAACCAGATAAATAACGTAGGAGAGATAAATTGTCGCACCGATGGATTCAAAATGTCATATTTCCCCCAAACTGTAAGGGAGCACAATAAGCAGCATAGCAAAGGGATAGGTAGGGGAAATATTTTAGACTAGTCGGTAGTGCAAGATGCATGTATTAACATCAATCCCTTATTACTATGCAGACCTGCTGCCTGCCATTCGGGCACTTCTCATAAGCATTTCGTATGCAGAGAGAAGGAAATTGCTATTTTATAAATAGAGAAATGTGTCCCACTCTGATTATTTTTGTACTTTTTTCTACACAATATTTTCATTGTATGCTGTCTCCCACTCTCAAACATCATGTTTTTTGCATTTTTTCTGCACCACAAACTGCTAAAAATCCAAAACTACTACCAAATCACACAAACATAGAATCCACACTCAACGCACCAAACCTCACTCTTTTAGCTCAAAACTTGATAAAGAGCTAAACAAAACGGATACTGAATGACTGACTGACATGCTACAAAATTAATATAGTATGTAAATACTAACAATATAGTTACCTGAGACCCTATAGTATTATGTTTGCTTGTTTAAAGTGCATGCTTGCTGATCACCACCCCCTGCCAAACACCTTCTTAGTGGCTTGCAAGGTATCGTATAGATGTAGATAACAAATAGGGCATCTTCCAGGCAATAACTTTAATGTATTTCAAGCACTCAACAGTTTAAATGTATTAAACTGCTTTAGCATGTTAAAACTTATGTTTCAACAGTTATTATTACATTATTCCATCAAGATCTCCCTCTATCAACGGTCTTAGCTGTTTAAAACCACCGCGTTTAACCTCCAGAAAATGCAACGTTGACAAGTGTAAACGGCACGTTTATGAAGGATGCATGGAAAACGTTAATTTTTATCGTAGAACGTCGATCAAAAGACGCCCGTAATTCTCTTAGAACGTGTGATACAATGGCGGTAATAAATTGTTGCTCATTTAAATAGTTAATAACTTTTAACATCGTATTGCACGCGGTCAGTTTCTTCCGCGCGGCCCCATGCCGCGAGAGTCCGGTCGCTGATGAGGGTCGAAGCCGAGCGAGGGTCCGGATTAGGACGATCGCGAGCAGAGACCCTCGCTAATGACCGACTACCTGGTCTGCCCCCCAGAAAACTACCATTAACCCCCTTTTTACTTTACACTCGCTACGCAAATATTTTTCATCGTTCAGCGAAAGAAGTTTTTGATGTTGCGACGGCACAATTTTCCATGAATCGACGGAACGAGATTAGAAGGCGCAGGAGAGGGTCATGCTAGCCTAAGAGTGACAGCGAAGGCAGAAAATCCGTTAGGCCCCAACGGCTGTGGACTAAACCTGGTGTTTTCTTTGGCCTCTTATGGAGATTTTAAACGTATTACAATGTGAATAACAATTGAGACAGAGACTGTGTGGTCATTATAAATTGAGTACTGGTCTTCACAATCAGGGATGGGGTTCGATTCCCGGATGTAGAAGAAATTTTTCAGTGGTTTTTTGGTCCCTACTTAGTGCTGTACAGAGAGATCTTCAAGTTCTGTACTCCGTCTATCGGATGGAACGCTACACCGTGGGCCTCTTGGAGACTTTGTTTTGGATAAGGCTAACTACTCCGGGTTTTCTTCTGCCATCTTCCGTTCCACGAAAGCCTCTTCTCTACGCAATCACTAACGTACTCTGAATTGTGCAAATTATTATAGCTGTCGGTTGCCTCCTCTAAATAATTATGACTAATATTACCCTTCAAGGGTATCGTGTCAGAAATACATTTCGGCGGCGTCAGCAGTCCTTGTAAAGAAAAATTTAGAGAAGTATAAATGTTTTTTATTCTACAGGAAGATAAGTCTTTCCTCAACAGCAGGTACAATTTCAATATCTTGGAATTACATACGTTTGCCTGAATTGTCACTTTTTCTATTATTTTCACGAATTTTACTCCGAATTCTATCTGCTACTCCTAGTTTTCCCACGTGCATCGACAAAATCATCCATGAAGAGTGCGAGTGAATATGTTTGTGCCAATCGAAGATTCCTTGCCTCGGGAATCAGCTGCGAAGCCGCCTCCAGTACCTTCTAACCTCCTTGCATCTGCTTACCTTCCCCAGACTGTCAGTGCCTAACAAAATGGCCAATCTTGCTTCACGAATCAACTGAGATGTTGCTTCGAGTGCATCTAATATCCTTGTGTACAGGCCTATCTTCTGCATATAAGATGATCTTCTTATGATAGCCAACTTTTACCATTCCATTGGTTGTGAAGTTGGGGGTTATAAAAACCATAAAATTTATTTCTATTTTTAATTCATTTCAAAAATTTTATTTTTATTTAATTGTAAATTACAACTGAGCAACGAAATATTTTATGGAAGTTTACATGATTTGAAACAGGCAACTATATTTATTGTTAAGGATTAGATTTTTATGGTACTTTCATTCATCTGGTTCATGTCTGGTGTAGGACAATAAATACTACAAAAATTTTCGGAAAGAAAATACGATTGTAGATTGTAAGACGAAGAGCGAATATAGTTGTTGCTATTTTTTTACAAAGATATGGATATACATAGGTACATTGCGGTTGTTCGCAATGAACTGAAATCAATCACTTTCACGAGGAAAAGTCTCGAGTGAAAAATTAGGGTAAAGGGGGGTGAATCGGACCAGCGGGTGAATAGGAACGCTTTTCAAAAAGTGCGCTCAGACCCGAAACGGTATCACTTGAGACTGACTACGTTTTAGGAATTGCTTCTTTGTAATCTTGTCCTTCTAGTAGAGTGAAAACGAGAACTCGACGACTGAATTTAAGCAAATGATACTCTGTCGAATGGAAGCCTACCATACGAGAGAGGTGTGAAATTGGGTATTTAGAAAACCTCGTATAGGTTCAAAGTAAGGTGACATTGTAGCGCTTACTCAGATTTCTAGTTTTTCTTTCCTGAAAGGAAATCTAATACCATAGCTGCCACATTAGGTTACGTTTTTGAGCCTTGTATGAATATCGGAGTTACCAAACATGATACAAAATCATATTACTTAGTCGGGTGAAAAGGACCAGCACGCGCAGGAGTTCAGTTCCAAGCCGCTGGTCGAGGGTGAAGCATTGAACCAGTTATACTCAACTGACACTTGGAAAAATTCCTTCTGCTACTGAAAAGTAAGTAGATATACAACTAATATTGATAAATTGCTTACTTACACTTAATGTTTTACATTAAAAACATCAAATGTTTATAAGAATGTTTGAGCGAAAGTGGCTAAAAATTTGTTTTTAGGCCATACTCTTTTATTTAAGTATTATAAGAAGTTTAATGGAATAAACCTATTTTAATGCTATTCTATATCACGTTATAGATATTTATTACGTATAACGAGGAGGAGGAAAGAGATTTTCCCCGTCATAGAGGTGAATTATTACGGCGACGAGCACGATTTACAGGCTGAGCGAGAGCTAAGCTACCTTCGTTTGATGTAACATATGTTGTGTACTGTTCCATATATATTAACCAATTATTCGCTGAAACAATATCATAAAACATACGCATTTCGTGATGGAAATTTATTGTTAATAATTCACATTGAGTTCCATACCTATACATTCTACATTACTCAGTGGTCTATATTTTCCAATCTGAAAGAAAAGGAGGTGATATAATGTACGTGATAGAGGGATAGCCAGAGTATTAAATATTATATATGGCAACAGAATTAGTTGTGGAACGCCTTACAACCTCCTTTTGATAGCGTAACATTAGCAAAATTTCATTTAAAACGTATTTATGAAAGTGATAATTTTCGCTTACCGTTAATGTTTTTCCTTTTGGATTAAGATGGGGAAGTACCGGCGAAAAACGGAACAGACATGGACAGAGGAGGATATGAGAATGGCGCTGAAAGCTTTCAGAGAGGGAAGAAGCATGAGGCATTCTGCCGAACTTTTCCATGTTCCCCGTACTTGCCTCTATCGTAGGATAGTAGCGGATACGGAAAAATTGAAGACAAGAGGGGGGCAAAATGTCTTCTCAGTGGAAGAAGAAGAAGCATTAATTAGAATAATTCTTAGGTTATGTGAAATTGGGTTCGGATTGACAAGAGATGATGTCATGAAGGTGGCATATGAATTTTCCATTGAAAACAACATAAAAAACAATTTCTGTGCGTTAAAAAAAAGAGCAGGCAAGGATTGGTTCTTGAATTTGATATCTAGACATCCTTTAAGTCTTCGAAAACCCGAAGGTTTGTCAGTGGCTCGAGCTGAGGGTTTAAATAAGGAAGATGTAGACGATTTTTTTTCAAAGTTAACTATTTCGATGGCTGAGGCTGGAGTTATGGATAGGCCCCACCTTATATACAACGTTGACGAAACGGGATGTGTATTAAATAATCGCCAAACCCAAAAGAATGTTGCAAGAACAGGATCTAAGGTAGTCATAAAACAGACGTCAGTGGAAAAGGGGGAATTGGTGACAGTTGTTGCGTGCTGCAATGCAAGTGGACATTACATACCACCTTTTGTAATTTTTAAGGGGAAAAAGTTCCATAAGGAATGGGAGGATGGATTTCCGTTGGGATCTAAAATTTTTACGTCCGATTCAGGGTGGATAAATGAGGATCTTTTTTTGGAGTGGCTAAAGCACTTTCAAGCAAACAGGATTCCTGGCCGATGCATTTTAGTCCTCGATGGCCACGCATCACACAAGACTCTTCCTGTTCTACTGTTCTGTGAAAGGAATGAGATCACTCTCTTATCACTGCCCAGCCACACTACACAAAGGTTGCAACCTCTGGACAGGTCTTTTTATAAACCATTAAAGACATACTACGATATTGAAACAAATGCGTATATGACAGTTTGTAAGGGGGATAGAAAGATAACTAAATTTAATTTTGGTCGGCTTTTTCGAAATGCATGGAGCAAAGCCGCAACAAACGGCAACGCTGAACATGGATTCCGATCAACAGGAATATTCCCTCTGAATCCGGGTATCCTGACGGAGTTAGATCTTCATCCTTCTAATCTCGGAAGCTCACACGCCCCAGAAGAAGCATCAACTCCTTTTTCGACAAATTCATCTTCCGATCAAAAATTAACTGCCAGTCCCTATGAAGAAAGCCAATCCTCGACATCAACATCTGAGGAATCGTCAAATACTTTGGGTAGGTCTTTCCATAATTTACTACCTACACCAGAAAAAAGAATGAAAGTCAATGTGAAAAGGTCAAGAAAGCAAATTGCTCAAATACTTACTTCTCCAGCTGTAATAGAAGAAACAAAGCAACGACTGAAGAAACAAAATATTAGGAACGCGAAGGGAACTTGCAGAAACTTATATGAATCATCTTCAGATAGGGACGGCAATACTGAGAATGGGGAAAACTCAGCTGATGATACGCTTTGTGGCTTCTGCTCCAAGTCTTATAATTGTGCGAATTCGTCAAAGTTTAGAGACTGGATTAAGTGCATGAAGTGTAATTGTTGGTACCATGAGCTGTGTGTAGGTGCTAAGGGGCGAGATAAATTTACTTGTGGTAAATGTGCTTAAATGTTTTGGTAAATTTGTTCTATTTTGTTCTATATGTTCAGATTTGGTGATGTATGTCTATTTGTAAAGTTATGTTTGACTCTAAGAAGGTGTCGTCGAAATATCTCCAGACTGCACTACATTGTTAAAAGCAATGATGCAAAATTTCAAAATTTTATGGAATAAAACTTAAGAAAACTAAAATTTATAACGTTATTTTACTGGTCCGATTCAGCCTCTAATCTGGTCCGATTCGCCCTCCAAGTCGACGGGCGAATAGGACCATGCAGTCTCTTGAAGAAATTGCTCCAGGACCGTTCTATTCAGAGCAACCACGCTGAAAATTGCGTTTTAAACTGGAAAAACATCAAGTCCTTTGCTGATAATGCTTTCAGAATGTAACTGTTTACACAAACGAGGAAATCGACGATTTTCCTTTTTGTGGCCCGATTCACCCCCCTTTACCCTAGTGATGGTTTCGAGAGGTCACGAGAAGCGAATAATATCAATCTTAGTTATTTAGGTAGCATCTCACAAACAGAATATTGCAAAACGCCAAAAAAAAGAACTATTTTAATGGTTGATTACGTATTTCTTAGGACAATAATTTTTATTCCCGCCTGCCATTGTGTCAGATGCAGTTGAAGGTTGTTCAGTTCAAATTTGGGCCAGGTAATTAATGTGTTTCATACGCAGTACCTTTTTGAATCCCTTAACCCTTCTTAATTTCGAGCATACTTTAAAGGAGAAAGGTTTTGGAAGAATAACCAAATTTATACTGGTAATTGTTTATGTAAATGCTGTATCTTATGTGGGACCACGGAGGGCTAAGTAAAGTAATCATGTGCCGTTAGTGATAAAAATGAAAGGCATGGAAGATATAGAAACTTTTTCCCTGAGGAAGAATTGCTGTAGAGAGTATGATAACCCATTAGTAATTGTAAAATAAATTAATTAATTTAAAGACAGTTCCGAATGGTTATTAATAATTTCCGGGAGCGCGAACGAAGCGTTATTATCTCACTTCTTATGTCTCCCTCTCTACAATTATTAGTTTTCGCAAACCTTTAAAAATGAACTCGGAGGGTTATAAAACCCATGGCAGCATAAGGGTGTGTCTATCAAGGGACAGACAAACATGTTATGCTGGTCTATCCCTTGATGCACACACCCTAGTAGTGGCTTGTGGGGTAATGTGTAAAATGAGGTGGCTCACTAGCTTGGCTGAAAGTGTTCCTGCAGGCCATTTCTAAATACACTTTCGTAGCTAAAATATAGCTCGGAGGCACTTCTAGTTTTCTCTCTTATCTTAGAAAAGGATAGATCTTCGCAATCGTTGCGCAACTTTATCATTGTAAATTACGTTGTTGCGTTGATTTAGAGGAGAAATAGTGTGCCCACCGACGCTTTCCATCGTTTTTCAGCACGCTTTAGTTCAATTTCTGTTGCGTAAACCAAAAATATTACGCAGTGATAGTTAAGTTTCAATCACCATCTTTGAAGCAGAAGTATTTTCAGTACTTAATATACAAAAATATAGCTATAGTTTTGAAAATACGAACGCATGTTTCCTATCTTTTCACTCGCGTGTCCACGGCCAATGCCCCCACCACCGCCGCTTATACCCCCACCTCCAACTACTCTCTCACCGCCGCCGCAGCGCGGAAGGGGCACTAACACGACCACCTAGAGCGAGTATCACCCGCCATCAGACAAAGTAACTGGCGAGGGGAGAACGGACGAGGCGGTGCGGGGAAATCGTAATCGTATAAGGAATGTTGTTTTATGAGAAGTCATTGTTGTGATTTAGAAATAATAGATAGTTTGACCAATTCTCAATTAAATGACTAGATTATAATATTTATCGCAATTGCCATTACTATAACAGCGATGTGGAATGTTCACAACATCATATTTATCGCAGAGAGACTATGGAATTGAATTCCTGCGCAAGAGAATTCAATCTTCATTTTACACTAAAAAAAGCCAGAAAAAGCTGATTGTGAGACAGAGAGGTTAGAAGCTATTTCACTTATCCTTATGACATTTTACGGATTTCAAACAATTTTTTTCTGGCTAACGTTATGGAAAAATACACAGACCCAAGCTGTAAACTCTTTGCAATAGTAAATTTTCGTTCACTGGGTGCTGGTAATGAAATTGTGATGTTTTGAGATCAAACCATGACGAATAACGAAAACATTGGTGGTAAGAATGAAAAAACAGTGGAAGGCAAGGAGACATTCTGGTAAATCGTAAGTCTGGTTATACTGCATTTCCCCACGCAAAATCACTTATTTTCACTGTGCGATACTGAAAATATCGACCGTGGACATGTGGTATTCACGAAGTTTTCAACTGCTATGATATTAGTGCAATATTGTGGTCCACCAGGCATAGTATCGCATTGTGCTGTAAATGCACAATGGAATAGTATATGCGAGATAATTGCGACATCAAAGTTACGAACAGCGAAGTTGAGCTGCGAACGAATACGTTCACGCGTATTTATTTGTCAGCCGACTCCCCTCTCTTCCCTGCCATCCTGCGCAAGGACACTCTAGGCTCGTCTACAATCCAGCGACGCGCGCAGACCCCCTCCCCTCCAATCCCTCGTCGATTTCCCCTTAGGGGGGCTTTATAGCTCGGCGGCAGAGCTCCAGCGGCAGAATTCAGCCAATGAGAACACGCCTTTGGAAATCATGACGTCAGACCGTTGAGCATCGCTGACTAGCGCTTAAACGGCTAGCGGCTGCCGCAAATATTCAGCCTTGCTGAATCCCAGCGGCAAGAAGAGGGAGGCCCGGTTAGTTCGAATCGCCCAGCATTCTTGGATGTGTTCTATTGGGCACTTTCATGAGCGCGTGTGAGATGCATTACGAATATAAAGGTTGTTATGAAGTGTTAAATTTATAATCGAAGAAGAGAAGAGTAGTAGGAGATTGGCGGAATCATAACGAGGTCATCCGCGAAGCTCTATTCCCTTTCACTTTTGCGCACTCTAGCTGAGCTAGGCCGACGCCACACCTCTGCCCGGGAGAACATACACCCCCATGAACTCATCTGCAGCAATAGGTCATACATCCATGAGCATGAAATCAGCTCTGCCCGGGGAAATGTTCGAATACGGTTACGTAAATGAGAAATTTAGTTCACTAGACAACACCCTTTTACATAATACCCCCTCCACGGCGCCTAACTCCCACCATCAACCCTTCTTAGCAGTATATAAGCCTGTACTGCAAGCTACTCTATACCAGCATTTGAAAGATTAGCTCTCAAATATGGTCCAACAGGCATCATCACTTAGCTTTCAACAAGAGAACTTCCATCTCGGGATCGCTGACCTCAGGTGAATATATTTTCGATAGCCCCCAAAAGCTATCGGAATTTTTTATCTTAAATCTAACTAATAGATGAACTTCAGAATGGTATTATGCTGAAGTTCTAAAATTCGCTTTATTCACTAAGCAGATTAATACCAAGATATATCGAAATCCATGATATTCGAATTTTATGTAAGCAAAAGGGGGGAATTGTTATCATTACCAATGTGACAGCTTCGAACTAAGATCCGTATACTTTACCTCCTGACTCAACTCTCCTTGATGGGGGGAAATATTTGAGGAAAGTCCCAGAGACAAGTAATTGGGAAATTAATGAACTAACATAAGAAAGGGATAAATGACGCCGCAGTATACCAATTCTAAGATTATAATACTATTAAATATACCAATATGATTCCACCATCAAAAATATATTGATTAAGAGACGATAAACAGATCTCCACCAACCTCAAAATCTTTCACGCGAGTTAATAAGACGCGAGAATCAGCGTTCCGCTTCGAAGGTGGGAGCCACATCATCTCTCTCTAGCGAGTTCGCTCGCTCTCCGAAGAGCTCGCTCCGCGAGACATCGCTTTCTCGCCCTCTCTCCCCGAAGCCTCACGACATCAAGCGGTCGGCTACAGAACTGTCCTTGTCGTAGCGGCGGGAACACAAAATAACTTTCCCACAAACGCTTTTTGGAAGCATCCCGCTCCAGAATCATTAATACAACGTGTCCAGGTGGACTATTAGATTATATCAATTCATAGTCATAACATTCAATCTGGATAATTCACTTTTTAGTTGGAAATTAACACAGAAAACAGTTAAAACATCAATACGAACTATTTAATCATTTAAGAAAAAATCTTTTCACTGTAGAGATTCTGAATTCAATGTCTATAGAATGACGTCTTCTGCTAATTAGAAAATTTAACTTAATAACGATCTCCACTATTTGAGCAGATAAAATCTAAATTTCAAATTACCCATCAAGTAAACTAAATTATTATTTTCATTTATTATATCCTCAAGAGGAAGGGTTATTCAATAAATGAAACGCATTGCATATAGGTTTTACAAAAATTTATTTCATTTTTTAAACATATTTCATTATTAACACAGAAATAAACTAGCTTGTAACAATTGTATTTATAGCACATTTTTTTGAGAATATAACTTCAAAGTATCCATGCAAATACCTTTGGGAAGAAGACTAGTCAAGAACGACTTTTTAGCACCTTTTGAGAATTGAAACTGATAATCCCTCGTATATTTAAATAATATACTCTCCAGTTCTGAATAATCTACATCTCCAGAGTATTAATTCAGACCATGATAATTGTTCTTTAACCGAAACGAGTCTTTCGCGTACAGAAATCTTGCCGGCGATTTGAAAAGCCACACATTACAACATTTCGTTTACACATTAATGATAGTTAATTCCTTGACTATGTATTCGCCATCAATTTTAGTGAATCCTTGGAATTCGATATAGCACTCATGACGTAATCTCTCAAACTTGCGAGATTTTTTTCATCTAACGCCAGAGGTTCAAGAGATTACAAGAGTTTCTGACTTGCAGAATTTTACCTCGTGCCAGAGGTCAGAAACACTTTGCAACGCACACACTCATGTAATCAAAGTACAACCAAGTTATACCTTTTGATTACCAGACACATCATTCAACATGAGCACCATCTCAAATTCCAATCTTTCCAGATCATATTCAGTGATTTCGTTAGATAACCCGGTAGCGAGAAATTGTCTAACCTTATCACGGCTGTCCGAAAGTCTCCGAAGAAATAGATTTATCAGAGTGGAGAGTTTTAACAGCTTTTCCCATTCATCAACATTAAGATTAAATGAACTCTTTGATAAAATATTTTTTATGGACAAATGCCGCTTCCCAAAGTAATTTGCGTAGGACAAGCACTTTGAAGAGAGCTGATCTTTTAAACCAATATATAGATAATTACTCACTGATTTTTCTAAATTTATAACATTAGTCCATTCACTGTGTGAAACAATAACACTTTTCTTATTTGCTTGATTAAATTGCACTACTGGTTCAAAGTCTCTGCTGGGATCGTAGCCCACACAAACACTTTTTGAATTTACACCATTCAGATAATACACTGTTTGAAGCAGTAAATTAATGCTATCACAAGATGATCGAGGAACGGGATGATGTCCAGACGGTCTCTTCCTCTTAATGGGCGGGGACTCTTTCTGCGATGGCGACAGCATGATGACTGACGATCGACGAGATATTATCTTACTTAAGAGGAATGAGGTGGAGGAGGGGTGGGGGAACAGTCGTTGGAGCAAGGCTCAACTTCTGCTTTGAGGCGGTTATATTGCATCCATTGAGCGAGGGAATGAGCATCTCGGAGTGCGCACGTGCTGTTACGCAACTTATGGCATGGGTTCAGACAGGAAAAGGTGGGGAAGGAACATTTTTCAGGTGCTGGACAACGGAGTTCTTTCTTTAAGGAGATGAAGGTACGGTCTGTTAGGTCGGAGAGGAACTCACACTCGGCTTCGCTATATGCATACAGAGAGGTTGCTCCTTCAATGATGGCCTCCAAGGCGGGTAGAAGCTCCACATGAGAGATGAATCCATGATCGAAGGTGGTCTCCTCACAGTTTAGCGGGTCATGTAACCGCAGCTTTTTTCCACCAGCTATAAGCCTCCCATTCTTCTTAAAACTCCCCCAAAACAGACGATTTGAGTCAATATTCACTGCAGCCAGCTCTATCACCCCACCCTTAGAGAAACACACAGAAGTGACGATATGCATTCCGGAGAGTCTATCTCATCAATGACGTTTCTCCCCCCGAAGCATGATATTTATTCTCGAGCAGCAATGCTGAGCCGCAGGATGACACCTCCTTTCACTCCTCAACTCGTTGAAGGTTAAGTGAAACAGCTTCAGAGCGCGGCAGTCGTTGAGGTGAGGGATGGTATGATGAAATTGTGTGAGGAATTTGTGTAGGGTGTATCCTAACGACTTACTAACTGCATAAAGACAACAGTATTCTCCGCAAATGTCAGAATGAAAACTTTGAATCTGAACCCGATTGTGAGTGCAAGCGAAAGGTTTCAAAAAATTTATAATATCCGGAACGAAAGGCACCAATCCATATGAGTCAAAATACTCTGCTATACCATTGAGAATATATATCGCCACCCAATGAGACCCAGGTAAGTATGAAGGATCTAAGTTCACTACGTATATGCCATTTATAGGAGAGTGGGGTAATTTATCGGAAGCGTAGACTCCGCGGAATATTTTTAGCGGATTCAATAACCTATCAATCTGTACACTATCCATTGCTAGACTAATAATTTGTGATAATGTTCCTGTTTTTATCAATTTCTAGCGAGGCATCGTATTCTGCAAATACCAAGCACGTTACTGTGTTTGTCAATTCTTTCTCGAATTTCGCCTCTATTCGCACCACACCACGATCTCCGAGACTTACATAATCTTCGTTTCCCGAATCGTCAGGTGTAAGATCGAACACTAGCATGAAATATCCATGTCCAAACATGTCGTACGTGATTTGATTACCCCTATCATAATGCTTTATTCCACTACCTGAAAATATGGTATCATATGCCCGCGCCCAATACTTTTTACTGCTGAAATTACATTCCAGTCCCTCGGAAGGAATCTGAACACCGTTTACAAAGAGTGAAAAAGTTTCCAGGGAATAGTGAGAGAGAGCAAATGGATTTTTCTCAACCCTACCAGCGTACGAGTCATTATCAACCATAGCAAATATTATAGTGTTGGGTATTCGACCAACAATCGCATTATCAATGCTCAGAGTTCTTCCACCGGAAGGAATCGTGAAAGATTTCATTTCCGTACGTTTGTAGTGATATCTAGCATTATTTTTTTCCAGCATGTTACTGTGTGCTACTAATATTGAAGGGTTGATGTCAAAATGTCGAACGTAAAGAGTCGCATCTAGTATTCTCATTACTCCTACCACTTCACCCATCAGATGAAATGCAGGGTTTGATATCATCAACCTGATTCCTATATCGACTCGATCTAACAACAATTGTGACTGATTGAACACGTCCACATGTAATTTACCATATAGCTCAACTTCGGCACTGTTCTCGAACCACGACTTTCGCTTTATGTAACCTGCATTGCTGTTATTAGTTTTATTAATATCATCCCCCGTATCCACTTCCCAACCTACGTTCCTCAAATGTGTTTTGCTAGCATCGACGCCATAATTTAACGCATTCTCAATATAGCTCCTGTAATGATAATTATCCTCCGAAGGAGTGACCAACGTCCCATTGAAATAAACGTTACACTGTTCAAAGAGGGAGTGGAGAATATTGTTCACAACGCCAGGTTGATTAGCATCACTAGACGTAAAATCTGTCAAGTCCGCCTTACACACTTTCACTCTCAACCTGAGGAATATACTATTCAAATCCTTGTAGGCATCACCGGAATCTTTAATCACGAATTCAATCACCGATCTATTATCCAGCGATGATATAGGTTTATAGGAAACTAGTCGCTTTGATAAAATGTTAGTCTGAATGGGTGGATTGGGTTGGAATAAGTCCAAGGAGGTTAGCATATGCTCAGCCATGACTTAGTTGGAAAAAATATCACTATGCACGACCTTCTTCCCTCTTCGCCTTCTCTGCGAATGTCCTTTATTTTTCCTGACGCTAGTTTTTATTTTATTCAATCGTGGACGCTTAACCAGTCTCACCCCACCCCCACTCATGTTTTTTATTTTCTCCTCTGCTTTACGCTTCAAGTTCTGCCCCGCCTCGTTTAATCTTCCTCTCAATATCTCTTTAAAAGGCTTTGTTCCTAGATCGCTCAAGGCTGCCGCCCCGGCACTAACCGCCTCCTTACCAACCGTCTTCAACCCGCTGTAAAAAAGAGGTCTGGCAAAACGCCACAAGCCAGCAAGAAAATTTCCTATACCCCGCCCCTTTTGCACACGATACGATGCTCGATATATTGGTCCAATCTCCCCACCTGACTGCTTTAGGTAGTAAGCCAAATATCGATCCGCCACTGGAGCCATCTCGACGCTCAATGATCAATAAACTTATATTACGCCTTTTTTATAAAATGCAATACGACGATGGAAGATTGCTCACCACTACGAAATGGAATTGGATCTCCGAGTTTGTTTGTCAAAAGAATTTCAATGCTTTCAATGTTATTCTTTTCGACTGGGTGATAGAAAATGGGATTGAATGCCCAGTGTAAGTCTTGAGTGTTTAATATACGCAAGCATCGACTGAGCGAATCACCTACCAGTTGAGGTTTAATTATATCTGTGTAAACGTAAACGTTTTTGGAAGGAGACAAGATTTCTCTTTTCGTTCTACCGCTTCGCAATTTACGGTATTCAGATTTAATGTTCTTGAAATTCTTTACGAAATCCTCCGCAAGTGTTGATGAAGATGAATCCCACTGATAGAAACGGAGAAGAATACTTGATAATATCAGAATATCATGTTTTATTTTAGCCTGCTGTTCACCGTTGAAATCTTTAATCGATTTATCGAATAATTCCTTGAACGAATTATATGTTCCTGGCTTTAACGTATACTTAACATCATCCGTAATAATCTGCACGGAGTTTGGTGATAATCTCTCATTTATACCACTCTTTTTATCATTCACTGTCATTTTATCTGCGTATATCACTACATCATTCGCTATGTCAAGCCTTTTCTCTCCGCTAATCTCAAAAAATGATGGTTCGAAGGCAAAAGCTATGCTCTCGTACCTACCATTTGGAACGATGAAAAACGAACCATCCTTCAACTTTACTCTAACAATATCTTTATCCTCAGGCCCACCGATTTCACCCCGGACCAAACCCTGCTCGTTCCGAGTCCTGTTGTCCTTGGTTGAAGAATAATTTGTGATTTCTCTCAAAACGCTCTGCTTATCGTTATCCTTTACTCCCTCGATTGGAGGAATAGAAATCTCGGCCAAACCCACCATCCATTCACCATTTACCAAATCGAGACGATGCGATAATCTCGTACGGAAATGTGAGATCGTGTTGTGAGGAAAATATGTTTTTGAACTATCACTAGGCAACGTAATGTAAAACTCGTTCATATTTTACGCACCGAAGAAGCGGAGATCCAAGAATTAAATGATTTGGGGTATCCTTGCCACTTTACAAAATACTCTAAATCACCAGCCCGCCCCCTACGCTTTAAAATTTTTTCAATCTTGTATTCCGTATCGGGGGAAAGGTTAACCCTCACTAACTCTTGCTCATAGAAACTACCCTTTATATCCTCACCGTTCAGATCTTTCAACTTGTACGTTGGTATCTCCCTCGACCGATTCACACCCTCAACTTGAAATATTTCGTTGGTATAATTGGGCGTATATCCTTTCGCAAATGGGCGTCGCTCCTTACTGATTCTTACGTAATCACCCCCTTTAAATTTAACATTTTTGCTAATAAGAGGTTTCCTTGTGCGACTAGCGATTGAGAATGCATTTCTCTCATTCACCTCAACAGGTTTAACTCCTAAGCTGGAATGTACGCTATTATTATAACTATTCACCAATTTGGATAATATATCCACGTAATTGTACGTTGAATATCTCGTAAAATACTTGTACATTTTTGATTTTAGAGTTCGATTGAACCGTTCAACGAGACTGGCCTTTATGTCTGGATTGTTTGTTGTGTAAAACTTTACACCACGTTTCGACAGGAAATTTTTAAATTTACTATTCACAAATTCACCACCCTTATCGCTTTGAATTTTTAGCGGTTTTCTTTCGCGAAAAATATTATTAAACGCCTCGACTACCTCCTCTGGGCTCTTTTTCCGTAAAGCTCTTGCCCACCCATACCTCGAAAATAAATCAATCACCGTCAAAATATAACAATGTCCTTTGTTGAATTTTTTCAAACTTCGCATATCGTTCAGATCACATTGCCAGCATTCATCAATGTATGATACGATGTAACGATTTCTAGGGAATTTCTTCCTCATCGGTCTGTGGCGTGTGTATGCGTCTTGAGAATCTAACCACTCGCGTATTGTCTTTCTCGAAATTCCAGTCGCTCGATTTAATTTCTCGACAGTGGAAAAACCCGCAGAGTGTTCTGGATCATTGTACACCTTCTCGATTATATCGTTATCCACTCGTCTCCGAATTTTTTCGGTTTCCTTTGTCGACTGCTTCGCCTCGGCATTGCTCTTGGTGACTTTTCTTTTTCGCTTCGTTCTGACCTCTTTCTTTTTCTTCTCTTTAGCTGTTTCGATAGATTCCCCACCGCGTCTAGTCTTCCCTCTATACGTTCCCATGTCTTATCCAAATCAGCATTCGCTCGTTTCACATCGGCAAGCGATTTCCTCAGTGCGTGGGTCTCCTCCTCCTCACTGTCCTGTGACCTTCTATGTGACTGGCTCTGACCCAAGGATTTCACTATCGGAATATGAATGGGCGATTTAATCTCGGAAACTGCGTTCAGATATTTATCTAGCACACGCTTGTACATGTGCCATTTGTCTATGTCCTTCACACCTCTTTTCACCAATACGGCTTTCATTTCAACATCTAATGCATTTAATCTCCTCTTCATTTGACCTCGCTCAAAAGCCTCAGGGTCGACTACGAGCATTTTACGCAAACTCATTTTCCGCCAATGAGGCTACCAATGACACCACTCAATATGGATCCGAGTAGCATTGGCAGAAAGCCTCCTTTCTGTACGAGAAGCGCGCGCTTTTTTTTAATGCTAATACCACGCGAAGCCAAGTTTCTCAAAGTATATCGATGCTTGAATAGTTTTCGCTTTAGCCTATTATTTATCTTATGTCTACGTTCAAGCGTATTCAAACAACATTCGGAGATGGCTTTAATCAACTCCGCATCCGATGCTTTTACTATAGCTGATCGCAACTTTGGTTTGGCAGATTTTAGCACATGAAGTAAATGATTATTGTTCTCCAATCTTTTCATCATGCACGGGCATGTAGATTACTGTGACCCTATCTTCAGGAAAGATTTTAGTACGGAATCTAAACCTTTCGTCCGTGTCCTGTCCGAGGTCTAGGACCAAATAGCCGAATGGTTCTTGCGTCACCTCTTTATATACCCTTTCCAATTCCTGCGATTTTTCAGGATAGACCTGCCGAGCCAAGTGACCGAATTGTAGTCGATCTCTAGGATTTTTAAATGCTACTATATACTTGGAATTTAGGGATATATTTCTCGCTTGCGGGCTCTGATAGAATATGTTTTGCGCGATTAAGAACACGGAAATGTTAAAATGATGGCTTCCTCTTGTGAACAATTTGCATACGTCTTTACTGTACGCTCCCTCACTCATTAGATCATCTAGCACGTACAATGTTGGCACGCCTACGAATTCTTCGAAAGGGGGTATTTCGGTTCGAAATTGAATTGGTGTACTCGTACGTATTCTTGGTTCACTTCCGCGACTGCAGCACCACACAATCTGATGTATTGAACTATCGATCATGTAAGGTAAATTTTTCAAGAATTTCGTCACGAACGTCGTTTTTCCACACCCCGAAGGGCCTGCGCAGATGCAAGTGAAAGGATGTTTCCAGACCAA
Source organism: Platycnemis pennipes (assembly GCA_933228895.1). Classification (NCBI taxonomy): domain Eukaryota; kingdom Metazoa; phylum Arthropoda; class Insecta; order Odonata; family Platycnemididae; genus Platycnemis; species Platycnemis pennipes. Next base: position 135,324,027 of record OW121852.1, on the reverse strand, counting down.
TGTCATGATTGGTACTGATCCTATTATAGCGCCTAATGGGTGTTTATAAGTATCAAAAATCTTCATTACCAAACGCCTCGCTATGCGTTCTCTTTCGCGGAATTTTGTAATGACCCCAAGCCATAGTATTAATCCCATCCTCGCAAATGTATCTTTTGTCATCGCTTGCGTTTAGCGTGACTTTGTTCATTTGTACCGTGTACAATTCATGCTTATTACTTCGAATGACTGTCATCCTTCTGAATTCTGTGGAATTTTCATGCAGGCAACGAACGTAGTCGTTGAATTTTAGACATTTATCTTTGACAGATTTGGTTATACCCTTGGCTTTCTTTTTTTCCTTTCCACCCTCGACCTTGAAGGAATATAGTTTGCTTCTCAGACCTACGAAATGAGTCATAATTAAAGAATTACATTCGTCTTTAAATTTCCCAATGACCCTTTTGTTCTTCTCAGAGTAGCAAGGGTGAGACTTTGGGTAATTTGATGTATCAAACGCATCCAGGTTGCTTAATATGTCCTCATTAATGTCATTTGTGTAAATTTGGTAAATAAACGAATCGGTATCGCTGTAGGAAAGGGAGATGTTCTTACCGTATTTTGGCAACATTGTCTGATAGTGAAAGTCATACATTAATGTCTTGCTGAGGTCTAAAACACAGAAACCTATGTATATCGGTTTGTTCATTTTGATAGTCGCCTTTCGCATGTGAACGGCCACCAGAGACTCGTTGAAAATCGTTCTGTCCAAAAATGTCGATTTATTGATTAACTTTTGTAATTTTTTTTCGTCAGTCACTAATTGCATATTAATTCTTTTTCGCACATTCTCCATCGTCTTGCCAAATACGGAATTATTCATGAGCTTGAAGAAGTCTTTTTGGAAGTCATTAGTGGCTAATTGCCTTCGATTAGTGTTCAAGTCAATATATGTCTTTAACCAAGGGGATTGACTAAATTCGATGATTCTATGTACCTTTTTCATAACAAGTCCAAGGGAAAGAGCCTGCTTGAGGTTGACATAGTGAATAACGTATTTAGTCCGACCCTCGAGCGTGGTAATTAACTTTTTATGTTTTCCACCGGGTGGGACTCGGTTTTCCGGACAAAGCGGGAAATCGGAATGACTATCGTGAAGAGACTGCGGATACTCGAGATCAACTTCCAAAATATATCCCTTTTCGTTTTCATTTGAAATTTTAGCGACCTCAAAATTTGAAATTTCCATAGGGGAGAGCCATCGAAAATTTGCATATGGGAGTGGCTGGGAGAGCGCCCAACCATAGAGATTATTCGCATCAAGATAGGTAATAAAGTTAGACTCAGCTTCGGGATCATAATTTTCCAAATATTTATTATTTGCCTCGCAATATCGCTTACTACATTGTGATATTCCCCCGCGAATACCTGCCTCAAACATCAGGAGCATGTCGTAATCTGTTAAAAGTTCCAGCTCAATTTCTGTATGCTTCAACATAGCGTCAAAAGCTAACCCCGGAGCAGTGTAATACCACGCAGGGTCAAGCTTGTATGCATCAAAACAAACGTCTCTGAAATTCTCGAAGACGTCGGCTAAAAGTGTGACGTCACTTATAAGATAGACATCACTATAATCCCCCAATGTTTTGCATTCGAATGATGCCCAAACGTTGGAAGCGTGAGCATAGTCTTCCTCAGAAATATCGTCGCCTGTGAGTCGATTATGAAATTTTTCTCTATCCGGAAGTGAGGTTTCATCTAATCGTTCCAGTGAATCAGTGTAGTCGTATGGATAAACCCCCTTTCGTGTAACCAAATGTGTCATCTTGTTGAATGTTTGCTGGGTGTATTTAAAAGTCTTCAGATTTGAGACCAAGGACGCCAGAGAAGCAGACATGAACCGATACGTATCGATAAACCGAATGTTAAAATTGTCATCGATAGACTTTGCGAATGTAATGTACTTTTCCTCAGAATTTGGTATTACGAATATTCTCCTCTCGTCATAATCTAACTCGCGGACAATGAAATGACCATCGTATGATGAAAGATTGTGGATGAAGACTGGTAAGAAATTCGGCATTCTATACTGCATGTTACAAAACTGATGCGCTGCACCCCTAAATCGTCCTGTCAAGTGATCGTGATCTCTCACGCGATCCTCGTTAAGTTCTTTCCCGCAAATGTGACAATCCACTGTCTCCTGAAACACGCTCTCCTCTTCGGGAGTGAGGGGGTTCATGGGGACGGTATCTTTATACAAAGCACGTATTTTATCCGCCTCTTCTTTCATTCGCTCAATAAACACACGCGCTGCGTTCGGTCCTCGATATAACTGAGGCCTTTGACATCCGTCAGGTGTGATTACCATATAGCAGAAACTAAATGGTGTGTGTTTTTGTATCACGTTCGTGTAGGATGTATGTGAAGAGGGTTCACAAGTGCTCACATTTTCGAGAAGGCATTCAAAGTCAACGTATATGACGTAATCTACTCGAAGGGAATAATTAACGTGAGTGAATTTTAAAATGCTATCACTCTCGTCCGGCATTACAATTTTAGTTGGTACTCCCGTTCCTTTGCATAACTCCCGATGTTCTTCTAGTTTGGTCTCATCGTAGTAGTGCGTGAGGCAACGTTTGCAAATGTGGATTCGGTGCTCATGTCTTGTAATTTGCGAGCGAATCAATCTATTAAAATTTTTGATCCAGCAAAAGTGTGAAGTTTCATCGTTTGTAACAAAAAGCAAATCTCTATGATCTTCTAGCTCTAGATCGACAACTTTCATCGGGTACACCTCATTTTTGTCTGTTAGACCAAAAATGTTTATCGAAATATTGTTTGCTCGCTCAAATTTCGAAATATCTTTCAATTCTACAGGATATTCTATACAGTTCCAATTATAACCCATACGAAACGCTTGCGTATTATACTTGCAAACCTTTTGAGGATTATTATCAATATTCTTTGCCCAAACAGCATACTTGAAGCAATATATATCTTCATTTTGCACGTTGATTACAGATAGTGTATTAGCTATTTTGGCCGGAAGTTTAATGTATGTAGATCCCCGAAAAGGTGTATATTTATTAATTCGCAATTCTAATCCGATTACATTAGCAAGGCTCCATCCGGACCCCTTTGCTTGGAATTCCGACTTCTCCTTGAGCAATTTTGAAAAAGCCTCGTTCAATACTTCCCCCATATTATCCGCAGATAAGAGACGTCTATTGTTTGTCTTGAAAGATGCATCCATTTCCTCTCTCTCACCTTTATGAAATTTACAAATTAAAATAAGATTAAATTTAATCGATTTTTTTGCAATTACCTGTTCTAGTAATTTCTCGGCTACCTGTTCTTTAATGTCGTCGAGGAAAGAAATTACGTCCCCACCTTTATCCTCCTCTGGAGTGATCCAGAACGTTTGAAGTCTAGATCGGATAGCAGATTCCACCTCAATAAAGCCTCGACCTAGTTGGCTCGTCACCTTCTGTCTGTGCAAATTCGTATTTTCGTGTTGTAAAGCCTCATCTGTGTTGTAGTACACTTCGCAATAATTACAAAATTTTCTACCCTTTACCTCGTCTAGCGCCTCTTTCATCCGTGTGAAGGTTTCCATATCATTTATAACATCATTATCAAAAACAACACGTCGATGAATGTTCATGATTGCCTGTTCTAGTTCCTGTGAGGTGAACTGACGAGAATTGAAATTATTTAAAATTTCTGCGATTGAATGCATGTTTTTTTTTGTAAGGTAGCGGAAAAGTGGGTGCTGTAAAGATAATCGATACCGCGAATAAGTCTATCCAAATATATTTTAAAAGATTAAAATCGAAACAAAAAAATGTTTTTTTTTACTCACTGTGAATGTCTGTAGATGGTGATGAAGATGATGAAAGCTTCTGTGGAATTCTTCCGAATCTCTCGAAATCTCGATGGGGAATGGAAAATGTTCTCTCCACCGTAGAGTTTTATAGATAAATTAGTTTACTCAGTGTATCTCGCGTACGGGTAGCGATTGGAACTTGTTCCCATGAACGACGACTATGAACTAACCGAGGTGTGTGCGGTCTTGCCTAGCAGAAAGATCTAGGTCTAATGCCTTTCACTTCTCGCTTCAGTAGAAGTCGAAGGTGGGGGAAAAAATATGCGCTGACGAAGCGAGTATCTAAGGTGAACACGACCTCTATAGTAACCTCTATATGAGTCATCCTAGATATACGTATGTAGGTCGTGGTGTGGGGGGAGAACTCAAATGCAATTGCTATAATGATGAAGGTGAACCTTAGTCGGATGACTGTTAGCCATCCTTTCACTCCATCACCGGCCGCACGCAACGAGGTGTGTTGTATTGAACTAAAAAAACCTTACAATGAAGTCGGCATCCATTTCCTTGTTCATATAAATACATCAAATGTACTCAATCCTATACTTCATTTTCCCATGTGCTTTGAAAGCTCTACTATGACTCGTTTTATACGTTTAAACCGATCACAGTTTACTGAAGTAAATGCTTCTGCATATGCTCTACATAATATTCAGAAATATTTTAGTTTCATCGGTTTACCACCCCTTTATACTCTATGTCTGAGAGTCGTGGCATCATGCTTGGAAAGAAAAACGGATACATATAAACTCAGTCTTCCGCAGACAGTGTGTACCGATTTAGTATATTATATAGAATGTAATAGGAAAATCCTATGGAAACGGTGTTTGGGGGCTTTGTCAGATGATTCCATGTTAGATTATGAATTGGAGATTAATAATATTGAGTTTAATTTTAATACGCGTCTAACACCATACGCATATCAAATTTTGCTGGATAGACCTTTTGATTTTCTTTATGATATGCAGTCTTATATAGGAAGCCCATTTCACATGGTGTTGATGCACTATAGTTTTAGTTCAAAGTATACGGCAGCTACATTTTCTTTGAAGTGTGCATCATCAATTAGACCGTTTAAACCCTTTAGCGTATATCTATATATACATCACACGGTTTTAAATGTAATCGAGACGGAATCTGTGATTCAGCGGAGTGATTATTGGTGCTCTAACTGTGTTAGGACGCCTCTGTTTGCATTGATTGATAAGTCGGACTGTTCATCTACATTTACCAGACATGAAAGTTCGTCGTCAGAAGATGATTCGTCCTCTGACTCAAGGGAATCGTATACGTTCGCCTTCAATACTCATAAAAGGCGCAAGAATTATTCTAATTATCTAGAGTATCACCGTGCCTTGAAGCGGAAACGAGTGGGTTCTTATTTTTCCTCGGACACCTTTCTAGATTCAGATTCTGAAGGATAATGCTGGTAAGTAAACTAACCTTCCTTGGTGAATCAAAGGTTTCTTTCACTTAATTCAGTATATAAGAGCTCGTTTTGTTGGGAGATATTCACTCGCATCTGCAGATCGACTCGTCTCGTCTCCTACGCCATCTCGTCTCCTGCACCGTCTCGTATCCTGTGACATCTCATCTCCTGCACCGTCTCGTCTCCTGCGCCATCTCGTCTCCTGCACCGTCTCGTCTCCTGCGCCATCTCGTCTCCTGCGCCGTCTCGTCTCCTGCACCGTCTCGTATCCTGTGACATCTCGTCTCCTGCACCGTCTCATCTCCTGCGCCATCCCTGCACCGTATCGTATCCTGCACCGTCTCGTATCCTGCACCAGCTCGTATCCTGCACCAGCTCGTATCCTACGCCATCTCGTCTCCTGCACCGTATCGTATCCTACGCCATCGCACACCTTCATCACAGGTTAAGTTTTTTTAAATGTACTTTTTACATCAAAGTATTCATATGTAGCATATTTATCTTAAATTATTCTTTTTCATTCTAACGCTGTAGAATGCTTGTTGCTATCAAGAAATTACATCCGCTTGCAATCATTCCTGAATCTAGTTATGACTGTTCGGCTGGATATGATATTGCTGCTATTCAGGATGATGTTATTCCTAAAAGGGGGCGTTGTCTTGTGAGAACTGGATTATCTCTTGAGATCCCAAAGGGGTTTTATGGAAGATTAGCGTCTCGGTCGGGTTTATCATTAAAATTTGGAATTGAGGTGGGCGCTGGGGTAGTCGATGGAAATTATAGAGGGGAAATTAAAGTACTCCTTTATAATCATAGCAACGAGGATTTTATAGTAAACAGGGGGGATCGGATATGTCAAATTATATTTGAACATATTGCTACAGACGTCATTTTTGTTGCGACCAATGACCACTTTTCACCAACTAGTCGAGGTGTGAGTGGATTTGGCAGTTCAGATACTAATTAAGGTAGTGATACTTTTTATGATATGTAACTTTATTAAATAAATGATAATTTAAATATGTAAAACAACTATTTTTAATTCTTTTCTAGGATGAGTTCCGTTAACAACACCGTCTCTGCCGCCACCGCAACTACGACCAACGTTGCTAGTAGGTTCGCCGCCGACATCGTGACTCCTAGGACGTCAATCCGGAGCAAGTTACTCCTCGCCCAGGAGAGGGCTAGGTACCTCAGGAAGGAGGACCTGGTGGAGGGGGAGGAGTATTGCGTGGAAGAAATCCGGGAGTCGGGTAGTCGCTTTGGTGGCCTGCTGGCGGAGATCTTATTCGGTGGGGTGAAGAGGGGGATATTCCTCCCCAAGTACTTCAAATTGAGCAAACATGAAATAATATTGTTTAATGAAGATGCTTGGGGGGAGAATTTGAAACTAAAAAAAATAAATGGCCAAATAATTTTGGCATAAAATTTGAAAAAATTGTCTTTATTATTATAGATCATATGACTCGTATTACCTGAACAATTCCCTTCACCGGGTCTGACCTTTTTTTTTAACACGTTGCAGTTGGGTGGTATGGTATCCTCGGGCTGTGCTCTCATGCTCATGTTCCCGGGTGGATGTATGACCTAATCATAGTCGCCTCATGCTGCAGATGAGTGGGTGGGGGTGTATGTTCTCCCGGGCAGAGGTGTGACGTCGGCCTAGCTCAGCTAGAGTGCGCAAAAGTGAAAGGGAAAAGAGCTTCGCGGATGACCTCGTTATGATTCCGCCAATCTCCTACTACTGAGAAGTCACAGCTATCCCAGAAATAAGAGTTAAGTGAAAATGTAACTATTGCATTGCGCGTACACACATGGAATAGTATCTCACAGTCGTTTAATGTTTCATTGCAGTATGCATCCCATCTCAAAGTTTTATAAGTAATACACCGCAAATTATTAATATATTGCTGAAGGTCCTGGTTTTTAAAAACTGAAGGTACAAGGCGACAAGTTCCCATGCAAGTTCCAGTGCCTTGCAACGCATTGCGATCTTCTTTTTTCACGCCGCGCCGCAGAGCTGTGAAGGGCCACCGATTTCCTTCCGAGGCGAAATCCATCGTAAGCGCCGCTGCCGCCGAGCTATAAAGCCCCCCTTACACGCTGCGAGCCTTCCCATTCCACCCGGGACTGAGTAGGGGGAGAACCGACGAAGCGAAACTGAGAGCCAGTGAGCCACCCCCGGCAAACTACCACAAAGGTGTGAGGCAGGGGGTGAATTAACACCAAACATGCATTAAATATCATGCATAAAAAGGATTAGTAATTATATTCTGCTTAATTTTACAAATAAAAAAAGATTTAAAAAGAACAAAGCAATAATGCAAAAACATGCAGTTAGTTGGATTAGCTTTAAGTCCTCGTACAAAAAAAAATTACTACCCGTCTGGTGACCCCGCGTATTCGTGTGTACCAAGTGAGTAGGCATCATAGGCTTAAATTTCACTCATTATACTAATTACATATCAGTAATAAGTATAATGAGTGATCAGTCATTACATTTCATTCAGTAGAGTAATTGCGCTGCACCAGATATACTCATTACATTGCAGTCAATACATTCATTACGTACTCATTGCATTTCGCTCAATTCGTCGGTTCCATTGCCTGAAATATTTCCGACGAGGTCTAGGGCATTCAATTCGATAGACCATTCAAACGATGCCTCATTTTGTCCTGAAGTGCTTCGCTCTCGACCATGAGAGCGAAAGCGAGGAGGAGTCATCTCAGCGACCCACGACCTTCCAAGTTCAAGAACGAAGCAAATCTTCGTCTTAGTTCCACGTTTTCTTCGTACGAGGCAACAACACAATCCCGAACAGCTGTTCAGCAGTGGTGTGGAATCCTTGCGAGAATGCTTGGAGGCCATTCCGCCACGTAATAAGAAGCTGATTTTCGTATTAAGTCTTATGCAAGAAGTGTCCGCTAGTGTTTCAGTGAGTGAGAAAGTCTAAGATTGGCGATGTATCATGATGAGAAGTATCGTGAACGTGAATTATTCCCGTGAATATCATGTTGCTCACCAAATCCTGACTCCAAAGAAGCCTGTTAGTAAATCGACACTCCTCAAGATGTTAAATCATAAGAAGACGTAATCCAGCGTAATTTGTGAGAGTGTTTATCAAATACCGAGCAGTGTTTCATCCTCCAACATAACCTCGCAAGTGAAATGTGAATAGTAGTGCTTCAGTTGCATGAATCACTGGATGAGTGACCAAGTTATGTCGTGTCGTGCGTCGTAGTTAGAAGTGCCTTGCCGAGAAGAATTAACTCGAAATCGTTGCAGTAGATCTACTACCCTAGCTGTAATGACGGTACACAGGTCATGGTGTTCCCGTAAAGGTAAGCAATTGCATGGTTTGCTTCCATTTCCCATGTTTACGTAATTACACATGTCCAAATGTGATTTGTGTTGCTGAAGTATTCTGCTAACGATGCCGACGAATTTCGTTGTTGTGGTTGCAGTAGGAAGGTTACTATTGGCAACTGCCAATCTTTGTTGTAATTCAAGGTAGATATACGACAGATCCAGATCCTAAATACTATTATATCCAGAAAGCAACTAGAATGGCGGTTGGCAGTGGTTTGATTGAAGAGTTTCTTTCATTTCAATGCTAACAACATTGGAGGAAAATGGACTTACGATTCGAACGTCGATGGGCATTTTAATCTGAAAATAAATTTCATGTGACTATTTAAATAATTATAATAATTCTAGCAATGCTAAATTGAAATCAGTTATCAGATGTCATTCAACTGTAAGTGTTGGTAGACCCGAAATAAACCCCCTGCAGGTTGCATAATGGTGTCATATTTGTTTGAAAACAATTTCTCTTTTTTTAATATTTCATTATGGGACATTTTTCAGAAACTTGAGGATTACAACGTCTATTGGGTATTTTATCACTTTTTCCCGCCAAAACGAGTAGTTAACGGACGTAATAGCAAGTGGCGCTCTTAATAATTTTATAGTAAACTATTTTCGGAAAACGAATCTTCTTGCCATTGTAGGCAATTGTGAATATCTAAAACGCAATTCCAGTAATAAAATATGCAAGGAAATATTTAAATTGCGAACATAATTAAGCGTTTTCGAAATTATTAATCACTACGAATTCCATAATTGCGCTTTGGTGATTGGTCCGGTCTCGGTGACGTCACGCCAGACCGTGACGTTCAATCGCGTGATCAGACTTCAGTCTTCAGTATTCGTCTGGACGCGGTAACAGAAGGCCAGGTGAGTTTTCAGCCCCAAATTAAGAAACTTTTACTTTAAGTCAGTTTCCATTATTAACCTTCACATTATATTCTTTCTTGAGCTATTAATAAGATGATTCTAGTAAACCACATTATTAACGTTCATCGAGTTAGGTGTTACCTTAAAAGGGAAATCCGGAGCAACTAGTGACTTAATTTTCTGGATTTACATACGAAGAATAGAGCTATGTTCCGAGATACACATACCATGTACTTTGACTACATTTGATATTCTTGCTATACTTAGTAATTCACTTCTGCATATGTCATGAATGAATCTTTTCGCATTGATTGATGGGTAATTACAGTAGCAGTGCAGCAACATTTGTGGTTCCGTCTGTTAATGGTTTGAATATTTTTACAGGAAGGAGTTATTCGAGTTGCCTGTGACTTAAAACGGGATCTTCGTCATCGATCACGTGGGACTTTAAGAGGGACAACTGGGAATTCGAGAGACTGAGAAACGGTCTTCAGTGGGTTCAGATGGTAAGTCCGCTTAATTGCTAATATTTTTCATTGACAAGTGTTTTCATTTTCACGTAATACTTTTCGCGCCTTTTTTGTGATTCTTTTACTTCTGGTCGATGCTAGGTTGTTTTTTCTTGAACCGTGACTTCCCGCCGAAAATCTCTAAAGTTCTTTTCGAATCCTAGAATTTTCCCGGGCGATCCTTGACTCTTCTTGCTGCATCTCCACGCGTTATTCGAGAAATTTTAGTCTATTTCAAGTTCGTCGTGTTTGAAATTAACTTAAAAACGAGATTAAACGATTGCTGTCAATAAAACAAAGTCGAAAGTGCAGTCGCGTATCTACACTTTCTACCTTCTTGGAATTAATTTGATTTTGTTAATAATTTCAGTCTCGCAAACTGATTTCTTAAATAATTAACAACTATTGCATTGACTTCGTAGTAGATCTCCATATATAAGCCCAATTTACATTGTGCAATCAATTCTCATCCTGTATGTTACGGGAGAAAGTAGGTATTGCGTATTCTACGTCACATTATTCCGTGATAATTTAAAATGGCCCAAGTTCAAGACGTTAATTTTCGAATTTTGAGTCTATAGCCGACGTTTGAGCTACATTTTTGTGATATTTTTTAGCGATATTACTGTTTCTTGTTGCTACGGAAGAGAGACGGCTAACACTATAGCATCTAGGAAAGGGATACAGCTGTACTGATTTTCGTCAACAGTTTTGCTCGGGAGCAACAGATGCGATATATGAACTGCCTGTTCGTTACGTGGCGCGAGATTATGAATATTTTTTTTTATGAAGTAGGCAGAGTCCGCTATTTTTCCATTAACTGATGACTAATTACAGCATTAAGCACTTCTGGCCCGACACACAACATCAATTTTGACGAAGCCAAGCTGATCAAGACCGAAATACACTATTTCCCAAGTCTCATACGCGAGGCGATCGAAACGGCCAAGAACCCCAACAATTTTAATTGAAGATATTACAACCCCAGATAACTTTAACCCCAGATATTAACTGCAAATAGCTGTGTCATTCTTGGTGAATATAATGAGTTCAAATATGAGTTTGTGACTCCGCGTCATGTTTCATAAGCATTTTTCATTATCCACGAACGGTTTGTTTACATTTCCAACTCGGAATAGATACCATTTTCACTTGTGATTGTAAGAAACTTGGTCATCTGATTTGTTTGAGTAATTTATTTGTATCTTTGGAATAAATTTATGTTCCTAGTAAATTGGGATTGTTTCACATATTGTGCACGACTTGGGCAGTCATTATTGAAACCCTTCGTGGTAATGTTATAACTATATAATGTTTAAATGCTTAATGGATTTAGTTTTTACGATTTGTTAAAAATTCGCGTAAGTGCCTTGACTTGTCATTGTTATAAAACTTCAGGAATGTTTAGGAAAGTATTTCACGATGTTTTTCGGTTGAAAGTTCCTGGCACGACACAAAGAAGAAGACGCTGTGCATTGAAGAACGGTTCGATGGAAGTGACAAAAGAGAGTGCCTGTTTCTCAATCAAACCTCCTTTTAACTGGATTTCATCAAATTGAGATTGTCCAGACCAAAACTGGGTTTGAGCGCCAGTGCCAGGAATTTTCAACCAAGCTCTTGACATTGCACACAGACCAAGGTTAAAAACAGCTTGAAAGTGTTTTCAACTTTCGTTCAGTATTAAGTTCAGGGTTCATAATGCCGTAATAAATTAACATGGCATAGACATCAAGGCCCTTTTCCACGCATTCCATTTGTTGCACTTCCTTGTGCTTTTGTTTGTGCTGATTATTGAACAGAAAGGATCACTTCGATCGCAAGTTGAGTAAGAGTTAAACTTTAGAGGCATGGGATATATGGCTCGTCCGTTTGAATTTAAATACGTTTCAACTATTGTTGAATTACCGGTTAACATTATTAAGTCTTCTGAAGTCCAATAATGGATCTTGATAATCTTACGCGCCTTGATCACCAAACATTGTTATTTCATATGGCTTGTAGCTTATTGAAAATTAACTTTTGCCAGATTTGCTATTTTTGCAATTGTTCTCCTTTAAGTTAATCGGTGTTATGTTCACTGATGTCGTAAAACAGAGAGACCAATTTTTAGCAATATTTAGTCATTATAGTAAGCATTATTTATTACCTACAAGCTGACCCGGCCACGCGTTGCTGTGGCTCAATCTGGTTAAATGGAAAGCGCACGTTTAAAGTATGTTTAATTTCACAATTCTTATGGGTATACAATATATCTCAGCTGATCGATTGTTTTGCAGCTGGACACGCATATTTGTATGTAATTTTAACGTCTTTACATGTCGTCACAAAGTAGAATATTTCAGGCAAGCATTTATTTCATCTGCTAGTGTCAATCGAGGAATTACAGGTAATGTTTGCCTGAAATGTCGTGCAAGCAATATTAATGCGTTCTCAAATGGTCTCAGGATTCAACGGAAATCTTGCAATGATCGATCCAGAGCCTCGAGCGATGCTTTGTGCACCATTTTGCATTCATCCCAAGCAATAAGTTGGCATTTCTGAAATATTTGTCCCATGCCGGATGATTTGAATATGTTGCACGTGAGTGTTTCAATGAATTGCTAGTTCAATGATGCACATCCCGTCTCGTGTCGATATTGTATTTTCGATATTGTACAAACCTTCATGGAGTGAACAAAACAACTAACCAAAGCTTCATGGAAATTGGATGAATGTTGTGGTAATGCATGAAGTTATCAATATTGTATCGATACAGTATCGATATAGTAATGATACTTTATAAAACTTTGATAAAAAACACCTAAATAATTTCACCTCAATTTTGTATCAACAATGTATCGATGTATCCATATTTTATCTATATTATATCGATACAGTATCGACATTGAATTATCGATTTTGTAGAAACCTTCGCGGAGCGTACTCAATAACTTTCCAAAGTTTCATGGCGATCCGATGAATGGTGTAGTAATGCATAAAGGACAAACACATTATATTCATTCGATACAGTATCGATATTGCAACGATACATTCCTTTAAAAAAAACTAAATAATTTCACCTCAATTTTGTATCAATAATGTATCAATTTATCGATATTTTAGCGATATTATATCGATAAAGTATCGATATTGAAATATCGATTTCGTAGTCCTCTTTTCGGGGATGTACTCAACAACTTCCCAAAGTTTCATGGCGATCCGATGAATGGTGTAGTAATGCATAAAGGACATACACACACACACACACACACATACATTCATTTTTATATATATAGAAGATAGATGTTAGGTACCAGTATTTCTTCGTAAAAGGACATGACACAGGATTTTTAGTCTCCAGATTTCATCAGTTTATTTCGCACAGTTAACAACACATCAAAATACTCCCTTCCCTCATAGCGCGAGATGATGGAAAGTATTAAATCCGTGATGAGGGAATCATTTAATAACAACTACTGTGGATTTTAGAAATGAGTTTACAGGCTTTCATACTCGTTGAATTTCAAATTATTTTTTCACGGTATTTCGCCTAATTCATACCTCGCACAGTAAATCTAATTCTAATGCAGCTATACTTATAAGTTGTTACTTGAGTACACAAGTTTAAATCACATGATTTCCAGCCTACTGCGTTTGTGCTCTTTATTGTTTCGATTGGTTGCTATGCGTTGGTTATTCCAGGAAGTAGAACATTCATTTATAAAACTAGATGTGATCCATAATTTTATTTATTTCATATACATACTTCATGCATGATCAATATTTTTTTATCATAACAATAACCATTGAAAGACTTTTGTCAGCTGATTAGCAATGCATCCTTAGGCGGATAATCAGTATCCATCATTTTCGGTGTCGATATTTTGTTCCTTCCTTGTCGATTGAATTCAGATGAAGTTGATACCATTAGTATAAGAAGTAGATACGATTACACGAATATATTTCGAAAAACGAAGTTGTTATTTTCAATGTTCGACGAAATTTACGCGGTAAACATAAACTTTTTAATTTGTAAATTCAATGTGCATACAAAATGGTGTCTGCCGGTGGAGTAGTATCGATAAAGTTGTGCTGATATGATTTAAATTTGCGTTTGTGCCTTGATTCGTCGAAATTTGGAAACTTCAAGCAGTGTTCCAATTAGATTGTAGACCCAATTTTCCTGTCTCTAATCTTGAATGCATATAATTATTTTCTCATATGGATTCAGGCGTGCTAAATAATTTTAGCTTTTTTATTTAATTCAATTGCTAATTATTTATTTTTGCGTTCATAAACAAGACACGTATTGGCTATTATTGGACTCCTGAGCGCGTGCCAGTCTTTTTCAATATGAACAGGATCTTTTTCGAAATTAAACTTTGAGTATATTTATATTCTAATTAAGATAACGATTGTTATTATTTGATTTGATCCCTTATTAGGTTGCGGCATTTATTCTGTTAATAATGTCAGTACAAACTAATACGATATTGCCATTGGGCTCCAGTTTCTCCGGCCTTCTATGCTCTCCTGAAATTCGAGATGTAACACCTGAGTTTCGACCCAGAGATTGGTTTTTAAGCGCGGAAGATTTCAAATCGCGTGTCGTTAGAGTAAAATAGGTTACGACTCTATTCTCCAACGTGTTATTACAGAGTGAATTTGTTTTTTTTTCTTGAAATAGATATGGGAGATTCCATCACTGTCTGTAAATAAACTGAACTTGAAGGTTATTTCGCCTTTCATCATTTGCCATACTCACATTTTGATGAGAACAGATTCCAATTATTGATTACACGACCTTTTTCGTTGCTCGATCGATTTATTTCGTAACACTTAATTTCTGTTGTATCACCCTCGCGTGAGCCTCCTCCTAAAATCTTCCTAATCCTTGTAAAATATCTTCACCTTTCAATCGATGCTTATATGACTGGCTGGAATTTAACTGCTCTTCGCTGACCAAAGCGGTTACCATGCGCGACACGCGAATACGTGATGTAAACAACCGGTTTGGTTGTGGGAGATAGACCATCGCTATAGACAACCGTTGTAAACAAGGAAGTTAGAATGTACCAGAGGACGTATGTCAGCTGATTTGAGAAGAGATCTAGGTAATAGGTACAGACATAACAGGCTTGCTACTTGCGGTATTCGTACGGATGAAGTTTTTTTGGCGCCCAGTGAAACTAAGACAATCAAGAGAAATAATCATACGCCTTTTTTAAACGTCAAAGAAACGGAAGATAGATAGCAAACAAACGCCAAATGTATACTTTAAATTGGCTAAATTCTAACCTGATAAAATTAAATAGTTATTTAAGGGATAAAATGCATCAACACCTACGTTAAATACATCTACATCCACGCGATACCTTGCAAGCCACCACGAGGGTGTGTGGCAGGGGGTGAAGATCATCAAACACGCACTATTGGCATGCTACTAGGCTACTACATGAATATATGCTAGATATATCGGGTCACGTGGAGCTAGATGGTTGGTACATACATAGTAATAAAGGGGTTGGGTGTTAATAAATACATCATACACTACAGTCAATTCTAACAGTATTTCACCTATTGCCTATCCCTTTCCTATGCTGCCTATTGTGTTCTCTTATAGTACCGGGGAAAAAATTACATTTTAAATCACCCGTTACGACAATCTATCGCCCTTAATCTTATTTATCTGGTCGAATCTAGCATCACACGCAAGTGTTTTTAATATGTATGTCAGTCAAGCTGTCCGTTTTGAATGAATGAAATAGATTTAATCTGTACTTTAACCTAACATTAGCGGGTACCGAAGGGATTGAATTTGTGCCCGATTTCATCGTTATTTATGTTTAAATGCACATAAGAGGCCTCCGTGCTAACACAATGTTTTTTTCGGGGTAGGTGGGCTTTAATCGTTCCCAACCACCCCTATTCTGAGTTCATTGTCACCCAGTGGCTAGTATGCTAATTTCTCTTTCATGCACTTTCAGTTCTACTTGAGAAATCACCATATCTGATCTGTTGCATTGCAGTTGCATTACGCAGGTTATCTTGTTATCTCTCGTTTTCATGTAAATGTTGATACATGTACATCAGTTAGATTTCTGCGAATTTATTTCTGCCGTTGCAGGACCTGAGGCGGAGCTACGACTGGAAGGTCACTTCCCATAAGTTATCGAGGTTAGGGTGAGGAATCTTCGCAGCTGCCCGAGACAGAAGAACAGGAAGCAATATCACCAGGAGGACGAACATTGGTTTGCTCATGGCTTCGCAATGCTCTGGTAATACTAACTTTTGTTTCAGGATCTACGATCTAAAAGGTAAAGAGAACAATTGTAAGAGAAGGTGAAATGTGTGTTCACAATTATTTGGTTCTCTTATATTTGTCATAGGAGCCGATTGCCCCTATTTCCATACATGGCCATGGTCTTGTAAAATTTGAAGGTATTTTAGTAAATCAAGCTTGATTATTGGTGTAAAGGCCTCAATAACTGATGTCTGGTACCCGACATAGGAGGACTAGTCCTCCGCACTATAAGGCAAGCGGCCACTTGCCTGGTCTAGCGAGTCGACTCTATGCAGGAATATGTTTGCATACTGTGTATAGTAATATATTATGTGAAGTCCTGAATGTTTTGTTTGTCGTTTTTCCTTGAGTGTATTTTTTGTGCCCATTTCTATTGTTTTAATGTATTTTCTTTGTGATGGATGTTTTTATCTTCTATGCTCGTTTATTCAGATTCTTTCACAGGTGTACAGACGCATTGGGTTACACTGCATGCCGAGTAGAGTGTAGGAATAGTTAGTCAGTTTAGAGCCTTTTCCGGCCATTATGGCCCATCGTATCAATCCGTTAGCGTTGAGTTAGTGAAGGCGTTAATTTAAGTATTTGTGGATGTTGAGCTTGCTCTAGAGTTAAATTTCAAAATTAAGGGAATTGGTTCGTCAGTTACGATGTGCATCAAGGTGTACTTAGTTTCTGAGTGACCATTCCTCGCGTTTTTATAAAATGCACTGTTGGATATCTCCATTAAATGTGAGCAGCTTGGCATTCACGGGCATTGTTACGGGAGAAAGTAGGTATTGCGTATTCTACGTCACATTATTCCGTGATAATTTAAAATGGCCCAGGTTCAAGACGTTAATTTTCGAATTTTGAGTCTATAGCCGACGTTTGAGCTACATTTTTGTGATATTTTTTAGCGATATTACTGTTTCTTGTTGCTACGGAAGAGAGACGGCTAACACTATAGCATCTAGGAAAGGGATACAGCTGTACTGATTTTCGTCAACAGTTTTGCTCGGGAGCAACAGATGCGATATATGAACTGCCTGTTCGCTACGTGGTGCGAGATTATGAATATTATTTTTTATGAAGTAGGCAGAGTCCGCTATTTTTCCATTAACTGATGACTAATTACAGCATTAAGCACTTCTGGCCCGACACACAACATCAATTTTGACGGAGCCAAGCTGATCAAGACCGAAATACACTATTTCCCAAGGCTCATACACGAGGCGATCGAAACGGCCAAGAACCCCAACAATTTTAATTTAAGATATTACAACCCCAGTATCTAACTGCAAATAGCTGTGTCATTCTTGGTGAATATAATGAGTTCAAATATGAGTTTGTGACTCCGCGTCATGTTTCATAAGCATTTTTCATTATCCACGAACGGTTTGTTTACATTTCCAACTCGGAATAGATACCATTTTCACTTGTGAGTGTAAGAAACTTGGTCATCTGATTTGTTTGAGTAATTTATTTGTATCTTTGGAATAAATTTATGTTCCTAGTAAATTGGGATTGTTTCACATATTGTGCACGACTTGGGCAGTCATTATTGAAACCCTTCGTGGTAATGTTATAACTATATAATATTTAAATGCTTAATAGATTTAGTTTTTACGATTTGTTAAAAATTCGCGTAAGTGCCTTGACTTGTCATTGTTATAAAACTTCAGGAATGTTTAGGAAAGGATTTCACGATGTTTTTCGGTTGAAAGTTCCTGGCACGACACAAAGAAGAAGACGCTGTGCATTGAAGAACGGTTCGATGGAAGTGACAAAAGAGAGTGCCTGTTTCTCAATCAAACCTCCTTTTAACTGGATTTCATCAAATTGAGATTGTCCAGACCAAAACTTGGTTTGAGCGCCAGTGCCAGGAATTTTCAACCAAGCTCTTGACATTGCACACAGACCAAGGTTAAAAACAGCTTGAAAGTGTTTTCAACTTTCGTTCAGTATCAAAGATTCAAGTTCAGGGTTCATAATGCCGTAATAAATTAACATGGATAGTTAAGCCATCAAGGCCCTTTTCCACGCATTCCATTTGTTGCACTTCCTTGTGCTTTTGTTTGTGCTGATTATTGAACAGAAAAGATCACTTCGATCGCAAGTTGAGTAAGAGTTAAACTTTAGAGGCATGGGATATATGGCTCGTCCGTTT
Organism: Platycnemis pennipes; assembly: GCA_933228895.1. Lineage (NCBI taxonomy): Eukaryota > Metazoa > Arthropoda > Insecta > Odonata > Platycnemididae > Platycnemis > Platycnemis pennipes. The sequence goes on along the minus strand of OW121852.1, from coordinate 135,305,555 downwards.
GAATTTAAATACGTTTCAACTATTGTTGAATTACCGGTTAACATTATTAAGTCTTCTGAAGTCCAATAATGGATCTTGATAATCTTACGCGCCTTGATCACCAAACATTGTTATTTCATATGGCTTGTAGCTTAATGAAAATTAACTTTTGCCAGATTTGCTATTTTTGCAATTGTTCTCATTTAAGTTAATCGGTGTTATGTTCATTGATGTCGTAAAACAGAAGGACCAATTTTTAGCAATATTTAGTCATTATAGTAAGCATTATTTATTACCTATGTTAGGTACCAGTATTTCTTCGTAAGAGGACATGACACAGGATTTTTAGTCTCCAGATTTCATCAGTTTATTTCGCACAGTTAACAACACATCAAAATACTCCCTTCCCTCATAGCGCGAGATGATGGAAAGCATTAAATCCGTGATGAAGGAATCATTTAATAACAACTACTGTGGATTTTAGAAATGAGTTTACAGGCTTTCATACTCGTTGAATTTCAAATTATTTTTTCACGGTATTTCGCCTAATTCATACCTCGCACAGTAAATCTAATTCTAATGCAGCTATACTTATAAGTTGTTACTTGAGTACACAAGTTTAAATCACATGATTTCCAGCCTACTGCGTTTGTGCTCTTTATTGTTTCGATTGGTTGCTATGCGTTGTTTATTGCAGGAAGTAGAACATTCATTTATAAAACTAGATGTGATCCATAATTTTATTTATTTCATATACATACTTCATGCACGATCAATATTTCTATATCATAACAATAACCATTGAAAGACTTTTGTCAGCTGATTAGCATTGCTTCCTTAGGCGGATAATCAGTATCCATCATTTTCGGTGTCGATATTTTGTTCCTTTCTTGTCGATTGAATTCAGATGAAGTTGATACCATTCGTATAAGAAGTAGATACGATTACACGAATATATTTCGAAAAACGAAGTTGTTATTTTCAATGTTCGACGAAATTTACGCGGTAAACATAAACTTTTTAATTTGTAAATTCAATGTGCATACAAAATGGTGTCTGCCGGTGGAGTAGTATCGATAAAATTGTGCTGATATGATTTAAATTTGCGTTTGTGCCTTGATTCGTCGATATTTGGAAACTTCAATTAGTGTTCCAATTAGATTGTAGACCCAATTTTCCTGTCTCTAATCTTGAATGCATATAATTATTTTCTCATATGGATTCAGGCGTGCTAAATAATTTTAGCTTTTTTATTTAATTCAATTGCTAATTATTTATTTTTGCGTTCATAAACAAGACACGTATTGGCTATTATTAGACTCCTGAGCGCGTGCCAGTCTTTTTCAATATGAACAGGATCTTTTTCGAAATTAAACTTTGAGTATATTTATATTCTAATTTAGATAACGATTGTTATTATTTGATTTGATCCCTTATTGGGTTGCGGCATTTATTCTGTTAATAATGTCAGTACAAACTAATACGATATTGCCATTGGGCTCCAGTTTCTCCGGCCTTCTATGCTCTCCTGAAATTCGAGATGTAACACCTGAGTTTCGACCCAGATATTGGTTTTTAAGCGCGGAAGATTTCAAATCGCGTGTCGTTAGAGTAAAATAGATTACGACTCTATTCTCCAACGTGTTATTAGAGAGTGAATTTGTTTTTTTTAAATAGATATGGGAGGTTCCATCACTGTCTGTAAATAAACTGAACTTGAAGGTTATTTCGCCTTTCATCATTTGCCATACTCACATTTTGATGAGAATTGATTACAATTATTGATCACACGACCTTTTTCGTTGCTCGATCGATTTATTTCGTAACACTTAATTTCTGTAGTATCACCCTCGCGTGAGCCTACTCCTATAATCTTCCTAATCCTTGTAAAATATCTTCACTTTTCAATCGATGCTTATAAGACTAGCTGGAATTTAACTGCTCTTCGCTGACCAAAGCGGTTACCATGCGCGACACGCGAATACGTGATGTAAACAACCGGTTGGTTGTGGGAGATAGGCCATCGCTATAGACAACCGTTGTAAACAAGGAAGTTAGAATGTACCAGAGGACGTATGTCAGCTGATCTGAGAAGAGATCTAGGTAATAGGTACAGACATAACAGGCTTGCTACTTGCGGTATTCGTGCGGATGAAGTTTTTTTGGCGCCCAGTAAAACTAAGACAATCAAGAGAAATAATCATACGCCTTTTTTAAACGTCAAAGAAACGGAAGATAGATAGCAAACAAACGCCAAATGTAAAGTTTAAATTGGTTAAATTCTAACCTGATAAAATTAAATAGTTATTTAAGGGATAAAATGCATAAACACCTACGTTAAATACATCTACATCCACGCGATACCTTGCAAGCCACCGCGAGGGTGTGTGGCAGGGGGTGAAGATCATCAAACACGCACTATTGGCATGCTACTAGGCTACTACATGAATATATGCTAGATATATCGGGTCACGTGGAGCTAGATGGTTAGTACATACATAGTAATAAAGGGGTTGGGTGTTAATAAATACATCATACACTACAGTCAATTCTAACAGTATTTCACATACTGCCGATCCCTTTCCTATGCTGCCTATTGTGTTCTCTTATAGTACCGGGGAAAAAATTACATTTTAAATCACCCGTTACGACAATCTATCGCCCTTAATCTTATTTATCTGGTCGAATCTAGCATCATACGCAAGTGTTTTTAATATGTATGTCAGTCAAGCTGTCCGTTTTGAATGAATGAAATAGATTTAATCTGTACTTTAACCTAAGATTAGCGGGTACCGAAGGGATTGAATTTGTGCCCGATTTCATCGTTATTTATGTTTAAATGCACATAAGAGGCCTCCGTGCAAACACAATGTTTTGTACGGGGTAGGTGGGCTTTAATCGTTCCCAACCACCCCTATTCTGAGTTCATTGTCACCCAGTGGCTAGTATGCTAATTTCTCCTACATGTACTTTCAGTTCTACTTGAGAAATCACCATATCTGATCTGTTGCATGCTGCATTGCAGTTGCATTACGCAGGTTATCTTGTTATCTCTCGTTTTCATGTAAATGTTGATACATGTGTATCAGTTAGGTTTAATTTCGGGTATCGTATATCTAATTTTTTTTAAATCTGAGGTTAGAATTTGATTATTATCTTATAAGTCCGAATCAACTGGAATTTCAGGAATACCACTCCGTATTATTCCACCATTTTGTGTGAATATTTTTTTCAAGATTTCTCTTGTTCCTAAAGCGTGTTTTTTGGTGAATACAGTTCTGATTATCATTTGTATATCTTCGCTTTTTAAATAATAACTCCATTGTTGGAACATCATTTAGGGATGTGAGTTTTTCTGAGTGTCAAAATGGTTATGAGTTCTTAACAACTGCAGATAAGTGCTGTGTATTCAGGAGCAGAGGCGTGGAAGTACACAAACTTTGAACGAATTCAAATCGATTCACATTTTGGGCACATAATATTTATTATTTTTTCTGGAATTTTTCACTATACATTTGAGTCTAAAAGAGTTGTATTTCGCCGTAAATTATGAACAAAACATCTTAGAGTTCGGAGGACTTGCCTTCCCATGCGGGGGCCCCGACATCATTTACAGAGGCCTTTACATCTCGATGTGATTTAGTAAAACTGTACCTTCAAACTGAGTATACAATGAGAGAAGTTGGTAACAAAATTATATCCACTATCTTATTCTTCACACTGAGCTTTGTGTTAGTTAAAGATTTCCTTTGATTAGAGGTACATTGTTTTGACGGCAGGCTAATTTAAATTGAATTTATTTCTGCCGTTGCAGGACCTGAGGCGGAGCTACGACTGGAAGGTCACTTCCCATAAGTTGTCGAGGTTAGGGTGAGGAATCTTCGCAGCTGCCCGAGACAGAAGAACAGGAAGCAGTCTCACCAGGAGGACGAACATTGGTTTGCTCATGGCTTCGCAATGCTCTGGTAAAACTAACTTTTGTTTCAGGATCTACGATCTAAGAGGTAAAGAGAGCAATTGTAAGAGAGGGTAAAATGTGTGTTGACAATTATTTGGTTCTCTTGTCTTTGTCATAGGAGCCGATTGCCCCTATTTCCATACATGGCCATGGTCTTGTGAAATTTGAAGGTATTTTGGTAAATCAAGCTTGATTATTGGTGTAAAGGCCTCGGTAACTGATGTCGGGTACCCGACATAGGAGGACTAGTCCTCCGCACTATAAGGCAAGTGGCCACTTGCCTGGTCTAGCGAGTCGACTCTAGGCAGGAATATGTTTGCATACTGTGTATAGTAATATATTATGTGAAGTCCTGAATGTTGTTAGTCGTTTTTCCTTGAGTGTATTTTTTGTGCCCATTTCTATTGTTTTAATGTATTTTCTTTGTGATGGATGTTTTTATCTTCTATGCTCGTTTATTCAGATTCTTTCACAGGTGTGCAGACGCCTTGGGTTACGCTGCATGCCGAGTAGAGTGTAGGAATAGTTAGTCAGTTTAGAGCCTTTTCCGGCCATTATGGCCCATCGTATCAACCCGTTAGCGTTCAGTTAGTGAAGGCGTTAATTTAAGTATTTGTGGAAGTTGAGCTTGCTCTAGAGTTACATTTCAAAATTAAGGGAATTGGTTCGTCAGTTACGATGTGCATCCAGGTGTACTTAGTTTCTGAGTGACCATTCCTCGCATTTTTATAAAATGCACTGTTGGATATCTCCATTAAATGTGAGCAGCTTGGCATTCACTATTTCATTTGTTGTTTATTATGTCACTAACCCGCTCTCTCCTTAGGTAACTCCACAACGCCGCGGCCTGCTAGAGAGTAGGGTATGTAGTCAGTTTCCAGTATTTTTCATTCAAGGCCCTTCTGGCCCGTCGTAACAGTAGGATATCCAGGTGAATTTCATTTAGCTCTTAGCGTTTTTTGTGGATGTTGAGCTTGCTCTAGAGTTACATTTCAAAATTAAGGGAATTGGTTCGTCAGTTACGATGTGCATCCAGGTGTACTTAGTTTCTGAGTGACCATTCCTCGCATTTTTATAAAATGCACTGTTTGATATCTCCATTAAATGTGAGCAGCTTGGCATTCACTCTATTTCATTTGTTGTTTATTATGTCACTAACCCGCTCTCTCCATAGGAAACTCCACAACGCCCCGGCCTGCTAGAGAGTAGGGTATGTAGTCAGTTTCCAGTATTTTGAATTCAAGGCCCTTCTGGCCCGTCGTAACAGTAGGGTATCTAGGTGTAATTCGTTTAGCTCTTAGCGTTTTTTGTGGATGGTGAGCTTGCTCTAGAGTTACATTTCAAAATTAAGGGAATTGGTTCGTCAGTTACGATGTGCATCCAGGTGTACTTAGTTTCTGAGTGACCATTCCTCGCATTTTTATAAAATGCACTGTTGGATATCACCATTAAATGTGAGCAGCTTGGCATTCACTCTATTTCATTTGTTGTTTATTATGTCACTAACCCGCTCTCTCCATAGGAAACTCCACAACGCCCCGGCCTGCTAGAGAGTAGGGTATGTAGTCAGTTTCCAGTATTTTTAATTCAAGGCCCTTCTGGCCCGTCGTAACAGTAGGGTATCTAGGTGTAATTCGTTTAGCTCTTAGCGTTTTTTGTGGATGGTGAGCTTGCTCTAGAGTTACATTTCAAAATTAAAGGAATTGGTTCGTCAGTTACGATGTGCATCCAGGTGTACTTAGTTTCTGAGTGACCATTCCTCGCATTTTTATAAAATGCACTGTTGGATATCTCCATTAAATGTGAGCAGCTTGGCATTCACTATTTCATTTGTTGTTTATTATGTCACTAACCCGCTCTCTCCTTAGGTAACTCCACAACGCCCCGGCCTGCTAGAGAGTAGGGTATGTAGTCAGTTTCCAGTATTTTGCATTCAAGGCCCTTCTGGCCCGTCGTAACAGTAGGATATCCAGGTGAATTTCATTTAGCTCTTAGCGTTTTTTGTGGATGTTGAGCTTGCTCTAGAGTTACATTTCAAAATTAAGGGAATTGGTTCGTCAGTTACGATGTGCATCCAGGTGTACTTAGTTTCTGAGTGACCATTACCCTCATTTTTATAAAATGCACTGTTGGATATCTCCATTAAATGTGAGCAGCTTCACATTCACTCTATGTCATTTGTTGTTCATTATGTCATTAACCCGCTCTCTCCATAGGTAATGCAGTGTGTGAGATAGGAGGGAAGTGACGAAAAAGTGTTTTTGTGAACCAGGAAGATAGTGAAAGTGCTGTCAGTGTGGTGATAGTGTGGTGATAGTGTGGTGGCAGTGTGGTGGCAGTGTGGTTTAAGTGAGTTCCGATTTCATTCGTGGGTGAGCATCAAGAGGATTAGACTCTAGTGAATTGAATTTTATGTAAATAAATGCTTGTGTATTTTTTTATGCTTCTTTCCCTACCTACCCTTTCCATAGCTTCGCGGTGGCAGCAGACCAGAAAGAAGAGACAGTCACCGCGGCTGACAACGAGTACAAATGTTTTTATGCAAGTCTGGCGTTTATATATTTGATTTTTATTTATTTATGCATTTGCGATATCTGTATTTCTAAGTTATTGTATTATATTTAACACTCTTAGTGTGTAGGGGTTTGCATATCGGTCGTTTGACCCGGATCAATCCAGGTTTGGTCGTTGAACTCCGGTTTCGCCTTGTGCACGGGCTCTTAGTGTTTTTACTTTGGTAGGAATCACACTCTTAGCGCCATCATGCGCTACCATGCAATTTATGTTTTTAGATTATTCCCCGTGTTTACGAATGTATGCCACTGTTCCTGTGTTTTATTTTTGACGGTTTTATCAACTTCCTTTTTCAGGTTTTTCCATTAATGAGTTTTCTTTTGCAGGTACATGTGTGAATGATATATTTGAGTATGTATTTTGTTGATTGGTGTATGAATGATGATGAACAGGGTCAGCGCCGATAGGTATGCGAATGGAATAGGTAGGCCTAGGGTAATGTAAGCAGTAGATTTAGTTTAGTGGGTGGGTGGATGGGGAGAATAGGGCTTAATGTCGTAGGTGCTTAGGTCATAGTCCATACTTGATATCTCGTCTCGCGTCTCTTGCCCTGGCCCTGGGAGTGAATGCGTGGAATAGGCCTCTGCGCAGCCCGGAGGGGAACGCAGGGGGAAACGCCACGTTAAATAAAGGTTAACGAGCCGGTGGCGTTGACCTCTTGGGTCCGGCATGGAATAACGCCCGTGTGTTGTGTGAATGACGTAACAATTATAATTACTCCTTTGTATGTGATCGTAATAGTGTTGTTGACTTAAAAATGCAAGATGTTTAGTGTATTTTTTGCTATCCATGAGCGTACAATATTGTGGCAGAGTAGTATATTTATATATTTTGCGTATGGAAGCCTAGTTCGTAAATACTGGCCTAGCGACACCTACTCTATTCCTACATTCGGCTGCAATATTGTTACAGAGGAAGTATTCAGAACATTACATTTGAAATTTCCTAACGTTTTCATCTCGTAATTCCCACTTGTATCTATTTCCGGACATTAACTCAATTGGACATTGTCTTTCTGCATGCGTAAGCTATAAGGTCATCAAGTTTAACCTATATATTCCTAAGTAATTTTGTAAGTTTCATTTGTCTTGACTTAAGTTGGAACGTAAACCCTTGTGATCTTAATTGCGTAAGGACGAACTGTGCGTTAGACTGCGTTTTCTTATTGAATCTAATTGTGAGAAGAGTACTAAAATTTCCCATTTTAAAAATGTTATTGAGCGTTGAACAAGTGAACCATATTTTTTCAAATATATTATTGTATTTACACAATCTCCTTCAATGTAACGTACATCTTACGATTTGGAATTTTTCTATACGCCTTGAAGTTTCCAAAAGAGATTAGTGTCTATAATGTTTGTTTTATTCCTGATTTTAAAATTGTTTTTACTCTAATCCTTTCTAAATGTGACTTCATTTTATTCTTTGGAATGAACGTTTATTCACTATTAAGGTAATGGAACCGACTCTATTCTTGGCTCTAAATGGCTCTAATTATTTTACTAGAAATGCAATGATTACAAATATTTGCTATCTTTGCAGTGGATATTTTTAATCTTTAGAACTTTCACCTACCATTCATAACTCATGACATCATATTTTGTTTTCACTCGTGTTCATTCATTATGTCGAAGACCATGTTTTACTGCCTCATATTCATTGTTGTCCTTTACTCTTCCACCTTTTATTCAATCATATAATCGTCTTCTTTTTTTAATGTGTTTATTTCTCATTTTATTATCTGCTGGTCTTTTTTTTCCTGTGCGTGCCGAGCGTCCATTGACATATGCGTTCTATCTCTACGCAAATCGAGTGACATGACATCAGTTCATGTATTCTTGCAAATATATTATTTACTACTACTCGTAGTCATATATAGACTGATTTTCGCAGTCAGCATGAGAAGTAATAATCATATAATATTGTTATCATCATTTACTCCTGTCTAACACCTAAGGAAATAGTAAATTTCCATTACATTGCATTCCAGTTTCTGTGATGTTTATCGCCATGACGACGAAAACAACGATAAAAATTCGGTCATCATTTTCACCTGAGTTATCTAATCACACCCAAAATAAGCAAATTCTCTAAGCTATATTTCTATCAAGTGTGTGTATATAGTGAAATGTTCGGTATATGTGTAATGGATCTTTGCGGTGATAATTTACTCGGCGTTCTTCCATAGGTTGATGTATTATGAAGATGAAGTATCGTATTTATTTCATAATATTCGCTATTCATATCAGACCTAAGGGGCTATAAGTTTAGAAAAAAACATGTTGATGGAATTATACCAAAATGTGATTCCCTGTTGATGTGAATTATGCTATAGTTTTTCAAACTGAGTAGTATTTCAGGAAATGTCCACCTTTTTTCCTCCTGGTGTTAAACGTCCCATTTACAAAGAATTTTCACTGGATGGTGTTAATTTACAAATTCGTTTCAAAAATTATTATTTTAAATTTGCTTTGTTCGATTATCGATGTTCTTTTTGCGTCACAAACATTCGATATCATTTTCAAACAAAGTACGCTTTCGCCTTTTTCCCATGCTCTTCTGAGGATATTGTTTATAGTATGATTCCTTTAGTTTATTGTTACATGGCATTGTCTGATTCAAAATTTACAAATATTAGCTCGTGTCGATTTACGTATTTTTTATTGAAAATTTTACATTTTGAATTTCTTTCGTTCATTTGTCGATGTTTACTTCTTTGTCACAAACTGTCGTCATTTTCAATAAAGTATGCTTTCACCCTTTTTTAATTCTCGTCTGAGTATATTATTTACGGCATGATTTTTAATTTTTATAGCTATATATTATAGACTGATTCAAAATTTACATGCATGAGATGGCGTTCATTTACAAATATTGGCTTTAACATAATTGTTTTGAAATTTACTCTGTTCATTTGCCAAAGTTCATTTTGTGTGACGAACATTTAATGTTGTTTGCAATAAAGCACGCTTTACCCTTTTCCTAAGCTCCTATCTGAGTTAATTATTAATGGCATGATTCCTTTCGTTTATGGTCATATGTAGGCTTATTGCCTGATTCAGGATTCATATATATTAGATCATTTCATTTACATTTTTGTACTGTAAATTAATGTTTTTCATTTGTCTATGTTCACATTTTTTGTCACAAACATTCAATGTTAATTGAAATAAATTACGCTTTCGCCGTTTACCAATAACATCTGAATATATTTTTTGTGGTATGATTTCTATTGTTTATCTTTTTACGATACTGTCTGATTCAAAATATACTAACTATAGATCGTGTTACAATAGGTTACAATAGGTTATACAATAGGTATGGAAAATCTTTGTTTCAAAAATTGTTTTGTTAATTTGTCAATGTTCATTTTGTATGACAAACATTCAATGATTGTTTGCAATAAAATACTCTCCTCTTTTCCTAAGCTCATACTTGAGTAAAATTTTTGTGATATGATTCCTATTAATAGGTCTATTAAACAATTGTTTATTTTTATGTGTTATTGTGTTTCTAGATTTACAAATATGAGATCGGGTTAATTTACAAATTTCTTATAGTAATTTTATCTTTATTTGTCGATGTTCACTTTTTTCACAAACATTCAATGTCATTAGCAATAAAGTAAGCTTTTGCTCTTTTCCTCGCTTATCTGAGTATATTATTTATGTACAAGCATTTCATAGGTTCAAATTTTGACATTAAACCTCGATGAAAATGTAATCTGTCCAATGTTTTTCTCCATATGCGATAGAATTTTTAATTTCCTATCTTTTTAAGTTTACATTTTGGTCTTACGCATTTTTTTGTAGACAAGGCTTCACATAGCTACTTTCCAATTTTTTCATTTGAATTTATTGACAGATAATCATTTTGAGAGTACATACATACTTTTTTTTAAATATAGCTTGAAGTAATAGAATGTGAACTCACTGTCTTAAGGTTTTGTTTCCGTATGTTTCGAGAAAAGTGATATTTTTGGGCTTTTCGACTATTGTAGTGCATCAGTATAACTTAGTTATTGATATTCATTTGCCATTCAACGTTCATTATACTAATACTTTAAATTATTTCTCCAAGAACTTGAACTTCTTGGTATTAAATTAATTTTTATGCAAAGTTTTTTATTCTTGGTATCATTTCGGTCGTCTTGGGTTGCTCTCCTCAATATTTTTAAGTTTCTCATTCCGTGATTGAACTTTCGTTCGATATATTGGCTTCATCGTGATATCTTCGACGCGTCGTCATTTCCAACTCGACGCAATGAGGAACCGTCTCTATCTTTATAACCATTTCACTGTGAAGTTCATTAGCTGTAATGTTCCTGGCGAAAATTATGCGCAAAAATTGAGCTGTGTTGCAAAGATATTACTCTTTAGAAATTGTGCGTTCGCGGCATCTTATGGAAAACACGTCGTGGTCGCATGACGTCACGGCACGGTATCACTATGAGCGGTGCTCATCTGTTATGTGCGTAGCGGTAAGTTAATTGATGAATACTTGGCGAAGACGTGTGTGTTTTTATCTCATTTGTACAACGAAATAAACTAAATTTATTCGATTCCTTGTAGTAGTAGTGTTGATCGTAGTGATAAAAACGTCCATATAAGATCTTATAAGAACACTCCTTGAATCTCTGCTGAAATAAAGCAACCGCTTTTTTTCTTTAAGAAAACAGACGCCATAAAGTCGACCAAAGGCAAATCTCCGCTTTGTGATGTTTCAATTCCTCTCCGAGTCTTCTTTTCGATTGAGGAACGGCTAAGAATCTGAAAACAATGCATTCGCTACGTTTTCTTTTAAAATTAACCTGATCCCGTAGCAATTGGCGTCAGGAGGCATTTCAGGTCACGTGACTTGCGTCAATTTTCAGGAAATTTTTAGCAGTGTTAATCTTTATGGTTGATATAGAAAAGTTTTACTTATATATTTAAATTTGACAGATAATTTCTTACTAAGTACATAAACAATACACGAGAATCATGTATCATTTATATTCCGCACAAAATTCAACTGTCAACTAATTAAAAGGAAATTTGGAACTCGTCGTTCTCCACAATGTTGGCCCTTTTCGCTACGATTCGTTGATAAGGAATGAGTTTGCAGCTGTTAAACAGTGACTTTGACTGATATACATGCACGCGATACCCTGTAAGCCACCGCGAGGGTGTGTGGCAGGGGATGAAGATCATCTTCCCCATTTCGCGGAACTAATAGAAGCGGCTAACCTTCCGCTAAACACGATGGCATATACCAGGGGTGGCCAATTTTGGTCGATCTTTCGCAATGTCTGGGGTAGAACTCCCGTGACTTTGAAGCGATTTTAGAAGACAAAACTTTGTAGCAATAGTTTAATGTGTTCTGGGAACTTGCCAAGTTCATGAATACCTAGAATTCTGACAGCCGGACGCTGTTATCTCCTCTCGCCCAGCACAATACATTTTGACTTATGTGTTGCATTGTCACCGGACACAACGCGCGAACGCAACAGTCACAACTCGACTCATCGAAGAACACAGTCAGTCAGCTTGAACATTTGGTCGTGCCATACGGTAGCTTCTTTTCTTTTGTGTTTTCTGTGTCATTGTTAAGCAATATTATTTATACTCGGTGACCACGTTGGATTTCAATTTTTCTTCTAATAATAATATAATGTTTATTACTCCATATTAAATACAAAACAAAGACATGCAAAATATAGGAGCTGTATATTCTGTTTAAAATGTAATTACATTTTCTTGGTTTTAAATTACATTGCTTTTCTTACCTATCTAGAGATCCTATTCAGAGCGAAATGTAGAAAGTATTTGGTGTTCCGTTAAAAGTAAAAGTAGTATCGCAAAAAAGATATATGTAGGTGCATATTACAGGCCACCGGACGCAGACGTCAATTCTATAATAGAGCTAGAGTCAGAGATACGTACATTACTTTCTGGGAAGAATGATAGAGGAATAATAGTAGGCGGAGATTTCAATCTCCCCTCGATAGACTGGAATACGTGTAGTTTCATTACAGGAGGTAAGGATAAGGAACTCTGCGAATCACTGTTGAACACCTTTACGACACATTCTTTACAACAGCTAGTAACAGAGCCGACCAGGGGAAACGGCGGGAGTCGGGGGTATTTTGCGACCACCTGCAGGTGTCCTATAAACAATGGGTATTCGGGAATATTCGTATGTTGTCACAGTCCTCATCCTTTTGAAGAACGGAAAAAGGCATTGAATAACCAATTAGAGCGTAACATTAGTTACAGTTTGACCAACGGAAATGTCTTCACATGCTTACGGAGCTCTTGCAATCAGTTAAATCTCATACGAATAATTATTTAGTTGTGGTCTCATGCGCGCCCAATTAGCTGTATTAGGACCTGAAACCTTTAGTGATCATAAAATAGTTAATGTGAAATTTATTGTAGGCGTTGAAAGACATTATCAACCAAGGAAGAGGATATACTTATTTGGCAAGGCTCATTACGAAGGTATGAAAGAGGAATTAAGGGAAGCGTTTAATGTATTCAGCGAACAAAGCAAAGGATTCGATACAGAGGATTCGGGGAGAGAATTTCTTGAGGACACCCTTAAAGCAGTTAATGAATACATACCAAGGAAATTCATTAGTGATAATACAGAGCCAAGGTGGTATAATGCGGAGGTTAGGAAATCACTAAAGCGACAAAGGGTATGCCACGCTAGGATGAAAAATGCAGGACGGGGTCTATCGGTAGAGGAAACAAATGAGTTAGTTCAAAACTATAAAAAAAAATCGAAAGCATTAGCAAGGAAATCATGTCGACAAGCGTTATAACATTTCAAGAGCAAGATGTTAGGAGAATATTTAGATAGCAATCCTAAAGCGTTTTGGTCATATCTGAGAGAGCTTCAGGGAAATAAGTCCACAGTGCACACACTTAAAAATGATAAAGGAATCAGAGTCACCAGCAGTGTAGAAAGATCCAACACTTTAAACACCTTCTTCCAAAGTGTATTCAACTCATCGTCACTAAACGCAGTGGAACCACCGTCGAACACTTTCAGTGAGCAAATGCCCGAAATAAACATTTCATGTCGCGGAATAGAGCAGCAGTTAAAAAGCATAAGTAAAAACAAATCACCAGGTCCCGATCAAATTCCTTCCAGAGTATATAAAACATTAGCTTCTGAAATAGCCCCCTATCTAGAAATAATATTCAATAAAACACTAAAGAACCACACAGTACCCAAGGATTGGAAAGTAGCTAACATTACACCTATATTTAAAAGCGGTGATAGGGAAGAACCTAGTAACTACAGACCCATTTCACTCACGTCAACCTCTTGTAAGATATTTGAGCACATAGTAGTCAGTTCGATCATGGGGCATTTGGATAGTCAGGGATTACTCATAAACAGCCAGCATGGTTTCCGGAAAGGTAGATTTTGAGAGACACAATTAGCTTTATTCGTACACGATATTTTAGTCCACGGCGAAAGCAGTACTGAAGTTGATGCGATATTTTTAGAATTTAAAAAGGCTTTCGATAAAGTTCCAAGATGACAAATTAATCTTGAAGTTAGAGAGTTTTGGTATAAATAAAGACGTTGTATGTTGGGTAAAAGAATTCTTAAGTGGGCGAGAGCAGAGGGTTGTCATAGATGGTATCATGTCGGACACAATCGAAGTCACATCGGGAGTTCCCCAGGGTAGCGTAGTAGGTCCGCTTCTATTTCTTTTATACATAAACGATTTGGGTACCGTAGTTAGTAGTAACCTTAGACTTTTTGCAGACAATGCGGTGGTGTACAGGGGTATATCAAACGAAGCGGACACGAAATCACTTAGCAAGGATTTAGATGCAATTCAAGAGTGGTGCGACAAATGGCAGTTAGAACTCAACCTTAAAAAGTGTGTAGCTATCAATTTTTGGAGGAGGAATAATTCGATATAGCGATCCTATAGAATTAATAACACGAAGATCGAAAACGTTGAAACCGTAAGACATTTAGGTGCAACAATCACTAAAGATTTATCGTGGGGAAGACACATAAGGGAAATATGAGGCCGAGCGAAGAGAAAGCTAGGATTTATAAAAAGAGTACTTGGGAAATGTGATGAGAAGACAAAAGAGCGATGCTACTTTTCACTAGTTAGGCCCCACCTTGAGTATGCAGCCAGTGTATGGGATCCTAATGAATTAGGTTTGGTGAGAGAACTAGACAGTGTGCAGTGTAGAGCAGCTAGGTCAAAAGGTGTTACGATAGGTTGAGTAGTGTATCAGAATTAATACAAGAATTAGGGTGGGAATCATTATCAGAGCGTAGATTAAAGTTCAGATTAATTCTATTAGAGAAATTTCAATCGGATAGCTTTACTGAAGATGTTAGGCACATATTAAAAACACCAGCGTATTATGCTAGATTCGACCAGATAAATAAGATTAGAGAGATAGATTGTCGTACAGATAGATTCAAAATGGCATTTTTCCCCCTTACTATATGAGAACAGAATAGGCAGCATAGGAAAGGGATAGGTAGGGGAAATATTTTAGAGTAGTCTGTAGTGCATGATGCATGTATTAACCCCTCAAATACTATAGATACTAACAATCTAGTTGCATGAGATCCTTTAGTTGCTTGCTTGCATGCTAGTAGTGACCTTCTTGGCTTGGTGACCTTCACTTCCTGCCACACACCCTAGCGGTGGTTTGCAGGGTATCGTGTAGATGTCTAGGTGTAGATCTATTTACTTGATAAGTGAGCATTCTCGGCAACAGATCTCTAAACTGCGGTCATAACACTGGGAGAAAAATAACGGACGGTATTACAAATATATATTAGGAATAACAGTATTTCAATCTAAAGTTGGAAGTCAGTATTGTAAACCGTGATATATAATTTGTAACTTTAACATACTTCTTGTAAATTCGAATATGCGTATCTATATTAGATTTAAATGTACTTGTATTGTTGTCCCCGATTGTAGTATGCAGGATTGTTATTATTTCTCTCAATGTAACGGAGATAATTGACGCAGTTCACGACTTTTTGAATTTTCTAGTAAAATATTTAATTCAATTTTTATTCTTTAAATTGTCATATTTCTTTGCATTCTAGTGTACCCATTAACGTGAATAGTAAACCGGAGAAATCTAAAACTTATCACTTCAGTGAAGAATGGGAGCTAGATTACTTGTTTACAATGGTGAATGCTGTTGTTTAATATGCCTTACCTCGGTAGCCATTGCTAAGAAGGGTAATCCGGAGAGACATTTTTTAGTTTTACATAACAAGTAGATATCAAACAGATTATCCACCAAATTCTGAACTGAGAACACACAAAGTTAGGGATCTTAAAACTCGATGAACAAATCAACGAAGCGTTTTTAAAACGCCAAGGTTGAAGTCACAAGCAGTAACTACTGCATCATTCAAAGTAAGCTATCTCTTGGCAAAAAAATGCAAGCCATTTTCCGACGGTGAATTTGTAAAGGAAATGTTTTTGGAAATGTCAGATTCACTTCTTAACGATTTTAAGAACAAGAGTGAAATTGTTGCTGCAATTCAAGATCTACAATTGTCTCGAAACACAGCGGTGCGACGAATTGAAATGATGAGTGGGAATGTAAAAGAGCAGTTAATTAATGATACTGATAGATGTTCTTGTTTTTCCAGATGTCTTGTGCTCCGCGCTGAATGTGAAGAAACAACGTTTTTATTTGATCGCATAGGAAAAGGCACTCAGTTCAAAAAATTAAACTCCCTAATTTGTTTAAAACTTTTGGAAGTGCTTGAAGATTGACTCTCCTTGAAGCATCAGCCAAACGTCCAAATTATGCCGTGCACCTACGCAGTATCCTGACAACGGGAGGAAATAAACAAAGAGGATTGGATTGGAAGAGGTTAGATACGAACAATCTAATTGCATAAGACCCAATTTGCGCTGAGTTTGGATGTTAGTAGTGCATGCTTGGTGATCTTCACCCCCTGCCACACACCCTCGCGGTGGCTTGCAAGGTATCGTGTAGATTTAGATTGTTTGCGCGCCCGTGGCAACGATTAGTTATGCGGGCTTTCCAGAAAACTGACAGAAGGCGAAACCTGACGTCCCGAGCGAATTAAGGGACCTTACAGCGAGTCACCTCTGAGTTCACGGGTTGCGAATCACTCCGATTTCACTCGGATCCTTCCCACAATGCACTCCACCAATCCGAGAACCACGGAGGGGAATTATCTCTTGCGGTAGATATGAAGTTCACATTTAACAGACAGGTATGCCAAAAATTTTATATCTTGCAGTAAGTATGAAATTCATGACAAAATGCCAGGTATGCCAAAAATGTTTTCACTTGCGGTGAATTTGAAATTCTGGATAAAAGGTCAGGTATGCCATTATTATGTGCATCGGCACTGGTCAATAGTCCATTACCTTTAAATTTTGTTGAAAATATTACCATACTTAACGGAGGGGTGTGTCAAAAATATTATATCTTGCGGTCTTTTGGAAATTGATATTTTTAAGTTTCGTCAGTGGTGTTAATCAGTTCTTTAATTTCCTCTTAGGGTTTTCATTTGTATCAATCTATTATACAATTAAATCTATTCATTGTTGCTTTATTTTAATACATTGCTGCTCTATTACTTTAAGTTTCCTGAATTACCGCTCCTTGCGCCATATTTGATGACGTAGGTATGCCGTAAATGTCTTCTGTTCCTCCAATCGGGACGGCTCACCCCGAGGTACTTCACAATTTAACCTGTTGCGCAGCAAGCAAGTGCGTACGTTATCCTAGATTCTTGGTTGTGCGGTGTGATTTTGTTGTATTTGGCATATGAGCTGATCTCTACGTGCAGACACGGTATGTTGACCTTGGGTTTCTTTGCTCATGTGGTGGGGGGTTGGGTTGGATACAAGGAGGTTAGAAGGATAACCTTCTTGGTTGGATATCGTTAATCATCTCTCACTTGGGTTGTCTTACGTTTAGTTCAGGAGTAATTGTTGAAAAATGAACGGTGCTGGTTCCGGCAAAACCGTAGGTACTACTTGGGCGTACTTGTCTCTAAGAGCCGTTATTGGAGGCTACAGTAAATAATGATCAAACCATCGCTTTTCTTCGGATGATGCTATATGGAATTAGTCTTGTCGTCCTCCCTTGGTACGGTAGGAGGATTTGCATTGCAGATATAAGCGGGTCCTCATATCAGCAAGGCGATGGAGGAGAATTTGACGAAGAAAGAATTTCACCATATTCTTATTAATAAAAAATATTTATTCAAAAATTCATTATTGTATTATTTTATAAATAACTAGGGGGGCAATCCACTCTGTATTGCTATGGCGGGCTAACACCCTTTTTACTTTACACTCGCTACGCAAATATTTTTCATCGTTCAGCGAAAGGAGTTTTTGATGTTGTGACGGCACAATTTTTCCATGAATCGACGGAACGAGATTAGAAGGCGCAGGAGAGGGTCATGCTAGCCTAAGAGTGACAGCGAAGGCAGAAAATCCGTTAGGCCCCAACGCCTGTGGACTAAACCTGGTGTTTTCTTTGGCCTCTTCTGGGGATTTTAAACATATTACAATGTGAATAACAATTGAGACTGAGACTGTGTGGTCATTATAAATTGAGTACTGGTCTTCACAATCAGGGATCGGGTTCGATTCCCGGATGTAGAAGAAATTTTTCAGTGGTTTTTTGGTCCCTACTTAGTGCTGTACAGAGAGATCTTCAAGTTCTGTACTCCGTCTATCGGATGGAACGCTACACCGTGGGCCTCTTGGAGCCTTTGTTTTGGATAAGGCTAACTACTCCTGGTTTTCTTCTGCCATCTTCCGTTCCATGAAAGCCTCTTCTCTACGCAATCACTAACGTTCTCTGAATAGTGCAAATTATTACAGCTGTCGGTTGCCTCCTCTAAATAATTATGACTAATATTACCCTTCAAGGGTATCGTGTCAGAAATACATTTCGGCGGCGTCAGCAGTCCTTGTAAAGAAAAATTTAGAGAAGTATAAATGTTTTTTATTCTACAGGAAGATAAGTCTTTCCTCAACAGCAGGTACAATTTCAATATCTTGGAATTACATACGTTTGCCTGAATTGTCACTTTTTCTATTATTTTCACGAATTTTACTCCGAATTCTATCTGCTACTCCTAGTTTTCCCACGTGCATCGACAAAATCATCCATGAAGAGTGCGAGTGAATATGTTTGTGCCAATCGAAGATTCCTTGCCTCGGGAATCAGCTGCGAAGCCGCCTCCAGTACCTTCTAACCTCCTTGCATCTGCTTACCTTCCCCAGACTGTCAGTGCCTAACAAAATGGCCAATCTTGCTTCACGAATCAACTGAGATGTTGCTTCGAGTGCATCTAATATCCTTGTGTACAGGCCTATCTTCTGCATATAAGATGATCTTCTTATGATAGCCAACTTTTACCATTCCATTGGTTGTGAAGTTGGGGGTTATAAAAACCATAAAATTTATTTCTATTTTTAATTCATTTCAAAAATTTTATTTTTATTTAATTGTAAATTACAACTGAGCAACGAAATATTTTATGGAAGTTTACATGATTTGAAACAGGCAACTATATTTATTGTTAAGGATTAGATTTTTATGGTACTTTCATTCATCTGGTTCATGTCTGGTGTAGGACAATAAATACTACTAAAATTTTCGGGAAGAAAATACGATTGTAGATTGTAAGACGAAGAGCGAATATAGTTGTTGCTATTTTTTTACAAAGATATGGATATACATACATTGCGGTTGTTCGCAATGAACTGAAATCAATCACTTTCACGAGGAAAAGTCTCGAGTGAAAAATAAGTGATGGTTTCGAGAGGTCACGAGAAGCGAATAATATCAATCTTAGTTATTTAGGTAGCATCTGCTCATCTCACAATCAGAATATTGCAAAACGCCAAATAAAAAAGAACTATTTTAATGGTTAATTGCGTATTTCTTAGGACAATAATTTTTATTCCCGCCTGCCATTGTGTCAGATGCAGTTGAAGGTTGTTCAGTTCAAATTTGGGCCAGGTAATTAATGTGTTTCATACGCAGTACCTTTTTGAATCCCTTAACCCTTCTTAATTTCGAGCATACTTTAAAGGAGAAAGGTTTTGGAAGAATAACCAAATTTATACTGGTAATTGTTTATGTAAATGCTGTTTCTTATGTGGGACCACGGAGGGCTAAGTAAAGTAATCATGTGCCGTAAGTGATAAAAATGAAAGGCATGGAAGATATAGAAACTTTTTCCCTGAGGAAGAATTGCTGTAGAGAGTATGATAACCCATTAGTAATTGTAAAATAAATTAATTAATTTAAAGACAGTTCCGAATGGTTATTAATAATTTCCGGGAGCGCGAACGAAGCGTTATTATCTCACTTCTTATGTCTCCCTCTCTACAATTATTAGTTTTCGCAAATCTTTAAAAATGAACTCGGAGGGTTATAAAACCCATGGCAGCATAAGGGTGTGTCTATCAAGGGACAGACCAACATGTTATGCTGGTCTATCCCTTGATACACACACCCTAGTAGTGGCTTGTGGGGTAATGTGTAAATTAAGTAC
Organism: Platycnemis pennipes; assembly: GCA_933228895.1. NCBI lineage: Eukaryota > Metazoa > Arthropoda > Insecta > Odonata > Platycnemididae > Platycnemis > Platycnemis pennipes. The sequence goes on along the minus strand of OW121852.1, from coordinate 135,285,481 downwards.
ATCTACATAATACCCGGCAAACTACCACAAAGGTGTGAGGCAGGGGGTGAATTAACACCAAACGTGCATTAAATATCATGCATAAAAAGGATTAGTAATTATATTCTGCTTAATTTTACAAATAAAAAATGATTAAAAAAAACAAAGCAATAATGCAAAAACATGCAGTTAGTTGGATTAGCTTTAAGTCCTCGTACAAAAAAAAATTACTACCCGTCTGGTGACCCCGCGATTCGCATTTGTATGTACCAAGTGAGTAGGTAACATACGCTTAAATTTCACTCATTATACCAATTACATATCAGTAATAAGTATAATGAGTGATCAGTCATTACATTTCATTCAGTGGAGTAATTGCGCTTCACCAGATATACTCATTACATTGCAGTCAATACATTCATTACGTACTCATTGCATTTCGCTCAATTCGTCGGTTCCATTGCCTGAAATATTTCCGACGAGGTCTAGGGCATTCAATTCGATAGACCATTTTTAACGATGCCTCATTTTGTTCTGAAGTGCTTCGCTCTCGACCATGAGAGCGAAAGCGAGGAGGAGTCATCTCAGCGACCCACGACCTTCCAAGTTCAAGAACGAAGCAAATCTTCGTCTTAGTTCCACGTTTTCTTCGTACGAGGCAACAACACAATCCCGAACAGCTGTTCAGCGGTGTGGAATCCTTGCGAGAATGCTTGGATGCGTTTTCGTCATGTAATAAGAAGCTGATTTTCGTATTAAGTCATATGCAAGAAGTGTCCGCTAGTGTTTCAGTGAGTGAGAAAGTCTAAGATTGGCGATGTATCATGATGAGAAGTATCGTGAACGTGAATTACTCCCGTGAATATCATGTTGCTCACCAAATCCTGACTCCAAAGAAGCCTGTTAGTAAATCGACACTCCTCAAGATGTTAAATCATAAGAAGACGTAATCCAGCGTAATTTGTGAGAGTGTTTATCAAGTACCGAGCAGTGTTTCATCCTCCAACATAACCTCGCAAGTGAAATGTGAATAGTAGTGCTTCAGTTGCATGAATCACTGCATGAGTGACCAAGTTATGTCGTGTCGTGCGTCGTAGTTAGAAGTGCCTTGCCGAGAAGAATTAACTCGAAATCGTTGCAGTAGATCTACTACCCTAGCTGTAATGACGGTACACAGGTCATGGTGTTCCCGTAAAGGTAAGCAATTGCATGGTTTGCTTCCATTTCCCATGTTTACGTAATTACACATGTCCAAATGTGATTTGTGTTGCTGAAGTATTCTGCTAACGATGCCGACGAATTTCGTTGTTGTGGTTGCAGTAGGAAGGTTACTATTGGCAACTGCCAATCTTTGTTGTAATTCAAGGTAGATATACGACAGATCCAGATCCTAAATACTATTATATCCAGAAAGCAACTAGAATGGCGGTTGGCAGTGGTTTGATTGAAGAGTTTCTTTCATTCCAATGCTAACAACATCGGAGGAAAATGGACTTACGATTCGAACGTCGATGGGCATTTTAATCTGAAAATAAATTTCATGTGACTATTTAAATAATTATAATAATTCTAGCAATGCAAAATTGAAATCAGTTATCAGATGTCATTCAACTGTAAGTGTTGGTAGACCCGAAATAAACCCCCTGCAGGTTGCATAATGGTGTCATATTTGTTTGAAAACAATTTCTCTTTTTTTAATATTTCACTATGGGACATTTTTCAGAAACTTGAGGATTACAACGTCTATTGGGTATTTTATCACTTTTTCCCGCCAAAACGAGTAGTTAACGGACGTAATAGCAGGTGGCGCTCTTAATAATTTTATAGTAAACTATTATCGGAAAACGAATCTTCTTGCCATTGTAGGCAATTATGAATATCTAAAACGCATATCCAGTAATAAAATATGCAAGGAAATATTTAAATTGCGAACATAATTAAGCGTTTTCGAAATTATTAACCACGATGAATTCCATAATTGCGCTTTGGTGATTGGTCCGGTCTCGGTGACGTCACGCCAGACCGTGACGTTCAACCGCGTGATCAGACTTCAGTCTTCAGTATTCGTCTGGACGCGGTAACAGAAGGCCAGGTGAGTTTTCAGCCCCAAATTAAGAAACTTTTACTTTAAGTCAGTTTCCATTATTAACCTTCACATTATATTCTTTCTTGAGCTATTAATAAGATGATTCTAGTAAACCACATTATTAACGTTCATCGAGTTAGGTGTTACCTTAAAAGGGAAATCCGGAGCAACTAGTGACTTAATTTTCTGGATTTACATACGAAGAATAGAGCTATGTTCCGAGATACACATACCATGTACTTTGACTACATTTGATATTCTTGCTATACTTAGTAATTCACTTCTGCATATGTCATGAATGAATCTTTTCGCATTGATTGATGGGTAATTACAGTAGCAGTGCAGCAACATTTGTGGTTCCGTCTGTTAATGGTTTGAATATTTTTACAGGAAGGAGTTATTCGAGTTGCCTGCGACTTAAAACGGGATCTTCGTCATCGATCACGTGGGACTTTAAGAGGGACAACTGGGAATTCGAGAGACTGAGAAACGGTCTTCAGTGGGTTCAGATGGTAAGTCCGCTTAATTGCTAATATTTTTCATTGACAAGTGTTTTCATTTTCACGTAATACTTTTCGCGCCTTTTTTGTGATTCTTTTACTTCTGGTCGATGCTAGGTTGTTTTTTCTTGAACCGTGACTTCCCGCCGAAAATCTCAAAAGGTTGTTTCGACTCCTAGAATTATCCCGGGCGATCCTTGACTCTTCTTGCTGCATCTCCACGCGTTATTCGAGAAATTTTAGTCTATTTCCCTTTCATCCTGCTTGAAATTAACTTAAAATCGAGATTAAACGATTGCTGTCAATAAAACAAAGTCGTAAGTGCAGTCGCGTATCTTCACGTTATACCTTCTTGGAATTAATTTGATTTTGTTAATAATTTCAGTCTCGCAAACTGATTTCTTAAATAATTAACAACTATTGCATTGACTTCGTAGTAGATCTCCATATATAAGCCCAATTTACATTGTGCAATCAATTCTCATCCTGTATGTTACGGGAGAAAGTAGGTATTGCGTATTCTACGTCACATTATTCCGTGATAATTTAAAATGGCCCAGGTTCAAGACGTTAATTTTCGAATTTTGAGTCTATAGCCGACGTTTGAGCTACATTTTTGTGATATTTTTTAGCGATATTACTGTTTCTTGTTGCTACGGAAGAGAGACGGCTAACACTATAGCATCTAGGAAAGGGATACAGCTATACTGATTTTCGTCAACAGTTTTGCTCGGGAGCAACAGATGCGATATATGAACTGCCTGTTCGCTACGTGGTGCGAGATTATGAATATTTTTTTTTTTATGAAGTAGGCAGAGTCCGCTATTTTTCCATTAACTGATGACTAATTACAGCATTAAGCACTTCTGGCCCGACACACAACATCAATTTTGACGGAGCCAAGCTGATCAAGACCGAAATACACTATTTCCCAAGGCTCATACACGAGGCGATCGAAACGGCCAAGAACCCCAACAATTTTAATTGAAGATATTACAACCCCAGATAACTTTAACCCCAGATATTAACTGCAAATAGCTGTGTCATTCTTGGTGAATATAATGAGTTCAAATATGAGTTTGTGACTCCGCGTCATGTTTCATAAGCATTTTTCATTATCCACGAACGGTTTGTTTACATTTCCAACTCGGAATAGATACCATTTTCACTTGTGAGTGTAAGAAACTTGGTCATCTGATTTGTTTGAGTAATTTACTTGTATCTTTGGAATAAATTTATGTTCCTAGTAAATTGGGATTGTTTCACATATTGTGCACGACTTGGGCAGTCATTATTGAAACCCTTCGTGGTAATGTTATAACTATATAATATTTAAATGCTTAATGGATTTAGTTTTTACGATTTGTTAAAAATTCGCGTAAGTGCCTTGACTTCAGGAAGGTGCTTCACGAGGTTTTTCGGTTGAAAGTTCCTGGCACGACACAAAGAAGAAGACGCCGTGAATTGAAGAGCGGTTCGATGGAAGTGACAAAAGAGAGTGCCTGTTTCTCAATCAAACCTCCTTTTAACTGGATTTCATCAAATTGAGATTGTCCAGACCAAAACTTGGTTTGAGCGCCAGTGCCAGGAATTTTCAACCAAGCTCTTGACATTGCACACAGACCAAGGTTAAAAACAGCTTGAAAGTGTTTTCAACTTTCGTTCAGTATCAAAGATTCAAGTTCAGGGTTCATAATGCCGTAATAAATTAACATGGATAGTTAAGCCATCAAGGCCCTTTTCCACGCATTCCATTTGTTGCACTTCCTTGTGCTTTTGTTTGTGCTGATTATTGAACAGAAAAGATCACTTCGATCGCAAGTTGAGTAAGAGTTAAACTTTAGAGGCATGGGATATATGGCTCGTCCGTTTGAATTTAAATACGTTTCAACTATTGTTGAATTACCGGTTAACATTATTAAGTCTTCTGAAGTCCAATAATGGATCTTGATAATCTTACGCGCCTTGATCACCAAACATTGTTATTTCATATGGCTTGTAGCTTATTGAAAATTAACTTTTGCCAGATTTGCTATTTTTGCAATTGTTCTCCTTTAAGTTAATCGGTGTTATGTTCACTGATGTCGTAAAACAGAGAGACCAATTTTTAGCAATATTTAGTCATTATAGTAAGCATTATTTATTACCTACAAGCTGACCCGGCCACGCGTTGCTGTGGCTCAATCTGGTTAAATGGAAAGCGCACGTTTAAAGTATGTTTAATTTCACAATTCTTATGGGTATACAATATATCTCAGCTGATCGATTGTTTTGCAGCTGGACACGCATATTTGTATGTAATTTTAACGTCTTTACATGTCGTCACAAAGTAGAATATTTCAGGCAAGCATTTATTTCATCTGCTAGTGTCAATCGAGGAATTACAGGTAATGTTTGCCTGAAATGTCGTGCAAGCAATATTAATGCGTTCTCAAATGGTCTCAGGATTCAACGGAAATCTTGCAATGATCGATCCAGAGCCTCGAGCGATGCTTTGTGCACCATTTTGCATTCATCCCAAGCAATAAGTTGGCATTTCTGAAATATTTGTCCCATGCCGGATGATTTGAATATGTTGCACGTGAGTGTTTCAATGAATTGCTAGTTCAATGATGCACATCCCGTCTCGTGTCGATATTGTATTTTCGATATTGTACAAACCTTCATGGAGTGAACAAAACAACTAACCAAAGCTTCATGGAAATTGGATGAATGTTGTGGTAATGCATGAAGTTATCAATATTGTATCGATACAGTATCGATATTGTAATGATACTTTATAAAACTTTGATAAAAAACACCTAAATAATTTCACCTCAATTTTGTATCAACAATGTATCGATGTATCCATATTTTATCTATATTATATCGATACAGTATCGACATTGAATTATCGATTTTGTAGAAACCTTCGCGGAGCGTACTCAATAACTTTCCAAAGTTTCATGGCGATCCGATGAATGGTGTAGTAATGCATAAAGGACAAACACATTATATTCATTCGATACAGTATCGATATTGCAACGATACATTCCTTTAAAAAAAACTAAATAATTTCACCTCAATTTTGTATCAATAATGTATCAATTTATCGATATTTTAGCGATATTATATCGATAAAGTATCGATATTGAAATATCGATTTCGTAGTCCTCTTTTCGGGGATGTACTCAACAACTTCCCAAAGTTTCATGGCGATCCGATGAATGGTGTAGTAATGCATAAAGGACATACACACACACACACACACATACATTCATTTTTATATATATAGATAGATGTTAGGTACCAGTATTTCTTCGTAAAAGGACATGACACAGGATTTTTAGTCTCCAGATTTCATCAGCTTATTTCGCACAGTTAACAACACATCAAAATACTCCCTTCCCTCATAGCGCGAGATGATGGAAAGTATTAAATCCGTGATGAGGGAATCATTTAATAACAACTACTGTGGATTTTAGAAATGAGTTTACAGGCTTTCATACTCGTTGAATTTCAAATTATTTTTTCACGGTATTTCGCCTAATTCATACCTCGCACAGTAAATCTAATTCTAATGCAGCTATACTTATAAGTTGTTACTTGAGTACACAAGTTTAAATCACATGATTTCCAGCCTACTGCGTTTGTGCTCTTTATTGTTTCGATTGGTTGCTATGCGTTGGTTATTCCAGGAAGTAGAACATTCATTTATAAAACTAGATGTGATCCATAATTTTATTTATTTCATATACATACTTCATGCATGATCAATATTTTTTTATCATAACAATAACCATTGAAAGACTTTTGTCAGCTGATTAGCAATGCATCCTTAGGCGGATAATCAGTATCTATCATTTTCGGTGTCGATATTTTGTTCCTTCCTTGTCGATTGAATTCAGATGAAGTTGATACCATTCGTATAAGAAGTAGATACGATTACACGAATATATTTCGAAAAACGAAGTTGTTATTTTCAATGTTCGACGAAATTTACGCGGTAAACATAAACTTTTTAATTTGTAAATTCAATGTGCATACAAAATGGGGTCTGCCGGTGGAGTAGTATCGATAAAGTTGTGCTGATATGATTTAAATTTGCGTTTGTGCCTTGATTCGTCGAAATTTGGAAACTTCAAGCAGTGTTCCAATTAGATTGTAGACCCAATTTTCCTGTCTCTAATCTTGAATGCATATAATTATTTTCTCATATGGATTCAGGCGTGCTAAATAATTTTAGCTTTTTTATTTAATTCAATTGCTAATTATTTATTTTTGCGTTCATAAACAAGACACGTATTGGCTATTATTAGACTCCTGAGCGCGTGCCAGTCTTTTTCAATATGAACAGGATCTTTTTCGAAATTAAACTTTGAGTATATTTATATTCTAATTTAGATAACGATTGTTATTATTTGATTTGATCCCTTATTGGGTTGCGGCATTTATTCTGTTAATAATGTCAGTACAAACTAATACGATATTGCCATTGGGCTCCAGTTTCTCCGGCCTTCTATGCTCTCCTGAAATTCGAGATGTAACACCTGAGTTTCGACCCAGAGATTGGTTTTTATGCGCGGAAGATTTCAAATCGCGTGTCGTTAGAGTAAAATAGGTTACGACTCTATTCTCCAACGTGTTATTACAGAGTGAATTTGTTTTTTTTTCTTGAAATAGATATGGGAGATTCCATCACTGTCTGTAAATAAACTGAACTTGAAGGTTATTTCGCCTTTCATCATTTGCCATACTCACATTTTGATGAGAACAGATTCCAATTATTGATTACACGACCTTTTTCGTTGCTCGATCGATTTATTTCGTAACACTTAATTTCTGTTGTATCACCCTCGCGTGAGCCTCCTCCTAAAATCTTCCTAATCCTTGTAAAATATCTTCACCTTTCAATCGATGCTTATATGACTGGCTGGAATTTAACTGCTCTTCGCTGACCAAAGCGGTTACCATGCGCGACACGCGAATACGTGATGTAAACAACCGGTTTGGTTGTGGGAGATAGACCATCGCTATAGACAACCGTTGTAAACAAGGAAGTTAGAATGTACTAGAGGACGTATGTCAGCTGATTTGAGAAGAGATCTAGGTAATAGGTACAGACATAACAGGCTTGCTACTTGCGGTATTCGTACGGATGAAGTTTTTTTGGCGCCCAGTGAAACTAAGACAATCAAGAGAAATAATCATACGCCTTTTTTAAACGTCAAAGAAACGGAAGATAGATAGCAAACAAACGCCAAATGTATACTTTAAATTGGCTAAATTCTAACCTGATAAAATTAAATAGTTATTTAAGGGATAAAATGCATCAACACCTACGTTAAATACATCTACATCCACGCGATACCTTGCAAGCCACCACGAGGGTGTGTGGCAGGGGGTGAAGATCATCAAACACGCACTATTGGCATGCTACTAGGCTACTACATGAATATATGCTAGATATATCGGGTCACGTGGAGCTAGATGGTTAGTACATGCATAGTAATAAAGGGGTTGGGTGTTAATAAATACATCATACACTACAGTCAATTCTAACAGTATTTCACCTATTGCCTATCCCTTTCCTATGCTGCCTATTGTGTTCTCTTATAGTACCGGGGAAAAAATTACATTTTAAATCACCCGTTACGACAATCTATCGCCCTTAATCTTATTTATCTGGTCGAATCTAGCATCACACGCAAGTGTTTTTAATATGTATGTCAGTCAAGCTGTCCGTTTTGAATGAATGAAATAGATTTAATCTGTACTTTAACCTAAGATTAGCGGGTACCGAAGGGATTGAATTTGTGCCCGATTTCATCGTTATTTATGTTTAAATGCACATAAGAGGCCTCCGTGCTAACACAATGTTTTTTTCGGGGTAGGTGGGCTTTAATCGTTCCCAACCACCCCTATTCTGAGTTCATTGTCACCCAGTGGCTAGTATGCTAATTTCTCTTTCATGCACTTTCAGTTCTACTTGAGAAATCACCATATCTGATCTGTTGCATTGCAGTTGCATTACGCAGGTTATCTTGTTATCTCTCGTTTTCATGTAAATGTTGATACATGTACATCAGTTAGATTTCTGCGAATTTATTTCTGCCGTTGCAGGACCTGAGGCGGAGCTACGACTGGAAGGTCACTTCCCATAAGTTGTCGAGGTTAGGGTGAGGAATCTTCGCAGCTGCCCGAGACAGAAGAACAGGAAGCAATATCACCAGCAGGACGAACATTGGTTTGCTCATGGCTTCGCAATGCTCTGGTAATACTAACTTTTGTTTCAGGATCTACGATCTAAAAGGTAAAGAGAGCAATTGTAAGAGAAGGTGAAATGTGTGTTCACAATTATTTGGTTCTCTTATATTTGTCATAGGAGCCGATTGCCCCTATTTCCATACATGGCCATGGTCTTGTAAAATTTGAAGGTATTTTAGTAAATCAAGCTTGATTATTGGTGTAAAGGCCTCGGTAACTGATGTCGGGTACCCGACATAGGAGGACTAGTCCTCCGCACTATAAGGCAAGTGGCCACTTGCCTGGTCTAGCGAGTCGACTCTAGGCAGGAATATGTTTGAATACTGTGTATAGTAATATATTATGTGAAGTCCTGAATGTTTTGTTTGTCGTTTTTCCTTGAGTGTATTTTTTGTGCCCATTTCTATTGTTTTAATGTATTTTCTTTGTGATGGATGTTTTTATCTTCTATGCTCGTTTATTCAGATTCTTTCACAGGTGTACAGACGCCTTGGGTTACACTGCATGCTGAGTAGAGTGTAGGAATAGTTAGTCAGTTTAGAGCCTTTTCCGGCCATTATGGCCCATCGTATCAATCCGTTAGCGTTGAGTTAGTGAAGGCGTTAATTTAAGTATTTGTGGATGTTGAGCTTGCTCTAGAGTTAAATTTCAAAATTAAGGGAATTGGTTCGTCAGTTACGATGTGCATCCAGGTGTACTTAGTTTCTGAGTGACCATTCCTCGCGTTTTTATAAAATGCACTGTTGGATATCTCCATTAAATGTGAGCAGCTTGGCATTCACTCTATTTCATTTGTTGTTTATTATGTCACTAACCCGCTCTCTCCATAGGAAACTCCACAACGCCCCGGCCTGCTAGAGAGTAGGGTATGTAGTCAGTTTCCAGTATTTTTAATTCAAGGCCCTTCTGGCCCGTCGTAACAGTAGGGTATCTAGGTGTAATTCGTTTAGCTCTTAGCGTTTTTTGTGGATGGTGAGCTTGCTCTAGAGTTACATTTCAAAATTAAAGGAATTGGTTCGTCAGTTACGATGTGCATCCAGGTGTACTTAGTTTCTGAGTGACCATTACCCTCATTTTTATAAAATGCACTGTTGGATATCTCCATTAAATGTGAGCAGCTTCACATTCACTCTATGTCATTTGTTGTTCATTATGTCATTAACCCGCTCTCTCCATAGGTAATGCAGTGTGTGAGATAGGAGGGAAGTGACGAAAAAGTGTTTTTGTGAACCAGGAAGATAGTGAAAGTGCTGTCAGTGTGGTGATAGTGTGGTGATATTGTGGTGGCAGTGTGGTGGCAGTGTGGTTTAAGTGAGTTCCGATTTCATTCGTGGGTGAGCATCAAGAGGATTAGACTCTAGTGAATTGAATTTTATGTAAATAAATGCTTGTGTATTTTTTTATGCTTCTTTCCCTACCTACCCTTTCCATAGCTTCGCGGTGGCAGCAGACCAGAAAGAAGAGACAGTCACCGCGGCTGACAACGAGTACAAATGTTTTTATGCAAGTCTGGCGTTTATATATTTGATTTTTATTTATTTATGCATTTGCGATATCTGTATTTCTAAGTTATTGTATTATATTTAACACTCTTAGTGTGTAGGGGTTTGCATATCGGTCGTTTGACCCGGATCAATCCAGGTTTGGTCGTTGAACTCCGGTTTCGCCTTGTGCACGGGCTCTTAGTGTTTTTACTTTGGTAGGAATCACACTCTTAGCGCCATCATGCGCTACCATGCAATTTATGTTTTTAGATTATTCCCCGTGTTTACGAATGTATGCCACTGTTCCTGTGTTTTATTTTTGACGGTTTTATCAACTTCCTTTTTCAGGTTTTTCCATTAATGAGTTTTCTTTTGCAGGTACATGTGTGAATGATATATTTGAGTATGTATTTTGTTGATTGGTGTATGAATGATGATGAACAGGGTCAGCGCCGATAGGTATGCGAATGGAATAGGTAGGCCTAGGGTAATGTAAGCAGTAGATTTAGTTTAGTGGGTGGGTGGATGGGGAGAATAGGGCTTAATGTCGTAGGTGCTTAGGTCATAGTCCATACTTGATATCTCGTCTCGCGTCTCTTGCCCTGGCCCTGGGAGTGAATGCGTGGAATAGGCCTCTGCGCAGCCCGGAGGGAACGCAGGGGGAAACGCCACGTTAAATAAAGGTTAACGAGCCGGTGGCGTTGACCTCTTGGGTCCGGCATGGAATAACGCCCGTGTGTTGTGTGAATGACGTAACAATTATAATTACTCCTTTCTTGGTGATCGTAATAGTGTTGTTGACTTAAAAATGTAAGATGTTTAGTGTATTTTTTGCTATCCATGAGCGTACAATATTGTGGCAGAGTAGTATATTTATATATTTTGCGTATGGAAGCCTAGTTCGTAAATACTGGCCTAGCGACACCTACTCTATTCCTACATTCGGCTGCAATATTGTTACAGAGGAAGTATTCAGAACATTACATTTGAAATTTCCTAACGTTTTCATCTCGTAATTCCCACTTGTATCTATTTCCGGACATTAACTCAATTGGACATTGTCTTTCTGCATGCGTAAGCTATAAGGTCATCAAGTTTAACCTATATATTCCTAAGTAATTTTGTAAGTTTCATTTGTCTTGACTTAAGTTGGAACGTAAACCCTTGTGATCTTAATTGCGTAAGGACGAACTGTGCGTTAGACTGCGTTTTCTTATTGAATCTAATTGTGAGAAGAGTACTAAAATTTCCCATTTTAAAAATGTTATTGAGCGTTGAACAAGTGAACCATATTTTTTCAAATATATTATTGTATTTACACAATCTCCTTCAATGTAACGTACATCTTACGATTTGGAATTTTTCTATACGCCTTGAAGTTTCCAAAAGAGATTAGTGGCTATAATGTTTGTTTTATTCCTGATTTTAAAATTGTTTTTACTCTAATCCTTTCTAAATGTGACTTCATTTTATTCTTTGGAATGAACGTTTATTCACTATTAAGGTAATGGAACCGACTCTATTCTTGGCTCTAAATGGCTCTAATTATTTTACTAGAAATGCAATGATTACAAATATTTGCTATCTTTGCAGTGGATATTTTTAATCTTTAGAACTTTCACCTACCATTCATAACTCATGACATCATATTTTGTTTTCACTCGTGTTCATTCATTATGTCGAAGACCATGTTTTACTGCCTCATATTCATTGTTGTCCTTTACTCTTCCACCTTTTATTCAATCATATAATCGTCTTCTTTTTTTAATGTGTTTATTTCTCATTTTATTATCTGCTGGTCTTTTTTTTCCTGTGCGTGCCGAGCGTCCATTGACATATGCGTTCTATCTCTACGCAAATCGAGTGACATGACATCAGTTCATGTATTCTTGCAAATATATTATTTACTACTACTCGTAGTCATATATAGACTGATTTTCGCAGTCAGCATGAGAAGTAATAATCATATAATATTGTTATCATCATTTACTCCTGTCTAACACCTAAGGAAATAGTAAATTTCCATTACATTGCATTCCAGTTTCTGTGATGTTTATCGCCATGACGACGAAAACAACGATAAAAATTCGGTCATCATTTTCACCTGAGTTATCTAATCACACCCAAAATAAGCAAATTCTCTAAGCTATATTTCTATCAAGTGTGTGTATATAGTGAAATGTTCGGTATATGTGTAATGGATCTTTGCGGTGATAATTTACTCGGCGTTCTTCCATAGGTTGATGTATTATGAAGATGAAGTATCGTATTTATTTCATAATATTCGCTATTCATATCAGACCTAAGGGGCTATAAGTTTAGAAAAAAACATGTTGATGGAATTATACCAAAATGTGATTCCCTGTTGAATGTGAATTATGCTATAGTTTTTCAAACTGAGTAGTATTTCAGGAAATGTCCACCTTTTTTCCTCCTGGTGTTAAACGTCCCATTTACAAAGAATTTTCAATGGATGGTGTTAATTTACAAATTCGTTTCAAAAATTATTATTTTAAATTTGCTTTGTTCGATTATCGATGTTCTTTTTGCGTCACAAACATTCGATATCATTTTCAAACAAAGTACGCTTTCGCCTTTTTCCCATGCTCTTCTGAGGATATTGTTTATAGTATGATTCCTTTAGTTTATTGTTACATGGCATTGTCTGATTCAAAATTTACAAATATTAGCTCGTGTCGATTTACGTATTTTTTATTGAAAATTTTACATTTTGAATTTCTTTTGTTCATTTGTCGATGTTTACTTCTTTGTCACAAACTGTCGTCATTTTCAATAAAGTATGCTTTCACCCTTTTCCAATTCTCGTCTGAGTATATTATTTACGGCATGATTTTTATTGTTTATAGCTATACACTATAGACTGATTCAAAATTTACATGCATGAGATGGCGTTCATTTACAAATATTGGCTTTAACATAATTGTTTTGAAATTTACTCTGTTCATTTGCCGACGTTCATTTTGTATGGCGAACATTTAATGTTGTTTGCAATAAAGCACGCTTTACCCTTTTCCTAAGCTTCTATCTGAGTTAATTATTTATGGCATGATTCCTTTCGTTTATGGTCATATGTAGGCATATTGCCTGATTCAGGATTCATATATATTAGATCATTTCATTTACATTTTTGTACTGTAAATTAATGTTTTTCATTTGTCTATGTTCACATTTTTTGTCCAAACATTCAATGTTAATTGAAATAAATTACGCTTTCACCTTTTACCAATAACATCTGAATATATTTTTTGTGGTATGATTTCTATTGTTAATCTTTTTACGATACTGTCTGATTCAAAATATACTAACTATAGATCGTGTTACAATAGGTTACAATAGGTTATACAATAGGTATGGAAAATCTTTGTTTCAAAAATTGTTTTGTTAATTTGTCAATGTTCATTTTGTATGACAAACATTCAATGATTGTTTGCAATAAAATACTCTCCCCTTTTCCTAAGCTCATACTTGAGTAAAATTTTTGTGGTATGATTCCTATTAATAGGTCTATTAAACAATTGTTTATTTTTATGTGTTATTGTGTTTCTAGATTTACAAATATGAGATCGGGTTAATTTACAAATTTCTTATAGTAATTTTATCTTTATTTGTCGATGTTCACTTTTTTCACAAACATTCAATGTCATTAGCAATAAAGTAAGCTTTTGCTCTTTTCCTCGCTTATCTGAGTATATTATTTATGTACAAGCATTTCATAGGTTCAAATTTTGACATTAAACCTCGATGAAAATGTAATCTGTCCAATGTTTTTCTCCATATGCGATAGAATTTTTAATTTCCTATCTTTTTAAGTTTACATTTTGGTCTTACGCAATTTTTTGTAGTCAAGGCTTCACATAGCTACTTTCCAATTTTTTCATCTGAATTTATTGACAGATAATCGTTTTGAGAGTACATACATACATTTTTTTAAAATATTGCTTGAAGTATTAGAATGTGAACTCACAGTCTTAAGGTTTTGTTTCCGTATGTTTCGAGAAAAGTGATATTTTTGGGTTTTTCGACTAATGTAGTGCATCAGTATCACTTAGTTATTGATATTCATTTGTCATTCAACGTTCATTATACTAATACTTTAAATTATTTCTCCAAGAACTTGAACTTCTTGGTATTAAATTAATTTTTATGCAAAGTTTTTTATTCTTGGTATCATTTCGGTTGCTCTCCTCAATATTTTTAAGTTTCTCATTCCGTGATTGAACTTTCGTTCGATATATTGGCTTCATCGTGATATCTTCGACGTGTCGTCATTTCCAACTCGACGCAATGAGGAACCGTCTCTATCTTTATAACCATTTCACTGTGAAGTTCATTAGCTGTAATGTTCCTGGCGAAAATTATGCGCAAAAATTGAGCTGTGTTGCAAAGATATTACTCTTTAGAAATTGTGCGTCCGCGGCATCTTATGGAAAACGCGACGTCGTGGTCGCATGACGTCACGGCACGGTATCACTATGAGCGGTGTTCATCTGTTTGTGAGTAGAGGTAAGTATGGATACTTGGCGAAGATGTATGTGTTTACCTCATTTGTACAACGAAATAAACTAAATTTATTCGATTCCTTGTAGTAGTAGTGTTGATCGTAGCGATAAAAACGTCCATATAAGATCTTATAAGAACACTCCTTGAATCTCTGCTGAACTAAAGCAACCGCTATTTTTCTTTAAGAAAAGAGACGCCATAAAGTCGACCAAGGGCAAATCTCCGCTTTGTGATGTTTCAATTCCTCTCTGAGTCATTTTTTCGATGGAGGAACGGCTAAGAATCTGTAAACAATGCATTCGCTTCGTTTTCTTTTAAAATTAACCTGATCCCGTACCAATTGGCGTCAGGAGGCATTTCAGGTCACGTGACTTGCGTCAATTTTCAGGAAATTTTTAGCAGTGTTAATCTTTATGGTTGATATAGAAAAGTTTGGCTTCTTTATTTAAATTTGAGAGATAATTTCTTACTAAGTACATAAACAATACACGAGAATCATGTTTCATATATATTCCGCACACAAATTGTTAAAATTCAACTGTCAACTAATTAAAAGGAAATTTGGAACTCGTCGTTCCCTACGATGTTGGCCCTTTTCGCTACGATTCGTTGATAAGAGTGGAGTTTGCAGCTGTTAAACAGTGACTTTGACTGATATACATGCACGCGATACCCTGTAAGCCACCGCGAGGGTGTGTGGCAGGGGATGAAGATCATCTTCCACATTTCGCGGAACTAATAGAAGCGGCTAACCTTCCGCTAAACACGATGGCATATACCAGGGGTGGCCAATTTTGGTCGATCTTTCGCAATGTCTGGGGTAGAACTCCCGTGACTTTGAAGCGATTTTAGAAGACAAAACTTTGTAGCAATAGTTTAATGTGTTCTGGGAACTTGCCAAGTTTATGAATACCTAGAATTCTGACATCCGGACACAGTTATCTACTCTCGCCCAGCACAATACATTTTGAATTATGTGTTGCATTGTCACCGGACACAACGCGCGAACGCAACAGTCACAACTCGACTCATCCAAGAACACAGTCAGTCAGCTTGAACATTTGGTCGTGCCATACGGTAGCTTCTTTTCTTTTGTTTTCTGTGTCATTGTTAAGCAATATTATTTATACTCGGTGACCACGTTGGATTTCAATTTTTCTTCTAATAATAATAATAATATAATGTTTATTACTCCATATTAAATACAAAACAAAGACATGCAAAATATAGGAGCTGTATATTCTGTTTAAAATGTAATTACATTTTTTTACATTACATTGCTTTTCTTACCTATCTATTTACTTGATAAGTGAGCATTCTCGGCAACAGATCTCTAAACTGCGGTCATTACACTGGGAGAAAAATAAAGGACGGTATTACAAATATATATTAGGAATAACAGTAATTATATCTAAAGTTAGAGGTCAGTATTGTAAACCGTGATATATATATTGTAACTTTAACATACTTCTTGTTATTTCGAATATACGTATCTATATTAGATTATAATGTACTTGTATTGTTGTCCCCGATTGCAGTATGCAGGATTGTTATTATTTCTCTCAATGTAACGGAGATAATTGACGCAGTTCACGACTTTTTGAATTTTCTAGTAAAATATTTAATTCAATTTTTATTCTTTAAATTGTCATATTTCTTTGCATTCTAGTGTACCCATGAACGTGAGTAGTAAACCGGAGAAATCTAAAACTTATCACTTCAGTGAAGAATGGGAGCTAGATTACTTGTTTACAACGGTGAATGCTGTTGTTTAATATGCCTTACCTCGGTAGCCATTGCTAAGAAGGGTAATCTGGAGAGACATTTTTTAGTTTTACATAACAAGTAGATATCAAACAGATTATCCACCAAATTCTGAACTGAGAACACATAAAGTTAGGGATCTTAAAACTCGATGAACAAATCAACGAAGCGTCTTTAAAACGCCAAGGTTGAAGTCGCAAGCAGTAACTACTGCATCATTCAAAGTAAGCTATCTCTTGGCAAAAAAATGCAAGCCATTTTCCGACGGTGAATTTGTAAAGGAAATGTTTTTGGAAATGTCAGATTCACTTTTTAACGATTTTAAGAACAAGAGTGAAATTGTTGCTGCAATTCAAGATCTACAATTGTCTCGAAACACAGCGGTGCGACGAATTGAAATGATGAGTGGGAATGTAAAAGAGCAGTTAATTAATGATACTGATAGATGTTCTTGTTTTTCCATTCAGTGTGATGAATCGACAGATAAAAGTGATACAGCACAATTCCTTGTTTTCGTTCGTTTGATTGTTAAGGATTTTACATCTAAAGAAGAATTGTTGGGTGTGATTTCCTTGAAGGAAAGGACTAGAGGTGTCGACGTATTCAAAGCCTTTAAAAATTTGCTCTATGATTTGAAAGTACCACTTTACAAATTAGTCTCGTTAACAACGGATGGCGCAGCTGCAATGATGGATTTATAGCCCTATGTCGAACTGAAGATGAATTCCCAGCCTTTTTGAGCTATCACTGCATAATTCACCAGCAAGAGTTAGCTAGTAAGAGACTAAACACAAAAGAGGTAATGGACGTAGCATTTATAGGTGTTAATTCAATTCGAGGAAGTTCCCTCTTCCAACTGCAGCTCGATGAAGGCCAACCTGAATTATTACTACAATCCGATGTCAGATGGCTGAGCAGAGGTAAATTTCTGCAGCGATTTCGTGATTTATTGCCTGAAATTATAGATTTTCTTCACGAACAAGTTGGAAACTGTGAAAATTTAAATGATGAAACTTGGCCTAGTGACTTGGCATTTCTTACCCATTTTACTTCAATATTAAGTCATTTAAATTTAGAATTACAAGGTAAAAATAAAACAGTAATTGATAAGATCAGCTGCATATACGCATATAAAACAAAATTTATTTTGCTAATAGGAGATCTGCAACAAAATAATCTGAATCATTTTCCAAATATGGCGGATAACCTACAAAAACATAAAAATATTAAGTATAAGATCGACAAATACGTCGAGGAAATCCAAAAAGTAATTGAGTATTTTGAGGTAAGATGCCAGGATTTTGAAAAAATTAAAGAAACGGTGGAATTTATATCTTTTCCTTTTAAAAAAGATTTAAGTGTGAAACGCATTATCCAAAAAATTTCAGACATATTTCATATGGATCAAAAGGCATTAGAAAATGAAATTATAATTTTACAAACTGACTTAAACTTACAAGCCAGAAAATCTGAAGAAGATTTTTGGAAATATGTCAACCGAGAAAAGTATCCCAGTGTCACCAAATGTAGCGAATATATCTATTCTTGTTTCGGATCTACATACCTTTGCGAATCGGCATTTTCATACTTGAAGCTAACGAAGACTAAACAAGACTAATCTGTCTATCTATATAGTCTATAAAGACAAACGAAGACTAATCTGTCCTGACTGATTCCCATACAGACCCAGTAAACACAATGTGTTGCGGAAACGTCGCAGAAAGGTTGCACAAGGTTGCAGGATGCCACGTGGTTTTGCAACGTTTCTGCAACGTCATATCTACGTCACTGATGCACTAGTTTGGTCAGAAAAATTTAATTACAAAATATATGAGCCAGAGGATACATATATTAAAATTCCATTCTTCCTCTTTATGAGGCACTGATTGTATATGCGAGTGGAATACTCACTAGGTTGCAGAAAGGTTGCGACATGTTGCAGGTCGCTTTGCGAAGTATAATGACACGGTTTACCCCAAACATATATTCAAATATGGGGTTTTTATAGAGTTTTTTCATCTTCTGAAGCAAATTAGCTCTTTCCAGGGAAATATTTTTTTTCGGTCGTGAGATAATTTTTCGCACTTAGAACAATTGAATATATGCAATTGCGTTGCAAATATGAGATAGCGAAAGGGTAGACGGCACGAGATCGATATACATATTCGATACATCGAACGCTATGCTATCCCGTCAATCCCATCTGTTTACTCTCTGTCTATCGCTTGCCTTTTTCGGTGTGGTTTTGTGTTCTCTGGGAATCTCGTAGGATATTCTACAATTATTTGACCCCTGCCTGTTTGGATATCGATTTTTGGAAGTCATATACTGTTTTATTGCCTCTCATTTGTTTTTGACCCGTCTCGTTTGGATTGTGATTATTGGAAACTGTATTGGTACTCTCCCGTTAGCATTGACCCACGCCTGTCTGGAATAATGATAAATATTTTCACTGCAAAGGCATATCTCGAGTGTTATTTTAAAGGGTTGCATAAATGTTGCAAGTACTTTGCAGGAGTTGTATAATGTTGCAAATATGTTTCACCAGAGGTTGCAGTTACGTTGCAGGAACGTGGTAGAGAGGACTTATGGCTGCTTTTGCGACGTTGTCAATACGTTGCAGCAACTCCAATTTAGTTGCAGTGCGACGTTTCCACAACGTTTTCACAACACATTTGGTTTATAGGGGAAGACTCATTATTATTATCTTTGCCAGGGTATACACCCCTGATTATGATTCCTTGGTTAGAGACATGCAAACTCAGTCTTCCCATTAATGTTAAGGGAACAAAGTAAATTCTAAATCTGTATTTATCTGTGGCTACTTTGAATTAATATATATTGTTAATAATTATCCTGTTCTTTTAATTCCCCTGGACGTGAGTTTACTGGCCCTTTGAATATTTATTGTTGATGTTTTTTTTACGTAGGTAGATAATCCGTATATCTATATTTCAGTACGAGGTGTACTTAGCGAGCTATTGATAAATTAGCAAAAAGTTAGTCATATTATTCTCTCATGATCAATTTTCTTGGCCCAAAAGAAGACGAGAAAGTGAAATATTGTAATCAAATTATCAGCCATACTTTGCATTTTTATAACAACTTTTTTATATTTACGAACAAATAGTACAACAACTTATACATTGCAGTTGATAAAAAAATTAAATTGCATTTTAAGTTGGTAAAAATCTATCTCGAAAAAGTGTCGGAAAATCGAATTTTTTAGGTACCGCATGTACGGAATGCTGCTAACAAAAGTTGGGTCTGGAAATTTATTTTCTTCGGGAGCCTATATCTCGAAAACTTAATAAGTGATTTAAAAATAAAAAATAGTTTTGAACATATGTTTTACTTATCTACCCATACCTCGCTGGAATGCACCTTATGCTGAAACACAGTGTATAAACATAGTATGCATTTCACACCCCTTCCTCCCCCTTAGACTACGCCTATGACAATAAGGCGATCGCGACACACTTTTAACATAAAAAGTAGATCTTATATACAGAAAAGTTGGGCACCCCTGGCATATACCATTTCATTTATCACAATAATTTGATTCTCCCAGGATTAATGGGTTTTTGAGATATTGCCACGTGTCGTGACAAACAAGTTAATACCGTAGCTCCGGACGACGTATCAACGTGGTATTTACGTTCAACGACGTATTTACGTCAAAAACAAACAACCGACACCGCCGCGCTAACCTTTTAGGAATGCGATGGCAGAGGAGACAGGCATATTTTTCCATACATTAATATTTTGTCTGCGAGCCTTCAGCGGAATAACTGTTGTAGTCCAGTAAATTGAGCCAACATATTCGATCCGAAAACCTTTACCTTCGCTTGAAGGGCCATGTCTATGTTATTTTTTTCTCAAGGTTAGAAGAGGGACAACGACACAAAAGCCATCCACAACTCTCTAACATGTCTCTTGATATTACTAGTAGTCTCGGCATATTGTCATATATGCATTTAAATTAAAGACCACATGCATATCCAGACTTAAAGTTCAAAGTCCTGCATGCCTGTGAAGTATTTAGGAAGCAGTTATGAAATTATCGTGTTCTATTCGATAATCCACAAAAAGTGCAGAGGGAAATACATCTGAAATGCATGCCATTATTTTGACCAATAGTCCTTCACCATTATGTAAACAAACACAGCGGTAGTATATGGAGAGAGGGCGCTGGCTACGGTGGCAAATGCTTCAACCTGTAGCGTGGGCGTGGCTTGTCCGCCATGCGATAGTAAATCCCATTGTTCCATTAAACTATTACTAAACATAATCTCAACATAATGGTATAATAAACATATTAATGGTACTAAACATAATCTCAGTAGGTACTTCACTTCTACATATCTTCAAGATATCATCTACATCTACACGATACCGTGCAAGCCACCGCGAGGGTGTGTGGCAGAGGGTGAAGATCACCAAGCATGCACTACCGACATGCAAACAAGCAACTATAGGGTCTCATGCAACTTGATTGTTAGTATCTATAGTATTTAAGGGATTAATACATGCATCATGCACTACAGACTACTCTAAAATATTTATTTCCCCTAACTATCCCTTTGCTATGCTGCCTATTCTGTTATCTTCTAGTACGGGGGAAAAATGCCATTTTGAATCTATCAGTACGATAATCTATCTCTCTAATCTTATTTATCTGGTCGAATCTAGCATAATACGCTGGTGTTTTTAATATGTGCCTAACATCTTCAGTACAGTTATCCGATTGAAATTTCTCTAATAGATTTAATCTGTACTTTAACCTATGCTCTGATGATGATTCCCACCCTAATTCTTGTATTAATTCTGAAACGCTACTCAACCCATCGTAACATCTTTTAACGAACCCAGCTGCTCTACGCTGCACACTGTCTAGTCTCTGTCTCTGATCAAACCTAATTCATTAGGATCCCATACACTGGCTGCATACTCAAGGTGGGGCCTGCATATCAACTGCAGTGTCAGCGATGTTAATGATCTTTCAAGTTATCAAGGCGATGGAATCATTAAAATTAACTGCAAGAGCCTTCTCAACAAATACCACGCGCTTTACAATCACTTAGGCGTGATATTATCTACATCGTCTACATGTACAGAATACCCTGCAGGCCACCGCGAGGGTGCATGGCAGGGGGTGAACCATTTTCGAGCATGTTATATCAATCGGAGACTACTACCATGCAGAAATACTACCCCCCATAAACACTACTTACACGAATCCAAGAGTCACAATACTACCACCCCGAGGAAAATATTAAGAATGTAGTTACAAGACACGTGAAATGTTAGCTAAATAAGACGGTAAAAATCTGCTATGAAAAACTTCGGAACTGAAGACGCGAGCTGAAACGTTGGCGAAACTGTTGTCACCCCAGAATGGACGGAAGAAATCCCAAAATGAATTATGGATCCTCAAAGCAGACACTCCGCGGAAGCCTCGATAAGGAACCTTTGTGAACCTGTCCGTTTCAATTGATTGCAGAGATAACATCAGGAGTAGGGATAACTATTTCTTCTCGTTTGTTGCGTGATAAGTGATTTCCAAGGTTTAAAAAGAGACTGCGTTTTTAATTTGATCGCATAGGAACAGGCACTCAGTTCAAAAAATAAAACTCCCTAATTTGTTTAAAACTTTTGGAAGTGCTTGAAGATTGACTCTCCTCGAAGCATCAGCCAAACGTCCAAATTCTGCCGTGCAACTACGCAGTATCCTGACAACGGGAGGAAATAAACAAAGAGGATTGGATTGGAAGAGGTTAGATACGAACAATCTAATTGCATAAGACCCAATTTGCGCTGAGTTTGGATGTTAGTAGTGCATGCTTGGTGATCTTCACCCCCTGCCACACACCCTCGCGGTGGCTTGCAGGGTATCGTGTAAATGTAGATTGTTTGCACGCCCGTAGCAACGATTAGTTATGCGGGCTTTCCAGAAAACTGACAGAAGGCGAAACCTGACGTCCCGAGCGAATTAAGGGACCTTTCAGCGAGTCACCTCTGAGTTCACGGGTTGCGAATCACTCCGATTTCACTCGGATCCTTCCCACAATGCACTCCACCAATCCGAGAACCACAAAGGGGAATTATCTCTTGCGGTAGATATGAAGTTCACATTTAACAGACAGGTATGCCAAAAATTTTATATCTTGCAGTAAGTATGAAATTCATGACAAAATGCCAGGTATGCCTACAATGTTTTCACTTGCGGTGAATTTGAAATTCTGGATAAAAGGTCAGGTATGCCATTATTATGTGCATCGGCACTGGTCAATAGTCCATTACATTTAAATTTTGTTGAAAATATTACCATACTTAACGGTGATGTGTGTCAAAAATATTATATCTTGCGGTCTTTTGGAAATTAATATTTTTAAGTTTCGTCAATGGTGTTAATCAGTTCTTTAATTTCCTATTAGGGTTTTCATTTGTATCATTCTATTATACAATTAAATCTATTCATTGTTGCTTTATGTTCATACATTGCTGCTCTATTACTTTAAATTTCCGGAATTACCGCTCCTTGCGCCATATTTGATGACGTAGGTATGCCGTAAATGTCTTCTGTTCCTCCATTCGGGACGGCTCACCCCGAGGTACTTCACAATTTAACCTGTTGCGCAGCAAGCAAGTGCGTACGTTATCCTAGATTCTTAGTTGTGCGGTTTGATTTTGTTGTATTTGGCATATGAGCTGATCTCTACGTGCAGACACGGTATGTTGAAACGTGCGTCGCGAAGGTAATGCAAATAAATAAATACTCCTCCAAGCATCTTATTAAACATTTTAATCTCCTCTTTAGTTACCTTTAGATACTTGGGGAGATTTAAAATTTTAAAAAATAATTAACTGTTCGTTAATCGAATGAACAAAATTAAAATATGACAAATTTGTCTTTATTATGATGCATCATATCACTCGCATGCGTTTATTACCTGAAGAATTCCCTTCACCGAGTCTTGCCCTTTATTTTAACATGTTGCAGTTAGTGTATGGGAGGGGATGTATGTTGTCATTGTCTCGAGCAGAGGTATGACCTCGGCCTAGTCCACCTCGTGTACGCGAGAGCGATTATTTTGTCGTAGTATTGATATTAGCGGAGATGCATGTCCGTTTTTGGTGATGCGATGCCGTTGACCTTGGGTTTCTTTGCTCATGTGGCGGGGGTTGGGTTGGATACGAGGAGGTTAGAAGGATAACCTTCTTGGTTTGATATCGTTAATCATCTCTCACTTGGGTTGTCTTACGTTTAGTTCAGGAGTAATTGTTGAAAAATTAACGGTGCTGGTTCCGGCAAAACCATGCTACTTGGGCTTGTCTCTAAGAGCCAAGTACGCTGAGAGCAGGCGGTCGTGCAGAAGAGTGCTTTCCAATCAATATTGAATATTCAAACCACGGGGGCGAATACGAGACGTAATCAGAAGTGTCAAGGATAAAGAGAAAATGGAGAAGGAGGGAGTGTACCAATTAAACTGCCGGGCCTGTAACAAGGTGTACGTGGGAGCAACGGGAAGAACCATCCGGGCTAAAAAGAATAAAGGAGCACAGCGTATCCATCCGACTGAGACATTTTCAGCAGTCGCAGAACACGCCACCCTAGGCCACGACGTCGACATGACTAACGCAAAAGTCCTAGTCAAGAGGAAGCATTTTAAAACCCGATTATTCGGGGAGGCGTTGGTGATAAAGAAGCACGCTATCAACAGATGATGGAGGACAAAAGATGAGCTCATCGTGGCTACCAGTACTCTCCAGAAAAGAAAGAGACTCCCAGGAGGCCCCCCCCCCTCTCCGTGATGATATATACTTCCAATGCTCAATTAGCCCCGAGGATGTCTCCAGCAACGTGGACGACACGTTGGCCTTTTAACACTTGGCGCTGTATTCAACCCAAAAGAACATCGCCGGAAATCTGAGGTTATCCAAACAGCAGATGTATTTAATATAAAGCCCATGCAGTTTTTCAGAATTATTATAAAAGAGGAAAAGGCAAACAACCCTAGACATGTTTTTCACAGGTCCATCAATCAAAAAACTACGGGGTGAACCGAATTGCCCTTCTGATTGTGGAATACGGACCGCATTAGACTTTCACTTGTTTTGAAGTTTGAACTCACGAGGTGGCGTGGCCGTTGGGGCAGCGTGTTGGCCATGAGATGTGTGGCCTGTGTAACCGAAGGCATGGAAATAAATCTGTGAAAATAACGGCGAGTGTATTTTAATCCGTGAACGTGGTGTCCGAAAACGTGACAGTTGGCGACGACGGTTGGGATCCAAGTATTATTTTGTATTCTTTAGCGCAGAGTGTAAAATGGCGACGCCTTTAGTGGCGAGCTCCCTCGTGGGGCGCATGGATTCCTTCGATCCTGAAAAAGAGGAATTTTCCTCTTATGCGGAGCGTTTCGAGCAGTTTTTCTTGCTCAACGGAATCACGCAGTCGACCGTACAAGTTCCGTTGGTTATTACTTTTTGTGGTGCGTCGACACATCGACACTGTTGAAACACATTCTCTTTCCCAAAAAGCCAACCGAGCAATCCTTCGATATTTCGGTGTCCGCGAGCTCACTATAACCCACCAAAACGTCTGACCATTTCAGAACGTTATAAATTTTATTCCCGATCTCAGCAGACGGGAGAAAGGGTCAAAGAGTTCGTGATAGCGTTAAAAAAACTTGCCGACTTGGCGATTTTTTAAATGACGCTCTCAGGGATAGGCTTGTCTGCGGCTTAGAGTCCGCCGTGATTAGGCAAAGGCTTTTGCTGGAGAGCCAGTTGACTTTTGAGCAGGCTTGTACGATTGCCGCAGATGTGGAGTTGGCGCAGAGGAATTCCTCTTTCGAAGCGTGCAATCTGCCGGCAGATGTGGCTGCTGTTCGACGGAGAGAGTCTACCACGGATCATCACTACAGAGTTCATCAAGATGCTGCCCCGCGTACGAGAGAAATCATTCCTGCTCAACGGGGCACACGGCAACCGACCGAACAATGGTCCTCGGAGAGGCGGACCCTGTCCACGCTGTGGACGAGTCCATCGCGGGGATTTCCGTGATTGGGAACGCTTCAACAAAGAGGGCAAAAATGTGTAGGAGTGCAAATGTCCGCGAGGTGTATGTGGACGAATGGAAGGAAGATCAGTCGCACCCCCCTCATCCTTACGACTCAAGGTCAGAATTTAGCGTTCAGAGCAACTCAAAGGCCTTCCCAAAGGAAATTTTAAATTGTTTTTACTTGCCCACAATAAGATCGGTGTCTGGTAGCTCCCCTATTACTGTAAACATTTGTGTAAATGGAAATCGGTTGGCCTTTGAAGTTGATAGTGGGGCTAGTGTTTCTCTAATTTCGGTAGATACACATCAGAAGTTCTTCAAAGATGTTTTTCTCGCTAAATGTATTCTGGCATTAAAATCAGTAACGGGGGACATGATTTGTGTACATGGGAAAATCAAAGTCTATGTAACTAATCCTAGTACAGGGAATAGCAAGAGTCATAAACTTGAGCTAATTGTGGTCTCCTCTAATGTACAAATTAAACCTCTGTTGGGTCGCCCATGGCTTGATGCCTTGTATCCTGGGTGGAAGAATGTATTCTGCAGTAGTTTAGATGATGGGAAGGAATTGAGTGATGATGTGAGAGGCATGCCAATTTTTCAATTTGAATCGGACCCTGATCCTCAAGGCACTGTGTACAAGTCTGTACTAAATGATATTAGTGTAATCTCAAGGTATGTTTGCAGTTATCCTAACGTGTTTAGTATTAAGAACTCTGATATGATTAACCATTTCAATGCAAATCTGGTCGTGAAAGAGGGGGCCATTCCAATATTCCACCGGCCATATTCAGTTCCTTTTGCACTAAAGGCTGAGGTTCAAAGGCAGCTTGAAGAAATGGTGCATTGTGGGGTATTGAAACGTGTGCGCCATTCAGACTGGGCTTCTCCCATTTTGTGCGTGCCAAAGCAAGATGGTGGGATTCGAATTTGTGTGGACTTTAAAGTAACATTAAATAAAGTCGTTACTGACTTTTACCCCCTACCAAAATTAGAGGATGTCTTTGCTTCGTTGGCTGGGGGCACTGTCTTTGTTACCTTATAGACCTCCAAAATGCGTACTTGCAACTGGGAGTGGGCTCAGAATCACAAAAATACCTCACCATTAATACTGATTATGGGCTGTGTTGAAATAGCTAATGGCTATGCTCCAAAGTTTTATGGTATTCCTAAGTTGGTACTTGCAACCGCAATTTGTCTGTCAACTGTTTCTTTTTATTATGTGTGTGGTACCTATGTACCTTTACCGTTACCCTTTTTTCCCGCTCACGTTTACTTGTGTGATTAAACATGTGACACCACAACTTCGCTCGAGAAGTTATTTTCGTTATCTCTAACCATCCACTTAATCTTAATAGGTTATGGGCCCAGGAGAGCAAAAGTTAGGAATAACGAGCACTGACGTAAAGTATAACCTGCGTCATGTCTAATATAACGAGTTCGGGCGCCTTGCCGGCAGTTGATGAATTGCAGGGTACGAGTAATTACAACAATTGGAAATTCTTGATGGAATTGTACCTGGTGCACGAAGATTCATGGGATTATGTGCAGATGCACAGTGTTCCTGAAAGTGACTTGAAGAAAGACCAGAAAGCACGAGCGAAAATTTGCCTCATGGTCATGCCACATTGTTTAATCCACGTACGAGCTGCGAAGACGGCGAGGGAGGCTTGGGACAGCCTGAAAGCTGCATATGAGGATAAGGGACTCACGAGACGCCTTGGTTTGCTAAGAAGACTCTTCGGAGTGAAACTAGACAGTTTTGACGGCATGGAAAGGTACGTACGTGACGGAGATTATGCTATTGGCTCAGCAGTTGGCTGATATAAGTGCTCCTATTGACGATGAATTTATCGGAGTCATTATGTTAAGTGGTCTCTCATCGGACTACGATCCAATGGTTATGGCCCTGGAAAGTTCTGGAGTCAAGATAACCGGCGACTTTGTGAAGGGAAAGCTTCTTCAAGAGGACGTCAAGCGTGCGGCCGTGAACAAGCAATCGTCGGGAGATGCAGCATTATGGTGTAGTTCTAAGGGAAAGAAAACTCAAGCAGCAGCGAGTGGTGTTAAACAGAAGCGGAACTTTCGGAAGAGTGAGTTCAAGAGCTTCGAATGCAATGAGCTAGGCCACAAGGCCAGGGACTGTCCAAAGAATCACGTGAAAAATGGTTCTAAGGGAAAAGAATGGTCATTGCTCACCGCATTGTCAGCAAATGTGAATTCCACTAGTTGGTATGTGGATTCGGGTGCTACCAATCACATGACGAACTGTAAGGACTGGTTGGTGAACTATAAAACATCCCCAAGCAATGAAGTTCTCTGTGCTAATAATGAAAAATTGACGAGTGACGGTATTGGTGATGTTAAGATACGGTTAAATGGTGAGAGGCTGATAAGAGATGTTGTATATGTGCCTAATCTATCAAGTAATTTATTATCTGTAAATGTTATGGTTAAAAAGGGTATGACGGTTGTATTTAATTCATCAGGATGTAAGATTTTCCACAGCAGTGACCGCAGGGTGGAAGGAGATGCCAAGGTAACAGCGACTGAGGTGGGAGGAATCTACAGGCTGGATGTACCATCAGTGACGGCCAACCTAGCTGCAACACTAGAGAGTCAGGAAATATGGCACAGGAGACTGGGTCACCTGAATCGATACTACATGAAGCAGCTGAATGATATGGCCACAGGTATTTCGTATACTGGAGGAGATGGAGAACCGTGCATATCCTGTGTAAAAGGGAAGCAAACGAGACAGCCATTTAGCAAGGTAAGGGCGAAAAGGGCTAAGGATAAATTGGCACTCATTCATTCAGACCTATGTGGACCCATGAGTGAAGCTTCTTGGAGTGGCGCAAGATATATGTTAACATTTATAGATGACAAGACCAGAAAAGCCTATGGCTATTTTCTTAAATGTAAAAGCGAGGTCAAATCAAAGTTTATGGAATTCAAAGCCATGGTAGAAAATGAGACAGGAATGAAGATAAAGGTTCTGCGGTCCGATAATGGGAAGGAATATGTTAACAATGAATGTCAGGCATTTCTCAGGCAAGAAGGAATCCGGCATCAGCTGACGGTGGAATACACCCCAGAGCAGAATGGAGTAGCTGAGCGAGCCAACAGGACCATCATGGAGAAGGCTCGGACTATGCTTCATGAGGCTGGGCTAATTCAAAGGTACTGAGCTGAAGCTGTAAACATGGCCATCTACCTGAAAAATCGTTCACCCACTAAGGCTGTGGTGGGTATGACTCCTGAAGAAGCCTGGTCAGGTGAGAAAGTAGATCTTGGCCATTTAAAGGTTTCCGGTGGTAAAGCCTACATGCATATACCCAAGGAGTATAGGAAAAAGCTGGATTTCAAGAGTCGGGACATGATATTTGTGGGATATTGTGAGAACACAAAAAGGGATATAGACTCATTGATCCAAAAACCCTTCAAGGTTGCACAAAGCGAGGGATTATTGAAGGGGGTATTCCTAAGTTGGTACTTGCAACCGCAATTTGTCTGTCAACTGTTTCTTTTATTATGTGTGTGGTACCTATGTACCTTTACCGTTACCCTTTTTTCCCGCTCACGTTTACTTGTGTGATTAAACATGTGACACCACAACTTCGCTCGAGTAGTTATTTTCGTTATCTCTAACCATCCACTTCATCTTAATAGGCTGTTCCAATATACCCGCCAACCCTTTGGCGTTTCAAGTGCACCTGGCATATTCCAGTCTGTGGTGCAAGAGATCCTTAAGGGTTTACCAATGGTGGTGTGCTATCTGGATGACTTATTGATCTCTGGGAGAGATTTGCAGGATTGCAAGCAAAGGGTGGAAATGGTGTTGAGTAGATTAAATGAATATAATGTAAAAGTGAACAGGGCCAAGTGTACATGGTTTTCTGAATCTGTTGATTATCTTGGTCATACAATAAATGCACAGGGAGTTCGTCCAATGACCCATAAAATGGATGCCATTGTGAAGGCCAAACCTCCAAGAGATGTCACCCAACTGAGGTCCTCTGTGCGAATGTTGAACTTTTACCACAGATTTTTACCTAACCTCTCTAGTCTCATAAAACCTTTGTACATACAATTTGACTAAGAAAAATGCTACTTGGGAATGGACTTTTGAGTGCAACCAAGCCTTTGAAGAAAGTAAGAAACTGCTGCTGGGACATCCCTTGCTAGTACACTATGACCCAAAGTTACCCATACTGGTTTCTGCAGATTCGTCATCTTATGGGGTAGGGGCCGTTCTTAGGAAACCTCACATTATTGAGGGTGTGGAGAAACCTGTTCTGTTCGCATCGAGTACACTTACTTCCGCTCAGCAGAACTATTCTCAGCTGGACAGGGAGGCATTGGCATTCATTTCTGCAGTTAAAAGATTTCATAAGTACCTGTATGGCCAGAAGTTCACACTAATCAGTGACCATCAACCCCTCAGCCATATTTTTGATCCTGACAAGGGAATTCCAACTGTGGCTGCAGCACGACTTCAAAGATGATCTATTGTCCTGGCAGCTTATCAGTATAAAATTGAGTATCGCAAATCTGCCTTGATGTGTCCTGCTGATGTATTATCTAGGCTACCGGTTGCCTCAGAAGACAGCGTTGAAAATGTTCAAAGTGTGCTTCCCATTAATTTCCCATTGACTTACAATGAAGTAGCAGTGAAAACTGCCAAGGATGTAGTGCTTGTTAAGATCATGGGTTTAACTAAGCAAGGCTGGCCAAATTATGTTAATGATCAGGCCATTGCTCCATTTTTCCGCCAGAGGTATGGAATTTCATTGAAATACGGTTGCCTTCTAATGGGCATCAGGGTGATCATTCCAAAATCCCTTCAAGAGTCAATTTTAAGACTGTTACATGATTCCCACCCAGGTATAGTGAGGATGAAGGCATTGGCTCGCTCTGTATGTTGGTGGCCAAACATGAATAGGGACATTGAAGATGTGGTGCGCAACTGTGAACAATGTCAACTTGTTAATTTCAGGCCGGACTGTTCAGCAAATGTAGCCTGGCCTAAGGCTGATGTTTGGTGCAGAGTGCATTTAGATTTCTTTGTATTGGGTCAGAAATGTTTCCTTATTGTTTTTTATAGCTGTAGTAAGTGGATTGAAGTGTTTTATATGCCATATGGTACCGATGCCCAAAAAGTGTGAAAATGTAAATATTTTGTTTGGCATCTTTGGTTTCCCCTTGCAGATAATGACTGACAATGGACCACCATTTGACTCCAGGTATTTTACTGATTTTTGCATTTCAAAGGTGTTAACGTCCTGAAAGCGCCTGCCTACCACCCTCAGTCCAATGGCATTGCCGAAAAGGCAGTGCAAACAATTAAGAAAACCCTCAAAAAAGAACTGAGCTCGGGTACCTTAGTTCACAAGGGCATTCAAGGGGTTCTCAACAAAATACTGTTTGCATACCGCACCACCCCCCTTTCCACGGGTAGTTTAAGTCCATCAGACATGATGCTGAAGTTTAAGCCCCGCACACTCCTCTCCTTAATCAAACCTCAGTCAACCTTACCCCTTATTCACAATCGTGAATATCCAGAATATAGGCCGGAGAAAAGAGTGCTGGTAAGAATAAAACCAAAAAGTGAGCCTGTTCAAGGAACCATTAGGAGAAGGGTTAGCCAAGTGATGTACGAGGTAGACATCAGAGGTCAAATCAGACGCATCCACATGAATCAGATGAAACGCTTGCCAATACCCCCATATCCCACTAAACATAATGACACCTAGGGTTTTCCATCACCAGCTCCAGCTAGATCCAGGTTGGACCCTTCACCTCAAACATCAAGCTGCCTGATGGAGCCTCATACCTCTCCCTTGCCAGGATGTCTCTGCCCACGTGTTACTGCACGTGCTCCAGCTGTGGTTCCTGAGGATTTCCGCCTGAACCAGCCTCGAGATACAACCCATAGTGGGCTTCGTCGCTCCTCTCGGCAAACAAAGGCCCCTTGATCTGTAATGCTGAGGGGAAGGGTTCGCAATCTAGTAGGGGAGGAATGTGGAATATGGACCGCATTGAGACTCTCACTTGTTTTGAAGTTAGAACTCACGAGGTGACGTGGCCGTTGGGGCAGCGTGTTGGCCATGAGATGTGTGGCCTGTGTAACCGAAGGCATGGAAATAAATCTGTGAAAATAACGGCGAGTGTATTTTAATCCGTGAACGTGGTGTCCGAAAACGTGACAATGATGAAGATTGACATTTAAAAACTGTAGTAATGAACTACTCATTTCATCAATGATACATTTTTGTAGCAAATATAGATAAATAAATTATAAGTACCGCATTTTTATACATTTAAACGAATTTTATCTGCATATTTGATATGCACCATGGTTGTGGGGAGGAGCCGAAAAGAATTAACCCACTACCATTATTATACTAGTTAGAAATCACGCATTGGATGACGACGGTTTTGGTTAACGGCGATAATCCTGGAACGGATTACTGTCATTAACCAAGGTACCACTGTAGTCCAGTTCCCAGTGCGGTTGCAACTACTGCCATTATCCATTCACCGACAAGACCACTCATCCTCCGAATCACTTTCAAGAAACACCTCAATTTCCCTGTCCGTAAGGTTCTGATCCATGGTATGGTGTAAGATCCCGAGGTAAATAGCAACAGTATTCCTATGGTATTTATCAGTACTCCGTATTCATGTATTTATTAGTATCGCAAAAGTATTTCCACTGAGACGCAGAAATACTACCCAGCAGTATTTATTGACATTCATTATGCATCAATCAGTATTCCACTGGAAGCATTTATAGCTATTGCTTACGTAGTATTCGGTTTTCTTTATGCAGTATTTATCTGCATCTCTTTAGTATTTATAGATATTTCTACGTTGATTTGCACCATGAAAAATGAGACAATTAAATGTCTGAATTTATACATTACTAATCACATGTTAATGACAAAATTCAAATTCAGGGCGCCAAAGGAAAGATACATACCACCAAAATAACAGGAAGTATCTACTGTAGCAACTTAAAATTACACATTCTCACACGTTTTCACATTTATGGGTCAGATGTGAATAAGATATTTGCTGTGAAACCAGTCAACAAAGTGGAGATTGATGATTAAATATTGATGGGATCCACACAAATGAAATACAAATTTAATAATTTTATTCTCTTGTTAAGACTTATTTATTTCTTAATCATCGAGTTTTGATTACAGTGTATTATGGGGTATCATATTAAAATTAACGCCAAAAATTAAAAAGTTATATGTGAAAGTCCACCACCCCATAACATTATACAATGAAGTACCTCGCAATGCACAATACTTTTACATTTGAATGCAAATACATATGCTCATCAAATTTCTAGTACCTAACATTTACTCAATTATTCCAGCTTATGGTATTTTCAATGTCACAGAGGAACTGCTGCAGAGCTAAAGAAAATTTAACTTTTATCACAACACTTTCTGTTTCTAATCATGAATGGCACCTTTCATTGGCACTTTCCACTACATATGTAATGTTTATTAAAGAATATAAAAAATTCAAATCCTTGGGGGGACACATTTCATCTGAGGGGTAGTAAGTATTAATGGGTTTATTTCAATTTTGCAGAAAATATGTAAAATGACAATGAAAAGGGAAACAAATTTTTCTCCCGCCAAAGAAATATCTTCAAATTTATAGCCTATAGCATCCAACCGAGTTTCAGACATGATGCACATGACGCAATTATATCTCTACAGTTAGCTATCAAAATTTTGAAATTTATACTTCAGGTAGAATAATTTCCTCTTCCATTTAAGATTTTAGAGCCAGTAGTCATTGGTGTTGAAGATATGTGCAAACCATTAGTGATTCCCAGTACTGATAATGAAATTCCTGCTCCACAACCTATATGTTATCCATATCCATTTCATTCATCTGTCATACAATTTCCTAGGAAAATGAAGAAAACCGAATTAACTCATAACAAATAATAATTAAGTAATTAACTACAATTTTTTAGAGAGAAATGTATATTTTGCTTTGAATTCCAATTGAAAAACAAGGAAACTTCTTCATAGCAGATATTTATGCCTCAATTTTCTCAATTTCTATTCTTCCAACAGGTAATCATATAAATTTTTGGGAAGTTATTATTATTTTTCTATACTTAAATCTTGACACTCCACATTAACCGTCATGCACCTGATTTAAATAAAGAAAGTGGTGCACCAAAACCTACCATAGAATATACTAAAACTTCTTATTATGTAAGAATCTTATCTTTTGCGAGCCATATCACGTAGCTATTTGGTTATGTCCACAAAAATCCAACCTAAATCCAGAATCATAATCAAAGGGGAATAGAAGTAGACCATAAGAAGCAAGTAATTTTCTCCCTCCTTCCACAAACTAATTTTGAGGCAGGTTAATCAGCCCTTCTAAGTGAAGGTAAGAAAATCTCAGACACCCCCTTGTGCCCCTTGGGTAGTTGGGAAGCACTGTGTGTGTGGAGTATGATGGGTGCATGAAATACTTTGCCATTTTGGATGTATTGCCTATTTGTTATTGGTTTATTAGGTATGTAATTGGTGTCTGGTGGTATAACATCCTTCAAAACATCAAGGTGTTAAAATATACATGTTGTCTGCCAAGGAATTATGTGGATTTTTTAAATTAATTTTGTTAGGCATTACTCTGACTGACAATAGAGAGACCGTGGCTGAATGTGTATGTGTCGATCCCACTGGAATCCATACATAAAGGCTGGGTTTCTTGAGGGTTATCAAAAAAAATACATATATACACGGCAAGGGATTATGTCACACAACCACAGCACCAGAAATGTCCTGCAATTACCATACCCTCAACACAGACTTAAACTACGTATATGAAAAATGTCCATATTACATGGGTATTAAACTGTATAATAAGATACCTACACACTTAAAATATAACTCGATCAATTTCTCAAAACAAATATACAAGAAATACTGATCGATGAACCATACTACTCTATTCAAGAACATTTGGATGATGAAGAACATTTACGATGTACTAAATGTCAAATTGTATCCATGTACCGCATATTATGTATATCTCTGTTTGGTTTTAATTTATGTACCAGTGCACTAAATGCCTAATTATATCCTAATATTTCAAACTATGTATATCTCTGTAGGGTTATAATGTATATATCCCTAATACTGCATATATATTTCCCCAATATTATTTTATACTTTGACCAACTTACCCTAGCCATAGTTAAACTTTTGCAAGTGCAACGTGACATTAAATTATATTATTATTATTATTATTATTATCATGTGCTTTCCTGCAGTCGCAGAATAATTACAGCCACAAAACAACAACATAAAATCACATAACTAAACAAAAAAAACATGATTGACAAAAAATGTAAACCATGTAAAGAAGAAAGGACCAACAAAGAGTCTAATTATGGAGACATCAATATACATTAATAGGCAAAACTATATTTACATCATGTTTTTGCAACATCCATAAAACATTTTATAATATATATATTTCCACATATATGCTAAATGTATTGCAATAAACAGTTTCTGTTGTTTTATAGGTATTTATTTGTTTCTTTTTTCTGTTTACTTACTGTATTATGACTATAGAAGCAGTTGGTGTTGGTGAAGTACATATATTGCTAGGAAACTTGTATGGGGAGTCCAAATGCCCCATCATAGCTGATCTTGTCATGAACCAATTACTTGATGAAGTCATATCCTAACTACATTTTATGCTCACACATATATGTAAATATGTAGATGACATTGTTCCAATTTTCCCCAACATAGCAATCCTGCACCACATTAAAATAATATTAACCTAGTGAGAAATACCCTTCCTAAAAATAATTTTCCCAATACACACATCAATACCATCCTTTGTAACAACAAGATCCCCATACAGAATAGTCAACATACCCAACATTAACTACGTTGCCCTAAATATAAAGATAACAGTAGACAAAAGCACAATTTCCCACAGTAATTCCACACATGACAAACCTGGCAATGAATCCATAAACTCACCATATGCAACAAATCCAAGACTCACAGTAGCATACCATACATCAAAGGCTTGTCAGAAATACTACCAAAGCACTCAAGGAAAAAACATTGACTCATTGCACATTCTAAGAATTGCTCACCTAAGTTGTATTTATGTGAATTTCATTTAATCTGTTTAACGAATTCCTTGGTCGACAAATCTTAATTGGGTGATTATTAAAAGTTGCCTGACAACATATATAATAAAACATCACCTTCTGGTTCTATAGGCATTAAAACTGAACCTAAGCAAAAAGAAACAAATATGTAAACTAGAAAATGACAAATGAGAAAGTTTTTGCAATAAATTTGTATGTATGTATATTTAAACACCTTGATGCTTTGAATAATGTTACACCACCAGACACCAATTACTTACTTTATAAACCAGAACAATTCGGCAAGACATCCGAAATGAATTGACAACGAGACAGCTACCGCTTTGAGAAACAAGTCAAGGGATTTGGTTTTTATATACAATGTAACTAACCACCGTGGGTCCTCTGGGTAGAATTGTAGAAGTGACCTCTAATCTTCTGTAGGTAAAATTATTACTTTACGACGTTCATCAAATAGCATATTATTCATAATGAATGACCACTCGGTCAGGTAATGTTTCAACGATAACCACAGTCTAGCATCAATACATACCAGTCACACTACATTGTATGTAGGAAATGTAGACAAAACTCTTGATGTCTATTTAAACCAATTCATACGGAAACACTCACCCACATACCCACACAAAATGTTTACTAAACGTAAATAAGATGCAAGAATACTTCAAACAATATCACAAGCCAATAAGGTATCACCTCAAATTAACATGCTTAGGCAAAAACATACAAAATGTTAGACACTTGTGAATTTCGCTTGTGCTATTTTCGGTAAGGATCAAAATGAACATTTGGCGTGAAACTATTTCAAATATATTCTTAACAATAGAACAAATATAACTAACATAAAGCAGGAACGTCAACAAATAACTTGGGCAAACACACACAAAATCCTGGCGTGTACATTAATAAACTGCCTACGTTCACTTCAAACAATCCAATCCAATGTACATGAGTAATAATAGTTAAATAATTATTTAACGTTAACAACTAAAATGTTACGCGAACAAAGCCACCAATTATTCTCTGCGACCAAAACCTCGCGGTGAACTACTCGCAGCAGCTGTTCGCCGACTGACGACGAGAACGATTTTCTCTTATTTTCACTGCAATAGCCCGCCAAATTCAAACACATCGTTCATCTACTAAAATGTATCTTACCTTATAATTTCCCGTTTTATGGTATCTAACTTTGTAAGTGGCTGATTTATTGGTGATAGAGGATAAATGCATTTCTTCAGCCTTTGTATCCCATTTCGAACAGACGCTAAAACGGAATAAACACTTCGTACAAGTGTTCATATTTCCTTCGTACCTTCGTACTCATCTTAAGGATAATTTGCAAATGGCTTTGAATGACCTGAAGAAAAAATAATAGAGAATTACTACGAGTTCTTCGTCAATTGAATACAAATTTTCCGCCATACTGTTTGAATATGGTTGTCAAGGGAAATACGATGCTATTCTCTAGGAATTCTGTGCCTACCCAACTACTGATAAATACGATACTTTTTCCAAGGAATACTGCTAAGCAGCGCTGTTCGTATTCCTTGCATTCCGTGAAATACGGAAGTAGAACTAATAAATACTGCACCCTGGACGATGAATAGGATCGAATAGCGTAGGAATATGGAAGGAAAGGGGATCAATACCAATAAACACGAGAGGGTTACTAATAAATACTGTTGCCATTTACCTCGGGATAATATATAAAAAATACACACATCTTCGGAAAAGCACAATTTCCATCAATATACACACGGAGAGAATCTTAGCGCAGAACTAAGGAATGAAAATACCCGAGAGATGTTTCTTCATTAATTCTTTTCTATGTGGCGAGGAGAAGAGCTGACCACATGGCTATACCGACGATGCTCGTTTCACCCAGAAGTGTTTACATCCATCACAATCGGGTAGGATGACGCATATATGAGGGCATCGGGACTGTTTACGTGCGAGATTCGTGAGAACAGGGGATTAATTTCCAAATCGATCATGGATGTACACTACGTGGCAAGTATGATGCATTGCTTTGAAACTAGCGGGAGAGTCAGCCTGAGAAAAATGTCTACCCCATCTCAGAGACGAAAATGATAATAAGCTGATTTGAAACAGTGTCTTGGTGGTCCCTACAGGGACCGCTCGGCCAATCGCCAAAACATAAGATGGTCAATTTAGGAACCGCATGGGTGATATAGGTTAAATAAAGCCATAGGTAAAGTTGCGAAATGAAGTCAACATGAATATCTATTGCCTTTTTAATAATCGAGGTTGATCAAATAGGACAATGAAATGAGAGATGGCATTTTTAAAAGCAATGCAGCGTTTCACGAAAGAGAACTGGAGTTCACGAGAAACGCTTGTCCAGGGGACAAAAATTCTTTCCAAACACGTGTGAGCAAGATGAGGTCAGATATAGAACAAACAAAAAAGTAAGAGAATCTAACTAATCAAACACTGTATTTCAACAACAAAGGACAAAGAAAGTACAAACCAACAAAATTGAAATACTCTTCCCAATTCAGGGAAACGCTAATAACTTGCACCAATGGCCCTAAGGAGACTCTCGAGAATCACCAAGTCTCCGCCGACGCAGCCAAGAAGTGAACTCGTTGCCGTCTCGAACAGAGGGCGTGAGAGGGGAGGTATTCTCTGGGGTAAAGAGGGGGTATATTCGGCAAGGTCGAAGTGCAATGGGGTTTAACCAAGGGGTCGACAATCATGCGATATATCGTATAGATTACTTTAATCGATTGTGGATGGGAAAACTTTTCCACCGCTAGGCCCGCGAGAGGCGCTGCGGAGGACGATTTCTGAGATTCTGGCTCCTGATTGGCCGATTGGTTGAGATCGGCCATGTTAAGGAGTCTGTAAAAATTGCTGTTGTGTTGAGTTGGCCGATATGCTAAATTAAAGCATAATTGAGTGTTTACCGAGATAATTTTCTGTATTTGAGTGTGTTTTAAAGTGGAAGCAACATGGCTACCTCTAGTGAAAGAGTGCAAGTGATGTTCGTATTATTTGCTTCGGTTATCGAAGGTGACAGGTTTGTTTACTTTAAAGTTGGCCGATAACTACAATGTCGTAGATGTTTCGTAAAATATATACAAAGGCTTTATGCATTATTACCGGAAACATCTTCTTTCACGGAACAATGTCCCAGACATGTTGGAAGGTAAGTGTATTAATGTAATTTTATGATCTCGGCCGTGCATCATATCGTTGAAGTGTTATTGTTTTGAAATGAATGGTTGGTATAAGTTCACAATATGCTCAAACGATTTTCCTTTGTATTTCACGGATTCTCTCGACGTTCTACCCAAGGGAACTTTTGATCTCTGTGCAGTGACAATCGACGATGGGAATGATTATTCTGAGGTGACTGCACTGCCAAGCACAATATCTTACGTATGTAATTTAGTGAAATTTCACATGTGGCATTAAAAAACTAATCTGTGAATATTGTGTCGTCGACAGGATAAGTGGTATTTCTTACTCATTTCTTTTGATAATAATCATTAGCATGTAGCAGAAAATAGGAGTCGTTACCTTAACAAATTACACAGAAAACTAGTTCTGAGGAAACGTTCTCATATCGCATCATAACAAAGTACATGATGATGATTATTCATTGAAAAATGGGTCGTGTGTGAGTGTGGATAAATTTGTGATGTGTAAATGTTAAAATAATTTGTTATTCATTGTCATACCGTGATAAGGCAGTGGCATAATTTCGTGATAACTAACACTATGTGGTGTTGCGGCTTAATGTTTTCGTAGAATTAATTCCATGCTTTTGAGAGGTATACACCGGTTTTTCGCGATTTTTGGCACATTTTAGCTACTTATTTGTTTTGAATAATTATCTATTTTTGCTTAATTCGTATTTTTGCTAATTAATAACATCGAGCTTGGTGTGGAATCGACCGATTCATAGTCAAGTTTAATACCTAATTAGAGAGTTCCTAGTGCATGGTTTTCTCATTTTTGTTTAGATGTTTTTAAGTGAATTCATCCTCTGTCTCAATTATTCTTTGCTGGTACAAGTTTATCCCATTGCCATGAAAAATCATGGCCGATTTTTACTTTCTTCTGACAAAAGTAATTATTTATGCCTCTAGAAAATATGCATTTGGTGTTCTCATGTGGCCCAATAAAATGATCATATGATGCATAAGAGAGACAACCGAAGTGGAGATTAGAATCGATTTTAGGATTATATTATGAACTTGTGGAATGTTTTGTGTATTTAGCTTATAAGTGATATAATTTGTGGTGTGTGCTGCGTAGTGATATATTAGGGAACTCTATTAAACAGAACCCTCAGTTGTTAATATATGTGGATGGAATGACAGTACCAGGTTGCTGGTTCACATTCTGTTTTTTTTAATATGATGGATTTTCAATCACATCCCTGTGGAACAGATGTTGTGTGGACTTCTGTTTGTCTATTTTGTATGTTTATACCTAGCTGGATTGGGTAGCCGTCTCAGGGCAATTTTTATAACTCTCACAAATGTAGCCCACAAGGATCGTCATAATAGGTTATCCCTCTGACCACACCTAGGTGGTTGTCCTCAGGAAGGGAGGATCAGGTAGTGTGAGGGCATGTAATAGAAGGAAGATAGAACATATCCATGTTATATTTATTTTCTTTATACATTTCAAGAAGGCTTTTGCCAACTTTTGAATGGCTTAAATCAGCTGAAACTAAATAGAATGCAGTGGATTTGTTATGGTTTTTTGTTTACTGTTTCATCCTTTGATGTATTTTCAGGTTGACCTGAATCATTCCAGGCATAGATACTACAGTCTTGGTACTACAGCAGGTTTAGGAATTTCATGTATAATTATTTACAAGTTTCTCTCCTCCATGCATCAGAGGATTATGCATCAATATTACATACTTTTTACCAAATGCTAGTCATCCAAATTTAATTTGAGTTGTGTGTGAAATATGCCATGTGGTGTAATTAGTGATTTCTGTTAAAAATACGAATTCCATATCCTATCATTGTCTGTTGTTTGACCAAATAAGAATGTTTATTTGCACCAATCTACTTTTACTAAATGTCGGTATTCTACTTTGAATGATTTGTTTTGTATTGTGATTTTGTTTTGAAGTTAATAAATATTTTTTCGTCAAATGCTGGCTTTTATCATTACAGTATTCCTGGTTATCACCTTCCAGCTGACCTCGACTAGTTCCTTGGGTCCTATCAAAAGTTAGCCCATTTCTTTACACTATGGGGATTCATCAGTAATATCTTAAAGGGGATAAAAATCGTTGTTTTCCGTAAGATTCTATTCAAATCAGCAAAATAGTTTGGAAATTGTAATGTTAAACGAGAGCAAATCGAAATAGTGACTTAATTACGATTCAAACCTAGCGGCGACCGTTTCGCGATTTTCTCGCTTCTCACGATTCTCTCGCGGTTCTCGGGACCCGTAGCCTCCTGACACGAAGCCACCAGGTGGCGCTAGTTTCCAGAAACCTATACGCATTGGCCTTATGGCAGTGTCATCCCCTTGGTTTAACGTGGAAATCGTCGATAGGTACAATTTGAGGGGAGGGAAAGTGGCATGGGTGAAGAGGGCGAGGTGGAAGCTCATGATTGGAACACCTGGGGGGTAAGTCTGTAACTTTAGGCGCTTCGTTTAGGAGAAAGAGTTCTCTACCAAAGTTTTCTCCCGACCGAAGTCTGTAACTGGGTGGAGAAAACTTTTTCTACTGACCGGAAGGGAGAAAACTCTCGTTATGAAAAATTTGTTAGGCGAAGCTGATGAACTTCGTAAGGACCAATGGAAAGTCTCGTACCTTAAAATCATGGTGGCCACAGCTGTTTTGCCTCGGTAATTTTGTAAACAAACCTTTGAACAATTAGGAATGGAGCTCAATGACGTTATGAGAGTGATTTTTTCGTTATTTGCTTTCGCTAATACTTGCGTGACATCGTGGACATGTGTGCATTTAAAGCCAGTGGTATGAAGTACCGTCGTTTGCCTCAAAATTTCGATTGTTATGAATACAACGAGAATAAGTGAGAGATATTTACTTTGAATCCGTTGTTTATGATACTTATTAATGCGGAGTACGAAGGTTAGTTTATCGGAGCGAGGCACAAATCTAGAGAATTTTCCTTATCGGGAATTACTTACCCTTGATTTAATTGTTCGTTTTAAGTGCATTATAGGGAATGGACTTCCCAGCGTACGACAGTATACTGGCAATAATTAATTACGTTATAACAAGAATAGTTGATGTCTTGTTTTCAAGACCAATAGTACGAAGCTCGCTTATCCACGTCATGCTGTTGGATGTTAGGTAAAAGGAAGTTGAAGCATTACTTATCTTATTTTCGCCACACGTATCGCTGAATATTGAAAGTCGTAACCCTTAAGCATAAAAATGCTCACATTTACCTCTCTACCAACATTCACCGGTTTAAGTGCTGTGCTATGATTTAGTTATTTTCATCGGACATTCAGCAAAATACATTGCAATAGTCTTTGTCAAGAAACAACACTAACATCAATATCAGAAGGAAATGTCAATATTTTTACCGTCAGTAAATTCATTTAGGAATTTAAAGTGCAATGTTAAAACATAAAACTATCTTGATTGTCCTTCTTTGCTGAATAAATACATTGGGGGCATTCATGGGCATGATTCCATAGTTCTATCCCATATATTAAATGGCAGTGGAATAAGGAAAGGTAGTTTGTTCGCAGGTAATCCTGATAAATCTGAGTTTTTAATTTACGGAGCATGTAGGTAACTC
This sequence comes from Platycnemis pennipes, assembly GCA_933228895.1. Taxonomy (NCBI): domain Eukaryota; kingdom Metazoa; phylum Arthropoda; class Insecta; order Odonata; family Platycnemididae; genus Platycnemis; species Platycnemis pennipes. The sequence goes on along the minus strand of OW121852.1, from coordinate 135,242,869 downwards.
CAGACAATTTATTGGTAAGTTTTGATATATGAGGATCCACTGTAATTTACGATCTAAATTAAAACCAAGCAGATGTAAGTTGTCACAATGAATTGCCAATACACTAAATGAAAAGGCTGCCACCGGAGTTTTGTCCTTATTTAAAGCCAAACTATTTGCTTAAAACCACTTTGATGCTATTGACATAACTGAACTGGAGAATTCACTTATAGTGCTAGACATCTCATTTACCTCATGCACGCATGTGGTATCATCGGCGTAAATTAAATAATATACATGGAACATTGGAAGGCAAGAACGATGTAGGACCGAGGCAATAAAATACTGTGTATAAATAACATTAGTGTGTAAAAATCTGCTGCTTATAACTTCGGTAAACTATGCTTACTTGACTTATTATCAGCACCTGCTATTCAAAACACTCAACACAAATGAACCAGCTTATTGATTTAAAAATCATTACCGTCCGACACCCAGCAATCTATGGAAAGGTATTAGTATAAGTTAAAGTGTTCTTTAATCATCACCATATCACATTCAATGCCAGCATAAAGTTTGTAAATGGCTATAATAATTCAAAGACCTGAATTTCTTCAAATGTACTTTGTAGCCCTTTAACCTTTGTGGGCCACAATCAACTTTTGTGGCAGTATATAGTATAGCATTACCTGAATGTAATTCTCATGAACATCAACACTATAACTACACCATCGTAACATAAAACCATTCTCAAGTCTCAAATACATAGTAAAAAAAAAGACACAATGACCCTTGGTCTTATACTTGCCCCATGTTATGCTAAAGAGATTTGATGAGCACTGAACTACGCTGCTACATTACGTTACAGAACGATTAAGATAAAAAAAACTTCGGCACCAAATCAATAGCAAAGTATATATACCTGGTTAAGGTATTGTTTCATTAACTTGAGAGCATCAGACCTAATAAACGCGTTCTCAAAGAAACACATCGCACAGTGAGTACATTTCAACTCAGCTGGCACGTAAAAGGATTCGGAAATTGAACTATCTTGACTCTAACTGGTAATTCGTATCGAGTAACAACACTATCTGTCACCTAATTTGCTAATAAAATTCCTAAAACACTACTCAGGGCCGAAAAATAGCTTCTGACGATTCGCAGAGCAATGAATGTTTTGGAAATAATCAACAAATCACTGTCGAGATGCGCACTTTCTCCACGGGAGAAAAAGATACGTCGGGCTCTCGAGGGGGACGTAACTGAGGCGACCGTCTGGGGCGCCGGAAGTCGCTTGAGAGGGCTTACAGACTTGGGTCGGGAGAATAGTTTTCTCCAGTCGACAAATTTGTCTCCTTTCTCCGGCGACAGGCGTTAGAGACTTCGGGCGGGCGACAACTCTCGCGCAGGCGCCTCACGAAGCTCCTTTCTCCCGTTTTCGGGAGAAAACAGAGTTACAGACTTGCCCCCCAGGAACTCTTTTTTGACTCCGGCGGGGGAACACCAAATAACGGCTTGTACGATGGCCTAACTTCTGGTCTTCTTCCGCGCTCTGGGGTTTATATAAGTATGAGCAACCAGGGTGAGGAGGCAGCACCATGGCCTTGGCTCTTGCAAGGTCCGTAATACCTTTACCGTCGTCTTTTGTGCAGTGTCAGTTGTCGCAGTATCGGAAGAGAAACAAAGGTTTCTTCAGACTATAAAGTTTGGTCTCTTTCTCTTATGAATAGAAGTGGAAGGGCCTATAACTACTTGTCTAAAGTGTTCGTGCTTCCTTCTCGGAGAACACTTCTAAGGCTTCTATCGCGTTTGTCCTTCTCGACTGGCATTAATGATGCAATGGTCGATCATTTGTCTGCCACAGTGGATTAAGACTAGTGATCGGCATTGTATCATAATGTTTGACGAGATGAGCTTGACTCCCCATTTAGATTTTCATGAGCACTTTGATTACATCGAGGGGTTCGTGGATTTAGGTGGGGGGAAGAGGTCTAGGGCATTCGCTGATAAGGCCTTTGTTTATATGGTGAGAGGTTTGAAAAGGAAGTACAAACAGCCTGTGGCTTCTGTTTTCCATTCTGGTAGTGCGAATGCCCTGGAGTTGTCACAGTTGCTCTCGGATGTAATAGGCCGAGTGCAACAGTGTGGACTCGAGGTGCATGCAACGATTTGCGACCAAGCGCCCACTAACTGTTCCCTGGTGAACATTCTGTGCACAAACACACAGGCATATGTACTCAGGTGTGGAGGGGAATACAGAGGTGATTATTTTTGTGTCAATGACATGAAAATTATCCCTTTGTATGACCCTCCTCATCTGTTGCAGGGGATTAGAAATGGCCTCCTCACTAAGGATTTGAAGTTCACTCCCCAGATAGCACAGTAAACTTGCTGCAAACTTGCAACAGGTTTGCAAAGCAAGTCTTGGAAACTTGCTGCAAACTTTCAAAGCAAGTCTGCAAGTGTGCAGCAAGTTTACATCAAACTTTCTAGTTACCACTTTGGGCACTTGCAGCAAGTATACAGAGCAAGTGAGCTGCAAGTGTGTACAATAAGTCTGCTGCAAGTGTACGCAGTTAGTCTGCTGCAAGTGTGCAAATTAGTCTGCTACAAGTGTGCACAATAAGCTTGCTACAAGTGTGCCCCAGAAGCCTGCTACAAGCGTGCACAATAAGTCTGCTACAAGTCTACGGTATATAGCCAACTCAATGAAAAGGATGTATATACTTCTTGGATATATCAGCAGTTAGGATAAAAAATTATAATAATTCCAATAAACACATTTATTTCTCCAATAAGTCAGTCATTACACACTAGGAAAGTCACTTATTCACTCTACAATTTCTTGTACATTTGGAGGTACGTCTTGGGGAAATTAATTTAAAAAACACCAAGGATAAAAGCAATGTGATGAAAATGAAGGTTCAACTTTAAGCATTGGTTTGCAAAAAAATATGGATGCAGCTAAATTCTTTCTTATGCTCGCAAGTATGTTACCGTGATCAAATATTGAGTATTCAAGAAAAGCACAACAAACTCGTAACAAAAAATATATTGTCACACAAAACTTAAATAATACAAAATATATACATTAGTTAACAACATCATTGAATGGTTGTCTTTCTTTTGGAGATATTATTTAATATCATGACTGTATATTTTAAGAACTCCTCCTCCCCAAATGGCCATGCCTTCTGTTTCACGTTGCACTTAGGTATGCACACTTTTGTGTATCCTGGCAAGTAAAAATGTTTTTTTTTCAAATATTGCTAGGTATGATAAAATACAAAAATCACCAGTTTTAGCATGTGGGAGAGTACATGCATAGGGACTTAGGGCAAATAAAGTGTAGTTGTACTCACGACCTTATGCCAAGAGTCTTGCCAGCATAATGCTCCAAGTTGCTTTCACCAACTTTTTTTAACGTTGATGAACTTAACCCTTTCGCGCCGAAGGCCGCACCTGTGCGGCGAGGATATTCTTCCCTAAACAACGAATGCCTCACATGTGCGGCGTGAATTTTCCTACCCTAACCAACGAAAGCCGCTCCTGTGCGGCACAGGTCGGAAGAAAGTGACCGTGGCGGAAACAATAGACCCACGTACGCAGTCGCCCCTCGAGATCCGGCTTAGCGCGAGCCCAGGCCCTTCCTCGACCCCCCAGGTCGTCCCCTTCCTATCCTCTCCACGCGGTCAAATACTGTCATTTGCAGTGTTTTTTCCAAAAACATATTTGTTGCTTACTTTAAAAATCCAATGTTAGAAATGAATTAATCTTTTTTTGCTTACCGCATGGAAATTTCAAACGAAATTCTATCGTTAATATCAACGGAGTTAGTGAACAGTCGATTTGGATTAGAAATGTACTAAATCCGTCAATATGAACGTTAGAACTTCGTT